>JAOEGL010000004.1:69109264-70370097 GCA_034509955.1 Urosaurus nigricauda | reverse complement strand
GTGTTAAGAATAGAAAATGCATTACTGTATGTGTAACTTGGACTGGCATAAAATTAACACGTTACATAGAATTTATTGAGACAATAAGTACAAATTGATTTTGGTATTTAAAATTACTTTAAAATTATGTATTTTACAATAAATAGAACACTTAGTAATATAAAAAAATATACAGTTTTGCCAGTTGATAGGGAGCAGAACCATGATTGTATTACCAGGAACGTTAATAAAGTAAAGAAAATTATTTTCTTTCCTTCAGTCCTGCATAATGCAAGCATTCATTCACAGAAAAAGCAGGAATTGCAGTGATGTAAGGTACTGTGTATAGTCTTACATAAAAGTCTACTCCATAGAATTGAGCAGAATGTAAAATAAAATAACAGTTACTTTGAACCTGTGCATTAATGCAGTCCTTCCCAGGCTATCTGATGCAGAGGACTGGCATTTTATTTTTATTTCATTTTTGTGGCCACTGCCTACAGCTCCTCTCTGGGAAACTTGCTGATGATGCCTAGCAGCCCATTGGCTTGTGGACTGACACTAGTCATGACTTTCAGTAGTACTGCTCTAAAGTACTTCGATCAAAATTGCACTGAAACGCCACTTGCTTTGTTTTGTCTTTCCTACACGTTCTTTCCTGCTTATGCACAAGTCATAACTTCTGATTCTTGATAGGTTTTGTTTGCCATCATGTCAGCTTCAACTTAATAGCGAATGAGAGCATTCCCAAGAACCTTGGTCATCAACTGCTCGGCTCTGGTTTTCACAGTCATCATAGAATCAGTCAAAAATGTGGTCTTGCTCTTTTCCTACTTCTTTCCACTTTACCAAGCATTATTGTCTTTTCCAATGATTCCTGTCATCCTGTGATGTGTTCAAAGTATGGTAGCATCAGTGTAGTCATTTTGGTTTCTAGGGTTTGATTTGCTGTAGGACTCATTTGTCTTAGGTTATAGGCTATGTTCTTACCTTATTGTCTGATGTTTCTTTTAGCATTAATTCTGCAATTTTTACTCCAGAGGCTTCCTTGTTGTACAGACCAAGTGCTTGTTTTGGTAGAAACGATTGGTCAATGTCCTAAAGCAGTAAAATAATAATAATAATAATAATAATAATAATAATAATAATATAATTTTTATTTATACCCTGCTCTTCAGCAAAGGCTATCAGAGCGGCTTAATTTGTTAATTAGACATTTCCCTGCCCTCAGGCTTACAATCTAAAAAGACACGACACAAAAGGAGAAGGGAATGGTGGTGGGGAAGGGGGAAGGTCCAGCAGATCTTTTCTCCCTCGGAGGCCTGGGGACCAAGGCAGAGGACTGGAGGGAGGGCCCTTCTTCTTTTCAGGCAAATAGGACAGGATGGTGATGGTCTGCTACAAGAGTATAACTAGTACTAGATGAGTATAACTAGAACTCATCCTGTTTTACAACTGTACGTGTTTGGCTTGGGAATTCCTGGCATACAGTTACTGTTTCTTTCAGAACTGAGCCCTTACACAAGCCCATGAAGTATCCAACTGGCAAACTCCCAACATGATTCTGTTAATTTGTTTGGACTTTCTCAATTTAAGCAGTTAGTTTACTCATTCTTTGTGTCCACAGGAGGAATACATAATCTGCCCTTTCCTTAGCTTAATTTAGCTAGTGTACATACCCTTGATGTATATCTGAATTCTCCATCCCATCTTCCATCAGCTATGCGCACAATCACAGATGCACCTGGCACTAACTGGATCTAGAAGAAATACATTCTTAATCATATCTGTAATATTGATTAAAGCAGAGTAGCAGTGGGGACGAGGGAGAGTCCATGTGGCTTGCATTTATGTATATGAAAAGCAGTTGGATATTTTAACATTAATAGGACTAAGCTTTAACTTTCCTGAACCTAGTGTCCTTTAGTTGTTTTGGTTTACAATTCCCATTAACATCAGGTAGCTGACATGGTAAGTACACAATAAAACAGCTGGGGGGGGGGCTTCTGTTCCATCAAGGAATAGCAAGAGAATCTACCTGAAACTGACAGGCCAGAATGGGTGCAGAAAATGGACAGAAACATTCCTCTCTTGTAATAGTAGAACCTGGGGTCATCCACTGAGGATGAACAGTGGGAGAAAAGAGGTAATTGGAAATACTGTTCACACAGAATCCACTGCTATAAAGTAAGTCTCTCAACTTGGACAGGTTTAAAAAAATGATCAGACTGAAGCATAGAAATCAAGACCTTCATTGGCTACTGGTCACAATGGGTTTACTGTATGTTGGCTCCAGTGTCAGTATGCTTCTGTGTATCATTTACTAGGCAGTTTTGTGAACAAGGATGGACTGGATGGGAACTTGGTCTGATTCAGCATGATTCTTAAATTCTGCACCTTTTCTGTACACTTGTGCATACTTACAGGTTTGCAAGGAAAACTACACTTTGCAATGTTCACCTGTAAACAGGCTTTAACTGTGTAAACACAAAGCCCTTGTATAAAACTGCTTCCTATGCTTGTCTTAATACAAGATTAAGAATGGGGGGGGGGGGTTGGTTATGAAAGAACTAGAAAAGATCCTAAAATGCAAAGATATACAACCCAGCACAAAAGTTAGAATCATACAAGCCATTGTATTCCTTTTCACCGTGTATAGATGTGAGAGCTGGACAGTTAGGAAACAAGATAGAAAGAAAACAAATCCTTGCCTAATCACTTACTGCCTGCTTATGGAGCATGCTCTTCATAACGGTGCTGCATTTCCCTTCGGATAAAGAAGCCAGGATAATCTGTTCAGGAAAGGAACATTTATTTTTTTCAGCTACAAAGAACTTGGACAATTTGTAACTTGATATAATATGTCATACAGGCAATGTATGCATACAGTGATGCAGGCAAATCATACAAGAAAATATTTACAAAGAAGAATATTCATGCACAGGTCCGCTTCCAGAAATATTGGAGAAATATTTTTGTTTGCAAGGCAAAAAGCCCTAGCAACCTTTGCATACATCCAGCTGTATATGTCACCTGTATCTTTAAAAATATTAGCATTATAGGGAATGTAGCATTTCCAACTAAGCAAAGATCTCTGTGCTGTATTACATTCATAGCTGTCCAGATTGCTGTTGGTTTAAGTTCGGTTGGCTATTAAAATTTGTAAGTAAATTTCACTTGTACCTCACTAGGAGCTCCCTGGTATAAGGGCAGTTGGTAAATGCCAGTGTTGCAGTAACCTGTAGAGAATACATGGAGAGACGTCCACGCCTTGCTTTTTGGAGTGCTACCTAACTGGTCTTCCTCCATTATGACTGTTCTCTGTGTAGGTTGAGTGTTTTCCTTTACAGTCGGCACACTGTGGGCTGAACTCATGGCCCTTCTGTACAGCTGAATAATAACTGTTGAATATTCACAGTAAACCCTGTGGGGAGAGGACTGAAAAACAGAATGCAAGTTCCAAGTCCTGAAAGAAGATTCTGCAAGCTGTATCAAATATTTCTCTTAATGCCATGACATGTAATGGGTTATGGGGTTCTATACATAGTTCAGTTCTGTATACGCTTCACTGTAAAAAGTCTGGGCAGTAAGTACAAAAGGCATGTGTACATGCCCCCTAAGAAATTGGAAACACAGTCTCATTATCAACCCTAGCAAAAGTGTGTGAACCTCCTTAGGATTCGAGTATACAAGCCACAGACAACACTGGGAAATACATTATAGGGAAGTAATAGCCTAATTATAAGATCATTTCAACATGGCTTAGCTTTTCTGGGCCTCCCAATTAAATTTCAGCCAATTATCTTCCATATGATTCAGTTTTGTTGAAAGGTTGTAGTGCTGCATTTTCATAACAGTAATGAGTTTTCATTCAATATACGAAGGGGTATCCAAAATTTTAATGATCACCTTTAAAAATTTTTGACAAAGTTTGTTTTGATTTGTAGTTGTTAACTTATCTCTGTGTAGTCACTATCTAGATTTATACATTTTTACCAGTGTATCTTGACCCTCCGAGTACCTGATATTTTAGAAGACTGCAGATTGTGCCTGACAAGGGTTTTACACTTTAGTCACTTCTGGCAGAGCCAGTCACAAAAATAAAGGACGCAATAAGTTGATTTTCTCAGCAACGTGCACTTAGGAACCAATGATGACACTGACAAAATTTCATCAATATGACATAATAACATCCGGATGATAATTATTACTTTACCATACCCACTTGTAAGGAGCAATCTGCCGACTTCTACAATATCAGGTATTTGGATGGTCAAGATGTGCTGGGAAAAATGTATAAATCTAGATAGTGATAACATATAGATAAGTTAACAACTACAAAGCAAAACAAGCTCTCAATTTTTTTTAAAGGTGATCATTTAAACTTGGATACCCCCTCGTATCTGGTGGATACATAAATATATAGAAATTAAGCTCTCTATAAGAATGCCTTTTGGACTTCAAGTATGATGTACAAGTTGGCCCTCCTTATACACAGATTTTTTATACACGGATTTGCGCATACACGACTTGAAAATATTCCCAAAAAGTATAAATTCCAAATAGATTTTGTTATCCACTGAGGGTCCTGGAACCAAACCCCAGCGGATAACAAGGGCCCAATGTATTGTATATAGTATCTGCAGTTCATAAGTTAACCAATATTTTATGCAGAACTTCAAAATGATACTTTTCTAAATAGAACTCCCATATATATCCATTCAGCATAGTCATGTTAGTAGGGATTTTTGGGAGCTATAGTAGAACTTTCCCAAATAATAAAAAAGAGCATACTGGCAGCTTGGCTTGTATGGATACCATTCTTAAAAAACAGTGGGACCTTGTTATCTGCTGGGGTTTGGTTCCAGGACCAACCGTGAATAACAAAATCCATGGGTGCTCAAGCCCTATGAAATAAAATGGAGGAGCAAAATGGTGTCCCTTTTATAAAATGGAAAATCAAGGCTCACTATTTGGAATTAATACTTTTTTGGAATATCTTCAAGCTGTGGATGATTGAATACATGGATAAAAGATCCATGGATAAGGAGGACTGACTACATGGATACAATTTCTGAAATACAAGTGGTTTCACATTACAACTGTAAGCAGGTTTTTCGGTGAGGGAGATCCAATGACCCCTGCTTTGGTGCATGGATGGCTATCTTTTTATGATTCCTACATCTGGGCTAAATCCTATATTGATCTCATTATTGCAACAGAACTTTAATATCTATATCACTTTCTGCCTGAAAACAAGCTCCAGGGAACCCTAGACCTCCAGAACTGGTGTTGAGAGTGTGAGAAGGGATGTAATGGGGAGAGGGATATCCCTTCCCTGACAATTAAAATTTATTCCCCTGGTCTGTCTACAGAAATCCAATGGATCCAGTCCCCCCGCTCTCTTCGGATTGTTGTTTCTGTAGGATGCATAGTGGACTGACATACCTTGAAGCCATCAAGCCATATAGGCCATTTCTCATAGCTGTTTGTGTCCAGTTCTTTAAGGAAGATGGGGTAGTCATATTTCATCCATTGTTTTCCAAAGTAAAATGCCCCAGGTGGGTTGAAGCAGAACTGGGCTGTTGTCAAGCCTGACCAGGGTAAATTCATTGCTCTATCCACTGCAAACTGGAACAGTACAGAAAATAAGATCAGTCCAGAGAACAGCAGAACATGTAACAAAGGCTTCTAAGGCTTACGAGTGGGTATCCAAAAGTTTTAATGATAACCTTTAAAAAAAATTAACAGAAAGTTTGTTTTGATTTGTAGTTGTTAACTTATCTCTATGTAGTCACAATCTAGATTTATACATTTTTCCCAGCATATCTTGACCCTTCAAATACCTGATATTGTAGAAATCTGCAGATTGCGCCTGATCAGGATTTTACACTTTAGTCACTTCTGGCACAGCCAGTCACAAAAATAAAGGACACAAAAAGTTGATTTTCTCAGCAGTGTGCGCTTAGGGACCAATGATGACACTGACAAAATTTCATCAATATGCCATAATAACTTCTGGGTGGTAATTATTACTTTACAATATCCCCTTGTAAGGCACAATCTTATAGTATTAAGGATGTATATCCATAGTATAACATCCAGATGTTTTTGGAATGTCACTCCCACAATTTGGTTCCAGCACAATCAATAGAGATGGGATGATGGGATATGCAGTTCAGTGACATCTGACTGGAAGTACTTTCCCCATTCCCGATTCAGAGGCTTGCTTGAAATTTAGTATATATTAACACCTTTATCCTATACATATTTATTCCTAATTTATATCAGAACATCTTATTCCCAAATCTATGTGTGCATAATTTTAGCCTCCTACCCCAAGTGTATAAACCTGCTCATGGTATCCAAGGCATTGCTCTTTACCTTGATGCCATATGCTGGGATGTATCTGGAGATGTAGGTGAGGTTGAAAGGCTGTGGCCTGATGCCTGGTACTCGTGTTAGTTTCTGGTGGATCCAAGTGGAAATCTCCTCATCTGTGCTTAAACACTTCTTACATCCAGCAAGCTGTTGAACAATTTCTCGAACTGAAACAACTGATCTACATAGAACAAAAGCTGTGATTTTGAATATGGCAGATACTTAGTAAGCCTGTCACTCAAATACCCAACATTTTAATTCTAAAACTATTTGAAACCAAAGATTACAGGTTGACTCTTCCTTGTCCAGAATTCTGAAATCCAAAATATTCCAAAAACCGAGACGTTTTTTCATGAATGGATGAGATGGGGACACCTATGGTTTTTGATGGTTCAATGTATGCAAACACTGAACCATGCACAAAATTATTTAAAATATTGTATAAAATTACCTTTAGCTTATGTGAATGTGAATCATGTGTGAAACATAAAAGAAGTTTATGTTTAGATTTGGGTCTCAACTTTAAGATCTCATTATGTATGTATGTGCAAATACAGGTATTCTGAAATCCAAAAAAATCTGAAATCCAAAACACTTCTTGTCCTAAGCATTTTTGATAAGGACAGGTTGACGTTGTTGTTTTGTTGTTATTATTATTATTAAACTTTATTTATATAGTGCTGTAAATTTACACAGCACTGTACATACTGTGTTTTCCCGAAAATAAGACAGTGTCTTATATTAATTTTTCCTCCCAAAGATGCACTAGGACTTCTTTTCAGGGAATGTCTTATTTTTCCATGAAGAAGAATTCACATTTATAGTTGAACAAAAAAATGAACATTATATAATATATATATATATATATATATACACAAAAACTTTGCTAGGTCTTACTTTCGGGGGAGGCCTTATATTTAGCAATTCAGCAAAACCTCTACTAGGTCTTATTTTCAGGGGATGACTTCTTTTGGGGGAATCAGGGTATAATGCTTTGAATTAGACAGTTCCCTGCTCTCAGGCTTACAATCTAAAAAAGACACAGACACAAAAGGAGAAGGGAATGGTGGTGGGGTATGGTGGAAGGGGATCAGGTCCAGCATTTCTCCTCTCCCTCAGGCCTGGATCAAGACAGATGGATTGGAGGGAGGGCTATACTTTATCGAGGCCAGGCCTGAGGGAGTGATGGTGTTGTGTTGGGTCTGCATTTTCAGTCCCTCCCAGAGTCCCAGGCTGGTTGGAGTTTGGGGAGGGGGGGGCTCTCCTTCTTCTTCAAGCAAGGCCTGGATGGCATGGCCTGCCTTTTCTTTCAGTCCATCACCGGAAGTGTTTGATAATTCTTTCAAAATGATAAGTGGCAGACCTTTTTAAATTCTTTCACAATTCACATATTTTTGCAGCTCTTTTTTGTGCTGCGGAAACGCCAGATCAGGGCTACAGCATGTAGTTGCTGCAGCCCCAATGTGGCACTAAAAGGGATGGTCTGTTCAGCCCCCCAGAGAAGCCTTTTTAGAGAAATGTCTAGTAAGTGTCCTATATTACATCAGAGTAGTACTTCTTGTGCTTCCTGGTGCTGGTGCTCATTTGTTTTGTGAATGTCCTTTAATAAATTAGTCACATGGGCAAACATATGTTTTGTTTTCGGTTTTTACTATAACTCTGCTTAGCTTGCTAACCTAGCTAGCTTTAAAAATATAGATGGCAAAGCTGATATTTTAAATGATAATGTGGATGCTCAAATATCATCATTTCTAACTTTGCTACTTCTCTTTAAGTACTTCCAGGCATATAGAATCAAATTAGTTCTGTTCAAAGATCATACCACTGTGTATGAAATACAGCACATGATACACATCCCGTCTTGATGTAGTTAATGCTTATTATGATTTTATTTTCTTATATTCCTTCCTTTCTCCCAATACAGGGACTCAAGGTGGCAAACAACAAGTATAAATCAATACAATTTAAAAACAGTACAATATTAAAAAATAAAAATTAAAAAACAAACATTTTTAAGAATTAAAACTGTTGTAAATTAAAATATAACATGTTCAAATACAAACCATTAAAATTTGCATAGTCCAGCATTAAAAACTAATGCTACTAAGCAATGCCTCAGATACCACACTGAAATCTGATTTTAAAAAAGGATACCATTCCAAGCAGAACGTCCCTCATCAGTGTATGAGAACAAGATTATGCAAATATGATCAAACCAGGCAATATAGAGCTTGAGCAGCAAACATTGACAGGTACTGGTAGTTCCCTGCTTTCCAAGATATGTATCAGCACAAATACAATAGATTTTCAATGGTGGTGAACTCTCTCAGTGAGTGAGGTCTTATGAGTATATAACAGATTAAAAGGAATAATGCTATATATATAAACAGCCCCTACATAAGAAATGTGCAAGTGGTGATTTGGAATAGGGATACTGATAGACATATTTAGGGCTGCTAAAATGGTCTTTTCCTATAAAGCATGAGTCAGAATAAGCTAAGCTCACCTGGTCATCATGGCTTCATAGAAGTAACTTTCTCCTGCAGTAGGCCTGGCTGCGTATGAGTAATAGACCCCATCAGAATAATCAGGCCTTGGTTGGAAGAGGCCCAGCTTGACCCAGTGTGCCTGAGGAACCATACTTCTTTTCAGGGTGTGATGACTGGAATCTACAGGAGCCTTGAGAAGCCTCACAAGCAGGGTTGCACAAGGCACATACCTATGAGGAAGATGAGAAGACATATTAAGAAATTCTAAATCTGATGATGAGATGGGGCAAGAACTATAAGGGATACAAGCCTGGAGAACCTTACCGGCCTATTGAGGTCAAAGTATGAATAGAGAAGGGCTGGTCTGGACAAGGACTGTTGTGAAAAATACGGAGCTGGTGAGCACCATCATTTAAAGAGACCTAGGGGAAAATAGTAAATCAATTACAACCAACATATGTTTTGGCATCCTATCTCTTGTAGTAGTTTTGTTCTAGGAACAGGTGACAGGGCAACGGCATTTGTTTTACTACACCTCTGGAAAATGTCTTGTGTTCCCATACAGAGCATACCATTAAAACTAGAAGGAACTGGAATAATTTAATAATGCCTGATGTAAAGGGGAGACTAAATCTCAGGATGTTTTATTCTACAAATTTACCCAATGCATTTTGGCAAGGAAGTACAGTATTTATTTGGCCTTTTTGGGTCTACTACAAAAAGTAGATGAAAGGACAATATGTATGCATTAATCATTACTAGTCTTGCTGATTATGCCTTGTGTGTACATGTGTTCATATATATTTATTGTATTTTTTCCTTGTTAACAGTCCCTGAATGTGTTGGATGTGTCTGTGGAATAAAACCTTTTTAAAATATATCCTGTAACTCAGTCTAACCTTAACATCTAACAGATAAAACATCATCTGTTTTGTGAACTCTTACATGGAAGCTTCTATAAACTTGAATGCCCCCTCATGCCATGATAAAAAACCCCTCTCTTCTGTTATCAAATGGGATTTTCCAATATTATCCTGGTACCATTCTGGTCTTCAGAAGAGAATGAAATAAGAATTACTAAGGATGTACTAAGTACCTTTAAGACAAAGAAGGCAGCAATTTTCCTTACAGTATCCTCCCAGAGCCTATCAGAGTTGTAAAATTGGATTCAATTCATTCATTTCTAGAACTTAGGCTGGTTCCTTTGATTTCTACTTTCCACTTTAGTTAACTCACCCGGATCCCTTCAGCTCCTTCTGTCTCTGGGGCTGTGTATGTTCCAGATTCCACAAAAAGATTGAGAGCTGCCCAGCCAATCTGGATCAGCCTAGAGCTGAAGGGGTCAATGGAATAAACCTGCAAAGTATCCAGATACATTATTTGGTATTTTTTCTCCATTTAGTACCCATAGTAATTTCATTTTAGAAATACTGGCATTCATTAGCAACCCTTTGCCTACATATCACCCAGACCCAGCACAAACCTTAAAGAGAAGAGTTGCACAAGGTGTTAATACTAGTTCTCGGATTTCAATTGAGTAATTGTAAACTGGATCAAAGATGTTGCTATTCAAATCAGCCTCAGTGTAAATGTCTGGGCCAATTCTAAAAAAGGAAAAGCAGAGAATTTTCTTATGAGTGAGGCTCATCAAGCAACTCTGCTGTTGCAGGTACTGTACCTTGGAATGAACTGAAACCCTTTCAGGATAAAAAATTCATAGCTAGTGGTAAAAATAAATAAATAATGACTCAAAGGGGATATAAATGGAGCTGTATGCTTGCCAGCCATTTTCTTTCCACCTTTTCTTCCTCCTAATATACTTTGGATACATTAATTTTGGCTTAGTTCAGAAATAAAAGTTGAAAAGGTAAAACCATGCTTCACATCTAACACTTCAAACCACTGATGAGATAACTTATGATCTCATGGAATCCTATCCCATAAACAATCTTCTCGTTACACATACAAAACTAGATTTTAGAAAGGAGGGGTCTAGCCTAGTTCTTCATGATCTCTGATTCACACAAATGGGTGCTCTGCAGTGCACAGTGCACCATTCGAACCTTCTCGAACTGTTAAAATGCTTTTTGAGGGTAATCCCCCACACTCCAACAATATCTATCTTTACAGTTCCTGCCTAAACTCTCAGTTACTTTTCATCCATTGTGTCAGTAGCATCATATGAATGTTTCTCTTGGGCTGTACTTGTATTCAGACTATAAGATCCTTCAGGATTCTTTGATTTTGGCTTGGTTTAACTTCTCTTATGCTTAGCCTTCAGACTTGCTCTTTTTATTGAACTGGAGGCCTCTTCTAATATTATAGCATAGGAACCAGTCACTCTCTCAGCAACTACTCTTTATGTCACCTGGGTAATGTCAGAAGTTGCAGATGATGTGAAAGAAGCCTACGACGCAATTCCTGTTGACATCAGCATATTGAAACTGATGCAATGCTGGCATGGAAAAGAGATATCTCATAGGCTTATCCCACATGATCTGGGCTTTCTGGCACTAAGCAGCTCCCCTCTCTCTGAAGGTTAAAAATCAGAACAGGACCCACAACAATACTGACACATGTGCAAGTAGAATGACTCTCATATTTTGAGTGGAAAAACAGCCATTCCTCCTTACTGTTTGTAACTTCTGGTAAAGATGCGAGCAGTCACTCTGGTAACTGTGACACCATCAGGCAGGAAGCGAGCTCCATCGATGTACAAGTCAAAGCCATCCCCAGCATCAAAAGACTCCACAGGAGGTGTCTCCCTGACATGATGAATAAAAGCTTCCTGCAGAAATGAGTTCCAACCCAGAGAATATTATAACACTGTGCAAGTTGGGTTTGGGGAGCAAATGGGAAATCTGTCATAACTGATAACTTCTACTGTACCTAGTCAAGAAAAGATGAGAGAGAAAGAGAGATCCCTTAAGCCCACTAGAAAAGTTTTAAGTTTCTGGTAGCAATACACACTTAAGTCACTGCAGGGTGAGGGAGAGAGGCTATTCCTTTTTCTCAGCTTTTATCTCATGTATGCAAGAGTAGCTGGTAATAGACAGGTTGCCTGAGCACCTAAGGAAGAAGGAATTACCTTTGTGTTCAGCATATAGCAATAATTTCCCTAGATGCTCAAAGCAGCCAGTATGAGGCTGGGCAGGGTATATCTCTGTAGCCAGTTAGTGGCCAAGAACACCACAGATGCATCAGGGGCAAGAAAATGCTGTGCCTCCAATAAATATCCTGGTGTAAGTAAGGTCAGTGAGGGTTGAGAGCCAGCATAATGTAGTGCTTTGAGTGTTGGACTACAGCTTGAGATCAGGGTTCAGTTTCCCCACTCAGCCATGGAAACCCACTGAGAGGCTGTACAGACCGGCGTTAAATGTTGGCACAGGGGCGGAGTGGGGCATGGCAACTGCACACTGTGCCCCTGACTCTGCTCCCATGCTGACGTAACGCTGTGTGTCCTGCTGCATGGCAGGAGGCATCACGGCGTTCCCTTGGCATAATGTGTACACATGCTGAGCCAAAGGAGTGCTGAAAAGCCATGGCACTGGTGGCTACGGTGCCCTTTCCATGATGCAAAAGGGAGCCCTTTTTGTGGCTCCTTTTTTGTGTTGTGGAAAGCCCAGATTGGGGGTGCAGTGTGCAGTTGCTGCAGCCCCAATCCAGCTATCTGTACAGTTCCCGAGTGACCTTCAGCAAGTCGCACTCGGATTGCTTAGTTGGGAACAGCTTGAAGGCCCACAACAACAAAGTATTACATGAGCATATGTAAGGAACAGTTTTCTAGCCAATACATTATGTGATATGTATATCTATTTTTCATTTTTTAATAATTTCTATTTGGTTTTTAAAAGAAAACAAAAAAGTAGTCAAATGTACATACACACAAAAAATACTTCATAATATAGACAATATGCACAGCTCACCCCTGAGCCCCCTCCCCAAATTAAAAGACTTCCAATTTCTTTCTAAATGTGACTTATAAATACCACCTAACTTCTCTTTGAATCATTATTACATTTTCTTACTAATCAAAATTAATAGTTACTTATAATTTATCTCTCTTTCATATACATAAATCAAGGTTAACTTGAGTTGGCTCTATTTATTATCAAAGCCCATAGTACTGGTAACCCCCTTGTTTGTTTTATATACTCTATAAAAGGTTTCTAAGAGCCAGTGTTGTGTAGTGGTTTGAGTGTCGCACTACAACTCTGGAGACCAGGGTTTGATTCCCAGCTCGATCATGAAACCCACTGTGTGACTCTGGGCAAATCACATGTTCTCAGCCTCAAGGGAAGGCAATGATAGGCTCATTTTAGGACCGCCATAACTTAAAATCCACAATAACAACAACAAAAGCCTACATATTTTCCAAAAGTATTCCTGTGGGTATGTTAACTTGTCTAAATGAGCCAATTCTATCATCAACTCTATCTATATCTATTTTCATTTTTAAAAACTTATTTAAAATGTTCAGTACTCACATAAGGCCATGTTTTTATAGGGTCAATTACAGATGGTGATTCTGATGGAAAAGGAAGTTCAGGCTTCTGGGAGCTAAAGATGTGTAGTCTCAAAGTTGCATCACCATACAGCTTAAAGCCCTGGTCCTTTTGTTCTGCTGACTGTGGGATGCATCACCCATGTGCCAACAAGAAAGAAAACATGACAAGAGATGACTAAGAAACAGGGAATCAATATGCTTCCTGGTTGGACTGGATTCTATGCTACAGAATGATTCTATGCTACAAATATTATACAGCTTCTCTTTCAAATGACTTTAGTTTTAAGCTAAACCATTCAGTTTTAAGTGAACAACTTAGGAGTCTTGCCTTAACAACTGCAAGACTGGAATTATCAACTGATTCTGTCCAGTCTCCTGTACACTGTGCTGTTACATTAATGTGAATGTGTCTAGAGGTTTAGCGCTAGGTGGAGCAAAATAAGGACATTGGACTGATCTAGACTGGCAAAAGGGGGTGTGTTCATGCCTGCATGAAAGTGTAGCCTTTAGATGACCCACACTGAAATTTTGGCATGAACACACTTCTTTTGCATTTTAGTGGGGAAAAAGCAACTTTAAAAAGGAGCTGCTTTTTCCAGCTTCTTTTTAAAAAGGGTGTAACTGTGCAGCTGCATCTAAATGCTGTGGTGCAACTGTGCAGTTTTTTAAAGCTCCCAAACCCTAGCTCCAGCCCTAATCCGAACCCTAGACATGTGCAGTAGAGACTCTGGGATGCTGTAACTGTTATGCAACTGCGCATAAAATGTCAATTCATTCATAAAATAAGTTTATTCATAAACTTAAATTGTAATGGATTTAATATATTTTTAAGGGGGGAGGGATGCAGTTTGTTTTATTGATGTAATAGATGTTAATTATTTTCAGTTCCTTATTTTCTACAATGCTTGAAATTTAGGGTTGGAAGAACAATTCGATTAGGGAGACAAGAATTCTAATTGGTGGGCATTACCCCCATTTTGCCCTCTCTCCCATAGTTATAGCCCTGATGTGCTGTATGTATGTACAAATAAATTTTATTATTATTATTTCTGAATTTAGTATCCTGCCCTGTGGTGCACTTACCATCACTGACAAGGCTACTAGAGGTGGCACAGGGGCATGATACAGCATCAGCGTGTGGGTCCCTGTATTCCAAACAGGTACTCTAGGCCCTCCTTCGTTCACTTCACCTGAAGAGTCAAATGGAGAAATCTTTACTCCTACAAAGGGGCTTGCACTAAGAAATCTTTAATTCATGTAGAGCTGAGGTGGAGAATATGGATCTCATGCAGCTTCTGAGCATTTATTTTGAGAACATCAAAGACCACCCCCTAAGCTCCCTGAATCCTCTCCCAAATAAAAAATATTCCTGGGCTGGGGGTGGGCCAATGTTTTAAAGCCCAAAGCAGTCCACAAACACTATGTTTTTGCCATTCCCTCAGGCCACAAATACCCCCCAACAATTTTTTAAAGATTACATTGGCTGAATAACACAAGGATGGAAGCCAATAAGTTCTAGTATGCCCAAGCAATGGTGTCACTAGGTTTGGTGTCACCCTGTGCAGTAACTCTTGGTGTCATCTTCCCCATTGACCTCCTCCCTTTTCACACCATACAGGATCCTTAGTAATTATTTTTTGCACTAATGTTACTCGTAAATCGTAATTCCCATATACACTGAATGTAATGCTAATAGTTGGGACATAAAGCAAAATTAAAATTATACCTTCAAATTACAATATCATATGCACAACCTATGTATTTACATATACATATTGGAGTTTTGGTTAAAATGTGTTGTTCTTAAATTAAAAATTAATAATTTTTAAAATTTCATTTTTTTACATTTTTTTTAAATTTAAAATTTCAAAAGTTTAAATTTTCATTTTAAAAATTTTTGGGGACTCTCCTTTCTCCTCCCACTGAGCTTCACCACATTCCCACCATCTCTTAAAGCATTTTAAAGGGAAGTAGACGAATGCCATAGCCCATTTCTGCTAAAAGGTAGGTGTTTGAGGAACAGTGGTGTCACCCCCCCTTAGGATGTCACCTGGCACAGTCCGCACACCCCACACTCCCCCAGTGATGCCAATGTGTCCAGGATATGTAGGTGTGGCTCACAGGGATGAAAATTAGCCCCTGCATGTCCATACAGTTACCCACCTCTGCAACTGAGGGTATCCTAATACCAGGGCAACTAAAATGTGAGCAAAATACCTGCAAGCATCATTTTAGAAGATTTAGACAGCTTGGTCAGCCTCAGCATAGTCCAGGCAGCTAGACATTTTTCATTGCCCAGCAGTGGTTGGTGCTGAGACTTTGTTCCTTTGTCCCAAGGGGTAGATGCCATCCTCCCACTGGGCCAGTGGTAAAAGCGGATGATAAGGATCATGTCCTCCTGTGGTGTAACATCCTGGAAGGTTATCTGAAGGAGACAAAGGGAAGCAGCTCAGAGGAACCATGAAGTAGACAGTATACACTTGCTATGAACTAACAGTATGATCACCCTTTTCATCCATTCCTTTCCCCATTATTCTTTAAAAATCTTCTGTGTTCTAATTAAAAATAGATGAAGTTTGTTCTAACATCATTAATGCAGAGATGTATCATAGGTAAGACAAATCAAAGCCCATGTTTTGCATATAACAATAAAAATATCCTAGAGCCAGGAACTCAGGCAACCCAGAAGTTGAAGCTATTTCCCTTCATATGATGCTAAATCTATGACACAGGGTGCCTGGTATAGACATTGGTGAAATATTCACATAAATCCTTTCATACAGGGTTACAAAATTAGGGCAGTTAGCATAGATTAAACTGTTTTCAAAATGTTTCATTCCCAGCAGCCCATAACATTTGTGTATCATCATCATCATCATCATCATCATCATCATCATCATCATCATCTCACCTTTGTCTCAATATAGGGACTCAAGGCAGCCAACAATATGTACTAAGATTATTCTTGTCACAGAATCATGATCACCTGGAATTTTCTGATGAAAATTTTCTGATGTAGACTGGCTGGATACAGAGTTACCAAATAGAACTACTGGGAACCATTTTAAAAAATATCTATGTGCACACAGTCAATACCTCACATGCACAGAATAGCACTATTTGCATTTCACTGAACTGTCCAAGGGCAGTTGGCATTGATGGTGTTAAGCGAAGGAGGGAGGGAGGGAGGGAGGAATTTTGTGTGGATAAAGCAAACAGATATTCCTTTGCATGTTTCAGGCTGGGGAAACTGGCAGCTGTGCTTCTGTGATAATGAGGTATGGACAGCAATTCCATCCACCAATGAAGCATCTGCACCTGATCCTGGATGCGGACAGGTGTTTACATCTGAGTTATACCTGTGAGATAATTCCCCCCAGCGCTGTGGAAAAGGTACCACATGTATGCTGTTGCCTGTCCCAACTTCTTTGGATCTTGATCTCTTTTGCAACCTAATGTCTTAAGTTTGTTTTTTCTGTTAGTGGCCACAAAACCAGTGTATGAGGCAAGTTAAACCTGAAAGAAAATAACTTATCTACAGAGAGTTCACAATAGGAATGTGAATCTGAACTCCCCATCTCCAAACATAATGTTCTATGTCCAGGGCACCAGTCTGTACCTCTTGCTCTCCAAACACGAAGTAGCCATGTTTGATGTTGGATCTGACGGAATCAGTCAAGTAATTCAGTCCTGAATCCCTGGTAGCAATCACCTAGAGGAAAGCAATGCTGCTTTTTAAATGTGACATATGTCCCAGTTTGTTCCTTCAGTTATTTTCATGTGTTATACAACATGCATTCATTTGCTACTTTAGGATGGTTCAGTCAGCTTTCTTTATGCCACCATCTAGCAATGCTACTCAAAATGGTGGTGTGTGGACCAGTGCTGTCTGCAAACTATTGACTGCTGGTCTGTGGCAAGTTTCCAGGAAAGAAACACTTGTAATCAATTATATGAATAATGTCCCTGTTCCCAGGACACTGAGGAAAAAAACTTGCTAGTGCCCCATGTCAGACAGCTTATGAAGTACTGATCTAGAGAATGAATAGCTTTTGAATAGTAAGGATATTATAGTCCAACAAATAATATGGGGTTCAACTATCTTAAATTTATCCCTATATACTGCCCTGGGTTAGGCTGGAGCTTGTGAGAAGTAAAAAAGACTCTGAAGTCTTCTATATGTTTTTATTTAGGCATAGGGGATTTTGCTACACTGAGGTAGAATGACCCACCAAACCCTTTCAGCTGAAAAGTTATGTGCTATAGGAAGAAGAAAACAGTTTCTTTGTGGCCAGAGCCTTGATTTTCAGACATATCCATAAGAGCAGATAACATAGCTCTCATCCACAGTTCAGAAGCTCCTAGCTACCTTGAATACAGAAAACTTCCTCATGGCATATCAAAACTTTGGTCTGTCTAGCTCCATATTGTGTATACTGACTAGCAGTGGTTGGTCAAGGTTTCAGACAAGAATTTTCCCCAGTGCTACCTACCTACCTACCTGACAGTGCCAGGGCTTTAATCAGGGTTTTTTCATTAAAAACTTTTAAGCCTTTCCCCTATAGTCATGTTAAGAGTGCAGGAATGTTGGACCCAGGTATGCCAGTTCCTAGATGAGGCACTAACCATTATACAACAGTGGGTCTAATGAAAGAGTAGCATTTGATTCCTACCTGACCAGTTTTCTGTTGGTAACCTGTCAGCCGGATGGCCCCGTCTCCAAGTGGGGCACCTTTCACTCTATCAAGGATGAACCCCAATTGTCCTTTTTCTTTCTGATGCTGATATTGTGGCTTCTGGAGTGCTGTTTCATTTCTTCTAAAATAATCAGATGTCTGTCAACATACTCCAAATCTCCCTTGAAACAGCACATAGCATTCTTCCACACTGGGAACAAATATCACTTTCCCACCAAAGAAGAAACTTGCTAGTTAAGCAGCTGACCTTGATTCAAATGAAAGTAAATCCTACATCTTATTTGATCTCATAAAGCAATAGTAACCCAGATTTCCTCACAACCACCACTGCATTTGAACCAACGTGCCCTCCAGACCAATCCATGTTGTGGCCAGTCCTACCATAAGGCAGAGTTAGGCAGTCACCACAGGCAGTGAATGCAGGGGAGGTTGGGGAGAGGAGGCAGTAGCATCATCCTTCTCTGGCTAGTTCTTCTGATTCCCCCCTCCCCCGACTATTCTGCTTTATTAGAGAACAGAATTATGTGTTATACAAGACTGCTACAGTTGATTCAGTAAAGCTAAACCGACCCAAATTTCAGTATAACCACCACTTTTGAATCAGTGATCCTTACACAACCAGTACATACCCTTGAAGTAAAATTCAGTTGCCAGTCCAGTATGCAGAATGATTGCAGAGCATTTCATTCTACATGCTGTCAAAAGGTTTGGGGCAAGAGTGTTGCTGAGCCTGGCTTCTTTGGGTTCCAGCTCTGAATCTATATCTCAGAACTGTAGATCTATAGCTAACTTACATTAATAATAAAGATGGCATATGGGAGAAAAAGGCATTGGTCCCAAGTCTTTTAAACCCAATATTGACCCTAGCTTTTAGTTACTCTAGGTGCATATAATTTGTTCAAGAGGATCCCGTGAGCCAGCTCTTTCTCTAACCAGCAGAATTATATTTTGCATCATCAGCTTGTAGGACTGTACAAGCCAGGCAGTTCTGACCACTTTTTTCTACTTCAACAGTTGAGCTGGGACATAGGAGAGATCATCATCCCATTGACACAAAGGGAAAAAACAAATTGTACTTGATCTTTACCTGAAAGGATACAGAGAAGCTTTTCTTCTTGATGTCTTGGTGCTGCCAGTGTCACAGCCAGGAAAGTGGGAGACAGGTAAAATGAAGAATGGGAGGAAGAAGGTTGCTACTTCTAAACAGATTGCAATACCAAGACCAGAAGATAATTTATTTAAGAAGCCCCAAACATTACCCACTTAGATGTTAGGAAGCAAAGAAGGAATGTTAGAAGCAGTCAATCATATGGATAAGTAAAATGTGATGTACAGAAAAGGAAGTGAAAAGAAAATAAGTAGGATTCAATTTTTATGTATTTTTCTTAAAGGATATGGGCAATTGTCAACATATTATATCTACAAACTATCTGTCAAGAATACAACATGCAAAACAGGGTTGTAATAAGTAGTAAGTCATTCACCACTAACTGGAGGCTGATTTGAGATGATCTAATACGAATGACAAAAAAAAGTGATTAGGGACTATATACATAAACTCTCCTTTTTTATATATGATTGAAGCATATATACCATTCTTTCTCAATCAAAATCCTAGAACAAAAATGCAGAAACAAAACCACTGTTGAAAATAATCAGCACAGACATGGGAATGAAACTGAATGACTAGTGGCTCAATATAAAGAGAGTCTGTATCTGAGTTCGCATTACTGATGAAGCATGTGGATATGGAGCAACACTATTTGAAAGTACTGTGCAGCTGTTGAATGAAACAAGAGAAAATACTAAAGGTAAAAGACATCTTGAGGCCTCCATCTCCTATACCAAGAGTGAGGTACAATATACAGGCCAGGGGCCAGATTAGACTCTTCCTGGAAAACCTCCTGAGGGAACAGATGATGTCAAGGAGACAGGCCTCTCTAAGGATATATCGTAGTTATAAAGAGCAAAATGAGGGCATTGCCCCCCACCCCCAATGAAATATTCCCTCAGTCCCCAGATTTGTAACATGGCAGAGAGTGAGACATCTAACATTATTCACATCTGTAAGTATTAAGGTATATTCACTGTTTGCATTCCCTTGGTAACTACTGCCTACCCTTTTTCTTTGGGTGCATTACTAATGTTTAACTAAAGTTTTAAGTTTCTGCAAACCTAGAAATTTGAGGATTGAAGGAAAATTTAATTGGGGGCAGGCAGAATTCATATTTGGGAGGCACAATGCCCTAATTCCCCACCATCACCACCACAGCTACACTCCTGAGCCTCTCTCTTTCTATAGATCTCTTCTCCTATAGACTCCTAAGTCCTTTCTCTGCACAGAGACAGGAATAGTGATTACTGTGTGTGTCCCTGTGTATAGAAAAAGGGACTCAACTGATACATGGAACACCAAGTCAAAGAAGAAGTTAAGTAAATTCAGCTGGCAACTAGAAGTCACTAACCAGCTCAGCAGCCACTGAATACACAGCCAATTTACACTGCTCCCTTGTTATCCCACACTGGAATTGCACATGCTGGCTGGGGAATTCTGGGACGTGCAGCCCACAAAAAGTAAAATTTCCAAGCTCCATGTAGTGATGTGAGGTAAATAACACCTATGAACACTGGAGGTTCTGTTTTAGTTAACAGCCATGAACTAATGCACCACGAATGTGTAAATGTATGTAATCTAGTACGGGTGGGGATATATACACAGGAAGAGAGAAACTGAAAAATAATGATTCCATAACTATATATGTAGAGACACAAAGATTTTTCCTGCATCTAGTTTGTTGCTGTAGTGCAACACTGGAAGGTCAGGAGAAACAGGCACCTACCACCACAAAAGCTGTTGCGAGAACATGTGATCACTATTTGAACCTTAGTGCCCTTTCACACTATGCAATAATAGCACTATGATTCCACTTTAACAGCCATGGCTGCATCCTGTGGAATCCTGGGGCTTGCAGTTCAGCTAAACCCTTTGGCTGAGAAATTAAGACCTCTCCCTGAACTGTAAATCCCAGGATTCCACAGGACTTAGCCATGCCAACTGAAGTGGAATCATAGCAATATAATTGTGTAATGTTAAAGGGCCCCTAGATTATTGTAATCACTTATAGACATCACTGGCTATAATCTATCTCTGCTGTGCTGATGGAGCATTTCCACAATATGTGGTGTTTCCAGGGCACAGATGACATGAATGAACACACCCAATCTGAATCTTACCACCACCAGAGCCACACAATAATAAACCCTTAAAGACAGTCTTTGGATCAAGCAGAAAATGATCACAAATATTGGTGGATTAGAGATGCCTAATCTTACCATTTTATATTAAGCCATTGTAACCCAAAGCACACAGAGATACAAAGATACAGGGGCAAACAGTAATGATTCCATGCTGATTAATTTCCCATTAGCAGGAAAGCTTAGTCTTTGGGAGAATGGGAGAGTGGGGAGAAAGATGGCTGTCTTCCACTTTCCTCACCTTTCATTGGATTGGTGTTGGAAGGGCTGTTCCTGATTTGGAGGAGGGTCAACAAAACCAGTGTAAGGAGGGACAGAAAAGGACAAGCTGGTGGAGGCAGGGTGAAAAGAGTGCTGGGCTGAAGGGAAGTCTGTAGAAGGTGCTGTGGAACTGAAAACCTGTATTTGTGATAAGAAGACACAGCAGAATTAAAGCAAGTAGGTGACAGACGCCAGAAGCAAGAGGTCCATGAAACAGCTGTTGGGTGGTTGTGAAGTAAGGCCTCAGTCCACCTGATGAACCTAGACTCTTTGATTTTTCTGCAACACAGCTACCCTGCTAGATATTTGTTACTTTCTAAATACATCTCATTGTGATGCTTTGTCATCTTCTGCCATTTGTTCAAATTGTCTTGCTTCCATTTTATAACTTATGAATACAGTATTGGATTTTCTTCAAATAACTGAAGTACAATAACTTCATCCCAAAGAAAATGGAATAAATGGTAAAGAATTTTCCATACGGCAGCCTTCCCCAGTTTTGTGTCCTACAGCTATAAGCATCTGAAGTGCATTAGATTACAGTATATAGACTATATACTCCCAAGAGATCTTCCACTGCCCCAAACCGGAAAAGTTACTTGTTTGGACTACAATAAATATTATTATTATTATTGACATATATTGCCTCAATCTACATTTCTTCCAAAAACTGCAGTGATGAATTAGAGTAATGTAAAAGATTAATTATCACTCAAAAATAAAGTCATAGACATTGAGCATTTAAGGTTTAAATCACTGGGTTTTTAAATTATTGTTATATTTTTTAAAAATAAATTATTTCCACACCCTGGCAAAAACAAGAAGAAGATGGGGGTATCCCTGCTGGAATTTGCCACCTTGGCTTGCAGCTTTGGATCCCATACTGTGGGAAAGGCAGGATATAAAATAAATAAATAAATTTGTGACACACTAGGTGCAAGACAATAGCAGTCTCTGATGTCTGTCCTGGATATGGCTACTACCACAATTGGTAACTCAACCTTCTAAATGTTCCTTATACATAGAACAAGGCTCAGAGATGTTCTACAACAGGAATTCACCTGCACCCCAGACAAACTCTGTCAAGGAGACACAAAAGAGTAAGACAGGCAAAAATGGCAAGTGCCACTCACTGTGGGAGGGTATTTATACAGAGAGGCATTGCCTGGATGGATCTCAGCCATTGACTGCATATCGGCATCTCTTGCATTCACTAGTCGCAAGTAAAGCTCAGCTTTGCCAGCCTATAAAATGAAACAAGGTCAACTCTAGTTAGAAGAGTATTAAAACACATGCAAACACAACTCAATGAGAAGTTGAAGTAAAAACACATGCAAACACAACTCAATGAGAAGTTGAAGTAATCTTGGTTTGTTTCAGTCTTCGGAGAATTAGTCATCAGCTTGGGAAAAACATCAGTGTGTTGTTTTTGTCCTGCAACTGACTAACATGGCTACCCTTCTGTAAGTTGTTACTCTGGGAAAATATTTATTAAGTGGAGAGGATTTGGGAGGAAAACTGTCTCAGATCACAGTCACCTGAAAGAGAGTGGAGGAACTCAGTATGAAGACGTGAAATAAATGGTTCACGTAGACCTCCCTAAGACAATTAGCAGGCATCTTCTTAATGCTGGACAGAAAAGAGTTGTTACCAGTAAGAATTCTGTTTTGAGACTCTACTTTGATCTTTATTAAAGTTCTCACCTGAGGAACACCATTCATCTGTTCCACAGTAAGGCCTGGCTTTACAGGAAGCACCCGGATAAGTACCTTCCATCGCCCACTCATCACTTGATGCAGGTGGTCAAAAATTTTGATTTTGGCCCAACCTCGGGGAGCCAAGTTCTGTATTTCTAGCCCATAACCATCAAAGCCTCCAGAGGCCTGAAGTTCAGTTACAAGGTCAATAGAGGTTGAAGGGAGGATTCTGAAAAGCAATTAAGACAGATGAACTGTACACCAACATCCTGAAATTGCACAAGTTGCAGAGCTTGGAAATTTTACTTTTTTTGAACTACAATTTACAGAATCCTACAACAAGCATGGTTTTTAAAAGGTAATACTGCCAAATTCTGGCCTTATAGGGATGCTTCACAACTTATGGTGGGAGAGGCTATTTCTATTTAGATGACACTTGTTTATGAAGAGGCAGGATTTGCCGGGTACAAAGTTGAACTGAAATAAAGTATTTAATGGGAAACTAGAGGCCACATTATACTCCAGGGCAATAAGGCTTTCAAAAGGCTCTTTCTTAGAACATAGTTAGAATTCATAATAAAAGTAAAGTAACATATCAAACACAGAATATACTGAAAGACAGAGGGCACCAATATGGATAGCCAAGAAGGACACTGTTGGAACTTTACAAATATTAAACAACAGCAGGAGTATATGCTTCTCTTAGCCATCAGTCCCAGGTATTGGCAACATTTAGTAGTTTAAAACAAAAATAGCTCATGATGTGGCCTTTTCATACTTCTGCTTACAGATAAATCTTCTAATAGCTATATTTGATTTGAACACAGTTTTGAAATAGACAAGCAGTCAGAATCATCCATGCCATAGTATTTCCGTCTTCTGCGTACAGTTGTGAAAGCTGGACAGTGAATAGCATTTAGCAATAGTATTTACATTTTTATACTGCTTAATAGTGAACTCAGCTCTCTCTAAATGGTTTAGTCAATTGCCAACAAAACGGGAACTAATTTTACTGACCTACAAAAGGATAGAAGGGTGAGTCAACCTTGGAGTCCTGGGATTGAACTCACATCCTTCTGGCTGAAGTACTGGCATTTAACCACTACACCACCAGGGCTCCTTAAAAAGTGAAGAAAACTGACATGAAAAGAGTCAATTCATTTGAAGAGTGGTACTTGATTTGCCAGATTTTTTCCAAAAAGTCAAATAAATTGATCCAAGAGCAAAAGAAGCCTGAATTCTAACTCAAAGTCAAAATGACTTAGCATAGGCGATTGTACTTTCAAATATAATAAGATAACATGACTCATGGGGAAAGATGCTAAGGCTTGGTAAAGGGAAAAGCAGAAGGAAAAGTCAGAGACCATCACTAATGGATTGATTTGGTCAAGAAAGCCACAGCCCTGAGTTTGCAGAACCTAAGTAAGTCATTGTTCCTGTAGATCTCTCATTCATAGGATCACTATAAGTCAAAGCCAACTTGATGAAAAATTACAACAAATATACATTTTATAAACAAAATAAAAATAAAAATAAAGCCAGCCTTGACACTCACCTTGGGACTGGCTGCCTGGCTGCTAAGATGGCACAACACCCTCTTTGCCCATCCATGACATACTGTGGAGACTGTCTCATATCTGAGGAGACAATGGGCAATGGAGTGGGCTTGCCTAACTCTTGTCCATTACGGTATAGGGCAGAGACTAGACAAACTTGGTAAAATGTGGGATCGAGGCCCAAGAGAAAATCATAAAATATCACAAAGCCAGACCTGCAAAAACAGGAGAATATGTCATACTTGTGTAGTACTGTTGTTGTTATTCATACCTCCCTTTCCCTCTCAAAATTAGGACTCAAATAGTGACTCACAATTTAAAAGAATACAATTAAAAACACATTAAAAGTTCAGCTTAAAATATAATTAAACTTTTAAAAATATTTAAATTATTCATACTCTAGTTACCATATCTACTCGTCTATAGGTCAAATAAATTATGCCAAAATATTGACCCTAAAATCTTGGGTTGACTTACATATGGGACAATATGGTAATCCTGCTCAGAAAGTTCCTAAAAGAAGTGCTGTCCACTATTCCATTTTCCTTACTTTGGCAGCACTGCCCAGGCAAGAAGACAGAATGTGAGTGTGTTTGTAGTTGGTTTGCTAGGAAGATTCAAAAGTCCTGCTGGATTTGCAAGGAAAGGGGGTGCATTTGTGTGTGTGTGTTTGTTGCTGGTTTGCTAGGGAGATTCAAAAATCTCGCTGGATATGCAAGGTAAAGAGGTGCATTTTTGTACGCATGTGTGTTTGTTGCTGGTATGCTAGAGAGATTCAAAAGTCCTTCTGCATTTGCAAGGAGAAAGAGTGTGTATGGTGACTGGTGCTTTGTTGATGCCCTTGCTTTGTCCTTTACATCTTTTGTTACATGCCTCTAAATTGTACCCATGACTTATCCACAGGTCATATCAAAATCCATAATTTTGGTTCCAAAACCTGACCTCACGTTATACATGAGGTTGACTTCTATACAAGTATATACGGTAAAAAAAAAAAAAATACAATCAAAAAGCTATTTTTAAAAGTTCAATGAAAATGATGCAGCACTCTCTAGCCCATTCTTTAAAAACTTTGTTTTAAACAGCTTCTCTGAATAAAAGGATTTTAGTCTGCTGACAGAAGGAAAACAAGGAGGGGGCCATTTGGGCTTCCGTAGGAAGGAAGTTCAAGAATATGGGGACAGCCACTGAGAAGGACCTCTCTCACATCTCCACTGACTGCGCTTGTGATGGTGGTGGGACAGAGAAAAGAGCATCTCCTGATGATCTCAGAGTCCAGACCAGCTCAACAGGGAGATAGGATCTGCCAAATTATTATTTATTTATATAGCACCATCATTCTACATGGTGCTATATAAGTAGAAGAACAACAAAACAGCTGCCTTCCTTTAGGTCTAAAATCTAATTAAGACATGACACAAAAGGAAAAGAGTATTGAAGTGCAGGAAGGGATAAAATCCCCTACTAGTGCGGCTACTTTTCTCCGACCTGAGTGGGTTCTGGAACATGCAAACTGGCTTGTGCCAAGACAATAACTATGTGCTTAGAAGGAATGGTAATTGGATGAAAAAAGCTGAACACCTGCACTATATGTGATAATGCCCATTTATGAGCATTATATGCAACAGTGAAGTCTAAACAGTAATCCTCTTAGTAAAAACCTCTGTATTTCTTAAGGATGGATAGTACTAGTAACAGAAAGAAAGAAAGAAAGAAAGAAAGAAAGAAAGAAAGAGGCATACACTGGATCATATGGAGCTGGTCCCAAGGCATCAGAGGGATCTAGGAAATAACGGCTTGCTGCTCTTGCAGATGATCTCATGGTGTCCTGTAAGAGGCAGAAACTGGATTAATTTGATCAGCACTGATCTTAATAGTATAGATGCTTGCTGTCCCTACAAAACCACCAGTCCTTCCACAATATAACACCACAGTTTCAAATAAAGCATTCACTCCTCAGAAAAGTGACCAGCATAATAATTACTATAGGCACAACATGGCATACTTTGTACATATTTTTCCAATAAAAAAGGCACGGCAGACATGGTCTCTAGTCTAGATGTTCCAAGTCTGCACATGTGAGATTAATTTTACATGTGTATGTAGTTGTCTCCTGTAATTTGACTCTCTTAGGCAAACCTAAATCCAGACCTGATAATCTGTAAAGCAGGGGTGAAGAATCTCAGCTCCTGGGGCTGAATCATGCTTTCCTTGAGTCCCACTACTGTCCTATGGGGTTTGTCAAATGGCCATACCGCCTTCCCCATTACACTATTTTTTGGTAATATTCCAGCTTTTGTATGCCTTTCCCTATTCTAAAAGGTTAAAATGCCACCTCTAAGGCTTAGTTACTGGCAATAAAAACTTTAAGATAAAATATTGTGATATTTATAGTCTGTATACATAAATATAGTATTTATTATTATGGCTTTGCCTCCACCACCACTGAAATGTGGCCCCTGAAAACTTCTCTGTATGAGTCTGATGGAGATTCCCCACCATCTCTGTCATAAGCAGTTTCCCTCCTCTTGGTCAGCTGGTTTTGGTCAAAGGTTTCTGGCACAATAGCTAGTAGGTCTTTTGATAAGACACTGAACACTTTGTGAAGTCAAAGGCTTTCACAGCTGGCATCCATAGTTTTTTGTGGTTTTTTCAGGCTATGTGGCTGTGTTCTGGTAGAGTTTATTCCTGACATTTCACCAGCATCTGTGGTTGGCATCTTCAGAAAATCATCTTCAGAGAAGATGCCAGCCACAGATGCTGGCAGAACATCAGGAATAAACTCTTCCAGAATATAGCCAAATAGTCTGGAAAACCCACTAAAAACCACTGAACACTTTGTGTAATAGACCACTGATTCTCCAAGTCAACAGCCATGCCAAACAAGATAAGTGCTGGGGTGACTTTAATACTTTACAGTGTTTGCAAAGCGCAGATTCAGTATTTTCCCATGGTTACTATATACCAATATATTCAGGTGAATAAGTCATTACCTAAATTAGAAACTAAGAGTCTCGACAGACTGCCCCAAAAGGGCGGGCTGGAGCCGCCCATTTTTGCTCCTGAGGGAGCCCGCAACAACCAAACCGTGTGGGCTCCCTCTGTGCCAAAAAGAACCTGCTTTTTTGGTGTGCGCAACCATCAGTGTGCCATTGGTGCACTGTGGTGGATCGATGACACAAGCGCATCACCCCAATGTGTGGCCGCTGCACCGTGCTTGCGTCATCATGAGAACCCCTGTGTGAATGGGAGACCACCATGATGGTGCCACTACCACAAGCTAGACTTCAGGAGCATGCGGTTGCTGCGTGCTCCCAAACCCTAATTTTGGCCCAAGGACGGTGTTTTCTGCCCGTCTGTACTGGGCCTTAGACACAATATACTCTGCAGATCTCACAAACCACAGACAAACACCAGAGCAAGATGAGATGGAGGTTTGAGAGTGTTTCTCTAGACTACCCTTTTCCTGAAGAATGCAAAGCTTCTGGAGCTGACACAAAGTTGGGTAACCAACCACTTGGATGACAATTCCAAAATGTTAAAAAAATAAACATACTTATTGATTATAATTTCAACTCTCTAAATAAGTCACCTACAAAAGTATCTCCTGAATCCTCTCCAGATAAAAAAGATACTCACTACATTGCTAGCTAGAAAGTCAGGGTCAGGGCGGCTATGAAGATGATGATGAGGTGGTGGCGGTGGTGGCAAAGGGGGAGCTATAGGAGGTGGTGATAGGGATGGCAGCCCTCTCCTGGGCCCTCGTGGTTTCATCCTCTCGGAATTCTGTCTCAGTCTGCCAATCTCAGCATGCAACTGAGCCATCTCTGCCATATGTCTCAGATGCTGTTTAGCCAGCTCTGTGTCCAAAGATTCTGGTGAAAGGAAGAAAGCAGCTCATTAATGCAACACACTGTACCTGTCTATCTATCTATCTATCTATCTATCCATAAAACAGAGACAAATTTATGTGGAAAATGTTTGTCAGTGCTATTTTTTAATTAGCAATCTCCAGTCCCTCTCCAAATTATATTTTTGGATAGTTTGGGTACAGTAAAGAAAAAAGGACAAAGATGTTTTTGGACACACTGACAATGTGCACATATCAGATGAACCAAGAATGCCTAAACTAGCATACTGTAGCTGAACACCCAGGCCATTTCTTCCATCTTTTAGAATTTTTCCCAGTAATGAATCATCATGAAAGCCAACCTTGTTCAGTGGCAAACTGGTCCATAGTCACTGTCTAGTATGCAAATAATTACAGAACATTCTGTCCTTCCTCCTGAAGCTCCAAAATGAAGAGACTCTCACAAAAGATATTTCTAATATGTAAACCTAATATATAATATGGAGCTCAGTGTCTTCAGTACGCTGATGACACTCAGATATACCTGTCCAGATCGTTGGCACAGACTTCAGATGGCGTCTCTCCTCTTAATGACTGTCTTGCGGTGGTAATGGATTGGATGAGGGAAAACAAATTGAAACTGAATCCAGACAAAACAGAGGTACTAACAGTCACAGGCCCGAAACCAGGTTTGGGAATACAGTCTCCAGTCCTGGATGGAGTCACACTCTCCTCTAATGACTGTGTTCGCAGTCTGGGGGTATTCCTAGATTCGTCGCTTCACATTACTTGTCAGTTGAATGCGACGGTCAGGAGTGCCTGTTATCAGCTTCAGCTGATACGCCAGCTGCTCCCTTTCCTGGACACGAGGGACCTGGAAACTGTGGTACACGCTCTGGTAACCTCACGCTTGGATTTCTGTAATGCGCTCTACATGGGGCTACCCTTGTGCTTAACCCGGAAACTTCAACTGGTCCAAAATATGGAAGCCAGGCTTGTAACTGGAACATCAAGGAGAGAGCACATAACACCGGTGCTCAAGGCTCTCCACTGGCTGCTGATTAGTTTCCAGGTGCAGTACAAGGTGCTGGTTTTAACCTTTAAAGCCCTACATGGCTTGGGTCCATCTTATCTCAGGGACCGCCTCTCCCCATATGAACCCCCCCCCCCACACACTTCAATCCTCTGGGAGGAACCTGCTGCAGCCTGTGAAAACTAGGCTGTGGCAGACCTCCCAGAGGACTTTCTCCGCTACCGCTTCCAAGCTTTGGAATGGTCTGCTGGATGAGTTGCGTCTTATAACATTTCTTGATTGCTTTTAAAAAAGCTCTGAAGACACATCTCTTACGGCAGGCCTCCCCTGAAACCTCCTAGATCCCAGCTCCGAAACGGGACCTATTAATTGAATCTGACCCATTGCTTGGTGCTATCTCTTTCCTCAGTTAAGAACCATCAAGGATAAATTATGCTTTTAATGTTGTTATTGTTATTGTTTTAAATTATTGTTATTTAATCTATTTTTGGTAGGTGGCTGGGAATGGGTTGATGAAGTGTTTTAATCTGTATGTTTTAATCTTGCTGTACCCCACTCCGATCGTGCTTCACAGAGGAGCGGGCTAGAAATAAAGATTATTATTACAGTGGTCCCCTGGGATACGAAGCCCCCGGGGAACGAAATCCCCAGGAGCCGAAACCTCCGGGGCCGCCAAAAAGCCCCCGGGATCCGAAGGAAACCCCGGGTTAAGAAACGGAAAAACCACACGGCCCCTTTAAATTGGCCGCGCGGTCCGTCCATTAAAGTGGTCCCCCGGGAAACGAAGATTTCCGGGTTACGAAAGGTAATCCGGAACGGATTACCTTCGTAACCCGGAGGACCACATTATTATTATTATTATTATTATTAAACAGTATTCCCATCCCCTGATTTTAGAGGAGGCTGCCTATCATTCCCCCTGAAGCAGTATTGTTGACTGTTATGAATCCAAAAATTCCTAGGCTGCTATCTTTGGCTCAACTACACCAGTGTAGGCAAACCATCTACCATCTTCCATTCTCCTTCTGTCCTTCAGGATCTTTAATTTTAGTATTTCATCTTCCAGTCTCTGGTTCTCCAGCTCAACAGACAGGAGTTCAGCATCCAGACCCCGTGAAAAGGCACTGGGGCTGCTTTCATGTTCTGTAATGACAGCAAGGAGAGACAGTGAGCAACAAGGAAGACTTGGAGAGGTATCAGGGGAAGGAATTATTTCTCAAGCTTTTTCCATTTACCTAAACAAACAATAGTCTTATGACATTTTTAATTCTTACACACGTATTATCTCATGCATTTTCACAGGCAAGATGCCGCTGTCCAACATAAGCAAATTTTGACATAGTCTAGAGCCGGCATAGCATGGGGTTTAAGGGTTGAACTGCGAGACTGGAGACCAGGGTTCAATTCCATGCTTGCCATGAAACCCACTGGGTGACCTTGGGCAGGTAACATGCTCTCAGGTTCAGGTAAAGGCAATGGCAAAGTTCTTCTGAACAAAATCTTTCCAAGAAAACCCCATGATAGGTTTGCCTTAGGGTTACCATAAGCTAGAAACTACTTGAAGGCACACAACCCACACACATCTATACGTGCACACACACAGAGAGCTTTGTTCAGCTCAGAGGAAATGTGTAGAATCTAGGCCAAAGGGTTCAAGAAGAAACATAGTCTGTGATACAAAATTGAAGTATGGGGAGAGGAGGGCAGGGAAACAGATCTCACTCTTCTTCCTGCCCTTGTGTTCAGGCCTTGTTTCAGTTTTCTCCAGTGCTACAGCCTCTACTTGCAACTCGTACATCTGACGAAGGATGTTATGATCACTACCTCCACTCTGCATATAAGCCAAGTATACAGACCTGTAGGGATATACAAATGTATCATAAGCTTCCTGACTCTATTGCTACATCCTCTCCAACATGTTTTCCATGCCCTTATTAGTTGTATGTTAACTAGAAATTCCAAAGTTGCTGGCATGGAACTTAATAATGGGGAGAGATTTGTTGTTGTTAACTATACTCAAGTAAACTTTGACTTATGGCTACCCTATGAATGGGAGACCTCCAAGTCACCCTACCATCAATCACCCTGCTCAAGTCTTGCAGACTCAGGTCTGTGGCATCCCTTCATGGAATATGGTCTTCCTCTTTTCATACTGCCTCATACTTTGCTTAGCATTATTGTCTTTTCTAGTGAGTCATGTCTTCTCATTATATGGCCAACTCACAACAGCCTCAGTTTAGTCATCTGGGCTTCTAGGGAGAGTTCAGACTTGATTTGTTCTAGGACACATTTATTGGTCTTTTTAGCAGCCTATGGCATTTGTAGAACTCTTCTCCAGCAAAGAAGGTTTGAACATTTTTGTCTTTTCTCTTACCCAATTAGCATCTCACTATCTGTGCCACACACTGGCCCTACGATTTCTTTGTTCTTCATTTTGCTCTGAACACAGACAGAAAGCCTCTTTTTGTTATTTTTAAGCTCTCTAGGGAGTCTATCATATGACAGAAATTGGAAGCATAATCTAATGGCAGTCCAAATGCAATCATGGGGTTTCACATTATTGTGTGAGAAAGTACCACATGTATTTTTGGGCAATGGTAAGTCCTTCTGAATGCAATCGTGGGGTTTCACATTATTGTGCGAGAAACTATCACACACAATTTTGGGCAATTTCGGGCAATGGGAAGTCATTCCAAACACGATGCAATGTCAATACGCAATCACGTAAATTCGCTAAACTAGCAAATTGACTCATTTTTGAACTGGCCACACTTTCATTTCTTTCAAAATTGAGAGAAATTCCTCCCGTGTGATAAACTCCTAGCAAACATGAGTTCATTCTGACTTTTCCCTTAAAAGTACTGGCTATTTGTTTGCATTCTTATTTTCATATAATTTTCATAGAATCATAGAGTTGGAAGAGACCACAAGGGCCATCCAGTCCAACCCCTTCTGCCATGCAGGAACTCCCAATCAAAGCATCCCTGGCAGATGGCCATCCAGCCTCTGCTTAAAGACCTCCAAAGAAGAAGACTCCACCACTCTCCAAGGAAGTGTCTTCCACTGTCAAACAGCTCTTACTGTCAGGAAGTTCCTCCTAATGTCGAGGTGGAATCTGTTTTCCTGAAGTTTGCAACCATTGGTCCAGGTCCTATTCTCTGGAGCAGCAGAAAACAAGCTTGCTCCCTCCTCAATATGGCATCCCTTCAGATATTGAAACAGGGCTATCATATCACCCCTTAACTGTTTCTTCTCCAGGCTAAACATCGCCAGCTCCCTAAGTCTTTCCTTATCAGGCATGATTTCATGGAAGATGATGGCCCCTTCCCTGCTCTCCCTCCACCGACAAACAATAAACCTTTATTCAGACCACTGACTAGTAGTTATATAAGAATCTGATGGGAAAGCTGCACTTTTAATCCCATTTTGGTTTTACAAGCTTTTAAACTGTCACATTAGCATTGTTTTTATACAATACTCTGCTAATTGTTTATTATAATAATTATTATTATTATGAGTGGGGGGTTTTAGTAGCTGTATGCTGTTTTAATCTGTTTAGTGAGCTGCCTTAGGTCCTATATTGGGAGGAAAGGTGAATTTATTTAATTGCCTTTTGGACTAGTACTGATAGCCTTATCCTGCTTGGATTTGTACAATCCTCTTTCATAGCCATCCAAGTGGATGACTGTTGCAATATCTTGTGACTGCAATTTCCCTAAATCAAATATGCATTATGTGAAGAATTAATTCTTCCATCTGTCCTGACTCCCAGTAACTAATCACTTTCATGGGAAATAAAACAAAATTATATCTATATACTGTATATTTATATATAGATATATATTAACTGGGGGATGCCTATAAATTCCATTATTATAAGAGAAAGACAAAAACATCTCCCAGTCCACTTTCTTTAGATTATGTATAATTGTACATAATCTTTCAGTTCTCCCTTTTTAAAAAATGCTTAACAGTCCCCAAATGTTGTGTCCTTTCCTCACGGGAAAGTTGTTCTTTAGTTATTTCCTCCTTCTCCTCTTTCTTATCTCTTTTAAATCTCAGTTTAAATTAAAGTTGTTTATACATTCACCCTGCTTTCTTTAGACGTCTTCCTTTTTTTACTACAGTTATTTTCTATGGTGTCTTCAATAGCTCACCTTTAAGAAATTGCTATTCATCATCAACTCCCTTCCTACTAATCATTTCTGACCATGCGATCTTAAAAGTCAGCATTAACTCAGTATTTCCTTACACTTCCTAAAATCAGTTTTCTTAAGGCCCAGAGTCCATTTTACAGCAGGTGAACTTTCCAAAATGGGACCGAGGGAAAGTTCCATAGGCAAGAAACAATGGAATATATAATTAGTTAATGTTTATAATAATTCTCAGTTTGCTAAAGCTATTGCCCTAACCAGTCCTTCCTCTTCCTCTATACTCACTGTATCTCTGAAGAGAGAGGACCAACAGCTGATGGAAATGGCATAGACTTGAAGAAGACTTTCTCTTCTGCCTTGTCTGTAGCATTGCCTGATTTTATCACGGCAAGGTGTTCTGGTTTGCTCCTAAAAATAAACCCAGGAAGTAAGTATGGCAATATGTATGAAGACCCCTTTGATTCTTCATGAAGTATTCAATGATCTGGGTGAGGCACCTGCTTCAAGTAGCAGAAGCTGGCAGAAAGATCTCAAAGAGAAAGCTGGATGGTATACCATGTGGACTGCTCTGTACCCTGTAATCCAGCCTGCTACTTTCAGGTATAGTGGAGGATGCTGTCTCACCACAAGCAGTGAAGAAATATTCAATTACTGTGCCAGTCCAGTTGGCTTTTTTTTATATTAGATGGGAGTGGTTGCTATTTTGTTCTTTGCCTCAAGCAGCAAAACATCTTGGTCACCCCACACCACCAAAGTTACAGATAATGGGACAAACCTCCCAGACTCCCTACACATTATGTACATTGGCTTGGCTTCCATATCAGGATTATAAACAATGGGGCTTTCTAGATTGGCAGGAAAGTGTGACATGGAGTTGCCTTTTCCTTAATGCTTAGCAGCTGCACTACAACCTTTAGATGGAGCTGCGCTGTTCCGCAGTTTTTAAAAAAGAAGCTGGGAAAACCAGCATCTTTTTAAAGGCGCTTCTTCTCCCCTAAAACGCAAAAAAAGCATTTTCATGGCACACTTTCCCTTTTTCTCATCTAAAGGCTAGAGTTTCATGCAGCCATGAACACACTTCTTTTTGCCAATCTAGAAAGCCCCATGTATGAACTAGGACTCCCCTGCACAAAACCCTGACATATGCATCACTGCAACTGGTTCTCTCCTTTGACCCTTACCTATTTTCTGTTGCTGCCTGCAGAAGTCCCACCTGTTTCCGCAGGGCATCCAAAGCTAGTTGGTTTTTTCCCTCCTGAGTACTGAGCTCCACTAGCAACTGTTCTATATGAGATGTAGCTGAGTTTCCTAGTTTGAGTTCCTCCAAGCGTTTGTGGATCTCTATATAAAAGCAAAAACAGATACACCACATTAAAATGCTTCACCCAAATCAACATATTGTCAGATGTTATCAGAATCACACCCCTGCTTAATTCTCATCTAGGCAAATGGGACATTGCAATTCCCAATAAAAAAAAGTTTTGCCTCAAATTTCAAACAGAAATAGCTCTATGGGTGGGCATTTTATACTTTTGTTACATGAACAGGTGTAAACCATGTAGCTGAGTTCTAGCTACTTGCTGTGTACAGGTTTTGTTTTTGTTTTGTTTGCACAAGATGAAAATTGACTAGGACAAAAGGTGATCGACAATTCTGTTACATTTGTGTTGCTCATATCTTTTGAAAACAACGAGGACTTGTTAAATGACTACAATATGGACATGAGTGCCACACAAAGCAATTTTAGCTTTATTTAAAAATAAGTTTTAAAAACAGTGTGTAGATGGCACTGGTATTCTACAAAAATAAACTGTACAAATGTGCAATCATCTCCATAGTGTTGGAGAAACTATAAAAATAGAGGAGCACTTATACACAAGTGCATGCAGTGTATAAAGTTAAATAGTTTTGGGAAAGAGTAATTAATTAGTGGCATCAGTGGTAAAAGTGTCCAGAGTACTATAGCCAATATTACAAGACAAAAATTAAACACACAAGTAAAGAGAAATTATTTTAAGTTTTATTAGTGGATGCAAGATTGGAAATAAAATACAGGAAATTATTGAAAGGACTTAACATTAGAGAAAGTGCAAACGGAAACTGGGAAATTGTACTGGCAGAAAAACCTACTCAAAATGTACAGGAAATAAGAAGAATTAATATCACAAATTACTTTGCAAACAGTTTGGTATCACTTTATTAATTTTTCTGTCAGACTTGAAACAGCTTATGGACCTACAAGATAGATGATTAATTTTTGGAGAAATCATTTCCACAACTGATGATAATATTTGACTGTTGTATAATAATGAAATGTTTGTAAGCAATTAATTTGTTAATGTTTTAAAATTAGAAATAAAATTTTAAAAAGAAATGGAAAGAAGGCTGACAGCTACTTAAAACAAAAGATTTCTACCTTATGTGAATGTGTCTCTCTACCTTATGTGAATGTATGTTTTCTGGGGTTTGGGGTATTTTGGATTATCCTTGATTCTGTACCTACAAACATCTTTGTGAACATGGGACATACAGATTAAGTAAAATGTTTAAAATCCGCCTCGATGAGGGTTAAAATAAAGACATATAATTTCCCTTTTTCATCTTATTTTCATAGTCAATGATCCATTCAGCTTCACTGCTGATGTGTTAATATACACATCCTGGCGTTGTTCTGGAATTTAAACTCCAGGCAGTAAACCTCTATCTTAACTTTACTACTAAAGGCTAAATAATGGAATATTATCTCCCTCCTAAGAAAATATTATTATTATGCAAAATTAGTATCTTAGGTAGAAGGTAAGGCACTTTGAAATCTATATTCAGAGAGAGTTTTTTTTTTAAGAATCACATGTGACATAATACAGACACAGAGTTATTATGTATTTAACTCATTTACTCTACTTGTCATCTCCAAAGATCCTAGAATGGCTTACAAATACTGGAAAATCTGACAGTCCCTGTTAGCAGGTTTACAGTTTAAAAGAGATTACGTAAAAGGAATAGAGGTTCGGAGAGAACAGGAAAAAGCAGACTCAGTAGCCAATTCCTACTTTATCTCTCATTCTTGATTTGTCTCTTTATTCGCTGTTTGTGAGAACTAGCTCTTCTTTGTCTTATTCTAATTAACTCAAGTCACTTGGGAAATCTTAAAACAAAACTGGATCCCAGTAGTCCTTATGGTTGTATTCTCTACATACTACCCTCCTTCTTTTCTCTAGAAATAGTGGTAAGATGAGCACTGGGTGCCATCCTATCCACTTCCTGATGAGTAACAGCTGCTTGAGCATCCTTTACTGCTTAATTGTGCAGTTCTCTTTACTTTGTGAAGCTAAACTAAAAGCAAGAGGCACTCATAGGAGGGCAACAATCAGGAACATGATCTAATTTTCTTTTACCATTCTTCTGTTGTTCCAAGTGCTGGTTTCTGGCTTGGATATCAGCCAACTGGCGCTCATGCATTTCTGCCATTTGCTGTTGGCGCTGCCAATATTCCTGTTGGTGGAGTATTTGCTGGGTGTTGCCATTCTAAGGATCAAGAAAAGTAAGTCAACAGGTCTAGATAACCATCAGCTCTAGAATCAACTATGCAAAGCTTCAGAAGAAAGCGTCCCTAAAAGATGGTCCATGGTGAGCTAATTGTGGCTTCCAGGAAATATCCTCTACTGAAGGAGTGCATTTTCAATGGACTTGGATGTGTAAATCAGGTTCAGATCATCATTCATCCATGAAATTAAGCGGGCAATTCTCCATTACTCTCAGTCTAGAAAAATGGTTATACTGATGAGCATAAGGAACAGGCCTCTAATGGTGGCCCCATAGATGTTTGTGCTTAATTTGTGCTTAGGCCCTTCAGTACAGGCCTTTAAGGAGGTCTTGAAAAAAGTGTATATTTTCATTATTTTTCCTTAAGAATATGTATGGCTTTTGTGATTCATAGCAGTCTTCCAATTAGCCATAGGATCGGAACTGGGGGCAAATTTAGGGGGGGTCATAACTGCCAGAATCCACCAGCCATCATGGGCTCTCCCTACTTATTAAGATAAACAATAGTTTTTTTCAATAGCCATGTAAAAAGCAAAAAGGAGTCTCCTTTGTTGACACTTCCAAGAAGTGATCCAAGACATATTGGTGGTTGAAGCAAACAAGAGTACCCATCTAGAACTCAACTGAAATGGAAGCAAAGCTTTGAAAAGTTGTTTTGTAGACTACAACTCCCAGAATACCTTAGCCACCATGGATCAGGCTGCATGGCCATTGGCCAAGATGTCTGATATATTCTGGCATTTGTAATACTGTATGTGTTTCCAAGCTCTGCATTTCAACTTTTGTTACAAGTTACAGTTTCTTCCAATGTGCCTATGGGCAACTATGGGTAGTAGCTGAAAAGGTCTATAGTAGGCTGATGGCATTTGGCTCTATGTCCCTCAGCATCTGTTCTCTGCAGTGGCTACCTCACTCTGCTTATTGCTATATACATATATACATTATATATATATGTATGAATATATATATATATATATATATGTATATAAGAAAATGGTGGATAATGAAAATCACATTGGAAGAAGAACAAAGAAGAGTAAGGTCCAAAACACATTGCAGAAATAGTCCAGTTTGAGACCACTTCAACTGCCCTGGCTCCATGACAGGGAATTCTGGAAACTGTAGTTTTGTAAGATATTTAGCCTTCTCTATCAGAGAACTCTGGTGCCACAACAAAGTACAATTCCCAGGATGAGCTTTCATAGATTTAAATCTACTTCCTCAGATGCCAATTGCATCTGGGGAAGTAGATTTAAGCCTATGAAAGCTCACGCTGCTAACGTCTTTCTTTCAGTTAGTCTCAAAAGTGCTACAAAATTTCTCAACATACTGATTCTACAGACTAACACGGCTATATCTTTGAGTTCTAAAATTCCCAGGATTCCCTAGCACTGAGCCAGGATGATTAAAGTGGTCTCAGACTGGATTATTTATGCAGAGAGTTTTGGACCTATGTTAAGAATAGAAGCAGACATTCACATAGAAAAATATTACATTAAAGCAAAAAAAGTAATTCCACACTTTGCTTTGTTTTCCACTGCCCAAAGCCTTTCCTTCTAACTGTAAGTGCCATAAAATGCCTTGCAGTCTAGCAAAAAATTAATTTTTAAACGTCTTGAAATGCTGTTTTACCTTTGTCTGGAGCATTCTGAATGTAGGAAGAGTGTCTTCCAGTGACATCCTCAGTTTCTGGAACTGCAAAAAGGAATAATTTCTTTAGTAGTATACACAATTTCTGGATGTTGTTTAGGCCTGTCAAATTATTATCTCACAAGACCAACAGTTTTAACAATAGGGATTTGGTTAAAGACACAAGAATGTCAGGTGTTTGTCACACTAGTAAGTTATTTTGGGTTGTCCCATTCAAAAAATGCTTCCCCTATATTTGCAAAGATAGCTCAATGCTGATGCAGCTCTAGTCCTGGAGAAAAATCTGAATGTAGTGTCTGAATCTCAGTGTGCTAAATTTCTTATAAGGAAACTGGAGCTAACTTATTAATGTCCAAAAATGTTTTTTTAAATGCATTCACCAAAAATATGATCTAGACTGGTCTAAGAACCATGATATAGATTCATGAGGTGACAGGATGGGGAAAACAAGACTACATTATATATATAGTAGGGTTAACTTCAGTTGTAAAAACAATATTTTCTCTCCTTTTTTTGCAGTACCTCTTCAGTTAGTTTCTTCAATGTTTGACTGTTGGAAACACCTGATTCCAAGCTTCTTAAATCAGGTCCTTGTTGCTTATATTCTTCATCTTCCAAGTTTCTTAAGTGCTGCCTCTTCGGTTTTGATGCTTTTGATTCATGATACTGTTCCAAGAAAATTAAACAACAGGACAGAAAATAAAACTTTTTGACAGTAGTGATTACAGTATTTAGGAAAATAAATTTAGATTAAGGTGCAGATACAAGGAAGTTAGAATGTCTAAATAAAGTCCTTCAAGGGAGCAGCTGTGAAATTTGCTAACAATCTTTCTTCTGAGAGAAAAAGGAACCATTGTGCGAGGAGAAAAAAAGACCTTTAGGACTCTCTCCAAAAGAGATGCCTGTCTTTTGCCTGTCTGTCTTCAACATATCTATATGCTCAGAATAAAAAAGAAAAAAGAAAGCTGTGCATATTTTTCTGTCTAGAAATACTCTCTCTTGGTAAGGCTCTCTTATCTTATATCTTATTTATTTATGGGATCATTAAAGCTAAGGTCCCTTTCACACAATTATAGCACTTTGACATCATTTTAACAGCCATGGCCCACCCTATGAAATCCTGAGATCTGTAGTTTCAGGACGTATTTTGAATCCTCTACTAAAGTACACTAGTGCCTCATCAAACTAGAAATCCCATGATTCCATATGATGCAGCTGTGTTTGAATCCCTGCTCAGCCATGGGAACGCAATAACCTTGCGCAAGTCACATGCTCTCAGCCTTAGACAAAGGCAATAGTAAATCTCCTCTGAATAAATCTTGCCAAGAAAACTCAATGATAGGGTCACCATAAGATGTGAGTCAACTTAAAGGCATACCATATCATCAGTTCTACCTGTTTTCTTATTTTCTTTGCCATTGTGCAGTGGTTGCCCGTTCTGGTATTTAGCATCACTTACAGTAGCTGTTTCTCGCCCAATGCAGAATCTTTCCATGTGCTTCTCTAAGAGTCGACTGGAGTAAAAGCCCATCTCACAGTTGGGACAGTGAAAAACCACAAAATCTGTCATCATGAGGAGTGCACTACAGATAGTGGTATTTTTCTGGACGATACTGCCTGCTTACTCTTCTGTACAGAAAAAGGCTACACTGGCATGTAGCGTTTCTTCGTTGCTATGCCGGTAACTCGGGTGTGGTGCCAGCCTGCCAAAATAATGGAGCAACCTAGCACAGAGTGGCTGGGACTATCACCATAGCAGTGGCTACTGTTTCTGTTTGCAACTGTGGGCTGGGATAAGTAAAACCTAGAAACTTGTAAGAAAGAAGGGTGTTTTGTGGGTTTTTTTTCCTTTTTCTTTTAATGGTAGTTATGAAAGGGTGGATGGTCTGTATGCTGGGGTAGGAAACCTCTGGTCATCCAGACGTTTTGGACTGCGGCTATTACAGCTCTTTACAACCATGCTGGGTCAGACTTCTGGGATTTGGCATCCAAAACATTTGGAGAGCTGTTTTCTATCCCTGCTGTATGTATCCCTTACCACTGGTCTAATGGTGGTAAGGGTATTTACAGCATTTCCACTCTGGTCTTCCATCTTGGTTTAATGATACTGCAAGATGGTATACAAATGCCTGAGGGGGGGCGGAGATACAGAAAAAAATATTAGAGATAGGAATGGTAGATAATGAAATCACTAAGATAAACATAATGCTGCATCTACACATCAGAATTAATACAGTTTTGACTCCGCTTTAACTGTCATAGATCCATCCTATGGAATCCTGGGCTTTGTATTTGTTTGTGGCTCCAGAGCTCGCTGGAAGAGAAGGTACATCTGTCACAGAACTACAACTCTCAGAATTACATAGCACTGAGCAACGGAAGTTAAACTACATGAATTCTGCAGTGCAGACACAGCCTTAGTCTACAAGAGGTATTATTAGAAAACTGTCAATGCAGGCTGAGAATCTGTGAAGAGCGATAGTTAGGAAGAGTTTATGCTCCTTTGGACATCTGCCTTTCTTTCTTATATGATGAAAAAGGTCAGAAAGTGGCCAGGCTCAGTGCCCTGAGCTACTGACCACAGCCTGGAAGAGTTATTTTGTGGATAGACATTTCCAGTATCCACTAACAAAGACAACCATGCTGTTTGGGGAACAGTAGTCCAAAGCAATAATTTTTCCAGGCACTGCTACTGATATTACCTACAACAATCACAACTGTTTACACTTTTTTCATCTTCTAGAAAGCGGAAAGAAATGTTAGGCACAAGGGCAAAATTTAAATAAACTCCCACTCCCAGTTCAATTAATGTCCCATCCATGTCCTGCAGCACCTTTTCTGCCAAACTACTTCTTCTTGGCTTAGACATAGCAATGCAGAAAGAAACTGCTCTGGACCCTGGTTTCCCTCTCACCTATTGCCATTTCCATTGGGGAGTCCAGGAGTGGGAAGTAAAAATCAGGAAAGTCAATTGGTCCTCCTTGAAAAAGCATCCCATTTGTCTCCCATGACTATATGCTCCATCTGCGTTTCAATCTGGTTCAGCTGGAAATACCAGCCACAGTTCCAGAACTCAGAAAAATTGGGCTTTTTGGATTGCAAATCCCAGAGTCCCCAAGCCAGAACAATACTGCCTGGGGATTCTGGGACTTAGTACAAAGGTAGAGAGAGTCAGCATGGTATAGTAGTTTGGACTATGACTGGGGAAACCAGGGTTTGAATCCTGGCTTGGCCATGTAAACCCAATGGTCACATTCTCTCAGCCTCAGAAGACGATAATGGCAAACCTCCTCTGGAGAAACATGCCAGGAAAACCGCATGGTAGATTCACCTTAGGGTGGCCATAAGTCAGAAATGATTTGAAGACACAACAACAACATAAGTCCACATGGCCAGATGGAGGAAGTACCAGTCTGCATAAATTATTATTATTTATTATTGACATTTATTTATAGAGTGCTGTAAAGTTTGCACTTTGCAGCGCATTACATAGTAGGGATCACATAAAATAAGAAAAAGAATAAAAACCAACCAAGCAGCATACAATCTAAAACAACATTACATAATTAAAACACCTCTAAAATACAACAAATAAATACATTCTATACACAGTATACAATGCAGGCAAAGTAAGCAGCACATTAACAACCACTCCTTACCATCTGAATTAAGAACCACCACCACAAAATGCAGGGCTATAAATTATAACATTTTCATATTTTTTTTGTTGTTGTTCTTCTCCTGTATGGTTTTAAACACCTTGTCTGACGAAGAAGCCAGTGTAGCTTCGAAAGTTGGCAACTCATATATTGTGCATTTTGGTTGTCCCCATAAAGGTAGATTTGGGGTGGTACTGAACAGTCCAAAAGTAATTTTTCCAAGTTCTGAGGCTTGGAGTAGATAAGCAAAGTTGATACTCTGTAACAGCATAGTTGCAAGTGCCTCCCTCTTGCAGACAAGATGCACCATCCATCACAAACCAGGAAGACACTCCTCCTCCCTCCCCTTGCTACAGAGACCACCGCCCCCAAAATATGTGAGTGAGTGGGTGGCACAAAAAGTAGGAGGAAGAGTCCTCCTTTTCCAGTCCCCTCCCTGGAGCTCATTTCCTTACCTTTGCAACCACCATGCATTGCGCTCAGGAAATGAATTTGCTGCACTTTCTGATCATTTTTTTCTGTGCCAACATTAAAAGTGTTAGCTCCAAAGACGGATGGAAACGCAGATGCCCTCTCCTGAAAAGGGAAAGGAAGAAGAAGACTGGGCTTCCAAGAAGAGTCACTGTGACCTTACTAGCAGGCGCTGGGACTCTGGGGAACTGGAGGTTGAGTTTTCAACTCATACTCTGGTTTCTCTTCAGATCGTATAAATCTTTCGCCTTTTACTAAAGATTTCCGTGGAGAGGAACATTTATGAGTTTGTAACCAATTTTTTGAGGCTCCACTTCGGTGGAGCTGTCTTTTCCGGTATCAAAAAATAGAAATAACTTCAATACATCTGTGTTACTTTATACCTACCAGAGCTGATAATTTTCTGAGTCTGTGGCTGGCTGTATCCAAACTGTTCTGCTCTAAAGCCATAAGACAAAAGTACAATTTCCAGAGAGTTTCCTCCTTGAGCCATGGCACTTAAAACGATATCCAACCAGATTATTTCTCAGTGTGGATGCAACTTGTGCACTAGGTAGCAAAACTAGGATTTGTATGGACTGAAAAATCAGGTTGTAGAGATGCATCTCAATTCCTTTTTCAGTTACATTGAATAGATAAATTGGAATTTGTTTTTAATAAATTTTATTAGAATTCAAAAATGCACCTTTCATACATACTTAAAACATAAAAGCGTAGTAACTACACTAAACGTCTAAACAAACTAACTAAAAATCTAGACATGTCTATAATACCGCATAACTATAACTACAACTAAATATTCAATACATGCATACACAATAAATAATTCAATACATATTGCTACTCATACTGTGTACTGCTACTCATACATGCTACTACTTTCTATACATAAGATATAACCTTTCAAACTCGAACATTCATTACTACCCCTTTTGAAGATAAAGTGAGTCTGTGGATACAGTTACATACAGTACTAAGCACTATTCCTTCCTTGAAATATAAAACTATATATATAAACACACATACATAAAGCTATTATATAAAATATAAAAAGCCATGCTCTTTCAGTAGCTCGTTTTATGCTACCTTGTTACAGTATGCTCATTATTTATTAACTATAGGATCATCCAAAATCCATGAAACAGTTCTGCCTTTATTGGACCAACCAAAATGCACTTTATATATGTTGCAAACATTCATAGCTACACTGGCAGCTTTATCAGGCAAAGGTAATTTTATAAATAAAATAAAATGTTATATGGTTACCCCTCCGTTTTTACAGGGCATCCATTCCGGACCCGCAATGAAAATGGAAACTTGCATATATTCAAGGTCCATTGGCTTGAATGGCCGTGTGCTCCCATGTGCACCATTTTAGCCAATGGGGCTCACCCCTCCATGAGTAATCAAGACCGTGGACCTGAAGTCTGTGAAAACGGAGGGGCGACTGTAACTTATAGGCCTGCATTTTGTTTGTTGTTCTTCTCAGTTCAGATGGTACGGAGACAGGTTATTCATGTTGCATGTTGCAAGTTTTCAAAGCTCCACTGGCTTCTTCGTCTGGCAAAGATGTTAAAAATCATACAGGAGAAAGAAAGAAAGAAAGAAAGAAAGAGAAAATTTGATGCTGTTAGTCACAGCCCTGCATTTGATCAAGATGTTGCTGAGGTTGTTGTCCTCACTTCAGATGGTATATGGAAGGGTATTCACATGGAGGTGAATCCTTGGGATTCAAGACAAACTAGATCTCAGTAGCTTTTTGTCTCATTAATAGAAATTAAGTTTAATTCCTGGACTGAATCTCCCAGTATCCACATGGCCAGGACCGAAGGCGGAAGGGACCAAGTGCATGAAAACCCTTCCATATGGAAACTACTGATTATATTCTGTATTAAGCGGGGGGGGGGGGGGGTGCTTACTACTTGTCCCATCTTCTATTTTGAGCACTAGGTCCCTGCACTGTGCTCTGAAATAGACATCTTTTTCAGGGATTTTTCATAGTTTCAATCTTGTTTTTATAGGAATTTAATACTTTCTTAGGATACTATGTCATGCAACCCGAAGTTGATGAAAGCTTTGCGCATCTGACAGAGTGGTTTACAAGCAGAGTCCCTGTGATGTCAGATTGCACATTGTTCACCTGTTATGCACAAGCAGTCGATACAACCAAAGACAAAGGGTGCATCTACACTGTAAAAACAAAACAAAACTCAGTTTAACACCACTCACAATACTTAAAATCCCAGAACAACCCAGTGAGGATGCAACCAAAGAGATACTCAGGACAGATTACTCCTGGGATTTGTAGTTATGCAAGGCACCAGTATTCTTTGGAAGAAAAGGCTAAAGACGCTGCAAAACTACAAATCCCAGGATTCGATAGGATGCATTTTATCCTTTTAAGGAGTCGTGTGTGTTTTTAAACTCTTTATTAGTTTAGGTCTGCTATAATGCCTGCTTTTTATATGTTTTCAACTGTATATATATATATTTTAAAAATTGTAAGCCGCTTTTTATCCCAATTTTGGGGGGAAAGCGGGACGTAAATAAATATAATAATAGTAGAAAGGACACAGTTTGACACCGCTTTAACCGCCATCTGATGACAGAAACCTGGGGATTTGTAGTTTTCTGAGGCACTACTCTGTGGCAGAGGCGGCTAAAGGCCTCGTGTGAAACTACAAATCCCAGGATTCCATAGGACAGAGTGGGGCACACTTAAAGTGGTATCAATGGCAGCATCCACACTGGAGAAATAACCCGGTTTGGCACCGCTTTGTTGTCTGCCTCGCTCGCTATGGAATTCTGGGAGCTGGAGTTTGTTGTGGGGCCTTAAGGCCCCACAACAAACTCCAGCTCCCAGAATTCCATAGCCTCGAGCCAGGAAAGAGCTAAAGCGGTGCCAAACCGGGTTATTTTCCCAGTGTGGACGAAGCCAGAGTGTGTTTATTTGTACTGTCTTAACCTTTTAGGGTCCTTTTAACTGTTTTTAATATGTTTTAAGCACTTGTTTATCTTTTAAAACTGCATTTTATTCTTGTAAGGGGTCGTGTGTTTCAACACTCTAATGCTGTGCTTCTCCTTTAAGGCCTTAAAGCGGTGTCAAAGTGCTTTATTCCCTCAGTGTAGAACGAACACTGCGAATAAAGCGCCTTGACATCACACAAGGCCTAGTCAGTGAGTCGGTCTCCTCATCACAGTCAAGGTTTCCTAGCAACCGCTCTCCCTGAGGCGAGCAACGGTTACGTTCTGAGGAGAAATTACGTCCTCCGACTTTTAAATTTAAAAAAATATAATGAAATTAAAGGGGAAGGCTGAGGATTAAAAGGGGAGGCCGGAGTGCCGCGCTGCATGCTGGGATACGTAGTTCCGCAAGGCGTTTGCGTCCCATTGAGTGACGTCGTTTCCCGGCAGGCTTTGCGGCGCGCCCCTTTCAAAAAGGCGGCGGTTATTACAGAATCGACCATTCCGACGGAGAGACTGGGAAGGAAGGAGGGAGCGGCTTCTTCTTCTTCAACGAAACTACCTAGCAGCATGGAGTCAGACCCGTACAGGTGCCTTCGGCCTGGGCTGACTATCAATATCCTCCGGAGCAACGGTAGGTAGAAGTTCAAGAAGGGACGCAAACGCGGTCCGCTTTGGAATAATGTCTGTCTTCGCTTTCCGTAGCCGCCCGCCGCCAGCGCAGTCATTCATGCCTCATGCTCTTCTTAGGGGGTGCTAGTGCGCATGCGCAGCGCCACATTTCTCTTGAGTTGCTCAAACCAAGTCTCTCTCATGTGTCTCACTGCCTTCCTTTATTTAATTAATATTTAAATAATAATAATAATAATATTTAATATCAAATAATAATATTATTTAATTAATTATAATAATTATTAATATTATTATTTAATGTCAAATAATATTTAATATCAATTAATAATATTATTTAAATATTATAATTATTATTATTAATATTATTAAATATTATTATCAAATAATATTTAATTAATATTATTTGATATAAAATAATAATATTTCATATTAAATAATAATATTATTTAATATTAAATAATAATAATTATAATATTTATAATTAAATAATATTATGATTTGATATTAAATAATATTATTTGATATTAAATAATAATATTAATAATTATAATAATAATTATAATTAAATAATATGATTTGATATTAAATAATATTATTTGATATTAAATAATAATATTAATAATAATTATAATAAGTAATTAAATAATATTATGATTTGATATTAAATATTATTTGATATTAAATCATAATATTAATAATAATTATAATAATTATAATTAAATGTTATTATTTGATATTAAATAATATTTGATATAAAATAATATTATTTTATATCAAATAATATTATTACTTAATGTTAAATAATATTATTAGTTAATATTAACTAATATTTAATTATTATTATAATAATTATTAATATTATTAAATATTATTATTTAATATCAAATAATATTATTTAATATGAAATATTATTATTATTATTTAATATGAAACAATATTAAATAATTGTTGTTTTCTCTAGGAACTTATAGGTTCTCCAGCACAACTCTATGGTTAACGTCTGGCAGAGTTGCACTGGAGGGCCTAGAGATTTCTTTAACGAACATATTAAATCAAAACCACAAATAAACAAATCTGCAAAAGTCAAAACCACAAATATGGAGAGCCGACTGCAAGACAAAACCAATAAATGAGGTTTTGTGAAATAAATCACTCTACGCAATTCCTGTGGTAGTTTTTTTTTAAACCTCTTGATACTTTTCTTATCCTCATTGGTATTGGTGGCAGATTTCCCCTGAATTTAATGAATCTTAAGAAACTCTCCTACGAAAACATACACTGTTGAGTTACTGGCCTTCTTGAGCTGCATCTGCGCTGCAGAAATAATCCGATTTGACACCACTTTAACGACCAGGGCTCAGTGCTATGGAATTCTGGGAGTTGCACCAGAATTTGTTACACTCCTGTTGCTGCAACGAATTACAAATCCCAGAATTCCATAGCAGTGTGCTGTGCAAGTTAAAGCGGTGTCAAACTGGATTATTTCTGCAGTGTGGATGCAGAGATCGACATCACTTTAACTGCCATGGCTCTGTCAGACAGAGTCCTGGGGTTTGTTGTTTTGTAAGGCACCAACACTCTGGCAGTGAAAGCTAAAAGACTTTGTAAAACTACAGATCCCAGGATTCCATACCACAGGATGCAGCAGGAGCACTGAAAGTGGTGTCAAACTGCATTGTTCCTAGAGTGTGGGTGCACCTAGGATGGTGACGTTTCTTCCGACCGGTAGTAGCACAGGCATGTGTTGTGTCAACATTTATGAAAGTCACGTGCTTGAGGGGGCTAAAATAATACACTAAAATATACAGAAAACAATACAGTGATAAATTAAAATAGTAAAACACATCGAATAATAGATCCCAATAAATTCTTGAAATAAAAATACATTAAAAAAGAAGGGAAAACCCAGCACCCATCAGTTTAATATTAAAATAAAAGAAGGATTATTGTGTGTCAGACCAAGTGCCTGCCTGTCTTTTCTGTTGGCAAATTGAATAACTAATTTATTTATTATTTTTTTTATTTATGGTATTTATACCCCGCTCTTCAGCCTTAATGGCTATCAGAGCGGCTTACAATTGCCTCTGAGAAGCCTGTCAGCAGAATGAGAACACAATGACACCCTCCATCCTGTGTTTTCCACCAAAAGACAAAGGTATATAGTAGAGCTTCATAGTAGCTTCATAGTAGAGGTAATATATTTCTGTCCTGACTACCATCTCTCAATGACTTTAACATAGTTTGAGCGTTGGACTATGAATCTGGAGATCAGGGTTTGAATTCCAGCTCAGCCTTGTAAACCTATTGGGTGACCTTGGGCAAGTTACAATCTCTCAGCCACAGAATATGGCAATGGCAAGCCTCCTCTGAAGAAACTTGTCAAGAAAACCCCACGATAGGGGGTTTTTCACCTTAGGGCTGCCATACATAACAACAAGCTCAGTGAATTTATCTAATCCCCTTTTGAAGGTGTTCAAGTTGTCAGTCCTCACTAGATCTTGTAGCACACAATTCTACTATTTATTTACACACCGTGTGAAGAACTACTACCTTTCATCCCTCTTCAGTCTGGGGAAAAAACACCCTATTCACGTAAATGTACTTCTGCTATGTTGCTTGTAATTCACCTTTTTTCAAACCGAAATGCCCCCAAATCTCTTTATCCTTTCCCTGTAAGGGAGTTTCTTCAGTTCCTTGATCATTTTCATTTTTTAAAAAAAATATATTCTATTGAAATTTTCACAGCACTGTAAAACTACATATATTTAAGGCAGGAAAAAGAAAATAGAAAAAATAGGAAATTAAAGAAAAAATAAGAACAAAGAAAAATAGTAGATTATATAAAGATATGCTGCTGCTGTTGTGTGCCTTCAAGTCACTGGTGACTTAGGCTGATCCTAAGGCAACCTTATCATAAGTTTTTCTTGCCAGAATTTGTTCAGAGGGGGTTTGCCCTTCCTCTGAGGCTGAGAGAGTGTGACTTGCACAATGTTACCCAGTGAATTTTCATGGCTAAGTGGGGTTTCAAACTCTGGTCTCCCAGAATCCTAGTTCAACACTTAAAATACCACACTAGCATCAGTCGTCTGCCCCTTGCTTGCATCTTTGTGATAAAATCTACACTCTCTTATTCCAGTAAATGTTTTAGACTGTGTGACAACTGAAGGCATGTTCCTTCTCATGAATGTCAGACTTGCTGAAATTATCATTGTTATAAAATGACATACTTAAATGTCTTTCTGTTATTCAGGCGCAATCCATGGGGCAAATATCAAGACTGTGAATTTGGAAAAAAAGACTCTGTCAGTGGAATGGACAGAAAGCAGCACTATCAAAGGCAAAGAGGTGAGAAATAGGGTGTCTTATCAGGGCAAGGTTTGTCTAAGAGTAAGTATCATTGAATTCAACATGGTTTCTATCTGAGAGAACATGTATAGCATTGCAGTTCTAAAGTATAAGCTACTGAGAGAGATTTCTTTAAATGTCATATTAAAATCAGCCCCCACACCTCATGCACACAATGCTTTGTGGAGAATTAGTAAGAGGATTCCAACTTAAAGTTGTTTGGCACATTTTTCAATAGCAGTCAATAGAACATTTTTTCAATAGTAACTCCTTCTATTCTTCAAGTTAGTTCCACCCAAGCAATACAATGGAGGTTTAACTCATCAGTGTGTTTATAAATGGGACATACATTGTAGTAGTGCCATCTTGGGAGCTCTTGCACAGGTAAAGCATAACAAATTTGTGTTATTTGTCTCCTGAATGTGCAGTCTTCCTTATGTAAGAACTGCATGCCACCAAGGGCCTTAATTCTTTACAACAGTAGTTCCACCTTTTTCCTGCGCTAGTAAATGGTGTGTAATGTGATAACAATCCTAAAAGCAGTTGAGCTTTTTTGGCTCAGAAAGCCAGATACAGTACTTGGAATTTACTCACTTGGAAGTTCTTCTTTGCTTAGCAGGACTGCTGAATAAACACAACTAGAACAGGTCTGCATGCTGTATCATCTTTATGTGTTAAAATGTATACAAAGCTGTTTGTGTCCACTGTGTTTAAATGGATAAGAAGCAATATCTGCTAATATGTTATAGTGTGTGTAAGAAATATCTAGTTGACCTAGAGTTTTGAGGTTCAAATATTGCTGTCTGCTCTGTGGGTGCCTCTATAGCTCAGGAAAGTGGCTGTTGGAATACTGAAACACTAGCAATAGGATTATGATGTCACTCTAAGGTCAAACAGTTGGACTGAGGGGACAAGACTTGCTCATTTTACTTCTGCACAAAACTAAGAGGGAGAAGTTGACTAGATAGGACTAACTGGTCGTGTATTAGGCAGTAAACCCTTACCTTTTTTTTTTTTTTTTGAGTGCCTGTCTTCGTTAGAATTTATTTCAGTAAGTAGTAACTACTTACAAACACGTGGGACTCTTACCACAGAAATCAGAGAATGATTAGGATGTACTAAGATTAGCTCTCAGAGATTAAACGCATTTGTGGCAAATGGATTTTGCCAGCGTATTTTGAAGTACACTATCTTTCCCATGGAAAGGGGTTTGTACTGGGGTTTAGATGTACTGGGGTTTAGATGACATTGGTAAACAGCTTGTTTTGATAAACATCTTAAATATCGGCTCATTATATTGTATTGCTTATCCTTTAAATGTGACATCCTGAACAAATCATTGCCTTTGATAGATAGATGGTATCTGAGGCTGATGTTTTTGTATGGGTTAGATATCAAGATTCTATCCTTCTGGTTTTTCCCCCCTTTACAGATTGATTTTAATGATGTGGTAGCCATAAATCCAGAGCTATTCACAACTCCAGTTGCTGCTGATGTGAAAGACAGCCTTCCTGTCCAGGAGAATGTAACCAAACAGGTAGGTGATTTTTATTTCATTCCTTGTGTATTTGGGCAAGAAAGCAAGATTCCTCAAGCATTTAGATTTTAAACATGATATCAGTGCTTTCTATACCTTTAAATACTCTTCTGCTTCATGTCTGTCTCTGGGTTAACCTCTGAAGATTTAATAATTGGTCAAAGTGTAAATACTCAACATGCAGTTATACGTGCAGTAGATTAAATAAATACATAATTCAAAGTACTGTAACCTATTTTTGCTCATACCTTCTGGGGATAATTTCTGTCTTTCTCCAAAAAAGCAAAATACTCACACACTACCTGGATGAAGTCATTGGTGCAATAACAACTGAAAGGGAAAGCCTGAAAATAGGCAGGACAGAAGAAAGAAATGTGCGAACAGATAAGTAGAAAGAGAATCTTGAGAAGAAAATGATACATGGTTAGCCATCACATAAACAAATGGGGTGAAAATAAAATATGGGATGGGGATGTGCAAAGACAATTGCTTCTAGGGAATGTTGACAAGTGCAACTTTTTGATGATCTTGACTGGCTGATGTTTCTTTTTATGTATGGTATTGGAAGGTCCAAAATACTGTTGTGCACTGCCATGTTTGGTTACCCTTACCTGTTGATTTTCTCTGTCCAAACTCTTCCTTCCCCTCACTTACTATAGTCTCAGTCAATATATTATTTTGTCTCACTGTTGTAAAGCTTGTCTTTTGTCCAATGGAGTCATTTTCTGATGCTCACCCTGTGGTCATCTGATGTAGCCCCTCAATTCCTACTTCTCATTCGTCTGTGATTAAGGATCTTCTTCAAATGTTTCTGCCTTCCCCTTTTATCAGAGAAGGGAGCTGTATATGCTACAGTGCACTCTGCTCGGATCTATTCTAGACCTCTCCACCTCTTGGTTGTCAGTACCTATACTTATATACTTTAAGATTCTAGGTTGTGAAGCTTACTAGTTCTCTCTTGTGGACCCCTTGAGGAGAATCGACGTATAAATACGCATAAGAATAGTAATAATGACAGTTCAAATTTTATTGCATTCATTCAATTGTTTCGTATGTTGCCACAGTAACTTTATGTGTAGGTGGGTATAAAGACATTCCTTTCTGTGTGCATATGTGTGTGCCTACAAGTTGCCTGTTAACTTATGGTGATCCCATGAATTTCATAGCGTTTTCTTAGACAAGGAATGTTGAGAGGTGGTTTTGCCAGTTCTTTCCCCTGAAATATACCCTACAGCATCTGGTATTTGTTGGCAGTCTCCCATCCAAGCAATAACAAGTGCTGACCCTGATTGGTTTCCAAGATCAGACAGGATCTGGTGCTTTTAGTCTATTTAGACACCATTGAACAGAAAGGGCCTTGTGGCATCTTATTTATTTTTTTTAATCTGGCATGAGCTTTCCACTTTATCAAATGCATGAAACATTGCCTCATTTGGAATAAATGTTTGCGTAAAGGTATGCATACTTAAGTTAGGAAAGGGGGAACACAAACGATGATGATTGTCCTAGCAGAGGTCATTTAACAGTATTTGGGAGTTGAGAGTGTACATCCTAGTATAGGTAAGCAGATTAACATATGTAGGGCAATAAAAGGAATTTATGTGATACATTAAACAGAAGTCATTCTCTTTATCAGGGTGGGAATGTGTGGTCTGTGGACTGCATGCAGCCTATAGGGAGATTCAGTGCTGGCCTTGGCAACCCTACTAACCCCTCTAGCACCCTACAATATTTTTTTGGCTGAAAACTAAGTTTTTTGTCCAAAAAATGCTTTGAATGCTCTAATTTGCTGTTTCAAGGCTCCCTGTCCCAAACCATATGCCCTGAAAGGTGAGCAGGAGTGATGACAAGTCGCTTCCAGGTGTTGACAGCTGCATTTGTGCAGCTGCAGCCATCTGGAGGAACCAAAAATTAGTGTATGAAGTCTTTTGAGTTCCAGAGCATGCACACCTTTATTTTAGAAGAGCTATATTGATGGGAGATTGTAGTGAGAAGTGTTAGAACAAAGAAATGTGGGCAACTAAGTGGCCTAAACAGTGGTCATTTAACAAGGGCTGCATTCACACTGCAGAAATAATCTAGGTTGACACCACTTTAACTGCCAAGACTCAATGCTATAGAGCCTTGGGAACTATAGTTTTCTCTGTCAGAGACCTCTGGCACCACAAGAAATTACAAACCCATGGTTTTCATGGGATGGAGCCATGGCATTTAAAGTGGTGTCAGTCTGGATTATTTCTACAGTGTGGATGCAGCCAAAATCTGGGAGGTAATAGAAACATCTCTGTAAAGTGGTAATTAACACATAACACATGTTATTAAAAACGCTTATCACTTATCACTTCTGAAGGCTCATGAAGTAGAAGTTTCCTGTTTCATTCTATTTATATGGCCTTTTCGTTCAAGCGTTACTTTAATTTAAGAGACTATGGACATTACTACATGTGGCTTTTAAACCATGAGTACGCTGTGAAGGAAGCAGCTCTGGCAATACCTATTTCATAATGCCACCTCCGACCCATACCTGCCTTGTCCCTGATGCATCCCTTTTCATTCATTGGAAAACCTATGAATGGCCTGGCAATTGCGCAAGTCCCCAGGTGTGAAAAGTTACTTCCAGAGCAGTTGCATGATTGCAAGTCCCATGGTGTCACCCCTCACTATTCTGAAGCACCTTGGTTACCCCCCTCCCCCCAATTTATTTTCTTTCTTTTTTATTTCCAACAGGCAAAAATATTTATTTATTTATATCCCGCTTTTTGCCAGGCAATCAAAGCAGCGTACAAAAAGCTAAAACACATCCGTATATACACAGTGCCCCCTTAAAACTAGATAAAACATGCTGGGAAGAGAATAAAGCAGGGTTGTGGGGTTAAAGAAAGGGTTAGGAACAGAGCGTGAAGGGAGCAGCAGCCTTGGTTGTGCAGTTAACTGATGGATGGATGGAAAACAGTATGTTGCCATAGTGTGACTGCTGCAAGAACAGGGCTTGTGTGGCAATGTCCTGTGGCTTGGGAGAGTGAAACATATGCTCCCACTGTCCTTAAATTAGTGCTGATAATTTTTTTTCATCCACATATTCCTTTACATAGACAGCTGTGTGCAAAATGTAGTAAGCTTTCGGTGACAATGGTGGCATGTATATATCACGGAGTATGGGAGAGAGTATGAAGCCCTCACACTATGGCTTACTTTATTAGGCCTTGTATTAATATTACCACGGTAGGCATATTGGGGTGAAACAGATGGGCAGGAAAAAGTGGCTTGATGCTGCCTTTTCTTAAGCCTCATTGAAAGTCCACCAATCGCACCGCTGGCTCCCAAGGCATCTGGAGTGCTCATGTCATGACCACATGACATGGCTTCAAGCCAGGAAGAAGTGGAAAAAGCTGCTTCTTTTTGAAAGGGCTTTTCTCTGCATAAGAACACATTTCTGCTGGCTTCAAGGCATGTGTCATCTAAACGCCACACCTTCAAGCCAGCTTGAAAGCACCTCTTTTTGCCTGTCTGTTTAGCCCCACTTACAGAATTAGCATCTCACTCAGCCTCAGTCTGATTCCTGTGTCTTATTGTCATGAATCCCTTTATTCATGCATTTATTCATTTATGGATTCATGCCATAAGGGTTATAGATTTAGGTTAAGCTTAGAGTTAAGATTGATGGGATTTACAGTTGGTCAAAATACTATGTTTTAATAATATGCTTTAATAGAAGATACTAGAAGGAGGTAGAGAGAGTGGTTTAGATCACGGCTAAGAAATGTGCTTGTTTGCTAAGATTGGAATGTGTGGGAATAACTATTCCAGCAGAGGCTTGAGTTTTAAAATGGCTTCTGTGAAAGGAGGGGGAATATAGAGTGTTATTGATGTTCTTATATTATGGTATGAAGCTATGGGGTTTAAGTTTATTATATTTTCGTATGGAGTTATATTGTGTTGGGGTTGATGGGATTTTATAATATAGATAGATAGGCCATAGTGTTAATTAAAACTGTTGTGTTGTTAACATCTGTGGTCCAAGGTCACAGGTGCAGTGGTTTAGATAAGGCGCCTGAGAACTTAATTGTTTTCAGAGAATCTGTCAGAATCCCGGACAAAAGGACATTGACATTACATCACTGCCTAGCCACTGCTCAGGAAAGGGCTATGCAATTAATTTGCTTTATTGATTAATGGAGTGGAGTTAATTCATACTGTTTATACTTTCAATATGTTTATACTTTCCTTCATTCCTGACAAAAAAAGTCACTTCTATTGCATGTTTCTTCTTCTTCTTCAATAAAAGCTATTCCTTTTTCAAAGTACTGCCTTTTGTGTTGTAAGAGGGGCTACAGTCGGGAGCCTGACACTTAGCTTTGTTGTTGCTGGTGAGTAATCTTGACAAATTAGACAGGTCTCTGTGAGTACAAGCCTGTTGTACCTACTGACAATACTATGGAGCAATTTGAGTTGGAAATTGTCAGTTGTAGTAAGTGGTATTCTGTTATTGTTAGTTCTGGATTTGTGAATGATTTACAAACATACGAAACTTTACTCCCCAATCAACTCAACCTTCCTTTATTTGACAGTTCTGCACTTCCAACTGTCTTGAACTGTCATACCCTTGGAATCTTCACCCCACCCTTGCAAGACAGACTCTTATGCGTTAGATTGCAGGGAAGGTTCCTCACTTACTTAGATACTTTTCACAAAGCCCTAGATGGTTTTTCCCAGGGATAGTTTTGAAAGACCTTCTGTATGAACCTGCTTTACTACTGTGGTTGTTATCTGAGGCCTTATGCTGCATCTCATTGCCTCAGTTGGTGGAAATGCAGGCAAAGTATCCTTTATTGCAGCATCCAGGTTGTGGAATTTCCTTCTGGGAAACAACTTGTCGATTGCCTTTATTGTGTTTTTCTGCTAAGTCATATAAAGATTTCAGTTTTCTTGGTTGGGTGGGAGGATTTAATTCCTGCTGATTTGTTTTTTTAAAATCTTATTCTATTTTTAAAGTTTTCAGCTAATTGTTCTGACTATATAGTAATTATGTTTACAAACAAACAAAAACAAACAGCTTCATTTATATACCACTTCATACTGCCTAAGCAGTGTCTAAGCAGTTTATAACTGTAAGCTAATTTCCCCCCCACAATCTGGGTACTCATTTTAGCGACCTCGGAAGGATGCAAGCCTGAATCAAGCTTGAGCCCTTTTGCTGATATTGAACTCGCAACCTTATGATTTTGAGTGAGTGGCTGCAGTACAGGCAGTTAACCACTGCACCACCAGGGCTCCTACAAGCTGCTGTGAGAGCTAAAAGTTGGGGTACAAACATGTTAATTTCGAAAAGAAAAAAATTACATGGTGTGTGATTGTGTCTTTCTTTTTAGCTTTATTTTATCTCTTCTTTAATATTTGTTGTATATACTCAACAATAAGCTGAGAAATTTAAATTTTAACCTTAGAAACCTGGGTTGACTTACCTATGGGTCAACATTGGAACAGGAGTTAAGGCTGGCCCACTCCACTCAGGGAAGAAGGAAGGAGGAAGCTGAAGCTACCCAAAAGGCCTTAGAGTCTGACTCAGCATGCCTCAAGCTGGGAGAGGTTTGCTGGGTGCTTTTTGATTATCTGCTCCCTTGAACCCCCTGCCCCCACCTTGGTACCATGGACCCTCTGGAGTTTCCTGAAAAACCAACCAGAGTGATAGCCCCAGATCAGGCTGCTAGAGGGAAAGAGACAAGGGAGTGGATCGTCGAAAAGTAACCCAGCACACTGTTCCTGGCTAAAGGTGTGCAGAGGTGGCCTCTAGGACCTTTTTGGTAGCGTTGGCTTCTTTCTACCCTGGTCTGGGCAGGTCCACTTCATGCCGGGACAGGTTTGCTCGGTTGTTTTTGATAATCTACTCCCTCGACCCATTCCCCCCACCTCCCCATGGCCAGATCTGGGGCAGTCTTTCTGGATGATTTTTCAGGGACTACAGAAGGTGGGTTTTGGCAGCAGATAGTCAAAAAGCAACCCAGCAAACTCTTTTTAGGTTGAGATCCATTCTAGGGCCTTTTCAGGATCCTCAGCTTCCACCTTCCTCTCCCCTGAGCTGGCCAGACTTTCCTCCTTGCTTCCCTCCTCATGTCTCTCTATGCCAGCTACTGTAAGCCCTGGCCACCAGGCATGCATAAGACATGAGGAGGGAGCTGAGGAGCAGTGGCAGCTTCCGGAAGGTGTGGCAAGACAGGTACTTGGGGCCAAGCAACGGCAAGAATGAGGAGGCGGCAGGGGCCATCCTTACCTGCATTATGCTAGGCAGCCCCCTGCACTGATGCCATTGCCCCTCAGCTTAGGCAGTCAGCACAGGCAAGTAGCAGGCAACCCCATGGAAAATGTGTTCCAGATTCTGATCTGCCACCATTTCGGAAATAGATAATGGGAAGACCTACTTCCCATCCTGCTGAAGTTCAGCCTGCGGGGTTTCAGGGGTACAGTCCAGAAGCAAGGAGGGCCTGGGCTTGGCGGAAGGCAGGGTGGTTTGGCTGTCTCAGGCTGGAATGGACAAGGCCTGATGGGAGGTGGGAACAGCATCCACAATGTGGAAAGTCTTGGGGAACCCTAGTTCAATGAGGCCCTTTTAGTGAGATTGCCAATAGCATCTAGATAGCTGTGGGACCATGAGTTTGGGTGCATCTTCTTCTTGGCAGATCCACAGAGCTAGAGGAGGAGAGAGAACAGGCTGGCAGTGTTTACTGCCTCTTCCAAGTGACATCTCATGCTGCCTTGGGAGTATTCTGCCAGGCTGTGGAGGTAAACAAGCAAGGAGACCAATCTGCGATTGATTAATTCCTTCATTGTAACAAAAAAAAAAAGATTCTCTTGAGTAGAATATAATTGTAAAAGGCTTTTCTGAATAGCTGGGTGGGAAAATGACGGTGTTGCTTTTGCCTCTTTGCAGAATGTATCCAAGGAGCCCCATGCTGGGTACCCCTCCTGCAAGTTTTACCCTTGAGTTATCTATGGATCATATTAAAATCCATAATTTTGGCTCCAAAACATGCTCTTGACTTACATGGTATGTGAGGTCAACTTATTCATGAATATACAGTCGCCCCTCTTTTTGTGGGGATCAATTCCAGGACTCCCCCTGCGAAAATGGAAGTCCACTGATACTCAAGCCCTATTGGCTTGAATAATGGCATGCCCCCCACTTTAGGTCCCTCTGTTTGTCCCTCGCGAGTAAGCAAGAGACATGGATTTGAAGTCTGCACAAACAGAGGGATGACTGTATATGGTAAATCTTTTTTATCTTCCTGGGCTCTGACAACATATCTTTATCATCATCATAGTAATTGTTTATTTATGTAGCGCCATAAATATATGCTTTAGAAGTAAAACAACAACAAAGGATATCCAGCCCTGCCAGGGGCATGCAATCTAAAATATACACACACATGCACAGAAAACAATAGCAGTAGTAAGAATTGCATTGCATCAAGTTTAATCTTCTATCCTAGAGCATTTCCAAATTCTAGCTGTTCCAGAGTCTTTCTAGTGATGATATGTAATTCTTTAAAAACATAAATAGTATCATTTATATCAAGGTGAGGTCTCTAGGGACCCAGAGCTCTAATTTGTCCCCTCAAATGTAGCCCATGTCCCCTGAACTGACCCTTGCTTCATGTTCTATTTACAAGAAAGCCTCTCTAGGGCCTCCCCAGTGCCAGTGCCTTCTAGGAAAAAAGTGTTAAAAAGTTTTGGAATTTGAGGGGATGCTGTCCTGCAACATTCTTTTTCTACCTTTGGTAGCTGTCCTGATCTGTGTATATAACTCAGCCTTGTATTCATTTAATGGCCATTTACCATTGTGTGTATTCTCTTCTAACCTTTCCATAATTTTAGATATTTCTATATGTAAACTGAATACCAGCACAAATGCCAGAATAGAATGATATTTTTGTTTTATCCCCTTGAATCCAAAGCTTTCTGTAGATGTCTTAATTTTTGGAGTGAATAGCTATGTAGCAGATGGGAAGAAGTTAATTTAAATAATCCCAAACCAGTGATCTTGGATGAGCATGGCAACATGGCACGTGTCACAGAGACATGGCTGGATCAGACTGGGAAGGGGGCTAATCTCTCTCAGCTTTGTCCATCAGGTTCTCTGTTTAGCAGCAGGTGACACCTGAGGGACAGAACATGGATTTGCAGTAGCCTGTCAGAATTCCAGTTGGTGTATCCCACAGTTCCCTGGGTTTGAGTGTGTCTGTTGTTCTACTGTCCACCCTGTTGTTCAACAGTCACTCTTCCTGAGCTAGCAGGGTGCGCTTATTTAGTGTTGGAGTCCTCTCATCTTGTAGTGCTGGAAGATTTCAGCATCCATGCTGACACTGCCCTGTTTCTCTTCTAAGTGGTGTCTGGTCCTACTCATGCTGCTGGGTATACCTTGGGCCTTGTTTCCTGTAGTGGATGTGGTAAATGGTGATTTGAGATTGGAGGAACTAGCTAGTCCCATTGTCATAGACAGATCACCATCATTCTAGTAGGGCTTAGATGTGCTGGGACTCAGAACCTCTACAGGAGTACAGGACTGATTAAAATGGTCTGCCCTAGGAGACCTATGGGTCTGGATGGATTCCTGGTGATTCTTGGGGAATTCCCTGCTGCCTTGATAGGGGATCCTGTCAAAGTCTTGGCCGAACTGGCCACATAGAGAAATGGACCAGGGCATCCTATCTGATGAGAGTGGACCCAAACTGCCCCCTCCTTGTTTTCCAGTGAGCTGATGGCAGTGAAACAAGTGAGAAGGTAACTAGAGTGGCACTGGCAGAAAATTTAAAGATAGATCTAATTAGATGCAGGCTAAAGCTTGTCTGAGAGATTATTCTCTGACAATATAGGCAGCAAACGCAAGTCCGCAGCCTGGATGTGCTTCTGGATTCGGCTCTGAATCTGGGAGCTTAGGTTTCAGCAGTAGCTAGGAGTGCATTTGCACAGTTAAAGCTTGTGCAAGAGCTTCCTTGAAATGTCAGATTTCTCCATGGTGACGCATGCCTTAATGACATTGGATTACTGCAATTACTGTATGTGGTGCTGCCTTTGATGAGTGCTGAAAAACTTCACTTGGTCCAAAGAGCTGCAGCCAGTTTGTTAACTCGGCTGGCTACAGGAACACACACAACATCCTTGTTGTAAGAGCTCCACTGGCTGCCAATCTGTTTTTGGGACCAATTCAAAGTGCTGGTTTTGACTTATGAAGCTCTATATAGCTCAGGTACAGGTTACTTAAAGGGACATATTTGCCCTTACAAACTAGCCTGTGCTTTGAGATCTGCTGGAGATGCCCTTCTCTTTGTCCCACCACACTCACAGGTACATCTTTTGGTAACAAGGGAAAGGGCCTTCTCAGTGGCTGCTCACTGAGAATACAGCGTTGTATTTAACGATTTCAGTGTGCCCAGGAATTCCATGCAGGATAGTTGATGAAGAAAGTTAGATATTCCCATTTCTCCTTTGGCTTACTTTATTTCTATATGAATTCCAAAGAAGGTCTATTCCATTATAACCAGTTAGGGGAACCAGTGTGGCATAGTGGTTTGAGTGTTTGACTATGACTCTGGAGACCAGAGTTCGATTCCCTGCTTGGCCATAATACCAAACAGGTCACACTCACTCAACCGCAGGGGAAGGCATTGACAAACTCCTCTGAACAAATCTTTCCAAGAAAACCCCATGATAAGTTCACCTTGTAGTTGCCATAAGATGGAAATGACTTGAAGGCACAGAGCAACAACAACAAGGGGATCACTCAAAGCAAATGATGTTTTAAAATGGTATGAATCTCTTTTGTTAGCTTGCTCAATGGAGGTGCTTGGTCTCCTGTCTTGGTCTTCAGCAGACTTGTTAAAAAATTGCAAGCTACTGTAATAACTTCTAACAGTTCTAGAAATAATGTAAATCTCTGTAATGTAATATAAGGTGAGATTTATGTTGGTGTAAACATAAATGAAACACTTTTTTCTTTTTCTTTAATTTCAGAGACAGAATTGCAGGGCAACAATCTCAAAAATTCCTGCTCCAAGGGAAGGTAAACACTCTTCACTAGAATTCAAATATATAACCATGTTAGTCTGTAGAATCACTACATATAGATATCTTGTTTCTCCTTTGAGACTAACTGAAAGAGAGAAATTGGCAGCATGAGCTTTCATAGATTTCAGGCTGTTTCCACTAGCTTTGTTTTACATTAAAATGAACACCAATGCTGCATATACATTTGAGGATATTAATTGCTACCATTTAGTTAGTAATACAACATTTGCAGACTTCAAGTGTAAGATTTTCCCATTTTTATTTGGTAATATCTCATAGGAAAAAATATGACCCACCTTTGTGTTTATAAACAACTCAAGATGGCTAACAACAAATATTACCAGTGATAAAATACAGCAAATACAGCAAAATTACAAAAAGTTAACATGTCCCTGAGAAGTTTATGCTAATGGCCAGAGTAATAAATATCTCGTGAAAATATTTTTTTTTTGGTTAAAAGTTGAGATAAATGTGTTTGTTTATAATGTGACCAAAGTTTCTATTGCACAAAAATCGAATGGGTTTACTATGAATTTGAATTTATCAAAGATTTGCAGATTTGATGGTTGCTCTTAAAGGTGTTGGAAATTCTGGTATTTTAAAGTGCATCTTAGTTGTGATCAGATTATTTTGTTAAGTAACAAGTGTACATAGTTGGGAGTTTGTTAGAAACAAAATATTGGTTACTGTGGTGACTTGTTAACACTATTACATTAGATTTCACCAAACTTTCCTCCACATCTGTCTTTTCCTCAAGGGCTTGCTGAAATGAGTTTACTGAGTTTCTCATGCAACTTTGCATCAAAAATATACAAATGTTTTCCAAGTGAACGCTGGTACTGTTTGACCACTAGTACCATTTTTTCCTTGCTTCTTTAGCTCTACGGTTCCAAGCTAGCAAAATGTCAGTCATAACAGAATCACAAAACAATCCTCTGGAAAATGAGATGGAAGTAGAATCAACTGCTCTTGTGCCAACACGAAGCCATTCTGCTCTTCCTGGTGAGTTGGCATAAGTACAGCATAGTAAAACTTGTCTTGCAGATGTGTCTGAAAGGGCAGGGTATCACACACTGTTTCTTTAAAAGACATTGTAAACCTGCACCATTGACAGGACCCCCAAATACTAAGAGCTGCTCTCACTTCAGTGTTGACAAAATTTTATCCTCTTACACTTCAGCTGCAAAATTGAATATTCAAATTAATTGCACTACTGTATGTACAGCACTGTGTAAACTTACGGTGCTATATAAATAAAATTAATAATAATAATAATAATAATAATAATAATAATAATACACTGGTCATCCATTTCACACCCTTGTCCAATGCCAGCCTCACAATAATTACAGTGGGTACCTTTAGAATGCTTATACCATAGCAGAAATTATTGTTGTGAGAAGGCCATATACAGTTTGGCCCTCCACATATGTGACTTTGACTTTTGCGGGTTTGATTATTCACAGATTTGATTAATATGTTTTCTCTATAGGTCCTCCAGTGTGGATCTCCTGAAAGCTGACCATACAGTCACACTGGAGGACCTACAAATTTATAGAGAAAACACTTCTCTAGGAATTTGTAATTCTGTGGTCAGCTTCTGCCAGATATTGACCATAAAGTTATGCTGGAGGACCTAGAGATTCCTAGAGAAGTGTTTTCAGATGTTAAAAAAGTGGTTTTTTTAAAATTTTCATTTTTTTCACTTTTATCAGGGTCCTGTGTCCCTAACCCCAGTGAATGTGGAGGGTCCACTGTATTTCCCTGCTACTACACACCCTATATCAGTGGTTCTCAAATGGTGGGGCAGGACCCCTGGGGGGGGGTTCAAGACATGCCACTTGGGGGCCTGATTCCTCCTCCTCCTCCGCCCAAACTTTTTTATGTGTAAAATTTAGACATAAATTAAGTTAAATAATGAATTTATTTAAATAAAACTGTTTTAATTTGAACAATGTTATTTCCTTATAAAATGTTAAATGTTTATGTCCCTTGTTTGGACTTTCCCATTTAACAACCTGCACCTCTTGGCTTAAAACTATATGGGATATGTTTTGTTTCCCTCTCAATTAAGCACTACCAATTATCTCACGGTTTCTTGTATTGTCTTGGACAGTATTTTTAACCACTGGATTCCTGCCCCAACAGTTGTAAGAGCTCGATCTAGAATACAACGAAATGGCAATGAAGTGACAGAAGAAACTCCACAGTCTCTCAGAATTGTCTCTGCTGCAATTCAAGGTAAAGAATGTTTGATAACTTTCCTTTCTTCTTCGTGGTCTCTGTGAATCATACAAATGGGTTGTACTGCGCCTGCGCAGTCGGATTCGGAACATTCTGGAATCACTGGGCAGAAAAAGGCTTGAAACTTTTTGCAACTTTTTGGCGGTAGCCCCGCCCCTCCTCTATATAAGCCCTGTTCCCGCTCTTTTCCTCAGTTACTTTTTTTCCACCGCGTAGGCTGCTTGGAAAGGAACAGTGCTGGTCTTGCTGGTTTGCTTCTACGGTTTTTTGGATTTTTTGGCTTGATATTCGACTATTCTTCTGGTTCTCCGTCTTGGCTCCTGTTTTGACCCTCGGCTCGTTGACTCTGTCTCGGATTTTGGACTGGCTTTGATGTCTCCGGCTCCGTTCAAGAACTGCGTTGTTTGCGGGGCCAAGGTCCCCCACACCGACCTGCACAAGAAGTGCCTGATTTGTCCTGGGGAGACCCACGACGTCCAGAGCTGTTCGTTGTGTAGATCCCTGACCCCCCAGGCCAGGAAGAACCGGGCGTCCAGGCTCAAGTCGTACTTGCTGGACTGTGCTCTTCAGCCCCAAGGGAACCTCCCGTCCACTTCGAAGGCGACTCCGAAGATGTCGGCTCCCAGGTCAGCCTCTAAGTCTTCGGATCCCTGAGCCAAGACGTCCGTGGCCTCTGCTGCCACTGTTTCCCCTACCGGTCCGTCTTCGTCGTCTCCCCGCCAAAAGGAGGCCACTCTAACCCGGAGTTCGGGGGAGAAGTCCAAGTCCTCAAAAAAGGACAAGAAGGACAAGCCCAAGTCGGGCTCGGACCGGAGGGATGATGGCCGGAGCAAGAAGATGAAGCCTTCTAAGGGCTCGGCGGATGCGGACTCTGTTTCGAAGTCCTCCGCCAAAGGGAAGCACTCTTCTGGGACCGAGTCTTCCCACAAAAAAGCCCTCTCCGGACCCGACGAGGGATCCAGACTGCGTCCGAAGGCTCCCTCCGTACCGAAGGAGGCATCGGTACCGTCCGCTCCCGAGGGTCATCTTCCAACTCTAACTGCTGACGCAGCTCAACCCCAGGCCTCGGAGTCTCGCTCGGCACCGAGGCTCACTCCGGAGCGGGTACGTTCGCCTTCAAGACGGCGCTCCACCACACCCATGGCGAGGTCCGCCTCGTCCGACTCTGAACCGGAGTACTTTTATGACGGCGACTCCCGGAGGTATTTCGTCGCGGTGGACCCTACCACACTCGAGAAGCGCAAGGACCCCTCCGATAAGCGTCGGGATCGACGCTGGGTAGCCCTTGACGTCTCGGCTACCGAACGCCCGAAGGAACCAGAGGAGCGCATGGAGGTCGAGGAGACAGCTGTCCAGATGGAGGTGGATGCTGAGCCTCGCTCGCCTGAAGGGTCCGTTGAGGATGCTGGGGCGGTCGCCTTCACCCACGAATCCGAGGGTGACGACGATGTCTTCTTTGAGGACGACCCGTCTGATCTGCGTGAGGAGTTGTGTCACTCTCCTCAAGAGTTTTACCACCCGGCCCGGTGTCTCCGTCAGACAACGCGCAGCTCTTTGGGGAGCATGTGATTAAGATGGCGAACGCCCTCGAACTGGAAGTGACGCGTTCCGAGGACGAGGCTGTCGATCAGATCGAGCGCAGGATCCAGGGCTCGACGCCGACGCTGGCAGCGATCCCCTTTCTCCCCTCGCTGGAGAAAATCGCCAAGCGGTCATGGCAGACCCCCGCATCCGTTGTCTCCACCGCCAGGAAGATCGACAGGCTGTATAGAATCTCCCCGACTTCGGCTCCTTGGCTCCATGCGCATCCCAGGCAAAACTCGGCCATTGTCGAGGGGTCCCAGCGGGTCTTCACTCCGAAGACCTCCCCAACCAACCGGGAGGCTAAGAAGATCAACGGGATGGCGCGCAAGATCTTCGAGGTGTCTGCACTAGGCCTCAAGGTGTCAAATTACAACGCCTGCATGGGGGCCTACGTGCAGTACCTTATGGAGCGTCTCTCGCCGCTCCTCGCCGACCTGCCCAACGACAAGCTGCCTGCCGCTAATTAGCTTCGGGAAGAGTCTCACGCCATCGGTGACCTCCTCATTTCTGCTGCCAGACATAACGTCGACTGCTCTGCAAAGGCGATCGCGGCCGCCATCGCTCTACGGAGACATGCCTGGCTCAGAGGTTCGGACCTGACCCCAATGCCGAAGGGCTGTTCAACAAAGAGACGGACGAACGCCTCAACTATAAATATAAGATGAAGGCTGCAGCCAAGAAACATGGCATGTCATCCATCCAACAGCCCTACTCGCGTCGGAGGTCACGATCCTTCTTCGCCCCAACCCAGCGGGCCCTCCCGCAGGAGCGTCCCTATCGACAGCAGGAGGGAAGGCAGAGGTTCCCATCACAGTCTTCCTCCTCCTCTGGACGCCGTCAGCAGGCTCGGTATCAGAGGCCCTTCGCCAGGAAGACCAACGCCGAGCCCGGTAAGAAGAGGCAATGAGGCCTTCCAGCGTGCTCCGTCGCTCCCTCGCCTCCCCTCTTCCTGGACCTCCTTAGGCCCTTCTTTAACATCTGGGCCCAAATCACCACCGACTCCTGGGCTTTGACTGTTGTATCTAAGGGCTATGCCCTCGAGTTCGAAGAGCTCCCGCCCACGGGAGCTGTTGTCTCTACACCCCCCTCACCCACCCTCCTCGACGAAGTACGCACCTTATTGGAAAAAGGGGCGATCTCCCAATTCGACCCGTCCTTGGCCCATCAGACCTTTTTCTCTAGGTACTTTACGTTACCGAAGTCAGACGGGGGCCTCCGCCCTATCTTAGACCTCCGACAGCTGAACTCCTTCTTGACCTACAAGAAGTTCAGGATGGTAACCCTCGCCTCTATTCTGCCCCTTCTGTACCAGGGACTATGGTTCGCCACACTGGACCTGAAGGATGCTTACTTCCACGTCAGCATCCGGGAGCGGCACCGAAGATTCCTCTCCTTTGCCGTCGGGACCGACATGTACCATTACAACGTGCTGCCTTTCGGCCTCGCCACGGCGCCGAGAGTCTTCACCAAGTGCATGGCTCCAGTGGTGGCTTACCTTCACCAAAGAGGGTCAAGAGTCTTCCCTTATCTGGACGACTGGCTCTTCGTCGCAGACTCCGAAGAGGGCCTTTGCCGAGATGTGTCCTTCGCCGTCTCCTTGATGCAGTCTCTCGGGCTGGTGCACAACCTTGAGAAGTCCCACTTGACTCCCATCACCAGGATCAAGTTCATCGGGGCTATCCTCGACTCCGACGTTTGCCGCGCTTATCTCCCCGAGGACCGCTTCCAGTCCCTCTCGAGGGCCATCCTGCATTGCCGTGCCAACAGGCGGGTTCGGGCCCGAGATGTCCAAGTGGCTCTGGGACATATGGCCTCCACAACGTTCGTGACGCCGTGGTCCAGGCTCTGGTTTCGTCCTCTTCAGTCCTGGTTCCTGTCGGTCTTCGACCCGTTACTCGACAGCCCGGACAAGTGGCTCACAGTACCAAGACCTGTCGCCCGCTCTCTCTTGTGGTGGCTAGACTCCCAGAACGTCTGCGTCGGCATGCCGTTCGTTTCTCCAGAGCCGCAGGTCACACTCACCACGGACGCGTCCATGGACGGTTGGGGAGCCCATACCATGGGCCTCACCGTGAGGGACAAGTGGCAGCAGTGTCACCGGGACCTGCACATCAACGCGCTGGAGATACTGGCAGTGGAGAAAGCCTTGAAGGCCTTCGAACCCGAGCTCCTCGACAAGGTAGTACAGCTGTTGACGGACAACACCACCGTCATGTACTACGTCAACAAACAAGGGGGCACGAGATCGCAGACGCTGCTCGAGATAACTCTCCGGATCTGGCACTGGTGCATCCCGAGGGGCATCATCCTTCAGGCCGTCCATCTGCCTGGGGAGGAGAACATCCTGGCGGGCCGGCTCAGCAGGTCCAACTCACAGTGCCACGAGTGGACTCTCCACCCCGAGATGGTGTCGGAGCTCTTCGCGAGGTGGTGCGTCCCTCGCATAGACCTCTTCGCGTCGGAGACCAATGCTCACTGCAACCGGTTTTGTTCCCGGGATCGGTCCCGACGCTCCCTGGGGGATGCCTTCCTTCACAGCTGGACGGGAGAACTTCCCTATGCCTTCCCCCCGTTCCCACTCATCACGAGGGTCGTCTCCAAGATGTCGAGAGACCGGACGGATGCCATCCTGATCACTCCCTGGTGGCCCAGGCAATTGTGGTTTCCGTACCTGCTTCACCTGTCTCGGAACCGATTCCTGAGGATCGAGCCGAGGCCCGACCTTCTCACTCTCCAGGACGGTCGAGTTCGACATCCGGACATCGAGGACCTTCCTCTGGTGGCGTGGAGACTCCGGCCCTAGCGGACCTCCCGGCAGCGGTACGGTGCGTGATCCTGGCGGCCCAGAAGCCGGCAACGAAGAGGTCCTACTCCCGCAAATGGCAGAGGTTCCTGCGGTTCCTGACGTCTAGAGGCCTCTCTCCATCCAGAGTCTCGACACCGGTCGTCCTGGAGTTCCTGATGACGCTGGTGGAGTCGGGGCTGTGCCTCACCTCCATCAAGTGTTACCTGTCTGCCATTTCATCGCATTTCCAGTTCCAGAGCAGGCCTTCCTTCTTCAAGGACCCCTTAGTGAAGGGGTTTTTGAAGGGTTTCAACAACCTGCACCCGCTGGCTTCGGTACCGGCACCGGCTTGGAGCCTCCAGGGGTTTTTGTCTTGTTTGGGGTCCAAGCCTTTTGAGCCTATGGCTACGGCTGATTTGAAGTTGGTTACCTGGAAGACAGCCTTTTTGGTAGCCATTACCTCTGCCCGCCGTGCTGGCGAGCTCTATGCCTTACGGAGGGACCAACCTTTCCTTCGGTTCCATAAGGACAAGGTTGTCCTCCGTACCGACATCACCTTTTTGCCAAAGGTGGTGTCTGCCTTTCATATGTGCCAAGACATTGTGCTTCCGACCCTGGCCCCGAACCCGACCACCGACACCTAACGTCGTTTGCATCTGTTGGACGTTCGGAGGGCTTTAGCCTTCTATTTGGACAGGACTGCGGGTTCGAGCCGTTCTGAGAGACTGTTTCAATGCTACTCAGAACCGAAGAAGGGACTACCTGTGTCTGCTCAGAGGTTTTCTAAATGGGTGGCTGGTACCATCCACCTCTGCTACGAACTGTTGGGTAGAACTCCTCCTACCACATGCAACTAGGGCGGTAGCAGCATCCTCTGCCTTTCTGACTGGGATTCCACTCGAGGATGTTTGCAAGGCTGCGGTCTGGTCACAACCTATGACTTTTATAAAATATTACAGGTTGGACACCAGAGCAAAGTCTGATACAGCCTTTGGCAGAGCGGTGCTATTGTCTGGGTTGCATTGATGTTGTTCGTATTGCCATGTTTACACATTGCACTGCTGTTTACATGACACACTTTAGTGCTGTTCACACTGATTGTGTATCCATTACTTGTATTTGCCTCACATCCAGGCCTGGATGCTCGAGTATGTTGGTATTCTGTTTTATGTACCATGTACATAGTTGCCTACCAAGGTTGGGAGTTCCCTGCTCTGTGAGCACTCTTTTGCACTATTGTGTATGTTTTTGTTGTTTCAATCAAAAACTGTACAAGGTTGAATTCAGTTGAATATTTTATTATGGACCAATAAACATTCCTTTGGTTCATCTCACAACTGTTGTCATGACACTCCCTCCGCCGCTTACCTAAGCTTGCTAGTCTAACCCATTTGTATGATTCGCAGAAACCATGAAGAAGAAGGACAGGTTGCTTACCTGTAACAGTATTTCTTCGAGTGGTCATCTGCGAATACATACAAATCCCGCCCTTCCTCCCCTCAGTGTCCTGCTCAACATTGTTCTGCTCCTCCGTCGCTTGTGGCGGAAAAATTTCAGAACTGAGGAAAAGAGCGGGAAAAGGGCTTATATAGAGGAGGGGCGGGGCTACCGCCAAAAAGTTGCAAAAAGTTTCAAGCCTTTTTCTGCCCAGTGATTCCAGAATGTTCCGAATCCGACTGCGCAGGCGCAGTACAACCCATTTGTATGTATTCGCAGATGACCACTCGAAGAAATACTGTTACAGGTAAGCAACCTGTCCTTATCAACCTATTAATTCAACTTTTATACAGAGTTGTATACTATTCTCTTGGTGAATATAGTTGGGGATGTGGATTAAAACCTAGGTTGGGTTGCTCATCAGTTTTGTAGCCATATCTGGTTCAGTTCTGAAAACTATAAAGTAGTATATTTAAGACTATCAGGTTTATTTCTGTGTGAGCAATCATAGATAATACTCTACTTCCTTAGATGCACTGACTAAATCTATTAGTTTAAAAAGTGCCACAAAAGCTCCCTTCCTGCTTTTTTTGGTAGCAGATTAGTACAGCTATCCTTTTAGATATAAAGTAGCATTATGAGCGTATCTTGATGTGCAGAGTGTCCTCTCTGTCCACAAGCATAGCGAATTTCTCTGCATTTAGGGTCCATGAGCAGGACTAATGGTCAAAGATTTCTGGATACATTTGAATCTATAGCTATTTTACTTAAGAGTGATAAAATGGTAATTTCATGGATTATGGGCTTGCCTTTTTAGGAGGCATCTCTGCATGTAAATAAGGATTGAGTTAAATACAGCCCCATGTGCAATGTGTGGCCTCCAGGGGTACAAGTGTAGCCTCCCATGTCCCCTCAATATGGAAAAAAAAATACTGAAAAACCTCCTTTTCTCTGTAGAGTCTAGAGGAGAGCAATTTTCCTAGATTTTGTGGGGGAAAAACCCATCTCTTGTAAGATGAAGAGATCTTTCCGCAAAACTGGAAGGAGGGATGTGGCTGTCACAGGTCCAATGTGGGGCATATGTAGCCCTGAACCTGCAGAAGTAGCCTGCTGCATTGTAGGTTGTTCTGTCTTGGTACAACTAACTACACTGCTTTCTTTAGCTCGGAGAAAATCTAACATTGTGAAAGAAATGGAAAAAATGAAAAATAAGAGAGAAGAAAAAAGAGCTCAGTTTTCTGAAATAAGAAACAAGCGGGCACAGGTAAGGATATGAGGATATGTAATCCTTTATATGAAATATTCTGAAGGATATTCCACTTAACAACTGAATGCTGCCCCTATTTTTGGAGACATAGAAAATTAGGATATCTATTTACCCTCTGATCTGAATAAATTAAGACCCTCAAGTATATACAGTTCTCTGTTAGCGTGGAATGAATTAGTAAAGGATTTCATATTAATTACTGTTCCATATTTCTATTCCTGGTTGTCTTTATAAAAGGCCTTATATCAGAGCTGCTTGAACAGGATGTATTCTTTTATTTTACCAAGAATCTTGTGTAGCTTTTATGAAGATCAAATCTACAAGTGGGACAGTATAATGCAAAACACTTAGTTTGAACTTAATACTTTAAGGAGCTTTTTAGTCTCCGTCCTAAATAAAGTTGTGTAAGGTGTATTTTGAGAATAATTGTTGAAGCTTTAATTGCAAAATAAATGCTTAATGAAAGTTTTGCCCGAAGAAAGATTAGTTCCAGCACTCCTTTTCCTCTTTTTTCTAACCAGTACTTCATGCTTTGGGGAGGGGAGTAAACCCCCCCCCCCCCCACCACCACCTGTTTCCCTGAAATTCTCACTGTAGCAAGTCTTTCAGCTAATTAGTACTTTGCTTTAACAGGAATTTGACAGCAGTTGTCCAAACTGGGATTTTGCTCGGATGGTCAAGGAATACAGAGCCACTATTAATTGCCAGTCGATATCAATGAATGATCCAGTGAGTAACTAATTACAGTTATGTTGCCTCAGATCATGTCTTCTGCCAACTATAGTTTAAGAGGCAACAAAAAGAAGATTCTGAGAATGTCAAGAACTGTGTTAAGTGAAATAATTTGACTGTGCATGGGAACTTACTGTGCATGGGCAATGTATGTTTTATCTTGCAATTTTTAATTGATGTAACCCACTCCGATTGGATACAGAGGAGTGGGCTATAAATTATTATTATTATTATTAACATGAATTTGTTTACTTTACAAACATATCATATTATGCCATTTGATATTAGATATGGAAATTCTTTGCTGCCTTCCAGTTCAGTCAGTTTATTCAACTGATAAGACGGGATGGCTCTAATAAATGGACTTAACTGGAAATTGGGAATGATTTTTCTTCAGAATTAGATTTATTATTTTCTGTTTCCACAACAAAATCAGGTAAGGAAATCACAAACCCTTTTCTCCACTCTTCACTTGTGATATGGAGAAAATGGAATTACTTGATAGCTCTCAATCCCTCTCCAATTAGGCCTTTGCTCTTGCATCCTAAATTTAAAAGTCCTGACAACATTTCCCAGGTTGGAGTGTGGAAAAATAAAGGGCTTTATACATTGCAAGATTTTTTTCCATGGGTAAGCCTAAATTAGCAAATTAGCTACTTAAGACCTTAGCACCCATTCAGCTACAGCAAATTACCTCCCTTATAACAAACTTGGTTAGGGAAGGAGGGACTTTGTGCCCCCCTACAATGTTTGAAAGTTAATGTAAGGCCTCCACCCAGCTCCATAAAGGTATTGTAGAGAAACTCTACAATTGGCTTATAGAGGAAACTTAGGGTGATGGGATGACATATAAAATGAATTGGGAATTAGATCTGAAAAATATCCGTTTCAGAGGCTGCTTGGAATAAGATTTGCAGTCTCCCCCATTTAAATTAAGATATACCCAGTTTAGTGTTCCTTAAAATTACTGTATAAATGGTACCCCTGTGCAACTGGCTATATTTTCTAAGCAATTAACTGCAGAATCTTGGAGAGGCTGTAATTGCAAACGAACGTACAGTATGTCCATATGTGGTTACATTGTGATAAATTTACACAGTTTTGGTCAAATGTTTTATCTATTATTTCTGAGATCACTCTTCAAGAGGTAGCTCTCTGCCCGGGTCTTTTATTACTTTTATTACTCTCTCTATTTATGGGAGAGAAGAAAGACTTGAAAAATAAATCATTGATTTATTTTCTCCTGGCCATGACAAGAATTGAAATAGCCAAGAACTGGAAGATGGGCAGTTTAACAATGGACAACTGGTGGCATAGGCTATGGGACAGTTTACTACTAGGACGGATAACCTCTACAGTGGTCCCCGGATTACGAAGGTAATCCGTTCCGGATTACCTTTCGTAACCCGGAGGCATTCGTTTTCCGGGGGACCGCTATTTTCAACGAACCGCGCGGCCGATTTAAAGGGGCCGCGCGGTTTGTTTTTTTCTCGTATCCTGGGGGATCTTTCGGATCCCGGGGGAATTTTAGCGGTCCCGTCGGTTTCGTACCCCGGGGTTTTCGTACCCCGGGGACCACTGTATTATGCTTCTTTTGAGGAAAGATGGTGGCCTCTTTTGGAGTATATTAACAATCACTCAAGTCAGCTAAAACCACCAGATTAGCATATGAATTTCTGGAAGGGGACCTTTATGGAAGCCTAATGACAATGATGACCTATACTTATACAGTGGTCCCCTGGTTTGCGAATCCCCCGGGGAACGAAATCCCCGGGTCCCGAAACCGGCGGGACCGCCAAAATTCCCCCGGGATCCAAAGGATCCCCCGGGGAACGAAAGGGAAAAACCGCGCAGCCCCTTTAAATCGGCTGCGCGGTCCGTCCCTTAAAGCGGTCCCCCGGGATACGCGCATTTCCGGGTTACGAAAGGTAATCCGGAACGGATTAACTTTGTAACCCGGGGGACCAGTGTATGGCTGTTTGTTGTAGACCCTCATGTATCCTTCCTTAGAGGTATTTGGCCTTTATCTCGCCTCTGTCTGTTCTGTTGTGATTTCTTGCACATTACAATAAATATTTTTTTAAAAAAGGAAATTCTTTTTGTCAGGGCTCAGACTCAAAATACATGAAAGACACATCTGCACATGACAGTTAATGCCATTTGTAAAAGTAGTGGAAACTACATACATCACATGATTTACTGGAAAAACTAATCTTGAAGCAATGTACTGTAATAATATTCCTATCTCTTCATCCTTCTTGCGCCAGGTGATTGCATAATAGTCTTGCCAGAACTCTTTCACTTTTTTATGATTTCGTGTTTTTGTTGTTCCATTTTTAGTATGGAATAAGGATATCTGAACTTCTGATCTTAATGTAGCTTGTGTTTTCTTTGTGTTTGTCTTTGTTTAAGATAGAAGAACATAGAATTTGTGTGTGTGTGAGGAAACGGCCCTTAAATAAGCAAGGTAAGATGTCATGTGGGATTTAGTAATTTCCAACTATTACTTGTGTTGGGTTCTATAGATTCTCTTACTGAAAAAACTATGTTTGATATTAGCCTTTGGAACTAAGCTGCTGTAGAAATTTGTTTTATAATGATAACATCCAAGAATAGTTTTTAACTAAAAAGAGAACATATTAAACCTCTTTAGGAAACCTATGATCCATACAGGTACAACTTGTCAGCTCCTTCTAATTTTAAGTAATTTCTCCATCTATATTCTGCCACTTTGAAGTTATTGTTGTTGTTGGTTTGTGCCTTCAAGTCATTTTTGACTTATGGCAGTCCACAGGTGAAAACGATGGGAGGGGGATTTGTTTAGAGGGTTTTTTGCCATTGCCTTCCTCTGAGGCTGAGAGAGTGTGACTTGCCCAGGGTCACCCAGTAGGTTTCCATGGCTGAGTGGAGATTTGAACCCTGATCTCCCAGACAGCATCTGCAATGCAGAAATTATACAATTTGAACTGCCATGGCTCAATTCTGTGGAATTCTGGGATTTATAATTTGTGAGATATGTAGTCTTCTCTGTCAGGAACTCATGCCACAACCAACTGTATATCCCAGAGTTCTATAATTAGGCCATGGCAGTTAAAGCTGTGTCAAACTGCATTATTTCTGCAGTGTAGATGCAGCCCTAGTTTCCTAATCCAGCACTCAAACCATTATATCATGCTGTGCCTCACACATTTGCCCTAATCTTCTCTCATGGTTTTCATCACTACCAGAATGTCTTCATTCCCAAAACGTATGTTGTCATTCCTTTTTTGCATTACAATTTACTGTATATGTGGCTTATGCCACCCTTGCTCAAATGGTTATGCTTTTAGAATGTCTATAGAATTCACAGGGTCCTATTTCATGTTGCTTTTTTTCTCCCAAACAGAACTTGCAAAGAAAGAATGTGATATTATTACTGTTGTCAGCAAGAACAGTATCCTAGTTCATGAACCAAAGGTGAAGGTGGATCTGACAAAATATCTTGAAAACCAGCCTTTTCGATTTGACTTCTCATTTGATGAAAAAGCTTCGAATGAAATGGTTTATAGGTAATGCTTACCTTTTCTCCTACTGACAGTGAAAAGTACAGAGTAGAGTCAGTTTGCAAAAGAATACTGATGCTTCTTTCCTGCAGTACTGCCAAAAATAATTTAATCTCTTTATGGACTGCATGGAGTGCTGATGCCTCACTTTAAAAATTCTTGCCTTTTTGTATCTATCCATATGTACGCAGCAATTACTTGCTAGTACTATATATAGGTAAAGGTCAGATAGGTAAGATTCTTACTTGCCCCATACCGTATGGAGCTATTCTTTGGTTAGATTTCTGACAGTACCCCAGTTGGGATATTTTATAGCTAAATCAATACTGGAAACTTTGTATTATGCAGTAATCCTACTTATGGAGCCAGAAAGGCTAGATTCAGTAAAGAAATTGCACCAAACCACAGCTAATGTTTCATAACAATGGTTTGAAACAGAACTGAAGTATAGATCCTGTGGTGGTTGCACACTTTTTTAAAAAAAAAACAACTGGTTTGTAAGAAATGTTTGTTCTTTTCAGATATTGGTAATGAGATGCATTTGTACAAACATATACAGACTCAGATGTATAGCATGAACCCTTCTGACAGGATGTTTATCATTTATGTAGTTTATATCTTGCTTTTCTCCTTATTCGGGACCAATAGTGTTGCTGGTTTTTATTTTTTTGAAGATACTCCAACTGCACAAATTCTCCCACTAAAAGGGGTAAAAAAAAGCCAGACAAAAGCATGCTTCATTCCTTGCTTGCATCATATATTACTGGCATTTTCTCCACAGGAATCAGTAACTTTATCTGCTAGACAGTAACATCTCATTTCTCAATCTGCCTTAGTTGATTATCAAGCCAAACCAATGCCTCACACATCAACATAAATCCTTATTTAGTGACAGTTACATCAGTGCAAGAACCTTTATGGCTGTCTCTTCAAATTTGTACTGGCAAAACTGGGCTTCTCCTGTTTTCACTAAGATTGCCTGATGATCACTGTCACTTAAGTTCTAGAATTCAAAGACATAGTTGTGTTAGTCTGGAAAATCAGATGCAGAGGGATCTTGCAGCACTTTTGAGACTAACTGAAAGAAAGAACATATTGAAGTTACTATATTTTTAGTATACAATACATATTTGATCATGCCCATTTCTAAGCGTGATTTATCTTAATTTTTCAGTGTTTCTTGATACTTAAATTGTAACATACTTTTTACATGGGCCATCTTTTTAGATGGGCTGCATCAAAATTCGAATACTGTATATACCCTTATAATGTGAAAGCTCATATTCCCCATTTATTCTTAATATGCTTGCTCAGGTTCACTGCTAGACCACTTGTACAGACAATCTTTGAGGGAGGGAAGGCTACGTGTTTTGCCTATGGCCAAACTGGAAGTGGAAAAACGCATGTGAGTACAGTATGTAGTAATCTGAAACTAAATATGAGGAACCTTTGACTTTCTACATCAATGGTTCTCAAACTTTGACCCAGAATTCCTGACTATTGGCCAAGCTGGCTGGGCTGAGAGCTGAAATCCAAAACACCTGCAAGACTGAACTTTGAGAATCACTGTTCTAGATATTTTGGACTCCTTAATATCTTGCCATTTGCCATGCTCGGTGGGGCTGATGGGAATTGTAAGTCAAGATCTGAAGGGCCAAAGTTTCCCCACCCCTGTCCCAAACTGTTTTATAATCTGGATTGAATCACAGTTGTTTGAACAATTTCTGAATGATTGCCTTGATGATTATTGGCCTTTTAAAATGCTCATCCTGATCAACAAAATAATTGAAATTCAGATTCTAGCTTGCATTTTATGAAGTGCTTCTGTTTTCTGTATGAGAACAGAACTGGCATTATTAAAATTCAAGTGTCAAGGCCAGTTCATGTCTGTTGGCACCTGAGAGATAGCACTTGGTTTGTATGTGCCTTCTTTTGGACTTCTCATAAAAGGACCTGGGGAATATACATTTTGCAAATTCTGGGTTGCAAAAATAAGCCTGTAATTAATGGAATTAGCAAAGGTATATTCAAAGTGGAGACCTGTCTTGATTTCTCTATGGGTATAGTCCTGGGTGTTAAGGGTATAGTCCTGGGTGTTAATGGGCATAGTCCTGGGTGTTAAGTGAATTCATCCAAGAATATTCTTAGCTTCGAGATACTTACTTTCTGCCAACCCTATACAATATTATTCATTATGCTACAAATTATGGTAATATATTAGTCTAGGCCTATACATGTGTTTCAGAGTGTTAAGGAACTTTTTTATGCCATGCCTGAGTTTGTCAATCTATTGCTACATTTGTCTACATATTTAGAGCTAGTATAATTAGTTATTTTTGAATGAGATTGGATACTGAATATTGGTGTTAGGTGAACTTGAATGATTTTGAAGGGATTGGATTGCATGGTTTTGTTGGTTTGTTTTTGAAAAATGATTTTTTTGCGCTTACAAAAAATGAGAATCGCAGAGAAGGCAATTTTCTTGTGGCTACTGAGACTTTACCTTCTAATGTCTATTTCCTTTGTAGACTATGGGTGGAGACTTCTCTGGGAGAACACAGAAGGCCTCCAAAGGAATATATGCTTTTGCATGTATGTACTCTTTTCACTTGAACATTTAAAAACAATCTTTATAAAGGCAAGGGTAAGGTATGTGTAGAAATATGTGTCAAGGCTAAACTACTTATTTGAACTGCTAGTTAAACGCTGTGTTAATTTGCTAAAATTCCTTGCAGATGCTTCAAATGCAGTTTCTTAAGCATATCAGAGCTGTAAGAGAGCTTGTGAAAGTATCTGAACGCATACCACACTATTGATAAAAGTTTCCATCTTGTAATTTTCTTTCCTTTACCAGCACAAGATGTCTTTCTTCTCCTGAACCAGGCACGGTACAAAGCTCAAGGTCTAGAAGTATATGTGACTTTCTTTGAAATATACAATGGAAAGGTGAGGCCATCAAGATCTTTGGAGGGGACTCAGATCTTTTTTTGGTATAAAATTTTATAGTGGCAGTGAATATTGGACTGATGCTTCCCCCTTCCTCTTGTGTGTCTTGTTCTGTATAGCATTGGTCCTGATCACTAAGCTAAGGGAACTGGGTTTTGGGGATACAGCCTTGTCAGTTTGCCTCATCTGACTTTATTTATTACAGATTTTTCAACTTAGTTAACTGAATGAATAGGCTGGGAAGAAGGTGTCTTATAAAAGCAAAGGGATGTGATACATCCACTACTCTTGAGGCTACAATCCATGCTGCGTACTGTAGCTGTGACTCTTACCAATTATGAGGCAGAAGTTGCCGCTCTGAGTCCCACTCCTGGGAAAAGAGCAAGATACAAATAATAATAAATAAGTTCATAAAGGAGCGAAGTGTGGCATACAATTCCATTTTCCCCGGTACACAGTGGGCAGAGGAGAAGGAGGATGCATGCACCTTTTCCTCCTCCTTCCTGACCCTCCCAGGCCTCCAGTTGCCTCTCCAGAGACAGCTGGAGGCCAAGGCACATGCCTGTTCTCTTCTTCCCCCTCACCCCCCCCAGGCCTTCAGCTTTCTCTGGAGAGGTATCTGAAGGCATGGGAGGGTGGGGGAAGAAGTCCCATCCCCAGAGGGCAGAAGTCCCTCCCCTGAGGGCAGAAGTCCCTCCCCTGAGGGCAGAAGTCCCTCCCCTGGCACTGGGTAACACCTGATGCCAGAAAACCTTTTAATTTGGGCACTCAGCCTGTAAAAGGTTCCCCATCACTGCTCTAGGTCCTTCAGCATGAACCTATGGACAATGTTTCCCAGACGTTACATTGAAAGACCTAGAGATTCCTAGAGAGAATACTTCTCTAGGCATTTGTTGGTCCTCCAGCACAATTCTGTGGTCAGTTTCTGTGGATGTTGACTATAAGGTTGTGCTGGAGGACCTAGAGATTCCTAGAAATCTCTTGGAAATCCCCCCACCCCCTTTCATGGCGATTCTGCATCATAACCCAGCAAATGTAGAGGGTCTACTGTACTCCTGTTGATTGGCAAGCTTTATAAGGAGAGCTTTTGTTAAAACAGGATTGTTATATCTTGTTGATTTAAATGTGACAATTATGGTATCAGCTCTTCCTGTAAATGTTTTTTTTTAAATACAGTTGTTTGACCTCTTGAACAAAAAAGCAAAGCTGCGAGTATTAGAGGATGGCAAACAGCAGGTTCAGGTGGTTGGCCTGCAAGAAATACAAGTGAATTGTGCTGAAGATGTTATCCGGATGATTGAAATTGGGAGTGCCTGCAGGTTTGTGGCTTTCTGTGCTCTGATATTTGTTGGCTTATTGTTTGAATGGAATGCCCATTTGGCCATTTCTTAGCAGTTAGGAGGAACAAACTGTTGAGGAAAGGTGAGCGTTGTTGTCTAAATTGCTTCCTGATTTACCTAATCCTAGCGAATTTACGAAAATTTAGGGACTGCTCACAACCTTTAGGTTTTCTGTGGTAGCATATAGCACATGAGAAGCCATAGCACAAGTACTTGAATATTTTAGAATGAGGAGGGAAACTCTGTCCTAAGCAAACCTGAAGTCAGCAGAAGCAACATTCTAAATAAATATGCATCTATACCAGAGTAACTGGTCATAAAACACTGATTTTTGTTACTGTTTGTCTACAAACCCAACTCGAAGTAGGAAATAGATTCAAGGACAGATGTGGAAATTTGGGGAGAAGTTACTGGGATGCTTGAAGGAAGGATTTCAGTCATTCATGTCACAGAAGTTTCAAACACAGAATGCTAAAAGAGCATTTTGTGCACATGTTACATTTTGATGTCTTCCTTCATACATTAACTTTCTCATAAAACCTTGTTAGTGAATCACATGACAGATGTTATCTTGGGGAAGCAAGATCCAGATCTACTGGTGAATTTCTGTATGCTAACATTCAAGGTTGGGTAATTTTGCTCACCCCTTTTCTTTAGCAAAAGAGGAGTAAGACTATGATGAATGACATAAGACCAGTCCTAGAACAAAAGGCAGAGGCACGTCTTCATTCTTCAGTGCAGAGATGGAGTCAGAAGATGAAACTGATCAGGCTTCCCTCTATGCCTTATGAGCACTTTGAGCTCAAGAACCCCTCTCTGACATAGATGAAGAGCAAACCTTAGGGTTTCTCCAACTTTGAGCTAATGGAGGGTGGCATTGGATTATTTTTTTCCTCTCAGAATTTGGAAGAAACAGATTATAAGAGATGTAGCTATCTGAAAGTATTTACATAGGGGGTGGAAGAGAGATAAGAGCTTAAGGTCTCTGTCTCATGTTACAAAGGTTTCTTGGCAAGATTTGTTCAGAAGTGGTTTTGCCAGTGCCTTCCTCTGAAGCTGAGAGAATGTGACTTACCTAAGATCACTCAGTGGGTTTCTGTGGCCAAGCAGAGATTCCAATCCTGGTATTCTGGGTCATAGTCAAGTGCTCAAACCACTACACCACACTGGCTCTTTCTTGAAACATTCTTCTTGTTGTTTTGTTGTTGTGTACGCCTTCAAGTCATTTCAAATTTATGGTGACCCTCAGGCAGACCTATCATGGGGTTTTCTTGGCCGGATTTGTTCAGAGGATGTTTGCCAATGCCGTCCCCTGAGGCTGAGAGCATATGACTTGCCCAAGGTGACCCAGTGGGTTTCATGGTGGAGCAGGGAATCAAACCCTGGTCTCCAGACCTAGTCCAATTCTAGGACCTTAGTGTTGCCATAAATCAGAAACGACTTGAAGGCACACAACAACAACAAGAAAGCCGCAATAGGAAAGCCAAAGTGGTGTAAAAGTTTAAAAACTGGAGATCAGGTTTGAATCCCCTCTTGACCCACTAGGAGACCTTTGGTAAGTCACACTCTCTCAGCCTCAGAGGAAGGAGAAAACAAGTCCTCTCTGAACAACTCTTGCCAAGAAAACTCCATGATAGGGTCGCCATAAGTTGGAGAAGAAAGCACACACCAAAGCCCCATTAACATCAATGGACTGCAAAGCCATGCCTCACATTAGCAGCTACTGCTGGGGTGGCAGTGCCTTTGGAGTCCCATGGGGAAGAAAAACCACAGGACCCTGAAGGCTGGGGGGAGGAGTGCCTTCAGAGTCCCATGAGACATAAGCTCCACAGGACTCAGAAGGGAGTGTGGGAGCCTTCAGAGCCCCATGGGAGTTTGAAGGCTCAGTGGCAGTGCTGGAGGAGGAGGAATGCAAGGCAGATGGAGGGAGCAAGGGTGGGAAGAAAATGGCTACTGGGGTCTATTTTGCTAGGATTCTGGGACTTGGTGCAGGTCTGCACAACATGCAGCCTTGACTATAGCCACCAACATTCTCCAAATCCTTGCGGGCTGCCTGAAATCCTTTGGCGGGCCACATGCGGCCCATGGGCCTGCTTTAGAACCATGGTGCAAATGAGGGTTACATGAAACCTCTTTTCATGGTTCCTCAAAACCACAATGCAGCTTTCCTGATTATTTAATGTGGCGGTGTCTTCTGCTCTTTTTCTGTCCTCACAAGCTCACTCCCTTAGCTGCTTTGGTAGTGGCAGTGGCAATTGGGAAACTCTAGCGAGGCTTGGGTGCAGGCCATTGCTTCTATGGCTTGGAATGACACCATTTGGGACAGACTGACTGACTGACTAGAGCAAGGAGTTAGAGCATGTGGCAGAGCAGGAGAAACAGTGGCAAAAAGGAGCTTTCAAATTTGGGACACTGCTTAAGCTTTGTGAGCTTTGCTGGGACTTGGCTGGCATGTTGGGGCTACTCTGCTGCTTCTGTTTTCTTTCATGGGACAGGTTGAGAGAAGAGGTAACAGAAGAAGCAATCTTTGTGTATGTGTGTGGGGAAGACATTTCTAGTGAAGGAGAGGAAAGTGTATCTCCAGTTCACGACATGTAGCCTCTGTAAGCCCCCGACACCCCCCCCCCCCAGCTATGCCCATCTCTATCCCAACAAAGAAGGTTTGAGAGTCCTTACTTATAAGGGAGAAGGTTCTTCATTTACATGTGGTTGTCTTGGGAGCAGCAACCAAGCAGCTGGCTGAGCATTGACCAAGAGGCCTCTTGCCCACACTGGCCTTTGCTGGCAGGGTGGCATGGTTAAGAGGCTTCTCAGTTGCTGTATAGCCAGCTGCTTGGTTCCTCCTCCCAGGTGACCAGGTGCAAAGCGACCAGGATTGGTTATTATACATTTGCAATTTAACAGTAGACCTAATATCAAGAAATATGCATGGAGGGGGGGCATTAGGGTCGCCGACTAAGATGAAAGAGGGCGGTAGCCAGAAAAGGTTTGGGGCCCGCTGATCTAAAGCATAAATCTCATAGTCAACCCATATTTCTATTAAAAAGGTTTATCTCGTGATCTTCAAAGTAGGATTATCTGATGAAGTTAGTTTAGCCTGAATATAACATTTGTCAAACCCTATTAATTCCTGATCCTGTGAATGTTTTTGTTATCTCTGCAGGACATCAGGGCATACATTTGCAAACTCGAGCTCTTCACGGTCCCATGCTTGCTTTCAAATTATTCTGCGCAGAAAAGGAAAACTTCATGGGAAGTTCTCCTTGGTGGATTTAGCTGGGAACGAGAGAGGTGCTGATACATCCAGTGCTGATCGACAGACACGAATGGAAGCAGCAGAAATAAACAAAAGCTTGCTAGCATTAAAGGTACAGAGTGGAACATAAATAGTAGAGGTAATGATAATTTGTGTATGCCTCAGCCAAGAGCATCTGGGCCTGTTATAATCGTGGAATAATGCCAGATGTATGTTGTTGCCTGCTTACTCTCAAAGATTGAAAACCCCATTCTAAGTCCCGTTTGTACTGTAGGATATAGTAGAGTAGCACATTCATGCTAAAATTAAACTTGAGGCACATTTGTTAAAATAGTTATCACTGAATTAGAACATGATATATGATGGGATAACCTAGGCTGCTGTGGTCTTGGCACGAAGAGTTCGTCGTTGTCCCTGTTAAAATATATTACAGTTGGCTCTTGCCATCCATGGATTTGAGCATCCGTGGATGCCCCACTCCACTCTCCTTGGTGGTGGCACATGCATGCAGCCATGCCACCATTGGGAACAATGTGAATTGAGTTCCCATGTTTTTTGTTATCTGGGGAGATGTGTGTCCAGAACGGAACCTTTGTGGATACAAAAGGCCAACTATACTGCTATGCTAATCAAATGTAGAGTGCTTAATATTCCAGAAACATAATCTCAGTTTTAAGAACTACTGTAACCTTTTGATCAGCAGTAGGGAAAAGGTATTTTATCATTCCTGTATCACAAAATACTTAGCCTGGATACTAGATTAAATTTTGTGCCTACATTGAACTTTTCTTCAAACATAAAACCCTGAGCTTTCTAATATATTTTCATAATTCTATCTAAAATAGTTTAGATACTGTTAAATCATTAGACATCCTGTTTTCAGATTGCTTTGTAATTATAAAGGTGTCAAATTCATATTTCTTATGTTAACTCTGAGATGCTTGATTTTTATAAATATTGAATTTGATTAAATATTTGTATGTTTCTACAAACAATATGTGTTATATGACATTCAAAGGATAATAATCAACTCAGGCTTGATCCTGAAAATGTTAATAACTTAGAATTTATAACATACATCCTGGCATGAATCTATTATTAGTCCCAACTAGATTAGCCTAATTAAATCAGTGGGATTACTTTCATGTTGACTCTCTATTTAACAGCCGATTAAGTGAGCCCACTCTAGTTGGATCCCCATTGAAATTTTAGTGAGTTTAAATAATATAGTTTATGTCTAGACAGATGTTAGTGTAGTCCAATTGTGATGTCAGTACTTAATGGTGATGTCACTGGCAGACACACCTTTCCAAAATTGCTAATATTTCCCATAAAGCACAGCAAAAGCCAATCTTGCTAAGAGGTGCTGCACTACTGTGGATACTAATTAAAAGGGGTATGAAACAATTTTTTTGCTTATAGGTCCTTGGTGATTAGCTTTGCATTTTTGTCCACATTTTAAAGGACAAAAGCAAAATATGGAGAATTTCCTAGGACAGGGAATTTGTGCAGTATATAGCACAGGTTAATAATAATAATAATAACAAAATTTATTTCTATCCTGCCTCTCCAAGCAGATCAAAGTGGCTAACAATAATAAATCAGCATTAAAATACAGTAAAACATCATAACCCATAAACCCTCCCATCCACAGTAAAAATACATTTTAATTATAAAACTAAGCAGGGACAATTGAGGGGCAATTGATGGGAGACAACTGAGAGGCTAGTCTGGGAAAGCCTGCTGGAAAAGATGTGTCTTCACCGCCTTTTTAAAGCAGTCAGGATGACAATATGTTGGATCTCCTTTGGCAGGCTATTCCTTAACTTGGTAGTGAAGAAGAAAAGGTCCTCTGGGTAACTGCCGCCAGCCTAGTTTTTGCTGGCTGCAATAAGTTTTTAACCAGAGGACTTAGTGTGTGGGGCAGATTGTATGGGAGAAGGCGATCCCATAAGTAAGCTGGGCCCAAGCCAGGAAGGGCTTTAAAGGTTATAACCAACACTTTGTACTGTGCTTGGAAGCTAATAGGCAGCCAGTGAAGAGACTTTAATATAGGTGTTATATGGTCACCCCTAGATCTCCTGGTGACCAATCTAGCTGCCATATTTTGAATTAATTGAAGTTTCTGGACTAGGTGCATGGGCAGCCCTGTGTAGAGTGTGTTGCAGAAGTCAAGTCATGAGATTACCAGTGTGTGCACCACAGTTTTTAGATCCTCAAGTTCCAGGAAGGGACGCAGTTGACATATCAACCAAAGCTGATAACAGGCACTCGCGTCTATCTGAGCTGACATTGGAGTGATGGATCCAGGAGCACCCCCAAGCTGTGAACACAGTCCTTTAGGGGAAGTTTGACCCCGTCCAGGACTGGTTGACAAACCTTCATATCCGGGTTAGGGCCTCTAACAGCAAACACCCCTGTCTTATCTGGATTCAGTTTCAGTCATCCAGACCATTACCACCTCAAGACATTCATTCAGAGGTGAGATGCCTTCCTTAGTTGATACTGCAGTCTGGGGCATGGAGAGATATATCTGGGTGTCATCAGCATACTGATAACATCCCGCCCCGTGCCTCCGGATGATCTCTCCCAGAGGTTTTATGTAGATATTAAATAGCATTGGGGACAGGATAGCACCCCGAGGGATGCCGAATTTAAGCTCCCTTTTGGAGGAGCAACTGTCCCTAAGCATCATCATCTGGAATCTATCTGACAGATAGGACCGGAAAAACTGCAATGCAGTGCCCTCAATCCCCAGTTCTCTCAGGCATTCCAGAAGGATACTGTGGTCAATTATCCTTTAGCTTCTGTAATTGTATAGTGCAGGGTTAGTTTCAATGCTTTCCTCTGAATTCAAACTTAATATTTATGACCACAGCTTTGTCTATAGTAACACTCTTTGCAAGCATAATTATCTTTTATTTCACATCCTCTCTTTACAGGAATGCATCCGTGCTCTAGGTCAGAATAAACAACATACACCTTTCCGGGAGAGCAAACTAACTCAGGTGTTAAGGGATTCCTTCATTGGAGCCAATTCCAGAACTTGTATGGTAAGTTAAATAGCAAACCTTACATTTGGCAATGTTCCCGAGTTTCTGAAAACTCCTAACTATATCATCCTCTCATTCTATTACTACTAGTCACTGAAATTTTATTTGCAAACATTGACGATACGTGTTTCAGATGGCACCTAGATTTTAATTGCCAGTATCAACAGTACAGGAAGAAGTGGTCGCTTATCAGTCTATCCTCAATTTTGTAATTGTGTATGTATTTACATAATGATTTAGCAACTAAATAGTAATCTCTGGTGCTGGAATCATTTTTAGGTGCCTAAAAATATTTTCTTATTTGTCAGCTATTCTATGGTCAGCATAGCCAACGCATGTCTCATTGAAAAACAAATACCTGAGTAGCAGACCTATGTAACAGGAAAATGCAGATGTTACCACTTAAACCAACTATCAGCAAACAGATGCTATAATTCACAGAACCTATAGCCTGGAATATAAAAAAGGCCCATAGATTTCACTAGCCATTAAATTCGAAGTAATTAATCTAAAGGGGATGATATGTTTAAGATGGTTTATTTTTATGTTCAGTGAAGCAGAGTTGATAGTAATGAATACAGACTAGGCAGAAGTGGCAGCAGTTGTACAAAAGGCAAGAGCCAGGAAATGCAGACTGTTCATCTGTGTGTTTATTTATTGGCTTTTAGATTGCAATGATCTCCCCAGGCATGAATTCCTGTGAATACACCTTAAATACCCTGCGCTATGCTGATAGGTATGTGACTTTTGTTTATTTAACATATATCATCTAAAATTTGGGATGTGAATGTACACATTAAGGCCCATCCTCAAAGCATATTGAACCCGTCTTTCATGTGCTGAGTGTGATTGTGTGAACATGGTTACAAAGTTCCTATCAGTGGGAATCAATCAATCAGTTTATTTATATCCCACTTTTCCCCAAAGGTGGGACTCATGTTTATCAGGGTTTATGGTTATGAAAGTTTCATGTTCAGATAAACGCAGTTACATAGCCCACTTTAGACCTGCAGGCTCAGTGCTGAAAAGTCAAACTTACCTCTGGATGTTCAAGGGCATGGAGTGGGGGAGCAGGGATTGTACGCTACCTACATCATCGCCTCAGTTTTAGTCCTTTGTGTGTTCAGACATCATCCAAACAGGACTTCCATCAAAACATATATGGTGAAGATGGAAAACCAAGTTTAATGCCATTCCAAATGGCCTTGGCTTTGAATAACATTCAGTTACTCATTTAAATAACATGCATAACTGAAACAAAAAAAATTGAATGGGATGTGCCTGGCCTTGCTAAAAATGCATTTTGCACTAGTGTGCCTATCTTACTACTGTCTGACTAAAAATGGCATTAGTGCCCTTGAACTCAGGCATCAGGCACAAACTGAAGAGACGTCTAAGGAAATGAAGTTATATCAGCTGGTTAAAGGGACTGTTTCTAACTGATACTTCTTCCTTTGCTTAGAAGCTATCTTAGCCAGTATTTGCTTTCCCAGAGCGTATCCCATAGAGCACAAAGAAATAAAGCAGACATTGTGATAGAGATTTCATTTTGAGCAAGAGAAGGAAAATCTGGCCTACTTCTTCCCAGATAGATTTTGTATTAACAATGCTAGGGGGAACTGGTACAGGATTATATACAACTAAGGGAGAGCAAAAGCTGCATGGTTGAAGTAGAAATCTCATATGCAAGATCTCTCTTCTTTTTCAGAGTAAAGGAACTCCCTCATAATGGAACAGCCGGTGAGGCACAGAACTGTATGGACACTGAGAATGAAGATGTGGAGATAAGTGAGGAAGATTCAGAACACCTTCTTGAGGTACATTTGTGTGTAATTGGGATCAATCTGTGTGGAAAAATAATTTTTTGTAAGATTGTGCTAATACTTTCTATTATGAACAGCAGCTTTCTGAAGATGAGCTGTCTCCTCATCTGTCCAGTTTCCGTGAAGCTCTCACCCGGATTAGTGAGCTTGAGGATAAGGCAATAGAAGAACTTAAGGAAGTTAGGGAGGTATGTCTTCATGTCTGATGTATTAAACCTATGTATTGACTCTGTTTACTAATGTGACTTGATTTGGTGAAAAATGGGGATTGTGCTACAAATTGTGCTTCTTTTGGCTTTGAAATGAGGCTTATGATTAATCAAGTAGTTCCAAACATATTCAGTTAAGTAGTGTCCTTGCAGTGAATGACTGAATCTCTATAAATCACAGACTCATCCCAATTCCCTAACTCTTCTCACTTCTGCATCCAGAAAATGAATGCCTGTAACTCTCTCCTGGACATTGCGGAACGACCAGAATATGACCTGGAGGCATTTGTATACCAAGCTCAATGCTTCATAAATGAAGGATCCAAAAGCTTCCTTACTTTGAAAGGTACATTGGAGGCTGCAATACACTAGTTTGGCAGTGGTGGTAGAAAAGAATAGAAAGGGTAGATTTTCCTAGGAGTTAGCCTTTCATTTTTCCTATGACAGGATCTTTTTCTTGATTCTATCAATTCATACATATATATATATATATTAGCACTAATAGAAAGTACAGAATTGACGTTGTTATGCAAAAGTTTTGGGTTTTGCAGCAAACAATGGTAAGAACAGTGGCATTGATTAAAGCTAAGATGATCTGCAAATTATTTAGTGTTAAAAATAGGTCATGCAGAAAAACTTCAAGTAACTGAAATTCTCCAACAGAAAGGACAAATCAGTTGTGTTCCTAGACAGAATAAACATGGGAGTGTAAAGGAAGATGAAATGGATGGACTTGTACTATGCTGAGGGAATGGGAAAAGGTTGTAAATGGAGTGAGAACTGGGGGCAAAGAAAGAGTGTGTGTGGTTTACAGTAAAGAAGTCTGAGCTTCAAATTCAAGGGTGTTCTTTATGCTGCTATCTCATACTTGTTTGTCCCCTTTACAAAAGATGGGCTCTGTATATGTAGTAACTGAATAGGTTGTGCTCATTAAAAAACCCATTTGGCTAGCAGGTCAGCTAAGCTAACAAAACAATGTACAAAGGCTTGCAGAGCTATGAGAATTCTACTGTGCTTAAGATAGAAAAAGTAATATTTTTTTCCGTACAGTATTTGTCATGTGAGAGCAAGAACATAGTCTAAGCCACACTTTGTCCATGGCCTGTTAGGGCTAACATTGTATCAAGTGTCTGTATTTTAATTTTCTAGGTAGAACACTTCTTTGTGTGTTGATTTTATGATGTCATCTTTCTCCTGTTAGAAATAGATTAGTGAACTGGCTTTGGGCTTTTTCTTTTACTATTTTTTCATGGGTGTACACAAATAGAAAATTCTAAGATACCTGCAGGTAAATATGATGATTATACTGACCCACCCACACGTACCATGAAAGTATCACAGACTGACATGAGTTATAAGGGTAATGTTGCTTTTCATATGTTACAGATATGCTTTGCATAAGTTGCAGATATTTTGAGTTTTGGTGGCTTGTGATTTACTTTCCCACATTATGTGAGCCTTATGATGACTTGTACATTTTCTTTGTCTCTTTCCTCCCCTTTTGTTGCAGAGACTCTGGAAGAACTAACCCTCGCCATGCAGATGGAAGAACAAGCTAGCAAGCACCTGAATAAGAAACAACTTCAGTAGCCACCCAGTTGTTAAAATGAATCTTTTTCTTCACCATTTGCCTGTCACTTCTCTGGTTTGGTGTTAATGTATTTTAAATGCAATCCAAAATTTCAGCCTCTGGTTTGAGGAGTGGGGTCCCTATTTTTTTGCAGGGAGTGCTACCTGTGATGCAGATAGGAGACAGAATGTGATATTTCTGGAATTGCTGCTCACCTTTTTCAGTAGTGAAAGCTACACAGGGTGGGTGCTTTAGTATTATTTGGTAAATGTGTATATTTCTAGTGTACATAAAATCTTTTGTGAAATGTGTTTTGAATGTCTAAATTGAACGTAGTCCAGCGACTTAAACTGGATTTGCTGTTGTGTATATTTTTAATAGGTAAACCTGTTTAAATAAATCTTTCTTACTGTATTAAGTTCTGTTTTAAAAGGGCACTAATGGTTTTTCTAACTTGTGGAAATGTAACAAATCCTAATGGATGATGACTCCCTGTGGAAAGAGAGCCAGTGTAATATTTATCCACCAGAGATCTTTCTACAGGGAGGCAGTTGTGAGCAGCACCCTTCTAGGAAGCCTGCTGATGGAATGAGGAAACCTTGGAGCATTCCATTGTTTTTTTTCTTCATTCAGAATTTTTAAGAGCATCACTTAATTTATTCTTGCTTTGTTTTTCTTTTGTCCCTCTGCTTCCCAACACAGAGTAACTGACACCCAAATTAAGGTTTTAAAAGACTGACCAGACCTGCTGAGAGCAGTTTTCCTGCTAAAAATCAAAATAAAAAAATAACCATTCCTATTCCCAATAGCAGCTTTCTTCTTGGGGTTGCTGTGTCTAAACTTATCCAAATCAACAATATTACATTCATAAAATGTAATCCTGTATGGAATGGGTGAGCATAAGTAACTTTGTATGTTAATGAAAAAGCTATATCCAGGGCAGAGGAAGAACACAATATTCTGTAGACACATAGAACTCCCTTTCCCATCCAGCATTTTTCCATCATTTCCAAGTTCCAGGCATTGACATTAAAGAAGCAAATCTAAATTCTTGTAAAGGGTGACTAAAAGGCTACTGGATATTTTGCACCTCCCTCTCTGCCAATGAAGTTCTTTGGTGGTGGGTGGGGAAGGTCATGGAAAACTCCATTGTCATTGCTGTCACAGCGTTGGTAGAGGCTGAAAAGGGATTTATCAAGACACATCAGGAACACCTATTCTCTTCTGCCACTACATCTGGAGCAGTGCTGTTGGAATCAATGACAGCAGAGATGGACAAAGATGACCCCTCCCCCCCCCCCCCCCCCGAAAGAAAGCTGACCTAAATCAGGACTTACAAAGGGGTGGTTCTTGTTAATTTTACTCAGTAGCATAGTTTGTCCATTCTGAATCCCATTTTTAAAAAACCCAACCTTTTACTTTTAGATAACTGACACCTAACAGTGTGTGCATGAATGAGGTTACTGATTTTATGTGGATTAATTATGTGGACTTGGAAGGCTGATGTAGATGTTGTGAAACAGAAAATTAATTAAATAGTTTTAATGATTGTAGTCAATGTGCTGGATTGTGATAAAGCTATACACGCTTTTTAAATCAAGTGCATATAGATTTATCATGACCCAACACATAAATGAAGAGATAAGAATCCAAATTGTTAGTCTATGTATATATAAACTTACAAATAATACCCTGGTATTGAAATCTGGCATATAATTTATTCTCCTCCTATCCCAAATTCACCTATCTGTGTGCTTAGAAGAAAATTCAACAATTGTAATCTTGGGAAAAAACTACCAAAAAGCAGATGTGTCTGTCTCTGAAATCAGACTTCCTTTCTTTTGGCACTATTTTTGCAAAGGGAATTGTAGGAATTAGCTAAGTGTGGTTTAATTGGGCCACTTCATTCTAACAGTACAATTCAAAATGTACTGATAGGACTACTCTAGAACCAATAATTTGTTGGTTGTAGGGTACTCTACTTACTGTAGAAGAGAAAGTAGACAGCAAATAGATAAACATCTGTTTGAATATTGGAACAGTTGAATCTACACATTTGAAACGTTACTTTGGGGTAAAGCATGACCTTTCAGTGCAGACTTAAAATAGCAATAATGTATTTTATTTCTCACATGGGTATCTCATCTTCTAGGAACTCAAGGCAGATATATAAGTGGTCACATGTTTACCTTCACAGATAGGGCTGTGGTTCTGGAAACAATGACCCACCTGTACTATACATGTCATTTGGTGTCAATAGTCTTAAATGCATTTCAGAACTGAGAAAAGCAAGTAGGACTAGATTTCATCTAAAATGCATTTGGAACTCACATTGTACTGCAGTCAGACATCCACATATTTTTCACAGGTATGAATGGCAAGGACCCAGAAAGTTACAAGGAATCTGAATATATGGGACTCATGGAAATAACAGGAAGAAAATTGACACTATAGCCCAATATGGGAACAAGGTGCAGTTACAAGGTAGCTGGTTGAGGAGATGTATCACTATCTTCAGTCCGTAATTCCTCTTCAGGACTTGATTCTTTTTCTAGGAGTAGAAAAGGAGTCATATGCCATCAACATTCTTAGGCAATAGGTGTGACAGTCCATCTTTTAAACACTGTCATATATACAGAGGGCCCTTGTTATCTGCTGGGATTTGGTTCCAGGACCCATTCAACCTCCTGACATGGATATCAAAATATATGGATGTAGTAAAATGATGTCCCTTATATAAAATGGCAAAATCAAGGTTTGTTTTTGGAATTTATATTTTTAAAATATTTTCAAGTTATGGATGGTTAAATCTGTGGATACAGAATCTGGATATACAGAATCTGGATACGGAGAGCCAACCCTATTAACATAATCAAAATCCTTTAGAAAGCCAATGCAGTGTATTGGGTACAACCAACATTACAGGGTTGTTGCGGGTATAAGAAAAAAATACACTGCACCTGGAGTTTTGCTGTAGAAGTTAAATATTTTAAGAGATCATATTGTATCAGTTACATTTAAGATACAGCATTAAATCACCAAGGCCTGTCAGCTCTGGGATAAAGCTGCTACCAATTATGTGCCTTAATATCTATGTCCAAATTACAAATCTCATTCCTTTGTAAAAGTGTCACATAAAATGTCAGCACAGATAGTACTCCAGAGATATGTGGCCCACAGTTGCAGTGAACATACCTGTCCATTCCATTTTTGCTTTAGCCAAAAATTCTGCGGGCATGTTAACTATATTAGTGGCCAGGATATCAGCTTGTACAGCATCCATGTTCAAGTACAAGTTTGTAGCATCTTGCTGGAATGAAAAAAAGATGAAACATTCAGCAACTAAAAGGGCGTACTTTCTGTTAGATCCTTGGCATCTGTCTGGAACCATGGTCATTTCTCTATTAAGATACTATGACTCCTAAACACAGAGTAGAATACTAGTTTATATATACTAGTTTTTATACCACTTGATAGTGGTTTATATATACTAGTTTTTATACCACTTGATACTAGTTTTTATACCACTTGATAGTGCATCACTTTAAAATTCAACCAAATGTGTGAACTATTTTTACTGGAAAAACCACTTAAAAAAGAGAAGTTTCTAGGGAAACTGAGATCACTCACCTTTGTGAGATTCCTACTTGTTTACTATGCCCCATTGATGCATAACTACTCTTGCCACATTTCAGCTGCTATGTTTTACATAAAAATAAGCCTGGAATGGGCAAAATTTTATGCTTTGGTTAATTTAAAATCAGAATGGTATAAGGGTCTAGGCTGTGTTAAGGTTGACTGTAGTGCACATATCAGACAAAAGTATCAAAGTATTGGGGAGGCACGATCTTACTTTCTTCAGCTGTTGCCAAAACGGGGAGTGATCTTAAAACAATGCTAAGAAACAACTAAAGGCTAAAATGTTATGACAACTGAATGACCTTACCTCCTTTTTTGTCTGATTAGGTAAACAGATTTTAAAGTACCACAGATTAAGAAATACAGAATCACCTTTAAGAAGATGCTATCAGGCATGGTTAATAAAAAGGTTCAAGGAAGCCATGAAGGGCAAGAAATTTTTTTTTGAAACAGGGCTTTAAACACAAGAGAGATGGTGGAGACTTTGAGTGGCACACTTTCTCCACTTTTGAGTTAGAGGGTTACGGTTTACCTGACAAAGAGTGTTAGAACTAGATTATTAAGCATGTAGAAACTCAAAGAACATGCAGTATAATTTTTGTAGACAGCAGTCTTGCTTTATCAGATTTTTAGAATTCTTTTGAATGTGTTAACAAATAAGGACTACCTATAAATATTACATAGCTAGCCTTCCAAAATGCTTTTAATACATTATCTCTGCAACATAAATTTATAAATTAGAAAAAACAAGAAGCTGTCTCATAATCCCCCTTTGTCATTGCATAATTATAGTAGTGAATCAGGCCACTTGTGTACATATGTTTACAGTGAATGATGTTGTTTCTCCAGGGGGTTTTCCAAGGTGGAATTGGCAATGTCAGAGGGAGAACTGGTGGCCTTCTGCATGCAAAGGATATGTGCTGCTATTAAGCTAAGGTTCTTCCCTTTAAGATAATATGGTACCTAAGTAATAACATAACACAGGGATGATAGAGTAGTAAGGGTTACACCAGGGCTAAACAGACAGGCAATTGAATCTATGAGAGAGCATTTGTGTGTGAAACTCTGAAAATGCAATTGTTATCATGATACCATCTTTAGAGAGAGGCCACTCTTCTGGAAATTGGGAATGTTTAATTATTGTGTTCATAAAATATTCCTGTACCTTAGCTTCCAGGGTTCCATCAAACAAATGCTATAGAGAGAACACAGATAATACATACCATAAAGAGGTGGAACAATTTTTCTCCCATGGCTGCCTTTACATGATTCTCAACCACTATGAAATTTTGTACAAAGTACTGCAAGGAAACAACAATTTTAAAGGAAAATTAAAGTAATGTCATCTCAGAAAAAGGGCAATAAGACTCCATATTCTAGGACTTCTTATTCAGATTACATAACACCTTGTTCTGTTTTTTCCATCATTCTTCCATAATCTTTATGAAGGGTGAGGACTCCCTAAGTCTTTTCCAACTTTCCATTCTCACTCACTATCTCACAGCAGTTGGTGTATTAAAGAGAGAAGTTTCTTAATGGTAAAATCTGGTTTTGCAGATTTTACTGGTTTACTGGCTAACTTTATGGCTTACTTGGAGGCAGTTCCTTCTGTGCTACAGACAAAAGTCACCATTCCACTATTAGCAAGCCATACATCCTAAATCCTAAACACTATATCACTGGTGTGATTTTATTGCCCTTTGGCTTCACTAACCTTTGCTAGTTCTATCCAGTCTACCAATCCATCACCTAATACTTTCAAGGGAGAATCAGAAGCATCCTGATCCCTAGCCTCCAAAGCTACTTGCCTCTAGTGTGATGCTCGCTTGCCTCTGGCAGTTGGTATGATCTTTGTTGCCCATAGCACACATAAGGCCATGTACCACATTCAAGAAGAGCAGCTCTTCTGCCACCTCTCTGGAGTCTTGGGCCAGAATTCTGTGAAGTGAGTGTTAATAAGTTTAGTGGTGGTAGGAGAACAGAGACACAGTACAGGGCGTATCCCAGAGATTTAGGTTACATCACACCCTTAATAATTGCTTGATAGTTCCCCAATTGCTGCGTTGTTGGTTTTCATGCCTAAATGCATTATCAGAAAAATAAGGTGGTTGAGTCCAATTCAAAATATGTAAAGCAGCAATTAGGAAAGCAGAAGTGCAAAGGCTGTATTTTTGGCAGTGTACAAAAGTAGCTCATCTGTGATTTGTTTAATATATCCTCTGCATGCCATAAAGAAGACTGAAAGAAGCAAGATTACATGGCTCCTCCATCAGTTTTTCCCTTGCCTTCATCAGGTTATATATCCTTCATGTTTTCCTCCTTATTCATTATAATCTTTCCCCTTATTTTACCTCATCACTCTATTTAAAAAAAAACCACCTACCTCTCTGCTCTATTATCTCCCCTTTTTTTCCACCCACAATAGATATGGTAGGGTAAAATCCTAAAAATCCTCTTAAGCCTCTTTTGAAGCTTGCCCTGAAATCACCCACCAGATGCATGTGCTTAGTTAGGACCAACTATATGGCCATGACTACCTCTTCCATAAGTCATTCAGACCCATGCAGCCTCAATGCCAGTGGCCACCCCCACGTTGGAGGATGCCACTTCTAGGAATGTTCATCTGATTTGTAATGCAAAAGCCCCAATTCCGTCTTAAGAAATTTTGTTTAATACTGCTTGCACTAATCCTTTCTAGCAGGTCTGTGGGCTTCAAGAATATTGTAAAAGTTGGGGCATGAGGGAAGAATACTTTCAGAGAAGATTTGGAGGGAAGATGTTGGAGAGTGAGGAATGAATATGCCCTGGTGTGCACTCAAATCTTGCTCCTTTTGCTCATTGTGGAATCCAGCATCACCAAGACCAGGCTCTAATGCAGCAGGCTCACCACCACCACCACACACAGATAATCTGTCTCATCCAGAAACTCCAGGAGCTAGGAGGCCACCACAGGCTCCAGAATCTTGACCAAGAATGGAATGTTAGAGACTGGCCAGTAATTATTCAGAATAGTGGGATCCAGGAAGGCCTTACCCAGTCACTTCCACTGCACAAGGTTTATACTACTGTCCTTGTCTTTCCAAATTGCTGCTGGTCTAAATTATTAAGTCCTTTCTAAGGATGTTAACTGTACCTTCACAGTTAGCCGAAATTTGTCTGCTGCTGTAAACAAATTCAAATTTGTTACACCTATGGTGTTCACATATTCCAGTACCATAACAGCAACAAATTACATAAGTAGTGCCCTTGATTAGATATACCCCCAACACTGATCAATATATGACTGGGAAAATAGTGTTAGCTACATTACTCTGTTCCTCTGTGATATAGCAAACCAAAATGCATAAAACATATGTGTAAGCCTCAGCAGCAGTGAAGGGCAGTGCATAATCTGCTCCTGTCTGGACTGCCCTGGTGCCAATTTCACACAATAAGTAAGCCACTATTCATATTGCATGTGTTTGCTGCCTACTCCAGACTGAACTAGCAATGCTGCTCACAGTTTGTTTCAGTGTTTGGCAAGGGATTTCCTAATCCATTATGTATGATCTCTTACCCAATTGCTTTTGCTGCAGCTGCTTGCTGAACATTTGCAGGCAAGGACTCCATCAGATCCAATGTGCCTTCTTCTGAATTTTGGAAATAATAAAGGGATATTATCAGCCCCTTCAGTTTTGCTTTAAAAATTGGTCAAAGGAATTGAGGAAATTGTAGATTCCCAAATAAAATCAATATAAATTCTGTCTCTGACCACCATCTGCCTTAGCCCACCATCTTTCTATTACCATTTCATAGATGACACAAGGAAGCAAGGGATTTTGCCTTGAAGTCTGCTTCAGTTTTCCATGCTCTAATTTCTGAAACCAGCGGTGGACTGAAACTGTTTTTAGCCATCAGTTCTCATCTGTTACACCCAAATACCCCCTACATGCAAATTTGGAGATTATCAGGATTAAGAGTAAGGAAGAAGGTTATATTAGTGAGAGAAAAGTTTGAATTTAAATTTGGCATACTTGTGAAAGTGAACCTTCCCTCCTCCCACATACAAATAATGCTGAAGAAATGGGAAGGCAAACGTAAAGATAGCGTGGATCCTCTTTACAACCAGACTTAAATTGGCAGTATTTGAGAATTTCACCTTCCAAGATCTTGGCTTGCATTTTGGCAGTCTCCTGCCTTGACGGCTTCAATAGTTCCACTAATCCTTGTAAGACTGCTGGCCGTACGTCGTAAGACATGAGGTCCTTGATCAGTTGAATTGCTGGAAGGAGGAAAATATCAATGTGGATTCTTTGTCAAATTAAATATACAGTACTCAAGCAGCTCCTCTTTCACAGTGCAAACTACAGTATTTCTTAGAGACTCTGAGGGACAGAGTGGTAGCTTCTGCTCCATTTATGTCTGTGTATGTTGTGTGCTAAGGCAGAAGTTCTTAATGACCATCAAGTATACTTTGGTATAGCAACCCTATGAATGAGAGATCTGCCAGTCGCTGTATCATCAACTACTCTGCTCAGATTTTGCCAACTCAGGGTTGTGATTTTTTAATTTCAGTCTATCCAGCTGGAATGTGGTCTTCCTCATTTCCATTACCTTCTACTTTACTATGTGTTATCTTTTCTAGTGACCCATGTCTTCTCATGATATGGCCAAAGTACAGTACTGTCAGTTTAGTCCTCTTCTAGGGAGAGTTCAGTCTTGATTTGCTCTAGGATCTATTTATTTGTCTTTTTAGTAGCTCACAGTATCTGCAGAACTCTACTTTAGCACCACATTTCAAATGAGCCGATTTTCTTCCTAAAAGCTTTCTTCACTGCCCAGCTTTCACAGCCATACATAGCAATGGAAAATATAATGACATGGGCATGCCTAACTTTAGTATTCAATAATTTATCTTTACACTCCAGGATCTTGTCTAGTTCCTTCATAGCTGGCCTTCCAAGTGCTCATTTTCAGATTTTTTTTTTTTACTGCAGTGTCCATTCCGATTAACGACTGAGCCAAGGTATGGAAAATCTTGAAAAAGAATTTCAATGACGTCATATCTACTTTAAAGTAATGTACTGTATATGCTCAACTACACATTGACTTCACGTATAAGTAGAGGGCAGGTTTGAGGACCAAAATTATGGATTTTGATATGACCCATGGATAAGTTAAGAGTAAAACTTTGATGCATGTACCAAAGAATGTAAAGGATGAAGCAAAGGAAAATGAACTTATAAAATTCCAGCAGGCATATCTGTTTGTGGTCACGCTAAAAGTTGGATGGATGAAGAGGGAGCTACAGTAAATTATGACTGTGCAAGGTGTGGGGAGGCAACCAGACACAAGCAGGCCTAAGAAATGCACACATGTCAAAAAGGAAAAAAAGACAAAGCAAAGAAAATGGCATCTACATTAGTAGTGGTTATAGCTTTTAAATTTAATGTGATAACTTTGTCTGGTTTTAACCCAGAAAAGCTGATAAACATACACAAGTGTCTTATTCAGATCTTTCAGAGCCCAGTTCCTCTTGGCAGTCCTTTAAGGGGACTGACACCACTGCCATTTTCCTGCCCAGGCATTCAAAAAGGTCAGAAATGGCAGAGACTAGAGGGGCTTGGTGCTTCTTTTAGGTGCTTCTGGGACAGACTAAGGCCCCAAAGAGACAGGCAGATGGAGGCAGCTTCTGGCAGCTCTAGAGGCATGGCATTTACATGACACACATGCCCAGAGTGCCCAGAAGCCTCCCTGGGGCTGTCTACCAGGGTCCAAAGCTGGCCTTGGAAGGAACAGATCTTTTCAGCTCCTTTTGGGACTGCAGCAGGAGGTGCTCTTGGGGCTGCAGCATGTGTTCACCGCAGCCCTGGGGCAATCAGACTGGGAGCAGCTTCTGGTTACTCCTTGCTGCCCTAAGCTCTTGCCTTTTGCCAATTGACTCAGAGAAGGGAATGGTTAAACTACAGTACTTAAACTGATGCATGGAAAAATAGAATTTTTGGTGGGTTCAATATTTTGACTAAAATTTCTTAACTTATACATGAGTTACACAGTAACTCATTTTTGCAATTTTTTCCTTGGCTTTCTTCAGCAGTCGTTCCAAGTATTTGCTGTTTTCTGCTAGTAGTATGCTAACATCTGCATATCTTAAAATTGTTGATATTCATTCCTCCAGTTTTCATGCCTCCTTCCTACAAGTCAAGTCTTCATTTATGTATGTTAACATACAAGTTAAACAGATGAGAGGATGAGATACAGCCTTGCCTGACCCCCTTGCCAATAGGGAACAATTCAATTTTTCCGCATTTTGTCCTAACTAGCCTTTTGCCCCATTTCTGTAACAGCCATCCATAGTTTTTTTATGATCTACAAAATCAAAGGCATTGCTATAATCTATAAAGCACAGACTGATTTTATTCTGAAATTCTTTGGTGTGCTCTATTATCCAATGTATGTTTGCAATATGATTGCTAGTGACTCTTCATTTCCTGAATCCAGCTTTTGACATCTGGCATTTCTCACTCCATATAGTTTCCCCTTCTTATCCATGGGTGTTCTGTTGCGGAGTTCTGTTTCAGTATTTTGGTGTGTGCTGGACTCTAGCATAGAATCTTTTCATTCTTCTTTGTAGCTAGAGCATAAATTTGGATTATTGACATGATTCACCCAGACTTTGCATGATTATCATTTGACTGTTTTGGCTACATCTTTCTTCACTATAAATGCCACTCCATTTCTTCATATCATTTCATTTTCTAAGTGAAACATCGTATAATTGTCTGATGCAAAATACCCCATTCCTGTCCACTTTAGCTCGCTCAGCCCAAGTATTCCAGTTTATACCTTCCAGTATGTGTAGCCTCCCCGGATTCAGGCTTCTCACATTCTATGTTACTATAATATGTGTTGTGCAGCTCTGGACTTTCCTTTTGCCTCCGAGCATATTAACAGCTGAACGGTCTTGTTAGTCTGAACACTACTTGTAGTTGTCCTCTGCTCTACCACAGTAGCTCATTGAGTGTTTTCTGGTACTATCTCTTGTTTCATGTTAGATTGTCTCATCATAGGGTTTCTGTTGTAAAAGATCTTCAAAATAGGGTTACCAATCCTCTCTCTGTACAGCACAGTATTAATAAGTATTAGCTATGTTGCCACTGCTGTTGTCTCTGATAAATCCTCCTCCTGTGTCACCCTCCCCTACTGATGCTGCCTAGTAGCACACACAGCAGAAAAGAAACTGTGTTTTTTGGGGGCACAGACTGGGGACAACATGTAACACATGTTTCAATTGTGTTTTAAACTGCTTTAGCTCTTGTGTTTTTAACAGCATTGCTTGTTTGAATTTTTTTTAAAAATTGTACAAGGCAATAGGAAAAGAGGAAGGCTGCATTCCAAATGGATAGACTCAATCAAGGAAGCCATTGCCCTGATTATGCAAGATCTGAGTAGGGCTGTTGGAGATTGGGGGGGGGACGACTTGGGGGTGTTTCATTCATAGGGCTATATAGCGCTATATAAATAAAGGTTAATAATAATAATAATAATAATAATAATAATAATAGGGTCACCATATGTAGAAGTTGACAGCAATTAACAACAGCAACAATGCTGCATGCAGGAATTAAATGATCACCTGATAACTATGAATCAATTAGAGGAAGCATGTAATATGTAAGCTATGTGATCCATGGGGGCTTTTATGCCCCCCCCCCTCCCCAGTCTTGCTCAGATTCTTCAAAAGCCACTGGCATTTTCATCTTCAAACTGATCATTTACTGCTCCTTGGAGGCCTTAAGGAATGACAGATCACATCAAAACATTCTACCCCTCTGAAAACCCCAGACAAACTAGTAAGTCACAATTGGCAGTGATTTCCAGTTGTATTTTCTGTCTACAAACAGCATGGTGTAGCTTGCTTGCAGGAGTAAAATTCAGATGCTAGACCTATGTCTGCATACCTTTTGTTTAAGGTTGGATACTTTGGGTTATAAGCCTGACCATTCAAAAATTTGGCTGCATTTGGTGTCACTGACTGTAATGTGGACTTACTCTGCAATCATGCGGTACTTAATACACTTTAAAGGACTGCAGTTGAATGAGGTAATAAAAATATTGCTAACTGGAAAGTGACAAAGAATTTTGTTTAATGCTTAAAACAGGTGTGGGCAACATGTACAGTTCTAGATATTGAACTGCAACTCCTACCATCCCCCTGCACTGGCTGTGCCAGCTAGAGCTGATGGTGGTTGCAGTCCCAAATTTATGGAACACAGTTTCCCATGCTGTCTTTTTTGAGATCTTCTCCTTAGTTTTCTGTCTTCAGTTTCAGAAAGTTGAAAAGTAGCAACTGACTGGGCAAAGAATATTAAGTATTGAAACAGCACAGCTAATGCAAAGAGGAAACCCCTTGATCAACATTATGGGTGTGCACTGTAAAGCAAGCATCATATAGGCCAGCTTCCTGCCTTACGCAAAAAACAAAACAAAAACAAAAGACACCCCCCACAGCAATGTTGAAACAGAACCTCAAAAAATTAAAGATGTCCCTTTCTGTGGAAAAGTTTGGGGAACAGTTTATATAGTTTAAAGAAAAGGCAGAGTATGAAAGCTGTGCTTCACAGGATGAGTCAATACAGATCGGCAATTTGTGCTGGCCTGTGGGCGGAGCCAGGGTGCAGCATCTGCACAATGGGTGCCCTAGCCCTGTCCCCAGGGTGCCATTTTGGCATGCGCCAGTCTACATGGTGCACGCCATCATGGTGCAACTCCAGTGCTGCATCTACATGATGCAGTGCTGAAGGGGCATCATAAAGCTGTGACGCCATGACTATGCTGTTCCTTGGAGAGCACAAAAAGGAGCTGCTTTTTGTGGTTATTTTTGAGCTCTCTGGAGGCCGGATCGGGGCTGCAGCATGCGGTTGCTGCAGCCCCGATCTGGCCAGTAAAGGGGTGGCTGCATGCCGCCCATCTGTACAGCTCCTAAGTCAAAAGACAGTAAACTAGTGATTCCTAGTACTGAATTTCCAATACTCTTAACCGGACAAATTGCTTTCTTCAGTGTACATTTAACTGTAAACCTGCATGTGTGTTTTTATAGAATAAGGATCACCAGTATTTTACTGGGAAATTGCTTCCACATGATAGTCACTGTGCAAATTAGTTTTCCAGACCCACCCAAGTTTGCTGCCAGGCTTGTAACTAGATTCACCTTCTCTAATCCCATGCTTCTTTGGCCACAACTTCTACCAGACCCTGCTAGTATGGCCAATTGTTGGTAAAACTACCTAGAAGGATCCATCTTGAGAGAAGACAAGCTAGATGATTTATATATGTACGTTTGTCTTGTGTTGTATTTTACACATCATTTATATGTAACTAGATGATTTATATCTGTACAATATTTGTCTTGTGCTGTATTTTACACATCATTTGTTTTTTCACATATGCTTTAGTTACTAACATTCCTTCAGTCTTACAGATATTAGGCTGCACTCACTGCTATGTTAAATGCTGCTTTCAACCTTCAGTTGTTTGTATTTTCCATGCCCCAACATTTTGAGAGATAGTTTCAACAATGGAAAGACAGAGGCTAACCTTCATATTGCACCTCCAAATGTAGTGAGCGAAGTACACCCAGCACAGAGCCCACAATACTTGGATGGGCTTCTCCCACAATTGTCTGGAAAAGGAATGGAACAAGAGGGAAGAAGTATTAGTTCTTGAACTGGAATCAAGCCTTGTCTACAAAAATTCCAACATAGAACTTCATTGGAAAATATGGACTACAACCAAATCACAAGAAGGAACTTCAGAGCTAGAATGGTCTAACAGACTACAGATTATAATTTGACTTGGAGAGCCAGTTCCAAATTCTCTTTTCTGCTGTTTGTTGCTTATGCATCACTGAACAATACAATATCTTAAGATGCACTTAATGATGTTATTTAGCAAATAATTTATGAAGGAGACAAAACTTTGTTGGAAATAATAATAGATATGTAAATAGAGGTTGAGGGAATTGGTTGCTGTATATTCTTAATAACATGTTTTGTTTTTTAGAATGTATCCATTAGTTCTCAAGCTGAAAGCAGAAACAGCTAAAAGTAAAGGTTGCTTTGAGGGTAAATGAAAATTGTAATCTTGAGGCAAATAAAAGCTTTATGTATGAGAAAGCAAGGAAACCTTACACAAATGTTGCTGCACAGCTCAATCAATGGTAAGGCATTTTTTTTTAAAAAAAAAAATTCCAAATATACATTATCTTGAATTTCTCTAATTTCAAAAATGTAATTAGTCCAACAATAGGACAATAAACAGAACATTACCAAATCCCTCACAATGATGGAAATTGCTACCATGTGAAGGCAGATGAGATGGATTTGGTATCACTCCTCTTTCTTCCAAAGAACTCAGAGAAGCTTTTTATTCTCATCACAATCTTTTACACTAGGCTAAATGTCACTAGAAAAAAGCTACACGTGAATTTTACAGCTCAACAAGGATTTAAACCAGAGATTCTCTTGGCCCAATTCTCTTCGGTCCAGTCAGTATATGGCCTAAGTAATTATTTTTCCAATACTTAATGCGAACAACCTTTGCCCTAAAAAGAAACAGAAAGAGTGTTAGGGAAAACATTTCCCCCCTTCTGTTTGTTCCAGGCAATAACCCATTATTAGTTAGGAGTACCTGTGTTTATGACCAACCCAGGTTTTACAAAAAGTGTATACTGCTGTAATATAAACAGTTCAAGGTAAATGTTTCCCTTTTGACATAATTGTCAAGTTGTGTACGACTGTAGAGGGTGATGTTTATATCTGTTACTTAGCCAAGGAAGCCAACATTATCAAGATGACTCCATGATTATGTGGCCAGCATGACTGCATGAAATGCTGTTACCTTCCTATCAAAGTGGCACCTATGTATTTACTTGCACTTTTACATTTTTTTGAACTGCTGGATTGGCAGAAGCTGGGACTAGTGACAGGAGCTCACTCTGCCACGCGGTGCTTGGGTCTCAAATTGCTGAGCTGCCAACTTTGTGACTGCTGTTAAGTGAATTTTATTCAAATTTATTTATGCCAAATGCACAAGCTTTAAAACAACAGTGCAAGAAGCTGAGACACTAAAAAGTTGCCAAAACGCACTCTTTAAAATACATTGTTTGTAGTTTCTAGAGAGCTAGATATTTTAGTCTGTTATTGTAAAAATGAGAAACAGACTAAAGGGTTGTGTGTCATCTTAAAAACTTCAATTAATTATGAAATACATTTTTGTTGAGCAGGGTTCACTTCTTTAGATGTATGAAATGTTATAACTTGGCAGATATTTATACACATTTGGGACAGTGGATGGTTACATGAGGTCAGAGGGAAATACACGAAAAGGCACAGATTGTGGTAATTTGTATATAAACTTTGAAGTACACAGAACTGCTTTAACTCGTCACTGTTGTAATTTTGCATACATTTTCACATCTAATCGCCTTCTAACCCCATTCATAATTTCCCTGAAGTGCATATATACCTGTGAACATGTAAGCACTGCATCTCTAAATGTGTTGAATCTTTATGTAATTGATGAAATGGGTTTTAGTCTATTTGCTTTATCTCACTAGGGGGCAAACAGGATTTAAACGAGTTAAACAAGAGTTAAACAGGAAATGTCCTATGATAAGCATAGGGCATTTCCTGTTTAACTCTTGTTTAACTCTCGGTTAAATCCTGTTTGCCCCCTAGTGTGATAAAGCATTATGAAACTCATGTCATAATTTCTTACTCTAAATGTTGCAAGACTCACTTATTTTTGTAAATTTGTTTTCTCATGCAGCTGAGGAAGAACATCAAGCCTATGAAAGCTTACGCTACAACTTCTTTTGCACAGCCTCAAATGTTTTGTTAAATCTGATGCAATCTCTTTCCTGCCCTTTCTGCTAAAATCTGAAATGATGTCCCTATAAAGATGCCTTGTTTGTGCTAAGAACGGTTAGAGATCAAGAACAGTGAAGATGCTACCATGCAGCCATAGAAACCTTATTTATTCCCATTAATGGGTAGAGATTGAGGGACACTTGGACCATAAGGACACATACTTTGACCTTGTGTTTCTGAGCCTTGTAAATATAATCTATCCATTAGAAAACAATGTTCCATGTAAATCAGAGACTGCCCTGTACTCAACCCCGCATTTTGTTTTGCTGACCTGTATTATCCTGAGTGTTTGCAGAGAGAGTTGCTGGGCTTTGGGAGAAGTGCACTTTAGAAGAGCGATCAGGCCTTTATACACCTGTGTTTGGTATTTGGGGTTGCCATGGCCTAAAGCATCCAGAAGAATCTGCACTTGCTCTTGAGTCTCTTCTGACTTGGAAGTGGCCAAAAATTCAGCAATTGATCGCACACCTGTGTAGGAAAAAGATAAAGATCAAAGAAAAAACCAGGGTAAAATGAGCCAGCTAAGTAACTCCACCCTTTACTATGGAGGTTTTTATGCAAGTATTTTGTAAGATGAACCCACCCCAAATTCTAAATAGCGAGGTGGAAGCTGCAACAAGAGAAATTGGGGGAAAATAAATCACCAAGAATAGATGATATTCCAGTTGAATTGCTACAATCCAAACAGACAGAATCAACTTTAGTGTTAACTAATATATGCCAACAAATAAGGAAAACAAATTGGTGGACAATCTGGAAATAATCAATATACATCCCCATACACAAAAAAGAGACACAAAAGACTGCAGCAACTATAGGACCATAGCATTAATTTCCCAAGCAAATAATAATAATAATAATAATAATAATAAATTTTATTTCTATACCGCCCTTCCTACGATCAGGGCGTTGAACAACATAAACAACATACATAGTTAAAACATTCCAATTAAAAAAACTAAAACAAAGTATATAAAAACAATACAAGATTAAAAATCAAATAAAACATGACATTAAAAATATAGCAGAGCAGCTTGTAGTAAGGAGAGGGAGGGGGGGAAGGATCTCAGTGGTGGGGGGGGATTCTGGAATGTAGACTCCAATCATATATGGAGACAAAGATCCCAGAGGTGTCAGGAATGAAAGAAGCACTAGGGACCACATTGCAAGCAGATGATGGCTAATGGAGTACACCAAGGAATTTAAAAAGGAAATCATCATGTGCTTTACAAAAGCATCCAGAAGCTGCTTCTTTTGGCCTGTTTGTTTCGGGCCACAGCAGATTATGCACTATGTTATATACTATAATATCCCTTGCATGATACTGGGAGACAAAATGAATACAACGTGGTACCCTCTGTTTGTTCTGGGCTAAAACTTTCTATCATTCCTGATTTGGTCATAACTGCAGTTGATGGGACCTGAAGTCCAAAAACATCTGAAAAGTGTATTATTTCCTATCCTATCTTAGACTATGGCTGTGTTCACACTGGAGAAATAAACCGGTTTAATTGCCATGGCTCAATGCTGTGAAATTCTGGGAATTGTAGTTTGTTGTGGGGTCCGCTCTGGACCCCACAACAAACTACAATTCCCAGAATTTCACAGCATTGAGCCATGGCAATTAAACCGGTTTATTTCTCCAGTGTGAACACAGTTTATGATTCAAACCACACTGCAGAAATAATCCAGTTTGAGACTGCTTTAATTGCCTTGGCTCAATATTAGGGACTTCTGGGAACTGTAGTTTTGTGTGACATTTAGCCTTCTCTGTCAGAGTGGTCTGGTGCCACAGCAAACTACTATTCCCAGGATTCCCTAGCATTGAGCCAGGGCAGTTGACGTGGTCTCAAACTGGATTATTTCTGCGTTTTGGACCTATGAGTCCTTTAAGGACAGAAACATGCATGGAGCAAATGCTGTAAATCATTCTGAAGAAAGTAATCCTACTCTAGTTCACGTTACACACATCAAAACATGTGCAATACCTACTGACTCTGCATTAGGAGATACCACATTTGTATAAAACGGCAAAATCAGTTAAATCATCTAGCAGTACATTTCAATTGTCACACTTTGCCTACCATAGCTTTCACATATAATCTCTTTGAACTTTCTGCCAGAATGTGCTATTAACTGGAGCAGCTTTATTGATTCCTTTTTGTCCTCCTCTTTTAGTTGCTTGAGTCCAAGGATTTCCAACAGTGTGAGGACGCCACCAATTTCCAAGAATTCAATAATGTACCGCTGGCTGTAAAAATTTGGAGAACAAAATAAATTCTTAGCCCCTAGGGAACCATCCCTCTTACCATGCCCTCCCACCCTATATAGTATCCCCCCCCCCCCAGATATCCCTTAATCCATCTTTGCAATAGTCAGCTTCACCTCCTTATGCGTTTTCTACACCCATTTTGGTGGCTTCTGTACCTAGGCACTTATGATGACAAGGGAAAAACTTCCCTCTTCATAGACCTCTAAGACACCTAGCCTCCAATTTTGCATAGGAATAGAACATTAATGAGTTAAAGTAATTTCAGCCTTATTAAGTAAGAACAACAAGTGTCCAACTGTTTCTGCATAAGAAACCTAGCATGGATAGTTCAAGATTAAGTATTTACACTTGGCATCCCAGTAAAGGAGACAAGGGGGATGGTTCAGTTGTCCAAAGGACATCCTCTATGGTCTTTGCTGGAATAGTGTCTACCTCCCAAAGCTATGTTAGTCTGAATACTGCATGATTTGAAGTTTGAAAAATTATATTGTAACAGAAAGCATTACATAACATTTATCTAGTTTTGGCTAGCCCTTAAAGTACTCTACATTGTAGAGTTCATACTATGGAAGAGCTATTTCCTGAGTGCATGGGAACTTGTAAACAGAAGCTTGTTTTCATACAATTAAATTGGGAAAGGAGAATTTCATTAGACAAGAGAGGTACAGAAGCACAACTGAGATAGCATAGCTTTCTACTGTGGTAATTTCCTTTAATAATTATTAAAACTCTCCTTTTACAAACCTGTTGCACAAAAATTCCACCCAACTCTCCAGAAATGGACCATGTTTTACTCACCCACGTGCAGCTGACAGAAAGATGCCAATGGATTTCAACTGATATTCTAAACATGTTCCATACATGTAACTATTGTGAATTTGTTAAGGCTTTTAAAAGTATTCTGCTACCCACCCATAAAGTCCTTCTGCTACCCACCCATAAAGTCTCACACTTTCTATCCATTTGAAACAATGTGTGAAGCAGGAGTTGTACAACTGGTGTCAACCTTAGAAGATGGAGGATTTGGAAAGAATTCTGAGGCTAGCAAATTGCTAAAATTAATAAAGTAGAATTACACCCAGGTTACATACTTCAAAGCTGTGTTTATTCTGATAAACATTTAACTTGTCATTGTTCCACTGGAACACCAGCTCTCCAAGGAAATGGATACGTAAGCCTGAGCCAGGCAGTAATTCGGGCCAGAAACAAACTGGCTCCCTGAGAAAATTCCATCTCCAGTTCTGGACCTGTCTTGCCTTGGTTTGCTAGAATGAAATTCTCCAGAATGTGACTTCGAGCAACTTTGCCAGCACTATCCCATTCTTGTAGGAAGCTTATTAATCTACTGATAGCTGCTTGTTCCTTTATGGAAGTCATGCCTGGTGTTGTCCTTCTATTAAGGGAAGAGAAAAGAAAAGAAGAGATGTCAGAACTTCTATTTTTGGAGGGAGGGGGATCAGACAATGCTCCATCTTGCTTGATGTCCTGTGTAGCTCTTAACAAAAGTGTCCTGCACACACGCATACCTGAGGGAACGCCGCCTCCCATATAATCCTTTCCGCAAACTCAGATCTTCCAGGAAGAAATTGCTTCAGTCAAAGAAAACCAGACTGATGGCAACTTCCTGGAGATCGTTCTCAGCCATCGCTCCACAAATTTGGAATGACCTGCCAGAGGAGATCCACTTTATAACATCATTATATGCCTTTAAAAAGGCAGTAAAGACGGATCTCTTCTGTCAGGCCTTCCCAAACTGACCTCCACATAATGAAACTTAATTGCTTATCCACTTAGCTCTCCCCATTTGATTTAGATTGGTTTTTAGACTTAACTTGTATGCTTTTATAGGGTGGAAAGGAGGGAGGGGGGATGGGATTTGCTATTGTTATGTTTTTATTTACTGTTGTTATTAATATCTATATTTTTACTTTGTATATTGGTTTTGTCGTTGCCTGCCTCGATCCATAACAGGGAGAGACGGGATACAAATTATTATTATTATTATTATTATTATTATTTTGTTACTTTCAACTTTGCAGACTGAAAACAAGCCTTTAAAAATATATTTGTAACAATTTGAAGGAACATTGAGAGCAATTTAGGCCGTCTTCTGAATAGCACAAATTATTTCAAAGATGGTTACAGTTTTCTCAGGAAAGTCAAGACAGAGTCCAAAATTTTGGAGACAACTTATTCCGCTGCATTTTTGCATTCAATAAACTTTAAAGCAAAAATACAGGGGAATAAGTTGTCTCCAAAATGTTGAGACAGCATCCAAATCAAGTTTCTTCTGGTCCACCTCTTAGTGCTCCTGAATTTTCCCAGTTTTCTCTATCAGTTATAGCAATTGAAACCATAGTCATGTTCCTATTTTGCTTTTAAAAATATTTTTATAATAGGACCAAGATTACAAACACCTTATGTTTCAATGTTTTATCAGAAATAAGGACAAAAGAAATAAGGTTGATCCAAATAGTATAAACCATCAGTCAAAAACAGAAATAAAATAAAACTAACCCATGTCAAAAAGAAAGAAATAATACGCAGTACTAAGAAATATGAATCATAGAAGCACATACTGCCATTATAGATGATTGTAGGCAGAGCCTGGAATAAAAATAAAGACCTTGAGAGTATAGCAATAAACAATACTGAAGCACTACTATTTTCTTTTCCTGGTGACCAGTACTTAACGGCGCTTGTAATGTTAGATTTGAACATTAATTAAATAATGTTAAATATAATAATCTGAGTACATAGCTTCATTCCCTTATTATCTCCTGGGGTGGTAAAATATGGTACTACGAAAATACAAAGAAGCCTAGGACCCATTTGTTCCTGCTAACATTTTTGTAGTTGCTGCTCCTGTTGTGGGGCTTCAAGTAATTTCTAAATTATGTTGACACTAAGATGAACCTATCACAGAGTTTTCTTGGCAAGATTTGTTTGGAAGGGGTTTGCCATTACTTTCCTCTGAGGCTGAGAGAGCATGACTTGCCCAAGTCATCTAGTGGGTTACTGTGGCTAAACTGGGATTTAATCCTACACCACTCTGGCTCTTTCCTGCTGACTAGGCTGCTTAATTATCTTTCATTTATATTTCACTTGAGATATCATCCACTCTCAGGAGGCTTCAAGGTTATCTGTATGAAATATTTGAGAAGTAGCACACCTTCTATGAATATGTAGAGTACCAAATTTTCTCATTTGGACTGATTTTATTTATTATAAATTTGTTCTTTCATCCTTCTCATGCACCTTGTCTATGGCAAAACAGAATTACTATAAATCATTGATCTCTGCCAACAAGAGGCACCCGCAGCGCTTGTTCTCCTGCTTCAATTCACTGCTAAAACCTTCTTCTCCCCTTGTCTTTTCATCATTTTCCCCCACTGACTTCGCCAGCTACTTCATCACAAAAGTCACTACTATTTTGTTTCCAATTATATAGTTAATTGATATCTATATTGGCCATCTGGTAACATCCATATATAGTTATTTACTGTTTGACAAAGCATATGTTTACAATGAATAATCTGTTGGACTCACAAAATTAAAGTCATTTTCTTTATTAATTTCTTGAACTTAGGCCAAACAATCCCCAAATATTTGGTTCTGCTCTGTTTTCTACTTTTCTATTTCAATTTCCCAGGATTGTCAACATGTTCTGTTTTGATCAGTTTCTTTTTAAATGCTTGCATATAATTTTTTTAATTTCATGTTTCTTCTGTATCTATAGTTGGAGCATAAACTTAAATGATTATTATACTGATAGGTTTTCCATGCAGTTTTATCAATACTGTTTGCAAAAGTTTGCAAAATTGCCTGAGAGGAAAAGAAAGGAAGATGTACCCATTTTATGAGTTCTATCAAAGGTCTAGCTGGGGACCCTGGGAGGGCAAGATTGAGCCCCCAGGGCTTGAGGTCCTATCCTTGCTTTTGGGAATGCAGACCTCCTACATCTTGAGCCATAGAATCTTTGTTATGTTTATGGCATTCCTCTCTACTGTATTTTCTTTGTGCTGAAAAGTAGTTTGTATTTTTTCTGTCTCAAAAATTTATCAACCTCAGTAAGAATGACTGAATTACACATGTACGTATATCCTACAGGTAAGGCACAAAACTTAGATTTGGTTCACATAAATCTGAGGAGATAACATTTGCAGAATCAATATGACTGAAGCAACATTAAATCTATGTACCACATACTATTTCTTTATTTTGCCAGCCCGTTCAAAAGAAGCAATGCCAAATAATACATAGGAATCCATCAGGGAAGGAACAACCTGTAGTCTGTAGGAGCTTTTGTCCTTGGCAGAGCATTTCAGTAGAAGAAAAAAGGTTCCAAATAAATTGGTTTTCTTCAAATAGCTGTGATTGAAAGCGTTATTAGCCATAACAAATGTTAGCGCTGAGAAAGGAGCAGCTGCATCAGCTTTTTGAAGGAAAGAAGAAAACATGAGTCACATTCATTTGATTTACAGAATATTTTTGAAAAGGTATGTGTGAGCCTTCTAGCTGATATTTGTGTTTTCAGATAAATTGTTTTTCATCTGGATCATGTTAAATTTATCATCCAATCCAAGCACCTCACTTTGCAACATTGATCTTGTTTTAAATAATTAACCATCAGAAACAATACATAGATTGTTCCTAAATTAAAATGTTCATATTTATATACTATCTAATCTTTCTTCTAGAAAGCAATGTATTCCCTCACTGTTAATAAATTAAATAAATATATTTAGTTGCCTGACTGCAGTACAAAACATAGAGAAGTCAGTCAGAACATAGACAAGTACATGACCACATGATGATCCTTCTGGATGATTCAGTGGTACTGTCTACTGCCAAGATACTTACCTGTGCCACAGCAGAGACAGTGTTCAAGCTGCAAGACAGGTGGAGGTCTGCATCTGCATTGCTTTCTAGTTAGAAAGATGAGACAAGGGAGCAGCTGCATCAGCTTTTTGAAGGAAAGAAGTAAATCATGAGTCACATTCAGTTGATTTACTGAACATTTTTTAAAAAAAGATATGTGTGTGCCTTCTAGCTAATATTAATTAAATGTGTTCCCTTGTTGGTTGCAGAGCATACCCACTCTTGGTTTAAATTTCTCCTTGATTTCTCAATCTCAAATGAACTAGCATCAGGTCTTCCAGGGCAAACTGGGAGGGGTCTTCTCAGACATATGTAGGACTCCTGTATATGTACACAGACATTCCTTTTACAGCGTTCTATCCACTTTTCCCTTTATACTCACAATCAGTTGCCATGGGATGTTTTGGCTGCTCATTGATGGAACTGGGAAAGAACTGTGTTCATCAACACATGGTGTTTTTGCTTTTTCTCTAACCATTAGTATATGCTTCTAATTCTACAAGTTCCCACATTCTTTTAGTAATTCTGCCAAAACAAACCAGTGAGAGAGATCTATTTAGGAAGGTTGTGGGAATCCTATTCCTGATGGAAAGGTATCTGTCTCTATAGTCCAGCTATATGATGCCAGTTTGTTTCACGCCATGGGAGGGAACATAAATGGGACTGCTGCACACACTTTGGTATGCCCAATAATGCTGTCATTTCTAATAACAGGCTGGGGACAGGCAATTGGTCAGCACTCAGGCTGCCCACTTATTGGATCTAGTCCCGTGTCAGACCAAAAAACTGTTGTAAGCTTCATCAAGTAGTAATTCCGGTTGAATGTAATCCAACTTTTTTTTTTAATGTGTGGCTGCTGTCCTCTTTGGCTTTGTTTTACCTGGTACTACTTGTGCAATACCAGTTATTAAACAAAAATATCAGAAGTCTCTTTTCTGTATATTAAGCATCCAGTCTCAACTGAGTAATATTTGTATGCCAAGGTCAAAAGAAGCTCTTTAACAGCATTTAACCTAAAGTGAGTCCAATCTCAGTTCCTTCAGAGCTTTGCACAAGTTGAGAAGAAACACGTGCAATCAATATTCCTCATGTCGTGTGACTTGTAAGATGCATTCTTCATTACAGGTTTTCAAATGGACACTGCAAAATGAATCCACTTTGAGACTGCTTTAACTGCCCTGGCTCAATGATAGGGAATTCTAGGAACTGTAGTTTTATGAGACATTTAGCCTTCTCTGTGAGAGAGCTCTGGTGCCACAATAACCTGCCTTTGTACTAAGTCCCATAATCTCCAGGCAGTATTGTTCTGGCTTTGGGACTCGGATTTGCAAAAATTTTCTGAGTTCTGGAACTGTGGCTGGTATTTCCACCTGAACCAGACTGAAATGCAGATGGAGCATATAGTCATGGGAGACAAATGGGATGTTTTTTCAAGGAGGACCAATTGACTTTCCTGATTTTTACTTCCCACTCCTGGACTCCCCAATGGAAATGGCAATAGGTGAGAGGGAAACCAGGATCCAGAGCAGTTTCCTTCTGCATTGCTAATGTCTAAGCAAAGAAGAGGCAGTATGGCAGAAAAGATGCTGCAACGGGCAGAGCTCAAAGCACATGGATGGGAAATTAATTGAACTCGGAGTGGGGGTTTATTTAAATTTTGCCCTTGTGCCTAACATTTCTTTCTGCTTTCTAGAAGATGAAAAAAGTGTAAACAATTCTCTTGTTGTGTTGCAAATCGATGCTAAATGTCCTGGACATTGAGAATCTCGCAGTTGCCACATGGCCAGAAGAAAGAGGGCCCAGCTCCATGAATAATCCTTGCATACCATGATGAACTGAGAACAAAAACAGCAAAATGCTATAAGTTAAAACATTTCCATATTTTCTTCTTCTTCTTCTGTATGGTTTTTAACACCTTGCCTGATGAAGAAGCCAGTGGAGCTTCGAAACTCTGCAACATGTACGTTGTGCATTTTGGTTGGCCCAATAAAGATATCACTGTTGGTTGGTGGGTTTTTGACATTACTGGATAAGAACCATGGATTTACATTTATATGCAGGGTGACCAGGCATCCTCCTTTTCCAGGACCTGTCCTCCATTTCCTCCTTCTTCTGTCCAGGAGGCATTCCAAAACATCTTCCATTTGGAGCACAACTAAGAAGCACGGATTTTTATTTCTGTGTTTCGAGCTTTGATTTGGCCACGTCCTCCATTTTCTTAAACATCCTCCATTTGGGACATGACTAAGAAGCAAGGATTTACATTTGCATTAGTGTTATATGCTTTTATTTATTCACGTCCTCCATTTTTCTTGAATATCCTCCATTTTGGTCATGACTAAGAAGCATGAATATAAATTTATATTAGTGTCACACACTTTTCTTTAGTCACGTCCTCCATTTTTATTGACTGTCCTCCATTCAGGGCGTGACTAAGAAGCATGGATTTTTTTTTTATTTCTGTGTTTCAAGCTTTGATTTGGTCACGTCCTCCATGTTCCTGAACATCCTCCATTTGGGGCATGACTAAGAAGCAAGGGTTTTCATTTATATTAGCGTTATGTACATTTATTTATCCACGTCCTCCATTTTTCTTGAATATCCTCCATTTAGAGCATGACTAAGAAGCATGGATTTACATTTATGTTAGTATTTTTCACTTTTCTTTAGTCATGTCCTCCATTTTTCCATTTTGGACATGACTATGAAGCATGAATATAAATTTATATTAGTGTCATGTACTTTTCTTTAGTCAAGTCCTCCATTTTTATTGGACGTCCTCCACTTGGGGCGTGACTAAGAAGCACGGATTTACATTTATATGAGTATTTTTTGCTCTTTTTAAAGCCATATCCTCCATTTTTCTTGAATGTCCTCCATTTTGGATATGACCAAGAACCATGGATTTACATTTATATTAGTATTATTCACTTTTCTTTAGTCATGTCCTCCATTTTTCTTGAATATCCCCCATTTTGGACATGACCAAGAAGCATGGATTTTCATTTATATTAGTGTGTCATGTACTTTTCTTTAGTCAAGTCCTCCATTTTCCTTGAATGTCCTCCATTTGGGGGCATGACTAAGAAGCATGGATTCTCATTTATATGAGTATTTTTCCTCTTTTTAAAGCCATATCCTCCTTTTTTCTTGAACGTCCTCCATTTCGGACATGACTAAGAAGCATGGATTTACATTTATATGAGCATTTTTTCCTCTTTTTAAAAGCCATATCCTCTATTTTTCTTGAGAAAAAAAAAAGAGCTCTGGGCCCCACAACAAACTCCAACCCCCAGAATCCCATAGCCTTGAGCCAAGGCAATTAAACCGGTGCCAACGCGGGTTATTTCCCCAGTGTGGATGCAGCAGCCTCCGTTTCTCCTCTTTCCTACCTGAGGCCACAGGAGGGGAAGGAGAAACAACACCCCCGCAGACCTTGGAGCCTTTCGGCGAAGGAACCCACCCTCCCGGTTCTCTTTCTCAGTTTCGTTTGAGTAGTAGTAGTAGTAGTAGTAGTAGGCCCCGTTGCTAGGGCCGCGGTTGCTAGGCGACGCCGCCGCGGTTGCCGCGGAAGTGAGGTTCGCGGAAGTTCCGGGCCTGTCCTCCGTCCTGATTGGCTGGATGGGGTGGTGGAAGGGGGCGGGTACTTCCGGTGAAGAAGCCGGGCGGTGTGTTGTGTGTCAGTCAGTGTCAGACTGAGAAGCAGCGATGATGGGGAAGAAGGAGGCCGAGCTCGGGTGCGTGGTGGAGATGCCCCCGAGGGCCCCCCAGCAGGAAGGCCAGGGTGAGCCCAAAGGGAGACTCAAAGGGGGAGGAGGGCGGGGCCTCGCTCTTTTTTGAAAAAGCCTCCCCTCGCCTCAGTGCTGCGCATGCGCACTCCAGGAGGGGAGGGCTGCTCTGCGCCTTTGGCAAGAATAGAGCTCTTGAGGCCGAGAGAGTGTGCCTTTGACCTTGGATTATCAGTTAATCTCATTATTATTATTATTATTAATGCGCATCCCATTGTTAATTTTATTATCAATTTTATTGTTAATGTGCATCCCATTGTTAATTTTATTATCAGTTAATTTTATTATTATTAATGTGCATCCCATTATTAATTTTATTATCAATTAATTTTATTATTATTAATGCGCATCCCATTATTAATTTTATTATCAGTTAATTTTATTATTATTAATGTGCATCCCATTATTAATTTTATTATCAGTTAATTTTATTATTATTAATGCGCATCCCATTATTAATTTTATTATCAGTTAATTTTATTATTATTAATGCGCATCCCATTATTAATTTTATTATCAGTTAATTTTATTATTATTAATGTGCATCCCATTATTAATTTTATTATCAATTAATTTTATTATTATTAATGCGCATCCCATTATTAATTTTATTATCAGTTAATTTTATTATTATTAATGTGCATCCCATTATTAATTTTATTATCAATTAATTTTATTATTATTAATGCGCATCCCATTATTAATTTTATTATCAGTTAATTTTATTATTATTAATGTGCATCCCATTATTAATTTTATTATCACTTAATTTTATTATTATTAATGTGCATCCCATTATTAATTTTATCAATTAATCTCATTATTAATGTGCATCTGATTATTAATTTTATTATAAATTAATCTGATTATTAATGTGCATCCAATTATTAATTTTATTATCAATTTTATTGTTAATGTGCATCCCATTGTTAATTTTATTATTAATTAATTTTATTATTAATATGCATTTGGTTATTAATTTTATCAATTAATTTTATTATTAATGTGCATCCAATTATTAATTTTATTATCAATTTTATTGTTAATGTGCATTCCATTATTAATTTTATTATCAATTAATTTTATTATTAATGTGCATCCGATTATTAATTTTATTATCAATTAATTTTATTGTTAATGTGCATCCAATTATTAATTTTATAATCAATTAATTGTATTATTAATGTGCATCCGATTATTAATTTTAATTATCAATTTTATTATTAATGTGCATCTGATTATTAATTTTATTACTGTCTAATTAAAAATAATAATTGTAAGCCGCTCTGATAGCCTTTAGGGCTGAAGAGCAGGGTAAAATTTAATAATAATAATAATAATAATAATAATAATAATAATAATAAGAAGGTTTTCTAAGAAACGTGAGCGGTTATAGGAACCTTTCATTTTAATTCATGATTAGAGGGTGACAATTCAGTTGTGGTTAAATGATTTTAAGTCAACAGCTATTAAGGGCATATTGGAAAGGATGGTCTTCTGAAAGGTAGTTTGTATTGTACAGATGGTCCTCCTTTCTATTGTATAAAAGGGGTGAAAAAAGAGGGAATGCAAGGAGATGAGAATATAACTGAAGAGGAAAGGGAGAACAAGAGAAGAGTGGATGAAATATGGCTTTTTAAAAAATTGTTACAGATGTTTCTTTCTCTCCAAAGCTCCAGACAGGGGTTGTGGTTGGAGAGAAGAGTAAAATCATTATGGAATTTGTGGTAATAAAACTGTAAGTGTAGTAATGTAGGTTTTAAATATGAATTTAAAAGTAGTGTTATTATTATTATAAACTCCTTTTCAATGTAAATGTAATTGAAGTAGGTTTTCCAGCATATTAATGATTAACCTAACATTTTTATCCACCCCACCCCCCCACCCCCACTAACTTTCCCATCTCTGAAAAAAGCCACTCTGCCTGTGGTGATACTCCTTGGGTGGGCTGGATGCAAAGACAGGCATCTGAAGAAATACAGCACTATCTATCTTCAGAAGGTGAGTAGTGTCCATTCAGACTGTTGGCTTTGCCACAGATTTTCTTGAGTGTACCCGAATGTAAGTACCATGCTTCACTCACCAAGAACAGCATTTGGTAATAATCCTATTTGGCATCTCTGACATACAGTCAGCCCTCCTTATCCATGGATTCAAGCATCCACGGCTTGGAAATATTCCAAAAAAGTATAAATTCCAAATAGCAAAACCCTGGTTTTCCATTTTATGTAAGGGATACCAATTTGATGTGCCTTTCTGTTTAATGGGGCTTGAGCATCCCCAGATTTTGTTATCCATGGGGGTTCTGGAACCAAACCACAGCACATAACAAAGGCCCACTGTACTTTCATACTACTGAGAAAGAATCTAATCCTAAGGAGGCAGAAATTGGAAACATCTTTTGTAATGGATATTATGCTATGAAAAATCATTATTATTATTATTAAGCTTTATTTATATAGTGCTGTAAATTTACACAGCACTGTACATACAATCATTTGAATTAGACGGTTCCCTACCCTCAGCTTACAATCTAAAAAGATACGACACAAAAGGAAAATGGATTGGTGGTGGGGAAAGATGGAAGGAGATAAGGTCCCGCAATTCTTCTCTCCCTCTGAGGCCTGGACCAAGGCAGATGGATTGGAGGGAGGGCTATACTTAATCAAGGCCAGGCCTGGATGGCATTGGCCTGCCTTTTCTATCAGTCCCTTCCAGGCTGGATGGAGATCATGCAGTGTTTACTCAACCACTTTGCTTGCAGTTTGGAAATCCTTATACACATCTGCCACAATCCAGTAGTTGAATCTTTTGTTTCTTGGAAAAGGAACATTTGAAACATTAACAAAACTGTTTAAACATTTTCCTGAGTTCTTCAAACTACATATGTTTACACTCCTATATGTTCTGACAGTGCATTGAAGACTTCCTTTGATGTTTATTGAATTCCAATTTGCAGCTTGAGTGAAATGAGGCTAATTTCAACTAAAATTCTTTCTTTTGTATATTGATAGTACTATACAAAATCTTCCAAGGTAGTATCCTTCCCTTGAATACTTACTTTACTTTGCAGTATCCTAATTGAAAAGTTTTATTTTGATAGTGGCTCTGTCTTTAAGAAACTATATTTGATGTGGCTCAGTATCGTCCTCAAAATGCATTCTAAGAGATGTATAAAGACTCATAGATCTTTGTAGGAGATTAGTACCTAATTTGTCTTCAGAGACTGAAAATAGAATGTAGCATTAAGGTTCTGTTTGGCTTTTGTTCATTTACACAAAGGATGCTATATTGTTTTGAGAGAAGATTCTAGACTCTGAAATCCCTATGTTGGGGCAGGGGATTATGCATCTCTTCCTGTTAGGACAGATGGATGTATAGCCACTTTGGCCTTAAGTGCAAAAGATTTATGCAGATCCCTTCCCACTGTCTTGGCCAAGCCACTGATTTGCACTTGTATAAAAGATTCAGCATGCATAGCAATTGATGGATATAGTGGTTATCAGTAAGTCATTAACTGAAGCAAAAGCCTTTCATACCCACCTCTCTAATCCACATGCAGAACAGTTACTAGCATTTATTAAGGGACTACAGTTCATGATCCCTTCACCCAGCATGGCCAGTAATAATAGATAGTGAAAGTTGTAATCCAAAACATCTGGAGGGCAAAGATTTTCTATCTCCACACTAGAGGTTAATGCTTTGTAACTGCTCCAAGATGAAAATATTACTCTGTATCAGGTATTAGGTAAAGAAAGCCTAGGGGGTTCTTTTGAACAACCTATAACCAAAACCTAGCATCAGAAGACATTGCCACATTTTAACAAAAGCATCAGGAATGTCAGAAGTTATAAGAATGCATTTTGATAGATGTGGGTTGTAATAAGGAAAAGGATGTTGCTGTGCATTTCTTTCATGTGCAGAAAAATGAAATATTTTTGCAAAAATCTATATAGTCCCTCCATTTTCACAGAGGATCCATTCTGCCCCCCCCCCCATGAAAATAGAAATTTGCACATATTCAAGCCCCATTGGCTTGAATGGCCACATGCTCCCGTGCACGATTCTGTGCAAGCACCATGGGCACATGCACCATTTAACCCTCCCCACTTGCTGGCCCATGAAGGACTGAGACTGCAGACTTGAAGTCCACGAAAATGGAGAGAGGACTGTACTCTTTTATTGCTCAGTGTAGCATCCACTTTATATGGCTTCTTTCTTAATTGCTATCTGTGAAACCACAATGCTAATTATTTCTTAATACAGATATGCCTCTCTCTCTCTCTGTGTCTGTTGACAGAGATGGTGCTGAACAGAGCCTATTTTCAAGTAAAACATACAGGATTGGGAACATGCATGAATATGTTGCATTATGGAGGCTGAAGTCTTGTCTATACCTTTGAGGAAATTAAGATTGCTGTACAAAGTGGGATTTAAGTTCCATCTAAACATGTATATAGCATACACTGCAGTCATTGCCATTAATTAACAAAAATTGTAGTCAAAACCTAGTTTGGCAGTGGCAGTAGTAGGGCTTTTATTTTTGTTTTACTTTGCAGCATGTTGTTGCTTGACTCCAAGTCATTTTTGACTTATGATGACCCTAATGAGAGCCTGTCATAGGGTTTTCTTGGCAGGTTGTTGATTTTAAAACCACAAGGTGGCATATGGCCTTATTATCCTGCTCTTGGGAATAGTCACGTTGCTGAAACTTTATTTTAAATTCCTGTTCTCTTAACTTCTAGGCTAATGTCACTTATATTTTTTTAAATCCCTGTAGGACATGATAGGGGTTAAAAATACAAGTGACATTACAAGGTCACTGGTATGCACTGGGCCCCATAATAAAACCAGAATGAAGAATCAGAGTGGCCAGAAACATGCAGTGGTAGGTGTGATTTGAGTTAAAGAGCTTCCCATCCTTGCTGCATGCTTCCTGCCTTTCTTTTCTGTGTTCATTTGGTAGTTTAAGTTTTCTTCTTTTTAAATATACCTGCCAGTAGGATTTTAAGGTGGACAGTTAAGTTTCTGTCCTCTCTCAAGCTTTGAAAAATCTAGTTATTCTCCTGTTTCTAAACAATTAGTGTGTGCTAAGTCATACTAAACTGCTTAGCAATATTGCTTCCTGAGTGAAAGACTCTATGGGGGGCAATATGTAACTTTAGGAAATGGTTATTCTTGTTGGCGCACTTGCTATTTCTTCTTTGATCTATGCCATCACTAAAACTTGTGTATTCCTCACAGGGATGTGTAGTGATCCGCTATACTGCTCCCTGGAGATTGGTGTTTTTTTCAGAATCCATGGGTATAAAATCCATGCAGAATTTGGCTAAGAAGCTGTTGGAGCTCCTCTTTGACTACAAGGTGGAGATGAAACCCCTGTTCTTCCATGTCTTCAGCAATGGAGGTGTCATGCTCTATCGTTATATTGTGGACCTGCTCCATACTCAGCAGGAGTTCCAGCACCTGAAGGTGGTGGGTACTGTCTTTGACAGTGCTCCTGGCCGGAAGAACTTGAGTGGTGCACTTCGTGCCCTGTCAGTTGTCTTGGCATCATACAATGTATGTGTTAAGTATGCCCTTCTGCTGACATTTGCAGTCCTTGCAATGACATTCCGGATTATGCTGTATCCTTTTTCTCGCTTTGTACACGAGATCCACTATGATGCCATGTTGAAGCAACCCTCTCGATGGCCTGAGCTCTACCTCTATTCTAAGGCTGATCCTGTTATTCTAGCAAGTGATGTGGAGAACATGGCAGAGGCTCGGCGACAACATCAAGTCATTGTTAAGACTGTGGACTTCATAGACTCAAATCACGTCAGCCATCTGCGGGCATATCCCACCTCATATATAACTCATTGTACCTCCTTCATGTACAGTTGCATTGGAAGCACTTAGGCTCATCAGGGTGTCTGTTAGAGAAGAGTGTGCAGAAGTGCCTCTTCTCTCTCAATAATGTATTTATAGAAAACATTTGTAACTAGTACTACTGCTCATGGTAGAAGTTGGAGTATTTGCTAGAAAAGGAATATCTGACATTACATTGCTCAGAATTAGGGAGTGGGTCTGCCAGAAGCCCAAACACACATCTAATAATGAATATTTCCCTTTGGCTATGCTTGTTGGCAAGGGGTGGCTAAAGTGTTGCCTGCAGGTGTCATATGTCCCCCTAGGACTCCGAAGGAGTCACAACATATTATTTGCTTCAGAATGTCCCCAAATGCACCCTGGGGATGCAGAGGGCATTTCCACCATATTTGGAGGCCTCTTAGGAGTCAACAAACTTTACAATTGTTTAAAATCTTTTTTTGTCTTGAAATGCTCCAGAATGTCCACTGGTGGTGTGGGATGCATTCTCATCACCTTTTACGGGCCCTCTGGGCCAATTTAGGCCCAGGAGAGGCCTTTTGTAAAACCCGAAAATGGTGAAAATACCCCCATACCATGTAGAGGTATTTAGAGTTATTTTTGGAGCAAATGTGACCCTCCAAGTTCCCTTAGGAAGCTAATGTGGCCCCTAGCCTTCCACAGTTGCCCACCCTGCTATTGTTTTTGGAAACTGCTCTTTATGGGCTGTCATTGCTCAAGCTTCTGAGTGAAGAAAAGTTAAACGGTTTGACCTGTATAAATGCATATGTATTTACATGTTTGCTTGATTTGTTTACTGTTTCTGTAGACTCTAAATGACTTAGGAGTAACTATACCAAGCACTGAAATTGCCCTTTCAAATGAAATCTTATTTAGCTTTCTGTCTGATCACTGAGATTTTAACAGGCATGGGCTCTTGAATTTACTTATGTCTCATAATCTGTTCTCTCTGTTATGTATATGCAAGTTACCATGTTATATACATCTCTGCCCAGATTTCTATGAGAGGATCATGCTGTGTCCTGTCCTTCTTTGTACCTAAAAGCTGTATCTGTCTGTTGCTTATTTCTCTGGATTTTCCCTTGTTCTGTTTTACAGCATTATCCATTGTATGGTTCCTGTCTCGGCTGTTCTTCTTCTCTGACACATCTATATGATGATGACGATGATGACGATGATGATGATGATGATGATAAATATTTATTTATAACCCGCTCCTCTGAGTGAGCAATTGGGGTGGGGTACAACATTTAAAAACAAGTGCAATTAAAATGTTACATCCCAATCCCTCCTCCCACCCCTTAAAATAGGATTAAACTAGTGCAGGGTTAAAACAGCAACAATCAAAACAAAGCAAAACAAAAACCATACAATATATCCAAATCCAAATGTATGGGCAGCCTCGAAGTGATATCTGATGTGCTTGGGAAGGCTGGATAGATGTCTAGGAGACCAGGGAAGGTTAGCTGCTGTCTGGGAAGGCCTGCCGGAAGGTTGTAGCAGATTCCTCCCAGAGGACCAGAGCATGCGAGGAAGCTCATATGGGAAGAGGCGGTCCCTGAGATAGGATGGACCCGAGCCATGTAGGGCTTTGAAGGTTAAAACCAACACTATGTACTGCACCCAGAAACTAATCGGCAGCCAGTGGAGAGACTTGAGCACAGGTGTTATGTGTTCTCTCCTCGATGTTCCGGTGATAAGCCTGGCTGCCATGTTTTGGACCATCTGAAGTTTCCGGGTTAAGCACAAGGGTAGCCTCATGTAGAGCGCATTACAGTAATGCAAACATGAGGTAAACAAAGCATGTACCACAGTCTCCAGGTCCCTCACATCCAGGAAGGGGCACAGCTAGCGTATTAGCCGAAGCTGATAGCAGGCACTCCTGACCATCGCATTCACCTGGCTAGTCATGTGAAGCGACAAATCTAAAAGTACCCCCAGGCTGCGAACAGAGTCCTTCGAAGAGGGTGTGAGTCCGTCTAGGACTGGGAGTTGTATTCCCGGACCTGGTTTCGGGCCGTGACTGTCAGTACCTCCATTTTGTCTGGATTTAGCCTCAATCCAATCCATTACCGCTGCAAGGCAGTCATTAAGAGAGGAGACGCCATCTGAGGTCTGAGCAGATGATCTAGTCAGGGAGAAGTAGATTTGAGTGTCATCAATGTACTGATGACACTGCGCTCCATGCCTCCAGATGATCTCACCCAGAGGCTTCATGTAGATGTTAAATAGCATCGGGGACAGGATGGCACCCTGAGGGACACCACAATTAAGCTCGATCTTAGAAGAGCAGCTGTCCCTGAGCCTTACCCTTTGGGACCTGCCAGAGAGGAAGGAGCGGAACCACTGCAATGCAGTGCCCCCGAGGCCCATCTCTCTCAGCCGATCCAAAAGAATGGAGTGGTCTATAGTATCGAATGCCGCTGAGAGATCCAAGAGCACCAGCAGGGTCACATTACCCTGTCAATGTTCAAGCGGAGGTCATCTGTCAGAGCAACCATGGCGGTCTTGACTCCATATCCTACCCAGAAGCCAGTTTGGAATGGATCGAGATAATCGGTTTCATCCAAGACAGCTTGGAGTTGGGAGGCGACAGCTCTCTCAATCACCTTGCTTAAAAATGGCAGCAAGGAAACTGGTCTGTAGTTGTTTCTGTCCAGGGGATCAAGGGAAGGTTTCTTCAGGAGAGGCTTTACTGCTGCCTCCTTCAGGCAGGATGGAGTGATACCTTCCCTGAGAGACGCATTGACTACATCCCAAAGGAATGTCTTCAGTGTGTCCCCTCCCTGGGCGACCAGCCAAGATGGACATGGATGGAGAGAGCAGGTCGTCTTCCTCACGCTTCCAAGGAGATTGTCCACGTCATAAGTACTAACAGATTGAAACTCATCCAGTAAAATGACAGCTGCAGAGTTGTTGGATACCTCATTTGCGGATACTGGTAAAACGTTGGTGTCCAAGTCAACCCTTATCCGAGAGATTTTATCTGCAAAGTAGATGTTAAACATGTCACAGCAGGCTGTCGTAGGGTCGAGTAGGGGATTTAGCACAGGGGGGACCTGCATCAGCTCTCCCACAACCTTAAACAGCTCTGCTGGGCGAGACTGCAGACGCAATGCGTGCAGAGCAGATGGATCTCCGCACTGCATGCAATGCCTCCCGATAGGTGCGAAGGTGCTGCCTATGGCGAGTTCTGTCGGATGAGAGCCAAGTCTTCCACCACTTGCGCTCTAGTCATTGTCCAGTCCGCTTCATCTCCCTGAGTTCCTCTGTGAACCAGGGTTTTCTGTTAGAAGCGGGCTGGAAAGGACGCTCGGGAGTGATTGCGTTGATAGTCTTGGGAAGGTCGATATTCCAGGTATTCACCAGGGCTTCGACAGTATCACCGGCGTTGCCAACCATTAGACCCTCTAAGGCCTTCTCGAAGCCAATTGGTTCCATTAGCCTTCGAGGGCAGACCATTCGAATGGGTCCACCACCCCCGGAGGGATGAAATGCGGCTTTTAGTTCCATTTTGATCAGAAAATGATTCATCCATGACAATGCGGAGGTTTTGATTACCTCCACCCACGGATACTCCTGTTCTGTACTAAAAATCCCATCGAGTGTGTGACCCATGCAATGGGTAGGCTTGTTGACCAGTTGGGATAGCTTCATGCTTGTCATAGATTCCATGAACTCCCGAGCTGCTCCAGATAAATCAGAAGGGTTGGTCTCGAGAGGAATGTTGAAGTCGCCCAAGACCAGAAGTCTGGGTGACTCCAACAGCAACTCATAGACCAGCTGAGTCAGCTCAGTTAGGGAGTCTGTTAGGCAACGGGGTGGCTGGTATACCAACAGAATGGATTGTATTATCATCTGGGCCAATCCCATAAAAACTGTCCAAGGAGCGTATTAACAAGTGGCCTTGATTGGCTAGGATACAGGGCAGAACAGTTTCAGAGAGGTGTTCCACTTTGCCTCTGTCAAGGGTCTGTGGGGCTTGATTTTAGAGCCTTGCCCAGTGCTTTCTCAGCGTGGAGTCAGGGAAGGAGGTGGTCCCTGGGGGTTTGGCCGTGGAGGCCTCTCCCCTGCCCTTGCCGCCACTGTGCCGCTCCGCCTTAAGGTAGTGTCTTTAGGGCTGGGCTTTTATGCCTTGCCTGGTGTTCCCGGCATGGAATCGGGGAAGGAAGTGGTCCCTGGGGGTTTAGCCATGGATGCCTCTCCCCTACCCTTGCCTCCGCTGTGCCGTTCCGCCCTCAGCCCGGCTTGGTTGCTTCAGAGCTGTTGCTGGCCTTTTAAGCTTCCTCTGCACCTTGGACACACCCTCTCACTGCTTCAGCGGCCGCGTCCACACTGGAGGGATAACCCGGTTTGGCACCGCTTTAATTGCCTTGGCTCAAGGCTATGGGATTCTGGGAGTTGGAGTATGTTGTGGGGCCCAGAGCGGAGCTCCGCTCCGCTCTGGGCCCACAACAAACTCCAACTCCCAGAATCCCATAGCCTTGAGCCAAGGCAATTAAAGCGGTGCCAAACCGGGTTATCCCTCCAGTGTGGATGCGGCCAGCGTCTCTCAGCCCCAAGGTGGAATGAGGGGGAAAAAGAGGACACTTGAAGGTGAGGTGGTTTGGGAGGATGACCTTTTAGTTGAGGACAGTCAGGCCATGATCTCCTACACAGAATAAAGATGAGGAATCTCCTCAAGTTAGTTTTTGCAAAAAAACATACACTTATGCTCCATATTAATACAGAATGACTGCCATATCTTTGCATATACACATCATAACCTGTACCAATAAGCTTGGATTGAATGGTTAGGTTAATACCAAATATATTAGATTATGTGCCCATATTCTAGAAGAGTTTATTCCTGTCATTTCACCAGCATCTGTGGCTGGCATCTTCACAGAATGCAGGTACAGTGGTCCCCCGGGTTACAAAAGTAATCCGTTCTGGATTACTTTTCGTAACCCGGAAATCTTCGTTCCCGGGGGACCGCTTTACTGGACGGACCGCGTGGCAAATTTAAAGGGGCCGCACGGTTTTTCCTTTTTGTAACCCAGGGTTTCCTTCGGATCCTGGGAGCTTTTTGGCGGCCCCGGCGGTTTCGGGTCCTGGGGATTTTGTTCCCCGGGGGGTTCGTATCCCAGGGGACCACTGTATGCAGGAATAAACTCTTTTAGAACATGGCCACAAAAAACTATGGATGCTGGCCGTGAAAGCTTTCAACTTCACAGGTTAGATTAATTTGATCATGTGGACTGGACGACTAGCCAGGCTGTTACAGCTGCATTAAAAAGATGGTTTGACCCATCTTCTTGTGTTTTCATGTATTTGCCCCTTTTACAAATTTTATCAGTTTGCTTCTTATAACTTTGCATGTCTTGCATCATGAAGGTCCAGTCACATGGGGCATCTTGTTTCTAGTTTAATTGTCTAACCAAAATAAATTCATTAGGAAAATGGGATATGCTGCAGTTTGAGATGTTTTGAAGTCATATGCCATGCTTGCTGGCTTGGACTTGTAGTCTAATGGGCGTGAAGCCCACTGTGGGGACGGTTTTCTGGGAAAATAACATACTAAGTTATTTAGAAAGAGTAGTTAACTTAGGGCCTATACAGAGTGGCAGAAAGCACTGGCCTGTGGGTGGAGTCAGGGCTCAGCATTCTGATGGTGAATGCCCTAACTCCGCCCCCAAGGTGTCATGATGCCATGTGCTGCTCCAGATGGTGCGCAGCATCATGGCGTGACTCTGGCACTGCATCCGCATGATGCAGTGCTGAAGAGGCGTCATAAAGCCATGCAGCCACAGCTATGGTGCCCTTTGGAGGGTGCAAAAGGCAGCCGCTTTTTGCAGCTCCTTTTTGCACTCTCCAGAGGCTGGATCAGGGCCAAGGCATGAGGTTGCCACAGGCCTGATCCGGCCAGGAAAGAGCAGCTGTATGCCACCCCTTAGGGGCAATATGTGTAGTTCTTTAGATCCAGACTACTAACTCTAGATTATTCCAAATGAAATTAGTAATGATCCAGAAGAATTAAGGGTTTTTGTTGCCTGTAAACAAAATGCAACCTCAGTTATGGTAACTGATGATGTTATCTCAGGAGCTTTCATCGCTTACTGAAGTTCTGTGTGGCATGTCTTGTCTTTGAATAGAAGTTTCTTGCTGCCACCTATAATGAGTACAGCCCATTTTACAGCTGTTTCACCACAACACTGCCACAGAATTGAAGGACTAGACTACCTGTGTGAATATCTATACAAGAACAGTATGGAATGAAGCACTTGATTGGAAAACAAGGTTTATTAATGTGTCCAGCTGCATCTGTGTGGAATAACGGGGGGGGGGGGGGGAATTAAAAAACGGGCATTATCTTGGGCCATCCAGAATGTTATACTGTAGTCTAATCTATTGTCCTGAGGGCATTGTGGAATATCAGTGTAAATCTGTCTAAAGTCCTTGCAGCAGGAAAGGTTGAACAATAAACAACAATGCTACTGAGCAGTTTGAAACTATTGCACAATCCTTTGTGCTTAATTATTTTATATGCTACCTGTTTCCTTGTTCTACTTCTCAGAATTATCTTTAATTCTGAGCTACATGCACTGTCCACAGCTTTTATTTTTTTGGTTTTATTTGAAAGATTATATGTAGCTTGCATTTCAAGTTTGACTGAGGTTCCCCCCACCCCTCACCCCCGAATTGTCGTGGCAAGAAGAAGAAGAAGAAGAAGAAGAAGAAGAAGAAGAAGAAGAAGAATCAACATCATAGGCATTTAAAAAATATCTGATGACTTTTTCCTGATTAAAATTCTTTTTCTCTCTATTGGTTCAGAAGCTCCTTTACTTGTGGGCTGACTGCTCTCTAGTGGTCTTGAGTCAAAACTGCAAGAAGTTGAAGATTATAAATACAGCATTCCATGAGCATGTTGTTTGTTTAAGTCAGGGGTAGGCAGTTATGGTTTTCCAGATATTGTACAGTTGGCCCTCCAGATTTGTGGCTTTGACTCGTGTGTATTTGATTATTTGTGGCTTTGATTAATTTGTTATCTCTAGGAATCCCCAAGTCCTCCAGCTCAACTCTGCCAGAAGTTCACCATAGAGTTGTGCTGGAGAACTCCCTAGGCATTTGTAGATCCACCAGCATGATTCTGTGATCTGACAGATGTTGACCATAGAGTTGTATTGGAGGATGTGGAGATTCCTAGAGAGGTGTTCCCTTAGGTAAAAAGAATGGTGTTTTGTTTTGTTTTATTTGTGGCTTTTCCACAGGGATGCTTTATCCCTAAACCCAGCGAATGTGGAGGGACCACTGTAGTACTTTTTATTACTGTTCCCATCAGTCCTAGTAGTGTGAAATTTCCGGAAATGTTGAAGTCATGGGGAAAAGTTTATTTCCACCCAGTTAAAATAAATGTTGGGAAGAAAATAAATATGTGCAGTACTTCTTTTGGTATGGAACCTAAATTTACGTTGTAGCTTTAGCCACATGATGTGCTTCATAACTTAACATATAAAATTGTACCATTTGGTATATTTATTAAATTAAAAATCGTTAGATTTATACAAGCAAAATTATGAATATGCTATTTATTAATGAGAGAGCTGAAAGCAGCTGCACCTTATACTGTCTCAGTACTTATATCTCACTTTTTGCCATGCAAGAAGTGGAAGAAAAATTAAAACAAGATACAGTGGTTATAATAAATTGGACAGAAGCAGTTTTACATAGGAGTGAATGTATGCTGACCGTATCATAAACAGTGAAGTGTCCCTCTCCTGTATGGTATTCACATGAAGTTGGGGAATACCCAATAAATGCAAAATGCATCTTGGATGCATAGAGGAACAATCATTCTGGTCATTGAGTAGCTGCAGGAGGAGCTGGTCCCAGGAACATGGGACAAATGCATTTTGCAAGGAGGTACTGAACTTAAGATGGCACAAATGGGGGTTATACCAGCATAAGCCACTAACATGGTTTTAGCCAATATAAATTAACATGTATTGGAGAAAAGGTCTTCTCTGATTGCTTAACCAATTTGCTGCATATCTACCATTAGTAATTATTTAAATATCCACTAATTTAAGTGTAACCTTTTGTTTCCTTTTGCCCCATAATAACCCTGTGAGTAGGTCATAATTTTTTTCCTTTTGTGTGAGCAGAAAGCATATTGAGATTCAATAACTCACCTAAGAGCATATGGTCATTTTATATCACTGATGGGGCTTCAATCCCATCTTGATCTTGAAGATTAAAGTACAAGTCTGCATCCATTGGTATCCAGATTTATAAGATTTTTTACTAATATAAAGTTGATTTTCAAGATTAAAGGCCTGTGTAAGGCCTAGTAGCATTGTGCCTGTGGCATAGGATCCAAGGCTATTGGAAAATTTCCAAGTTTCCATGCCAACTGAAAATATATACTCTATATTACGGAGAAGAACAAAATGGATCTTAGGGAGTGGTGTTAGAGCTAGCGTCCATCTCTCTGTTGTCTCACACCTGAGTTGCCTCTGACCTCTCATGTTGATTAATGAGCTGACAATAGGCTATTGATAAGGAATTAACCTTGAGCCTTTTTTGCGTTTGTGTCAATAGACTAGGAGCCAAGTTATACGCCTCCCATTGGAAATCTGTGTATGTGTGCAGGCATCTTGAGAAACCATTGACATGTAAGGACGGAGAGCTAGGGTTCGAGGGCAAGGAAGTAGGGCATGAATTCCAGTCAGGTATGATGTGTGTGCAAATGAAGTCTAACATACTTCAGCCATTTCTTTTCAACAATCTTGCTGTAGTGCCCCACTGCTGCTTCCTTGCGAGTGTGCAGACTTGAAGCTCCTGTTGCGCACAGATTATAATACAATGGAAGTACTACTATCATAAAATTTGATTCTTTAGTAAGATATTCATGACTGTGTATAGTTGGCATGTTTATCCATGGCTTTTTAAACCATATTTTTTTAAGCTATGGCTGCCCAATATAGTTACACACCAGTCCCTTTCTCTTTTTGCACACCAGCTTCTGCATGAAGATTCTGACATGTGTAAAGCCAGAAGTCTTCATTAAATTTGATTCTTAGGTCCTAGCATATTCTGGTTTGACAAATATTAAAACAGTCTTCCTGTTTATGAGGATATTGGGAAACTGGGTCACAAATCTGTGGGCAATGGACTGATGGATTGAACACAGCCGTTATTTGGCAAACTTTGGTAGACAAAGCAGCTCAGTTTAAGTAACACAAATAATGGGAAAAGGTAAAGGGCCAACACAGAATATTAGTTTCTACTTGAATTCTATCCACATTTTTAGCTTTCTGTACTGCTATTGCTGCTTGAACTCTTCCAAATTGCTCACTGAAAAGGCTGAAAATACTAATGTTTTATATTAAATGTTAGAAAGAAAACTATGATTACAGTATAAGATATGTCCTATATTATGGGTTACAGTGTGCATCTTCGTTATAGGAATGAATGCAGATCTAATAATTCATATCTTGCAAACAAGCTAGTAAAATGTGGGTTAGACAATGCAACTGATTTTTTTTATTTTTTAAAAAACTGTTAAATGGATTTGTAATTGTTGACTGGCCAAACCCAAAAAGTGCTCACCAATGGCTCTTCCTCATTCTGAAGAGAAGTGATTAACAGGGTGCCACAGGGTTCTGTCCTGAGCCTAGTGCTATTCAACATCTTTAACAATGACGTAGATGAAAGAATAGGGGGCATACTTATAAAATTTGCAGATGACACCAAATTAAGAGGGATAGCTTATACCCCAGAGGACTGGATCAAAATTCAAAATTACCTTAATAGATTAGAAAGCTGGGCCAAAGCTAACAAAATGAATTTCAACAGAGAGAAATGTAAGGTATTGCACTTGGGGGAAAAAAATGAAATGCATAGCTATAGGAAGTGGGACACCTGGCTGAAAGAGACTATGTGGGAGAGGGATTTAGGAGTCCACAACTTGAACATGAGTCAACAGTGTGATGTGGCACCTAAAAAGGCCAATATGATTCTAGGCTGCATGAATAGAAGCATAGTGTCTAGATCAAGGGAAGTTATAGTGCTGCTCTATTCTTCTTTGGTCAGGCCTCACCTGGAACACTATTTCCAGTTCTGGGCATCTGAGTTAAAAAAGGGTGTTGAGAAGCTGGAGCATGTCCAGAGGAGGGCGACCAAATTGGTGAAGTGTTTGGAAAGCATGCCCTACGAGGAGCTATTTAGGGAGCTGGGTATATTTAGCCTGGAGAAGATAAGTTTAAGAGGTGATATGATAGCCTTGTTTAAATAATTGAAGGGATGTCATATTGAGGATGGAGCAAGCTTGTTTTCTGCTGCTCCAGAGACTAGAACAGGGAACAATGGATGCAAGCTACAGGAAAAGAGATTCCACCTCAACATTAGGAGGAACTTCCTGACAGTAAGGGCTGTTCAACAGTGGAATACACTCTCTTGGAGTGTGGTGGAGTCTCCTTCTTTGGAGGTTTTTAAACAGAGGCTGGATAGCCATCTGTTTGGGGCACTTTGAATTCTTGCATGGCAAGAGAAGCTGAGGCCAGAAGGCTCCTGAGACCAGCACTTACCACCAGCCCCACCCTTCTGCTCTGCTATAAAACCTGCAAGCAGAAGAGACTGAGGAGGCAAGAGAAGCTGAGGCCAGAAGGCTCCTAGAGACCAGCACCCATCATCCATTGGCCCCACCCTTCTATTCTGCTTTAAAAACCTTGCAGGCAGAAGAGACTAAAGGAGGCAAGGGAAGCTGAGGCCTGAGGGCTCTGAGAGGCCAGCACTCATCCACTGGCCCCACACTTAAACTCTGCCTTAAATCCTAGCCCCATTTGCACCTGATGGTTCTACTCCATTCACTGGTTTGTTTGTTTTTTGTTTGTTTTATAACTGGTATAACTATTTTAAGTATGTAATTGTATTGATTGTTACTTTGCTGTCGGTGAGAGTTGGGGGTTGTCCTTTCAATTATTATGCTATGTTATGCTTTATTTGCTATGCTATGTATTTTTAATTTTTATGTAACTATTTTAACTATTACTGTGTTTTACTATTAAGTAATGGGGGGCTAAGGGGATAGCATAATGCATTATTGTTTGTACTTTGTATTTTTATTCCTGTATTCTATTATTATTGTTTTAAAATCTGCCTTGATTCCTTTGGGAAAAGGTGGAATATAAATAAATTATATTTATTACTATTATTATTACTACTACTATTAGGGGATTGGGCTGGATGGCCCTTGTGGTCTCTTCCAACTTTATGATTGTATGGTTCTATATTACCTTCTGAGCCATGTCCCCCTCCATTGCTTTCATTAGATGTTCTGCATTTCCATTAGATTTTGTTGCAATTCTTTTGTCATGTAAATAGAATGTGACTGCTATTTTAAAGATATTCTAATATCTTAATATCCAGTTATAGCTGTGGTTTGTACTTTTCTTGTATTTGGTGATAGGACTTAGTGATAAGGGCATAGTAAGGCTATGGAAGTGCTTTCAGTTGGAAAAGGTTTGCTTCCATTTTTTTCTTTCCTAAATTCAAAGGTGCACTGGAATGCCTATGGAAACCTTAATAGGAAACAGAGAGGAATCGTGTCTATTGGGTTCTTAATTTTCTACTAACATGTGTATGTCTTTCCTACTGCTGGCACCTTTCTCTTCATTCTGATTCTTACAAACTGTGAACCACTTTTGTCTCTTACTTTTGCCACTTTTTAGTGAAAAAATGGCTTCCAAAGTGGCCCACAGCAATATAAATCTGATGCAAATGACAACTGAAATCTAATACAAAGTGGATCTGGGTCATAGTTTGTTAGATGGCTCCAGCTGTGATTCCTGACTTACATCCCCTGTTGATCCTTCATTGATGGCAGGGTGGTGGAAGTGGTGGTGGAGAGAGATGTTCTTCGCTGGATCTGAATGCAAACTTGGTGAAAGAGATCCTGGCTATTTTCTCTCCTCCTTGATGGCGTCTACCATTAAAGAAACAAAGGGAGTGGGGAAGGGAATAAAAATGCATTATCTTAGACATCAGTGCTTTTAGTTTTAACGTAATGCATTTTAGATTTCAGTTTTCTTTCAGACTCAGCAGAATAAACATGTTGGTTAAAAGGATGTACGTGTAGTTCACCGGGAATAGAATTTGCTTTCTGATTCTGAAGTCCTGAAACAATTGGTTGCAGTGGCCTGTTAGACTTTGTCCAGGAGCTTTAAAGATTGCCAGGAAGCTGTTCTTGTTGAAATAGTGGCCTACTTGGACTTCTCATTTTGGTGGATCCTTTTAAGGTCCTATGCTGGGGTCAGATTACTTGGCTGGGATTCAGTAGACTGGTGAGTGGTGGAGGAAGTGGAAAAAGCATTATTATCCCAGACCAGTCCACTGAGAATTTTCATTTCTCTCCAGGGCCCTTCCCCTTTCTGCTGATAGATAGAACAGCATTGAAGCTGGAGCCCAAAAATCAGCTGCCATGATGGGGACAGTTTGTTTAATTAATTGTTTTGCCTGATTTCCATAACAAACTGGTGGCTTGTCGTCAGCGTGGCTTGCTCATTCATTATCGTTAATTAGATATGGATCTCCTGGAAGGCAGCAGAGAGTGATGGACGAGCCTCCTGACACGTGCTATTATGCATTAGCATTTTCTCAATACATTCGATAGATCATCTCTCTTCTCTTTTGGAAGATATTTTAAATAAAATATTAGCTGATCCATCAGTGAGATTTATGTGTGTCTCGCTCCTCCTGCTCCTGTGCACTACTATCTCAACAAACTTGGGCAGGAAGTGGTTATTTGTTTCCAGAACCTCCAATTCAAAGCCTCAAGGCTTAAGAAATGTAGAGGGGACCTCTGTGCCCTCACTTGCTGATCTGAACCCTATTGTCCACCTTACTGTCCTTATGAAACAAGGGGATTTTTCTAAAGTAAGGAAACAGTGGCAGTCCAAGAAACTAAGCTCAGCACTCTACCCATGGTCTCTTCCCACTCCCCTCAACCTCTTACTGTGGCTTTGCTTTTGTTGTATTTATTATATTATATTAACAAGTACTGCTGTTGCTTGCTGCTTGCTTTAAGCTGGACTTCCTCTCATAATAATAATAATTAATAATAATAATTAAATAAATTATTTATATTTCTCCGCCTCTCCCTGTGGATCGAAGCGGGGTTACAACTTGATAAAAACATATAAATTCAGTCAATAAAATACAATAATTCCAATACAATACATCACATCAATAATAATAATATCAAAGAAAAACTATAATAATAATATCAAATAAAAACTAACCTATCATGGTATGACAGTTTTGTAACAGCAGGAATGCACAGGATCATCGTCAAGAATTTATGGAGGATGTCATAGTTGTAATACCAAATCTCAGTTGTATTCTTGCTGGAGGATTGCAGTGTGCCATTTGTGTACATGTTTACTTTCTATTAGTGTCTTCTTGAACCAGGTTTTATGTTTAGTATTGTGGTAGACTCTTGGGTTTCAAAATTCCAGGCTGGAAAATCCTGGTGCCGTTATACTGGGGATACAGCTGGTTTGAGGGTTCTGGCTATGATTGGTGGCATTTATTTGCTTTTCATGTGGAACCTTCCTTAGATAGGAAGTGAGGCTAGGAATAGATTTTTTTCCAACGTAGCCCCAAAAGAAACGGTGTGGGTGCCTGTGCACACGCATGCATGCATACCTTCCGTGGATTGACTTGTCTGCATGATGTTTGCACACTTGCACCGATGGCGCCACCTCTACCTTCCAAGTCAGCAGAGCTGTTGACCTCCAGCCCCTGATTTCCAGCCTTTCTTTCACTTAAGACTGGGGCCAGTGTAACTCTACCCCTCAGTCTGTGGCCTCCTAATGCAAGCCCTTATAGATCTGTTTGGGCTGCGCAGTGTCGCCCTCTCTCAGTCCAGGAAAATGACAAAATAATGCAGCTGCCCTGACTTCATTACCAGAGTGTTTAACAAACCTGACACCCTCCTTCACTGCACTAAGTGTGACGTTAACCTTTGACCTCCCTGGGCTGTATTGACAGTGTCAAAGGACAGCTGGGATGGGCACATACCAGTCAATCTTAATTGGTTTCTCAGCTGGGATCAGGCAACCATTAAGAACCAAGCAGGTGGCTTGAAGCACTGCTAACGCAGCAGAAATAAGGACATGGATTTTACCTGCACTGGCTAATCCTAAAGTCAGTGTGGTTAGCTGTCTCACACATAAAATGAAATCCCTTGTGCTTCAAATGGGGTATCCCACCACCCCATCAAGGCAGCTCAAGATGATGTGACATTATCATAGAAAAACGACATTGTTCCTAAGAATCTAGGCGTCTCCTATCCTTTCTTTAAAATTTGGGCAAATAGTTTTAATTCTGCAGATGTCCATCCTCTGTAAAAAAAAAAAAAAAGGGGGGGGGTTAATATTGTCACAAAGCTGAACAGATAGTTATTCTTCATTCACATCTGTAGACAGCTTTCAAATGGGTTTTGTGTTGTAAAGTCATGACACAGGACATAATAGTTCCATATTACTGTGATCATGGGGAATTACAGCTCTTTCAGGGTTGCAGGGAAGATGGAGAAATATTGAATGACAGAGGAGGGGGGAATCCAGAGGAAAAACTTTTGTAAAAGTTTGAAAGAAGGAACAAGTGTGGTTTCATTTTGATAAGAGCAAAATGGGCAGGGGTGATAACAGCTTTTGATGTTTTAAAAATGAAAGATAACCAAATTAACAAAAAAGGCATACCTGCAGAAGTGGGCTTGTTTGCTTACAGCTGGGATAGATGCAAACATCCCTGTTTGAAGCCAGTAGTTGTGTGTGACAAGAGCTGAATTGTATGCAGTGTACAGTATATGTATGTTGTGGTTTTTATTTCCTCAATTTTGTAAGGCAATAGAGGATTCTTAAAGGTAAGAGCCAATTTTGAGAGTAGATTGAATGGACTAGAGGGAAAAAAGTAATGGTTATCCTAGAATGGAAATTTTAAAGCTGGCAAATGATGGTGGTTGTATTCACCAAAGCTCTCTATTATGTCTCTTGTTCAGTTCAGTTTGGTGTCAAGTTTTAATTTTCAGTAATGGTACTGTACTTTGGATTAGTTAACCTGAATGACATATATGTTCCAACAAACCTTAAGTTTTTTTCACTGATTTATCTCCCAACTTCCTGTGTCAATGAAGTGATGACATTTTTCTTCACCCAGGTCTTTCATATAATGCATAATAACTACAGTATTTTAAGAAACTGTGTAATAAATATATTACCTAAATGCATTCTGGGTCTCTTGGTTTTATAATCTCTGTTTTAACTCTGGGATTGCTGACACTTGTTTCTTCTTGGTGTGTTTATGTCATATTTGACTTTATTGGACATATTGGGATTTAAATTGTTTTTGTAGTAGGCCAAGGTTCTGTGTGGGACATATGAAGTGTAACTGCTCAGTGCATGCAGCTCCTTGCCTGTCTTGTTCCCTGCAGTAGCCAAGTCCCATGAGTCTACTGCTGTTGCCATACGAATGCATTTTCTGACTCCTGTGCTTTGTTACAGAGACAGGCCCATGCAAAGAAATCACCTCCCTTCCTTCCACCTTCCCGTGGGTTTGGCAGCTGCAGGGGGTCGCTGGTTGGTTGAGGTTGAGGAAGGGGCACAAGAGGCTAGAGAACAGTGTCTTGAGCCCTGTTCACAAAAGAACATAGGCACACTCTGCATGTAACAAACAAGATACCAGGCCTTACTGTAAGCCTTCCAGAGAAATTTGTTATGAGATTGCATACATGTTATAGAGCCAGGGTGGCATAGTAGTTTGAGAGGTGGATTATGATTCCAGAGACCAGAGTTTAGTTCCCAGCTTGTCTATGAAACACACAAGGTGATATTGGGCAAGTCACATGCTCTCAGCCTCAGGGGAGGGAAATGGCAAATCTCTTCTGAACAAATCTTGCCAAGAAACCCCTGTGATGGGTCACCCTAAGTCAGAAACAACTTGAAGGCATAAAACAACAACAAAGCATACATTTTATTTGTGTCATAAAATAAAGTACCTTTTATCATGCAATATTATTAAAATATAATATTTAGATAGTACAAAGTCGCTGGCAATTTGATAACCAGATAACATTCTTAATCCTCTTCTTTGGCTGATTGTGAAGAGAAATTAATTTTCAACCAATTAGGCTTATTGATTAAGTGCACAAAAAAGCTATATGGACATAGGCACACACAGAGACAGGAAATGTATATGTTAGAATCACCACTTTAACTACTTTACTCAGTTTCCTGTGTTCCATGGCGTTATGCTGTGCAATGGAGAGCAGCAGCTCTTATTCTCTCTCCTTATTTTTTGAGTGCTCTCATTGGTGGGAACATTCTTTACTTGAATATAATGTTTTAAGTGATCCCTCATTGTTAATTTGTTTTATTTATTTGTATCCCACTTTTTCCTTAGCCCTGGAGTTCTTGGAATGCCCCTGCTCCTGAAAGTGTATTTTTGTTCTTCATGATTTTCCTACAACTGTGGCCATGTGGCTGCCAGAAACACTGAGTTGAGGTCTGTCTGGTGCTCAGTCTGGAGGACTTCGCTTTCTCTCCCACACCTTGAATCATCACAGCTGATTCAAATTCTTTTCTCTTAATCTTGCACAAAGACCTTTTTCTCTTAATGTAATGTAAAATTTTATTTACCTCCAATTGTCCCTCATGTTAGAATCCTATCAGGCCTAAGTGAGATTCTTGATTTTTCTTTTCTTAGTTTGGGGTCATTTAGTTCTAGTAATTTGAACATGCTAGATTTGTAAATGTTTGCTCTTGATTTTAAAATGAAGATTTATAATTTTATTATAAGGAGAAATACAATGATATATGAATGGAAATGGGAAAGATATCACCTTTACTATTTGTTTCTCATACAGTATTAAGGGTGCTAGAGTTCTGTCAGGCCTATGCCTAGTTGCTAACACAGATTGGATACTTCCCTGGCCCATTGTATGACAGCACCCAGTAGCATTGTTTAGACTTTTAATGGTATATTTCTCAGTATATCCATGATCATGTTACATACTTTGTTGTTCATAAAGATCATAGGGAGTAATGGGACTGGAGGATATTTAAGGGGGCTGGGAAGTTGATAGGGCTGATATTCTGGTCTTTTGCAAAGTATTTTTTAACAAATAAAATATGTAGGAAAACTAGGAACTCTGGCTTCCCACAGATTTTGCCACAGATTTTGGGAGCAACCACACCATAGATCTACCACCTAGTCTACCTAGAACTCCATGCGACGGAATTTGGGGGTATAATGCAATGGCAATACGAACGCAATCATGGGGTTTCAAGTTATTGCGAATGAGTGTATCTCACGCAATTTCGGGCAATGGGAAGTCATTCCAAACAATTATGGGGTTTCACGTATTGCGTATTAGAGTATCTCATGCAATTTCGGGCAGTGGGGGGTCATTTTCAGGAAATGGGAAGTCATTCTGAATGCATTCCTAACACAATCAGATTTCATGTAAATTTGCTAAACTAATGAATTCATGTAATTGCGAATTGGCTCCATTCGCAATTGAGAGAAATTCCTCCCATGTGATAAACTCCTCCGTTACTTACAGCAATCTCACTTGCTTTAAAGAACTGTTCTTGCCAGCAGATGTCAGCATTGATCTACATGGAGACTCAGCAACTCTCTTCTGCTAGTCTGCATTTTACTGTACTGCATAGGAGGATGGCAAATTGTACAGTAAAGTTGTGGGGTGTTGTGAGATGGTCTGACTTTGATGGATTGTAAAAAGGTGTTCTGGCCTGCCAAATTTAGAGCCATTCCTTGTGTGATCTGTTTTCATTTGAGTCGTGCACTTGTTTTCGTCAGCCAGTCTTCTACTCCATAAGAGCCAGACAGTGAAAGTCAATTCCTAGAACGCTCTCTGTTCTGTACCCTTCTTACCACACATAGATACATGCCTGATACTCTTCATATTGTAGCATAATGATCTGAAACCAGAACTGTCCAATCTGATCTGTGGTACCATGTCCTGTCTAAATGCTAGAAATGCAGAGCATCTAGTAGGAGGTGTCTGATGAGAAGGGTTAAAATAGGGACTCTTGATGGAATTTTACCATGGAGTGGACGTGAGTACAGGCTTGTGGCTGTTCTGGCAGCAGGGTTTTTAAAGGCTGTTCCTGTTTGTATGACCCTGGCTCAGGAGAGGACTTTAATGGCTCAGCAGTTCCAGGGAACTAAGTATCTATTGATACTGAGCATGTGAATGGGAATAGGGAAGATGCTTTCTTTATGACCCGATTCATTTTTTATTATGGTGAATTAGATCTTGAAGCTAAATTCCCCAGCCTGCAATCACAAGAGCTTAGGTGGACATATATCAACAGGAAACATAGGGAAATGTGCTGGGGAAGTTTGATTTTTTTTTAAGAGGCAGGGCATGTGGGTGAAGATTGGGGAAGGGTAAATGGACCATTGTGACTGTCTTTTGGCCTTTTCTCTAGGCATCCAGGCCTGGTTTGCTGGAAACCATGGAATCATAGAATCTTAGAGTTGGAAGAGACCACAAGGGCCATCCAGTCCAACCCCTTGCCATGCAGGAACTCTCCATCAAAGCATACCCGACAGATGGCCATCCAGCCTCTGCTTAAAGACCTCTAAAGAAAGAGACTCCACCACACTTCGAGGGAGTGTGTTCCACTGTTGAACAGCCCTTACTGTCAGGAAGTTTCTCCTAATGTTGAGGTGGAATCTCTTCCTGGAGCTTGCATCCATTGTTCCGAATTCTGTTCTCTGGAGCAGCAGAAAACAAGCTTGCTCCCTCCTCAATGTGACATCTCTTCAGATATTTAAATAGGGCTATCATATTACCTCTTAACCTTCTCTTCTCCAGGCTAGACATCCCCAGCTCCCTAAGTAGTTCCTCATAGGGGACAGTTTCCAGATCCTTCACCATTTTAGTTGCCCTCCTTTAGACACGCTTAAGTTTCTCTACATCCTTTTTGAATTGTGGTGCCCAGAACTGAACACAGTATTCCAGGTAGGGCCTGACCAAAGCAGAGTAGAGTTCCCTTGATCTAGACACTATCGTTCTATTGATGCAACCTAAAATAGCATTGGCCCTTTTAGCTGCTGCATCACACTGTTGATTCATGTTCAACTTACGGTCTACTTGGACTCATTGATCCCTTTCACATATGGTCTCGTTCAGCCAGGTGTCCCCCATCCTATATCTGTGCATTTCATTTTTCTGCCCTAAGTGCAGAACCTTACATTTCTTTGTATTGAATTTCATTTTGTTAGCTTTGGCCCAGTTTTCTAGTCTATTCAGGTCATTTTGAATTTTGATCCTGTCATTTGGCTATTCCTCCTAATTTGGTGTCACCTGCAAATTTGATAACTAAACCCCCAATTCTATAATCCAGGTCATTAATAAAGATATTGAATAGCACTGGGCCCAGGACAGAACCCTGTGGCACCCCACTTGTCACTTCTTTCCAGGATGAAAAGGAACCATTGTTGAGCACCCTTTGGGTTCGGCCAGTCAACCAGTTACAAATCCATGTAATGATTACCTTGTCTAGCCCACATTTTACAAACTTGTTCACAAGAATGTCATGGGGAACTTTGTCAAAGGCCTTACTGAAATACTATATCCACAGCATTCCCTTCATCTACCAAGCTGGTAATTTTATCAAAAAAAGAGATCAGATTTGTCTGGCATGACTTGTTTCTCTGAAACCCATTTTGGCTTTTTGTGATTATGAAAGTGTGAGAGTGTCTGTTTAATGATCTGCTCTAGAACCTTTCCTGGAATTGATGTCAGACTAACTGGACGATAATTGTTGGGATCCTCTTTTTTTTCCCTTTTTGAAGATGGGCACAACGTTTGCCCTCCTCCAGTCTGCTGGGACTTCTCCTGTTCTCCATGAGTTCTCAAAGATTATTGCCAGTGGTTCCGATATTACATTTGCCAGTTCTTTTAATACTCTAGGATGTAGTTCATCTGGTCCTGGAGATTTATATTCATTTAGGTTAACCAGGTATTCCTGTACTGTCTCTTTACTTATTCTGTGCTGAAATTCCCCTAGTCTGACTTCTGCTCCATTATCCTTAGGTTGAGCACCCTTTGGCTTTTCTGAGAAGACTGAAGCAAAGAAGGTGTTGAATAATTCTGCCTTTTCTCTGTCCCCTGTGAGAATTATGCCTTCTTCTGCACGCAGTGTCCAACTCTATGATTCTATGATTCTATGATTCTAACTGTTTCCTTCTTCTTCCTTTTGCTGCGGGCATACCCAAAAAAGCCCTTTTTATTGTTCTTAACCTCTCTTGTAAGCTTAAGTTCATTCTGCGCTTTAGCTTTTCTGACTTTATCCCTGCACGTGCTGGCTATTTGTTTGAATTCCTCTTTGGTGATTTCCCCTTTTTTCCATTTCTCATACATGTTCCATTTAAAACTTAGCTCGGTTGAAAGTTCCTTAGTCATCCATCCTGGTTTCTAGAGACATCTCCCATTTTTCTTCCTCATTGGAACTGTTTGAAATTGTGCCTTCAGTATCTCCCTTTTGAGGAACTCCCATCCGTCTTGAACTCCCTTCTCTTTTAGTATACCTGACCATGGGATTACCCCCAGTATTTCTCTAAGTTTATTGAAATCAGCTCTCCTAAAGTCTAGAATTCGTGTCTGACTATGCCTAGCTTCTCCTTTCCACTGTATAACAAACTCCAGGAGAACATGGTCACTCCCACCTAAGGATCCAACCACTTTCACCCCATTAACTAGGTCATCCCTGTTGGTTAAGATCAGATCCAAAATAGCTGACTGCCTTGTTGCCTCTTCCACTTTTTGGACAATGAAATTGTCTTCCAGGCAAGTGAGGAATTTGTTAGACCTTGAGGATTTGGCAGAATTTGAATTCCAGCAAAAAGCAGGATAGTTGAAGTCCCCCATCACTACTATATTTCTCCTGTCTACGCGTGCGATTATCTGTTCTAGAAAGGCATCATTCAGTTCCTCTGCCTGAGTTGGAGGTCTGTAGTAGACTCCCACAGTAACATCCCTGTTGTTCCCCTCTCCTTTAATTTTTATCCAGATGCTCCCCACTTGGATTGCAGTATTGATATCCTGGATATCTTCATTGGTGAAAATATCCCTGACATATAATGCTATTCCTCCTCCTTTCCTGTTTGGCCTGTTTCTTTTAAAAAGATTATACCCCTCTATTTCTACATTCCAATCATGAGACTCATCCCACCAGGTTTCAGTGATGCCTATTATATCATATTTCCCTTGTTGTGCTAGGAGTTCAAGTTCATCTTGCTTATTTCCCATGCTCTGTGCATTAGTGTATAGACATCTAAGACCATGTGTCTCCTTTACTTGCTTCCTATGTACGTTTCTTTGTCTCCTACTGTTGGGTCCTTGCACTGTTTGCCTTGTTCCCTCTATGTCAGTTTGACTATTGTTTCCAGCCCTGTTGCCTTCCAGAATGCTGTCTCCCTTCCCCACATAACTCAGTTTAAAGCCCTCCTGATCAGATTCTTCAGACTGTTGGCAAAAACGTTTCTGCCAACTGGTGTGAGATGCTGCCCATCCCTTGCCAGAAGTCCCTTCTCATGGAACCGCAGACCATGATCTAAGAATCCAAATAGTTCTTGGCAACACCATCCACGGAGCTAGTTGTTGATATCTGCTATTTTCCTCTCTCTTCCTGGACCATGCCCTTCTACTGGCAGAAGAGACGAGATGACAATCTGTGCATCCATTTCCTTCAGCTTCTTACCCATAACCTCATAATCCCTTCTGATATTCTGAAGGTTGTTTCTTGCTGTGTCATTCGTTCCCACGTGGACCAAAAGGAAGGGGGATTAGTCAGTAGGCTTGACCAGTCTTATCAGCCTCTCTGTCACATCATGTATCTTTGCCCCAGGGAGACAACACACCTCCCGAGACATCTTGTCGGGCCCACAAATCACTGTTTCTGTACCCCTCAGCAAGGAGCCCCCCACCACGACCATACGCCTTCTCCAAGGCTTAGCAGCGACTGTTTCCTGCGATGGAACTCCCAGGCTCCCCTGCTGTGTCCCTGAAGTCTGTGCATGCTCCTTGATAAGTGAAGGGGCTTCAAAACGATTCTGTAGCTGCAAGCTCCCACAAGCTCCCCACTGTGACTAGAGTAAAGGCTCTAACAGGCCTTTCATTCCAATAAGAATCTCTCACTATCCATCCACTCTAACAAAACTTTGGATCACTCTTAAAGAAATGGGTGTGCTACACTTTTTGATTTTCTGATGCCTGACCTGTACTCAGAACAAGAAGCAAGTATTAGGACAGAATATGGAGAAATGGGATGGTTTCCAATTGATTCGGGGGGGTGGGTGGGTGGGTTAGGCAAACTGCATTTTATCACCCCATGTGTTTAACTTGTACAGTACACATATTGTGAGTTAAGCAGAATTAGATTTGCAGGAAGTTGGCATGAAGCAACGGGGGAAGGAACATCAACAATTTAAGATATGTAGATGACATCATACTACTAGCAGAAAGTAGCAAAGACTTGGAATGATTACTGGAGAATGTCAAGAAAGTGCACAGGGAGGTTTACAGTTGAACATTAAGATAACAAAAATAATGACCACAGATGATTTAATATCTTCAAAGCAGACAATGAAGATATTGGCATAGTTAAATATTTTCTATACCTTGGCTCAGTCATGCATCAGAACAGAGTCTTTGGTCAAGAAATCAGAAAAAGATTAAGACTTGGAAGGGCAGCTATGAAGGAATTAGATAAGATCCTCAAGTGCAAAGATATATCATTGACTACTAAATTAGGGATGTCCATGCTATCATATTTCCAGTCTCTATGAATGGTTGTGAAAGCTGGACAGTGAACAAGGCAGATAGGAAGAGAATCAATTCATTTGAGATGTGGTGTTGGAGAATAGTTCTTCAGATACCATAGACTGCCAAAAGGAAAATTAAATGGGTCCTAGAGCAAATCAAGTCTGAGCTCTCCCTAAAAGTCAAGATGACTAAGCTGAGAATGTTGTACTTTGGAAATACCATAAAAATATGACTCACTAGAAAAGACTATAATGCTTGGTAAGGTAGAAGGAAAAGAGGAAGACCAGATTGAAGATGGATAGACTTGATCAAGGAAGGCACAGCCCTGAGTCTGCAAGACCTGAGCCGGGCAGCTAGTGAGAGGGTGACTTGGAGGTTTCTCATTCATAGGGTTGCCATGAGCCAAAGTCAATGTGACAGCAGTTAACAAGTTGTTAATATGCTTAGTGATTCAGTAGTCCATTCATCTATTCTTCTCTCGCAGCTGGTGTTGGCCAACTCTAAAATCTTGCTTACTAAAGAAGGTAGAAGATGGCTGGACTTACCTTGTAGCTGGTAATTGGCTGGAAAGATACATCTTTGACATAGAGTTTCCCAGTTGTTTGCACAGTTGGGGAAAGAGCAGCTTCTGCTGTCCCATGACTGGGATAAGTGTGAGAGTGGAGACTAGCAGCTTGCTAATTTGATCTCAGTTGATAAATTTCATATTGTTGTTCAGAGCAATATGATGGAGGAGAAATTAGCCACATGCTGTACAGGGCTCCCAGTGCCTTATTCTTGCTCAAGAGCAACACTTGTTTAATTCTACCGAGAAGTCCTAGTTCGAATTAACAGTCAAAGCAACTCTGTTCTTCATGATATAGTTAATTTCATTTGCATTTACTGACATATTGAAAGCCCCAAGAATAATTTATAGATAGAATTTGAAAGTGCAAGTGTTGTGCTGTGTGATACTTTAGACCCATCCCATGGTGGTGAAGTGATAAAACCAATCTCCCATCTCAAACCAGTTAAAACTGGAAAGAGTAGTTATAGTTGCAATCTTAACTTCTCAATAGATATTTCATACTCATCTGCATTTACTATTGGAATACAGTCTCATGGTGCTCACTTCCTGCAAAGAGCCCACTAACAGAGTCTGTTATCTTGTTGTCAGTAGGTCTCCTCTTGTTTAGCTGAAACCTGCTTTGTTGCAGTTTCAACATTTGTGACATTTGTGCTGTTACTGAGTGCATCACTCTTTACTGTGAGTGGGCTAGTCCAACAAGAGCCAAATAATATGAAAATAAATTGAGTAGGTTGGCCTGGAGTAGTGCTTAGATTGCCCTATGGCTAGCCCAATCTAACCTACCATGGGTCTTTAGTATCTGCTGAGGTTTGGTTCCAGGACACCCCGTAGATACTAAAATCTGGGCATGCTCAAGTCTCATTATATTCAGTGACATACTAAAATGGTGTCACTTATATAAAATGGCAAAATCAAGGTTTTTGGAAGTTTTTTAAAAACAATATTATGTATTCAAGCAGTGGATGGTAGAATCCATGGAGGCGAAATCTATGGATACAGAGTGCCAACTGTATCTTGTTTGGAGCGATTTATCCAGTTGTTATTATGAGATCTTCTAAGCTCCCAATCCAGTGTGTTTGCGTGTGTTGTGAAGAAGTCATAAATGCTTTATGGATAGTCAATACTGAGATTTCTCTCGCTCTGCTCCATAAACTGGAAAATCCTCTTTCCCTCCAGCCCTTTGACTCTAGGGAGCCACAAAGCCCAGGGTAGGTATTAAAACAGTAATATTTTAGTAGTCAGCTGCTGCTGTCTGGCCTTGGTCAGCTTTGTTTATTTCTTGCAACTCTATCTGGGATGGGGGAATAACAAAGAGTTCCAGTATGTGCTTCTGCTCCCCAAAATACTATTTTGGGCATACCAGAGTTGAGATTTTGGAAAGTCCTGTGGACACAAGGACCTGTGCCCCTCTGGATTCTATACTCATCTCACTTGGTATTCAGCACTTGCTGTCAAACTAGATAAGCAGTAGAAGTATGAGTTTATTGTAGTGAGAATGGAATGAGTTCCACTTGAAGTGCTACCATTGTGGCAGACAAAGGAGAACTGAGGAAATGACAATGCCTCTTTTTTTATGCACATGATGTGACTATCTAGAAAGTTTTGAGGCGTTTACTCTGCACAGGCATAGGTCCATGTGTGATGCCCAGAGACTGTGATGAAGAATCCATTGATCTAAACTATCCATAGTGTTCTTATATTCTTGAGATGTTTAGTTGTTGAATCGTGTGTGTGGGCTGAGGGTAGGAATCCATTTGGGACCTTCAGCAGTTCAAGGTTCACATGCTTCTTCGGGGATTAAAAGACAATATACTAAATATGCTCAAACACTACTGACCTCAAGGAAGAATTGGCAACATAAAATGGCATAATGGTTAAAGAAAGGTAGGCAAGAAAAGCTCATTAATTTCTCTGACACTTTGAAAAATAATAATGCATAATTGAGTGACCATGCATGATTGTGACTTAACAACTATTTTGTATTAGCAAAAATTCCAGAATTTGAAGAATGCAGTAGCCAAAGTATCTATTCAAACCACAGGTCAAGTTATATAAATGCTTGGCAGTAGGATCAACCTTTCGGGGCAAGGGAAAAACAGTCTACACATATCATCAGGAATGCCCAAAGGTCAGTTGTCATCCTGATTTTTTTTTCTTCTCTAAGGGAGGCTCACAGATTCCATTTGCACGAACAAACTAGGACAAACTACTACCTCAAGTTCTCCATGCTTCCCAACTGTGTATTTATAAAGACTTTCAATCCCTGCATGCAGTACAAGCCAAATTTTTATGTATTTTTGGAGTTCCATCCTGTCTTCCAAATGCTCTGTTCTTAATGGAATCAGGAATGTTCCAACCTGAGGTGTGTGCTTGGTTTTACGGTTACTGGCTTAAACTGAATTTTACCTCTTCCAATTCAGCTTCCTCATCCTGACAAATTTTGCTTTACCTGGTTGAGGTGTATTACGAAGCTGCAGAAATATGGGTTCTCTTCCTTTGCCCCACTGTGCCTAGGATTCTCCAGGGCTAATGAAATAATTAAAAAACAGATCTGGGATGTAGCTCAGTAACATGAGAGCCAGACTCCAACATTATCCTGTAGAGGCAACCATTGCAAGAATTTTGTTCCAGTTTACTACCTTTTAAAGGACTCATGACATTCCTAAATACCAGAAAGCCTTTACTCTGACCCAGTTTAACATCCTGCTTTCTGCTATACTGGAAAGGGAAATGCTTAGACCCCCTATGTACAAGGCTTTCTGCCCTTATCAGTGAAGCATGGTTAGAATGGTGGACCATGTTCTGCTATATTGCTTTATTTTAAGTTAATTAGTTCCCAATTGATAGGCCGAGTTTTGAAACTGTTCCCTGGCAGGTCTGATTGTTTTTACATCTCACTTCTCAGATTCCTCCAAAGAATCTGTTCTGAAGGTTGGCAAGTTTTCTATGTTATACCAGAAGCAAGCTGATCAAACCCATTATGGGATGTCTCACTTCTGGCTGTGCTGCATTGCCACCCATGTATTACTTGTGGGCTTTTTAAAATTATTATTTCTTGCCTTGCAACCATCTGGCTTATATCTGATCTATGATAATCATAATAAAGTATGTTTGTATGTATAAGTGTCTGTTCAGGCAACTAACACAAACGATGAAACACAGTGGGAAGCACACTTGAAAGGTTTTATATTCATTTAATTAATGTCAATGTAGTTTACAAACGGGAATGACAAGTACCTTTTTATAGAATATACATCGACACACAATCATTGACACAACTTGAATATCACCTTGTGCAGCTGGGAATCTTTGGGCATTTCTTTTCAAGTTCATTGAGGAAGCGGGAGTGGCTACAGAATTCTGCAAAATGTGCCTTGCTCCAAAAGAGGAAATGAACAAGTCAGTCCCTTGCATTTTCCCTTCAGGGCTTCTCTCCCTTCCCTACTCCCTCAAGGAAAAAAAAAAGGTGAGAGATTTAACTTTAAAAATAAAAGCTAATAGTTATATGTGGTTTACATATATTCATTTGGCGTAGTAGTGGTCCACAGGACCAGAGAAAGCTCCTTGTTCCCAGTGCCAATTTGCTGGAACATCAAGAGTGAGCCCTCTCAGCATAGCCTATTCTCAAACCGATCAGGGTGAAATGTAGTACTCTATTAGATGCCCCAACAGAGACTGCTTGATTGTACTGGGCAAGCAGGTTTGGGTGTGACAGACATCCCCACTGCGACAAATTTAAGAATGCTTAAGTGCTATACCAGTGGAGGAATCTTCTGGTTGAACAAATGGCACTCCAGACGTTTTGTGGCTCTTGCAAACTGTTGTTGCCCATTCAGTATGACAGATCTATTCTTTGTTGAAAAGGATATTTTCCCCTCTCCTCTAACAAAAGCTGCAGTTGTTCCTTCATTATGCCAGTTCCTAGATTGTGGTTAAATGAGACATTGTTCAGGTGTTGTTCAGACACCATGGAAGCTCAATTCATCTAAGGGTACCAAACTATTCACAGGATGACTGTGTGTGTAGTGCAGTGGTGACCAAAATGTTGATAAGGGATGCTGCCCCTGTCTTACATTTGGTGTCTAATTAGCCAAACTGAAACAACAATATGAAGCCATGTGCTGCAAAATAAACTGAATCACCCAAAACAACAACCTGTAGTTCTTTAGACAGCTTTGAAGCTGGTCTGATATAATGGTGGCCTTCTAGGACTTAAATGACAGACTTACCATCAGATGGAAGTAGCCAGAGTAACTCACCCCCAAGTTTACCCAACGCACTAACTCAAACATTTCTCTTTAAAAGGTGATCACCATTTACCAAAGCCAGCTAATGGCAATGTCAATGTTAGAATGCAGGCAGCTTGCTTGGCTCTGTGTGTGTATAAATATTGGCAGTTGTTTGTTTCACATTAAAATATGTAGTGAGCAGACTGCGAAGGGCTCACTTTGGGGGTATTTTCAAAATGCTGAACAAGGGTCTGGGAAAATGCATGTTAGGAACACTGTAGAAATACATAAGATGCTGTTAAAATGCTTCTCACCTTTGGGGGAATCTGTATCAAGTTCCATTATCGTCACAATTCCAAGCAAGAGTGATAACAGGACTAAACAATATCCCTTGCTCCAAGAACCAGTACATACTTGCTTTCTTTTCTTTTTTAAAAATGAAATCTCTGAAAATGAGATGGGATATCAAATACAGTAATCCCACTGCCAAAATACCAGACTAGCACTGGCTGGCCATGTTAAGACAACATGCCAGAGTACCCTAGCACCTGCCCCATGTTTCTGGAGGGAGGTGAGAGACAGCATCAGGTAATCTCCTGCTCAGACAAAAGATGACTGAAACGTGTTTCCTCTGCTGCTGTTCTGCATTTACTCTCATGACACGAAGAGCTACAGAACATACTTCAATGCATGGGCTCACAACCTGGAGAAAGTAGTACGTTTGGACAAAGGATGGCTTCAGCTTTCACATGACAAAACAACTGAGCTCGAGCAAAGTTATACCAACACCGCCAGCTGCAATAGGCACTCCATTTTTTGCTGCTTCATGTAAACATTTATCCTTTTGTCAGCTGGCAATGTAGTAGGAATTTGCAAACCTGATCTATGTGTCCTACTTTTCTTCACTGAAAAACTGAAAATGTTTAATCGGGATAAGGATTTTATATAAATAGTTCCATTAGCTATAACTAATGACAAAAAATCCTGTTTTCCCTACTTTCCTTAGAAGGTATGTAAGTTACGGGCAAAGTCACAGCCATTACTTGAAGCTGTTAACTTCCTATTTGAATGAGGAAATATACACCACAGAACATTAAACCATTTATATTATATATATGTATAATATATATATATATATATACTTTTTAAACTAATGACTTTAATGCCAAAACTCTGCAGAACCAAGAAAAATATGGGTTTAATGTTCTCTGCTTATTTTTCTCTTTTTTTTTTAAAAAAAGTACAACCAAAAAACAATAAAAATAAAAATAAAAGGGAAACATTAGTATGTAATGTCAGAGTCTATCCCATTTATACACAACATTGTAAACATACAATCTATATTACATGTGCTTCATTCTGCCTTTTCAGGGTGTGTGGGTGTAGGCTTTTTCTCTGAATTAAAAAAAAAAAAAAAAACACGACTTGAACACCACAAATAAAATTAGGGAGGGGAGGAAAACACCAAGTTACAGGCTATGAAAGTTCCTGCTGTGGAAGATCCAGCACCTCCTCAGGTTGGCATGTCTACCAAGAAGCTCCCGGAAAGGCTTGCAAGTTGTCCACGATGGAACCCAGCTCTTGAAGAAATGGGACAAAGTGTGGACCCTCGGTTTGTAAAAAAAGGGGAGATTCACAATAAGGATTCTGGCTTGGCCTCCTTCTGGAGTTGGCAGCGCCAGTGACAGGTCTGGAAGCAGAGGCATCGTGCGGCTCCCTAAGCCTCTAGTCCACATTTGGAGTCTCTAGTTTTGTTTTCAAGTTGCTGTCACTCCTTTCCCCAGTCCCCATGGTACAGCAAGCTGGTCTGAGCAGCAATGTCCTTCATAAGTAGATGCGCCTGAGATCCCCTGGAGCGGTGATGGTGTTGCACTGTGGGCACAGTTTCTTGGCACCCTGTGTGCGATAGAGTAAGAGTATAGTTACAAAGAGGAAGAACAATCTTTTGGCCAAATCAGAGACAGAACAAAATATAAGAAGCAGTATTAAAAAGCTTACAACCACCACCAGAAACAGATTGTTTGGATTAGACCTCAGCCTAGGGAAAATAATTCCTTGTTCTTCTCTCATTACCAAAAGTGAGGGCAGACCAGAGAGAAAAGGGAAAAGGCTGACTCATTGTCACTGTCATCAACATCAACAATTATTTATATCCTGCCTTTCTCCCAGTATAGGGACTCAAGGTGGCTAACAAAATTTAAAACAGTACATTGGCTATGGTTGGTAAGGTTGACAGGATTTGTAGCCCAACAACAGCTGGAGGACTACCCATTTCTCATGCCTGTTTTATGACTGGCAAGTGAGAAGCAAGTTGAGGAAAGCTATTGCTCATGAAATGTTTGTGCACTCTCAGAATTGGGAATATTTTGGCTAGCCCCAAGGCAGTACTAGATAGCAAAGAAGTTACATGTCTGGGCTGGTGACGTCTTTCTGTTTAATGTCAAATAATATCTTATAATGCGGACTAGAAGCTTCTGTGTACAATTCAAAAGTAAAAAAACAGGTGTGAAAATATCCAGTTCTGTGAATGCTGAAAATGCATAACTACAACTACCATCTCTATGGTCCCTTACTCTAAGAGCCCAAGCAAGGAAAACAGCAGTTCAAATTTAAATGAAATAAGAAATGCCTGACACTCCATTAGTCAATGCTGCTGACAGATATAAGAAGTGGGGTCAAAATACTCTAGTTATCCAATTGACAGGTCTGATAGCAGATGATAAAAATGACAGACAACATAGCTGCGTCAGTGCATGCTGTGGAGGCAAATACAACCTAGAAAAGCTTCTGAGAAATGCAAGGAAATGGAACTGAAAATGAACTTCGGCAACAGAAAAAGGCCAAGCCCTCTTTCCATGACCCAATCCTCTACTTGTATTTGTAAATATGCCATATAACACTCCAATTACAGGTTTCATCTATGCAGCAAAGGTACACAGAAAAGCTACTGCCACTATGGAGAAGACCTTGAACAGGTAGATTATGAGATTGTAAAAAAAGAAAGAGAAGCTGTGCAATTGAACTACGTACTAGGATTTATAAGAGAAGCAGGAGAATATCAGCATTTAAACACCATTAGGCACAGAAAACTTGAGAAAAACCTTGTGAAAAACAGCTTTGACCAAAGTGAACAGGTGGGTTCTCTAACAGTAGATCTCTTGGGTCATCCACAATTGATCTTCAGAGATTTCTGATTCCCCCCTCTGCAAAACTACACTACTGCAATGAAGATAGATTGGGATAGGTGAGAATGAATTAATGATCATGAGTCCAGCTCAATTCTGGTGCTTAAATACCTATGCTTAGTAGCTATGCTAGTAATGTAAGGTATCTTCTATAACTTGATCCATTTGGTGAGTTCCAGTAATATACAAAATAGATTCTGCAGGCCTGAAGTCTAGCTTCCTTTGTCTAAAAAATTTAAAATTAGCAAGGAAACAAATACTCAAGCACTATTACTTCCAAATGTCTTAATTACTGTTATAGATAAGGTATTTCCACTGGAGTAGGAACAGCCATTGAAAAGAATGACCAAAATTTCTGTCTAGAATGAGGCTCTCTTGTGCTAAGCCTTCACCTTTTATCCTACACAATCAATGCTGACTTCAAAGAAGCTACCCTATGGTAGCTAAAGAGAACGTGTTAGTATGCAAAGTTTCTACTCCAGGATTGGAGAGCCTGTGCCAACCATAGCTGAAGGTCTGCAGGTGGGGCTTCTACTGAGCTTTTCAGCCCACTAAGCTGTAGCTGGTAGACTCAAATCAGGTCCACAGAATGAAGTAAACATGGATCCAACAGATTGAAAGCCAGTTTCCTCCCATGCCCTAGAATATCTGGGCAGACTCTTGAGTCATTCCTACTGACAGAAGAGCACTTTCACCATAGCCTGCCCCCTGCCTCAAACCAGACAACATCAGGTTGGGATTGCTGTCTCACACATCTTACTTGCACCATGTCTCATAAGCCCTGACCCATATTTTCTGTAGCTTATACCAACTCCTGAATTTTATTTTTTTAGGTAACAATTTTTTAAACGATGCTCATTAAAACAATACTGTGAAGCACCTAGAAAGTTAGTACTGGATACAGGAGACTCAAGGCCTAAGTCCCCGTTCAGTGGACAGTCTTCAGTATAAGTTTCTATTGCTGCCACTTTTATGACACACTAAGATCAATAACAACTTTAAAGCACTTTGTATATAACAAATGGCACATGAACACTGAAGAAAGCTAGATAAAAGAAACTTAATGTGAACAATTCATTCAGAGAACTGATCCCCCTGCCCCCCCCTATTTTACACACAAAAACTGCAACTTGAATGCCAAACTTCAAGACCTGCTGATTGCATCCAGGGATGTGGGCTGAGAGCGACAAAGGTTTAAGGCACTTGCAGGGTCATTCTTCCATTTAAACATTTTCTCAGTCCTGCATAAAACACTCGTTACATGAGGCAATTAAACAAGCCTCACACACATGCACTGGCACAGAGCCAATGAAAAAGGACTTCCTTTCCCCAACCCCATCCCGTTCACCTGCCAGCTGGGGTTACTAAACTTTTCCCTTGAAATAAAAATGCTGTGGAATAATAAGCCACACCTGTTGGACATGGAAAAAAAATCTGAAATGTCCTCCTGCTCCTTTCATCGTGGCCCCATGGAAAAGCCTTGATGGGTAACAGCAGTGTATGCTGCACTGAAGGCCACCTCAGCTTTTCCGTTATAAACCCCAGTTTTTCAGGGTTTATAAAACCCGGCTGCAAAATGTAGCTCCGGGGCTGAAACACGGCACCAAAAAGGAATGATGAAGAGAAGGTTTTATTTGCCCCCACGCATTCTTAATTAAAATTTGGCAAGTGATTGATCTAGAATGTGGGCTAATCACTTTGGGGAGTTGAAAAATAACGAGTACAACCCACTTTACAAAGTCATTATATCTCACACCATGTCAGGAAGGAACACTGCTTTGAGAAAACAGTGAAGAATTTGCTTTAAAACCTTGAAAACAACATTTGTGGTCTAAGGTAATTCCATTTCCTGGTCTATGAAAGCACTGGGAGTTTTGCCATTGGAGATTTGAGAGAACAACACATTTCTATGAAAAGTTAAAAACTCATTCATGCCATATCCAAGAAAAGTACACAGTCACCAAGATTATCTACCACTTGGAGACAGACTGCACTGAAGATTCAATCCCTCCAATCATTAGGAAACACTACATAAGTTTTAACGTCTTCTGACTTAGTGCTCTACTTAAATTTAATCTCCATCTTTAGTGACATAATTACTGTCATGTTACTCCAGGAACCACTATTTCACCCAAGTCAATGTACAGATCTTTGAGTTACAGCTAGCCCTATGTCTTCAGAAATGGAGATCGCCCAGATTCTCCATGCTGGTTATGTATTGCCAGGGACAACCTACTGTAACTCTACCACATCTACCAGTAATTCAGATAATACGCATCATGGGAATGCTTTAACTGTAAACACAGCCACAACATTTGGCCTAATTTCTGGATGCTTCTAATTTGTTCCTTTAGAATTTTGGGCCATCTAGCACAAGATCAAGGAAGTCACAGCCCTGTGTTTGTAAGATCTGAGCAGGGCAGTTAATAACAGGGTCTCTTAGAGGCTCTCACTGATAGGATCTCCGTAAGGCAAAGCTGACTTACTAGTACGTAACAATAAAATTCCTGATGAAGAGAAAAGGAAGCCTTTAAATTCCCAAGCACCTTTTCTTCAAATGCTCCCAGATCCGTCCTATCAACAGCTTAGACAGCTTTAAAAAGGCTGTCAAGATGGATCTCTTCCAGCAGGCCTTTCCTGAATAGCAACCCAGTCGCCAACTGAATCTACCTCCTCAATGAGTATGTTGTTGCCTTTTTGCAAGTTTGTATATTTTAATGTTTGTGATTTTAATTAGTTCATTGTTTAAATGATGTTTTAAGGGAGGGATGGGAACTATTGGGACATGGGGTTTTGTATGGATTTTAACTGTAAGCCGCCCCAATTGTCATTGACAGAGAGGTGGGGTATAAATAAATAATAATAATAATAATAATAATAATAATAATAATCATCATCATCATCATCATCATCATCAATAGCAGCAGCAGTAGAACTCCATTCTGAACCCCTTAAAAACAAACTTATTTTCATGGATGTTCTGCTGTAATTTAGTCACCCCTTTTGCCTGTGATACCATAATAGGTGTTATGCACATACAACATATGTGAAGGAAATGCATAATTACCTCCTATGATTCAGTTGATATTTGTGGGGTTTGGAGTCAGACCTAAATTCACAAACCAAAGACTTCAGGTGTTAACCAGCACCACAGTGTTTTTACTGCTAACCAGGAAAACACTTTACAAATGTGGGCAATTTTAAAAAGAAATATTTGAGAGATAGGTACAAATTTTCCACCAGGCTTTGATAGTGAATTAATTAACGAATTAATGTTTTCCATTAGTGTGTGTGTGTATATATGCCTTTATGTCCTCTATCAACTTATGACAACCCCAACAATTTCATAGGGTTTTCTAAGCCAAGAAATATTTGCCTTCAAGTCAGGGCAACCCTAAGGTAAATCTTTCACAGCATTTTCTGCAGCTGAGCAGGCAACTGAACCCTGATGACCAGAGTCATAGTCCAGTGCTCAAACCACTACACTATGCTAGTTCCTTCCTCTGAAACATATCCTATAGCACTGGGTATTCGTTGGTGGTCTCCCATCCAAGTAGGGCTGACCCTGCTTTGCTTTCAAGATCAGAGAACGAGTGCATTTAGGTTATTTAGGCCAATCTTCCCCTAAATACATTATGTGGGAAAAATCATACAAAATAATGACAAAAATGTTAAAGGTATCATAGCAGTGGAAGAGATCCAGAAGTCCTTCTAGTGGAACTATAGGATAAGTGATATGGCTGTAAAACCCCTGGAATTTGAATTAGGCTGCTGACAGCAGGTCTGGAGACTACAGTGTAGTGTAGTGGAGTCTCCTTCCTTGGAGGTCTTTAAGCAGAGGCTGGATGGCCATCTGTCAGGGATGCTTTGACTGGGAGTTCCTGCATGGCAGGGGGTTGGACTGGATGGCCCTTGTGGTCTCTTCCAACTCTATGATTCTATGATCAGAGTGAAGTGGGGAATTAATAAGTAAGGGACTTACCGTTAAGAGTCTGTCAGGTTTAGAAATTAAGATTTCAAGTTAGCCAGAAGAGTGTGATAGATCGGTTTAAAATATATTAAATTATTATTCTGTTTTGTTATATTCAACTTCTGTAGAGTAAGTATTGTTTTGTATTATATGCTTTTGACCTCCAGGGATGCTCTGTGTGTGTGTGTGTGTGTGTGTGTGTGTGTAAATATGTATGGGGGAGAAAGGGAAAGAGACTGGTCAGGCATGGTGCCTGCAGAAGCAGTAAATAGAGAGAGTTGGTGTCCATTAAGGATAGAATCTGCATAACATCCTGCCCAGGAACCTTGAATAATTATAGTAGGTCTCCACAGTTGGTGGCCACAGCAATGGGGGCAGAGTGTGGATAAGGAAAAGCCTTCACTCTCAGTAGTAGCACTGAGATTTATGGAAGTCTTCACATATGGTGGCACTAAAGAGGTAGGCAGAACTTTGCATCTGGTGGGAGAAGTGGTGGGATAAAAAGCAGAAGCTTCACATAGGCTGTCGAAGGCTTTCATGGCCGGCACCCATAGTTTTTTGTGGAGCTTTCGGGCTATGTGACCATGTTCTAGAAGAGTTCCTTTCTGATGTTTCGCCAGCATCTGTGGCTGGCATCTTCAGAGAAATGAAGATGCCAGCCACATACGCTGGCGAAACATCAGAAAGGAACTCTTCTAAAACATGGCCACATAGCCCGAAAGCTCCACAAAAAACTTCACATAGGCTACTAGTGATATTGCAAATAGGACTCCAATGATAGAAGTTTGACCAACTCACTGAATTTGCAACGTTTGTCAAATGCTAAGTATAACCTAAATGACACAAAGAGGTAGCAGTCTGGAAAAAACCAAAACAAATGCTTAAAAAGCACACCACTGCAAACACTGAAATGGCATGATTTTGAAATGTTTGATTTGGTTTATATCTAGAGCAAACCATTGAGAAGGAGAGAATGAGTGTTTAAGAAGTTTAGAGCACTGAGAAAAGATTTCCAGGAACCAGGTCTTATAGGCAATGCCATGACTAGAACCTTTTTTAGTTGGTACTTGGTGCATTTTCAATTTATCTTGATAACCACAAATGATCAGAATATTCTGCTTTAAACAATTCCTGCACATTCAAATTTGCACAAGATAACAGATGCCACATATGAAAGGTGTACTGCTGTAAAAAGCAGGGCTGAGTAAATAGCTTGACCACATCATAAAAGGAAATCACTACGCAGTGAGAGCTTTGTCATACATTCTCTGACAGGTTGGAAATCTCCAATCACCACTGGAAAGTGATTAGGATTCTGAGGGCTTATCTGAATGGATGGCCCGCTTAGAAATATCAGGAAAACAGGTTTCTCATTTTTAAAAGTATTCTTATGAGCATGCATATGGTTATACCTGAATAGGGCACAGAAGTTTTGTTTAGATAAACTAGATTAATGCTATTACAGCAATGCCGAAGGCTGCTAAAAGGAAGCCCATGAGGTACATTGTGGGGGGGGGGGGGGATAGGTCATACGGTTGTTTCACCTGATATCCAAATCTCAATTTTACTTACCAATCTGGGAAAAGTAAACATATGTAAATGTAAGTTTCCCAACTATAATTAACAAACATGTAAGAATGGAATACAGAAATTCATTTCACCCACATCAAGAGTGATTAAGAATCTATATCATCTCCAAAGATCATTCAAACAATTAACAGCTGCCTTGGATCCAATATGGGAGAAAGTCTGGACATTAGTACAATCAATCAATCAATCAATCAATCAATAGGTCAACCCAATTAATAATTTTGACAATTTTCTAATGAATTGATTTTTCACATATCTGTTTGGCAGAAGCCTGAAAATAATATATTTATAATAATCTCAAAATCAATTACAAGTATGTAAGCTTCCAAATAATTTAATAATACTCTTAGGGGTCATTTGAAATATTATAACCCATAATCTGTTCAATTAGACTACAATATTAATTCCCCACAAATGTTTTAACTTTCTCACAATTCCAAAATATATGTAAGTGTACAAGTGGAAGAAAAGATAATACAACTACTTCACTGTATGATCAAGTTTTGAATATTCAACATGTGGTATCTTGCACTACTTGTCAGCAATGCTAAGATACAGTATGAATGCTTGTTGTAATAGCAGGACTCTGGCAAGAGCTGGAAGAATGCCTCACTTTGTCCTACTTTACACTGTGCTTCCAGTTCACGCAGATCCTAGGAGCAATTTCTGCTGTTTAAGGAACACAGTTTCTTCTACTAGGAATTTCATTTCATACACACCAGGAGGAAAATGTTAATATTTACTTTGGGAAGAGCTGCTATGGCTGATCTTATCAAATGTAATCATGTGATAACCAATGAGGAATAACAACCAGCATAAAACCGAGGTCAAATTTACTCATATCTGTAGGTTGCCTTCAATTTGCTCCTCTATACAGATTCCCATAGCAAATTTTAAACATTGTTCTCTTTTGAAAAAACAGTGGTTGAATCACTATTGTTTTAACATCATGACTATTACAGATGTAGTTCCCAAGGTGGGAAATGAGAAGTCAATGAAATATTATCATTCTTAAGGAAATGAAAAGGAAGAAAGGACTTCATAGTTCTCTATCAGTGATGACTACTACCATCTGAGACCAAAGATGCTACAGTTATTTCTGTGAAGGCAGTCAAAGTTGGAAGACACAAAATGCTTGGAAATCAGTCCTTTAGTGGTTTCTGTGTTAGAGAACACTGAATTCTTGATTTAGGAGCACTCACATTTTTTCTTCTTCTCCAAGTTTTAAGAATTTCACTCCCATTTTGCTTCCAGTTTCTTTATTTAGCCCACAATACAAAAGTGCAAGCAAACATAACATTTAGTCTGGTCATATAAAACACAGAAACAGAAGGAAAAGCTTGATTTTTCCCTAATGGGGGAAGAATGGCAGATCTCCAGAAATGTTCAAACATGTCAGGAAGGAAGCCCAGCGGAGCCAGCCTCCCCCCCATCACTCCCATTAAGCGCAACAAATTGTTTATTGCACAACACAAGAAATATGCTGCCCCTTTAGCAGAGCCCATTTTCCATGTGTGCTGCTCACCCAGTTGCTCTCTGCGCTCTCCTCACTGAGAAAGAAGCTAGCTTTACACCCAGAGAAAGGTAACTTGTGGCAATTATTAAACCCGTTATCCCACAGTTGCTTGCTGGTTTTTCAAAAATCAACAATATATATACACGTGCCCCTTTCGTACCCAAACTAAAAGGAGATACCTTAATTAGAACAATGCAGGTTGGTGAGTATGAAACACCCAGCCCAGCTGCCGCATGCCATTAAATTCATAAAGAGAGGGAGGGGGAGGGAAGGGCAGCCTTAACGAGATTACACACATTGACTTTGATCAAGACACAAAAGCACTAAGGCGTTCCAGGGTTTTTATTGCTGTCTTCGGGCTACATTTTAATGGTTACATTAGAAACATGCGAACATAGGCCGAGAATTTTTTTTTAAGAGTGAGAGAACAGCGCCTGCCTTGCAAAAAGCCCGGCTTTAATAAATTGTGGGCTGTAGGGAGAAAGCAAGGGCTGGAGAACAGATGAGCTGCAACTTATTAGTTGCTTCCCCTACACAATTCCCAACTCTGAATGTTCTGCAAGTGCAAGGAATGTGCAGAGAGTGGTGGAGCTCCAATCTGTACTAGCTCTTCTCATCACAAATATTCCCATAGCCAAATTTTAGATATGACTGCCATTTGCAAGTAGTTACTGTGTATTGATGCCTGGATTATTTTGGATGTCAGTTTTGAGAGACAGCAGGTAGGCACACCTGTCTCTTAGTCAAAATATGTGCAAAGTTAATACCTATATTGTCCAAGGAAGGGACACGTGTTCTAGTGTAACCTATAGAGTTTTTCTGATCCTTTCTTTTTTTCTGAGTAAAATATACTGGGGTGGATTCCAACTGGACCTTCTGGAAATGGAGGGCTCCTTCCAGATAGAGCTTCCTGTTTGTTGGAAGCAAGGTAGGGAGGTGATCTTTCCTGTAGCACTACTGATGAAGTTCAAGAGGGTTTCCCAGCCCCAATGCAGGTCTTCAAGAAGCACTGGGGGCTGAAGGAGGAGTATATAAGATGTATAAGAATCTCATATTTTCAAATAATTATTCATTGAGGGACTGAATATAAAACGTTGAGCTTTGAAATGTGCAACATTAAATTTTATTTGTATAACTTTTGAAAACTACTGCCCTTTTCTTTTGCCCATGAAACTGGGAAAAATGTGCTTTCCTGCCTTAATTTAAAATTGCCAGGATTACTGCAAACCAAAATAAACTGCTTCATGGGCAAGATCCAACCTATACGCCTTCAGTAAATTCACCTACTGACTATCGTTGTCTGGAACCAGTTGTTTTAGCTGCAAACTGTGCTCATCAGTTCTGTGTTTTACGGAGGCATATTTGTAACTAGACTTCTTTGCAGCTTTGATGGAACTGTTCAGTGGTCCTGCCATCCACCTCAAGGTTTCAGCTTCAATATCTGACAGTATTTCATAGCTTTTTCTTAGACAAAGAATGTCAGGGGTTGTTTGCCATTTCTTGGCTCTGAAATAAGCCCACAGCACCTAATACTCCTTGGCAGTCCCCCATCCAAATACTAACTAGGTCTGACTTTGCTTAAGTTTACTAGATCAGACAGGATTTGGTGCCTATAGGGCTAGGAAATGCTTGTTTTTTTTTTCAGGGAACAGACACATTGGCAAAATACATGTCCCAGACCCTGTACTGCATTGCAACAATGATGCAAATGTGCTATAGATGCTATCATTTTCTTACACTACCCTATTCTAATTTGATAAAGGATTGTATAAAATGTGTTAAAGACAAGAGGGTTTTTCACTGAGAATAAGGAAGCCCTATGTCTTACAATACTGTATACAACACTATGTGAAAGACATGGTTGCATCAGACACCAAGGCTCATCAGACACTTGTCCAAAATGTACTGCATTTTTAAAGATATTCACTTATATTCTATAAAGAAAAGAATGATACAGACGAACAGTTCAGACTTCAGTGAGTTACAATCTCTTTCTCCTCTTTTCCCCCCACTCAGTTACAGGTGGATCTGTAATATCATCAGACATGAAAGGATGGTAAAAACACTTTTTGTTTGCTTATTTACTCTTCAAACAGATATTATGTACGTAGTTTAAATATTTACTTCTCAGAGAATGTTTATTTCCACATTATATGCTTAGAAACTATGTTACCAGAGTAAGCCACTTGCAACATTTATAGGTCTTTTACTAAAAAAATAGAGACGGTATTTTAAGAAACCTATGATACAGCCATTTCATGGTGCTGCTAAGGGAGACAACATCCCTGTAAGATGGAACTAGAATACTCTACAGCTCATTGGTTGATTAGAATGCTGAACGTGAATGGGGAAATATGAATTCAAGTTCTCAATCTTGAAACTCACTGGCCAGTCACTACCTCTCATAGGGCAGAGGTGGACAACTACAATGGGAGGCAATTCTTGTCCCTTTGGTGGATTACAGCTTCAGCTTTAGATTGTTGGGAAGTTCTGACATGCCCTTTTGGCCTTTGGTTAAATGTGTGTTTGTAGTTTCTTTTTGGGGGGTGGGGGTTGTTGTTAGTTTTCTGCTCCTAGAAGTTTTCAGTAGTGGCAACTGAGCTTTTGCAGTTTTTCAAGTACTTTGTTAAGTGACACAATTTGGAGGAGGCAGAAGACTTTGGGAGTTTGAGAAAGGCTGGGAGGGCCACAAATGAAGTGGGTATTGCTGCCTGCACACAGGCTGCTGTTTTCCCACCCCTGACACTGTGTCATTATGGGGATAAAAACAGTGATAGGGAAAAAACTGCATGTGCTTGCAGTAATATGCCAGGATACTGTATATAGCAAATAAATATCACACAACAGTGAAAATCCAAATGGTCCAAAGCAACATTTATATAAAAAAATTGCAACATATCATTCTTCAGGCGGAACAGGGCTGAGATGTGTAAAGTCCCTAAATAAATGGCGTTTTGCACTATTCTAGATTTTTTTGACATCAGCTATGTCAAAATATATGTCAAAATAATCAGCCAGGGTCTTGGGAAACTATGGCTTATGACACAGTCAGTGATTCTTCTACTGGGAGTGGCTAGACAAGGGCCAGGGAATACTAGCATGTCCAGTGGACTATTCACCCCTGCCCAAACTCACTGGTGTCCACATAGTCTTGCTGCCAATATGTGGTGGAAGTAGTAAGTAGAACCCCATATCCACATATCTGCTTTAAGCAAAGCTTCTGGGAAATGCATGTCTTGATTTAAAAGAGAATGATGTTTCTGGGAGTGTGGTTCTCTTTGAAAGCAAAACAACAACAACATGGTTTTGTTTTAAGGCAGATGGGGCTGCATGCAGCCTATGGATTGCCTAGTGTTGGGCTAAACAAAATGAACGTTCTGATATGTCGTATTGTTTACAAGTCAAGACTGCCAAGATTCCAAGTCAAGATCCCAAGTTTGTATGGCATAGTAATTAAAACACAAACACACACTCCCATACATTTCATTCGTTCTACTTCTCTCACACAAATATCCAGAGCCAACCTTCCTCCTTCAAGCCAGAGCACCCAATCAGATCTACCACTATAACATATGTTTATAATCTCCTTTGAATCATACTTCTTGAACAGTACAAGCTTATACTCTCAAAGCCCCCTTTTTAATACACGTTAAAATAGAAACGCTTGTTGGTGGAGAACAGCACAGGTAGCATAGCAAATTTAAACTAGCTCTCAACTAAGGGGCAATGAGCAAACAAAGTATGCTTGTAGAGTGAAAACTCATGGAGTTGCTGGAAATTATCATTCTAACCTGTCACTTGTGCTGTGGGAAATAAGGCTACATGACTCTCCAACCAACTCGCATCCAACAAAAGTAAACCAGGAGATGTGCTATTAGGCTAATGATGCCAGAGAGGAAAGTGAGAAGAGGTAAAGATCTAAAATAAAACAGGGTTATTGTATCCTGGGAATATTCAAATGCAACCGTACTTTCAGCTAGGATAAACGAATGTGAAATAATGTATGGGGAACCTTACCAGAGTCCGTAGCCAGCATTCCTCACAGTGCACGTGCCAGCACTGGATGGAAGTCAGGGGCATTGTGTATGAGTCCTGCAGAAAGAAAAGTGACATCTGTCCCATCACACACACAAAGTTTCTGTGTAATTCTTCCATTGTTTCCCAAGTTTTGGGGGCAAGATGGAGTGAACCTAGCACATGAATACATCTTCATTTTCACATCAAAAGCATCTAGGATTGCTCCAATTCCCATCCAGTTGATAATGCATCACCTCTGTATCACCTCTGGCACCACAATGGGCAAGGCATGAACAAAAAAGCATCAGAGCTGCAACACAGCCACCATCCTTTTGTCCCATAACTGTGAACAGTGGTTAAAGTGAAGGGATCTTATAGGAGATTTTGCCAGAAAAAGTATTAAACCTTAACATAAACAGACTGCTTTTATAGCAAAAAGCTCTGGAGTTTCTCTTTGTTAATTTGTGCTGGTAAGCATACTTGCTAGATTATTATTGGGACAACAAAGAAGACTCAATCGCTAGACTATTATTGGGACAACAAAGAAGACTCATCTTGTCTCTTATTCTGTGATTCTGGTTTCTCTTCCAGTGCTCACAATTAATTTAAATTATTTTTATAACTGAAAAGAACTCCTCCTCCTCCAGATAGTAGAAGAAATCTTATGTTTTCCTCTAGTTATGTTAGCCCATAGCAATAGTGACACAACTGTACAAATGTAATATTGAAGAGAAAGAGAAAATATGCTGCAGGAAGATTTTTTTTCCTTTTTAAAAAAGAAAAAGGAAGAAGTATTCATCTTTTTTTAAAAACAGCTAGTGGACTTAGTAAGGACTGCAGGGGAGGAGAGAGAGTTTGCAGTTATCTTTTAAAAATCTATCTGAAATAGCTAAATTTCACATTTTTCCCCAAAACAATCTGCAAGCAAACAGACATTAATTTGGAACCAGTAAGATACAATCCAACTGCAGTTTTCAGTGGCTGTAGTTTTTTTATAAAGGGTTAAAGAAGAATGGTAAGTATTTTTCCAAGTGTATAGTTTGAAAAGTGCATGGAGAAATCATATTGGCATTAGCCAATAAACATCTTGAAAACACCTCAGAAGACAATTTCTTTTCCAAAAAAACTGTACTGCAAGTGCTTGAAAAGATCCGCTTCTCTGAAACAGAGCCACCATTTGGCAGGGAAAATACTAGCATCCCTGTAATCAAAAGTTACAAGTTGAACAGTGGAACACACTCCCTCGGAGTGTGGTAGAGTCTCCATCCTTGGAGGTCTTTAAGCAGAGGCTGGATAGCCATCTGTCGGGGATGCTTTGACTGGGAGTTCCTGCATGGCAGGGGGTTGGACTGGATGGCCCTTGTGGTCTCTTCCAACTCTATGATTCTATGATTCTATGATTCTATGATTCTAAGTATGGACAAACTATATAAACCATAAGAGAAGATCTGAACAGTAGCAGACTTCAAGCCACTAGAGGGAGCTTCAGTACTTCAGTAAGTGAAGTGGTTCACTTAATGAATAGTGAAGCTTTTGTCATTAGGACATAGGTAACCAACAATTTTGGAACAGTTTGACTAATTGATTGTCTTTAAGCCACATGACAAGCCTTCAAACAGGTATTTTGACCTCTTTCCAGCAGATACTGGGAGAGAGGAACAGGGACACAAGATCTGTAGGGTCAACAGAGTAGGGGTTTATAAAAACATCACCAGTGCAGTTGACAAGCTGTCAATTGATGCCCCACCAAACCAGCCCACATTGAAACTGACCTATGAGCAAGAAAAAGTTGTGTCATTGCCCTAGAGTCAATGGACAAAGGATAAGGCTGCTGTTTCCTCACATAAGCTATGTTATGGTACCATGTTGCTATAGACAAGGGAGAGAGGTACAGAGTTATTTCCTTATTCATGACCACAACTGGGAAACTACTCACCATGCAAATGAGACATTTATAGCGATCCCCACGGGAGAGCTGCCTTTCTAACTCACGTACACGAGCCTTTAGCGCCTCAAACGTTGTCACTGCTGAGTCCTCTGTAATCCTAAAATAGATGACAAAGTCAGGGCTGGCTGAGTTCTTAGAAACATTTCACTGATTTCATTATGTGCCAAGTATAGTAGACAAAACCACATGCCAGGATGCATCCTGGCTTCTGCTAAGAGTGACTGAACAGCTTACACAGTATGCAGGCTTGAGAAATAGCTACAGCAGCCAAACCTTGAAATAGGTTTTAAAAGAAAGGCCAAGGAGTAAAGTTTAGATCACATGAACATGATCCCAGTGAATAAGCACGGTATATTGTTATAATGGGGTTGGAGAAAGATAAAGAAATGGAAGAGCACAGGCTCACAACTGGTTTCTGACAAGATTAAAATGGAGATAGTCCCCTTTTCAAAAAGATCTTGCTAAAATCAGGCCACACTAGCACAAACAGAAGGGCATGCCTACAAGTGGAGAGATATACCTCTGGGGTACAACAAAACAAGTGTAAGGGAGCAGCAGAAAAGCTGTTGATAATGAACATACAAAGTCACAGACGGCTTTGTGAAACTGCCAACTTATGGAATGTTAAGCTAATGAGACATCATTGCAAGAAACAGTTTCAGTTTGCATAGAGAAACAAACAAACAAACAAACTTGTCAATGAGTGTTAAAATTTTGTGTAATGTTTTGATAACAGATACAGCAAGCCGTCAATACATAAGTTTTTGAAGGATTAGTAACACCAGAAGAGCAAACTCTGAGCAAAATGCTCTTGTAAGTGGGAGGCAATTATCTGTTTGTCCCCATTATTCCTACCCTCATTCAATAGAGCTAATTATTTTAAAACCCAAATTTTGCAAAGAGTATCAAGTAAAATAAGTAAACTGGCCCAAAACTGACATTTAAATTAAGCAAATAGGTGCAATTTTGTCAGGATAGTAATCCCCTTTACTTGTCCCATCTGAAAATATCGCTTTATTCTCAACAAAATACTACTATAGAAGAGCAGTTAAACAAGTCACAAAGATTATTCAGATCACTTTTGGTGATTTCATCATGCTTTTTATCTTGTGTAAATGCAAGTACTCTCTGTATGAGCAGAGTATGAAGATACCCTAATTGAGGGCAGTTCTCTAGGTACTCAGATCAGCCAGACTCTGTTGTTTAATAGGATCTTTATTCTGTATACTAATTTAATATAATTCCTTATGTAATTAAAATGACATCATTAATACACAAGGAAGAGGCATTAACAGGCTTGGAAACACTTCAAAGTTTGCAAAAGTACAAAAAGAAATCACAGAACACTTTTATATGTTTTTAAAAACAAAAACAAGGTGGGAAAACCTACAAGAACAGTTCATGAGCAATGAACGTGCTCTCTGGACATGAAATGCTGGGGAGGGGGGAATGGAAATCGGTTGAGACTTGTAATGGTGTATGCTGGGAAAAAAAATAGGGGCTTTACAGACCGCCCAAAAGGTGCTGCCGGTAGGCACCCAGAGAAGTGCTGGATTGGGGCCTGGGCTGCCTCACCAGCAACCCTTGCGGCCCCAATCTGCCGCTTCTCCAGGCCACAGAGAAACAATTTGCCGCTTCTCCATGGCCTGAAGCAGGGTTCAGTGGGCGGCCTGGGCGCCCACTCCACCCTGCCATGGGCAATGCTCCTGAGGGGAGAAAGGGGCCACAGCTGTGTGAAGGCTGTGCCAAGGACAAAAAGGCTGAGAAGGAGCTCCGTTTTGGAGCTCCTTCTTGCACTTTATAGGCGCTCTCCTGCGGTGTGATGCCATCAGGCATTCACGGCTCCATGTAAACACAGCATGCTGCATGATGTCATTGGTGCACGCGCATATGAGTGGTGCGCTTTAAAAATGGAGCAGTCCATATGCGCTAGGGCTGGGGAGTGTGCAGATGCTGCACGCTCCCCAGCTCTATTCACACCGCAGGGACAGCCCTTTTGGGCCATCTGTACCAGGCCATAGTTGGCTGAGTGGCTGGCATAATGGGCAGGAATACCTCCACACCACAACATTTTGCGGCAGGGTTCCATTCGTTGGGGCAGCATTAGCAGAGCCGGCAACAAAATACTGTATGAGGTGCTCCTGCCTATAATAGTATAGCCAATAGCAGCAGGGCAGGACAGAGAAAAGTAGGGTTTGTACTGAAATCAAGTCAATATCAGAGAAGACAAGCAGGAACAACACAGCATAGTTCATTTCAGTTCTCCACAAAACTGAGTATGATAAATGGAACAACTATATTTTGTTTTGTAGTTCTGATATGAACAGCGGGTAGGAAGCAAGCTAGGCAACATCTCTAAGGAAACTAAAGAACACTGCTAACCAAAGGAATTTGAAGCTTGGGAAGAAACAGGAAGTAAATGATAGAAACAGGCAGTAAATGATAGGAAATGCTAACAGCCTGACTCTTGTTGGCCAATTTTAGAAGCTTCTCAGATGATCACTGCTGTCCAGTAATAAACGAATGAATCAGAAAAGGAGGCTGAATAGAGGCATAAGCAACTACACTCAGTGCCTGCCCAATACAATAGTCAATCAATAGTAGGGCTGTAGATCAGGGTGCTAGTTAGCTGGAAAATTACTGCATCGCCGCATGCGTCACGCTGGAGGGATCCTGGACAATCAATGAGGGAGGTATTGATTTAGTTATTATCACTTCATATGCTCCAGACATTGTTAAATATACATTTATTAACAAGGCTGGAGGGGAGGGGATACAGCACATCTGAAAAAGTACAACCTTTACTCTAGCTAAGCTAGCATGCCCCAGCTGTATCTCGCTGCCCATATGTGAACAATTCAACCAGTCATTAACATGGTTGACTAGGGACCTGACAGGAGAGTTTATCACATGACAGGAATTGGAAGTATAATCCAATGGCAATCTGAACGCAATCATGAGGTATTGCATGAAAGCTGATCACACACATTTTTTGGGCAATGGGAAGTCCTTCTGAAAGCAATCGTGGGGTTTCACATTATTGCGTGAGAAACTATCACATGCAATTTCGAGCACTGGGAGGTAATTTCGGGCAGTTCCGAACGCGATGTGGCATCAATACGCAATCACGTAAATTCGCTGAACTAGCAAATTCACTCAATTCCTAACTGGCCCCACTTTCATTTCTTTCAAAATTGAGAGAAATTCCTTCCGTGTGATAATGTCCAGGGTCTAGTTAGGGCAACAGATGCCAATATCTCCCCCTGTGTGTGTAGCAACAGTTCTCCAAAGGCCTCAGTAATTACACAAGAGAGTTTAATACAAGACTATCCCTCCATTCCCTCCAGATCCATGACCAGTTAGAGGATTAGAAGCTTTACTGACAGATTTTCTATTTTATCCTGAGGGTTAGAGATGTTTTACTATTACATTTGAAGAGAGAGGGTGTAAAGGGCACAACTTATTAATGGGAACAAGGAATATTGGCTTTTCCTATCTCAATATACCAAGAATGACAAGATGAAAGGAGGCACATTTTAAAATCTTTAAAATAGTTATTAGTATCAAAATGCAAATTTTTAGACTGTGCTCATGAAGGTGGGATTCATTCACAAAAGTAACACTTAGAGCTAGAGCAGAATGAAGGAATGAATGAAGGAATGAAGGCAGAATGAATGGACAGAGGACCAATCTGTCTGCTTTCCTTATTCTGCATGATGTAGTATCAGAGAAAACATAAGCAAGCTAAATGGAGGGCTCTGCTATACATGCATATGTGTAGTTCTTGCAGCCCAGAAAAGGACAAGGCCACAAGAACTCTCTCAGTAAGTGCCTGATCTGAGAAGCAGTGTCTCAGTATGGTACTCTCTATTTTGCTTCAGAAATTCTTTGTCCAGAATGCTCTCAAAATCTCTCCCTCCGGTTGGGTTTATTTGAAAAGAATACAATTTTCCTTAGTCTTCATAAACAGACACACTGTACATAACATTCCATAAATTTTACAACCCTACTGTTTATACAATGCTGTAAAACACATTTAGAACTACTTATATGCAATGGCATTAAAATTTCATGGGTTATTCCCAACACCTGATCTCTTGGACCTTCCCATCTTTTTACATAATCATTTCTTCAGGTGTTTGTGAGTCTGTAAATTCATATAAATTCAGAATGTCTTGTAAATAAACCATCAGCTCTGGTTCACCCTCTCAAAAGGAAGGAGATATAGGACTAACTTTGTGGAAATGTTCAACAGAGTAATTCCCACTTCCAAAACAGTACAATTAAGAAAATGCTGATTAACTGCTTTTGGATATAGATGCACAGCAGACTTTCTTTTCTAGAGTTATGGCATAATGTAGTGACATGAAATTTAGTCTGCATGCGATAAAGGAGTGGACAAATTAACAACAACATGTATTCCCCTCCCAGTGCCCCTGTCTACAACACATCCTATGCACACTTTTTATTTTTAAATAAATGCCCTACTGGACCTATATCTTACCATGGGATACAGATAATATGGTGACCTATACAGCATGAGGGCCTTTAAAAATAAAGGACATCTTACTAATGCTGGATGCTTCCAGGAGAGCTAACTTATCCCTTCTTTTGCCAGAAAAAGGCTGGTCTGGGAGACTCAATCAATGTGATTGTCTGGATTTGTTTTCTCATTTTGTCTCTCATAGTTGAGGTCTATCTATGATGTCAATTACAGGCCTCTCTCATCGTTTTAAGTGGGAGAACTTGCACAATTGGTGGCTGACTAAATACTTTTTTGCCCCACTGTATGAAAATTAGATCCCTAACACAGAAAAAACTGAAAGAAGTAGCTGTGTTAGTTTCTTGCTGCATAAAAAGGAGAAAGTAAGGGTAAGGGAGAAAGGAAAGTAGCAACACCTTTAAGACTAATTATTAATTTTAGCATGAGTTTCTTTAGCTATAAACCCACTTTTTCAGATACAGTACAGGCTGATATCCAGGCCTGGGTATCACTTTGCACCACATCTGAAGAAGTGGGTTTATATCCACAAAATCTCATGCTAAATTAAAAACCAGTTAGTCAAAACTGAATAAAATATTTTAAGTACAGTTGTTCCTCTCTATTCACGAACTTGGAATCCACGGTCTTGCTCTTCACAGGAGATACAAGTGCCTATTAATAAAATGGCGGTGTGCTCCTGCCCCATTATTTTTTATAGGACTCGAATATGTGTGAGTCGCCATTTTTGTGAGGGGGTCTGGAACGGATCACCTGTAAATTGGGAGAGGCTCCTGTATAATGCAACCTTTTGAAGGACAGAAAATGCTCAATGGCTGTAGATTAAAATATTTAAAAGCTTGCATTACCAAGACCCACAGCTTATCACTACTTCAATGAAAACAGTCACTGAAGCTTTGATCCTAACTCCGATTTCCTTCCAGTGGCAGACAGAGAAATTGAAGTTTAAATTATTTGTCCACAAGAAGGAAACATAAGGAACATACAACCTCATCAGCCAACCCATCTTTGAATTTTACAATGATCTCTCATGTCTACACCACACTAACTGATGCATATGGTAATGTTCAGCTTCAAGCAGTGGCAATTTAAAGAATATAATGGATCAAGTTTGTGTAAGGTAGGTTGTTGAAGCATCACTGAATAGTCTGAGCAGGAAAATATTCCCTCCAATACCCAGGTCAGTAACTACCTACCTGTTAAGTTTCATCCTGGGAGGGGAACTTAATAGTCATTTAGTAACTATTCCAAAGAGAATGCTTTTGTATTTTTGGCATATCAGGTTTGCCAAAAATCTAAGAATCCTTAAGTGTATGATATAACCATTTTTAAGAGTCTTAGGGCTGCAAACAGGATTTGGGGCTAGATCATGTCATCAGATTCACTGAGGTAAAGATCTGATGTTATGGCAAGTATCCAGATGGGTACATAAAGAAGATCCAGGAGGCGGCAACTCCACTACTATAGTTCTTATGCATCCTCAATATCTATTCTGAAGGACTGGAAAACCCTCAAAAGCAGAACTTCATGTGGAATGGAGGGCTGTGGCAAGGAAAAGAACATCTTGTTGTGAGTGCATGGGGATATATGGCAAAGAAAATCCTCTCTCTTGAATCCACTGCTAGGGCTTCTTCCATTAATGGATGAACTCAACTTGTACCTAGTCTACACTAATAATTTAACACCAAACCCAGAACAGGGTGCCTCACTCATAACATTGATACAGGTGTCTACAGTCAACAGAGCTTTGGCAATACAAACCTGAGATGGACTGAGAAAATGTCCTAATTTTCCCTCCAATGCAGGAGCTGACCATTCTGCTTGAAATAGGGATCAAACATCCCTGAAAGAAGCTGGCTTTAAAATCCTTTGAAGGAATGCTACATCTACTGAGAAACTGGCAAGGATCTTAATGTATTGTTCTCGAAGAAGAGTATCCTCCATTTTGATTAATGTATGTTTTTTAGTAAAATATATTAAGAGTGTTGTTCACCTGTAATTACAGTGGGTGGTATATTTTGGCAATATGCCCTGGCCCCTGGTTGCCAAGTTATGAATAATGCAACGTTCCATGGCCTAATTTCCATGTTCTCAGTCGAAAATTTGGAAGAGTTGCATGCAAGGGTGCGTGTCTGCAAAGCAGAGACCCTCTGTGTCGCAAATGCCTCTATTTTATACTTGCTTGCACAACTTGTTAATGCCACCAGCTGCTTGCCAAGTTTGGAGTTATCTGTTGACTAATTTAATCTTCATGCAAAGCAAAAGTGCTGTGTTGTTCTAGCCCACAGAGGAATCATTCTTCATACACTTGCATGCTCTATCACAGTGGCATGGAAGGAAAGCTTACTGCCACAAGAAGGCATTCTAAGCTGCATTTAGCAAGGACCTGGTGAAGATTCCCCAAAGAATTTTTCTACAGAAGAATTCATTATGCTGCTTTCACACCCCCATCTCCCTGATGACAAGGAGCCTATGAATGTATCTCTGTAGAAGCGAAGACCGAATACAGGAGCTGGCATTTGGCTTTCTCTGCCTTCAGGATTCACATGCATGGCCTGATCAAACTGAAGACAGATGGCACCATCGATCAGTGAAAAGAGTAAGGAGCCTCCAAGTCAGCATGATTAGAGGCATCTGTGGGGCTGTGGGGCTCCCTCAGCCACTGGGAAGCATTTTTATTTATTATACAGAGGATAGGAAAGGCTGAGCTTGCACCAAAATTCTAAGCGCATAATTTGAAAAATTATGTTCCTACACAAAGGCTGAGAAACAGCTAACCAAACTTGGCAAGCATCTGGTGACCAGAAGAGTCTATCCTTACACAGTTGGAACAGGAATGGTATACTCATGTTCTTTATTCTCATATGTTTTTAAAAGGGGGAGATGTATTGTACTACTGAAAATCATTTAGAGACTAAATAACTGACAAGAGAAATCAGGGCATTGTTACAATGGCAACACAGTAGGCTTGCTGATGCCCACTGTTAAAAAAAATTACACAAACCTCTGCAGTTGAACTGTATACAACAAGGGAGTACTTGGCTGCTAAATTACTAAATCTAAAGATTTTTAAAAAGTGAAAAACATCATAGGAGCTGTGGTGGAGCAAGGATTTACAGAGCAAACCATTAGTAATAAAAAAACCCCCACAATATTGTATTTGAAGCATTTACTAAGTTGATTTTTTAAAAACAACAATAGCCTAGTTTGTTTAGTTCAGATGGCAAAAATTACACCAGAGGGGAAGAAGAATGTGAAAGCTCATGGATTTCTGAAGCATGTCCTTGTCATGCTAAACAGTATCGTACCCTGACTCATGTGCAAAAGAGGGCAGAAGACAGAAGAAAGGGAGGGAAAAGTAGGAAGCTATGATACAGAGGTGTCAACAAGACTAAGTATCAGTAATCCCTTTTGCTCAATTTATTTGAGCTGTGCCTGCATGATAGGCCGGGGATAATACAGGCTCAGAGACATACATTAAGGTGCATCATTTAGCCATCGTTTATTGCTATGTGAAAAATGGTCAAGCTTCTCTCCACTATGCACATCCACTGGAATGGCCAGAAGGAGATTGAATATATCTAGTTTTGTTTTGTTATCTCACAAATCTGGGTTCACACCCTGCTTTAAATCAATTACTATTTGTCTTGGCTCAAACTAAAATTCCATGCAGGAAGGAGCTCATGTAAGCAATACTAAGCTGTGGTTTAGCTCTATGTTCAAACCAGGTGCTACTGTAACAGAGAGTGCTGTTGTGTCTTATGGGCTAGGCACATAGTTGATCACTAAATGCTGGCCTAGATAAACCTTTTATCAATTCTAGCACAGCTCTTACATTCTTATAACACTGGCTTCAAATATCACAAAATGCAAGGAAGTGATTAATGCACTTATCTTAGCTCCATTATACAGTATTTAAATTTAATTCCCTACCATGTAATATACACATTGTCTTCTAATGGGCATGCAGAACTGTAACCTGAAGTACCTTGCTTTTTGGTTAACACTGATTAATTATTTTTCTATGCCACTACAATGTATACTACTACAAAATCTTATATAGACGCTCCTATTTCTGGGACCTAGTTGCACAGAAAACACACTTGTTCCAAATAACTTCTACTCAGTCTTACAAATGAACAAGACTTAGAAATGCTCCAAGTTTTAAATGAAGAATTTGTAACTGGATTTATTTTAGAGGCAGTGTCCAGTTTTATAACTGGGTTTTGCTCCTGAATGGACATAGCATAAGCTCTTCAGGCTCAAATTAGTTCTTCAGGAGGAACCGGTTGTATTTTCTAAGCTCTGTTTCCCCTCACCTGTGGGCTAACTCCAATATTTCACAGGGAATCATCATCCATCTAACTGAAATACTCTCTAACGGCCCATCAGCCTTGCCTTCTCTTTCAAATAGCCCAGCTGAGCACTGCACAGACTGTGATTTTTTCCCTTCTAAGATGTCTTACTCACTCCATAAGCTCAAGACTGACAGTCGAATTTCACACTGTGATAGCCCCCCATCGATTTTTCACTTGCAAGGAGCAACTCTACAAATTAAAGTTAACACTATTGTTGAAACTTTGAAATAACTGAGAAAAGGGACAGAAACATACCTGGACTACACCATCCTTACAAAGAATTCAATGTATTGGGAAGGATCATAGAATCAGAGTTGGAAGAGGAGGAGGAAGAACCTAGGGGTTAGAGCCATTCCAGACAATTAATACCCTTTTTTCAAAGAGCGCTCCTTTGAATGAAAAAGACTCTTATAAAATTTGAATGAAAAAGACTCTTATAAAATCTAGAACATGTGAGGGTACTGCTGCAGGTAAGGAGGGATTTTTTTTTGGTTCGTTTATTTGTTTCTTGGACTTAGTAGGGCTCTGTGCACTTCAGTGGGGCAATCTAGGAATGTGTGGCTTCTACAACAGCACAAAAATAAAATTAAAAATGTAAAAAATAGTCTGGGACATGGCCTAGGGGAGTGCTGTTTGCCACCAGCAACTTTTTTAAGCCCACGTGTGTCTTTGTCTCTGCTCTTACCAATTCATACAGACTATGATCCATTGGTCACAGGTCTCATGAAACTGAACTAAACCGTAAAAGCTGATTAACAGACTCCTATCACCTAAGCTTTTAGTTTCAGTGGAACATGCACTTAGGGACATTATGAAGCCATTGTGTATTTGGAGGAGATTATAGCTACAAGAGTCTGTTGGGAGTAGAGATGCAGCTGAAACATGGCTCCGGGCTCAGTTATGAGTCAGAATGATTATAAACTTATTGCAAAGAAGAGATGATCATTGAGATTTCCAAATTATTCTCCAACCTGGATAAAAAAGAATGTCTAGGCTTTCTAGACTGGCAGGAAAGTGTGACATGAAGTTGCCTTTTCCTTAATGCTTAGCAGCTACACTGCAGCCTTTAGATGCAGCTGCGCTGTTTCGCCGTTTTTAAAAAAGAAGCTGGGAAAAGCAGCACCTTTTTAAAGGCGTTTCTTCTCCCCCAAAACATAAAAAAAAGCGTTTTCATGGCACACTTTCCCTTTTTCTCATCTAAAGGCTACACTTTCATGCAGCCATGAACACACCTCTTTTTGCCAATCTAGATCAGGCCTAAGCTTACTATTCCTACCCATCCATTCCCTCAAACACTTAACCTTCTTTCCTTTAAACTATAGGGTGGGAGAACCTTTGGCCATTCAGTTGCTGAACTCATGCTATTGGCTTGTCTGAATAAGGCTGTTGGGAACTGGAGTTTCATACCTGGAAGATCAGTGGTTCCTCAGCCCTACTATAAACCCTACTTATTGGTCAGGCCAATACTCCAGTCATAGAAAGAATATACAAGAGGCCTCTTTCATTCTCATCTGTCTACCTGTATACACCTGGGCTTCTCAGGCTTTCTGATATTGGGGCCTGGCAATGATTTTTTCCACTGTGCCAGGTGCCAGCACCATACTGGCCCATTGGCCATATTGGCCTGTTTCTTTTTTCTTTCCTGGAAACACACCAGATGGCTCAGCCAATGGCTCTGGGACTAGCACCGGTCCAGGGACCACCACTTTTGAGCAGCACCACTTTACAGGAGGGTGCCCCAGTATCCCTTGAGAAAAGCCACTTTCACAAAAGCTAATGATGAACCCTCTAGCCTTCTTCTAGAAGGTGCCAGAAAAGGATGAAGGAGAGACTCTACTTCTTGGGCCTGAATTGCTGCTGTTTCTTCCAGGAAGTTGAGCTTAGAACTAAAGGCTGAGAGATATTAGCTTTGATTAAGAATAAAGTAGTATCTGGTTTCGGAGAAATTCCTTAAATTATGTCCAAACCAAAGTTAACATAAAGTTTGGGTGCTTGACTTGCCACTAGGCCTGAGCATTTCTCAGCTTGACATGATAAAGATGAGGAACAGTACTTATTGGGGGGTCCTGTGAAGGAAGCATAATGTACAGTGGGGCAAAAAAAATATTTAGTTAGCCATCAATTGTGCAAGTTCTCTCACTTAAAAAGATGAGAGAGGCCTGTAATTGACATCATAGGTAGACCTCAACTACATGTACATGCTATTTTAGAAATCATAATAAAAAGAACAAGCCTTTTTATCAGTATGACTGGGCAATTATAAAAAAAAAAAATTCCCCCCTTAAATTGTAAGCAATTCCTTGAGCTTCCAGATGTATGGAGGTACACTAGTATCATACACTCAATCTTGCTTACAGTAAAATAATGTGAATTACTTAATGCTGCTTAAGATTCTGTTTCAAACTGACACATCCTGCCCTGAAGGTAGTTCTGAACAGGACAACTGGGGCTTTTAAGATGTAAAACAGTGGTGTTGGTGCTGTTGTTAAATACTTATTTTTAACATGTTTCTGCTTTTTTCCTTGTTTAACCCTATTAATCCCAAAGCGTTTATTACAAATACTTTTATTTATGGAGATGGGATGTCTAAATTTATATTAACTATTTTTAGTTTCCTATTAAATAAATACAAAGAAATTTGATTTTGTCCATGGGAACTTATCAGCAACAACATTTAAAAAATCGACTTTACATCTGTGGCTCTCTAAAAACATTTTGTACAATTCTACAGAGACTAAAACAGTAACTAGGATCTTTAAGCATGGACAACATACAGTCTCTCACCCCATTCCGTTTGTCTATTATTTCATATCAAAGCCAAAATGCTATCTGAAACAAAATAATTGCAGAATGTATATATTTGCTTAAATCTATGTAGTTTATTATACATGTTACATCTGGGTATTTCCCTCATATGGAGTTTTACTGAATTCTGCCAAAGAGCTATAGCATAAATAAACCAAGCACATAAATGCTTGAGGTTGAGAATTATAAGTGGTCAACTGAAGCAGCAAAATTGGGTTTAAATAAGAATGTTTAAAAAAAATAGTGGGCAGGGACTCACCACCTGTTCTTTGACAAATGGAATATCCCACTATTGTACCTCTTTTCATTTCTGAGTGTTCAGCAGACACACATGCTAATGTGTGGCTTTCCAAATACTTCTGGACCGCATCTCTTATTATCCAGTACAGCAAGTGGTAAGAGATGGTGGAAACTCTACTCCAGCAACATTCTTCTTCATTCCTGAACTGTATCAATTAACTATTTCAGTCTGCAAATACAGCAGCTCCCTGCCTTGAACAAAATTCTCCTCCTTTCAGTAGTGGGAGTCGATATATTTTTGGTTGGCTCCTTCTGTCAAAAGAATGGGAACCATTATGCATTTGTAAGACCTGCACATGCATCTGAGCAGGCAAGATACTTGCACTGAAATGCAAACATTCCATATTCAAAAAGTCAAGAAATGGGATTTGATGTTTAAATGATATTATAGAAGCCAGAGGCTTACCTTTCGTTTGAGAAGACAAGTTCTGCAGCATAAATTCTATATTGCATCACTGTACAAGATATTCTCAGCTTTAACATTTGTAGTACATTTAAGAAAATATAAAGAAAATTTTCATGTGTAGCTACATGTGTGTTTGCACACACACATTCACTGACCTCTCTCCTCTAAAACCCTCTTCTAAACCAAATAAGCACCTTGCCCAATCAACCGTGAGAAGCATGAAGAGTTATATAAAGAAGATAATTATAAAGGGATTTAATGCTTGGCGAGCGCAAATTGCCAAGGCTCATGACAAAGGTGGTGCACATGCTTGCTTAACTGGCCCAGTGCCCTGGCTTTGCTCTTATGTAAGCAGCACAGCCAACACAGCATCCCAAATGAGATTTGTTTTATGGAAAAGAAAAGTGTGCCCCTTTGCTCCTGGGAATGGTAGCCTGAGTCCCATCTCCCTCTAGTTTTGCTCCATCCCTGATTAATGATCTTGTCTGCCTGATTTATGATTCACCCTGACAGATTAGAGTTTCCTCTTCAACCACCCCCCACATCTCCCACCCCAACCTCAGAAGGCACAGCCACACTCCACTGGAAATATTAAAGAATTATTAAATAAACATTCATACGTCATGTCTCTTCCCATCCTGAGCTCATCCTAGTCAACACTCGGCAGCCCCAGCCTGTTTGCTTTTCATGCTGACAACAAACAGCTGGAGTGATTCATGGAGAGGCTGGCTACAATGTTTCATGTCATATATCATGCTAGCAGGGCTCCCTGCCCCAACAGAGATAAACTGATCAAGCACAACGGACTGGAATGAATTTATGACAACACAAAATTGAGGAAAACAAATGGGAGGTGACCCAGTGGGGCACTAACCCAGACTCTTTCATTGGCCTGCAATCTAGTTTGGTGGCAGAAAGCAAAATTGAACATTGGCACTGTGAATTAAGAGGCTGGCTTCTTAACCCCAGAAACCTTGATTTCAAGATGGCACCAGACTACATGGCTAGTGTCTTCAGGAAGAAAAAGTGAGGGATTGTAGATTCTGCAGCCAGCAGACAGGTGGGCTAGTCTAGCAGAGCATCAGTGCTAAAATTCAGGGGCCAGTAACATGGAAAGGAAAGCATGAAAAATGAGAGGAAAGGCTGATGAAGTTACATGGACACTGACAAGAAGAGGAAAATATTACACCAAGCTGCCATAAAAGGCAAGGAGAAACTGTTCCCAGGGACTAACTTTTTCAGGCTGTAGAACAAAATGCACTGCATTTTGGTTCCAAAGTGAAAAGTCTATGGCAGGTATTCTATGCCTAAATTCAAGAGTCATAAACCACTCTTATCCAGTTCAGTTTTCAAGAACAGCAGCCCTAGGTAATTCCAGGGGGCTTGATTCTACTTTACCTCCCTGCACTCATTAAAATTAATTTAAACTTATATTCAGTTTTGGAATATAAGTTTCACAGCAAAAAAGTGAAAGAAAGCCTTCATCTGCTCTGTTATCACAGTGGCCCAATTCATATGTAATAATAAACTATAGTTAATTATTTTGACTGAAATAAGCTAATAACATGTTGTCATATGAATTTCAAACATAAACTAGAATAGATGGGCTACAGCAGAAACTGTCAGGGTAGATCTGAGATTAGATAAAGGAGGAACAGCCAATACATTTCTTTCTCTCCTTCTCACTCTCTTTAAGGCAAGTTGCTTGGCATGCAAGAGACTTTGCTACAAGAAGTCTGAAGCACATATTCCATTAACTTTCAACCCAAGTACATTAGCTGTGTGCCAAAACAAGGACAGTTTACTGTATTGTATTAGCTAATTAAAAAGATACTCTCCATGCCCAGAGTTTGTTTTGGAAAGGGAAGAGAAAATGAATGTCATTCTTATAAAAGTAGGATCAATAAAGAGAATCACTGCTAACTCCATTAACCATTGTTCTAAATGGGCAGCCCAGCTGACACAGGTGATAAACCATGTGCTTCTAAACACTTTTTTAAATGCTAATCAGACGTTACATGGAGCTTAACACACTAATCAATAACGCCCAGATTTAAAAGCAAAAATTAAAGTTATGAACAGAAGGAAGTGATCCCAAGGAGTGCTTGCCACAAGTACCACCCAAAACAAGAAAAATGAAACCAATTTAGCTCCAGATTAAGAACCAGGAACTGGAGATGAATCAATTTAGCTAGCTGGGCTGGGTCACCATATATCATGCCTTGGCAGTGCAGGTTGAAGCTGCTAGACAGTATGAATAAAAAGAACACCTTCCTTTTGTCAGGCCGCAAGGTCTGATCCCAGTTATCAATTAACTTAACAGAGCCCACCTCTTCCCACACAGCATTTTAGCTCCTTAACCATTGCGACACAAACTATTTATCACACAGAATCCCTGAGGAGTAAGGAAAGGACAGCACAGCTGGCACCTCTGTTTCTAAACAGTCTTGTTTCTTTCTCTGTGGAAGTCAAGAGCCTCTAACTAAAAGTCAGAGGCCACATTCTATAAGAGATTTCTTATCGGCTAAGACAAAAATACTGTCTAGTGCAAAAAATAAATAAAAAATGGCAGCTGACATTTACCTTCTTTCAGAAAGTAATGGAGGCTGAAAGCCAAAGTGTAATTTTTGACTTTGTAAGTCAAGAGAGCTTTACTTGCCACAAAGGAGCAGAGACATATTTTACAACACAGAATGACTGTATGAGGCACTTGGGGAAAGTTTCAGGTTCCACAAGATGCAGTGAATAAAGTTTTTTAAATAATTGAATCAAGATGATGATGTCAATTCATCATTTGGACAAGTGTTTTTAAAAAAATGTCAAACCTTATTCTCTAGGATGCAGCACAAAAATACTAGGGAGTCACAAATTAATGCAATGGACAGATACTGCCTGGTAAGACTGAATTCTCTTATCCCCATGGAAAATGCTATCAGGAGCGTGCTGTATACTGAATGAAGAAAATGGCAAAACCCATCTGTTACTGCAAAAGAAGCCAGTACATGTTAACACAACTAAATTAAATGGCACACACGCCTCATTACATCATGATCATCCCCCTACATACCCTTCTCTTAATTTCTGCCACTGATGTTTTAGGAATCCTATAACCCTAGACTTGAATTCACTGGTATAAGGAGGCAAACAATGTCCTGACACACTGAATTTAGTTGGTATGTTAACCTAGAAGAGGAAGGTTTAAAGGGCTCACATAACTTAGAATTTCACTCTACCTCAAGTAGTCTGTTCCAAGGTCGCACTCCTCATGCCAAAGTTTAGGGACACTGGATACTCCCAATCCTTCCAACTGCTGCTTCTGCTTCCCACTCTCATTTTTATTTGCATTCTCTTTTTGTCTCTCTTTTTACAATTGCTCTTCATTCTCAGCAAGGGCCCTCTAACCTTACTCTAATGTCTGCTCTGGTAGTAGTCTGGCTAACCATGATGAAAGAAACTTCAAAGGTGGAAGCCTGTCAACAGTAAAATAGCTGGAGGAAGGAGAGGAAAATCTGTTGTTGTGTGCCTTCAAGTCTTTTCTAATTTAGGGTGATCTTACGTTTTCGTTGCAAGATGTGTTCAGAGGTTTTTGCCTTGCCCTCTTCTGAGGCTGAGAGAGTGTCACTTGCCCAAGGTCACCGAATGGGTTTCCTTGGCTGAGTGGCCATTTTAACCATCATCTCCAGAATTGTAGTCCAATGCTCAAACCATTACACCATGATGGCTCTTGAGAAAAATACAGCAACAATTAAATGTAGTGAAGAAAGAATGCAAAGGAGCAAAGTCAAACATGATTTGCTGACTGAAGAAGTCCACCGCACAAGGGCTGGAAAGTATACAAAACTGTGTATAAGCATGCACAAGACAATACTTGCACATAAAATGCACCTGGATCCGAAACTTTTGCAGAGTATTTTGCAGAGTGACTAGAAGAAAATCAATCCCTATCCAAGGACCAAATGAGCCTGATGGAATTTGTCTATTAACTTGGTGGATGATGGATACTTAGATGATGTGAAGTGGGGTGGGAAACAAAGTCCTGAAAAGGCTAGCAAAGTTTGGTTTCCTGTTCTGTTTAGGTGGGGGCAGGGTGAAGGAAGGGAGTCCCCTCACAGTTCAGTTAAGCTTTTCCAGTGACAGTGCTTGAAGCCAAAGATATGAAACATCACCCCTTCCACTTCAAAAGTGACACACCAAAATGGAGATTTTTTTCATTACAGGTGGGGGCATCCCAATAAAGAATGAAAAACAAAAGGATGTGTACAATTCCAATTTTAATTTAGGTGGAGAGCTAACACTTTGACTAAGTTAACAATTGAAAATATTTTCACTTGAGAAATATATGAGCTAGAAGGATACCAGTAAGGTTAATACCATGTGCTATGCTGCCCCTCTGCTACAAGGCTCCTGGGAAATTTCTCTTTCCACCCCTACTACAGAATGGATACTCACTTCTCTATGTCACTGTTCTTGCAGGTCTTTTGCATAGGCTCCTGTTTACTGCTCTCCCCATTACTTGTTGATGGCATTTCTGTAAAGGAAAAGCCCAGGATCAGTGAGGAAAAGGGAAGAGCTGAAGTTATTCACATATTCGTTGAGTGAAATGAAAAGATGAGTTAATGGTTCCACTGTTGATTCCCAAGAGAAAACTATTAAGATGGGCAAGTCCCACCCTTGCTGAAGAATCCAAATGACAGGTGTTGCAGAATTATTCAAGATGCACTAATGACTGGCCCAGTACAACCGACTTGTACAACTTATCACAAAGCTGCTACTATAGTGCTATGGTTTATTCAAAAGCAAATTATGAGTTTGGGATACCAAATTCTGAACATCTGTCTCAATCTATCAAATTATTGTCTCCTGTACAATAATAACTGTACAACAATCTCCCCCCTTTTTGCAAACAGTGGAATCCTGGGATTTATGGGGAAAGAAAGAGAAAGGGGTTTCAATCTCCCCCTCTTTTGCAAACAGTGGAATCCTGGGATTTATGGGGAAAGAAAGAGAGAGAGGTTTCTCTCCCCTCTTTTGAAAGCCATGTATTTTGGGAATGCTTTTGGTAAAGGGAAAGAATGTGTGTGTGTGTATGCACACACATGCTGAGGTTTGTTTCCCCTTTTACATGCTGAGATTATGACCTTTGGGACTTGGGAGGGGTCCAGAGAGGGAGATGTATGGAGGGAAGTGGTGATTTGTTTCCCACTTTAGATCTTTTGTAATACACCCCAGTGTTTGACCCTCAACTTATCCACAGGTCATATCAAAACCCATGATTTTGCCTCCCAAAACTGTCCTCGACTTATAATGAGGTCGACTTATACACGAGTATATATGGGTAATTTATTTTTTTAACTTTCAACATCTTGACCCAGATACCCATGCAATGGTTGTGTTGTCTTATTTTGTGAATTTTAGTTATGTTGTTTTAACTTAATGTTAGTTTAATTCAATTTTAAAGGGTGGGTGGCGGGGCATGGGTTATTGTATATTTTATCTTGTATTTTTAATTGCTGTAACCCGCTCCAATTGGCTCACAGAGGAGCGGGCTATAAATAAATAAATAAATAAATAATAAGTGAGCCTCCAACAAAAAGTATTATAACTAAAGTTCTTATCAGGCATCACTATCTTAGTCTTGATAGTGGAAGGACTTGAAGAAGGGAAAGAATAGCTAAGAAGATTCATGGGGCAATATGAATAAATACTGGGACATAGAAAACATTTCAAAGCACAGGTCTCAAGGTAAAAGTCAGGAAATTGGTCTGGGCAATAGAATCCTTAATTTCTAGGATTCTGAAACAAATTGAGGGGTTTGACGTTCCCCAAACCATCTGCAAAGTCTATACCAGGCTAGCCATAGTACCGAAAACCAGAAATTATATCTCAACTTTAATGCTAATCATGCTCCTCCGAAGACAATTAATATAAAACCCCATCATCTTCTACCTGACTTATTTTATAGTTTTAAATGAACTATCACTCTCTTGTTGGAAAGAAAAGACAGTACCTGTATCCATGAATACAAATTAAAATGCTGCAAAGTTTATCCCATTAAAACCCAATAGTTGGAAGGTACTTTATTTCAGAGCTCCAGATGCATGGTGTTATGTGGAAGAGTCACTCAGGAAAACAAAATTCTGCCATATGAATAACATTAAAATTGTACCCTGAAACACTATTATTGTTCTCCAAGTGCCTGTGTGATCAAGGAACAGATCTGAGCTTGCCACATATGTATTTTTCACTCACCATCACTTGCCCATTTAGAGAATTCTGGTGTTATCCGGGTACTAGGCGTGCCACCACTGAGGGGGGGAAAGAAACCAACAGTAGTGAAAAGTACAACACAGGAAAATTCATTGACATACTGTCTACTTATCAATGATAAGGATTTATCATTTGTATGGCAAATAATACAGTTTAGAAATCCATTTGGTTTAACACCAAACAAATATTTAAGATGGAGCATTACTGCCATTTTGCTGACACATCTGAGTGAAACATCTGTATAACCACATAATAAATCCTGCACAGAAGTGAGACTTGAGCTCGCATCTCCCAAATCCATCTTAATGTATAGCCATAAACCCAATTTATGGATACTATCCCAATGAGAGGAATTGATAATTTTTCAAGAAACACTAAAAGAATTTCTTGGGCTTTAACAGCTAAGGTTAAAAGCATGTCTAGAGAAAATGTCACTTAATGTTTTTTTAAAGCCTGCTCAGGTTATTGTGACTACCACAGCCTAAGTACATTGCTGGCCTGTCTCATGTGGCAGTGGATATCTTAGCTCAAGTTTCTGCAATGGAACAGAGGGATGGTGATCTGTTTTACTTTAGTTTTTTGGAGGGGGGTCCATCTTATTTACCTGACCTGCTATTCTAGTCAGCTAATTTCCTCATGAAATTTAGTTTGGCAAATCCCTCCCTTGCAGGGATAAAGAACCAACCAAGATGGCCTACGTATTTCTAGAAACTAGACTGGCAGGTCTGACAATTCAGTTAAGGCCTTCGTCTTGCTGTGAAATGTTGAGAAGGCCATTGTACAGTTGATAACTAGCAACTATGCTAGTGCAATGAAACAGGGTTGATAATAGCTAGAGTACAGGTAGCACAGGTCACAGAGTATGCATAGTCAAAGACTAGCTACAACTCCACATTGTGGATATTATGTGCCTGGGAGATTGGCAAAAAAAAAAAAAAAAAAAAAAAAAAAAAAAAAAAAAAAAAGGGGGGGGGGGAGAAAAAGAAAGAAAGAAAGAAAGAAAGAAAGATATGTTTCTTGGAATCAATTTCAGTTTTCACAGGCTGATGATAAGAACAAGATATTTGAATCAGTCTATGCTATTACATGGAAGCTTGGCCCATGCCATCTTGGCTGATAAGGGCTAGTTGACTGGGAGGATCCAAGGGGTAAGAAATGTCTGTCAGGAAGTGCTGCCTGCCTCTCTGAATGAGGCTGTAGTGCACTCTTTCCTGAAGAGGATCTGGACTCAAGAGATACTGTATGTGAGTACTACTGCCCCATTGCTAATAACCTCTTGCATGTGGTGGCTAGGTGAATTCAGATGCTCTTGGAGAAAACAGGTTATCTGAACCCAATTCCAGTCTGACTTCAGGCTAGGGTGCAGTGCTGAGACTGTCATGGTTTCCCTGGCTGAAAACATACTCCAAGTGAAAGGTGGAATGTTAACCTGTTGGTCCTTCTATACCTCTCTGAGGGTTTTGATACCATTGATCATGGTTATTTTACTGAATTGGCTCTTCACAATGGTAGTAGAAAGGCACCATGCTACAGTAGACCTGCTCTTATTTACAGGCCTGCTGGTGGACTCATGTTCAGCTTTGATGCGCCAAATACTTCTATTCTATCCCCAATACTAATTAATTTCAATATCAAATCACCAGGTGAGATCATTAGTAATTTTGGCATTGGATGCTTTCAATATGCTGACAGTTAGGTCTACTTCTTAGAGATCTTGTAGCACTTTTGAGACTGAATGAAAAAAAGTTGTAGCATAAGCTTTCATAGACAAGCAAGGTGTCTGCCAGCCTTTAAACATCAAATAGTAGTCAATGTCCATTCAAATTACTGAATAAAGCAACTACCTGAGGCAGACAGGTGATTCTATAGTGTGAAACTTGATTTCAGGCCCCAGCTTGCAACAAACTAAGCACTAGGAAAACTTCATTTCATTGCTCTATCAATCTTTTCAACCTTGACCTCCAACACTCACTCAGCCTAAGAGACTGGAGCAATGTAAGTGCTGTTTCCACACAGGGCAGAGGGCTTGAAAAACCAATTCATTTCTTAGCTCCCTGTTAACACCCATTCAGTTATTTGCCTGAAGTGCTTTTTAGAGGCTTCCACATGGAAGCCTCTGTCGAACTCCAGTTGACAGCTTATACTAGTCCAAAATACAGAATCAAGTAGCACAAGAATCAGGGCCTATTAAGGCTACCCACCTCAAGGAATATACTGATGCTAGCAGAAACCAGAATGCTCTAAGAGTTGGTGCTCTGAGCACATGCAACTATTCCCAAGCCTTTTAAAAACTTGCTTTCACACAAATTATTAGCATACTAACATTCAACTCTAGTTTTCTAAGTCATAAACCAAACAAGTCAGACAGTTCCTTAAGAGTGGGTAAATTGCAGCAAAGGTTGGATAAAAATTAACAGCTCTGAAAATGAATCTTGTGGCTTGTAGATTTAGAACTACATGGTAGTTGTCGTTTCTGGAAAAAGTCAAAATACCCTTTGTTATGTAGTTCTACTGGCTTGTTAAAACTTTCTTTTGCTTTTTTGGAAGGGGGATCTATTTTCACGAAAGGGTTTTAAGATGTGTTTTTATTGTTTTGACTAATGGTTTTTCAGAAAAATAGGATTTTTTCAGAGTCATGTGGTTAGAAACATACTAAAAATAAAATTCATTTAGAAGCAGTAAAAAGACCTGCTTTACTGCACTCTTGCCTCACAGACCACTAGTTAGCAATCTCACACAGAATGTGAAAGTGCATTTATTAACAGCTCAAAAAATTAACATTTGTTTTAATCTTAGGAGGGTGCATTTCCAAATCTCAGATTACCATAAAACTGACTAAAAATACAGAAAGAATAGATTATAAGGGGGCAGATACCATTCGGAATTATGTACCGGGCATCTGATACTCAAATCACACTACATAACCTATAGAAAGTTAAGGACATTTAAGTTCAGATCTATGGGACTAATCCTGGAACCATGTGTAGTGAACAGGCCGATCTATCAGCCAATCACAGAGCAACATGAGACCAACCAATGAGAAGCCGGCTGGGGAGGGCTATAAAAGGGCTTTGCAGAGAGTGAAAAGTGGGTTTTAGTTTTGGGGTTTTTGTTTTTTTTTGAGGGAAAGAGTCACATCGAAGGAGGGTGTGCTCTTAGGGATCCTGAGGGAACATTCTGATGGTGTTTGGAGACCACAGAGGGGTCTTAAGAGTCCAGAGAGGGACTAGATAGGCTTGGGGAGTCTAGCAGAGAGAGGCTCAGAATAAGCCAGTGGTTGAAAAAAGGATTTTGATCTATGTTCTGTAGATAAAAATATCAATACAGCCACACAGGTAATCTTATTTTAAAAGGACTTCTTGTAACTAAATAATAAGTTGTTAGTAACAGCTTTGAAACCTATTTATAGTTTATTTTTATATTTTATAATAAAATTTTATTAGTGGTTGAAATACAACTTGGCCTCTGTTTGAAACAAACCATGCTACCTAATATAAGAGACACAGAGGGGCTGTGTCATCGCAAAGAGACTTAGTGGTTAAAGATAAGGGGATCACCACATAATATTTTGGTGGCAACGGTGGGATTAAAATTCCCATTGGGCTGCCACAGCTGAGAGTAGGTTGTGGGTGGTAAGCCCTCCCTCCTTAGGACATCATCTGGTCACCTAAAAGGGAGTGAAAGAGGCCTAGCAACACCATCCGGCCTGGCCTCAACTTGAAGAGCCCTCCCTCCTGAGGACATCATCTGGCCAACTAGAAGGGAGTGAAAGAGGCCTAGCAGCACCATTCGGCCTGGCCTCAACTTGAAGAGCCCTCCCTTCATGACAACGCTATCTGGTTGCCTAGGAGGGAGTGACAGGAGAGGCCAAACTCCATCAGGCCTAGATTAAGAAGCCGAGCCCTCCCTCCAGTGCATCTGCCTTGATCCAGGCATCAGAAGGAGAGAAGAACTGCTGGACCTGATCCCCTTCCCCATCACCATTCCCTTCTCCTTTTGTGTCGTGTCTTTTAGATTGTAAGCCTGAGGGCAGGGAACCGTCTTAAAAAATAATAATTGCAAGCCGCTCTGATAGCCTTTAGGGCTGAAGAGTGGGGTATAAATAAATAAAAAAAATATTAAAAAAGACCATTTGAGAGAGAATTCACCACACCATGTATGCACCTGTCTCACTGATTTCAGCAGGATATGCAATGTGCTTAACAGTGCCACTATTGTTCCCAGCTGTTTTCCTTTGCTTATTTATATTTATAATATTTCTTGTATCTTTCTCTATTTAGTAAAAAATTTAGAATTCAGGTCTTGCAAAAAACTCAACATATTGTAACCCACAGGCCCTGCTATTACATTTGTTACACATCTACTTGATATTTTCTTTGATATCTCTAATGGGAGAATTTATAGATTTTTTTTCTAATGTAGAAAGTCTCCTAATAGTAGGTACAAAGTCAAGTGAACATATACTGTATCATGGAAAGGCTGCAGAAATAAATTGTCTTTTTTGCAGTTTTGGCATAATGTGGCCAGCAGGATTTTTACCACTTACCATTTTATAGATGGGTAGCTGTCCTCTTGGAATGTGCCAGCTCCACACGCTTTCTCTGTCCTGGCCCTGTGATGTACTAAACTGAATGCACCCTGAAAAGTCCTCTTTATCCCCGCCCTCCCCCCCACGCCGGCCAGGATCATATAGCACACCATTCTCCACTTTCATACAATACTTTTAAAGAGTCACTTACTTTAAGACAGCACCTCTTAGTGCTTCTCTTTCTTTGGCTTCACCTGGTTCTTCCCCAGTGCATGGAATGATATCTGCTTCTGTATATCTGAGCATGGAGAGTTAAGGACAGCACAGGCTGATATAAACATTATGGTTTTCATTTTAATGTTTATTTCAAGAAACTTAGAGGTAAGCAATGTGCAGTGCAATGTGCAATTGCAATTGCACCACACAGTACATTAAAAAAACAAAAATAAATAATGTGACGTACTGAAGGCGAATTTTCAAAGAGTACTTGACGTGCCAAGTTGAAAAGCAAACATCTATGTGATAAAAACACATTCATTTGAAAGAAGCACAAAGGGAAACTTGCATCTCCTGAGCAAAGAAAAGCCAGTGAAGATTGCTGCTAGGGAATAACTAAAAGTGTTTTTCTAAAACCCCTAAAATCCCAAATTCCACCAATCTGAGCCTGGTGCAAGAGATGTACACTTAGAATTAAAAAATTATAAGTGAGGAATTAGTTTTGAGTATCAGCACTCAAAAAACCTCTCAGTGCTCTTGCACAAAAATGTATTCCAAATGTTCTTGATTTCAGCATTTGAATGCAAAACAAAAGAAGAGTAATTTGAACCTATTATAAAAACGAATGGGTGTCAGAAATCCTGGTCACTCTATTACAAATCATCCTGAGACTTACAAGTAGATACAGGTGTACATTTGGCCCACTGGTGATTTAGAGTACATGCAACTTGTGTGCTGGTCTCCTAACTTTTAGAAGCTAAAATAATTAAAACCTGTACACATTATCAGGAAAACAGCAATGTTTTAAGTGGTTCAGCAAAGCTACAGCCTCACAGTGGGAGTCTAGGACCTCTAGAAAATGATACTGTGGTTTTCCATATTCCAGTGTGTCATCTCCATCCACATCAAGATCAGCATCACTGTCTGGATTCTCCTTGCCACTGCACATAACAAACCCAGATCCTGGAAAGAAAGAAAAATAATGAAGCATATGTTACTACACTGAACTCCAAACTGAGGAACATAAAGCTTGGAATAGGGGAAGAATGAGAGAGAAATAGCAATTTCATCTGCACAGGTTTGTAGTAGTTTCCTTCCTCTAGAACAGTGTTTTTCAAACTACCTGAAATGTGGGACCAGCAATTACGTTTCTGCAATATGTCACTGACTGAACCCATTGGGTTTATCTGCTTTTCTCCCCTGGCAATTCAGAAAGGACCAATGGCTTGGGGACTTGTCCAGAGACAATCACTCTGAGAAGCACTGCTATAGAGCAGGAGTGGCAAAGCATGGTTCCCAGGACCATTTTTATGGCCCCCAGAAGTCATTTTTTGAGCCTCAAATTGTCCCCAAATGTGCTATAAAAGCATTTTCACCTTGTTATTGCCTCCCCCCCTGGCCATTTAGGTCCCAGAGAGTTTTCAAAACTCAGGAAGTGAAAAGAAAGTGACATATTAGTAACTTCTTATAAAGAAGGCCTTTCCTAGACCTAAAATGACCTCAGCAGGGGCCCTCCAAACATGGCAAAAATGGTCCTTACAATGCCTTGCAAGCATTTAAGGGCACAAAAATGGGGGGGCGGGGGGGGGGGGGCGGGAAGCTTCCCATACATGATTTGATTTTTCAAGGCAATGAAAAATGACAATCTATCTTTATTTAGCCTAAAACAATACATGCTAAGCAAAACACATGTTTTGCAACCACTTAATTCAAAGCTTTGGCCAATGCAGACTGCATTTTACAAGATGATGCACAATACTTTCTCAAGTTGTGGTTGGTTCAAAGGTTTTAGGTTTCAGAGCTATGTTTTTTTTCAACATGTTCTGCCACTACTGCTGTCTTCTTCCTTAATTACTCTAATAATCACTTTAATATCTTGCCTATATTCTGGAGATCAGTTTTCTAAGCTTTTACAACTTGATGTTAAAATGTGATTGACAGTAAATATTGTAATCTTGTTCAAAGAAGGGAGAATATGACATGAAATCTAACCCTGAACAGCAAGCCAATAGTGTATGATCATGAAATATAATGTTTATATTGTGGAGTAGGATGGACAGAACAATGTATAAATAAATTACTAAAATATTTTAAAAATTAGTGGTAGGACAGCAATTGCCACACTCTTCCAAAAAAAAAAAAAAAAAAGGAGAGGGGATTTTATGCACATAAACATCTGAACAATTTTGTAATTATCACAAAACATCTGCTGAATCCTATCACAACACTCACAATTGCTCTACTACTAGGTTACTTTCCCCTGGAAGCTATCACTAGGTACAGTAGTTCTTGCATTACTCTGTTGTCACTCCTACAATATTGATTTTTCCATATGTACACTGCATTGTTTGCTAATCTGCACATGATGAGCCAAATTCTACAGCCCCCCCAATTAAACGTAAGAAAACACTGCATTAATGAATTTGAATCAAATGTTCTAACACATGCCTACAGCTTTCTTTCCAACAGAATGTGAATTTTTGTCTATGTATGCACAAAAAATCCTAGTACAGCATCTCACACATTTTAATAAACAACTGACTTTGCCAAAGAAGGAAACATGCGTTTGCAAAGACCACAATTTTTTAGAAACATTTTCTCATGTTCCATCAGAAGTATTATGCAGAGGTGCTTTAAATCTCTTAGTGTGTGGAACAAAACAAGGCTCTGCCCACGGGAAGACTTGATACATTATTTATACCTATCCACCAGCTTTAAAAAGTCATGGATTTCTGCTCTACACTGGAGTGAGACAGAGAGGAAAAGCTTTTAATTCTTGAGGTGCCATCAGGTAGTATTGTAGCCATAGCATCTTAAGATTCTACACATGGCTGGAACTGCCCATAAGCAGACCCTGTCCTCAGCATGAAGATGTGTTTGAGAATGGTTTAAATAGGGTCAAAGCTTTTGTTGAACCTTTGTGGCCCACATCATTCACATTTCTTCACTACACAGGGCACTGAGAACACCACGGCAGCTGTTTAAATATTTGAGGTCTATACTGCTTCAAATTTATTATTCATCCCAGGTTCATTCAAACCAGATTTCTAGACAAGTACAGTTATAAACAGATTAAACAGGATGTTCTCTTCAAGCAAGACAACCCAACAGGATCACACCTGCTTTGTGTGTGCAGATGCAAATGAAAGGATCTAAAAAACTACTACTTTTTGACATACTGTATATGTATTTGTCGAAGGCAGGATTTGGGACCAAAATTATGGATTTTGATATGACCTGTAGATGAGGGTAAAACCTAGGGGCATGTAACAAAGGATGTAAAGGATGAAGCAAAGCAAAACAATGCCAAAGAACTTGCAAAAATCCTAGTAGGCATAACTGTTTGTGCTCACCCTAAAGGCTGGGTGGATGAGGAGGGAACTATGGAAAATGGTGGCTGTGTTGGGGAGGTGACCAGGCAGAGGTGGATCTGAGAAAACTCGCACAAGGAAAAAAAGATGAAAAGGCAATGCAAAGAAAACGGTAACTACATTAGCAGTGATTATAGCCTTTAACTTTAATGTAATATTTATCCCAGAAAAACTGACAAACATACACAAATGTCTTATTTAAATCCTTCAAAGCCCAATTCCACTCCTTTGAGGGAAAAGTGCAATGGAGCTGTTACTGCTTGTCATTTTTCCACCAGGCATTCCAAAAAAGTTAGAAGAAGTGCCCTAGCAGAGAGAGTAGAGGAAGTTGGTGCTCTCACGTTTCGCCACTCAGCTCAGAGAAGGGGATGGTTCCTTTTTTGATAAGGTTTAAAGTACAGTACTTATACTGACCCGTGGATAAGTCAACACAGTTTTTTTGGGTCAATTTTCTGACTTATACATGAGTGTATATAGCAAGTGTAATTTCACCCTGCAACATGCTGAGTGCTCAAAGTCCAAGACTGAGAACAATAGCCAACAAAAATGTCTGCAACTCACTCTATTATTGCCCTGCCCAAAAGTCTAGCACAGTTAAGTAAGTGCTTGAGGCAACACGTTTCAAGGAAGACAGAACACACATCTCTCCTAATTTAACCTTATTACAGTTAAGGCCAATCTGTTCTTCATGTTTTATATCTGCATATCCCTACTTTCTAAAAAAGAGAAGAGGATGCACACATTATGTAATTATCCACTTGCTAGACACCATTAAGAAGAGAGAGAGAGTGGTTGGTTGTTTTGCATGGTATGTGCTACAAAAGAGCCTGCAATCTAGGAGGATCTGAGCCTTGGAGAAATTACCAGTACTGGTTGAGGGAGGTTCTCTGAGACTTCTATAGTTTCCTGTATAGACAAGTCTGTCAGTTAACTCACTTGTGGCTTGTCTGCCAGTAGTTAACTTTGTCAGTAAAGTGACTAGATAAATTTAGATTGCTTGTTGCAAATTGTTTGTTTCAAATTTTATTATTTGAAAAAAAGATAAAGTCTTGCCAACAGCCACCGACGTAGGTGGGTTACTGCTTAATCAGCTCCCTCTTCAGTTACAGTATGAGAAATTTCTTTCTTAAATCACAGTCTGCAATTCCTCCAAAGAGCTAGAATGTCACAAATTTAAGCAATGGACGTGAAAGCAGTGTTGGTTCAGAGAAAAGAACTAGGTTCTGTTGGGGAGGGGTGGTGATTGGTTTTTAAAAAGAGATTAGCTAAGATCAAAATCTACCTCAAAACTACTCTAAAAATTCTACTCCTTAAGTTTAGGATGTGGAGACAAATGAGTTGTTTCATGATAAGTTGTGTCATGTGCTCAAATGTGTTCCCTTACTACTTGGTACAAACCAAGCACCTGGAGATAGCTTTATCTGCCCTAGCTCAATGCTAGGGAATTCTAGGAACTGTAGTTTTGTGAGACATTTAGCCTTTTCTGTGAGAGAGCTCTGGTACCACAATAAACAAATCCCATAGTTCCCTAGCACTGAGCCAGAGGCAGTTAAAGTGGTTTCAAACTAGATTATTTCTGCAGTGTGTTTTGGACCTAAGCTGCCACTTTCCAACGTACTGCCCTCATCTTCATCATTCCATATTTTCCATCATGTCAAACTTTCAGCAGAAAAAGAAGCCACCTGGGCCACATCAAGCATCCATTTTAGTCCACTATTCTGTTTTTCCAAAATTCTAAACCAGCAGCTTCCAGAAAACAAAGGTAATAAACCTCCTGTGGTGTTGAATTTCCTCAAGCACCACCTCTGGTGACTGGTATTAAGACACATTTCCTTTGGAGCTGAAGATTTCATTCGTCCAATAGTTAACAACAGTCCCATCCTTCATGAATCAATCTAATTCCCTTTTAATGCCATAATCAACTATTCTAAATCTGAAGGATAAGAATACTGTTTTCAGTATTCATTTAGACCACCGTCCCAGACTAGAAGTTAACAGAGCATATAACATGAATGAAGTGTGGAACAATTAATTAAGAACATTGTATCCAAATAGTAGCTCAAGTGGTGACAAAAAAAAAAAAAAAAAAAAAAAAAAGAAAGAAAGAAAGAGAGAAAGGCAATTCTGAAACATATATATGTTATCTATCCTCAGAATGAGGAAAGTACATTATAGTTCTAAGATTAAGTCAAACATAAAAGCTCTGTTTTAAGGCTTATTTGATTTTCCAATGAGAAAAGCTGCATTTTGCCAGCTCTCATCTCTTATCTGCATGGTTTTGTTTATATACCACTCATCTTTGGTGACAAAACCAACTTTACTAAAAGTAAAGCAACACTATTCTCTGACATTCTTAATCCAAGATGCCTACTTAAAAGTCCAGACAAATAAGAGTGAGCATGCAGGTCAGACTCTGGGGCCATTAAGCCAGGGAAAAACAAAGTTACTGTTCTGTCTTTGATCCCCATTGCTCTTGTAGGCGGCTGCTCTGACAAGCAATTCCAGCACCAGTGTTGAGTGGCACCTCTATAAACCCTGTGACAGTTCAGGAGACAAACTCTCTCATCAGTCAGAATGTACCTATCAAGATCACTTACCTTGAGAGCACAGTAGCCCTCCAGCGCTGTGTACACAGCTCTGCTCCGCTTGCCCTCGGAGCAGCTGGCCCCAGCACCAAAATCGAGTTAATGCTGAACATTCTAGGAGTTCAGAACAAGAAACATTCCTGCTGAGATATGAGTACAAAAGCTTGCAAAGAGCAATGAGGCCTTTCTCAGAGGTGCAGCAGGCCAGCTTTAATCTGCACATATTATACAATTCTGGTCTTATCCAACATTTACAATGAAAATGGATTATTTTACACTTTACCACCCTCAACAGCATAACACCTTGTATGGACCTGATCTCATCTAATTCTGGAAGCTAAACAGGGTCAGATTTGGATAGTATCTGGATGAAAGACAGGTAGGTCTAGAAATAATCCTACCTTAAACCTTAAGAGAGCCCCTGCTGTCACTCAGTTGACTACACCGGGCTCGATGTAGTCAGTTCACTACAATGAGCAGTGATCTGACTCAGCATAAAGCAGCTTCCTATGTTCCTCCTTAATTTAGCACATATGGTATGACTCAAGTATTACTGAAATGATACAGCTTGAAAAAAGTTAATAGAGAACTCTGTCCTACTATCCGGTAAACTGTTAGAATTAAAGGGTATCCCATGAAATTCATTTACAGCTAAAAAGTAAGGTACCAATAGCTGTGGCAACAACTGTCATGGAATATGATGATGATCAGATGCACACCTAAATTAAAAATTCATCAGTCAATCATCTTATTAACAGAGACGAGGAAGTTATCAAGTCTCCTGCAGTCTGTATAACCACCAGGATTTCTGAAAAAGGGAAGAGCTTTTTTCTTTTTGTTGTCATCAGTGCACAAATTTTCTTTCAATTACAAGCCAACTAAAACATAGGGAGCAGTGAACTTTATTGTTTCAGGAGATACTTACTAAAAGGCCAAAAGTCCCTGTGAGAATTTCTAACTGTTCATTGTTGCAGTAGGACTCTAGGGGTGTCCATGATTTCAACTACGATCCTGTCAGAAAATCCCACAATTGAACACTTAAAGCATTTTAAAAACAAAAGTAGAAACATATTTTAGAAGTACCTGTACTACAGAATGAATTCCTTGTCACCCCCTTCCCCACTATGTATCATTTTTCTCTTTTAATGTTTGCCTAAAGAATGTCTATTCCCCTTCTCCAGCACCACAATCTACACCTACTTTTTAAAGGAACAAGCAGATCCTTGTTCAATGGTTCTACTAGTTCCATTACATCTGGTGTGTTATTATACAGTTCGTGGGATTGGGGCTCATGACACCACAGCAGTAAGAAGGAAATCGCTCGCTTCCAAAATAGCATTGCTAGGAAATAGGAGTTTCAATGAAAAGTAGTGAAGCATTTCCTAATATTCTTCCATAACTTTCTTGAATTATCTCAAGCTGTTTAAAAGCCCTTAGCCATGTTCATTTACAATGCTCCATAAAAAGATCAAAATTCAAGTCTACTTCTTCAACAGTTTGATAACAAATTATTTAGGTAGCCTTCAAATCCTACTAGTGCAATGGAAATTGTATAGTTTGCTGCATGACAGGGACCAGGTAATAAATTTATGGCTCAATTCTGCTGAGAGGAGGGGGAACCAGAGATTCAGCTTGGGAAATGTTAATAATGAAAAGGGCAAACATGAACTGTTCCTGTCCTGGGGGGGCAAGGGGGGCATCTGCATAACCATTCACTTCACTATTGCCAGCCCTCGAAAATAAGTGACAATAGGATACCAACTGCATCTTCAGTTGAGCTATTTATCTGCTATGTGTATGCACATTTCTACTGCTGTGAAACAAGACTGTGACAAATATCTATAGGATTAGATCCTCTTTTAAAAAGTAAACACTAGAACTAAAGCAATTAAAGCACAGACTGTTGTTTATATGTAGTGTTACAGATCAACTATTTGTTTTACTCACTGTTATTCCAAATCTCTTTTCACATGACTACATCCAACTTAAGTAGGCACTGCTTATACTTTAGCTGCATTTAATCAGGAGGGATTTATGGATATATTGCTGGATAATATTATTGATATTAAATTGTAATTCACTTAGAAGAATTCTGAGTCAAGCTGACAGGATACAAATACAAAAAATACATTAAATAACAAATAATTAAGAAACTGGTCTACTGTAGGAATTTTTGACAATCCTGTATTGCAAAACAACAGAGTTGGCTAGAATTAGGTAGTGCTTCTACACTAGAGGAATAGGATGATGCCTTTCTACAACAGATGACCACACACTCAGATAGGAGAAATATAGTAGTAAAGGGTGACTTCAACTATCCTGCTTTTTGCTGGAATTCAAATTCTGCCAAATCTTCAAGGTCTAACAAATTCCTCACTTGCCTGGAAGACAATTTCATTGTCCAAAAGGTGGAAGAGGCAACAAGGCAGTCAGCTATTTTGGATCTGATCTTAACCAACAGGGATGACCTGGTTAATGGGGTGAAAGTGGTTGGATCCTTAGGTGGGAGTGACCATGTTCTCCTGGAGTTTGTTATACAGTGGAAAGGACAAGCTAGGCATAGTCAGACACGAATTCTAGACTTTAGGAGAGCTGATTTCAATAAACTTAGAGAAATACTGGGGGTGATCCCATGGTCAGGTATACTAAAAGAGAAGGGAGTTCAAGACGGATGGGAGTTCCTCAAAAGGGAGATATTGAAGGCACAAGTTCTAACAGTTCCAATGAGGAAGAAAAATGGGACATGTCTCTAGAAACCAGGATGGATGACTAAGGAACTTTCAACTGAGCTATGTTTTAAATGGAACATGTATAAGAAATGGAAAAATGGGGAAATCACCAAAGAGGAATTCAAACAAATAGCCAGCACGTGCAGGGATAAAGTCAGAAAAGCTAAAGCGCAGAATGAACTCAAGCTTGCAAGAGAGGTTAAGAACAATAAAAAGGGCTTTTTTGGGTATGTCCGCAGCAAAAGGAAGAAGAAGGAAACAGTTGGGACACTGCCTGCAGAAGATGGCATAATGCTCACAGGGGACAGAGAAAAGGCAGAATTATTCAACACCTTCTTTGCTTCAGTCTTCTCAGAAAAGCCAAAGGGTGCTCAACCTAAGGATAATGGAGCAGAAGTCAGACTAGGGGAATTTCAGCACAGAATGAGTAAAGAGACAGTACAGGAATACCTGGTTAACCTAAAGGAATATAAGTCTGCAGGACCAGATGAACTACGTCCAAGAGTATTAAAAGAACTGGCAAATGTAATATCGGAAACACAGGGAATAATCTTTGAGAACTCCTGGAGAACAGAAGAAGCCCCAGCAGACTGGAGGAGGGCAAACGTTGTCCCCATCTTCAAAAAGGGGAAAAAAGAGGATCCCAACAATTATCGTCCAGTTAGTCTGACATCAATTACAGGAAAGATTCTGGAGCAGATCATTAAATAGAGAGTCTATGAATATCTAGAAGATAATTTCATAATCACAAAAAGTCAACACGGGTTTCAGAGAAACAAGTCATTCCAGACAAATCTGATCTCTCTCTCTCTTTTTTTTTTTTTCCTTTGATAAAATTACCAGCTTGGTAGATGAAGGGAATGCTGTGGATATAGGATATCTTGATTTCAGTAAGGTCTTTGACAAAGTTTCCCATGACATTCTTGCAAACAAGCTTGTAAAATGTGGGCTAGACAAGGTAACTATGACACGGATATGTAACTGGTTGACTGGCCGCACCCAAAGGGTGCTCAACAATGGTTCCTTTTCATCCTGGAGGGAAGTGACAAGTGGAGTCGCACAGGGTTCTGTCCTGGGCCCAGTGCTATTCAATATCTTTATTAATGACTTGGATGACAGTATTTGGGGCCTAGTTATCAAATTTGCAGTTGACACCAAATTAGGAGGAGCAGCTAATACCCCAGAGGACAGGATCAAAATTCAAAGTGACCTGAATAGACTAGAAAACTGGGCCAAAGCTAACAAAATGAAACTCAATACAGAGAAATGTAAGGTTCTGCACTCAGGGCGGAAAAATGAAATGCAGAGATATAGGATGGGGGACACCTGGCTGAACAAGACCATATGTGAAAGGGATCTAGGAGTCCAAGTAGACCACAAGTTGAACATGAGTCAGCAGTGCGATGCAGCAACTAAAAGGCCAATGCAATTTTAGATTGCATCAATAGAAGTATAGTGTCTAGATCAAGGGAAGTAATAGTGCCACTCTATTCTGCTTTGGTCAGGCCCCACCTGGAATACTGTGTCCAGTTCTGGGTGCCATAATTCAAAAAGGAGGTGGAGAAACTGGAGCATGTCCAAAAGAAGGCAACTAAAATGGTGAAGGGTCTAGAAACTATGCCCTATGAGGAACGACTTAGGGAGCTGGGGATGTTTAGCCTGGAGAAGAGAAGGTTAAGAGGTGATATGATAGCCCTGTTCAAATATCTGAAGGGATGTCACACTGAGGAGGGTGTAAGCTTGTTTTCTGCTGCTCCAGAGAACAGGACCAGGAACAATGGATGCAAGCTCCAGGAAAAGAGATTCCACCTCAACATTAGGAGGAACTTCCTGACAGTAAAGGCTGTTCAACAGTGGAACACACTCGCTCAAAGTGTGGTGGAGTCTCCTTTTTTGGAGGTCTTTAAACAGAGGCTGGATGGCCATCTGTTGGGGATGCTTTGATTGGGAGTTCCTGCATGGCAGGGGGTTGGACTGGATGGCCCTTGTGGTCTCTTCCAACTCTAAGATTCTATGATTCTAGCAGTTGCATCACGGTTGTGCAGTGATGCTGAGGGAAGGCAATAAAAAATATGCCACACAAACAGTGTTGTTGTGTTCTTGGTGTTTTTAATCTGTTTTAAATCATGCTGATTATGGTCATGCAACTAATGCAACATGTGACTAATGCAACACTCTTCAAATAACAAGTAATGCCAATCAGGATTTAAAAGGAAAAAAAGCACAATGAATTCCTAACTTTGGCCTTGGCGACCCTGCTCCTATGATAGCAGGATTCAGTGCTAGTTTTTCCTAAGTCCAGTGTGTGTATATGCTGCTGCTGCTGCTGCTTAGCCTTGACCAGGATAGGGCTTAGGTAATTTAAATATGTTTGATGGGAAATACAGTCTCAACTTAGAAACTGTTTTCTTAAAGTAGGTTCTGCTAATTTGCTTCCTCACACCAGCTCTTAGCTGAATTCATTCACCTGTTTTTCCTAGTGTCACTTGCTGATTTCTATGAAAGGAATAACCACCACTACCCCCAAAAAAGGGGAGTGGGAGAGAAAAAGAAACAGCTATAAAATGTTTGAATGAAGCCAGGCCTCACACATGTTTCCTGGGAACAACTTTTGGCAGCACTTGTTTCCTCAGCTGCTGAAATATCCCTCAACTAGCACCAAGAGAACAAAGTGGCACGGATGTGGCTTCCCTTTAAATGTGTCTTGGGGGAAACCAAACTACCTTTCCTCCTTAAAAAGGAAAGAGCAAAAGTATAGGATTAAGTCAAGTTAAATCTCTGATAGTTAACAATTGCTGTAATTATTAAATTGCAATTTTCTATTCTTACATTATACTATAAATGATCAGGTAAACAAGAGGTAAATTAATGACTTTCATAGCTCCAGGCTGATGGAAAATTAATCTGACTACAATAAGATGGCAAAGTTTGGTTTTTACTGGCTGCTACGGAGGCAATAAATTGGGTTTACTGAATTTATAAACCATAAATATGCAGTTCTCCAGTGTATAAGGCTATGCACATGGACTACTATAGCAGAGATACCATTTCAAAGTCATCTTTCATGCCATGAGAAAACTAACAGAATGTAGGCTGCAAGTCTGCATCCTGATTGCTTCTAGTCATCTTTACTAACAGACTAGAATAGCAGACTTTAAAAGAGGACTGTATAATTTTATGGCCATTAATATATTGTGGTACTGCTGTATGTCAATGTGAGCACAACCAAGTCTATGCCTTACAACTTTTTTGCCTGCAGAAGGCTTATCTGTCCGGTAAACAGCACCTCAGAACTTAGCTAACAGCATTAAGTAAGTTCCCTTTGTGTCTTTACTATACTTTGGCCACAGCTCAAAAAAAAAAAAAAAAAGTTCCTTTATACATGCTGCTATGACAATTTCTCCAGTGCCAATGAAGCCTAATATTCAGCAGCAGACATGCAGGCATTTATTTCTTATTTGGGGAAGTCTGCCACAACAGAAGGGGAAACATACAAGTAGAGACTTAGTAGTCATTGGTGTAATTTCCATGAAGGTGGCTCATTCTTCCCAAGGCGAGAGAATGAAAACAAAAAAAGGAAAGGGAAGAATTAAAGTAATCTTGAATTACTAAACAGGTTCACATCAATGGATCAATAAGCACCACTGACAGGGATCACAGTTGCACAGCAATTCTGCCAATAACAGAGGAAGGCAGAAAAGCTGAGAGGATGACTTTTCTAAAGCAGCAGAGCATGAAGCAGCAACTTGGGAAAGCGACCAACAGCACTGCATTGGTTTAGAAGCACATCTTTGCTGCCCACTTACATATGTCAACAATATACTTTTGATATAATTATGGGATAGAATAAAGAGACTTCAAATTTACAAACCAAACCTGCATGCTCCCAGGAAGCTAATACTAATCTAAAGGAGGAAGGTGAAAGAAAATCAGCGTTAATTTAATCAACTGAGCAGGCTACTAATTGCAAAACCATAGCTGTTTATTAGCCATCTGGAGTAACGTTCCCTTTCTGAAGCTACACCAATATAAACTAGGAATATACTTTCCAAACCATACAGGCACTGGTGGTAGAGTGAGATGGGACTGGATCAGCTCAGCAGTGCAAGGACAGGAAGCAAGTCACTGAACACATGAAACCAGAAAATAGGGGTAGCACAGTGCCTTGCCAGTTTTAAACTGAAATTAGTTACAGATGCAGTCACGGTGTCTTGTGTAAACGCTATCGATTGGGAAGCTGACAGTCTTAGGAGCCTCAATGCTAAGACAATCAATCTGGCAACAGTGTCACCTGCCACTTTGCTGAATAGTTGACAATGCAATTATCCAGTGTGGAGGCAGGGAGTTGGCGTGTGTCAAACGCAGTTAACTACTTTCCGGGCACTACTTGATAATGTGTTTCACCGCCTGGTGCAAGAGACGACATGCGAAGACAAGGAATGGTGTAAGGTCATTGAGAAACCAGACTTACACTTTTTGGCCATTGGTAATGGAGGGGGAGGAAGAATGGAACATTGCCCCAGCTTAACAACTGTATTTTAATATGCTATTAAAATCGTGTCAATCAACACGCTGGCATTTCAGGCTAAAGAGTAGCTCCAAAGTCCTGAGAGGGACTGTGTTCAGGGCAGATGGCTTGGAAAACCTGCCCCTGCCACATATGACTGGCTTAGAGACTGAGACATCTATAGAGAATTTTTAAAAAATACATATGTGCATAAGGCTGTGGAAAGTAATGCCAGAAAAGCTATGAGTGGATGAGTTCACAATGTTAGTCTTAAAGCAATAAAATGCACTGTACTTTTAAAGCGAATGTTCCTAACTTGAAACAAACTCCATTTTTTGTATGGAGCAGTTTCAAATGACTACCATAGATTCTGGCCATTTTAGTGAGATTAGCTGCCATATTTTTTACTTCATCCTTTATCCTCCATCAATTTTTTTTCTCCTATGGTTTCTTTCCTTCTCATATGATTATGTACTGCAGACACAAGTTAAGAGACAAATGGTTTACTTTAAATAATACTCTGCCACGCATATGAGAAAGATGAGAAATCTTTCACGTTTCATTAATTTTGTCAACAAGAAGTGAAATTTCAGCAATTCCCTTTACTGAGATCACATGCTTTTGATACTTCAAGTGGTCACATGATAGGAACAACAGTCTACCTGTGCCATACTGAACATATTTTTCTAAAGGTAGTAGAAAGGTGGAGAACTTTACAACTCAGTCCATACCGAAATGGGATACTTCAAGTGGTCACATGGCAGGCACAATATTCTACCTGTGCCATGCTGAACATATATTTTCTAAAGGTGGTAAAAAGGTGGAGAACTTTACAATTCAATCCCTACCCTTTCTATATACAACTAAAGCCTATCTTTCTATAAACTAAATTCACTGTGACACCATTCCCTTGAGACTTCTATAAACATACTGTTATCATTGCTTCATGATAACTTGAATGAGCCCATTTATAAGTATAATAGGGTTATCTAAAAATAAGGTAGGAAGTTAACATACATTGAAATTCACTAAGTAAACAAAAATATATTTACAAGACACAAAGCTATATAGATGAAAAGGTAGCCAGAGAAGAAATAAGAGTGACAAAGAGCTCTGCTCTGAGCAAAGGCAGGAAAAAGAACTGGTTTCTAGGATGGCCGAAGGGGAGGAGTCAGTATAATCTGTTTGTTTTCAGCTATGGTGAGACCTCAGTTTTTCTTGCCTGTCAGTGAGTGATGACTAAGAAACCTAAGTTGTGTGGATTCCTCCTCCAACCAACCCAGAGAATGGGGGATGCTGCGTCCACATCTACATCTTTTGCCATCCTTCTGTTTACTGTCACTATAGCTCTACTTTTCAAGCTGCCCATCTTCTAAAAGCTTAAGTCTTCACTTATGCCTTTTACTAGGTAAACAATGTACACTGGTGGTCATGGGATGGGACCAGTTTTTGGTGGAACATTTCTCATTCTCATTCGGGATGGAGTTTGAGCAAAACACCAATATCCTGTTGTTTGGCTCATTCATAAATACATTTGGAAGAATGCAGGACACCAGTATGGACTTTCACAGCACTTAGTAATGTACTATGGAGGAAGTGGGTGCCAAAAATCCATAAACAACCCCCCTTTTGTTGTTTTAACCCACCCTCCTTTTAAGGCAAAGAAAATGTTTGAAAACATTTTAAAATTAGCCCAAGAATGTGTGAATTTATAAAACCTACAGAATGTTCATAATGTTGTTGGAGAGAAAAATAATAGTTGAGAAGTGGAATGACTGAGAAAAAGAAAACTAACCTCCTATTGTCTTATAACCATTTCTTCTAATCTGAGTCCAGATGTGTTGGACTCAAATTGTCTCTCTGCTTCCAATTGTCTCTCTGCATGGCAAATATTAGTGATTTAGGATGCACTGTGCTGCTGGTCCTCACTTGTTATCCTTCTAATGATAACTGACATTTCCAATCCCTTGTGGTCATGCAGTGTTTAGGTAATAAATGCACACATATCTTTACATGGCCTTATAGGTCCTCATTTTCAGAAGTAAAGCAGACATCTTGAAAAAAAATCACCTCTCTGTTTGAAGCTCTAGAACATTACATTCAGGAAAACTCATCCCACAGCTTTTCTACAGATTCAGGTGACAAAGCACCCACATAGAGCCAAGAAAATAATTCATACTATTTACCATCTGATTAATCTACTTTAATAACAAAAAACAAAACAAAACAAAACAAAAACTCTGTATCTGTAACTGGGTATGAGGAAAATCTGACTCTATAGTTGGGCAACACCTTTATTAGAGCCAACCAAAATGTCAAAAAAGCATGGAAGTTTTCAGGTTTCTCCCAGGGAAAAAACACAAATAAAGTTGCTGCTTTTTTGGTAGCATTTATCTTGATGAAGAATTCTGGAGAACTTGAAGGCATTTTTGTGGCATTTTGGCTAATCCTAACAAAAGTTTTACTCAAATGCAGGTTTTAGTTATTTATACTTGTACTCTTCATTTCTACACCCCAATTGTGGGCAAGCCTAATCACTCTGATCACAAGTTCTTGCCAAGGTTGCTGTTATAACTCAGACTGTGTTGCTTTATAAACAAACAAGCAAGCCATATCTAGCAACCATAAGGGAATCCTATATTATGTAAAGGTGGGATTCATGGAAAAGATTCCTTTCTATGCTTAAGAGCAGAGAAGCCTCAAGCATATTTACAGCCCCATCTTCTGACCTATGATCATTTTATTTAGCCTGTTAGATATGCTATTTTTAAAGCAACTACATGTCTCTTTTCTCTCAAGTAATATTTTGTTCCAAGAATGCTTTCTGCTATACTTTAGGAAATCCATGTCTTCTACTAACCATTGATCATGTAAGGGAAAATATTCTAAATTCTGCTTCATAAACTCTATGATGATTATGCAAGATATATATATGCAAGTACACTCATCCCTCCACATTCATTGGGGTTAGAGGCACAGGAACCCTGTGAATATGGAAAAATTGCAAATGACAAGGAATTTCAAGGAATCTCTAGGTCTTCCAGTGCAACTCTGTGGTCAACATCTGTCAGACATTGACCATAGAATTGTGCTGGAGAAGCTACAAAGGCCTAGTGGTCTTCTCTCTAGGAATCTCTAGGTCCTTGGTTAAAGCTGACCACAGAGTTGTGCTGGAGGGCCTAGATATTCCTAGAAAGAACATATTAATAACATCCATGAATAATCAAATCCACAAAGGCCAAAGCCCCAAATGTGGAGGGACCAGTGTATTTCAATTACTGCCTACATAAGAATAAATTTCCTTTGAGCAAGTCTTTTTAATTTTTCTAACAATACATATTCTAACAACACATACAAATAGCCATCTATACAATCTACAATCACAAAAGCAACTAAACCAGAATAAGAAACCATTGGCCCTCCAGATGTTTTGGGCTTCAACTTCCAAAAGCCCTAGCCAGGGGAAATGCAAACACAATTCCCTATTACAACAAATTATGCAGTTTAATTATCTGCATTGGAATAAATGGTGGGGATCATCTGGTTTACAATGACTAAGCCACCCTCTGGGAAAATCATCTTCAATATCGTGGTACCACACTTGCCAAGTAAGTATTATAAGTGATCTTGAGGTTAGTTTTGCTTGTAGAGTAAATCAGAGCTAACTACAGTGGTCCCCCGGTTTACGAATCCCCCGGGGAACGAAATTCCCGGGGTCCGAAACCGGCGGGACCGCTAAAATTCCCCCGGGATCTGAAGGATCCCCCGGGGAACGAAAGGAAAAAACCGTGCGGCCCCTTTAAATCGGCCACGCGGTCCGTCCCTTAAAGCGGTCCCCCGGGATACGCTCATTTCCGGGTTACGAAAGGTAGCCCGGAACGGATTACCTTCGTAACCCGGGGGACGACTGTACCTGACAAGTATCTTGCTGCACATTAGTGTCTGTGTACTTGTGTTACTCTAACAGATGTGTGTCAAGCTAATAAAGTAAACTATGTATTGTGTACCCACACATGCACAAGTATCAATATCTATAAGAGCTGACATCCAGAATGTCATGCATATTATTTTAGCTGACTTAAGTGTTTTGTTACCTGTCCAATTCATAATGTACAGTGGTCCCTTCCCTTACGCAGGGGATCTGTTCTGGGCCCCCTCGCGTAAGGGGAATTCCACGTATGCTTGAGTACCATTAAAAATAATGGGGAATCATGCCCGTGGCGTGGTGTGGGTGCCATTACCCCTTCTGGGGCATGCTGACACTTCTTCTGGCAGGGCTTTCAGCATATGCTGAAAGCCGCATATGACGCAGACACACTATACTTGTTGCTCCATAGTACAATTCAAGAAAAAGAAAAAAAAGCAGTTTAATAGAAAGATGCAATACAACAGCAACAGACTACAAATGTTATTTGTGAAATAAGTCAAAAGAAAGCAAAAATATGCTAGTTACCTGTATCTATGTAATAAATGGATGATGTGCCTCTGTTATGGGTAGCTTACATTCATTCAGTGTCATTTTCTTACATAAAGGCCATTAAAGATTTATGGGAAACCAATGTTATTTATTTATTTGTCCATCCAATAATCTGCACAGATGGCTTTTGTCTCCTGGTCATGTGGGAAACCTGATAGCCTCTTGTATTACTACCGGTAACACTTCCAACTCTCTTTGATGTGATCTTAAATGCAACTTCAACGCAAAGTGGATGACAAAAAGGCACAGATCTATTAGGTTCATAACTACCCCAAAGAAAAGCATCTTCCTTCTTGTGCTCCAGAGATAAATCTCCAAAAATATAGCTAGTAATCTCACAGGAAAACAAGTGGCATGTCACTGATCCGTATAGCTCATCATTTCCAGTAAAACTATGATGACATCCACATTTTGCTACAAGCATTATACTTCTAAAGATAATCAGATAAAGTAGTATGAGAAGAGGAAGACAATGTGTTTCTATAGTAGCATGACAGGGGCACTGTTTCCACTGACTTCCACATTACTGAACTGCCACACTTTAAGTTATAGCTTTGTTTCCTCAACAGTAGGGATCTGCTCTTCTAGCTAAGGATTCACTGCACTTTGAGGTTCTGCATACAAAGATGTATAGTTGCTCTTGGTGCCCCTTTTTCAGTTTATCTTTTAGAAAGATTGCTGTGACATCAGTGCTCATAGCAAAAAACATTTTGAAGCTCTAGAGCCAAACAGGCTGCCAGCCAATAGTGAAATGAAAGCCATCTGCTAAAAATGTCTTAGTTTTGTATTTTTAATCAGACTGATTTTTCAAATAGTTGTAACAAGTGCCGATACCATCAATACACAGAAATACACAAAATATTCTGTAATGGCAGGAGATAAGCATCCTTAGCTAGTTCTTCAGTTTCCAAATTAAAAGGAGCCTGCTGGATCAGATCTCACAACTATTTAGTCTGGCAACCTATTTTCTACAAAGTGCAGTTGGATGTCTCCAGGAGACTAGACAGCAAAGCATAAAGATAATGATTCTCTCTTGTTTATCCCCAGCATCTGGTATTCCAAAGTATAAAAATGACCCTGAACTGGAAGGCTACGTTAAGGAACCTGCCGGCTGATTGCAAAGGGATATTGTAGCACCTTTGCGATTAACTGAAAGACACAATTTTGTAGCATAACCTTTCACAGACTGAGTTGCTTCATCAGATGCATGGAGTGAAGTAGCACTTTACTCCATGCATCTGATGAAGTAGACTCCATCAACAAAAGCTTATCTTACAAACCTTTGTATCCCTTTGCATACTGATCCAGACTAACAAGCCTATATAGGTCTTTGAATTCCCTTCTGTTTGGTAGTCTTTCCAGAACAAAGCCAAAACAGTAGTCAGTGTAGGTTTACTTATTTGGTGGGGACATCAGTACCTTCAGGCTATACACTACAAATTTACATCGGTGTTCTTATTAAAGAAAATACAGTGGACCATCGGTATCCATGACCTTGTCATCCACAGATCTGAGCATTCACAGATGGCAAGCCCGCATTGTCCCCAATAGTTTTGGTGCCATGTGGCTGCACTGGTATTAGGGACAGTCCCCACTGTCCCCAGTGGCAGCATGCACACACAGCTGTGCTGTTATTGGGGACAACAGGACTTGAATATCTGTAGATTTTGGTATCTGTGTTGGGGGGGGGGGTCAGGAGCAGATACTGAGGTCCCAATGTACTTCCAAAATCAAAACTGCCCATCAAGTTCATATTGAGTTCCTGTTACTCACTCCTTAGAAAGCCTGACATACTCTCTGAATGACTAAGGAATTGCTTCTGTTTATTATTTTCAAGGCAACTGAAATCCTCAGGGGTCAAATGAATAGACAGCTGACCAGCTGTTGCTCTACTTGACAGAAGGTACAGTGCAAGGAAAGGCAAAGAGAGGTAACTTGACCATATTCTTCAACCCCTTCATATCTGGAGAGAACAGCAATCCTAGCTCTATCAGACAACATAGCTCAGAGTTTAAATGGGACTGCTCACTGCTTTCCCTCTGTCTCTCTTTGAAGTTGCCTGGACAGCTTCCTCAAGCTGGCGTTATCACTCCCTCTAACCACTCTTGGCAGGCAATCTAATTCCCCCTGAAAAGGTCACCGCCATTTTAACTGCCTTTCAATCACATTAGGAGTGCTGCTGCTCGTGCCCACAGAGCTGTGCCTGCAGCTCTCCTGGCTGAGGTGTGATCGATAAACTGACATACCAATCCCCCCCTTTCCCAATGGCTCCCTCCCTCTACAATTCCAACTCCCCCACCTTTACTAACACCTCCTCCTTTGGCTAAAGGAATGACACAAGATGCTGATTGACCAAAACTCTTCTAAAAGTGATACAACACAGAGGAAAGAGATAACCTATCATGCCTTAATCTACTTAGCCCATTTGCTCCAACAAAGTAGGAGGGGGGATTGTGCGCTCTCCCTAGATACACAGAGGAAGCAAAAACCTGGGGACCAGCCAGCTCAGCCTCCTTTGAAGCTATGTTACTACAAAGAACAAGCCTGCCTCCAGCTCCCCTCCATGCAATCATTATTGTTATCTCTGTTGCATTCACCCTTTTTTCCTCACAGTTACCACTGCCGTGTTTCCTCCATCGATCCTCATGTAAGACACTGTTTTAAGTCTGCTCGCCTTTTGACTGTGCTAAGCCGTTTAAGAGATGACAGCAGCCTCTATCAGCACAAAGCCAATATGATTCTTTTCGGATAAAGCACTTTTTCCTCAGCCATTCTCCTTTCCTCCCACCCTTTCTCACACTTTCAAGTTGCAGACATGTTCACAAAATAATGTTAAGCTTTCAAAGGGGGGGGGGGGGAAGCATTTTTGAACTTCTTTTGGCAATTCTTTAAAGGGATAACCTTACAATGTAAACAGCTAGAGAAAATGAGCAGTGATTCTTGAGAACAACTGAGAAATTGCTACAAATGCAGGAATTTTTTAGAAAAAGTCTATGAGAAAAAATTCAACACTTCTGATCCCAGAGCAGCAAGCGGAATGGAACCTGGACCATTAGACCCACAATGAACAATCCACAAATTTTAGCAGATACAAATGCCCAGCATGCATACTCTGACACCTGGACTGTGGAGTTTATAGTAACTTTAAGGTACTAGAATAAATTTGCATCTTCCAGCATGGATATTAGTTGCTGCTGTAGTTTATCTCACATTCTAAGATCCTTCAGTTCAGAGTTGCTGGGTAAGCAACAGCTTAAGCCTCTTAGCCTATTTATTTTTACCATAGTGTGTTTTTTTAAGCCTGGTATTTATTTCCCAACTTTTTCCCATTAAGGTACCCAAGGTGGTTCACAGCATAGATAAAAACAAAAGAAAACACCAACAAAAAAAGGAATCCTATTGCTAAAAAATAAACTATCCTGTTAAAAACATCACTGTTTATAATGGTTTAAAACATTTAAAATGAAATTATCAGAAAAGCCCCTGTGCAAAAACCCCTAAACAGCCAAACATCTGTCCAAGTAAAAAGATCTCTGACTGACAGCAGCAGGAGAGTAAACAATGGGCCAGCTAGTTTGCCACTGGAATGAGTCCCACAGCCTGAGAGTATCCACCAAGAAGGTCATCTCAAGAGTCCTCAGTAAATGTTCCAGTGATGCTTGTTTCCAAGAGAAAGTGCAGCACTCTGAGAGCCTCAAAACTCACAAAACTCACCTACATAATGAACTATACCACATTTTACAGAAGCCTTTCCAAAGACCCTTCTGATGAATATCTAAAGGAACTACAGTACGCAAATTACTCAGAGAATTTTCCACTGACATGCAAAACCAATTCAAATGGACACATCCAAGGAGCCCAAACTGGGCATCTTCTATTAAGTATGCAAAATACACAAATAAGGTGATCCAGGAAGACATATTGTCTCAAGCTTCAGAGTCCTGGCTGTTAAGACAGATGGATACATGGACTCAGTTCTCAGACCATATGCCTTCAACGCTCCAAGCTACATGAAGGATACAACTGACTTTCTGAGGAAAATACAGTCCAACCACAACCTCCCAGAGAACACAGTTATAGCCACTATGGATCTCAAGAAAGGATGGATTATAAAGCTACAGCAGAGCTATCCACCAAATTCTTTCACTTTGTACTTACTCATAACTACTTCAATTCTGGGAACAATATGTACCTCCAAGTCAGTGGCACTGCCATGGGCATCTACACAGCACCACAATATGTAAACAGCATCATTAGTTAACCTGGAACCTTTCTTCAGCACGTGAACCCTAAAACCTCTTCTCTACCTATGGTTTCTTGATGACATCTTTGTAATTTGGCCACATGGAAAGCAATCATTTGAGAAGTTCCACCAGGATTTGGTCAACCTAAATCTGGAACAATTCACATTTTCTTGATACCACTGTGCAACTGCACAACGCACTTCTAAACACTACACTCTATCAAATGCCTACTGACTGCTATGCATACTTACATACCTTCAATTTCCACCCACTACCCACTACCAAATCTATTATTGTTTATAGCCAAGCACTCTAATACAATTGCATCTGCTCAGACACACAAGACAGAGATGCAAAACTCTTGGACTTACAACAGGCATTTCTATACCCATCTGAGGAGGTACAGGAACAAATTGACAAGGCAAGATTAATTCCAAGGAACTATTTACTACAGGACAGACAAAAATACAAAAGGACAGAACAACCCTAGTAGTGATCTACAATCCCTAGCTGAGACCACTTAAATGTATCATCAACAAGCTACAACCAGTTCTGGAGAATATCACAGCCCTCTCACAAGCTCTGGGAGGCAGACTACAGACTACAGACAGCTTCCAAATTTTAAACAACTGTTGACTTACAACAGGATACATAAAATGAATGGTAATAATGGAACAAAAACTTGCCACAAACCCAGATGCCAACTCTGTCCCCACATCTATTCCAGGAGCAATATTACATGTGCCAGTAACATCACTTGTAATATCAGAGATATGTTTATTCATATTCTTCCAATGTATATGCCATCCTATGCCAGCAATGGCCCCCGTACTCTACATTGAACAATCAGAATAGTCTCCAGATAAGGTGGTTAATGGACATAAATCTGATATTACAAATGAGAATACACACAAAAGAGTTGCAGAACATTTCAACCTTTCTTGATACACTGTAAGTGATTTACTTGAACAAGGAAACAACAAAGGAAGACTGGAAAGAGAAACTGCTGAATTGAATTACATTCACAAATTAAAATCCATTACCAGAAGTATGAACAAAGACAATGATTTCATGGTACACTACATATATTAATGCAAGAGTCCTCCCTATTACACATATAACAAAAAGAATCTTCTCAACAGGAATTACCTTATAGTAAACAAACCCATGAATATAATATAATTCACCTTTATTTAAATTAATTCACCCTTAAATTAATTCAAATATCCAGTTTGAAGAAGCACATAAGACACATGTTACATTACAAGGAGAGGGGCGTAGACACTAAAGCTGTTCTATTTTAAACTGTTTTTTTGGAGGAGTTACTTTCAGACCACTAATAAACTGAAACAAAGCATGATGAATTTAGATTGAGCTTGACACTATCATTATAAGACAGCCCTGTTTTTTCCCAAATTAGTCTAACTGGAACCTTAACATACACACTGCTCTTCACTCATTAAGCTGATATTTTAATACTGGTGAATTACTCTTCCCTATAGAATCAGAGAATCATAGAGTTGGAAGAGACCACAAGGGCCATCCAGTCCAACCCGCTGCCATGCAGGAACTCCCAATCAAAGCATCCCCAACGGATGGCCATCCAGCTTCTGTATAAGACCTCCAAGGAAGGCGACTCCACCACCCTCTGAGGGAGTGTGTTCCACTGTCAAACAGCCCTCACTGTCAGGAAGTTCCTCCTAACGTTGAGGTGGAATCTCTTTTCCTGGAGTTTGCATCCATTGTTCTGGGTCCTGTTCTCTGGAGCAGCAGAAAACAAGCTTTTCCCCTCCTTGATGTGACATCCCTTCAATTATTTAAAAAAGGGCTATCACATCACCTCTTAACCTTCTCTTCTCTAGGCTAAACATCCCCAGCTCCCTAAGTCGTTCTTCATAGGGCATAGTTTCCAGACCCTTCACCATTTTAGTTGCCCTCCTTTGGACATGCTCCAGTTTCTCCACATCCTTTTTGAATTGTGGTGCCCAGAACTGGACACAGTATTCCAGATGGGGCCTGACCAAAGCAGAATAGAGTGGCATTATAACTTCCCTTGATCTAGACACTATACTTCTATTGATGCAGCCTAAAATTGCATTGGCCTTTTTAGCTTTTGCATCGCACTGTTGACTCATGTTCAACTTGTGGTCTACTTGGACTCCTAGATCCCTTTCACATATGGTCTTGTTCAGCCAGGTGTCCCCCATCCTATATCTCTGCATTTCATTTTTCCGCCCTAAGTGTAGAACCTTACATTTCTCTGTGTTGAATTTCATTTTGTTAGCTTTGGCCCAGCTTTTCTAATCTATTCAAGTCATTTTGAATTTTGATCCTGTCCTCTGGGGTATTAGCTGCTCCTCCTAATTTGGTGTCATCTGCAAATTTGATAACTAGGCCCTCAATACTTTCATCCAAGTCATTAATAAAGATATTGAATAGCACTGGGCCCAGAAAAGAACCCTGTGGCACCTCACTGGTCACTTCTCTCCAGGATGAAAAGGAACCATTGTTGAGCACCCTTTGGGTGCGGCCAGCCAACCAGTTACAAATCCATGTAATGGTTACCTTGTCTAGTCCACATTTTGCAAGCTTGTTTGCAAGAATGTCATGGGGAACCTTTTCAAAGGCCTTACTATACATTGCTCAGGGGCTTAAAAAATCTAAAGGCACCAGATCCTGTCTGATTTTGGAAGCTAAGCAGAATCAGCCCTGGTTTGTACTTGGATGGGAAACTGTCAACAAGAGTAAAGTGCTGAAGGCTATTTTTCAGAGGAGTGAACTGTCAAAACCACTTTTAAGTACTCCTTGTCAAACTATATGAAATTCATGGGGTTGTCTTGTCAACAGGTGACCTACAGGCACACACACATTTTATTCTTATCTGTCCCTAGTGTGTTCCCTTTCATTCTAAACAAGATGAGCACCTTATTTTAAAGGGGAATTATGCTCCCCCAAATACAATTCTCTTGTGAAGCAAGATACTGTATATGCTTTGTTTTAAAGAAGTGGAGATTCCCCTGCTTCCAAACCATCTAAATCCAGCAATGGCAAGGTGGGCACCTGGGAAGTGGGAGTAAAATTGGGCCTATGCAATCACTACTCCGCAACCTAGAAACATCATGGGACAAGAACGAGACAGTAAATACACCAATCAACAAAATAATATAAGGAATACAAGGATTCATAGGCAATGAACACTAACCCTATCAAATAATGGACAATGATTACTACAAAATAGCACAAAACATTTCTTTTAAGTGTCTGTATTTCCCCAGGGGCAGTAAGATAGGCACAACTTAAGTTAACTTTGGGCCAAAATAGACTGCAGAAAAAATAATCCATCTTGAACCAGCTTTAACTGCCTTGGATCAGTGCTAGGGAATTTCAGGAACTGTAGTTTGCTGTGGCACCTGAGCTCTCTAACAGAGAAGGCTAAATGTCTTGCAAAACTACAGTTCCTACAGTTTCCTAGCATTGAACCAGGGCAGTTAAAGTGGTTTCAAGCTGGATTATTTCTGCAGTCTGTTCCGGCACTTCCTTGATTTTACAAAGCTAATTGCAGGGCACTCTTGTCCAAGATAAGAATGATGCATCTACATTCTAGAGATGTGCAATTTTGGAATCTACAGTGTGATACCTACCACTCAATGTTATAATCAAGATCAGGTGCACTAACGTGAAGACATGTCTGATTGACTAAGAACATCGCAGCAATAACCCCCCAGCCCTGCAAAAATTCCAGGAAGAATATTAAAAGTAGTGTCTCCTCCTAGCAATTCCTTAAAGGGGAAACATTAATTAAAATTTCAGAGGCAGGAAACTCTTAAAGTTACAAAGGATTCCAGGTAAAGATTTACAAGGTGCTGCATAGGAGAGACACAAAATGCTTGGAACAAAACATACAGTTTGGCCTTTTAATAAAGAAATAAAAATAACACTGATATCACAAATGCCTACAGACACCCAGTGTGTGAAATTTCTAAATGATAAAACTGCTTTGGTGTTGCCTGCTAGAAGGCATGCATTTCAGTACATGTTTACTGATAGCCAATAAAGCATACTTTCCCCTTACATCTGAACTACTGAGGTATCTGTCATGACACTGTCCAGCTCTTGATAACCACTCATCTATCTTTTAGATGAGTTATCCATAGAGCAAGGTACAGAGAAAACAGGAAAGAAGAAACATCTTATATTAATCCAAGCCATCTTTTAGCCCTGATCTCTTCTTCCAGTTGGATTTTTCCTAGGGATATTTCAAATTAAAATCTGGGACAAAGTATTAATTAGCTGTTATGTACAGCACGGTGATAGCTTTTACTCTGATGGAGCAATGTACCAGCTTCCCTGTTCAAAGTATGGCAGGACACTATTTGAACAAGATCATCAGATCCATACCACACAGTTTAGTCAATCTTGACACAGACCAAAAGAGCAAAAGGCTGACTGTAAGAAAGGAGCCAGGTGCACAGCTAAAATTACATTCACCAATAAAACTCACAAAGGTCACATTTTGCCATAACTCATTCTCTTCTTTGCAGCCATTTTTCCTGTCACAGGAGAAGGAATAGAAGGAGGAAAAATAAGATGTGTTTGTCTGGAAGCCCTCAGGGCTGCAGTGCTGAAGGTGTATGGCAGGTTGCTGAATTCTCATTTATCAGCCTTAAAAAAGATGGAGTGATAAATGCATAACCGGCCCTTTAATATTTTATGCAGGTGCTAAAGTGACTTAGCTGTCAACTTCCATACATCACCAGCTGCTGATAAACCAGCTCACTTTCGTCACTCCAGACTGGGCTTTTTACAATTTCATTCTCCACTTCTATTAAAAAAACCAAACAGAATTGCTGAAACTGATTGGTCTATGGCTGCTCCCATTCTCTTCAACTTTGGGAGACATTTTCCTGATTTTAATTAAACCAGCAGTTTTCTCATAACTCCTGCAATTTCATTCCACAGGAAAACAAATTTTCATACTGGTAGAAATTTAAATTTCTATTTATGGTGACAGGTAAGCAAATTGTTACATAAGACTAGGATAACATTTTGACTCCTAATCTAGAATATCCAAAGTATCAAAGAAACTTCCTTAAGCAATCTAACAATTAAGAGTTACAAGGAAAATTTACAGGAACAATTATGTTGCCACTGGTTTATAGAATATGATTATTCTATCCACATAACCCCTGGTGGAAAAGGCAGTGACAGGAGACAAGCAATAAACATTTTCATTCATGGATGCATACCACAGATAAATATTGTTATGAAGAACAATTCTTTGGATAGATTTAATATCTGTGTTTCCCTTGAGAGTTTGCCATCTGTGCCAAGCTGTTCAATATCCAGCATGAAGAGATATGTGTGTACATCATTCTGGCTATGTGTGTGTTAAGTGAATGACCTGTTAGGGTGTATTTGTGTGTACAAAAGGTAACTTGGGAAGTAGCCATTAGCCTAAACTACAGGTTAGAAGACAAGATTGTATTAAAGATTAACATTTTATGTTCTTAAGCACCAATTGATAAAGAGACTGGGGAATTATTTGGTCCATAGCTCATCTCAAAAATCCCCTGTATTTGCCCTCTTACCTCTGAAACCTCCTTCCAGAAGTGTGGTAGCACGTATCCTCTTCTGTCCACACCATTCATATTCTTCAAAGCGATTACCATTCTCATTTTCAATGTCAACAGAGTCATCTTCCATCATGCATGAACCTTCTCTCTGGGAAGGCAAAGAGAATAAAACATCAAGAATCATTTTTGGTAAAAGAATTATGCTAACAGGTAGTATTTTGTACGGATGGAAACTGTACAGACAAAGCTAAATGGTGGAGAATAATGTAGGGACAATCGCACACACCCCTCCATTCCTCACTATATTTAGGGTGCTGAGCTGAAACTGGGAATACCAAGGAAAACTGGGGCTTGACATAATTTTGCATCAGGCCACTTGCTGATTTATAGTCTAGAGAGTATAGGAATTTAGGATTTCTTGGTCTTGTTTCAACATCACACCGTCTGATCAATCCTATAGCTTGTAACGAAGAATGGCAGGTAAAGAACAAAGTCCTTTCATCACTCCACTGTTTTAGCAAAGAAGAACTAGATGTTCAAGAAAGAACAAAAGTTAAGCTGCTACTACAGGGGGAACAGGATCACTGATGCTAGGCTTCTTGGGAAATGATTTTTAGATTATTCTTCCTTAATTGCAAGACATGAGCATACTGCTACTATAATATTTCTGTAGGCAGCATCTCCGTTGCTACATACAGGCAAAGAGAAGCTCAAGAGATTCTCTATTTGCTGCCAGTCTTGAAAATGTAACTCAGGTAATTATAGTCAAACCAGCAATGCTATTAAAAGGTCTAAACAACAGTCCCTGGTTATCAGTACCAGAAGCTGCTATAAGATCCAATACGACTGGAATGAGTCGTCCAGGGAGGGGATACATTGAAGACATTCCTTCAGGATGTCGTCAATGCATCCCTCAGGGAAGGTACTATTCCATCTTGTCTGAAGGAGGTGGCTGTAAAGCCTCTCCTGAAGAAACCTTCCCTTGATCCCCTGGACAGAAACAACTACAGACCAGCTTTCTTGCTGCTGTTTCTAAGCAAGGTGATCGAGAGAGCAGTCGCCTCACAACTCCAAGCTGTCTTGGATGAAACCAACTTTCTTGATCCATTTCAAACCGGCTTCCGAGCAAGATATGGCGTTGAGACAGCCATGGTTGCTCTGACAGATGACCTCTGCTTGAGTATTGACAGGGGTAGTGTGACCCTGCTGATGCTCTTGGATCTCTCAGTGGCCTTTGATACTATAGATTATGCTATCCTTTTGGACCGGTTGAGGGAGATGGCACTGCTTTGCGGTGGTTCCGTTCCTTTCTCTCTAATAGGTCCCAAAAGGAGAGGCTCAGGGACAGTTGCTCCTCTAAAATCAAGCTAAATTGTGGCATCCCTCAGGGCGCCATCCTGTCCCTGATACTATTTAATATTTATATGAAGCTGTTGGGTGAGATCATCTGGAGGCATGGAGCTCAGTGTCATCAGTACGATGATGACACTCAGATATACTTCTCCATGACCAGATCATCTGCCCAGACCTCAGATGGCATCTCTCCTCTCAATGACTGTCTCGCAGCAGAAATGGATTGGATGAGGGAAAATAGATTGAGGCTAAATCCTGACAAAACGGAGGTACTGACAGTCACCAGCCCGAAACCAGGTCTGGGAATACACATTTCAGTCCTGGATGGAGTCACACTTTCTCACAGGACTCTGTTCGCAGTCTGGGGGTACATCTAGACTCATCGCTTCACATGACTAGTCAGGTGAATGCAGTGGTCAGAAGTGCCTGTTATCAGCTGCGGCTGATCCGCCAGCTACGCCCTTTCCTGGAGATGAAGGACCTGGAGGCTGTGGTACATGCGCTGGTAACCTCACGTCTGGATTACTGTAACACAATCTACATGGGGCTACCTTCATGCTTAACCCAGAAACTTCAACTGGTTCAAAACATGGCAGCCAGGCTAGTCACTGGAACATCGAAGAGAGAACATATAACCCCAGTGCTTAAATCTCTCCACTGGCTGCCAAAAACCTTCAAGAGAGAAATCGTGGGGGGGGGGGGGGGGGAAGCATTCAGGCCTGTGGCCTTCAATCTGCTAACTTGGTTTCTGTCCAGAAAGCAGTTACAGAAGAGGGCAGGAAGAAAGAAGAGAGAAGCAGCAAAGATCGTTCAGTGCTTCTACCTTTGCAAGGCATTGTTCGACATGCCCACTCCTCTCCTCCTCGGATCCTGAGAGAGGCTGGCTGCAGAGGGGACATACCTGCCCTTCGTCTTGTTTCCTCCGTTTCATTTTCCCAATTCGAGCTGTGCGATGAGAGCAAAGAGAAAAGAAACAACAGTTTATACACATAAGCACACACAGCCTTAGCATCCTTGTTAGGGAAAAATTATATTAGGCATTAAACTAAGTATCCAAATTTTATCTCAAGCAGTTCCGAACTTTAAACAGATTTAACCAAACTGTGAACTGTGAACAGTGAACTGGAACAGTTCTACCATCCTTGTGAGCTAGTATACAATGACTCCAACACAAATCAAGTGCCTTGTCCTCAAGGGGGCATGCCTACATCATTATCCTTAAAACACTGTTCTCTCCTGAGAAAAGAAAGCCAAAGAACAATTATTCCTAATCATATTTATTATCCCTTACAAATGCCAAGCTCCTAGTCCAGGGATGCAGGATACTAACTGGAGCTTTCCTTTTTTATATCCATCCCTGGATTATTCTGGAGTAACCCAACAAGAGGACCACTTGTACACTACACCCCAAAGTGACCAAACATACTGTTGCCCTTGATGCACATTTACACAGCTTTCGGAAGTTTGTTTTAAGAGAAGCTATGCTCATTCTTACAAACTGAAAGTCTTAAAAGACCTAGTAATCTGCCTAGGAGTACTGATGCCATAATGTAGGGCCTCTTTCAAAAGAATGCTTTCGAATTTGCAAATTTATTAATGACTGGAATATGGAACACGCACTTATGTATGTGGGCAATTTTTAATACATGTTAGAAGCCTAAACAGGATTATAAGAGGTTAACGCTGTTTGGAAGATTTCTGCACAATTTCTAGTTTCTGCACAATTTCTAGTCTTCCAGCTCTGTTTTGTCCTCTTTGCTTCATTCAAAGGAGTCTAGATTCTCTCTTATACTAACCTTGTACAATGTTCACTAAAATATAGAACATGCACTATGATTCCAGTCACAGAATTTGAGGATTCTGTGTTTAAACCCATTTTTTCCTCAGAGACTATACACATGTCAGTCAGGACAGCCCATTTCTTTTTTGCAATTTCTGGTTAATAGAAATCATAATTAAATGTGGCCAAAACATTCAGAACACTTGCATTAGAGAACAACATCAATTGTCAAGATATGTTGCTTCAGGCAAATATCATCAAATGTTTCAATCACAGGAAGGGGGAAGTGAGCAGCTTAATTAGTAAGTAAGGTCAACATTTTGATGGAGACCAAAGTAAAAGCCCAAGGAAATCCTGTATAGTAACAAGAAGTGACGTGACTAAGAAATCATTTAATGGAGAAAGCATTATTAACATTATGGGCCCAGTTGTAAGCTGCAGAAATTGAAATTTATTACAAGTACGCCATAAAAACAAACTAAAGCACAGTAAGTGTGACAAAAGGACCCATACCTAAACTAAGAGAGGGAAATGAAAGATATTAGTAACAGCCAAAGGAAATTATACTAAATTATTTTAGCTTCCTGTTTGGCCTCTTTCATTGATGCATTGGTTTAACATAAGAGCAAACTCAAGCCCTTTTTTCTGAAAAAATAAGAACATATAATCTCTACAAAAAATAAGTAGGGAAAGTTTATCAAGCACTCTCAGTTCATTTGCCCTAGCTTCCCCCAAAACATCCTTCTCTTCCTCCTAACCAACTCTTTTATCAGACAGTAGAATAAAGCTATAATTCCTAGTGGTAGAATTCAAAGACATAGCCATGTTAGTCTATAGAATCAATATGTAGAGAGATCTTGTAGCACCTTTGAGACTAACTGTAATTAAGAAGTTGGTAGCATGAGCTTTCGTAGACTTGTCTGAGGGAGTAGACTGAAGTCTATGAAAGTTCATGCTGCCAACTTCTTTATTTCAGTTAGTCTCAATGGTGCTACAAGATCTTGCTAGAATCCCTGTACACCTCCTTATCCAAATGTCTATACAGTTTCCACAGACAAAATGTTCCCAGTATATGGGAAGAGAGAAACAATTCTAATGCAATCTCAAGAACAGAAGAAACTGTATTATGGAAGGGACATACCTACATGTGTCTTTCACATATTTGTAAATGAAGAATAAAAACAGTTTTGTGCAGTTTCACTTGGTTCAGTAAGGATCATTCTTCTTCACTTCAGGAAAATGATAATTTGCAACTATGAAATACTATTATCATAAGACATCTTGTGTGGGGTTCTCACTTGTCTACTTGTATTTTCCTCCTGGAACATCTGAGGTAAAATATCTGGCTGACTTCTATTGGCATAATTTTAAAACATTATTTACTACAAATCTTACGACATCATGTAACCCATTTCAAAGGCCTGATGTGAGGATAGTTGGGGTATAAATTGTAAAACATTTTAATAAAAAAACCCCAAGGGTCCATGTTTAATCATTTCTATACAATATCTACATAATGGAAATTCTGAATTGCAAGCTGTTTTATAGCCCTGCTGTTATAGTGATCCTGTTACAAGTTGGCAGATTTTTCTGGCATCAACATGTATGCTACCATAGTACTCATAGTGGTATAGCAAAGGATTTGTGTTTGCACCTGGGATGATGAGCTTTCACAGTACCATTCAGAAAATAAGAGGATCTTGTTATTATGCACTCTGAATAATAGAACTGACCTTAAAAACACATGATAGGGATAGCAAAGAAAAATGCTATTGCCCACAAAATTAGAGTGGCATGAGTAAAACAGTAAATAGAGTCAAGAGGAGCTTTACAAAAGTTTCTAAGACCTTTTGCTGTAGCTTGATACTGGATCTCAAGAGTGAGAGAGAAAAATTGGTGTTATTTGAAAGCCACAGTGAGCAGAATTTCCAATTGCAGCTACAGAGCTCAGCTATCACTTCTAATCAACGTAGGAGGGATAGAGCAGCCCCAGAGGAAGGGGGGTGACTGCTGAGTTGTCCCAAAGGAGAACAGCTCAAAAGAACACACAAGTGAGACCACAGTATTGTTAATTAGTGCTGATAGATGCAATCATTTCTAATTAGCTCACTAATCCTTCTCCTCTACTTCGGTTGCAGGAGCAAAGAGGGGGAGGTGGGCTGCCTTGATTTTTCCTTACCCTTAAGTCAAAGATTTTTAAAAATCTGTAACATTCCTGATTGCTCGTCTCTTTCTTCCATTATTTAACAAAGCCATTCTGTATCTCAGGAAGGTATGCAAAGAAGTAACTTGCTTTCATTAGCAGCACAATAATATTTACTCCACTGGAGGGACTTACCAAACCAAGCTCCGCTTAGTATCATACAGCTTCACTACACTCAGTGCTTATTCTAGACTGCATCAACCTTGGACTCAACTTGCAACCAAAACTACTTGTTACCTAGATTCAAAGATACAGAGCAATTGTTTTCTATATCAAACACTTTTGACAACCTCTGCTGTAGTAGTCTGTCCTGTTAGAAGTCAAGCCTGGTGTTAGCCTCAGTATATTCTAACACATTCATTCTAATTCTAATTTATCTGACTTAAGGCATTGGGGGGGAAAGGTAGACCAGGATCTGTTGTATTAAAAAATGTCATATTAATAAATTATTAACTCCTGATGCAGATGACAGTATTTCTAGGAAATAAGCAGGTGTCACATCATTTTTGCTTGGGCCTGGCCCCTCTCAAATCTCCTCAAAGTTTGTCTTACTTTCATATTCTGTAATGACTTTGCACTCCTAAATCTTCACATGTGAGATGTACAGAGGATCCCTGAAATGTTCCTGACCAGGCAATCATAATGGCTCTGGAATAAATCTGAATCTGGCTATTATATCTACCCTGCATACCGTTGCTCTGTCATTTACATAGTGAAATCTGAACTTGTCAGTGTATAGCAAACCTATTCTAAATATCCTGTTATACAATGAAGGCCCAACTAGTATTTCTTGTAGTCACCCAAACTGGTTACTTCTGTCAATTTGTTTATCTACAATTCTTGGTTCAAGCCTGATCCACTTGCTCCTGATAAATAACTGATGTAAGAAATTTCTAATCAGTAATACCAGCTTGCTAATCACTACTAGCTGGTGCCCTATTAATTTTTTCTGTTCAAGATCACTTGCACATCTCCAGAATGGATGTATGAGAATTCTGCTTGGTCTATATTTGAAAATACAGTGATCCTTCCACATTCACTGGGGATAGGGGTAAAGGACCCCCATGAATGTGGAAAAATCGCAAATAAAAAGTACTATTCTTCTTACTGTATATACTCATGTATAAGTTTAGAAATTTTAGTCAAAAAATTGACCCTAAGAAGCCAGGTCGACTTATCCATGGGTCAATGTAAATAGTATACTTTAACTCTTTTTAAAAAGGGAACCATCCCCTGGTGAAAGGCAAGAGTGAAATCGGTCCTGGAAGCACTGATCTCCCCGGCTCTCTCTTCCATCCAGACTTAAGAGTGAGCACAAAGAGTTATGTCTGCCATAATTTTGTAGGTTCTTTGGCATTGTTTTCCTTTGCTTCATCGTTTAGATCCTTTGTTGCAAGTCCCTAAGTTTTACCCTCGACTTATCCAAGGGTCATATCAAAATCCAAAATTTTGCCTCCAAAACTTGCCCTTGACTTATACATGAGATCGACTTAAAGTCGAGTATATACGGTAGCTAAAAGAAAACCTCTCTAGGATTCTCCAGGTCCTCCAGTGGAACTCTATGATCAACATCTGCCAGAGATTGGTCATAGAAATGTGCTGTAGGACCTACAAATGCCTAGAGAAGTGTTTTCTTTAGGACCTTCTAGGTTCACCAGCACAAATCTATGGTCAACTTCTGGCAGAGTTGTGCTGGAGCACCTAGATTCCTAGAGGGAATGCATTAATAAAAACTGCAAATAATCAAATCTGCAAAAGTCAAACCTGCAAATGGGGGTGGGCCAACTGTAAATGAACATGATTTGCAATAAGAATGTAGTTATCCTTCTATTTTCACACTTCAGTGAAAATAGGCCACTTCATGGCCTATGTTCATCTTTACAAATGCATATAAAATGCATCTCTCATCACAGAATGCATATAATAATGTATGCTAATGCTGCAAAAATGTTCATGCAGACTACCTATTCCCCCAAAGTCCCAGATTAATGGGAAAAGATGAACTGTGGAATCAACAGATGCAAAACTGGCATAAACTGAAAAGGACAAATAGTTTCTAAGATGAAATATGCATTTCTATCAATTAAGCAATATTGCTTAGATGGCTCCAAGGGAATTGTATGTTTATTTGATGAACACAAGTTGAAGCTCTGTCATCTGCAAACTCCAGTGAAACCACTGTTTACAGAGAGTTTAACATGGAGAAGATCTCTGTAGTTTTGGGTTCACAGGCGGCAATGTACATAAACAGAAGTGAAGTAGCAGGTTGCTTTAGTAATATGGTGTAAAACCTAGCATAATAAATACTTATCTTTAGCTATAGCTACTCTGAGGGGGAATATCTCAGTCAATACCTTTTGAAACAAAATAAATGTTGTCAGCATCTCTACAGGTGCCGTTATAGAAGATACAATACCCTCCCTATTGTACCATGATTTGGAAAAAAAAAAGCCAGAGGCATACGATAACTAAACAGAAGCTTTAAGTCTGTACATATTTATTTACACCTCCTTTTAATCAATATTTTTCCAACAAATTTCTCACAAAAATATATATTTTTTTAATTTTATGAGTTGGACAGAACTGAACAACAATGTAAGTTTTATCTTTATTGTATTATGCATCCAATATCTAATACAGGCACAGACACCATTTCAACTACAAGAGCTCTAGAACTTTAGTTATCTGTGCACATATCTTTTTTGGTAGATGTATCTTTGTTATGTTTCAGTGCTATAAGGAAGTGAAAAGGAACAGTTCAAGACATCATATTAACACAATAAAAACATTAATTCAGTGTGCCTCTTTGTATGGCCAAAAAGACACTATCTATGTAGGGAAGAGAGACAGAAGCCATATGTATGAGGAAGATCCACAGTTTGAAAAGCTAGAAATTATGTCAGGGAAAACATCTAACAGGCAAATTGCTTCAAAAAGAGCCCAAAGCCAATTAAACATGCATAGTGGGTACTAACTGCTGCAACAGGCTAAGAGAAAACCAGTAAGAGGGAGTGAGTAAAAGATGATACCTTTGTCTGAAGCTATGAAAAAGAGTACTCTATACCACAACATTTGGTCACAGGTCCCAGCCTTAATGATCAAATGTAAACTTAATTTTCTTTCAGCATGAACGTACCACAGCTAAACAAGAAAAGCAGACCACGGTGCCATGAGAATTATTAAGAACAATCTCCTTGACTCAAAAATCTCTCATATAAACAAACAGTTCTGAACACAACTCTGCCCTATGCTCCTTGGGAAGGCTACTTACATCTTCCCTAAAACATTAGAGAGTACAAGGTTTCAAGAAGCAAAACTGGTGCTATCTATTTTAGCCTACATTAATACAAGCATTATTTCCAAATCAAGAGAAGTAATAGCCCCACTATATTCTGCAATGGTTAGGCCTCATCTGGCGTACCGCATTCAGTTCTAGGTACCTCATTTTAAGAAGACTTTAGACAAGTTGAAGCAGGTTCAGAGAAGGACAACAAGGATGATAAAAGATATGGGGAGGAAAACATGAGGAAAGGTTGAAGGAATTGGGCATGTTCAGCTTAGTGAAGAGGAGACTGACGTGTAACATCTTTGCCCTCTTTAAATAATTCAAGGGCTGCCACAGAATGGAGGGGAAAGCCTATTCTCTGCTGCCCCACAAGGCAAGACCAGGTCTAATGGTCTGACGTTACAGGAGGGTAGATTTTGACCTAACATAAGAAAATACTTCTTGACAGTAAGAGCAGTATGGCAATGGAACCAATGGGGTCTCCTTCTCTGGATATCTTGAAAATGAGGTTGGACAACTACCTGCTGGTGATGCTTTAGCTGGAAATCTTGCATTGAGCAGGTGGTTGGACTGCATGGCTCATGAAGCCCTTCCTAACTTTATGAATCAATGATTCTCCTGTTTAGTCATGATTTATGGAACCCACCAAGGGGAATATACTAGAAGACAAGAAATCAAAGTACAAATATTTGTACTATTCATATAAAATATAGAGATGAGACTACAAAGCAATCTACAGTATTCCCCTCTGCTGCCTGACAACAGTGGCTATAATTTGGTAGAAGATGCTCCTGACATATTTGTCCACTTCATTTTTAGCACCACTTCAAGACGCTTGTCAATTCATGGCAAACCCATAGGAGTTTTTTTAGGTAAGGAACACTCAGATATGGTTTTGCCAGTTCATTCCTCTGAAATATAACCTACAGCACCTGATATTCAATGGCAAGTACTAACCAGGGCTGACCATGCTGAGTTTCCAAGATCAGACAGGATGCAGTGCTTTATAACCTTACAGCTCTTTTTGCAGCTAAGCCATTTCCTTTCTTCCCTTTGTGTATGCCACTACTAGTTTATTTCTATTTTCTTTATGGTAACATTTTATGTTTGTAGAAGTACACATTGTCCTTTTCACTCTTTTCTGAAAGTCACTGTATTTAAAGAGAAACTGCTAGAAATGTATCTACTAGAGTTCTCAAGTTTGAAGAAAAATCGGTGGTTTTGACCAAATCCTTACAAGAGCCTATCCGAAAAAGGAAAGTCTGGAGACAAGTTAATTCATGGGTTATACTGCCAGCTACCTTCAAGTGTTCTGTGGAAATAGGGAGGAAGATAAATTTTAAAAATTGCCCAACAATGAAAGTTACTTCAGAAAAAGCTAACATACACACTATTCAATAATTGTCTCAGTCACTTAAAAATGGAGAGTGGGTGGGTTTATACACTCATCCAGATTTTACTGAATCCCACCATATTCAGTCACCATAGCCAAATGTGAGGAATCTTGGATTTTAGAGTCCAGCAACACCTTAAGAGGGACGAACCTTTCCCACCCCGGATTAGAGGACTCATAAAAACATCAAAAAAGGAATGAAAATAAAAATACATTAAGCCACGTACAATTGGATGGTGATCTCCAACCAAAAGAATCTGATCTGCTCATATGTTACAGCCTAAGCAGATAATCAATGTAAATGTAAATTCCTCCCGGTCTTTAAAGACACCTATCCAGCCTTCACCGGCCAGACATTATATACCACCTCTAAGCCGCCCAACTGCTTTGAGTTGAAAGTATTGTATTGTTTTTCTGTGTATTGTTTACTTGCTTTTAAATTTGTTCTAGTTTAATCTCTTTTTAAGGGGTGGGAGGTAGGGATTGGGTTGTAACATTTTAACTGTACTTGTTTTGACTTGTTGTACCCCACTCCGATTGCCTGCACAGAGGGGTGGATTATAAATAAATAAATAAATAAATAAATAAAATAATAATAATAATAATAATAATAATTAAATGTTCTCTTGAGTTATGGATGGGATGGCCCTGTTTGACTTATAGCAGTATATTAAGAAACCAAAACATGTTTAGTGGAATTTTTAAGATGCATGAAGATGGGGTGGAATGAAATGTAATTCAAACTGGGTAAGAATAGGAGGAATACAGATTAACAGCAAAGCCCAGAAAAAAATTAAGACTCAAGATTCACTGTCATCCTAAGAGTAGTAATAGCCATTGATTCTTAAATCATGACTTTTAAAATCTGTAAAGAGGTTCATGACAAGGTAACAAGAAATTAGATTATACTAGACTACCAAATGCAAACAAAGATCTAAATGGTTCAGACAACAGTAAAATCTAATTTAAAGTTGGTAGTACAAGGTTTAGCTAACTTGGGCTTATGTGCCATCTACCACTCAGGCACAGCCACAAGGGAGTCAAGCTTGCCCCATCCCTAAAGAGCTTCCAAAGGTCAGCCAAGATTGCATTATTTTGTGTGGTCTTTGACTTTTAACTGTTTTAAATTGTACGTATGTGTTTTATTCCTGGTCTATTTAAAACATTATTTATATCTTATGTGCACTGCCTTAGGAAACTTGTGGGCTGAAAGGTAATAAACATTTTAATAAATAAAAATAATGGCACATTTCATTTTCATTTTATACTGAATACAACTCAATGACATGTTTCAATTCACTGTAGTTAAGATTGTCTACAGAGAGCATTCACATAACATGGTAAATTGTTGTTAATTTAAAATACAAGTGAAAGCTTCTGACTAATTCCTTGTAGCCACAATGGTGTGCTGATCATATTGGGGGGGGGGGGGGGAGGCAGGGATACACAAGCCTAAGGATCCCAGAGGTTCATTAACATTACACCACTGCTTAGCATTATGCCTGACATGCAATAAGTTTGCATGTGCCAGTCTGTTTTCAAAAATCACTAACAGCTTCTTTAAGCTGTTGGAAAAATATTAGTATTTCTGCAATAGGCATTTGCAATAGCAGCACCAAGTGTCACAAGGGAATATGTGTGAGACGATCAATAGATGGAATGCAGCAAGAAGTATTCATTAATCATACAACAAAATTATTCAGTAGAAGAAAGACTTCTATAGTTTGTGTATGTGAAAGGCAGATCACATGTGTTCACTATGCACTGCACAGTCCTCGTTAATCTTAATTCAAAGCTCTTTCTTGTAACTGACACAGAAAGTACCACCAACATAGATCTTACAACCCTAGAGCTTGTTGGCATTCAAAAATGAAAGGAAATGTTGCCTTTCCCTTACATTGTCAGGATAATTTACAGATGCTCTTGACTTTGAAGGCCAGAGTTTTCATTGTCTTTACTTCTTACTAAGTGCATGCTATTTCTGCGCCCCAATGAGACAAGCTGCATTAATTAAAGGATTATAGGGTAACTTTTAACTAATTATTCCCATTTAGTGACAAAACGAAACACAAAGAAGAAAATGTTTTTTTGAATTTGTGATTTGTAGGATGGTTTTTGTGAAAATCTACCCCAACACCAAAAATTGTGGGAACTATGTCTACACATACTAAGATGTAGTATCAAGGCCCAACTCAGAGTTGCATATTATGTGAAGTGCCAACTCTATAGAAGTCAAATAAACTTTTAATTACCTTGATCCTCTGTGTGGATTCAAGGAGGGGGAGGATTTTTTTGTAGATCTCAGAAACATGGGTAATAAAGTGTAATTATTTTGTATATATTATTTTTCTAATATTCAATTAGAATGTATTAGTGAATGGCAATAAGATTCAAGAAGGCAGAATTCCTCACTCTTGAGATCAGAGCCACGATTAGAGCCAATCACAAACTGAAGTATGCACAAGACTGATGTTTCAAGAACAAACACAACCGCAATAATTAAAAATGAGTTTAAAATATAAGCACTAAGCACACTTCTCTACTTAGCATGTTTTGCTTACTTTGAAAGAGCAACCAATCCATATGACAGGTAAAATATCAACAGCTTGAACAGGATTCAGAGAGGAACAAAATGGGCTATGCATCAGACTTAAGCTTTTGCTCACATTTGGGTTTAGAGAGTATGAATTAAAGATTGTATGAATTAAGGGAGGAGACTAGGCAAATTCTGGGAGGAGATGGGAGAGAAAGACAAAGTATGTGGAGGAAGGTTAGAGTAAGTGACAAGGGGTGGGTGGATAGTAAGAAGTGGAAAGATTTCAGAGGACAGAGACTGAAGGAATAGCAGAAGTATGAAGTAGACGAAAGAGATAGGAGGGGTTTAGTATGAAAGGAAGGAAGGTTCCCCCCCCAGTCCAGAATTGCGAATTGATGATTGTCTATCATTTGATATGATATGATCATGATGGACCCAGAACAACTGATGCAAGCTCCAGGAAAAGGGATTCCACCTAGACATTAGGAGGAACTTCCTGACAGTAAGGGCTGTTCGACAGTGGAACACACTCCCTCGGAGTGTGGTGGAGTCTCCTTCTTTAGAGGTCTTTAAGCAGAGGCTGGATGGCCATCTGTTGGGGATGCTTTGATGGAGAGTTCCTGAATGGCAGGGGGTTGGACTAGATAGCCCTTGTGATCTCTTCCCACTCTACGATTCTATGATTTGTAATAGATTATATATGATGTATTTAGTTGGTTCATGAGATCATTCAATAAAATAATTTTTTTTAAAAAAATCTTTTGCTCACATTTAGCCAGAACAGGTTGTAAAGAACAAACGAAAAATGTTAAGCCTATTCTCTCCTACTTCAAGTCATTAGTCCAGAACATGGTACACTCACCATTCAGTCGGGTCTGTCTGTTTGCCCTCACCCGCAGGAATGTCTGCAAAAAGAAGACACAAGGACCAAACATTAGGCTCCTGCTTTGGGAGAATGATTAAAAAAACACTTTTACCTGACTCATTTGTCCCCTTTTCTAGATAACCAATTCAAGTCGACACTAATATTTAATAGAGTTTCACCAACTGTATTAAGAAACCCCACATTTCCTTTTGCTCAATTCTAACTCACGTTCAGGCATTCAGAGCTCCCCCTTCTCTGCATGAACAGTTCACCCCAACTACCAGATAGGCCTCACAGGTGCAAAACACACTGTGGAAATAATCCAGTTTGAGAACACTTTAACTGCCCTGGCTCAGTATTAGGAAATTCTGGGAACTGCAATTTATGGTGTCATCAGAGCTCTTTGAAACAGAGTGCAAAATATCTCACAAAACTACAGTTCTCAGAATTCCTTAGCATTGAGCCAAGGCAGTTAAAGTGGTCTCAAACTGGATTATTTCTGCAGTGTGTTTTGGACCATATACTTTTCCCATAGGACCATAACCCTACCATGAGCCCGTTATACAGCCCACTGCCTAATTCTAAACTAACTGCAAGCTAATCTTCCCAAATGAAGAGAAATCTTGTAACACCTTTGAGACTAAGTGGAAGGAACTAATTGGCAGCATGAGCTTTCGTAGACTTCAGTCTACTTCCTCAGATGCATTTGTAAACTGAAGTCTACGAATGCTGCCAACTCTTTTCTTTCAGTTAGTCTCAAATGTGCTACAAGACCTCTCCACATAGTGATCCCACAGACTAACACGGCTATACCTTTGAAATTCTTCCCTAATGAATGCCTTTTCTAGAAAACAACTCCCTCCAGTTCCTTCCACTGCCGGTGTCCCAGTAGGGGGAAAAAAAAAACAAACTGTTCCTAGCTGGCCCTCAAGGCAGGGTGACCAGATGCCCTAACCTCAAAGGACCACAAGACACTGCAGAATGTAGGACCTTTGAGGAAAAAATGTAGGATGTGACCAAACAAAAGCTAAAGCACTTATAGAAGTGAAAACCCATGCTTCGTAGTCCTGCTCAAAATGGAAGACATTCAAGGAAAAATGGAGGATGTGACCAAATAATGACTAAAAATGCTCATAGAAATGTAAACTCATGCTTCTTAGTGGTGCTCAAAATAGAAGACATTCAAGGAAAAACAGAGGACGTGGCCAAAATGAAGGCTAAAAACACTCATAGAAATGTAAATTCATGCTCCTTAGTCCTGCTCAAAATGGAAGACATCCAAGGAAAAATGGAAGACATTTAAGGAAAAACACTTGTAGAAATGTAAACTGATGCTTCTTAGTCCTTCTCAAAATGGAAGACATTCAAGGAAAAACAGAGGACGTGGCCAAAATGAAGGCTAAAAACACTCATAGAAATGTAAATTCATGCTCCTTAGTCCTGCTCAAAATGGAAGACATCCAAGGAAAAATGGAAGACATTTAAGGAAAAACACTTGTAGAAATGTAAACTGATGCTTCTTAGTCCTTCTCAAAATGGAAGACATTCAAGGAAAAAAGACTCCTAGGAACGTAAACTCATGCATTCATGGAAGACACTCAAGGAAAAAAGTAGGACGTGACCAAAACAAAAGCTGAAAATGCACATAGGAAAGTAAATTCATGCTTCTTAGTCCTGCTCAAAATGGAAGACATTCAAGGAAAAATGTAGGACGTGACCAAATAATGGCTAAAAATGTGCATAGAAATGTAAACTCATGCTTCTTAGACCTGCTCAAAATGGAAGACATTCAAGGGGGAAAAAATGGAAGACATTCAAGGAAAAACACTTGCAGAAATGTAAACTGATGCTTCTTAGTCCTGGTCAAAATGGAAGACATTCAAGGGAAAAAAATGGAAGACATTCAAGGAAATACACTTGTAGAAATGTAAACTGATGCTTCTTAGTCCTGGTCAAAATGGAAAACATTCAAGACAAAAAAAAAAAAAAAAGACATTCAAGGAAAAACACTTGTAGAAACGTAATCTGACGATTCTTAGTCCTGGTCAAAATGGAAGACACTCAAGGAAAAATGGAAGACATTGAAGGGAAAACACTTGTAGAAACGTAAAATGACGCTTCTTAGTCCTGGTCGAAATGGAAGACATTTAAGGAAAAATGGAAGACATTCAAAGAAAAACACTTGCAGAAATGTAAACTGACACTTCTTAGTCCTGCTCAAAATGGAAGACACTCAAGGGAAAAAAACACTTTGTATAAATGTAAACTCATGCTTCTTAGACCTGCTCAAAACGCAAGACATTCAAGGAAAAATGGAAGAAATTCAAGGAAAAACACTTGTAGAAACGTAAAGTGATGCTTCTTAGTCCTGGGCAAAAGGGAAGACATTTAAGGAAAAATGGAAGACATTCAAGGAAAAACACTTGCAGAAACGTAAACCGCCGCTTCTTAGTCCTGCTCAAAATGAAAGACACTCAAGAAAAAACACTTGCAGAAACGTAAACCGTCGCTTCTTAGTCCTTCTCAAAATGGAAGACATTCAAGGAAAAACACTTTGTAGAAATGTAAACTCATGCATTCACAGAAGACACTCCAGGAAAAAACACAAAAAAAATTTAGGATCCTCATGGGGACCAAAACAAAAGCTATAGAGAAACACTGACAACCAAGACATGTAAAACCCATGCTTCTCCTCTTCCTCTTCCTCAGTCAGTGGTGCTCAAAACTGGAGGACATTCTGGAATCATATCATCCCTCCTGGTGCTGGGGGAAATGTAGGGCGCGTCCTGGAAAAGGAGGACACCCGGACCAGCTCCCTAACCTGACCCTCCCTTTGGATGTAAACAAGCCCCAGCCAGTTCTCTCCTCCTCCAGCTGGTATAAAGGCCCCCCCCCCTCCGCACCTCCTCCCGGCCACGGGGCTCCCTCCTCCTCTCGCTAGTCTGCATGGCCGCCGGGGAGGATGGATGAGGAGGACTCAGGCAACAACGGAGGGCCTTCCTCAGCGCCTTGTTGCCATCAGCTCCTATTAGAGACTGCACTAGCAGCCACCGGCGCCATTTTGGCAGCCGTCACGTGACTCTTGTGCGCGGCGGAGTCAGAGTTCACAGGCCTCGCTGGTCGGGGAAGGCCGCGTCGCCATGGCGACGCAGAGAGGCCTAGTTGCGCGGCCTAGGCCTGGAGAGTTGTTTTCCATCCTCAGTCACTGGGTTGACCATATTGGAGAAATAACCCGTTTTGGGGGCGCTTTAACTCTTTGTCTGACTCACTCTCTATGGAATTCTGGGAGTTGGAGTTTGTTGTGGGGCCTTAAGGCCCCACAACAAACTCCAACTCCCAGAATTCCATAGAGAGTGAGTCAGACAAAGAGTTAGAGCGCTCCCAAAACGGGTTATTTCTCCAATATGGATGCAGCCCCCTGAGTAAAAAGTATCAGTCACCACAAACTCTTGTTTCCCAAGCACTTCATTAACCCAAAAATCAGGCCTCTTCTCCACAGTTTCCCAATTTAGGCACTAGACAAAAATTATAAAAACAGAAGCAACGCCACACTCTGAAATAAATCCATCTCGGCACCGCTTTTAACCGCCACGGATCGACGGAGTTTAATCACACGGGAGGAATTTCTCCCAGTTTCGAATCGAGCCAATTCGGATTCACGTAGTTTAGCAAATTTACATGAAATCTAATTGCGTCCGGAATGCGTTCAGAATGACTTCCCGTTTCCTGAAAATGACCCCCCCATTGTCTGAAATTGCGTGAGATGCTCTAATACGCATTGACGTAAAACCTATGATTGCGTTCGGAATGATTTCACTTTTGCCCGAAATTGCATGAGATACACTCATTCGCAATAATGTGAAACCCCATGATTGCGTTCGGATTGCCTTTGCATTATACCCCCCAAATTCCGTTATATGATAAACTCCAATGCTATGAAGTTCTGGGAATTGTAGTTTTGGGATAAAGAGTGCCCATGTTGTCGTACGCGTTGGGCACGCCATGCACGGCTTTCAGCTTATGCTGAGCTGCGATGGCATCCGCACCCATGGCATGCACACCGCATTGTACGCACTGTTTTCAATGGGGCTTGAGCATAGGCGGTATTTCCCTTATGCAGGGGGTTACGGAATAATCCCCGTGTAAGGGAAGGGCTGACTGTATTTAGCTCTCGCTGTCACAGAGCTCTGGTGCGGCAACAAACTACAATTCCCAGAATTCCATAGCATTGAGCCAAAGTGGTTAAAAGTGGTGTCAATCTGGATTATGTGGTTGTTGTTATTATTATTATTATTATTAATTATTAATTTTATTTATATAGCACTGTAAATTTACACAGTGCTGTACAACAATAATAAATTAGACGGATCCCTGCCCTCAGGCTTAGTCTAAAAGCGACAACACAAAAGAAAGAGGGGAAGGTGGTGGGAAAGGGGATGAGGTCCAGTGGTTCTTCTCTCCGTCTGGGGCTTGGACCAAGGCAGATGGACTGGAGGGAGGGCACGGCTTCTTAATACATAGTAATAAGGAGGCATCCTGGGGCAGATGGCACAATCCTACACTGCCTGACTCTCCTCCCTGTCCTAAAACATCAGGAAACGGTGTTCTCAGGATGCAAAGGGATCTTGTGGCAACTTAGGGACTTAACTGTGCAAAAGAAGTACCATAAACCTATGCAGACTTAATGCATTTTGACACTCCTTTAAATGTCATGCATGCTCCATCCTATAAAATCCTGGGATTTGCAGTTTGTAGTGGCACCAGAGCACTCTTACTGAAAAATCTCACAAAACTATAACTCCCATAATTCCATAGCATTGGCCATGGCAGTTAAAGCAGGGTCAAACTGTGTCCATTTTGTAGTATAGATGCAGCCTAGGCCTACTTCCTCAGACGCAGATACTGAATTTGTAAACTTAGGCCCAGTACAGATGGGCCGTTTGCACCGATATAGGGGCTTGATACGGCACAACATCCATATGTACCAAGCCCTAATATTGGCGCCGTTACGTCACAAGGCTGCGGCTCCATTCACACTAGGCACAGCATTGTGATGTAAGGTGTGCCCAAATGGCTCTGTGCTGAAGAGCTGTCATGCAGCCCTTATAATGGTGCAAAAAAGGAGCCACCTAGAGCGGCTCCTTTTGGAGGGCATGTCTCTGCTGCAGCATGCAGATGATGCAGCACAGACAAGGGGCAAAAACGGCTGGCACGGAGCCACCTGTCTGTACTGCCCCTAACTCAGACTTAATGCATTGTGACACTGCTTTAAATATCATGCTCCATCCTATAAAATCCTGGGATTTGCAGTTTGTAGTGGCACCAGAACTCTCTGACAGAAAAGGCTACATAACTCACAAAACTACAAATCCCAGAATTCCATAACATTGGCCATGACAGTTAAAGCAGGGTCAAACTGCATTTATTTTGCAGTATAGATGCAGCCTAGGCCTACTTCCTGAGATGCAGATAATGAATCTGCAGTAGCCTGTCTCTTCTGATCTAGATGCACCAGAAAGCCACTACTTGTTCTATCATACCATAATAAATGCAAAATTTAGAGTCTAGAACAGTCTAGAACAGGAGTGCCCAAACTTTTTAGAATCAGTTTCTATGGCAAAGCCCCTAAGAGACCTATCCTACAAGTTAATGGTGTTCAGGAGTATAAAAGAATATATTCTTATTCTTTAATTCAATTTTTATGTTTTTCATTTTCCTGGAGTGGCTGCGGAGCACCTGGGAAGTGCACATCATTATCAAAATTTTACACAGAACTTTACATATAAAAGTTACCGAGGTAAGACCTGCCAAATGACGTACAATCTACAAAGCAAACAAGTTACAAGAGTAAAGCATCACAAAATACAGATAATAATAATAATAAAATGGTAAAAACACTAAGAGGATATTAACAACCAACAGAGCACAAGTTGGGAATTGTTGGTCTAGAACATCAGTATTCAAAGGGATCTTGTAGCATCTTTGAGACTCTGTGAAAGAAGTTGTAGTATAAGCTTTCCTAGGAGTTTATCACACGGGAGAAATTTCTCTCAATTTCGAAAGAAATGGAAGTGAGGCCAGTTTGGAATTGAGTAAATTCACTAGTTCAGCGAATTTACGTGATTGCGTATTGATGCTGCATTGCGTTCGGAACTGGCTGAAATTGCTTCCCAGTGCCCGAAATTGCGTGTGATAGTTTCTCACGCAATCACGCGAAACCCCATGATTGTGTTCGGAAGGACTTCCCTTTGCCTGAAAATGTGTGTGATCAGCTTTCATGCAATCACGCGAAACCCCATGATTGCATTCAGATTGCCATTGGATTATACTTCCAATTCCCTTTGTGTGATAAACTCCCTAGACTTATCAGGAAGTAGACCAGTGATGGCGAACCATTTGAGGTCCGTGTGCCCAGGGATGGGGTTGAGTGCCGGAGGCAGGGTGCCAGGAGGTGGTTCTTCCACCTTTGGAGGCAGGACTTCCTATCTTGGAGGCAGGACGGCTGCTACCTGAGGGCTGGGCTTCTCCCCTGCCCTTTCCTGGTCTCCAGCTGTCTCTGACAGTTAAAAGCCGCAGGAAATTGGGGGGCTATGGGCATGTGCCATTGCTCCTCCTCCTCCTGCCCTCTCCCTGGCCACCACCTGTCTCTCAGAGACAGCTGGGGTCCAATAGGGGCCCGTGGGGGGAGAGGCAATGGACCCGCAACCTTTTCTCCTCTCCATAGGGCTTTGCCAGTCCTGAGGTGTCCCTGGAAGGGCAACTCAGGACTGGCAAAGCCCAGCAGACAGGAGGAGGAGGCCGCCCGTGACCTGTTTTATTCTCAGTGAGGGTTTGCGAGACCTGAGGCGGCCTTCCAGGGATACCTCAGGTCTAGTAAAGCCCGGCAGAGAGGAGGAGGAAGCTTCCTGCGACCCCTGCTCCTCTCCATGGGGCTTTGCCCGTCCTGAGATGTCCCTGGAAGGGCACTTCAGGACTAGCAAAGCCAAGCAGAGAGGACGAAGAGTCACCCCGTCCTTTCCCTCCCAACAAGGTCCAGCAAGGGGCATGCTGCCATTCTTGGGCTTTCTCCCGGCTGTTCTTCCCCCAGAGCTCCCTTCCCAGAAGGAGTCCTGGGCGAAGAAGGGCCCATGGAGGAGCCCAAAAGCTGGCACGCTGCCATTCTTGGGCCTCCCCCTGGATGTTCTTCATCCAGAGCTCCCTTTCCAGAGTGTCCCCAGGTGAAGAACAGCCCATGGAGGAGTGCAGAGCCGGCACTGAGCCATTGCTCCTCCCCACGGACCTTTCCCTGCCCCCTGGTATCTCTCTGGAGCTAGTTGGAGGCTGGAAAAGGTCTTTGGGAAGAAGCAACTGGCACACGCTGGTCGCTCCTCTTCCCTTCGCCCTTTTCCCGGCCTCCAGCTCTCTCTGAGAGGCTGGGAGAAGACTGGAAGGAGGAGCCAGAGGTGTGCGCCTCTTGTTCCTCCTCCCAAATTCCATTTTCTGGCCTCCCGCCCTCTCGGAGAGACAGTGGGAAGCCCGAAAATGGCAGAGAGTCTTCCGTCTTCTCCCTTGTCCTGTGCCAGGCGAAATGGCATCGCGTGCCACTTCTGGCACACATGCCATAGGTTCGCCATCATGGAAGTAGACCAAGCCTGCAAAAGCCTATGTCACAACTTTCACAATGTTTCAAAGGTGCTACACAATCCCTTTGCATATTGATTTAAGGGCAAATTGTCCTTTAATAAGTCAAGGATGGAACCATAGCATGCATGGAAGAAATAAACTGAAGGGCCTCAAAATGTGAAATCTAGCCACCCATAATAATACAGTTCTGAGAATATATCCTTAGAATTTCCACAACAAGGGACAATTATTTACCAGATACTAATAGTGCAAAGTACATCTGAAACCAATGAACCATGAAATGCTAAAAACACTACAAGTTTTGAACCTGGGACACTCTTACTTTCAGCCCAGCTTTTTATAAAAGGAGATCAGTGGACCTTTCAACAACTTCTGAAATCTGTCTATACAAGCTGTTTCATTACTTTGAATCTTACGAATCTTATCTTTGAAACAACATTGATAAAGGCAATTTGAACTGGCAATTGAGCAATGGACAAGACATTATTGTTGTGGTATGCCTTCAAGTTGTTTCCAGCTTATGGGGACACTAAGGCAAACCTATCAGAGGGTTTTCTTGGAAGAACTTTTCAGAGGAGGCTTCCCATTGCCATCCTCTGAGGCTGAGACAGTGTGACTCGCTCAAGGTCACCTAGTGGGTTTACATGGTTGAGCCAGGATTCGAACCCTGGTCTCCAGAGTCATAGTCCAATGCTCAAATCACTACAACACACTGGTTCATAGGACAAGGCATTAAAATCCCTTATATAAAGGCTGCAACTGTAAAGGTGCCTTTTTTGATAGCTGTCATTACCTTGCACTCCTAAGAATACCATCCAATAAAATATTTTGAACAGCTGTACCATCTTATCTTTCTATTAAGCCAAGTAATTATATAGTTCCCCCCCCCCCCGGAGTACTGATATATGTATAAAACAGGGACAACAAAAGGTAGACATTAGATACATATATTCATGACTTATAAACTCTTAGGCGTAAACAATCCTGTCAAAGTCTCTGGAAATATTCAGCTCTGGTGAACTGGAGCTCTCTATAGGGACTATAGGAAGATAAAAATCTTACCAAATACAAACGTTAGTGGACAGAATAGTCATTATTTTATTGTTTTATGACTTCAAAGTCACAGTCAGTGATTGCAAGAAGGATAAATCTATAGAATGGCCTTCATCCTGCCTCTGAGAGTGCATATCCTGCAAACACTTAAGGGAAGTTATTCACTTTGATCCCATTAGTCATCCTGCCGAAGCCATCAAGACTATCCAAGTGTTTAAAGCCAAACATGTGTGACAGTTTTGCAGGCCTAGGGCCTAAATTGCTAAAGCCCCCAGAACCTTTAAAAACCTTAAGCCTCTGCAAATGCTTTCTCCTAAAACTTTGAATTATTTTGGTGTACTGGACTTTTCTGTGTTTTCTTTCAGGAAATCTAGTTTGCACAACATGGTGAACAGCAGTGTAGTTCAGTGCACACACACACACACACAATGCACTAAATTACACTGTTTTTCTCCATATATATAGATAGATAGATAGATTTCTATATTTTCTACAGGTATCTTTGAATTCCTGTCAAAGAGACAGTCTTAACTGAGTCTTCTTGAAGAAAATGACCTTAGTGATGTAGTCTGTCTCATGCAAGCACACTTAATCTCTATTCCCACTTAAACATACTTGGTTATAGGTTAATTGTAATTTTAAGACAGATACGCATAAACCCAGGCATTACAACTTTGGAAGAGGCCAAATTAAGTAATTTGGAACAAATTTCTGCTCTCGATTTGTTTTCCTAATTAGTACTTCTGTATGTCAGGTTTACATGTCAAAAGATGTACATATATGAATTGTACCCATCACAAACTCTGGTATGAATGAGATGGTTTACATTTCACAGATATTAAGACATTTGTTTGGAAACTAGAACAGTAGTAAAATACATATTATTGAGGTTTTAAGGATAGAGGGAGAAAAAGGAATTTTTGCTTTCAGATAAGTCTCGGCTGGCAGATTCGTTCTAGTACAGTGAACCTCTTGTTTAGAAGCTTTATCCACATTATTTGATGCAGTTCAGTTGCCTATGGACTATCCCTCAGTGACTCCAACAAGAACGCAGCACATCACAATTTGCCAGTTTTTATCTTTCTGGGTACAAAATGCTGTAACATATCTTAGAGTTCAGGAAATACCACAGAGAATTACTTCACTGTCTACAGTTTAAGCACATCTTGCAAGTATGTATGTGTTATGAATCTAAGACTGCAGATCAGAGCATATAAAATGCATTTATTTAGAGCAACGCTTCTCAAACTGTAGTGCAAGACCCTCAGGGGGGCGTGAGGAGGGTTGGTCAAAAGGGGGCATGAGACTTGGCTGCCCCAATTCCTCCTCCTTTTCTTCCCAAACCTTTTTATGTATAAAATTTATACATGCTTTCAGTTAAACACTGAGAATTTACTTAAAACGGTTCTAATTTTAACAATGTTATTTCCTTATAAAATGTTAAAATATGAACACACATGAATGTGCGAATGAAAATATGCACCCGAAATAAACACAGTATAATTCTTCATATCCTGCATCAAGTGGAGGGGTTACAACATCTGCATATAGTTGTGAAGGGGGTCCCAAGGGTAAAAAAAGTGTGAGTACTACTGCTTTAGTGCATTTGTGCAATGCCAAAATGAATCTTTGCAATAAACAGATAATGTCTCAAGCACATTTTAAATGGTCAAACTAGCAAACCTGGTGATATCTGTAGAAGTTGAAACAGATGTGTGCCAGCACATTTTTAGAAGAAGCTTCAACTTAGATTCTGTCAGAGACAGGATGAAACTGGCCTGAATGAGATTGGTTCCCTCCCTCCCATCGCCCATTCAACTGCTTAGAGTGGCCTAGAGAAAGGGTAAAGATTTTAATGGATTTTTCTTCAGGCAAATTGCACTCTTACCAAGGAGATCCATTCTACTTAGTGTACACAACCTGAGTCTGGAATATTAGAACTTGACTCCGTCTAGTGCTTAGCATCCTCATTTCTATTTTATTACAATGAGAAATAGGTGTGCTCCATAATTTCTAAGATCTGACCTAAATTGATTTTCTGTGTTAGAGAAATAGATGCTAACAACTCTTTAACTGGAACAGTTCTTTCTTTTTGTCAAGAAACAGGCGTGCCATTAATCCTATTCAAATTCATAAGGCTGGGAAGAAAAGACGGAGAGTAAAAATTCAATTTTCAAAAAGCCTTGGTGTTCTGCTTGTGTTACACAAAAGATGTCAGATGAATACAGCCAAAAGACTTCAAACATCTCATTTACCTACCTGCATTTCTGTTTTCCTTCATCCCTTCTACTCAAACACCCCACCTTTACAATTTCACTCAACCTGATAACTTACAAAACATGTCAGTTTCACTCCCTCCCTTTGGAAACAATGTAAATATTCTGGCTCTGAGTTGCAAATACAGACAGGAAGACTTCAATTGCAGCAGGGGCTGTTATTTTTCTTCACTACATAGTTCTGTAATTGCATTTGTATCAGCTTTTTCTAAAACTCTAGTTTAAATCCAATATATGTGGAACAACATTATTTTATTTAAAATAATTTCCCCCCTCTGTGGAGAAAGTTAAAAAAAATGACACTAGACAGACAAGAGCTCTCAACTGATTCTTGAGTGTAAATTAATACAATTAAATTATATTTTTGTGGCTTTTTAAAAAACAATATACTGTTCTGTCCAGTTTTCCCATTCCTAAAACTTTAAAAATAAAAAGCATACAGAGGTAATTTTTTAAAATAAAGTAAACATTTCCAAGTATCAAACATCCTGAAGGTATGTGATTACTTGGCTTCAATTATAATTCCAGTTTGGTAATGGCTAGAAGAAGTCTCTCTTCCCACATATATACTCTTATGTTCAGCTTTTATGTTACTCTTTAGTGGCTCACTAAATTGCCTTCCAAGTCCAAGCCGTCTTGGATGAAGCCAATTATCTAGACCCATGTCAAATTGGCTTCTGGTTGGGCTATGGAGACGAGACTGCCATGGTCGCCTTGATCGATTATCTCCAGAGCATCGACAGGGGAAGTGTGACCCTGCTGGTGCTCTTGAACATCTCAGTGGCATTCGATACCGTTGACCACGGTATCCTTCTAAAATGCCTGAGAGAGTTAGGAATCGCGGGCACTGCGCTCCAGTGCTTCTGGTCCTACCTCTCGGGCAGATTCCAGATGGTGAAGCTGGGGACAGTTGCTCTCGTAAAAGTGTCATGGCCAGCCAAGATATGGAGTCAGTGGATGAGGAGGAGGACATGGCTCCTCAGGAGCAAGAGGAGCTGGAGGCTAGACCAGGTCCCAGTTCTGCCATGCCAGACCCCAGTCCTGACATTTCAGCCCCAGGAGTGGGAGCCCAGCCAGGCTCTAGCACTGTGGAGCTCCCTTCAGAGGGTAAGCAGCTGAGTGAGGTTTCAAATGAAGAATCCAGTTTGGTGGTTCCCTCCTTTAAGGAGAGGAGGGCTGAGAGTGCTTGTGTGCGTCTGTCTCGCAGGCTTGCTGAAAAGCAAGCTGGTAATAAAGCACAGCTGCCAACAGGGAGGGTGTCTCTTACTTAAGCACCTGTGGGATGCCATCCCTTTGCCAGAACTTATTGTAAGTCTCTTGGTGTGACTGTGTGCTGGCTTCATGTCTTTGGAACTCTTGTTTGCCTTGATCTTGCTGCTTTCTCCTTGCCCTGACCTCGGACCAGACTGACTTCTGTGATTTCCCCAACCCTGACCTTGGCTCTGGCTTTTGGACTATTCTTGGGATCAACGTTTAGGTTTGTGGAACTGCCTTATCAGCTTTTGTTGGTGTTTGCTGGCCGCAGTCCGGGACAAAGAGAGCTGGTATCTGGCATCCCTCAGGGCCCCATTCTGTTCCCCTGCTGTTTAATATTTACACAAAACCGCTGGGAGAGATCATCCGGACACATGGGGTGCAGTACTATCAGTATGCTGATGACACCCAAATCTATTTCTCTATGTCTCTTGCTGTAGCAGTGACCAAGGATGACATCTTCCCTCTAAATGTAACAGCCCTGGTGGCGCAGTGGTTAAATGCCTGTACTGCAGCCACTCACTCAAAACCAGAAGGTGGCGAGTTCAAGACCAGCAAAGGGCTGAAGCTTGACTCAGGCTTGCATCCTTCCGAGGTCGCTAAAATGAGTACCCAGATTGTTGGGGGGCAAATAGCTTACAATTGTAAACCGCTTAGACACTCATTAAGGGTATGAAGCGGTATATAAATGAAGCTGTTGTTTTTTTGTTGTTTTTGTTTTAAATGCCTGCCTTGAGTCAGTAAAGGGCTGGATGAGGGAAAACAAGCTCAAGCTGAATCCAGAGAAAACAGAGGTACTCGCAATAGGTACCCCTGGCCTGGGGAGGGAGATTTGTCAACCAGTCCTGAACGGGGTCACACTTCCCCTAAAGGACGAGGTTTGCAGTTTGGGAGTACTCCTGGACTCGTCTCTACAGCTGTCATCTCAGGTGGAGGCGACGGCCAGGAGTGCTTGGTACCAACTTCGGTTGATACGCCAACTGCGCCCCTACCTGGCCCAGAAGGACCTAGAAGCAGTGGTACATGCATTGGTAACCTCTCGTCTAGATTTCTGTAATGGGTCTACATGGGGCTACCTTTGTATCAGGTTTGGAAGCTTCAATTGATCCAAAACGCAGCAGCTAGATTGGTCACAGGAACATCTAGATCTGACCATAATACAGTGGTCCCCCGGGTTACGAAAGTAATCCGTTCCGGATTACTTTTCGTAACCCGGAAATTTTCGTTTCCCGGGGGACCGCTTTAGTGAACGGACCGCGTGGCAAATTTAAAGGGGCCGCGCGGTTTTTCCGTTTCGGATCCCGGGGTTTGTTTCGGATCCTGGGGCCGTTTTTGCGGCCCCGGCTCTTTCGTTCCCCGGGGTTTTCATTCCCCGGGGTTTTCATAAGCCGGGGGACCACTGTACTCCAATATTGAAATCTTTACATTGGCTGCCGATCAGCTTCTGGGCACAATACAAAGTGTTGGTTATTACCTATAAAGCCCTATATGGCTCGGGCCCGAGTTACTTGAGGGAACGCCCCACACTCTCAGAACGTCAGGGAAGAAATTATTAGAACTTACAAAACCAAGATTGACTAAAACTTCCCAGAAAGCGTTCACCGCCGCAGCCCCTAGGTTATGGAATGATCTCCCGGAAGAAATCCGTCTTAGTGACTCCTTGGAAACTTTTAAGAAAGCACTTAAGACGGATCTCCTCCAGCGAGCCTTCCCACCAGATCTCCTGTGAGAAAAAAGAACTATGATGGCATGGATACAGACAATGATGGTCATTTTAGAGAGTTGTAATTTTAATGATTTTACTGCTTGGATTTTATATTGTTCTTTTATTGTTACATTTTATATTGTTTTTTTCTCATGTTGTAATCCCGCCTTGATCCACAGGGAGAGGCAGGAAATTTAAATAAAACTACTACTACTACTACTACTACTACTACTACTATTTATTCTTATTATTCTTATTATTCTTATTATTCTTATTTCAAGTGGTATATGTGCATATACATGTTTGTGCACACATGAATAGAAGCAATATTGATCGGAATGCAAACATTGTATCTTTTTAGCATTTTTATGACCTTGGACAAGTCACACTCTCTCAGCCTCAATGGATGGCGATGGCAAACCCCCTCTGAAGAAACTTGCCAGGAAAACCCTATAATAGGTTCGCAATACAGTCGCCGTAAGTAAGAAACAACATGAAGATACACAACAACAATAAATGAAAAACAAAAGGTCTCTGTCAAGATGAGTTTTATACTCTCAAATCTGAGCCTTTTACTGCTATATCTGTTGCCTTGTGATTTATATTTCCTAAAATAAAAATCTTACTCCCAGAATCCCCCACACAGCATAGCCAGTGACAACTGTGACTGAGGGTTTCTGGGAGCCGTAATCTGGAGTGGGGAACTGTTGGGGTAGAGGGGTGCACTGTCCTTCCAGGAGACCTTAAAAATAGCCTCAGTCACCCACCCCCCATGATTTTTTTTTTCTTTGCTAACAAACTTTAGGGGTTGTGGGGACCATACTATTGTGTGTCCCCCCCCCCCCCGGAAGCCCTTTCGTGCAATATATTTTCAACTTCTGGGTCACTTCTGGTTAGAAAAAAAGGCTTATCTATGGTGGGGGGGGGGGCAAAAGCATGGGAAAATTGTCCCCTGCCCACCCTAGAGGGGATTTTGAGGGGAAAGTTTATTCATCCCCCCTTTTTTTTAAAAAAAAATTGAAATAATTGTTGAGGGAATCCTTGAGAACCACAAAATACAGCCCTTGGGGGCACATGAAGTCCATGGGCCACATTTTCCCACTTCTGTTGTAGTTTTGTTGTTGGTGGTGGTGGTGTTTTTTAAATTTAAAAAAAACAAAACACCTTTTCCAACCTGTGCAGATAAGGGTTGTTGGATTTCAGGGTCTCACCCAGTCTCCAGTTTTTGTGGGTAATTTTCAGGCAAGAGACAATGGTGTAAATGCTCCAGTGTTGGTGGTCTCTGCTCTAGTCAAGGGAAAAAGGCTATGTGGAACTCTCCAGTGCAGCTGGCAGAGAAGTAGCATGCTACTGAAACTGAATCCAGATAAGACAGAGGTAGTTGCTGTTGGTACCCCTAATCCAGGTATAGTTATAAGTCAACCAGTCCTAGAAGGGGTCACACTCCTCTTAAAGGACTGGGTTCGCAGCCTGGGAGTGCTCCTAGACTCTTTGCTTCTAATGTCAAATCAGGTGAATGAGATGGTTCGGAGTGCTTGTTATTATCTTTGGGGACTTGGAGACGATGGTACATGCACTTGTAACCTCACGACTTGACCTCTGTAACACGCTTTACATAGTGCTACCCTTGTACCTAGTAGTCCAGAAACTTCAACTGGTTCAAAATATATGGCAGCCATGTTGGTCACCAGGACAGCCAGAGGTGGCCATATAACACCTATATTGAAATCTCTCCACTGGATGCCTATGAGTTTCTGGGCACAGTACAAGGTGTTGGTAATAACCTATAAAGCCCTTCATGGCTTGGGTCCAACCTATCTGCAGGATTGCCTTCTTCTGTATAATCCACCTTGCACACTTAAGTCCTCTGGGAAGAACTTACTGCAGCCAATAAAGGCCATATTAGCTGTGGTTACCCAGAGGGCCTTCTCATCTGCCACTCCCAAACTATGGAATGGCTTGAAGAGATCCTGAATATTGATAATCTTGGCAGCTTTAAAAAGGCTATCAAGATGGATCTCTTCTGACAAGACTTCCCTGATTAACTTCCCTGATTCACTCACTTGGCCCCCATTAATATGGACCCCCATATAGAATACCTCAGAACTCCCATTTTCTTGCTCTCATTTTTATCATTGGATATTATTTTATCACTGTTATTGTTAACTGGGAATTTTAAGTGTTGTGTGGAAGGGAGGGACAATGGGTTTTATTTTGTATTTTTATTGTATTCTGTATCGTATTCTACTCTTATTGTAAGCTGCCTCGATCCAACTGGAGAGGCAGGATAAAAATAAAATATATTATTATTATTACAGTTTCTAAGTCTTAATTTATTTGTTGTTGCAACTTGCAAAGAATCTCCTCATGTGGTCTACATGGTTATCTTCCTCCTTTCCTCCCAGTCCTGGTAGCACTAGGGCTTGCCCTCCACTTTGCTCTGCATCCACTTTCTGGATACAACCAATTAGGCTAGATTATATGTTCCTTCTTCTCTCATCTTTATTCCTTTTTTATTATTTTGTATTGTATTAATCTCTGTTGTTACCCGCTTTGATCCCCAAAAAGGAAGAGGCGGGGTATAAATAAATACTTTATTATTATTATTATCTTCCTAAATTGGAAAGGATATTTCCACAATTCGCCTTGGATCTGGGAACAACCCCTTTAGTTAGATTTCAGTCTTAATTTCCAAACAGGAAAATGTGTTCTGGCTGTATTAAACATCTCATCATAGCATAAATACCCACATGCAGAGATAAGCCATTATGAAATCCCTATGCAGAATAGAAACATTATGCAAACCTGGTAATGACTGGGTGTCACTGTTCAATGCACAATGCACAATGAATAATACACGACGGCCAAAGTACAGCCACAATGCACAGCGCTGCTGTGTGCAACTACAGTTCTGTTGCTGTCAATAGAATATGTCTGCTATGGCAAATAATTTGCCCACATGCATACTGCAAGTTACACATGAGCAGGTCACCAACAGGATGCTGGTCTCTTTGTGTGCATGTGTTTGAATTACATGTTGTGAGCAACTGTAGTTGATACTGAATGTATTTATATGCTTATTGACAAGACCTGGGATTGTCCCTAGGTCTTAAGTTTTGGCCCAGAAACCACAGGACCTGGAACAATCCTAAACTGGTAACCCTCACCATAGATGAATGTTGGAAAGCAACTCCTGGTAACCAAACTTCTGCTTCTGTTTATTCTGAAGTGAACTTTATAAGGCTTGGACCAAGCAGTTCTGCAGATCCTTTATGAAAGAGTAGCAACTGATTGTAAGCCTCAACCCACTTTAAAAGATGATTTTATAATCACCTTTTGTACATATCATGGTAGCATGAATGTGGTGGGATTTGCCTTATCATAGAGCACTTTTTCATGAGTGTATATGTGCTGTGATTATAAGTACAGTGGGCAAATGGTGATGTGGTTCTATCATTAGACCACTGAATGAAATTCCTCACAAAAGTATCCTCACAAGCAGCAGTTTGCTTTTTAACCTTTCATTAATATACAGTATATTTCCAAGCAGATCATAAAACTTGCAAGGCAAAATCACCAGCTCTGCAATTTTAAAGAAAAATATAATTTAAACACACAAGTAGTACATGAAAGCCTCAACTTGCACACTATGGAACCAAGAGAAGAAAATTATTATTATTATATTGTCAGTCTGTTGTGCTGTCTCCTTGCCGGAATTTATCTTTAATGGCTGAGTATTTTCCTTATCAAACTCATATACTATTCATTTGTTTTGCATACCCTTAGCCAGCAATTTTAATGCAGTAAAAAAAAACCAAAAAATGGTCAACCAGTAGGGCCTTCTCCCATGTAAAAGCCATCAGTAATTCCCTTTTCCTTTTCTTGAAACACCTGATCCAGAAAAAGGCCACCTCACTGGAATCTCTATGTGTACAGAAGATACAGTTGCCCCTCCTTATCCATGGATTATTTTATCCACGAATTCAAGCATCCACAGCTATACATTCCAATAGCAAATCTTGATTTTCCATTCTATATAAGGGACACCATTCTGCTCTGCCAATATATTTAATGGGACTTGAGCATCCACGGATTTTGTTATCCACAGGGATCCTGGAACCAAACCCCAATGGATAACAAGGTCCCACTGTACTGTTAGGGATTATTTATATGTATTTGAAAATACTCAGAAGAATGTTGACCGGATTTTGAAACTATGAGCAAGAACTAGTGTCAGGGTACATAATACCATTGTCCTTGCATAGATGAAACAATGTGTGATAGGAGATACTGGATGCAAACATGTTAGTGACTTACACATGTGTTAAGTTTTAGCTTATATGCTTTTATATCTCTTTTTGGGTATGGCAGAGAGACAGCTATATGCTAATCTTTTCTGCCCACCAAGAACATCCTTCCCAGTAGCTGTCAAGGCTTGGTGAGGCCACTGTTGCTGCTTATCAACGTGGAAGGGAAGCAGGAGCAATACAATTCAGATTATGAATTTTTTATTTCTTTGGGCTCTAAGGGGAAAGAAAAGTTTTTGAGTGCATCCTTACTCCCCCCCCCCCCCCCGTTCTCAAACTGAGACAAGGTACTTCTCTACCATCTGAATCGCCTCACATGTTCTGGCACCACAGATAAGCAGAAGCAGTAGAAGGGCCCCCTCTCAGGATCTGACAGCTGCCAAGGCAGGAAAAGGACATGGGCAGAGCATTACACTCTGCCTATTCAATGTAGGATCTCAGCCACTATCATTTAGGCAAAGATGCTCCATACACAATGCCAGATATACTAGTCATACTGTACACACAGTTATCTAAATCGAATTGTTTTTCCTAATTAAAACAAACCCATTGAATCAATGGGCTGATGTACCCAGTTTCCTTTAACATAATATGTTTATTATTGTTGGGAGTAACAACTAGATTTAGATACAAAGGTTCAGGCTAATATTACCAGTTTCTCATTATGGCTATATATTTTCTCACTTCCCACAAGTACAGGATACCCACAAAGATCACAAGTAGCTTCCTACAATGTCTAAACTGTATTGACAATCTATAGCTCATGGGCTGTAACAGGAAATGAAGGGGGTAATTCAGTCAATGATAGTATGTTGGCTTTGAATCCTGAGCAGAAAAGAAGTCATTATATTATCAAGTGCTTTCATACCTTAATGAGTAATTACAGGTAACTAGCAATACTTCATCTGAACCTTAACACCTGCAAATTCTTCTTTCTTTGAAGAGTTGTAGAACACACTATTTTCAAAATGAAGCAAAAGGTGGTGGAACAACTTGAGTGTTCCATTCTATCAACTTGAAAAATAATATCACAATTCATATTAGTCAGTAATAAAGTACTATGAATAGCTTTTCTTTACACAAATAACAAAGGCTGTACAGAATGTTCTCATTCTAAGCAATCCTAAAGTATTATTATGCATCAAGAAATATTGAGAACTGTAAGTCTACATACAGGTCAAGTATCCCTTGTCCAAAAATATGAAACTGAAAGACTCCAAAACTGTCTACATGAGCAAGCGAGATAGTGACACCTTTGCTTTATGATGTTTTTGTGCACAAACTTTGTGTATAAAATTATCTTCAGCCTATGTATACAAGGTCTACATGAAAACATAAATTAATTTTGTGTTTAGACTTGGGTCCCATCTCCAAAATATCTCATTATGTATACACAAAATCTGAAATCCAAAGCACTTCTGTTTCCAAACTTTTTGAATGAACTCAACCTGTACTATACAGTCTTGTTAGGACATTAAAATTAGCACACTATTCAGGTTTGTGGGTTTTTTTTAGTGAAGGTTCCTAGCGTTAATATTAACAAGTGGGACAGTATAATTCCTGAATTTGCAGACAGGTCTGGAAAAGTTATTGATTTGTATGGTATCTCCTAAAGAAAATGAAGTGCCATTTAGTAGTCCTTGACTTCTAGTCACTAGCTTATTCCTCCTGATAGCCCTCTCACCTGGTATCTGTCTGAGTGATGGATGTCATCTGAAGAGTGAGGCGATGTTGGAGAATCTCCTTCCCGTTTGATTGAGGCCGACAATAAAATTGACTGTAGGAGGAAGAAATGGGAGAACATTTAACAATACTAAACATACCTTGCTTTCAATAAGAAATGTAGCAAAAATTGTGATGCGTAACTACAACATAAGCTATTCAAGAAAATATTTATCACAATCAATTGTGGAGAGGAACAATTTGTAAGTTATGTGGGTATGTGCAGTCCTACCTACTGAGAAATCTTTTGAGAATGATTCATGAAACTATTCAGTTGTTCACTCCTTGCCAAGCCCTTTACTCCAACATGAGATTTAAGGATGTTTAATTCTTGGGCCACATCTGTGGCAACTTGCACAAATCCCTTATGCACAAGATTTTCTGTGTGGTCCTTGCCCAATCCCAGTCCTTAAGAAATTTCCCTGGATTGTGTTATCAGTAGAAGCAGCAGCAGCATCTAGATCTGTAAATCTGTACAGAAACACATCTGGAGCTTATCACCAGTTGTGATGAGATGGAGAAACACCAGTACAGAAGTGAAGCATCTACCAGTTCTTGCAGGAACTACTGCCAATTGAGCAAAGATGGTGGAAAAACAAAAGAGGAGGTTTCGGTAAAAAGATATAATTGTTGAAAAGCACCACAGGAAATAATGTTATCCAACATTCTTATTTTCAGTAAAATGGTATATATGCTGGTTATCAGCATAAACACATACGCTTGTAACTTTACAATTAAAATTGGTCACCAATGAGGAGTTGGACATAGTCTGAAATATGGCAAAATGTGTTATATTTTCTTGACATTTTCATAAGGAAGATACTACTTTGACAAGACAATTAATGATACTTTAATGAATACATACAAAGTTCCAAAAGCTAAAAACTGTATTTGTCATTTATTCAGAGCTGATTATCTGCAGGAATATTAGCACTGAGTTTCAAGTGCTGGAAATGCAAAATACTAATGAAAATGTTCTCAAGCAATATCTTACACCTGCAAAAGCCTAAGATACAAGGACTGGTAAGAAACAGGAATGAGTGTTAAAGTGCTGTTCAACTGCACACTTTCTTTCAGTAATTACAAGTACTAGCACGTTAATAAACATCCTAATTATAGGCTTTCTCGTTAATACCCTGAAATACCTCAAATAACACAGATGTTTCTCTTTTCTTTATAGCAGGCTATGAAGACAAAATGGTTAGCAATTTACTGGTATATGTGAAGGTTATCAGTACCTTGCAGACTTCAGAGCAATGGCAGGGAGGTATAAATTCCATGCACAACAAACTTTTATGGGAAATGACAAGAATGCTTTGGCAATATTTAGAGGAGATATATCTAGCGAGAATATGTTACTACTAAGAAGCTCTGAGGGAAATAATAATTAAATTTCACAGAGGAAAGCAAAGAAAAACGAATGGTAAAAAAGGAATATAGCTATTAAACATAAAGTTGCCAAGTATTACTTTTGCTGGCCAAACATAACAAAATGAATGCTAAAAATAAATAAAAAGGCCACGATGTCAGCTTAGACCATACAAACCAGCAAGTTATACTTGTCATATCAGGTCTTAGGTTCCTACCCAAAGTACAAGAAATCAAGGACCAATTGCTCTTTGGTTAACAATATCATATAAATTCCACTAATACACAGCAAAATGGAGACCAGATGGGAGCAGCTGACAAATGTTCACTCAAGAGTTTTCAATGTAATCTATTCCTCATCCATCCATCTTTTAATTACTATATTGAGCGAGTTAAAATAGTATAAAAGTAGACTGAGCCCATTGTCAGGCTGGATGCTGGAGTGTCACTGGGTTCATTCTGGCCATATGAAAAGAGTCCACTTGCTATTGTCCATACGCTGCTACTATCATTTTGTATAATGGCCACTGTTAGAAATTTAATTGTAAGTGTGCATGTGTAAGCAGAGGAATATTTAATAGTACACATTATTAACAACATGTATTCCATAAATGTACTATTTTGCCCAGCACTCTGAAAGTTTAAATTTTCATATCACAAAATTAGCCTTACCAGAAGGTATAATGACCATTCTTTTTCCTTTATATGAAAGCAGTATATAAATATATTAAATTAAAATAAAACGTTAGCAGAATTAATGTTTGTTTCCTCCATCTTCCATCTTTATATCTTTTACAATGCTGATCTTTATACCTGGAAGAACCTTTCATTCCACCCAAATAATCAAGCTCTATAAGATCCTTTATCAAGATTACTGTTTTTAACAGTCTTTCCTGAACTATTTTCTTCAAATCATCCATTCTTTTGCTGTTCTTCTATTATCCTAAATTTTCAGGCTTGAGAAGGTTCTCAGCATAGTGCTTTAAAGACCTCATTGTCCTTGTCTCAGGCAGCCATCTCATTAATTTCCAGCATTGTCTTGGATAAATGATATGGTGGTCAATTTGAAAAAAAAAATTGTTTCCTTCTTACTATTTGAAATGTGTTTTGTGTGCTTTAAGTTTATGCAATTTTATTATTATCTTTTATTGTAAACTATCACAAGTGGGGTGGATTTGGATAATATTTTTTTAAAGAACTCCATCAGGAACCTGCCATTTGTGTGTCAAATACTTTGGTTTTCTAACCCCTAAACCAAATGCATTTCAGTCAATCCCCAATGGCAAAAATGTGATCATTCTGTATCATGAAGAACACAGATTGAAATATGTGATTTCAGCTTAATGCATGGAATCTTGCCCTGCATATCCTGATGGGCCAGACCAATATTATGAGATCAGGAAAGAGTCCTGGTTCTAATAGAATACCACTCTTTCGTCTTCTGGAGACATGGAACAACCTTATGGTAAGAGTTAAAAATATTTCACTTTTCAATTTGCTTCTGTGAAGAAGAAATAAAAATATATAAACCATCCACTCTGCAACACAGAACCACAACAACAAACTCTCATTGCTTCCATTAGACCCTGCCAGCCTGCTCACTCCCCATCCACCCTCGCTAGTAGCTCTAATCCAATATTATCTGAAAAATGGTTGGCCTAGCTACGGAGACAGTAAATTAAACGTTATGTATTAGTTTTTAGCGTGTGGTCCCAAGAAGAATGTTGGCCCCATTTATTCTACATACCTCCTGAGCGCCATGACAACGACCTCTGGAAAAAATGCAGGGCTAAACTAATCCCAAAAATGTCAATCTCAGACCCTCTTCTACATAAGCTCGCTGTTTAGATGAATAAACTGTCTCTTAAAATTGTAGCAGTTGTAGTCTGAATACCTCCACAGCATGTTAAACACTGCATCAGTGAGACAAGCCCCTCCACCACCAAACCATACTACATTTTTGTTTCTTATTTCAACGAGAAGTGGCTGCATCTACATTTAGACAATGTCAGGAAAAATGTCAGGGACACAGATGGAATGGGGTAGGAGTCAGGTGAAGCCTGAACTGGAAATACGGACAACTTCTAAATGGCCATCAATGTATTTTGTCTTCCCATGACTGGTGTTTTGTTGTTGGCTGAGGAATACACTCCCTACTGAATATGATTTGAGCCAGTAGTTGGATTTTTTAACATTACAACTCCCAAAATACTGTAGCCAACAAGGACACTGGATTCGCTTGATGGGGATTCTGGAAGTTGTATCAAAAAATGCTTCCAGGATAATACCATAGATTTCCACAACTGTTTTTTGATGTAAGAGAGGGTGAAAAACTGGAAGGAGGGAAAAGAGAGAGAAATACTAACAAAGTGAGGAGGGAATAGATGGACGGATATTTATTATAATATATCTTTCCCATGTTGCAGATTGCACTTAACACAGAGTCTCTGCTCAGAAGAGGATCAAAGTTACTGTTTTAGTGCTCATAGTTTGAACTTTTCCTGAGTTCAGCATCAAAGGAAATAAAAATTGCTGTTCCCACTTTAAAGAATAATAAACATGGGAGTCACACCACATTTTGACTAATCCCAAACTAGGCTGAAAACTTGATAAATATGAGTGCAACACACACTGACAGAAGCCGTGTTCTGTATTCTGTAGATTGTGATCACATTTTTGCTGGGTCTAGTCTAATGGGACAAATTAGACTAGGCAGGCCCCGGTCCTCTGCATGGAATCTATTATCCTATACTTTCTATTTGAAAAGGGAAGCCTAAGCAAGAAGTACTGCTACAGATTTTGCTTTTTAAATATAGTTTCTAATTCATTCCAAGGAAAATGGCTTTCCTCATACTGACAGTTTGTACTGACAAACAACCTGTACTTCTCCAGTTGCATCTAAATAAAGAAAAGAGTTTTAAAAAGTTGAAAAGCACACATTTTCAGTCTTCAAATGGAACAGGACAAAGTGCATACTCAAACAAATTAAAACTGCAGTGTTAAAGCTGCCATTCTAAGGAGGCCAAAGGCTGTCTAAGGAGCTTTGGACCAAGACAGAAGAAATATACCACCAGACACACTTTTTGGTCCTGGAGATCTTTCCTATCCAAGAAATATGTTCTGCTGGTGCAGATGTCTCACTGCACTGGCAATATCTTTTTGATATTAGTGACTGAAACAGGGAGTGATGGAAGCAGCAAAATTAGTGCACTGGTATCACTGCAGTAAAAGGAAGAGTATTTTGACCAGTTCCTTTCACTCACACAAGAGGGAGAGCATCTAACATACTTTTCCTGCACCCTAAGTGGGAGACATCTCTCCCACAGTGCAGATTCCTCCACACTAAAACATATGCTCCTATTTCATCTGGAGCACCATGCTTCAAACCGTAGCAAAACTATAAGATGGGTAGGCTATCCTCACCACTACTGTAAAAAAGGAACCAGTGTTCTGTTTTCCTGCAATGTGTGTGTGTGGGGGGGGGAATAATAATAATAATAATAATAATAATAATATATTTGTATCCCACCTCTCCTGTTTGAGGATCGAGGCGAGTAACAACAAAATTTAAAACAATACAGAAATAACAACAAGAAAGCAATTTCCCCAAACCCCCAATCCTCCCTCCCTTCAATACAAAATTACAACAATAAAACAATACAAACTACAATATAGCAGTTAAAAACAAACAAAGTGGCAGGGAGGTCAGTCTGGGAAAGCCCGCTGGAAAAGGATTGTTTTTATCACCTTTTAAAAAGCAATGAGGGATGCAATCTGGTGAGCCTCCTCCGGGAGGTCGTTCCAACTGAAAAGGTCCTCTGGGAAGTCACCACTAGTCTAGTTGTTCTTGACTGCAGTAAGTTCTTCCCAGAGGACCTGAGTTTGCGGGAAGGACTATATGGGAGGAGGTGTTCCTTCAAGTAAACTGGACCCAAGCCACGTAGGGCTTTATAGGTAATAACCAACACCTTGTATTGTGCCCGGAAGCTAACAGGTAGACAATGTAAATATTTTAGAATAGGTGTAGTTCGGTCAAACCTGGATTATCCTGCGTCCAATTGGGCTGCCACGTTTTGCAGCAGTTGAAGCTTCTGAACATGGCAGAAGGGTTGCCCCATGTAGAGCGCATTGTAGAAATGAGATGTTACCAGCGCACATACAAGTGTTTCTAGATCCCGTTGACTCCAGGTAGGGTCGCAGCTGGCGAATCAGCCGAAGCTGATAACAGGCACTCCTGGCCGTCGCATCAATCTGAGGTAACAGCTCAGTGACAAGTCCAGGAGCTCCCCCAAGTTGCAAATGCAGTCCTTTAGAGGAAGTGTGACCCTGTCCAGGACTATTGAACTCATCTCCATACCTGGATTGGGGTTACCTGTCACGAGTATCTCTATTTTATTTGGATTCAGCTTAAGTCTATTTTCCCTCATCCAGTCCATTACTGACCTCAAGCAGTCATTCAGAGGGGAGATACCCTCCTTAGTCACTGAAGCAGTCCAAGGCATAGAGAAACAAATTTGGATGTCATCAACGTGCTGATAACACCCTGCCCCATGTCTCCAGATGATCTCACCCAGCGGCTTCATGTAAATGTTAAACAGCATGGAGGACAGGATGGAGCCCTGAGGGATGCCGATGTCAGCTCCCTCTTAGAAGAGCAGCTGTTCCCCAGCATCACCATCTGGAATATGCCCGAAAGGAAGGAACAGAGCCACTGCAGAGCAGAGCCTCCAATTTCCGACTCTCTCAAGCGTTCTATGGTATTGAAGGCCGCTGAGAGGTCCAAGAGCACCAACAGAATCACACTTCCCTTGTCGATGCACAGACGGAGATCATCGACTAAGGCGACCAGATCAGTCTTCACTCCGTATCCTGACCTGAAACCAGTTTGAAATGGATCAAGCTAATCGATTTCATCCAAGACTGCTTGGGGTTGGTTTGCAACCACCCTCTCAATCACCTTGCCCAAAAAAGGGAGAAGAGATACTGGCCAGTAGTTATTTTATCCAGGGAGTCAAGGGAAGGCTTTTTTAAATATCGGCATAACCACCGCTAGTTTTAAGCAGGTTGGACAGCAACCTTCTTTGAAGGAGGGATTAATTATAGATTTTAACAAATTCATAGTTGCCTCACCTCCCTGGCCAGCCAAGATGGGTAGGGATCAAGAGGGCAAGTGGTCTTTTTTTACCTTGCCAAGTAGCTTGTCTATGTCATCAGTATTCGCAAACTGAAATTGATCCAAAATAACCTCATTGATGGAGTCGCTGGATGCCTCTCTTATCATTTCTGCATTAATGCTGGCATCTAAGTCAGCCCTTATCTAACAGATTTTATCTGCAATGAGGTTATTAAAAGCGTCACAGCAGGCTCTCGTAGGTTGTAAAAGAGGATTCAGGACGGAATCTTCTTAACCAACTTCTTAACCAACCTGAACAGCTCTGCCGGACAAGACATCACAGACGAAATAGATGCAGAATAGAAAGATTTCTTTGTTGCAGCTATTGCCACTCGATAGGCTTTAAGAAAAGTCCTATGACATGTCTCGTCAGGTAAACACCGAGTTTTTCACCAGTGGCGCTCTAACTGTTGTCCAGCCTGCTTCATCCTTCTAAGATTTTCAGTATAACAAGGATTACGATTAGAGGCAGGCTGGAAAGGGCCCTTGGGAGCGATTGTGTCAATAGCCTTGGTAAGATCGTTGTTCCGGGTAGTTACCAAGGCTTTGACCTTTTGGGTTCCATCAGCTGCGAGGGAGGACCATTCTAATAGGCCCACCAACCCCGAGGGGGATAGGGATAGTGGCCTTCAGTCCAACCTTGACCAGGAAATGACAGAGCGGAAGGGAAAATCACTTCCGCCCACTGAAGTTCCTGTTCCGTGCAAAAGACCGCATTGCGGGTATGGCCCACACAATGTGTGGGCCTGGAGACTATCTGGAACAGGCCCGTGTTAGTCATGGCAGACATGAACTCCCAAGCTGCACCTATGAAATCTGAAGAGCTGGTCTCGAGGGGGATGTTGAAGTCTCCCAGAACGAGAAGCCTGGGAGTCTCAAGGAAAGCTTCCTTGACTGGGAGCTACCAAAGTGGTCATCCTTGGGTCAAAAAGCACCATGGCAGGATACATTGTAAACACCTGCCCAGCATCACAACAGAGGGTTTTGCATCTTCCAGGAGGATCCAGGGCAAACAGTGAGTTTATTTAAATTATTATAAGGTGGTAAATTGTGGGTTTAGTGCTGAACTGGCCAGATGTCATCTGGACTGTTCACACCAGAACCAGGGATTGGGCCCTGCATTATCTGAACTCTCCACCGAGAAGATGGGAGAGGGTGTTTATTTGGCCTGTGTGGACAACCCCTTAGTCATAGTATGTACTGTAGTTGAATGTGGACTGTCCTGTCTTTCCTCATTGCAGGCAGTAGGGAACAGAAGGGGCTGTCTGTCCTACTTAGGATGAAGGATTGGTGACATCTTGAGAAAGTGAGAGGAACCATACCAACTCAAGGATGCCTGCCCTACACTACTCATTCTCCAGGCATGTATCCTCCTGATGCTAAAAATACAATTGCTCCAGAGGTGTGTAATAATTCCCACCCATTTAAGTAGAAGTAGCAAGACAAGAAGACATAAAAAGAATGAATATTTGCTGGTTGGAGTAAACCAGCTAAGTTTTGGGAGATGGGAGATGCTTCACTGTAGAATCTAACCTACCCTTTCTCCACAAGCAACAACAACAACAACAACAGGATCCAGCAGTTAAATGAAATTTACTATCAACTCTATAATCATAAACTGTTTATCAAATTGTGTTCCCCTTGCAAGCAATATACATTATTTTGGTTGGACTTTACAATGCTCCAACAGATCCACTCCCTGGGAGTTACTGTCAACAAGAGAAAAATATGTCAATGTATTCCTTAAACACTCTCAAAACTGTGTCATCTTTCTTGTCTTCTAAAATAAATTTGACACTCCTAGCAGAATGGTTGACATTAAAAGAAGCAGAGAATGCTATCAAAGAAAGACGACTTGGTATTTGTCTCTTGAATCTTGACAAGTATGAATGGAATGGCACCAAAATTTCTATTCTTCTTGTAAAGGAAAAAAGCTTAAAACGAATGCACCTACTACACTGCAAAATAATAGTAGCTTAAAACCAATTTAATTATTATGGATCCATCATATGGGACCCTGGGGTTTGTAGTTTGGTGAGATGCTTATAATTTTCTGCTGTAGTTCAGGGCAGTGCACTAAAGCTTCACTTTACTTTACCAAGCTACAAATGCCTTGATTCTATAGCACAATTGTAACAGTTAGATATCACTTTAAACAGCTATGACAATTAAATGATATCAAGCTGTTATAACTGTGCTATGTTGACACACCCTAAGTCATCAAGTAACCTGCTTACATTCAAGATTGTCTAACTATAATCCAGTGATCTTTGATGGTTTACGAAATTTCATGTGACCTTTCCAGTAGATCATGGCCTGACCTGCTAACTGCCATCTCTACTTTTGTGTTTTATTCTTCAGAGCTATGGAAACATTTGTTCACAATACATACTGCAGTTTAACCTGAAGGATGGAAGATTACCGCCAGCTCAGCCAGGAGTGCCGGGGCAGGATCCTTATGGCCAACCTTCCCAAACATTAATTGTAAAAGAAACTGAAAATCTAATCAAATCTTTCTCAGTCTCAGCTTGATTCCCTGTTATCACTCCGTGGCAAGTCTGAAAGGCAGAGCAAGGAACTTGTGTGAACACCAGTGAGGCCTCATATTTCTAGCCCCTTTTAAATCATCTCTCCGCTGGGTAAAGGCACTCTCTGTTGAGGTTATAAACCCTAAGAGGATCAGCCTCAGCATTACACCTGGGGCAAGCTAAATAAAAAAAGGTCACCGGTGCTTTTTAAACATGGACAAAAAAGCAGTAAAATGTGTTTGGAGAAAAAAAATCTGGCATTAAATCATGACTTTTTGCCTGGCTCGCCTCATTAAAAGTGGCCTTTTGGAAGGTAAAATTATCATTGTAAGCGATAAGATCTTTAAGAAAATAATTCACGGCTTCTTCACCCTTTAATATGATAGCCGCCACCGGCTAATTTTTTTCTTAATGGCAACGAGGCCATCAATCTTGTCCAAGTCTTGCTCTCACCCTCACTTCCCTCCCCTGGCACCTTTCTATGCAAGCATATTTCCCACTCAGCTCAAAGGAACAACTGCTTTTCTTTTCTGTTTCTGCTGCAATGATTTCTAACTTGACGAATACCCCTTCGAAGAACAAATTTAGAGGGAAATCTCTGTTTCAAAATTTGGGAGAGATCATGGAGAAAGCAATACTGGAGAAAATGAAATTAGGATTAAAAGTGCAAAGGTTCAGTGAGGAAGGCACTTAAACACTTGGGCTGATCTGACCAAGGAAAAGGTGAGGCATATACTTTAGTTCAGGCTAGCAGATCCCTATGTAGCAACTCTAGAAAGCCATAAACTAAGCTAAGGATCACTTCCCCTACCAGGATCACCTAAGCTCAGGATCACTTCCCACAACAGTCATATAAAAAGCTAATCAAAAGTAAATTCCACTGCATTCAATGGGTCTGGTAATTAGCCTTGGTGGTTGTCCTACACAGGGAGTTGGATGGGGAAGTAAGTTTTTACTGGTCCTTCTAGATCATTGTGGCTTTAGAGACCATTGACCTTCTGGGTCATTTGGCTGATATCAGACTTGGGGGCATTTCTTTGCAGTGGTTCTGGTCTTTCTTGGCTGAATGTTCCCAGAGGATGGTGATGGAGGACTGTTGTTGAGTGCCATTAGCCTGTGGGCTTCCACGGGGGTCAGTGATTTCTCCTACTGTAGACTACTGTAATTTTATCTACATGAAGCCACTGGGAGAAGTCTTCTGGAGCTTTAGGGTTGGGTGTAATCAGTATGCCCAGCTCTATCTCTCCTTTACAACTGGAGGCTGTGGTAGCACTGAATCCTTGTCTGGATGGCAGTAGATGACTGAATGCAGATGAACAGAGGTGAGGTTAATCCAGACAAGATGGAAGTGCTGCTGCTCGGTAGGAAAACCAACCTGGGATTGGGATCACAGCCTGCTCTGGATGGGGTTGCTCTCCCTCTAAAAGATCAGAGATTATAGCTTGGGGGTGTTCTTGGACCCAACACTGCTCCTGGAAAGCCAGGTTACTGCGGTGGCTAGGAATGCCTTTGGCTGGTGTACCAGCTGCACCGTTTCTTGGAGAAGGCAGATCTGACCACAGTGCTTTGTGGTTTAGTTACCTTTTTATTAGACTACTGTAATGTGTTCTATGTGAGGTTGCCCTTGAAAAGTGTTTGGAAGCTGCAGCTAGTGCAAGACTGGTACACATTTTAGAGAACATATAACACCAGTCCTGGAAAAATTACACTGGCTTCCACTTTGCTTCTAAGATTAATTTAAGGTAATAGTGTTGCCCTACAAAGCTCTAAATGACTTGGGACCAGGATTTCTGAAAGGCTGCCTCCTCCCATATGACACTGCCCCTCACAACAGAGTCTCCCAACACCTCATAAAGTTGAAGGGTACCTGTAACAAGCTTTCTCCGAAGCACTGCCTCCAATATGGAACTCCATACCTAAGGAAGTTAGGTCAGCCTAATCTCTTTTAAGCTTCTGGTGTGCAGTGAAAACAATGCTGTTTCATATGGCATTCAATTTTTGAAATTGCTGTTTTAATTGTTGCAAAACTGGGTTCTAGGATTGTTTTTAGATTGTTTTTAATGAGTTTTTAAAAAGTATTTTACTGTGTTTTTAAATGTTTTTTTATTTATATTGTTTTAATAGGTTTTTGTTTCTTTGTCGTCTCAGAAACCCTTGTAGGCTGGGAGGCAATACAGAAATACTTTAAATAAATAATAATAGATATAAGAGTTCAACCTCCATGTTGTTATATGGAGTAATTGTTACACGTACCACAAAATGAGCTCATAATCCAATTAGTTAATTTTTTATGGCAGGATTGTCCAATAGTTTCTCTATTAACAGGATTGGAGTCCTTATAGAAATTAAATTAAACCATTTTAATTTTTTTAAAGTTACATTTTTGTGTATTGATAAACTGATCTAACTTTTTCTAGGCTTTATTTTTGTCCTGTTTGTTTGTTTACTCAGGGCTGCATTTACTTTCCCCATTGCAGGATGGCTGAAACCCAAAAATTATACAGAACTGTACTGTAATTACTGTAGAAGCCAAAAAGATACACATGCACATTAATAATTAATCCACCCAACAGGATCTGTGTATAAAGCTGAGGCTCCTTTAGTACTATGCCATTTGCCAAGGTGGCAACAATCCAACTTAGATTTCCCTTTGTAACTGGCAAGTTATATATACAAAAATAAAGCTGAATTGTGCAGTACAAGAAGGACAGGTCTACTTCCTTAATTTTTTTCTGACAAGGGCATTGTTACAGAAAATACTGTGGGTTTGATGACTTGTGTGTTGGTCAAAAGGATACAGTTTAATAATATATATATATACAGCTAAATAATATATATAATATATATGGCATTACTTTCAAATATGGGTTGAATCTTTCTTGTCTGAAATGCTTGGGACCAGCGGTGATTTGGATTTTGGATGATTATTGGATTTTTTTAATATCTGTATTTGTATATACAGTGTACCCTTCTGTTACACAGGGGATCCATTCCAGACTCCCCCGTGTAAGGGAAATGCCATGTATGCTGGAGCCCCATTGAAAACAATGGGGCTCATGCGTGCAGTGTGGCGCGGCATGGCGTGCATGCCATTGCCTTTTCCAGTGTGTGGCTTTCAGCGTAAGCCGCGTATGGTGCACCCACGTATGGTTTGAGCACTGGGCTATATCTATGGAGATTTGCATTCCAATCCACACTTGCACATGAACTCAACACTGGGATATGAGATTCAACTCTAAACACAAAATTCATTTTTGTTTCATATACACCTTATACACATAGCATGAATGCTGTTTTATATAATATTTTAGATAATTTTCTACACTGAACCATCAGAAAGCAAAGCTGTCACTATGTCTGCCATCCATGGAAAATGTTTGGTTTTTGGAATATTTGAGACTTTGGAATTCTGTTAAAGGAGATTCAGCCTCTATATGAAATGGTATTTTGGCACACAGGCCTCTTATGTTTATAAGAAGAGTCCTGCTAGAATAATCTAAAACCCTATTTAGTTTACTATGCTGCCTCCCATGGGGGTCAACAACATGCCCAGGCAATGCTCCCAAGCAGGACATACGAACAACAACCCTCAGTTATTGAGCAATCAGTATTAAAATCCATCCTGCCTCTGAAGCTGGAGATAGCACACAGCTGTCAATACTACTACCTACTGAAAGTCTAATCCTGAAAATGTTTGATTAACCTCTTTTAAAAGCTCCTAACCTTGTGGGCAAGAGCCATCATGGTACAGTGGTTTGAACACTGTGCTATATCTCTGGAGAATTGCATTCAAATCTGCACTTGGCCATGGAAAGTAACACTCTCAGTTTCTGAGGAAGGCAAAGATAACAAATCTTAAACAAATCTTGTCAAGGAAACCCCCTGATAGGTTTGCTTTAGAGTTGCCATAAATTGGAAACAACTTGAAGGCACAGAAGAGCAAAAACCAAGGTGGTGGGCATGCCTTTGCCTTGGAGTGAAATCCACAATGCACTGTGTGAAGTACTTCAGCTGCCTTTGCTATGGCTACAGAGGGAGAACAGCAAGCCAGGGACTTCTCTCCCTCACCTGGGCTCAGCTGTGGTCAATTCAAGCTAACTTCTTCTAGCTATCAACTGCCACTGCACAAAAATCCTCCCCCCCCCCCCGCAAGTAATTCACAAATGAATTGAACATCCAGCTAAGATGAAACTAGTTCTACATCTTGCAGGATGACATGGAAACAATCAGCTATTTCCTTGGACAACTGCCTGAGAAGGCATTTTATCATCAGAGTACTGAGACCCTGCGCAGCTTGAAGGGGAATGAGCAGTAGCAGAAGAAGATACTCCAACTTTCTTCTCTGAACTGTTAATATGCAGTACATATTCCAGTTGCTTCAACTGTTCTATTCAGCTGAACTTTAATACTGAATTTAAACCCTTTATTCCTTGTATACTGTGCCTTAGTTTTTGAGGGTAAGGTTGATGGCAAATACTGTTCTGTTACCTATCTTGTAAACTACTCTGGGAGAAATGTTTTAGACAGAAAGACAAGACAAGACAAAGAAATGAACAAACAAACAAACAGATATTGTCTGTCCTGAACCTTCTATTATTCAACTTCACTGGAAGACTTCAGCAGCTAGTGTTAAAAGAATGGGAGACAAACTTTTTCTCTGTTTTTCCTACCTCATTCCTTTGGGTAATGAATCAATGTGTCAACAACTGTAAGTGAGTATATACAAGAGAGAACTCTCATAGTATCTTTTCTGTTACGCATAAATGTATGACACTACACTCTGCTTAATATATTGTACTCAATGAGCCATTCTAGCCTTAGAATGAATTTACACAATTACTGTCTGGAAAGCCAGCTGATTCTTAATAAAGAAATACAGAAACAGTTAGTATTATTTTACTTATGAATAAATCCTCTAAAATGTTTGATATAAACAAAGATCAGCATTTGACATTCCAATCACAAACAATTCTAAAGTTGGTTAAAGCTGGGAGCGCAGGAGGTATGATCCATTAGCCTATACTCATGACAGAAGGTTCAGAAAACCTCTCTGCTACAAAGAACTATGCAAATTAAAACCTTTTTTAAAAAGAAAACAAACTAACAGCTGCCCACATGCACCCTAAGGACTAAGGAAGGCAATGTGCAACTTCCAGCACCTGTCTGTACAGTCAACTGTGAACTGCAGCCCAATAACATCAAGAATCAGCCTACCTTTGTTCCATTTGTTAGCTACTCCATCCAAAATCCATTTGTTAGTTCCCACTAGAGTAGCTCTACTAAACCATATCAGGAGAAAAGCAGGCTATAAATTAAATAAATAAATAGATCACCAGAAGATTTGCCAGCCAGCATTAGTTTCTGATTGTTTAAAAACAGAAACAAAAGGTTCCTTTTCCCTAAATAGTATTGAAGAACTGTAATCTTTATTACTAGTTCAGATATATATTTGTGCTAATATATGCAGAGGAGCCTAAATATCCGAAATGCAGCAGATCCTGTCTGATCGTGGAAGCTAAGCAGAGTTTATACTGTATTTGGATGGAAGACTACCAATGATTATTAGGTGCTGGAGGTTGTATTTTAGAGGAAGGAACTGGCAAAACTGCCTCTGAATATTCCTTTCCTTAAAAAAACCTATGAAATTCATGGGGTCCCTATAAGTCGACAGATGACTTGAAGGCACAGACATACACAGTATATAAAGAACATTCCCATTTCATGAATGGGATAGCAGGAAATAATGGACTCCTTTCCCTGCATCTGGCTCTGGTTGGTAGATTTCTTTGTTCTAGTGGAAAACATAGTTTCTGCAAGCCTGAAGTCTGTTGATGGATGTACTAGGAACTAGGTGAATGAATGTGTCTTTATGCTCACCTTATATATAGCAAGTGTCCATACATGATCACTGATGCACAGATACAGCTGCCATACATTTCTGTCCCTACATAAACATGGTAGCCCTGAGGATAAGAATGGGAGGGAGCATAAGGAGGAAACATGTGATCTGAATGTACCCCCCCCCCCAATCTCTCAACCAAGAAAATGCATCAAAATTACAGCACATGCTTGTTGCCACTTCTCCCAGCCATACCTACCTCCTTCTTGTCTAAGAGACAGGTCAGAAGTCAGCACTGGGAAGCGGTGAGCCGGCAGCAGTGACACTCTGTTTCCTTTCAAGGCCACCCATTTGAGACTATTAAGTGCTGGGCTCCTGCTTTTTGATAGCCCCGAAAACACAGGCAGTTTATTTCTCTTAAACAATCAATCACAGCTGCTGTCAGTACAACAAATACCCTAACCCTGCTTTTTACATCTCGCTGTGGCCTTTCCCTTCTCTCCTCTGCAAAGTGTTTCCTGCTTGATGCGTTGGACTTTAACTCTGCCATCTAAATAGGTACTTATCACTTAACATGGAGGTGATAGCTTGACATGTTTTCTGTCTCCTGCCCTCCCTGTGTATGGTGGGGAAGCAGTCAAAGTGTTGCTAATAGCTGTTATCACTTGGGAACTGTAACCCGAATGCAATGGGTGATACCAGCCATCACTGTGCTTTTATAACAGCACCAGTGGTAGCAGCATTCCAAGACACAAGCACTAATATATTTTATTGTCTGATGCTTTTCCAATGGCCAGTAAACTCAGAAACTCTCATTGTCTCTGTTTTGGGTCTTGTTCTAGGATGTTCACAAGAGCATTTAATTAGATAAATGCTTAATAAGATGAACACATATCAAATGTATGAATTTTTGGCTATTTGATTCTTTGTGTTACATCACAGGCTAGTGCAGTACTTTTGATGCCTCAAAGGCTGATGAGGAAGAAAAGGATATGCTCAAGCTTACACATTGCTGTATGAGGACCACATCTAACTTTGCCTTTCATAGCAGGACTAATAACACAGAAAGCTGCCTTGGCTCACTGGTTTCTCTAGCTCAGCTCTGCATTCTGATTGGCAATGTTCTTAGTTCCAAGGCAGGATTCAGGAGACTGAATCTGGGATGCCTTGCAACAAAGCATGTGATGTATTGCTTGACCTCAGTGCTTCCTTGATAGAAAGGTCCATCTAGTTCTAAACTTGCTACCTTGACTGGTAGCAGTTCATTCCCAGCCCTAACTGCAGATGCCAAGGCTTGAATGTGGAATCTTCTGCATGCAAAGCATGCCCGCTGCCACTGAGCTATGGCAAGTTTGTTAAAACTTAAGGAAGGTCCTATTTTTCACTCAGATGTTTACAGAGAAGTTGGACTTATACCTCATTTGATAATCTGTCATACACTCTATTTCTTGTGGATTTTGTGAATTTTCAAGTATGTGATACTTTAAAAAGATAGCTTATGTAAGGAAAACAAAGGAATAAACAAAATAAAAAGAAAGAAAGAAAGAAAGAAAGAAAGAAAGAAAGAAAGTTCTGATTCTAAATCCACACTTGGAAATAAGACTCATTGATTTCAATAAAGTTTACTTCCTTTAAAGTATTTAGGATTAAAGCCTTTGTTGACATATTTCCAAACTTAATTACATCTACCCAATCTCCTTCCCAATACCGTCTCCCACATGAATACCATCACCAAGTGCCGATATATTTCAAATCTACATAGACAGTTCCTTGCTTTCCCCCTCTCCCCTACAGACACAATGAGAAGAATTAATTATTAATCTTTTATCATCTATCACTTACAGAGATGAAGCCCTGAGGTGTTTTGTGATTTCCCCAAGGTCATCATGGAAATATATGGCAAAGCTGTTACTGAGGATCCAAGACTATAGGCCATGGAGTTTAGGTATGTAGTACTTTTCCAAGCCCATACTTGAAAAGAAAAATCAGTGCAGATTGTGCTGTGTAGAGTAAGATATCTAGAAGCAATCTGAACAAACACTTTATTCTTGGAGAACTTGAATAATAAGACCATCAGAGGCAACAATGCTGTGTTAAAACTGTGGTTTGGATGGAAAATCACAGAATGTGAGCTATATTCACTTAACAATCAGACTGGAAACCTTAGTTTAATTGCCAAAATGAGTATTGATTAATGGTTCTGATAAAAAATTCACATGACTAGATGGCTAGGGGGAAAAGATACTACATGGCTCCATTGTATTGGTGGGCTAGCAATTGTCAGGTTCAACTGCCCATGGATCACCACATGCCATATTATTCAATGGTAGTGTGTTCAAATGGATATGCTGGCACAGATGTGCATACATTGCTTCCCACTGAATAATATGGGGCACAACTGTCTGTAAAGCCCCCTGGAAATGAACTCACCCAGAAGGGAAGGATCAACTGTAATTTTAAAATTTGGAAATCTATTGATAACAAAGATAGCCTCACCTAATTCATAGACACTACATGGTCTAATTGCAACCCAATTCCATTCCTAGAAACACAGTTATCATTTTTGATACTTCAAGGATAGATAACTTGGTGTGTGAAGCCCCATTAAGGTATGGACTGAAATCAGTTGATGCAGGGAAGATGAATGACGTTCACCTTTTTCTGATAGAGGGAGAGAGAAGAAAGACTGTAGCACATGCCCTGTGTCACTGATTCTAAGAGAGACATATGGTCTAGCTTTCTGGAGTGTATCAACAAAGAGGAAGGACATGCTGCTTTCTTCCATTAGCCAGAAAAACAAAGGCTGCTGCTTACTCCCTCTCTCTTTCCCCATGGCAAGGGAAGATAAGCTGGCTTCTGCCACTAGGCTGAGAATGAGCAGCTACAGGGAATCTCTCATTCTCACAAACTTTGCAAATAACTCAGCTCCAGTTTTTCTAGGATAACAGAAATGAGGAAAATGACACTTTGGCTGGAATCTTGTTGGTAATACACATGGGCATAACGATCAGTTTATTCAGAATATGTATTTTCCTCAAGGTACCCACAGCAAAAGACATACAATATCTCTTTGTATACTGTCTCTTGTCCCAAGTACACAATAGCTTTGTGCTCCCAGCCACTGATGGAGTACAAGATGCTCCTTTTCCCCCTGAGTGCTCAAGGGCAGCCAGGACATACCTGGCTACATCCCTGAAGTCAACTTGTCCTACTCTGTTCTGTTGCTTATTTAAGGAGAAGACAGAAAAGAAGAAATAGCTTCTGCCTCCAAACAACAGCATAAGTAGTCTGGCAGAGACTTATGTTCTTAGCCAATGGTTTATTTATTTATTTGTTAGCATATTTTACATCCAACTATTCTTTCATTGTGGAACTCACAGAATTCTCAGGTAGCCTTCCATAAAGGCAATGACTAGACTTGTGCTTGTCCAGTTTCAACAAGATAGCTGCATCCCATACACCATGCCCTGGGATACTACATCCATCACTGGGCTGAGGAACAAGGGGAAGGAGTACTTTTATTATTTTGAAGTCCTAAAAGCACTTGAAACAAGCAGAGTGTCTACAAGCTAAAACAAGTTTCCCTTTCAAGGAAGCTGAACCATAGCAAATTTGAACAGAGAAGCCATGGAATTAGTCAAATTTGCTATTTTACTCAGTGAAATCATTTACTGAAACCATCTTACTCATGAAAAACCTCAAGGACCACTGTTCTACGCAGTTTTTGCCAGTAGCTCCCACCACAGTTCAGCAGGGAGATTGGCAGCAGAATCAGTTCAAAACAAGGGACTCTTTCAAACGGGAAGAATTTCTCCCAATTCTGAATGGAGCCAATGCGGATTCATGTAAATTCGCTTGTTTAGCAAATTTACCTGAACCCCTGCTCCATTCGGAAGGCATTCGGAATCACTTCCCATTACCTGAAAATAACCCCCCCTTGCCCGAAATCACGTGAGAAGTTTAAATTCGCAATAACGTGAAACCCATGATTGCATTTGGAGTGACTTCCCTTTTGCCCAAATTTGCGTGAGAAGAATTAATTCGCAATAACATGAAACCCCAGGATTGCATTTGGATTGCCCTTGGATTATACTTCCAATTTCCCATGTCTGAAAGAGTCCAAGGTTCAGCATCTACTGTAAGAGCAAAAGGTAGGAAAACTGCATGAAGACTTCAGGCCTATGCAACAACATATCTCATGTACTTGCATAAGCAATTGTGATTTTAGATGTCATATGCTGATCTAAGTGGTCCAGGACGTTTTGAAAGGATGTCATCAGGAATGTTCTATATATTGAGTAAAGGGTATATCAAGTGATGGTGATGTTGGTGGTGAAAATGATCACGATGATGATGAATGTAAATATGATAATCTGCAGTTCATCACTACAGTCAGAAAGGATGACTTAATTTGTACTAATGTTTTATTGTATAAGCTGATCAAGAGTAATGAATGACAGTTCCTTATGAAAAGCAACCAAGCAAATCATTAGCCATGCACTAAAGCATACAGGAATGTGGAGAAAATTAGTAAGAGAAGAAGGAGACGAAACTATACAAATATATCTAAACATACATAAATTCTACACACATAAAAACAATGAATGAAAATATTTTTCAGCTGGCAGCAGTACTTAGATGTTTGGATCCCCTTTGTTCCTCTGTGATGGAAGGAAAAAGTATAGAGTGACCTGGTTTTCACAAGGAAGAAATTACAAGAATTCAAATCTCTACCAAACAGCTAAGAAATGGGCCAATGTGGCTGTTGACAATCCTTATAGCTTTCAATGGGAAGACTGTGGGATAAAGGGAGGGGGGGGCTCTCTCATCAAATGTGTCAAAATGCATCTGTTGGACTTCTTTTATGTTTAACAAATACTGACATTCAGTAATCAAAACAAGGAAATAAATTATGAATTAATGAGAAAACATTTCTTCCATTTAAATTGGATTTGTTTATTAACATATTTTATGTCTTTTTATTTTTAGCTTACAAAAAAAATTGGAATTATGGGTGCAATCTACCATCATCCTTCCATAGGCAAAAGTGGTTGTATATCATACAATGGCTATAGGGCTACATGGGGCTTAAGGAATGTAGAACTGGCCCATCTGTGTGTGCAGGCACATAATTTTTATAAGAGAAATGTGCTGATCTTCTGTTAAAATATCATGGTTTGTATAATGTTATTACACATTCTTCTGTGGATGTGACTGATGTTCAGCTGGCAAGGAGCAGGAGAAAAGGTTCCATTGTGTCCTATGCACTTTCTTCCATGTGTGTATGCAGCTGAACATGTGAAACTACACTCTTATAGTTTCAAGGAAATACCCCAAACATAGGCTGGTCTTTAGATATACAACTCTGAAATCAAACAAGGTACAATGCTCATTTGCTCTAGGAACCACTTTTGATCATCACAGCTCTGTTCTATTTCTTCTCTCCCCCTTTTAGTTTGCATGTGCTGCCCCCTCAACAAATTGTGTCCTGAAAAGCAGCCCCAAACTTTTATTTCATTCAGGGATAAATGTGGTGTGTGTGTGAGGGGGCTTTACTTTTGCCTGGTTTTACTTGTTTAGTTTTAGTCATCTCTGGGTTTTTTTCCAGGGACTCTTTGCTCATTTTATTTCAATGTCAAAGTCCTTACTGAATACATCAATGCATGAAATGCATCAATAAATGATGCACCAATAAAGTGGGTGCAGAGTACATTTCTCTAACCATTTAATAAGTACACAAAATCCTAACAAAACTGGAGGCCTTTAAAGGGAATAGTTTCCATATCAAAGAATACGGTACTATCAGACAGACTTAAATCCTGGCATGTTTTTTCCCTTCCTAGGAAGAAGCGCTGGAAATAGTAACCCAGATAGCTAGAGCCTGGAAATATTATGTTTCAAGACAACTCCAAGATTTCCTCAGCCACCTGGAGGATCCGGGGAATTATAATTTTAAAAGTTCCTAATATTTACATGCTTTGGGATTTAAACCAGTCTAAGAAGTAGATACAGTATCATTCTGCAAAAGTTTGGCTTCCAAACTCTTTGCCTTGCTGTTAAGAACTATAGCATTTTTAGTAACATACAACAAACCGGTTCTTCAGGCAAGTGCCACTTGAGAATAACAATTCTGAGGCTAAGTGGCTGAGAGAAGAATTCAAAAGATCCCTCCTTTTAATGTTCTTGGGTGGAGGGTAGGCAGGAGGGGGGGGGAATCCATGTGGTGCCAGTGAGTGATCTCGTTACACAGAATCCCTCAACTATCCTGCCTTAATCCCCTCACTCAAAGCAAATGGGATTCTTTGTTGCTTGAAGATTCAAAGGACCATCCCTGCTGGGAAAAAAAGCTTATTCTGGTTATCTGGTGACTGTCCCTAACTCGCTGTATTTACCTCCATATAGCTAATCTGCCTATTGAACTCCTCATCAGGCTTGGTGTTTGGGACAGATGAGTTATCTGCATCCAGCAATGAGCACAGGAAAAATGTGCTACACAAGAACTGCTTTTCAAGCTGCTCTTGCCCTTTTCGACTCCCTTGTGAAGCACAAAAGAAAGTGTGAAGATTTTTGATTTTTAATTGATGTGTTCCTTCCTCCCCAGACTCCCATGCTTACTTCTGTTGTGTGTGTTTGTTTCTAGGATCAGAAATATCAGCTCTTCATCTGCCAGAGCAGCAATAAGATAGTACAGGGTACTACACAAAGCACACAGCACACTCACACATACACCAATAGAAGCTTATGAAAGACTGAGTTTTCCACTTGGCCCTGTATTGACCATCAAGTACTCATTTGCTGAAGTATTGGGGCTGCTCTTGGTGCACATTCATATGGAAGTACTCATTCTAAGACTGAACTGCAGGTGGGGGAAGAAACCTTTTTGGACAACAGTGCCTCCCTGCAAAGCATGGGCCACCAGTGCCATACTAGCTGCTGAAGTCAGGGAAGTAAATGACTGGAAAAGTAACTTTCCCCAATATCCTCTAATGTAAGTGCATCCTCTTCCCTAACTCCCCAAAGACTGGGTATTAGAGCAAGAGCCAGCAGAACTGCTGTAGGCATTCTCTGGCATTTTACCAATTTAGGAATATTCCCCCTACATGATGTTGAGAATTTAGAAACTTTTATTTTCTTACCTTGGGGAGCAAAGTGCCATTGGCAATAAAAATCTAGAACTCTTGTAAAATTGTTGAATTTATTAAGCATTAAGTTTTAAGCACATCCACTTAATCCGTTTCTCTCTCTGTGTGTATGCACACATGTGTAAATCAGGTCAAAGAACGAATGTTTACAGGGGTAAGGAAATTAACAAAATATAAATGAATTTAGCTTACTTACCTTGGGAGTGCCTGGGGCCATGACATCTTTCAATATAGAGTTCTTACTGCCAAGAGAGAAGAAAGGAGTATCAGTACCACTAGGAATGTGTGCAAGGAAACCTTCTAAAAGAGGACTTTACATATCTTTGTTTGCTTAGTAAAGCCTTTTGATACAAGATCCACACTCTTGATACTAGATCCAAACTCTATCCTTTACATCAGGACAGAGGGTAGAAACATATCCTCATCAGACTGCACTGTACTCTGGCCTCCAGATATCCAACTTCCATTCCAATCCCTATTACTTTTTTATTACATTTTGTATCCCCCTTGTTGTGCAATGAGCTCAAAGCAACATTGCTGTTATTGTTAGACTCACAGCAACTCTGGGAAGGTGTTGAGGCTGAAAGAGAATGGCACCCAATGCTGTCTTGTAAACCATGCAGTTGAGTAAGAATTTGAATATTGATGGCTGTCTTCTAAGCCAAACTCTTACTAATGTATCAAACAGGTGCTACATTACAGCTGCCTTATCCAGTCTTACACTTCTTTCCCCTAGCATAACTAAGCACACAATCAGGTTTATTTTCTTCTTTCAGAAAAATATGCTGTCAAGGAGATCATCAGACTTCCAGGTTGTGATCATTAATACAAACTGCCTTGTTACTCTGCAAGTGACTGCAACCCCACATAAAGCAGGATACTTAATGTGCATCTCCAATACGCATCCACAGGAATGGGAAAACATAGCTGTACAGTGGTATATAACTATAATTCTCACATGTAGCATGTGCAGCTACAACAAACTGGAACATTGTCCTTGTCTGTATGCTTTGCTCTTCAGTCACATTTCATGATATTTAAAATCCTATTCAGAATAGTAGAAGATCCTGGAAACTGGATAGCAGCAACACAAAATGACAGCCAGCGTGGTATGGTCTGAGTGCTGTACTATGCCTATAGAGACCAGGGTTCAATTCTTACCTCAGCCATGAAACCCACTTGGTGACCTTGGGCAAGTCACTCTCTCTCAGCCTCAGGGGAAGGCAATGGCAAACCTCCTCTGAACAAATCTTGTCAAGAAAACCCATGATAGGGTTGCCATAGGTCAGAAATGACTTGAAGGCCTACTTACAACAACAAAAACAATAACACAAAGGACTTCTGTCTGCAAACTCACTATGGGCATTAACGGGTGGTCTCTAACATAATTGCTGAAGGGCTTTAAAGGAGGGGAAGAAAACAAAGGGAACAGATACAGGAACACAGTAGAGCAGTTTCACTGGACATTTTTTGGCATAATATTGACAACTTCACATGACTTGTCTGGAAGGGGACCTAATGTTCTATTATCATTTTCCTTTCTCTTGGGAACACTTTCACACTATGGAGAATAGCAATGAGGTCTGCATTATCTTTGGCTGGGAAAGAAGAAATTGCTACACTCGATCAGGATTTGGAGTTCTAGAGAAGCATCTGGACTCCTTATTTTACAATTCACATTATTAGCCTTTTTTTCTTAACATCAACTAAAGTAATATAACTTTTGCATTACTGAAATTTGAGCTGTATAAACAGATTCAAGGTTTTTCTTGGAATGGTATATTTTGGGTCTTGTTGTATATTCTGGACTTTAGCTAAAAACTAGGGTAAACACTCAATCATTGCTGAATGGTGAAGCAACACATATGTAAATCCCATTGGATGTGCATACTCTGATTGGGGCAAGCAACTGGACTTGTTTTTTAAAATTCCCTAATAGCATTAAAGAATACTGCTAATAGATATGGTGACTGAGCAGCAACAAGACTTAGGGGAAAAGTGCTGCATTCAAACAAGGAGGAAAATGTTGTGGTAACTGATTGGAAATACATGTAACTACCATACACTGACAGAAGAGAAACATCATTTAGATCTCATGAACAAAAATGGTAAGTACAGCAATTAAAACCACTAGGCCCCAACAAAACATTTGGCCAATTGGATGAGACCCATCTTTACTTTTCTTTTGTTTTTTACTGGATAGACCTGCTATCCAGATAATATTTTTTCACCTATTCCTACAGCTGCTGGTAGCTTTAACGTAAGTAGGGTAGTCAGGCTGCTTCAGGTTTTAATCCGAACTTTAAAGAAGAGATCCAAGATGCCAAACCAATTTTTGGAATAAGATTCTGTACTTTGGATTGTTTCTTTAAAGTAGGGACCAAACCTCAAGTAGACTCACCACCCCACCAGCATCAGACCCATCACTTGTCATTGCCGAGGCTGAAACATCAAATTCTTCCCTTGGTTCCATTTACCCCATGTAATGGTGATTGGGCAATCAGCTTACAGTCTATCCCTACTCTCAGCCTTCCAGGCAATACACAAGAGCTCAAGTACATTCACAACAGAAAACAAAGGTGTTCCTGAACAAAATAAAAAATTCAAAAATCCCTATTACAGCAAAATTTTAGTAGGCCAGTTTCAAGGTTACAAAAATGTGCTTGCTTTCAAGATCATGAGTCCTTTTTCAGGAAAGTTTTTTTTTTAAAGCTTGGGGTAGGGAATATGAGGAGAAAGCCTGACTTGATGCTGAAGTCATTAAGTTTGCTTTGCCCAAATCTTAAGATGAAATATAAAAGGAGATAGTTACAGACATTCACATCAGGCTTTAGCAGGGAGCACCGGAATGAAGAAACAAGCAATGCTTGACTTCTTCCTCAATTTTTGAAAATATAAAATCTGCAGGACTCAGAATTGCTTTTATCTTTACGCAAAGCCAGAGCTGAAAACTCTGCTCTTTAAAGTGGTGGTCTCTGGACCAGTTCCAGTCCCCAAGCCATTCCTTTCCAGTCCTAAGCAAGTCTGCAGGAAAGAAAAAACAAATTGTAGCCAATGAGAATAAATATGGTGCTAGCCACACTGGAAAAAAGCAATTGCTGGTCTCCCATCTCAGATAACCTGATGAGCACTGTTTCAAAAGTAATTAATATATGAGAAGTGTTAATTTGTTTTTTTTTAATGCCAGAAGAGGTTAAATTTAATGCTTTATGTGATCATTCACTAATCTGTTACTTAAATCATTGTGGCTTTTTTTTCCCTTTAGAAACCATTGGCTTTACAGAAACCAGCAAGCATGGTTTTCTATTGGTATGTTTTGCTTAGCTCCTTCAAAAATTTGCTTTCTGCAGTTTTTAAGTTGTCTTCCACAGATACACTGGACTATGATGGAGGGATCTGTAGTACAATGCATCTGGAAGCTGTCAGGTTGGGTATGACTGTCCCAGAATAGAGTTTCTAACAACTCTTAGGACAACTCATAGAACAAAGACCAACAAGTTAGAAAACCACTACTGAAATTTAATTAGTTATAGCCAAGCACTGATGGTGCTATTAACAGGACCATTTTATAGTAAGAAAACTAGAGATAGTTTTCAAAATTGTACTAGATGAAAAGAGATAAATAAAAACCAATTCTTTTTTGCTTCAAATCAAGAGGAAACATAAACTACTGAGGAACCGAGCAACATACTCTCAGAGTCTGCAAAAGGAGAAGTGTTCCTACTCATGTTTCTAAGTAGAAAGAGAATTAAAATTTGAAGCCTTTTTTCTGTGTGAACATTACTGCCTCCTCTGCACACCTTCTACAAACAATTCTACTGTTTCACTCTGTAGTTTATGTTCTACTTTGGAATATTATTGCAGGATTGTCATATGCCATACTTAACTCCTAACAGCTAAGTAAGTATAACAGTACTGGGCTTCTATGCAGTGCTGTAATAATAATAGTAATAATAAAAGTTTATTTGTATACCGCCCTTCCTGCGATCATGTATGTATAATCCACCATCTCTGAGGACATTATCACATGGGAGGAATTTCTCTCAATTTCGAAATAAATGAAAGTGGGGCCAGTTCAGAATTGAGTGAATTTGCTAGTTCAGCGAATTTACGTGATTGAGGATGGACCCCGCATTGCGTTCGGAACTGCCTGAAATTGCCTCTCAATTCAATAAAAAATTGTGTGTGATAGTTTCTCACACAATAACGTGAAACCCCACGACTACGTTGGGAAGGACTTGCCATTGCCCGAAAATGTGTGTGATCAGCTTCCACGCAATAACATGAAACCCCATGATTGTGTTCAGATTGCCATTGGGTTAGACTTCCAATTCCCGTTGTGTGATAAACTCTTATGTGAAAGAAGTTGTAGTATAAGCTTTCATAGACTTATGAGGAAGTAGACCACACCTGCAAAAGCCTATGCTACAATTTTCAGAATATCTCAAAGGTGCTACACAATCCCTTTGCATCTTGGAATATGAGTATAGTAACAGTGGATTTTATCAGCATGCATTGGCAAAGTAATTTTTAAAATGCTCTTAGTTGTTGTTGTTTTTTAAATCTGTGACTACTTTTTGTTTTGGGATATTCATTCCAATCTGTTATATGAAAATTCTAGATTCCTGAATATTTTGATAGAACAACTATCAAATCATCTTAAGAAAGACTCACCTCACCAAAAATGATTTTAACATTAACCAGTAAGTTCTTTTTCCAAACAAGGGTGCATTACCCATTGTTATGAATTTATTATCAGCTAAAAACACTGAAAAGCAGAAGATTTGAGCAGAATTGGGGCTGCATATTTTGTGCCATATCTTAGCTTAAATAAGGGTTAGAGATCTGCATTTAAAAAAACAACCACCAGGGAATCTGTAGATTAAGGTTTATTGGGGATGTGGGCTTCCCCCACAGCAATTACCTTTCTTAATATAAATTGTTGACATTTCTTTGTATTTCATGCCATGCATGAGACATTTGGAAATGGAATGGATTGCAGCCCTTGAAGTGAATTAATACAAAATATACAGGAATTAAAAATATTAGAACTCACACAGGACTGAGCTAGACACACACACACAAAAATCGCTAAAATTAGATAGGCCTTTCTCCAGGCTATAGGAATTCCTTCCTTTTTTTGGTTGGTTGATTTGTTAATTTCACTCCATTTCTATTTAACGGCTGGAAGGAGGTTCACACCAGGGTGATCCTCCCCCTCCCTGCCCTCCCTGGAGCAAGATGCTTCAGATTTAATAATGCCTTTCACCCTCACTCGAGACAGGTTAAATTTGAAACAATTACATATCAAAGGCGACGGGGCGGGGAGACCCCACACTGTAATTTTTTTGGTTATTAAAGTAATTTCTCTCATGTAAATCTTCTCGCTAACATGCCACAAACAACATTAGGAAATAAATGATTTCCCCATGATTCGATTTACTGATACAAAGCACCTGTAACAGGCAAAAATGGGGCTCTGAAATATGTTACCCAAGCTGACGTCTGGAGCTTGCAGGGTTCCTGCTGCTGGAGGTCCCTCTCCATAGCCTTGGGGGAGTGTGTGATGGATGGATGGATGGATGGATGGGTGAATAGGTGGAGGAGAGGAGGGTGGTTAGGGGAGGAGGAGGAAGATGGTGCAGAGAGAAGGAATTGTACTTAATAATAAAATTTGTATGCAAGTCGGCATCCCAAGCTAGGGATGACTGATCGGCAGCCAGAAAGTATTAAAAAGCCTTGCTAAACAGATGCTGACAATAGAACAAGACATATCAAATCAGATCTATTCCAGAAGCATTAATACACACACACACACACACACACACACACACTTCTTTCCAATCACGGCAATATGGGAGACATCAATAAATTTTTATGAGACTTTTAGAAGATCAACATGCTACTGGATGTGACAAAAAAGCAATGTGGCTGTCATGTTCGCTTTGTCGAGGACACTTTAGCCCCAGATGTCGAGCTGTGGAAGCAGTGAGTAGAAATTGAATTTGGCTGGCTTTAATCTGCCTTTCATTGGCAGATGGCTTGGTGCTGCAAAATGAAGCAAGGAGGGTTGTTTGGAAGGTGTTAGCTCCTAGAGACTGCAAACCTCCTTGCAACCCCTGCCCCTTATAAAAACAAACAAACAAACAAGCAAACCCCACAAGGATTCCCCCCCTCCCCAGTCACAAACATTCCTCATGGAAGGGTTGTATTCCCCCTTCTCACTATAGCCCCTTTTTTACTGGAGCCAATGTGATTCTGGTTGTGATCAATGACCAATACCTGGACCTTGTGCATGTTACAGGATGGAGGAAGACAAAATTATCCAGCTCTTATCAGGGGAGGGAAATGTGTGTTTGTATTATAGACATTACATCTGGAAGGAACTACTTGAGACTGCAAAGTTACAGTATATAGTGCTACCTTAGTTGTACTGTTTCATAGTTTTGGCAAATTCCTGTGAAATGGATATCAATATCAGTTTTTAAAATCTGCACTAGGCAGGATACAATATTAGTTTATGCAGTTAGTCCCCTGCTCAGATATCTACAATGTGATTTGTAATACTCAACCAGTCCTTCCCTTCTGCTTCCTGGGACACAGAGGAAATGAAGAATTGGGAAAATATTCGAAATTGTACTGAGAATACTTGTGCAGGGGATTCAGTGTCTGATTCTATCATGAATGGCTGTAAAATATAAACATTAACAACATATCACAAAACTTCTTAACTAGTGGTTATTCCATATTAATTAACTTGGGAGTGCAAATGGGATTTTGTGGATTTAGCTTCAGATGTAAAACAGTCTTACCAGGTCAGATCAAGGGCTTGTTCAGCTTCTCTCTAACATATTGGTTGCTTCAGTATAAAGACAAAAATTCAACATAGTGATGACTGTGATGAACCTCTGTCCTTGAACTTCTGTCCTTGAGTCCAAGACCATCTCAGTCTTCTCTTCTTAAATTTGAGACTCAAATCACAGACTACATGTTTAAACATAAAGGAGTCTGTAAATACAAATGTTGTGCTGTCTTGTGGAAAATGACAATACATTCTCCTGACTGTCCCTTCATATAAAAAGTCATAAAGAACTATTAGCCTGATGGTTGAAAGAGAGGCCGTAAGCAAAGAGAAAACTTCCTTCCTATAAACAGTGTTGGCAAATTAAAAATGGTAAAAGGGAAATGACGACCTTTAAAGTTCAAACACTTTTCAGCACCTTTTAAAGTTTTCTGCTCCAGGCCCTTGCAAAGAGCACAATCTTTGGAGACCTCAGAATTCTCTTTAATCACTAAGCAAGTCAGCAGCGCTCCGAAATGATCACACATTTACATAGTAATAACCTCAGCCGACACTCCCCACATTATTTCATGGCCAGCATATTGCCACACGGTGCACAATCCATGTGTTTTAAATTATAACCCATACATAGGAAATTAGTTGCTAACTACCATCTTCATAGGTTTGTCTGACACTTCTAATTAAGATGATTTACATAGAATTATCCTTTGAAAGCAAAAAATGGTGTTTTGTTAGCTAATAAAATATAATTACTACAACCCCCCACCCACCCTTTACAAGTTACAGTTAGTCTTAATCTGTTTGGGGAATTGTTTATCCTGTTCATTTTGATAGCATAACTTGCTTGCCTCTTTTAGGCAGAAGCAAATTACAAAAAGGAAGGAATAAACAAATGGGAAATAGAAATTGACTCCTAAAGAGGAGGAGGCTCATAATAGGCAGGATTTGCATCCCCAAGGCTTTGCATTTTGTCCAAGTTCAATTAATGTTTCCATGTTGATCTGTTTTTCTATGAAAAGATATGATGTGCATGTAAACGCACAAATATTGCCTTTAGGAATGAAAACGTGTGCTTACTATTTTAAAAATATGTTCACTGAATTTGTAACATGAGTGAACCCCAAAATTCACGCTGGGGAGATTAATTTCATATGAACAAAATAGCAAGTCGACAAAAGGCAAGTCCTTTCAAGCAAGCCCCACCAAAATGAACGAGAATCATATAAGAACATCCTAGCCCACTGTTCGAAATATTAAATCTGGGTAAGAACTCTTTGGGACCTCAAAGCCTACTTACATTATCACAGAATCATAGAGTTGGACGAGACCACAGGGGCCATCCAGTCCAACCCCCTGCCATGCAGGATTTCCCAATCAAAGCATCCAAAACACCAATTGGTCCATGTTAGGTACTATCTCTCTCTGAGTTTTATCAGATCAGCATGACTTCTACTAGTTCATTCAAAACAGAATATTCATTTTCTGTTGCCAAGGATAATGAGGTCTATTGCTCTTGGGAGAAAGGTGGGATATAATTTCTACTGATGTCTACTGATCTTGGGAGAAAGGTGGGATATAATTTCAATCAATCAATCAATCAATCAATCAAAAAAATGGGTGTTCTGAGTTCTCTATGATATAGCACAAGATTTATTTAGATCCACCCCAGGTATCCAGAGATACACAGCGATGAACTCCATTCTTGAATTTTCATTATATCAGGCTCCACTTTGTTACAATGCATCTGATTTCTCTGATTGTGAAGGCCATATTTGTAATGAAATGACCTTGTGACTTGTCCATCAGAAAAAAAAAAATACCAAGTTTATCTAGGTCTTAGTATCCTTTTGGATGACCCCTTAACCAGCTATTCTTCTGGTTAGCCATCCGCCATGTTGACAAAATGATTGCAGCTCTGTGATACATTGAAGACTTGCATACTTCAAAGAAAATCAGAGGCTTGATATCCAGCTCCTGAAATTAAATTATCTCTGACAGCAGAACTAGAAGGATAGTTTCATTACGTTACAGAAGAGCTAGTGATAGTATTGGGATACCTGGATCACTAGTCCAATTCATTGTAAGATTGCCCCCTATATACAAATGTTATACTCAACACACAATAAAACTTTCACATTTACACTATATCTTTCTCAGTGATGAACATGATGTTCGTTGTGGAGCCCAGGGATACCTCTCTTTAGAAATGTCATGAGCTTTCCCTAGTTCCAACTGATGCCAAGGCAGGGACTGAAAATCTTGGTGCCTCATTTAGTATTTTATCAGCAAACTGACTTACTGGCTTTAAATGCATATAAAACTAAGTCCCTAGATAACCATTTCTTTTTGGAAGCGAAATTTTGTCTCAGAAAATACTGTTTACACAGTGACAGCCTATAGCAAAAAAACACCAGAATGGAACAAAGGTGGCATTCTGGCTTCAGCTACATCAATAGATTCAAAACGGTAATGAACATAAGCAGTAAAATAAATAAATAAATAAATAGAATCAGATTTTTTTTATACCAGCTATAATACTGAAGGCTTAATATACAGAAAAGGATTTTTTTGTATTCACATCCACCAACCCACTTACAGTCTGAAACTGTGAGTGGTGACCAGAAGAGCTCGATTAGTTACAGGAATAAAAAATATTGGCTGCCAAATGGGATAGGCTCCATGATTCTACAAACTGCCAGTTTTAGATTTTTTTAAAAAAAGATCAGCTGTTTTTTTTAAGATCAGTCACTTTATTCATACCTTTTGTTGTGCTCACTTCTCTTCCCAATATCCCTATATGGCTTAGGTCCACATTAATTGAAGAACCGTATCTTCCCATATGAACCCGCCAAAACACTAACATTGTCAAGAGAAGGTTTTCTCTGGGTCCCACCACCATCCCAGGCTTGCTTGGTAAGGACACAAGAAAGAGCCTTCTTGGTTGCTGCTCCCACCTCTGAAACTTCCTTCAACGGGAGGCTAGACTGGCCTCCTCCCTGCTTGCCTTTTGACAGTAGGCTAAAATGTTTTTATTTAAGCAAGTGGTGAAAACATAAGCATGCCACTGTGGTTTTTATATTGACCATGTGTATTGCCTTTTAACTGCTATATCTTTAATGTAATTTTATATTGGACCTTATCAGACGGGAGGAATTTCTCTTTATTGCGAATGGAGCCAATTGGAGCCAATTCAAATTCATGTGAATTCGCTAGTTTAGCGAATTTACGTGAATTCCAATTGCGTTTGGAATGCGTTCAGAATGACTTCCCATTACCTGAAAATGATCCCCCATTGCCCGAAATTGCGTGAGATGCTTTAATACGCAATAACGTAAAACTCATGATTGCGTTCGGAATGACTTCCCTTTTGCCCCAAATTATGTGAGATACTTTAATTTGCCATTAGATTATATTTCCAATTTTGGTCGTCTGATAAGGTCCATTGTTTTTAGATTATTTTTACTGTTTTAAATTTATTGTAATGTTTTTTAAATCTGTGAGCCACCTTGGGTCCCTTTGGGGAGAAAAGCAGCATATAAATGAAATAATAAATAAATAAACCCCACACAAACTCTGAGGATAATCTCAGCACAATGGTGCAACTGTTGACTGTTCCAGCTGATAGTCTGAGCCACAGATGTACTTAAACTTTATCTTGAACCAATGGCAATGGAAGTAAATTTGGAGTTTTAGTGAACATGATCTTTCCTCTAAAACAAAGGTAGGAACTTTGTGGCTCTGGAAATGGTTTTGGAGTGCAACTCCCAGCTGCCATAACCAGCACAGCCAGTGGTAATGAATACTGAGAGTTATATTTCAGCAGTATCTGGAGAGCCACACAATTCACACCCTCATTCTAAGAAGAAAAAGTCTCATTTATAGCCTTCATTAATAAAATAATATTTAAAAATAAGATGGCAATCTCTTCTTACAAGTCAAATTGCTGATCCATCTAGCTCATTAATGTTTATACCAACAAGCAGTAGTTCTTCAGGACTTTTTCTAGCCTATCTGGGGATACCAGGGGCTGAACTTAGAACATGCAGAGCAGGCAGAGTATCTGTTCTACCAGAGAACTATGGGGCTTTCTAGATTGGCAGGAAAGTGTGACATGAAGTTGCCTTTTCCTTAATGCTTAGCAGCTGCACCGCAGCCTTTAGATGGAGCTGCGCTGTTCCGCAGTTTTTAAAAAAGAAGCTGGGAACACCAGCACCTTTTTAAAGACGCTTCTTCTCCCCTAAAATGCAAAAAAAGCATTTTCATGGCACACTTTCCCTTTTTCTCATCTAAAGGCTAGAGTTTCATGCAGCCATGAACACACTTCTTTTTGCCAATCTAGAAAGCCCCTATGACTCTTTCCTAGGCATCACTATTCCCCATTTACATTTTCATGGATCTTAAAGTACATATGCAAACAAGTATAGTGACAGCTTTTAAGAACCTTTTGTCTGTCAAGTGTTCCCAAAATAAATTTATGCTCTGTTTTTTGGACTGGACTTTTTTTAACATTTAAGCTCCACAAAAGAATGGGAGTACAGTACCTGCTCACTGGAGCTTAACTTCTGAGATCTTCTCAAAATAAGTTAATTTAAAAAATGAATATTCCAACCATACCTTTGTCCGCATCATAATATTTCAGTTTCCCCCTTTGGAGACAAAATGTGATCTTCAGCCCACATAAAGGGTGAAGTACAGATTGCTTATTTGTAACTGTGTTTCTTCAAATGGTCATCTGTGAAATCACACAAATGTAGTGCATCTTTCAGAACCTTCTGGAGCAGTATATAAGCATTTTGGTGGTAGCCCCATCCACCTCAGCACCCCTATATAAGAGCCTTCCCATCAAAACCATCAGTTCCATGGACACTGAAGCAGCAATCCAAAGGACAGGCGGGATATGTAATGGGGCGGACCGACGGAGTTGTGTGAATTCACAAATGACCACTTGAAGAACCACAGCTACAGGCAGGCAACCTGTTCTTCTTTGTGGTCCCCATAACTCACACAAATGGGGGATTAGCAAACTACAGAAGTAGGAGGCGAGAATGTCATTGGAAACAAATCAGAGAAGTTTACGAAACATCAAATCAATCAACACATCAAACATGAGTATGACACCCACTACTCATACAAAGTAATATTAATTCATAACAAGTTTCAGAAGGCAGACTTAATCTGAAATGTCAATACCCAATACAAAACCAAGTTTCAGAAGACAGAATTGTCCCGAGACATCAATAATGCAGTCAAGATATGGAAGAATAAAGTACAGATCTTCCAAACACTTTATCAGCTAAAGATCTCGAGTCCACTCTGTAATGAGTTATAAATGTTGTTGGCTGCAATTAAATAGCACCCAACGAATGTCCTGGCCAAGAAAGCAGAAGACATGACAATAGCCTGTGTGGAATGGCCTCAAATTTGAGTGGGGGGGGGGGTCCTTCCAAGACAGTTCATAAGTGAGACAGATAACCCCTTTGAGAAGTAATGTGATGAAACAGGCAGTCCTTCCTTCATTGAAGAGTAGCGCATAGAGAGTATTTGTAAAGGCTGAAAGGTTGAAGTCCTGTTGATGGAGAAGGCTAAAGCCCTCTGCACTTCTAGACAGTGCAACTTCTTCTTGATTGCAGAAGTGGGATTCTGTATGAAAGCCAGGAGAACAATGTCCTGGAAAGCAGACACAGACTAGATGCCTTGATCAGGGTGGAAGTTCAGGTATGGATGGTACACATGGAGAGCATAGAGTTTTCCAGCCCGTCTGGCAGACCCGAATTGACTGTAGACTCCTTGAAACAGGTGGAGAAGAGGGGTGAACCATGGCTGCTGGGGCCACCCTGATGTGTTCAGGATACAAATTTCTTTGTCCTAGAGGAGCTTGGCTCTTACCATGATGAGAAGAGGGAAGTGAGGAAAAAGCACACATTGTGACACCTCCCCAATAAAAAAGGAAGACATCTCCACATGATCTTCCCCATTGAGTCCAGGAATGAAAGTCCTCACACTGAGCATTTGTCTCAGAAGTGAAGCAGTTCAGTATCAAAGTGCCCCAATGGTCCAAGATCAATACCAGAACCTCAGTTTGGAGCATTCAGTTGTGAGACGAATTTAGCATCTTGCTGATTTTATTTTCCAGGATGTTGTATTTTCTGGGGAAGATGGACCTCTACGTTCATGATGTTTCTGTCAATGCACTAAACTTAGAGCCATTGTGTGAGGCAAAGGCAAGTCATCATGAGCAGTGTACCCTCCTCCTTGCTGAGGTAGTACCCTGTTTCCCCGAAAATAAGAAATCCTCTGAAAATAAGACCTAGTAGAGGTTTTGCTGAATTGCTAAATATAAGGCCTCCCCTGAAAGTAAGACCTAGCAAAAATTTTGTATATAAATATATATACAGTATATAATAAATGTTCGGGGTTTTTTTGTTCAACAATAAATGTGAATTCTTCCTCATGGAAAAATAAGACATCCCCTGAAATAAGACCTAGCGCATCCATTGGAGCAAAAATTAAAATAAGGCACTGTCTTATTTTTGGGGAAACACGGTACATGACCATGGTGTTGTTTGTCAACATCCACACTATTTTGACTCACAGGAATCTGGAAGGAATAGAATGTCTTCTCCACCATTAACAGTTCCTGGACATTGATGAGGAGGATATTTACTTCCAGCCCTACAGGCTTTGCATGGAGAATCTGTTGAGCTGGGCTCCCTATTCCATCACTGAAGCATCTATTGTAATGAATGCTCAAGGCTGAGGAGAAAAAAAGGGCATGTTGCTCTGGACATGGGCTGCCTCCAAGCACCACTGAAGAGAAAGTTGAACAGTCCTCAAAAAGGTGTGCCACTTGGGAAAGTTTAGAAACAGACTGAACTGAGAAATGAACCAGATTTTCAGAGTCTGACATGATGAATAACTAATGTCAGATCAGACCCAGAATCAGAGGATGTCAGCCTAGGTCAACTGTTGACAGATACGATTCAAAATGGAAACATCCACCTGAGTAGATGAAGCAGCAGCAAAAGTCTGAGCAATTTGAGAAGAGTATTTCAGTACAGATTGGATCAGCTGGGCTCTAGACAGGATAGGGTCCTGATGCACTACTAATGGGAACTCCTGTAAAGCAACATCATTGTGCTGAATACCAGACTTGGCCAATGTGGCCTCCAAAGGAAGTCCCTGGTGATCAGCCCAAGAGTGCTAATGACCCCAATGATAGTGGTAAGTATGCAAGGACTCACATTCTCATGAATAGCTGCTATAAAAAGCTGGAGAGATTTTGTATTGCAACCATGAAGATTTCATGGAGCTTGACCTCGAGTATCCATGACAGTCATGACACCTCTGAGAACTTTGGCCCACAGCAATACCTTGAGCTGGAGGATTAGTCGGAATCAATAGAAGCAGAGCAAGATCTGAACTGAGACTGAAGTGACCATTGATGAGGTAGAGAAGGCAGAGAGGTAGCAGTCTAGCAACAAGCATTCTTGAAGTGGGGGGCTGTACAGAAGGATGTGAAACAGAAGCTTTCACAACTGATGAAACATCCAGACTCTCGTCCTCAAATACATTCTCTGATGCATACCCAAAACAACCTCTATACAGTTGGAGGAATGTCATGGGATCTCCAATACTCAAAATGGGGAATCGCTTTAAGAAACAGACTCTGTCACCTTGAGGGCAGCAGGGAGTTGTCAAGTAGAAGAGGATGGTCCATGCAGAAGAACAACCTTGGTAGCAGGTCTTTGGAGGAGCTCTTGTAGAGCCCAGAGAATGGTGACAGTCATTATATTTGGCATCTTCTTCTGTTTGTGCTTGTGCTATTGAGCCACCAACTCCATCTCTACCTCCAGAGATCATCCAGGAGTAGGAGGGCATGGAAACACCACCCAGTTGTCAGAGATGGATCGTGCAGTCTTCAATAAGATAGAGATCTCTGCCAGTGAACGCTTCACCACAAGACAAACAGAGGAGCCAGAAGCTGGAACTGAGCTGCACTTAGAAGAAGAAGCTATCTCCGTCATACTGACTGATCTTGAAGGCCAAGAAGTTAGCAATTGAGTTCTGAGGACTTGTTCATCTGCAACTTGCCTTCAAATTCAATTTTCTATTTCATCTTGCCTGAGGTGTAAAGGTGATACAGTGGACACAAGAAATGAAAGGAAATTCTTTATTACGGTCAAAGACCAGCATTAGTATACAATTTAAAATAGAAAAGTAAATTAATACATAAAAAGATTGCTTAAAATAAAATAAAAATCTGCCAACTAAGAAAGTTGGTGAGAGAACTGACCCAGCAAATTAGCGACCTATCAGTTTGCTAAGTATTATCAGCAAATTATATGCTTCATATTTGCATGAAAAGCTCCAGGACTGGATGGAGCAAGAAAACATTCTAGCTGACAAGCAAGCTGGATTTAGAACAGGTCAAATCACTGTTGGCCATGGACTTACTCTACAACATCTCTCAGAAAAGTATGCACCAGCTAATGAAGGTCTTCATACCGCATTCATAGACTTCAAGTGGCCACAGGAAGCAACCAAATAAACTTTGCCAAGGCAGAGAAAACACTTCAAGTGCCCATCCCTTTCCAAGATCTTGCTGGTACGCTGGACACATTTCTTGAAGGACGGCAGTGAAAGAAATAGCCAAAAGAGTAAGTGCAACCTTGAACATAAGCACCAACACAAGTGCTGAATGATCTGGTCTATTACTGGGACCAAACAGGCCAAAGAAGCCTGACAAAGCCTGATAAAACCAAAAATCAATCTGAAGAATGCAATTCCTATTGTGGCGGCGGCAGCGGCGGCGGCTGCTGCTGCTGCTGCTGCTGACAAACTGGTGGTTTCAGCCAGTAGGCCTTATATAGGGGTGCTGGAAGTGGGTGGGGCTGCTGCCAAAACACTTATTAATGCTAGTCTAGAAGGTTACAAAAATGCACTGTGCAGGCGCAGGATAACCCATTGATTGAGGCCCTCTTCAGATCAGCTATTAAGGCCAACCTGGGGGCGGAGTAGGGGCATCACGTCCAGATGATGCACACCCCGACTCCACCCCCAGGGCCCCATGACACTGTGAGCTGCTCCACACGGCGCGTGGTGTCACCATGACACCATAGGACGAAGCACTGAAGAAGCACCACATAGCCACGGCAATGCGTCTATGGCACCCTTTCGAGGGTGCAAAAAGGAGCCACTTTTTATGGCTTCTTTTTGTGTCCTTGAAAGGCTGGATTGGGGCCACAGATTGAGGCTGCTGTGGCCCCGATCCAGTGCAAAAAAAAAGGGGGGGGGGTCTATGGGTCTATAGAGTCCCTGAGTCACAGAAACCACAAAGAAGAGTGTATATTGTGAAGCAAAATGTTTGTCCTTAAAAAAACAAGCAAAGTAGAAGTGCATTTCCATGCTGATGAGCATTTCAAAGAGACAGTATCCAACCTTGAAAAAAGTAGCCAAAATAAAATTCAGAGTTGCAGAATTTTGCACTGCTACTGGGTAAGGATAAACCTGTATTTATTGAGCTAAAACTGTATTTTTTGGAAAGCCCTTAAAATGCTCAGTGCTGATCAAATGCTATCTTGGTACCTACCAAATAATGGTATCCTCAGTTATAAATAAATAGCATACTTCTGAGGTGGTACAGCTCTTGCTGAAGCATGCAAACAACTTGAACATACTAAAATCAACTTATATCAATTTCCTTATCTCTTGTTAAAATGCTAATAGAGAATCTGTTAATCGGTATGACCCAGGGAGGCCAGCCTACATTTAACAGTCCCTAGACAAAATACCAGCTGCACATGCTCAGGATGGCTTGTGATGTCCTCTCTGTATACAGATGCTTTAGGGCAGAATTCCACAAAACAATTATTTGCATGTTAAGAGCAGCTCAGTGAGGAAATAAAGGGTTATAAAGATATTTACTGAATACATTTGTATTTTAACATTATAATCAGTTTAACTGCATTTAAACATTTCTAATTTATTCTGTTCTTACCAGTACTTGTTTATAATTACTGGATGTTGTTTGATGCCTTGGAACCCAGTTAAATTAATTAATCAATAATCTGCTTGTTTATTTTTGTTTTTGGTACTTGTCAAGAAAATCCCATGATAGGTTCACATTAGTGTTGAGGTAAGTTGTAAATGACTTGAAGGCACACAACAACAACAGTTAGATGATCATTTTGTCTCTTTGCTTTACCTCTCCTTATAGACTGCAGATACTCTACAAACTCAGCTGTTTAATCCTTCCCAGGAAAGAAAACAACAGTAGCCATTTCAGTAGCCTGATGAATAATGACCAGAGGGGAAGAGGTATATGGAGTTATCATAAGCATAGAAGAGGGAATAATTATCCCCGCATGGCAGTTTTAATGTGCCAAAAGTACAGTTGCACAGTACTTAATCACAGGAGAAAAGACTTGAGACTTGAGACACGTTTTGCATACATTCTGTTGATCAATCTACCCTCATGTCCATGATTCCACTCACGCTGTATTTCACCATAGAACCCTGGCTTATGTTCAAAGTTTACTTGTTCTATCTATGACAGTTCATCCTTCAAATATCTATGTGGTTCACAATCACATACAAGTATGAAATTATACCCTCTATTAACCTTTCTATAGGCATGGCGGGAGGGAGGCAGACTTGAGTTGCCACACTCACTTAGGGGTCATTCATACTACCATTTACCCCAGTTTCCACCCCTAATTAAAAGTGGGAAGTTCCCACTGGTGTCGGTTTTTTCACACCCAGATCTGGGGCTTGCACACCAGATCCAGAGCAAATGCCCCTCAGCATGAGATATTTGAAATCAGGGTTCCCCCCCGTTTCTTTTTGGAAAAACCGGTGCCAGGCCAATGTGAACTTGGCTCTGGTCATGATCGGGTCATTTAGGGGGAGGGATCAAGGTCAGAGGGTGGGCAGTGGGCGGAACATGCTTCCCCTCTTCCATAGGGTGCTTCAGCTTTTTTATTGTTTTGACAGCTTATGCGAATGCTTGGTGCTTTCATGTGAATGCTTGTGGTACGTGGAGGAAGGGGAATGGGGTGGTAGTGAAGGGGAGGCTGTGTGACTGTGGCGTGGCCGGCAAGGCTGCCTTTCCTCTTCCTCCTTATCCAGGCCCCCAGAGGCGTGGCGTGGGCCGGAGGGCTGCCTTTCCTCCTCCTCCTCCTCCTCCTGCTCCCTTACCCAGGCCTCCAGGAGCATGGCGTGGGCTGGTGGGGCTCCCTTTCCTCCTCCTCTTCCTCCTGCTCCCTTACCCAGGCCTCCAGGAGCATGGCGTGGGCCGGTGGGGCTCCCTTTCCTCCTCCTCCTGCTGAATCCTTGCTAGGGATCCCCCCCCTTATCCATATAGGGGCTTGCCAATTATCCATATATGGTCTTGGCTTCCCTGCATTCAAGCCATGGTCCTGGACACAGTCTACTGGAAGAAGCACCACTTAGCTATATATTTTTGAGCTGCAAAGAGAAATTAGGAGGAAAGGGATCTTGCAAAGCAATTGGCTCACTTTTAAAACTTTCCAGGAATGAATCTATCGTCTGAGAGGTCACATCTTGCAGAACTTCAGTGAAGTGCCCTGATTACGTTACTGCTCTTTTTCTGAAGAAGCCTGTAACATTAAGCCAGGTTTTACCCTTGGAGGGAAGAATGTGTTCTCTATAAGGAGACACACAGAAAATATCTGCCCTTACCAGGCCCCTCTTGGTGACAAGAATAAAAAATTATACTACCTTGGAATTTATCATGCACCCAATTACAATGTTAATTGGCAAGCCCCAGAAATCAATTAATTCACAAAAATTTTTCAATTAAAAATTAAGATAAATCATAAAAATGTTTCAAGCAAGGGCCAAAAATCATGAACTATCTTCTCCCTTTTTACTATAATATATTAGAGTTTTCTTTTTTAAAAAATAATAAAATAATAATAATAACAATAATATATTTAAAAAGTGCTTGTGTTGAATGCCTGGTTGCCCTTGAGTGTCTTTGGCGATGCGCAGGAGGCCTGTCATCAGCAGGACTGGGCTGAAGACAGATAAAAAAGTATCGACCGGTCGGACACACGGCTTCTGCTTTATTGATCAGGCGGGAATTTAACTTGCTGTGCATATCCACGGTGTCAGCAAGGGCCACAGGCGAAATTAAAAGTACTTGGCTTGGAGATGTCGCCATGATACCGGGGGAGGAAGGGGGAGGAGGAAGGGGAGAAGGGAGAAGAAAGAAAGGATGAAAATTAAAAAAGGAAAGGTGTGTGTGGGGGGAATCCAAGAGATACTGATGAGAAAAAAGTTAGTGAATGGAAAATATGGGGGCCACCTGGGTCTAATTCTTACTGAGAGTAATGCTGCCTAGACACTGTCTCTTTAGATCTCTGTTTGGTTGTCAGGTTGCTTTTAAGGTGAGAGATTTACTATGTATTTCAATGGAGCTTTGTAAAAGAAAAAAAAAACCTTCACTCATAAATGTCTCTAATCTCACTCTTACAAAGCTCTGTAAGACCTGAGTGTTGCTCGCTTTGGAGGCACCAATGTGCTGCCTGGCCATTTTATGTCCTTGGGTGTAAATCTAGGGAAACAAGAGGTGAGAGCAGCGACCCTGACATGACATGTGACAATAGGACTTATTTGTGTTTTATGTACTCCATTTATTCTTCTGGGAGACTCGGATTATAGCTTGTTGGGGATTGGCTTCTCAAGAGGATCATTAAGAGAACAGTCACAGGGTTTGGAATGGTCATCTTCTGAGTTATCCAGATAACCCTTTGATACATACTTAAGAGCTGCATATAAGGTGAATTCCTATTTGGATTTACCCAAGTAATAATTACATAAGAATACAAACACCATTACTTTAAAATGGGGTGTCTTAGCTGAGTTCAGTGTGGAACCCAGTGGTGTCTGGCCTCCTTTTCTCTACTGTTCTTTATTATATCTACATAACACTCATGAAAGAGAAGGCTACTGGCAATATTAGAGAAAGGGAGTGTGGGTGTATCACATACCAAATTTATATACCATTTGTACAGCTGAGCAGAAAAAAAAGAGAGGGGACCATTTATTTATTTGCTTTATAATATACCACCTTTTCTCTCAATAGGTGGTCTGTATTTGAAACATACAAGCAAAATCACAATACAACTACATGCCTAGTTGTATACCTAAGGGGGGCATTTTGTGTGATTAGACATTTTCTTATTGCACCTACAAGAGAGGGGGAAATTTTAAAATTCTGTTTACTTTTGCATACAGAGTGTTTACAATTCTAACACCAGAAAATCCAGATTCTCCCAAGGTACTCAATTAAACTAATGATATAATACTTGCTGTTGTTTTTGTGTGCCTTCAAAGTCATTTGACTTTGCCAACCCTAAGATGAACCTATCATTGAGTTTTCTTGGCAAGATTTCAGTGGAGGTTTGCCACTGCCATCCCCTAAGGCTGAGAGCATGTGACTTGCCCAAAGTCATCCAATGGCCAGGCTGGGAATCAAACCCTGATCCCCAGAGTCATAGTCCAACACTCAAACCACTATGCCATGCTGATTCTCATACTGATGAAATACTACAACAAGCAAAAGCTGTAGAAGTAAAAAAGAATGGGTCTTAAAAACACTGGCAGTTCCTTCAAGGGACAGTGTCATGAGCATCCTGGCTTGTCATTCTTCCCTTCTATCTGCTTTCACTTCACACAACTCCTTAAGTAGTCCCTGGAACATTTGGAATTTATTGGCAGGGTGGTGGATAGGAAGGAACACCTGGTGTGATTAAGCTTGGCATGGGGCTACATGCTGTCCCAAAGTCCTGGAACATACACACTGGCAATGGTACAGTCACCACTCTCAAGCTGTCCTGTCCTTTAATAATAATATAATAATAATTTTTTATTTCTAGCCCGCCCCTCTGAACGAGCAATCGGGGTGGGGTACAGAAAAAAGTTATAACAACAGCAGTTAAAATATCCAATCCTCACCCCACCTCCCCCCCTAAAAAAAAGTGGAGAGATTTAAGCACAGGTGTTATGTGCTCTCTCCTAGATGTACCAGCAATAAGCCTGGCTGCCATATTTTGAACCAGTTGTAGTTTCCGAGTTAAGCACAAGGGTAGCCCCATGTAGAGCGCATTACAGTAGTCCAGACGTGAGGTTACCAGCGCGTGTACCACAGTTTCCAAAGTTAACAGTTAACAAGGAAAGCCCATGAACTGTAAGTAAATTTGCCACAAACATAAAGACTAAGAATCTTTTAAATTGGAATGTGATTCACAGGGTTCTGCTTATTCACTTTCTCCACACATAGTATACCCAAAACAGACTCCATAACATGGTTGTTGCTTGCAGATTTATGGATTGTTTATATGCCCTCACCTTCATGGGCCAGGTAGAAAATGTAGCAAGAGCTGCAAAATGCACTGTAGATGGGGAGCAGGGGGAAGCTAAAACCTTGTTTGGGATAAAATGTAATCAGGGAGTATGTAAGCACAACCGTCCTACAGAATCTATTTGCCTAGTCTAATGGGAACTCTAAGAATTTCACGTTGTGCCCTAGATCTGGACCAGCTGATCTGAATAGGAAGCCTGCTGTATCTGGTGTACTGCAGAAGAGAAAATTCTGGTTAAACAGTGGGAAAACATCTTCAAATAGATTACATAGATTATATGGATTATAGACTATGCTAATCCACATCCTATTTGCTGATGCTACTGTAAATCGAGGTGAGCAAAGTGTGGTCCTGAGGCCACACACAGCTTCCAATGATGTTTTGTGACACCTGACACCTCTAAATCACAAAACCAGCTGTATTCTAGTAAAAAAAAAAATAGAGTGAAGTGCTGTTCTTGGAAGTCTTCAGATGCACCAATTGACTTTTAAAAATACATTTCAAGGCCTCCCTGTACTGTTTAACATCAAACAAGGTCAATTTTTGTGAATGACGAGTGGGCTTCCAGGATTTTGTAGGGGTTTTTTTTTTTTTTTGGTAGTCTGTGTGGCCCTCAGAGGGTCCCTGGACATAAAGCCCCCCCCCCACCTGCCACAGTTACTAACCTCTGTTGTCAATTAACTTGTAGGACTAGCACAGTTGACATTGCCTGAACAGGTGATAGTGCAACACAAAACCATCACAACAGCTGGTATTTTTTAAATTAACTTTCCCTTCCTTTCTGATTTTTTTTCCTTCACACAAATTGGAGGAAGTGGCAGGGCTTAGTTTCAATTTTTCTGTCCACCTGTTATTTCAACAAGAGACATGCAATACCTCTCTGCAAGAGTGTTACCCTTCTTCTAACTAGATTGCTCAATAACACCCATCTTTCTTAAGTTCATGTTTTCACTATTCCCCTGTTCACCATGAAAAATGAAAGAAAAGTTTTCATCAAGGCTGAAAGCTTGGGATTTACACCAAGACTTGGCTGAGTGGGCCTTTCATTCAGGCCCCTGGACATCTGTCTTAGCAGTCCTGGGTGCTGACCCTGGACATGTCTGGATACATTTTAAATAAAGAAACATTTTGCAAATAAACAAGAAAGTGGAAGAAACTGCTTTCTACATTATAAGATGAGGGAGGTCAATTGAAAGCATCATTTAGGGTGTCTCTGGACTAAACTGGCACAACTGTGGGAACAGATTAGATGATGGCTGAGACATGTTTCAGCATAGGGAGCCAAGGAATGTTATCTTCAATCAAAATGGAGTTTGGAAGCAAGGCATCTCACTCCCCACAGCACTCAGCTTGGGGGAGCAATGATTGTCTTGTTCCCCAGTCCAAACCAAGGGCTACACACTGCATAGGCAGCCACTTGGCATTCTGTGGGAGGGAATGGAAGGATGGGAAGAGAAAAGACTGCATGCAAATTTCATTTCTGAACCACTGGCGCTGTTTCAAGTGCCAGGAGCCTCGAAGCCCCTTCTCGGCATTACATATGTAACAGCCTCATTGAACTTGACATGTCAAATTCAGGCCATTTGTGCAAAATCTCCCTTTAATAATACCGTTTCATTTCACTCAAATGAGACTTGAATGCATGTAAAATGGAAAAGGATATTTAAGCGCTAACATTAGGCAGATGTCTTGCCAGAGGCCGATTGAATATATGAGATTTTGAAGTGGTTAACACGATTTCGCTGCTCCCTCTTAGAATATGTCACCTGCCGGGCGTTTTCACCCCCTCCTTTTTTCCGTTTTAAGTGAAGGATATAAATTGAAAGAAAACAAAACTACAAGCTTCAGCTTGGAGGAGATTAACTCTATCCATGCTGGCATGTACTTCTGAAAAACAAACATGCTTCTATCTTGCTTATACAGGCCAGTTTAGGATACCCCTACAGAGTTGACACAGATATATTGATAGGTACTAGGTGGCAAGGCAGGTGCCAAGGTATAGCTACTAAATAAATTGTATTACTCATCCTCAAAAAACCCTTAGAGGTCACATAAACTGCTGCACTGGCAAGACTCTTTCAGTCTAAACCACACACCATCTATTCAGGGACAAGAGTAACTGAGGTCATAGTCACTAGGTGAGGAAACAGCAAAGCTGTTGCAGTGGCCCAATGGGTGAATCTCCAATAAGCAATAGCATCACACAAACCAGTGAAACAACTGACATTGGTGGATGTTATAGCCACACCTCACTGTTGGTTGGTCTGCTTCTCAATGGAGTTCTACATCAAGACAATGACCTCAGGATAGTGACCTCTGTCTCTTCCTGATTCTGTAAACAGGTTTTCAGGGGTCACAAACCACCACTCAACTTGTATTTTCATGGAATGCTGGAGTTCTGAGTAAGATCCAAAGTACAATGTTCACTTCCCATGCCCTGCTGACAAGACAATACATCCTGGTGCCATCTTTTCAGGGCTAAGTGTAGGCTGCTTCCTTCATCCCTGATGCCAGGAGAAGATAACTACTGTCTATGAGCGCTTATACCAAATAAAACCAGTTGGTTTTTAAGGTGCCACTGGGCTCTTCCTTGACTTTTACTCTAGTGTTTATTTAACAATGAAAAAACAATAATCTGTGACTGGTATATCCTTTAAAAAAAAGTCCATCATCTTGGCAAGCAAGGTTTTCCATCTTCCCAGGATGATTTTCCTATATCACATTGATAAGTAACAGCTGCCGGGCCATTTAAGTGATGATTGGAGTTTGGCAAAGAGCTATAGCTAGGCTTCTCTGTGCTAGCGAATCACATTTATAAACATGTGTTTAATTTTCAAAGTTTATTGGCTTATTTGAGGATTGTTATTAGCTTCCCTTTCTCATTATGGATAGCTGTTCTTTCGATGTAAAACATCACAAGCCAGAGGATGGTGCCACCACACTGGTTAGAAAAACATTTCTCCCCTTTTCTTTCAATCCCTTCCCAAACCCATAAAGATTTGTGTAAAAGATAGACACATTTCTGTAAGGGACTGAGCTTATCTACCATGTTCTGTGGAAGGGACCCTTGAACCTTACGTCCCGTGAGACACAAAAGCAGCATGACATTTAAGGTGGTTTGTTCCCATTGCCAGGTTGGGGCAGGATGTACTGTAGAAGCCTGAAGATTAGCCCCCAGGGCCTGATCTATAGAGAAGACTGAGTGTTATCTATTGCAGCTTGCTAGGAGTCATTAGTTAATAATTAATAAAGACCCCTGCTATTGCTCTTCCCCATGCATGAAGCTGGAGCGGGCTCAGAGTGAGCTGTCTTCCCTTTTAACTGCCATGGTTATTTAAAGGAATAATGCCATTCTTTTTCATTTGTCAGCTGGCCCACAATGGCCCTTGTCAGCCTTTATGATTTAGTGTTTCCTTTCCTTTCCCATTAAACGCCCCCCTCCCACACGCCGCTACTTGCCTCATGCCAGCCACAGGCTGCTTTCGGCCAGCTCCACTCCAAGACTAGCCTTGCTCTTTCCACAGGCTCCTCTGAGCACTAATTGCTTCTGTTCATTTAAACCTGTTCGTTAATTTGCTGTGGCCCTTTATTAAGTTGGATGCAGCCCAAATTACACCATAAATTATGCGCACAAGGGAACCGGGTGTCGCATGGGATAAATGGCTTGGCTGTTGCCTTTCCCCCCTCTTCCCTCCCATCTGAGATGTGGCAGATTCTGCCTCCGTACTGGATACCACACGGGCAATAGATATGGGAGGTCTCACTCCAGCCTGAATTGGGTAGGCCCCCTTTTATTCTGTGTAAACTTCCTCATTACACCTGTGTCCAATAAGCTTCCTTGTTACATTGATTGAGAAAAGACCCCAGGCTAAGATGGGCTTTCTTTCAAAACCTTAGGGGTGGTCCATTGAGGTGCTGGGCGGTCCAGAACCTGGTTGTTCCCCGTTTCCTGCTATTCCCAGCCACCTGATGACATCACCTCACTGCCAACGGCAGCATGATCTCTTTCTTCACCTTTTAATGACCGGGAATTCATTAATAATTGAAATAAACACGCTCTCTCCCAGGCTGCAGTTTTATTAAAGGAAGGCCAGGGATCTGCCAACCCTTGGCTGCAGCGATTTCCTAAATAACTGCTAGCAGTTAAAATGCAATTAATTTTTTTTTAAACAGAGGACTTTTGCTGTGCTGGTGAAAGTAGCAGGCAACCAAGAGGCAGGCTCAGGGCAGGTGGCAGCCTTAAGCAGAGGGCTGGGGGACTCTGTCTCTTTGTCAACATGCTTAACCTCTTCACTGCAGCACTGGTGTGGGAAAGAATGTTGTTGTCTATTGAAGCTTATGACAGAAGGAAGTTGAAGGACAGTAGTTGCCCCAACCATGGCATTCACATAACATTTCAGTCAAGCAAAGCTGGAATGCTAGCCCAGACAGGGGAAGGGAAACTAAAATAAGTCTGGCCTTCATATCAATCTCCCTGCCTCTCTTCAAGCCTGATCCAAGAGTTAAAATGCATGCTAAAAATTAAGAGCTATAATGTATGCTGGGTACGAAAAATCAACTGGGCCTCCATGTAAACTCTTGGGCAGCAATGTTAGCAGGACTGGCTGAAGACGAAGTGTCTCATGTTTCCTGATTTCTGGGGCTAAGAGTATACATTCCCAAGAAGGATACACAAGTAATTTAATCATAGTTGGAAACATTTACTATATAAGCAGGTCATATAAGAAGAATTTTACAGATTTTTCAGATATTATGTATGCCTTCTTGGCTACAAAGATAAAGACTACACATTAGCTGGTTCTTGGAGGTGTCACTGATGCCTCAGGTAAGAACACAGATTAATGAGGAGTCAAGTGGTCCTTACCTGATGTTCAGCTGTGTTAACTTCTCCAGCTCTTGCTCCATGTGTTCTTGCAGCTCACCTGGGCGAAGCAAGACCTGGCAAATAGGGCAGATGGGAGCCTGGCTGTCAAAAAGTGTTGCCTTCTTCTTGCCTGTTGAAAAACAGAGGTCAAAGCATTGAGTTTTAGCAAACATCAACTTCTTTAGTTAGTGGCTCCCTAACACTTGTAAAACTTGAAAATATAAGAGATCCTAACACGAATACCTACAGGCATCTATAGCAAACTCTGTGACCTCTTTGAGATGCTGTTCCTCATCTCTGTTTCAGGAATATCTAAAAGTCTTAGACATTGCTGGCTAAACACAGCAGAAATCTCTGTTGGCCCAGAAATAGTTCTAACATGCTGCAGTAACTGGTTCTGGCCCTGGTTCAGTTTTATTCTAGGACCCTTGCAATCTCACTCTAGTGAGGGTTCCTATGCCAGTGTAGCAGTGAATCCACTCTAAGGTTTAGCATGAAGTTTAAAGAGCTTTCCAAGATGTGGAATTTATTTTTTGGGATAAGGTTCAACAACTTGGAGAGTCTCTTTAAAGTATGGACTGAAACCTGGAGCAGATCATTGCTTCACTGACATGAAGGCCACCCACCAGCACTGCCTTAAGGTAGTATCACCAGAGATTGCTAGTTCAAAAGAATTTTCATAATCTTCTTTGTAATTGACCAGGAGAAGGAGAACAAGTGGAGAAAGTAATTAAAAGGAGAGTAGGAACCCTGTTAGGTTCACTCTGGAGAAATGACTGGAATAGACTATGCTCTATGTACCGGCAAAGAAGCAAGAGATATGCTACACACTCCATCTTCAAGAGCATCTCCTTCACTATAACTGGATATTCACTATTGCCAAAAGGCAAAAGGGAGAGAGGGAGAGGGCACTACAACTTTTTTGAGTCCTACACACAATTGATTCAGTAGGCAAAGTGACATGGCTTTGCAGTGGTTTAATGCAACGAAGAGACATGCCACAGATTCAATCAATTTTAAAAAGCCACATCAAGCAATAGTTTTCCAACTTGAATGTCACATTTACAGGAAAATTTAACATACGTTACAAGACAAATTTTATACATTTATAAAACCAGTGGAATCAATTGTAACCTTGTTTCCTGCCATGAAAGTTAAACCCAAAGAAATTCATTTTGTATGAAGTGGCCCTGAAAATGAGAAAGACCTAAAACAGTACATTTCACTCGGCATCAATATCCCAAACATTCATCCTGTAAATGCCATCGATTGTCTTGGTTGAGGCAACCTCAAAAGAAACTGAGTAGAGACAGAAACATTGTGGTTTTCAAATGAACTTCTTTCTCCTATCACACTGTGACTGGGGATTAAGTTATACCAACTCTCCACATGCTGAACTAAAGCACCCTCTGCAAGTTCTAACTGCAGAAGAGAAAGAATTCATACAGAACAGAAGGAGAACAGGTGGTATAAATAAACGCCCAAAATTCAAGCTGGGAACATAGGTTAATTGTAAGTCTGAGATGACTAAAAAAAAGAAAGGAAAGAAACGGAAAGGAAATAAAGTAATTGGCTTGAAAGAAATGTCTCTCACATCTGTATTAATTGCAGTTTCTCCCCCTAAATGGGGAGGGGGGCATAACAAATGTACAGACATTTTTACTATCCTAAGTTAAGGTGAAGACTCCTAAGCAGACACTAGTGATTCCCAAACAGAAGCATGATGAATTATACCAGAAATCATATCGGCTGTGCTTGACTTCTTCCTCTGGGACAAATTCAACCAGTCACAGTCACAAAAGACACTAAGTAAGAGCTTGTTAACTGGCACGGATAGTGAATTCTGTAACACTTTGAATCATCACCAAAATATTCCCCTGGCCTATCACAGGCAATGAATTTTGGTGACTAGCAGATAACACTTTAGATTTTGACATTTAAGACCTATTTCAAAGCCAGTTTCTTTCCCTGCTCAAGGGACTTTATTGTACACTGTATCAGAATATACAGCACACTGCTACCATAAAACCAAACTTTAAAGCAAACAAGTTACCATAAACCATAGAGAGGCACATGGCTACAAGCACAAACTCCACAGATGTGTTAGCTGCTCTGGTCGTCAGAGGGCGTTGCACACCCAGATCTGATGGCTCCTGTGAATGGAAGCATGCTTTATAGTTTCCTATTGTCATCTAATGTGGAGCACTCCTGCTGGATTATTTATTTATGTATTAGACATGGATTAAATTGGTTAAATCTGTGTGAGATGCAGTAATGCACCATAAAGCAGGCTGCGTGCAATGTGGCCTTCCAATCAAAAGGCAAAAGGTGCCATTTTATGGCCCCAAGCAAAAAGCAGAGCCCAGTTAAATGAATCCCCTTGAAAGGAACAGACCTTCCTACAGGATAAAGTGTTGGCACAAGCAGTTTGCTGGGGCTACATAACTGTGTGTTGGGGGAGGTGTTTAAGCAGAAGAGAGGGCAATGACTGGAAGAAGTTTGGAAATAACCTTGGCTCATCCTTGTCTTCAGATTATGCATGAGGCAATGCTTCAGAGGAGCTGCCTTTTGCCAACAGCCTCCTCACTGTATAATACATCCAGCTAAGTGCACCACAGAACCCTTTATGTGAATTAGGATTTCATTCCTCTTCACATACTGAGAGCATTCAAATCAGCAGTCCTGATTCAAGGCTTCTCCTCCTGCTGCTTGTAACCCATCACAGTAGCCTTTTCTTTCATAACTGAGAAGAATACCCAGAATTGCTGGCTCCCTGCCGTTCAGTTGCAAAACAGTGTTTTTGAATTATTAGACCTCTTGGGAGAAGTCCAGGGTTGTTTTATATTATGATGTGGGGGAAGGGGGAGTCACTCTTCCCAACTTTTCTCCTGCAGTTCAACTATTGTTCAATTGCATTCCATAAAAAGGGATTTAAAAAATGCAGGAACTTCAGAGTTAAAGAATCTAGCCTCTAGTCCACAGATACACCTGCTGTAGCCCATGACTCACATGATCAGGGATTATTAATCTGGGGTCCATGAATCCCTAGGCTTCAAGGGATACAGGTACTGAGTGCAAAAATGGATTCTCCGCCTTTCATTTCCTTCCTGCTATTTTGAATTTATCCTGCCATTGTCAGTTTGAAGGTAAACATTTAGCCTTTTCAAGCGTTCATCACAATTTTTCATTTCAGACTTGTTTATCTGAAAACACAGTTTTCAGTGCAATAAAATTTATTGCATAAAAATGCAGTGTGTGCAGCTTTCACCACATTCTTAAAGAGGTCCATGAGATCCCCACCCCCAAAAGGTAGTCGAACTCTTACAGGTCATCTAAAGGCAGATAAATGCTCATATTAAGCATGATCTCACTGGGATTTCTCTCGCTCCCTGACACACAGAGTATTGCTGCTTTCCAGTAACAGCCAGACCTAAACAATTCTCCCACTTTTACTGGGAGGGTGAGCACAATCCCAGCTTCCTCTTGGACCCTTTCCACTTTTGTGCAGTAGAGGTCCAAAATAACCTCAGAAGGTCCCCCACTGCTTGCTATTTATAACCACAGCTCCATTAGTGTAACAATGCTAGTGTCTGACTCCTCCTCACCTAAAACAAACAAGGCGGCCTTTAAGCAAACGGGAAATCCTGCTGGATCCCTGCTGCAGTCTCCACAGTCTCCATGCTGGGATGGGTAAACACGCAAGGGGATCTTGCCGTCCCCTTCCCACACCACTAGAAGGGCATTTGGGGGCTGCTTTGCTCTCAGTCACCAGCAGATGTGACCTAGAGCCACCACAGTACAATTATCTCAGTGCTGACTTGCTTTCGTGGGCTCCACTCCCATCTTCTTCTGGTACACATTTTTTCCTTGTTTTCTTTTGGGCAATTTAATAATGGGACTTTTTTGTTTTTGTTTTTTTGAGGGAAAGAAAGACAGTTGCTTTTCTTCTTTAAACTACACAGATTCTGAATCTCTTTCTAAAAGAAAAGAAATCACACTTATGAACCAGGGCTTCAATGGTTCCAACTTGCTGGTCACAAAAGAGCCAGGAGGGGGCACTGTTAAAACAAAACTAGTTACACAGTTAGCAAATTCTGACTGGAATAGTAACGTGTGGAAGCGCCTGTCGTTTGCTCAACTCAGGTTTAAATAGACTTTAACATCATTTTATGTGACACTGGGAGGAAAAGACTGCAGTTAATTCCATGTCGGAAACAAGGCCCATTTTGAGAGTATGCGTTGAACCATTCCATCTGGAGAGCTGTCAACAGTGACTGGAGCTCCACAAGTCACTTGGGTCATGAAATAAAACCTTCTCCTTCACACAGGAGCCACTGATATAGTTTCTGTTTCTCCCCCAAATTATGCATATTGAATAGTTTTGGTGACAATGAGAAGGCAGCTGAGTGTGTGATGCCAAGCAACCAACCATACTGCCCACTCAGTGCCAAGTCGACAAGTATACCATTATAAGCCATGGGCTCCCACGCTCCCCTATTTCAGCCAAGGCTGCAGCCTCCCAATGGCCCCTTTCAAGCTTTGTTTTTGGCAGCTGTGTTTGTGTTTGCTTGGCCTCCCTGCCTGTCCTTCCCTTCCCTTTGGCCCCTTGTAACTCAGCAGGGCTCATCTTCAGTGTTTACCCTCCTTGGCACGGCTGTTCTCTCCCCTGCAGCCCTTGGTTTGCTAAAGCTGCAAAGATGAAAAGGGCCAGCCATGTCCCTCTCCTGTGTGTGCAGACTCCCCTGGGCTCCAAAGAAATGCTTCTTTCTAAGTGTTTGAAACTAAATATTTCCTGTCCAAAAGGGAGCAACCAACACAGAAACTACAAGAGCCGTCATGTAAAATCCCTTTATACACCACAGCCTAGGTGGATCTGAAGAATAGGAAGAACATACCTGCTACTCCCTCCTGATAGCCTTCAGAGAGAACGGCAAAGGGCTTATGCCATTGTGAATTCAGAAAATAAACTCTATGTATGTGGGGTGTACCCCAATGTTGCTTTGAGTTGAAGGAAGACATTTGTAGATTGAATTGGTCTACAGTCGTACTCTCGATCCTCCATTGTACTTTTCAACACATGAAGTCAAACCTGATGCCTGATTAAGGTGCAACACATGATGCAAGCATTTGTTCCTCAAGGTAAAACTGTTCCTCACAAAAAAGCAGCCACAGAGAAAAGTTGTTGGTAAACGTGGTGAACCAGCAACTGGATTTATGCCAGGCGCACTTGGAAGTGAGACAATTGTGGAATAAGAATTTTGAGAATCTGGTGTACAGTCCCATTGGACAATCCTATCTGCCTGACAAGAGACATGAAAAGTATTTGGATGACAAGCCCTTGAACAGTACTGCTTGCTATGCAAGCTGAGTTATGAGGACATATGGCCATATAGGAGCCAATGCACTATTATGCTGAGAAAATGAGAGGTTTGGAATAACAAATACCCACATAAAGAAGGCTCTAATCTATATATTAAGACTTTGTTGCCCTGCCCCTTTTCCACGAGTGATTATGCACCAGTTTTTAAAACAGGGACAGCCACATTAAGCAATTTATATTGGGCTGTGAATCTAAGCTGAAGCAATGCTAGAATATCCATCTTCCAAATCAGGGTAATTCTCTGACTGCACAACCTGTGTTTGAATGGCCACAGACAATATCACTCGCTACCCAGCTTACCTTGTCTTCTGTTTTTTAAGCTGCAAGTTTCTTACAGCACTTCTTTCTACCCTTTGTCACATTGAGACACAGTCCATTTACACTGTCTGTGTGAAAACCCTGGGTTTTTGAAGGGTACAGAGAGACGGCAATCTGTTGTGTTCACAACGCAATCTAAAAGGCAATGCCCCAGGACAAGGACAATGTGCTTCAGGATGAAAACAGATTTGCAGGTACTTTGCATAGAAGCAATCTGATAGCCAATGTTTTGTGACAACACACCCTTAATTTGCGGTAACTAAGGCTGTTTTCCAGTCAAACACCAAAGCGAATCAATTTCACTCTCGCTCTCTCACATTTCATAAGCATGTGTCTGACCTAACAAATCCAACCAAATCATTTGCTCTGAAACGCCCCAGAATAAACGAGCAGCCCTCTCGCTGTCCCAGAGACCTGTTGCCTGACAGCCTGCATGGGAGCCCGTGGCAGAAAAATAATAGAAATGCTGACACAGCCTTGGGGCCTGTAATCAAGCTCCTGAAGTTTCCAAAGCGATTATTCTCCCATTGGTGATTGGCCCACCCACCCCCACCCCCTGCTGTTATTTCTGTGCTGATAGCAGGTATCTGCTGTGACAGGCTGACTTTCCTTCCAGCTCAGAAAACAATCATACTGAGAAGGCACCACATAAGCTCTGGAGCAACCACAGAGCAGTTTTTACACTTTGGGGTTGAGGGACCAAGCGGCCTATGGCTATACGGGGGCATCTATCTGTTTTTCTTTTCTTTTTTAGTCTACGCATTTATACCCTGCCAACTAACCACATTGATTTTCCCACCGGGAACTGATCGACTCCTTTGGGCATCTGGTCTCTATAAACCTCATGCTGCCCAGAGCTAAGAGAGAGGACAAAGTAAGCACTAAAGAAAACTGAACTATGCAGTGTTTGCACAGATTTCTTCTTCAGCTCCACGGTAAATTCGTTTTCTGAGTGATTTCTCCTCTATCTCTTATTTGACACTCAAGAGCAAACTGACATTCTGGTGTAGCTGCATCACCCCCTGTATGGTCTCATGAGGAGATAATTACAGGACAATTAAGAGGAATTTGTTCAGATGTCACAATAATGCATCAAGAAAAGCACAGGGCTGGGGTGTATGTGTGTGTGTGTGTGTGTGTGTGTAGGGTCAAAATTACCTGATGCATAGCTGGGAAAACCACATTGCTAGTCAAAACAGATTGTTAATCAACTGGTACAATTTAAATGCTTTTAAAGATAGAAAGATCAATTTGGAAGGAATTACAGGGAGCTACTCTCTAAGGGAAGAAAACCTTCCATCTAAGTGCCTGCGAAACTCCGCTTTCAGAATCTTCAAGCTCTTACTTTTCAGAAACATATGGTGATGCTTCCATAGGTTTCATAGACAACATATACAGTACTGTAGTCCCACGTCCTTCAGAACTGGCTAAAAATATCCAGCAAATCCTAAAAACCACTCCCACACTAACAACAGCTCTTCTGCCTGTATTGTGCTCAGAACACACACAGGTTCATGTAGGCAAAAAATAAAACAAAACAAAAAACAACCCGAAGTAACAACATGCTGTGAAAAATCTGTTGCAAGAGATGTTTGTGAACTATGTTTCCAACCTATGGTGATGCTATCATGGGCTATTCTTAACAAGATTTGTTCGGGGGGGGGGTGCTTGCCTTTCCCTTCCTTTAAGGCTGAGAGAGTACAATTTGCCCAGGGTCACCCAGTGGGTTTTTATGACTGAGCAGGACTTCAAACCCTGAGTCCACCACTCAAGCCACTATACCATGCTAGTTGCAAGGGTTGGTGGACTAAAATTGTGTGAATTGTGTGAAGATCTGCATGTTCCAAAATGGATATCTGGTAATCTTTGTTAGACGTTGTTTTAAAAGTAAGATCTGTCAACAACAATAACAACTATTCCTCCTCCTCCTCCTCCTCCTCTTTCTTGAAATGCTTTTTACACATCAAATATAAGATACACTTTTATTTGGTTTCCAGTAGAAAAGAATCATAGTAAGTAAGTTTTCAGTAAGTAAAAGATAACAAAAGGTGTAAGATCTAAACCATTGGCAGGCAACTGTTATAGGTAAGGGGGCTGCATCAGTCCCACAGGAGATCTTAGAGGGCTGCATCATTGGCATTCTACCAAATTCCCCCCCCCCCCAAACACCCATTGTTGGCACTTTGGAGCATTTTCTAAACAATAGGAAGTAACTCAGAAGTCACTTCCTGTTTTAAAAATATGTCTCTTTTGGACCTAAAATGGCAGAGAGCCCCCAGAACTGCAAAGGAAATGCCCTCATAATTTCTAGGGGGCATTTGGAGGCATTATGAGATTTTGTTTTTACACTGGGGTGAGGGTCACCCTTTGTTCAAATACTTGTTCTAAAACCTCTGTAAATTAGGCCAAATGATTCAAATTTCAACACACCATAAAGAATATCATACCTGAAATGTCTGCAGAAAATACACTTTTAGACAGCAAAATCTAGCAAGCAAATACAGTGGGGCCCTTGTTATCCGCTGAGATTTGATGCCAGGACCCCCCCAGTGGATAACAAAATCCATGGATGCTCAAGTCCCCTTAAATACAATGGCTTAGCAAATTGGTGTCTCTTGTACAAAATGGCAAAATCAAGGTTTGCTATTTGGAATTTATACTTTTTAAAAATATTTTCAAGCAGTGGATGCTTGAATCCATGGAAAAAATTTGTTGATAAGGAGGGCCAACTGTAATGTCCTTGAATGTTAGATGGGGCTCAAGTTAGCCACTTTATCTTTGGGGGCATCTTCTTAGCAAATGTTTTAGAGGGCTTGGGTAATTGGTGTTCGTTATGATTTGTCTAAAATGGGAATCAGAAATGTGTATTTCATTAAGACCCCATTTCTTCAAGAATATGACAATTGAGCAAATTCTCATGTTGCAGTACATGGATGTGTGCTTACACACTTACTCTCACACAGACGATTTTCCAGAGAGGAGTCTGGCCAATTGTCACACCTTCTTCTGTAAGGAATTATGAAAACAAAAATGTAGATACAGTAATCTTTACAACACTTTAGGAACTACAGTCCATCTATACAAATACCTAAGAAAGCATCTACAGCATTTTCATGGTCAACAATTTAGGGTAAAGCTAAACCAGTCGTCCCAAAGCTTTTCAAGCTACTGCCCCCTTTCTTCTTGGCTGACAAGCCTAGCACCCCCAACACTTGATATTAGATCTACTGTTCTATTGCAAATTCAAAATAACCAATCTAGGTCACTGCTCCCTTTTCACCCAGTCATCTTGGGAGCAGCTACTGAGCACCTGGCAAAGCAGCGACTGAGAAACCTCTTGCCCATGCCAACCTTGCGGCAAAGGCCAGTGCAAGTAAGAGGCTCCTTGGTTGCTGCTCAGCCAGCTGCTTGGTTGCTGCTCCCAAGCCAACCAGGTGCAAAGGGAGAAGTTTCTCCTTGGCAAGGAAGAACTCTCAATCTTTTCAAGATGCCAGCCACAGATGCAGGCAAAACATGAGGAATCATTCTTCTAGAATGTGGCCACATATCCCAGAAAACCCACAGAGAACTCTTAATCCTTCTTCACTGGGGCAGAGAAGGACACAGCTGTTGTATGGGTATGCGGTTTACAGAAGTCATATGCTCTGGATAGGAGACTGGTGTGGACAGGGAAAGGGAGAGATTTTAACTACAGGAGCCACTCCAAGGCAAAGAATTTTTTCCAAGAATAAACCCTGGATATTCCTCCCCCTCCTTCCCCAGTGTCATGCACTCCCCACACATTCAAGTGTCCCCCTACACACACATACACTGTTTCTTCTGTTAACTCTTCTCTCAGCCTGTCCAGTGAAAGAAAGCAGGAGCAGCCTGCCAGCCAAGTCTCAGCAAAGCTCACTAAGCTTATGCAGAGTCTGCTTCTCCCCACCACGTGCTCTAACTCCTTCCTCCAGTCAGTGAGTCTATCCCAAAATTATGTCGCTCCAAGCCACAGAAGCTCCCAAGCCTCCAGAGAGTTTTCCAATCACCACCGCCATTAGTAAAAGATGCACCTAAAGGAGTGAGCTTGCATGGGCAGGTGAAGCGTGGGAGACATCACCACACAAAGTGATCAGCAAGGGCCCCTGAAAAGAAGTTTCAGGCAACCCTCATCTCCACCATGTGCCTATGCTAGTTCACCTTGTCTTTCTTGCACACCAATACTTTAACTGAAGCCCTCCTACCCCACTTTTCCCTTTCCACTGCCCCCGGGGTGGCATAACATCCACTTTGGGAATCACTGAGTTAAACATTCCAAGAAATGCAGTGAAAATAACTTGCGTAGTGTCTCACTACTTGGAGATGGTAGATAATCACATTGTGTAGCAATGTCAGAATATGGTAAACCATGGTGGATATTACAGAAAAAGAAGAGGGGGCTCAACAAAGGATTGCCATTTTCAATGGCAGCCCTGTATTTCTCATATTGTTTAGTTTCATTCTTAAGACATGTTTCAACAGAGGAGAGCTAACTTTGCAGGATTATATTCTACGTGGCACCAAGTAACTTCAAATACAGAAAATTCTGCTTCTGCATATACAGGGTCAGCGTTATGACTCCTTCAGCCCAATATTCCACAGAAAAGTGCTTGATTTCTATCATAGGACACAGAATCTCTTGCTCCTGATTCTGAGTCCACAGCTGCCCATCCTCAGCAAGAGGAAGATGGATTGAGCTGGGCAATAATTTAAGAAACTGAACGAGTCTGTACATCCAATCACTTTACAAATCAGGAGAAAGGGAGAGAAGAGGAAGGGGGGAAGGGGAAAGAAGTGAAAAGGCCGTGCAGGGAAATGCATCACAATTACTGTCTAGTCTCTAATGAGGGGCCTGTCAGGAGGCTGTCATCCTGCGGAAAGCCACCTACTCAGAGAGATTCAATAAAAAAAGTAGCAGAGAAATAAAAAAGAGATATATTTCAACCCCTGCTAATATTCTTTTCATTTGTCCCAGCACAAAATAAGATACTGCACTTAACCAGCTCGGTTAAAATGAAAGGGGGAGGGGGGCTGCGTTGATCAATACCGCTAAAAGCTGGGCGACACAGTGATGGAGTGCAATTTTTTTGTCTGTACTGAAGCCTAGTAGAGGCCCAGGCTGTGTAATTTATGATTCACACGCATGCCAGCTAACTAGAGGCTGACAAGACAATGAATTCTCGATGAGAAGGAGGAAAAGAAGAAGACACCATGGCAAAGATCTCAAAAAATAAGCCATGCACACCATTCCATCCTTCCTGAACCATTTACCCCTACACCCAACTGGGTAACCAACGCTGGAGGAAAACTGTTGTCCATCAAATATCTCAGTGCAAAAGAAATGCAAAAACTGTAACATACCTAGATTCAGACACATGAAACCTTCCTCAATGGCCATCTCATTCTTCACAATGTGTTATTTTTCTCATTCTCAAGGACCCAAATCTTCATAGGAGGGCACCAGACCTAGAAGGCTAGGATGTGCCAGACCTAACCTGCCCTTAGCTTCAAATAGTTGGAATCTGGCTTCGTTCTTGATCTCACATCACACTCCTAGCATAGAATTGTCCATTGCATAAAAACTTAAGTTTATGGCCCAGCTATTTATTTTCTATCCAGATTGATGGCATCTCTGTAAGAGGCACTGAGAAATCAGAAAGAACAGATTCTAGAGAGAAAAGGAAAGACCAGTTTCCACCCTAAGCAACCTGATTTCCTAATTTACCTTCACTCTTGTGATGGAACGTCACTTCACTTCACTAAAACTACAAATGACTAACATGATAACCCTTTGAGATTTTGTAAAGTAGATTCTGATCTGCCCAAAAGATGAGTTTCTAGGTTAAAAGGGCTCTCCAGTAGGGATGAACATCAAATGACCTATACAAAAAGCAAAGACGTCAATGTAGAAGAACAAACTGAAGTAGTAAGAATTGTCCAATTCAAGTAGCAAAAGTTTAAGGACGTAAGAATAGGATGAAGAATCCTCAGACGCAAACCCTTTGGTACTGTATGCCACTGGTGGATAGGAAAAGCACCAAACTCTTTCTTTACATCATCACTACTCTATTCTATTTCTCTCTTTTTTCATAAAAAATCTCAGATATGGTAGGGCTGCTATTGATTAATGGTGGTTAACGCAAAAAGTTTTGAGACACTATAGTAATGATATTGTGGGCCATGTCAAACACATTGGAAATTACAAGTAAAATAGGGATTTGTAGTAAGCTACATTCTAGGAATGAAGGTGCATTTGAAAAAAAATAATATAACAATGATGTAAAACTTTGAGAAGAAATATTGTTATGAGTAATATTTTCTAGTTTCTTTCAGAAGTAGCTTAAGGCAGTTAAGAGACATAAGTGTCTGCCAGCAACGATTGCAGATTTCTTTGGGCCTGCTCCAAAAATTGTACAACAAATTATTTTGTAAAAGTAACTTTCCTACTTTTCTGGTTACCACTTCTGATTTACAGATCAGCTAGATAGCCTCTTCTCCAGAACACTGGCAATGATATGCCCCTTTTCTCATTGGCTGATGTATGAATTATTAAACTTGTAGATTCCAACAATAAGCTGTAGCAAAAGTTGAAAGTTTTTCATTAAAAGACTAAAGAGTGATCGTAAGAACAGACTATCTGCTAGAGCTAGTTAAATCAATTGTCCATCTTGCTCAAGATCCTGTCTCTGACAGTGAACAAATGTCAAGAACAGGAAAGTGCATGAAAGTAGTCTTGAAGGGATCAACTTTGCATTGTTCACCCCGAATTTTTGCCAAGATATTCTGAGATTCCTGAGGCAGCAAACTGCATCCCTAGAACTATCTTGACCAAGTGTTCAACCCTGAATTGTTTTACTTGGAGTTCTCATGTGTTTTTATAGATCTGCATAGGAGGGATTGTGGGGGAACTGCATGAGATCTCCATACAGTTAAGAAGTGAATGATTGGGAGGGAGGATCAGAAGCGGGGAAGAATAGAAACAGTAGAGCACAGTCCAGACACATGGGCAAATATCCAGATGTTGCACTCAAATCTCAACTTTTTCCCCTCTGGAGATGAAAGTGCCTGAATTGAGCCCAAACCATCCTGTATGTTGTCTGGGCAGCTCACAGAGAAGATGAGGTAAAACCTTTTCATTTGACCCATACAGACAAGACCCTAGATCCAGGATCTCTCACTGCGTTAAATTTCAGTAAACAGCTGGTGTGTGTAGAGAGCGGAGAATAATAATATAATAATAATAATAATAATAATAATAATTGTTTATATTTCCCGCCTCTCCCCATGGATTGAGGTGGGAGCACAACAATTTAAAATCACAGTACAATATAACAACAATTTTAAAACAATCTTAAAACATCACTCTATGATCAAAAACAAATTCAAATTGCCACTGTCAGTCCGGTACTCTAGTCATCCACAGAGAGAATATTCTCTGGGGTTGCTCATGGAGGATCAAATGGCTAAGCCCACCGGAAGAGATCCATCTTAAGTGCCTTTTTAAGGGCATCTAGAGTGTTGATAAGACAGATCTCATTCCAGAGTCTGGGGGCGACAGCAGCGAACGATCTATCAAAGGTAGACTTCAACTTTATTTTTGGACACTCTAGTAATTTTTTCCCCAGAGGTCCTGAGAGAGTGTAGAGCGGATTCTGTAGGAAGAGACATTCCCTCAAGTAATTTGGGCCCAAGCCATATAGGGCTTTAAAGATAGTAACCAACACTTTGTATTGTACCCGGAAGCTAATCGGCAGCCAGTGAAGAGATCTTAATACTGGTGTAATATGCTCAGATCTAGGTACACTAGCAATCAACCTGGCTGCAGCGTTTGGGATTAACCGAAGCTTCCGGACTTTGGTACAAAGGTAGCCCCATGTAGAGCGCATTACAGAAATCTAACTGAGAGGTTATCAGTGTGTGTACTCTTGTTTCAAGGTATCCCTGTGCCAGATAGGGACACAGTTGGCACATCAACTGAAGCTGATACCAAGCACTCCTGGCCATTGCCTCCACCTGCAATGTTAGTTGTAGAGACAAGTCCAGGAGCACTCACAAGCTGCGAACTTCGTCCTTTAGGGGAAGTGTGACCCCGTCCAGGACTGGTTGACAAATCTTCATACCTGGGCTAGGGGTACCTATCACGAGTACCTCCGTTTTCTGAGAACATATTGGAACCGATGCACAAGTGGAAGTTTTACCTTCCATCAGCACTCTTTCACAAGGAAAAGTGCCTCCTGAACCACTGTTATTTGACCCTTTCGGGGAAAATATGTACAGTTTTTTGTCTATAGTTTCGTTTATACTTATTCACACATTTTGGTTTATTTTATACTTTCTTTTCTTGGCAGTATACATTGAGAACAAGTGCTCTTTTCTGTATAGATTTTTTAAAAATCAATTTTAATATTAAAACAAGCTTACATTTAAAGAAATAGGAGACATGATCAAAGACTTCCAAAATCTTATTTAGTTAGCATTTAGACCACGACTTTATCTAGTCAGGCCCCAAATGAATTATATGAGTAGCTCAGTCCATAGCACTTGTCAATGATGACGTCTTGCCTTCTGACACTTGGTTGTTGAAGTGAAGCAGACATTCCTTGGTCACTAAAATGACCAGGTTGAAAGTCTTTGGTTTATCAAAAGTAATGGACAGAAATGGAAGCTAAAATATTCCATACTGTCCTGCTGTATCAGATCAAATATCTGTCTAGCTGAAGTGGAGTTGAAAGCTTTCATGGCCGGCATCCATAGTTTTGTGTGGCGTTTCGGGTTATGTGGCCATGTTCTAGAAGAGTTCCTTTCTGATGTTTTGCCAGCATCTGTGGCTGGCATGTTCAGAGAATGATAGCCTGGAAAAGGATTGGAAATATATATCCTGTGTGACCATTTTGTTTCCACTGTAGGGACCTATCCTACAAGCAAGAAACTAGTGCAACAGCACCCTTCCACTTGTATTCTCCAGCAATTTGAATCAAAAGGCATACCAAAGCTTATACTGGAGGTAAGATATTAGCCATTACTACACTGATAGCTTTATCCTCCCCGAATTAGACTAACCCCATCTAAAAACAATACTTGAGCAACGTGTCTGGACTTCACTAGCTCCTTCTGGAGCAAGACACATGGTCCAGGGCCTTAGAACTAAACTCTTTAGGCTTCTTAAATGCAAAATAAAAAACTAACGAATCCTTTACTTAGCCCAACAATATTTTGAAGGTGACACTATCAACAGATGGACCAAACAAAACCATAATTGTTTTGTTCTGTCAGCATCTAGAGAAGGTAAAAGCACCATAGCCTCTGTGAGGGACATGAGTCCTTAAGATAAAAGTCCACACTTTGTGTAGCGGTTACAGTTCTATACAGTGGACCTTGGTATCTGTTGTGGTTGTTTCCAGGATCCCCATAGATACCAAAATCCATAGACATCAGGTCCCATTATATGCAATAGTATAGTAAAAATGTGTCTCTTATATAAAATGGCAAAATCAAGGTTTGCTTTTCCAGTTTGGGGGGGAGTGGGATTTTTCAAGTCATGAATGGCTGAATCTATTGATACAGAATCTATGGATATGGAGGGTCAACTGTATGCATATGGTCCTGATAAAAGGCAAAGAACAGCAGATATATCTGCATGTGTAAGTGTGCACAATATCCTGATAGATCACGTTGTTCTCCAACACTAGAACCCAATACCTCACAGGGAAAGACCCCCCCAGTAATAAAACTCCCACAAAGTTTCTACTCCTCCTGTAGCTGAGATAGTTTGCAGAAATGTATGGAGGGTGAATACTCATAAAGTGTTCTAGTACAGTGATACATGCACATAATTTATTCCAAAAAATATGACAAAGGGACCCGCCCAAGGTTTTAGTTCCACTACTTTGCAGGTAAAACACTCAAGAACCACCTTGTATCACTCTGGAGGACCAGAGCAGCACAATGTAGCAACTATACTCCCCCCTCCAACATCCTTGCAGACATCTGTTGTCCTTGACTTGGAGGGCAACTTGCTAAGCTTGTGATATACTGAGCTGCCTATAATTTGAAGCAGTGACGGGGCAGAGTCCTTCACTGGTTCTCATCCCTTCTTTTCCCATAGCATTTCCCTCCCTCCTTCCACCAGCTTGGTGTGACAAGAAGGAGGGGAAAGCACACATACTGAAAACACAGATATTGAACTGTCAAAACTATTTCCTACAAGAAAATAGATTCATCAGCTTGCAGCAGGCAGGGTCAACGCCACATATCCCTCTCGCGTCGGCATCCGCTCATGCCGGCGCATACCCAATGCTTCTTCGCAGCGCTGGCACTTTAGCTTGTAGCTCAGAGCCCCTAAGTGACTTTGAGAAATGGGTAATCGATTATAATTCCAGAGGCCTCTCTGCAGATTTATCCAGAGAATGTAGAAAAGGCAGAGCTTGAGAGAAGGTAGGTCCTTCTGGCCAGCATGTCAATTGCCCACACTCTCTCTCCAGCTTGGAAAATCGCATCCTGAGCACGACTCCGTTTAATCCATCAGTACACAATCAATGCACTCTGTAATCAACTCTTGATCACTTAATTTTACACATGTTGGCTGAATCCCTTTGTTTAATCACAAGATCAGGCCACATCGCCACGCTGCCCCCTCTTGCACCACCAAACACAACCAGATGCCTTCATTTCACCTTGAGGATGAGCTCAGTGAATGCTCCCAGACAGGCAGGAGCAGGGGGCAGCACAATGGGGAACCAGATAAAAGATAGAAAGTGTAAATGTGCTTTGTTGGAAGAAGGAAGGAAGGAAGGAAGGAAGGAAGGGTCTAAAGAAACACGAATTCTCATGATAGAGCCCCTTGAGTTTTGCTGTTTGTTTCTGCCTCCTCGTTTCATTCTTTTTTGAGCTCTTTGTATTGTTTTCTTGGATCTGCTCTAAAGAACTTACAAACCATTTAAAAAACAGATACTGTTTGTTGATGCGTTCCTATGATTTGAAAGTTAAGTTTTCCCCCTTCTTTTTTTAGTTGTAGTGGTATTCTGCAAACACATCTTTTCAGTGATGCACTGATGGACTAACTTTAAAATAATAATAATAATAATAATAATAATAATAATAATAATACAGTAATACATTTTTATTTTCTCCCCAAATCTACTCAAGGCAGGGTACAGCATGTTAAAATACAAAACACAATTAAAAATACAGGAACCCCCAGTCAAAGTACAATACTATAAAATCATTAAAATATACTCATAAGAGTTCATATACATATTAAACAGTCATGATTTAAAATTAGCTGGATAGGCCTGCTGGAAAAGATATGTCTTTAATGCTGTTTTAAATGCAGTCAGCATTTTCAGCTGTCATATATCTTCCAGTAGGTCATTCCATAGCCTGGGGACAGCAGACAAAGAAGTCCTTTTTACAAGATTTTTTAAAAAAGAAAGATAAAGTAGCAAAGGATGCTTTCTTGTTCTGATATGTTTTAATTTTTTAAAAAAAAATCACTTGAAGATGGGAATAAAACATTGCAGCTGGTAATGGCAATTGCCAGAAAATAGTCTAGGACAATATATGACATCCACTGGCTACTAATTCTCCCAGCAACTCTGTCAGATAGGTAAACTGACAGTCACTGGATGAAGATCAATAAGCTTTATGACTCAGCTGGGATTTAAAACTAGATCTCCATGGTCCAAGTTTGACCCTCTAGCACATCACAATGTCCCATTCTTTGAATCCTGCATTAATTTGGCATGATCTAGTAATAGTTCTTCCATCTCTATTAGTTTCTGTGATATGAAATTATTATTATTATTATTATTATCATCATCATCATCATCATCATCATCCTTTATTTGTATAGCGCTGTATAAAATATAAACAGCTATTCCTTGTGGCTGTTAAAAACCATTTCATATACGTTATCTATGTACAATATAGCCTCCTGAAGTCAAAATGAATACTAGTAGAACACCAGTATCTGCACACCAATAAATGCAGGATACTTTACCAACAAGAAAGATGGGAAACCAATGAAATGATCTTGTAGCTGCCAGGATCACTTGGCTTGTTCAAACTGCTACCCCAATGATGTCCAGAAGGACACTCTATCACTTCATCCTATATAAGTGAATGATTGCCATTTGATTCTATAAGTGGAAATTATAGCACTAGTTATGCTTGTGGCAATTTGTACCCCACCCAAGGCCAGCTGACTTTTTCACTAATGGTGATCCTAGAGGAAACAGATTAGACTCCTCATCCGTCTCTCTTCAGACACACCATGGCTATTACAATGCAGGCATTTTGCTAGTTAGCCACTGTAATTCCTTATGTGAATATCTCATTGTATCTCTAAAAAATAAAGTACTGTTAAAACAACATACTAGGCAGACAATTTTGTTAAAGAAGTCAGCAACTAATTCTGCTACTCCTGCCTATGTCTATTTACTCCTGCATGCGCCTATGAATGACACAATCTTTTTGAACACACAAACATGCAAATGGTAGCTTGTTATCACCGACACAAAAATCCCAGCAACAAGGGAGGTTATGTTTTGAAAAAGGCAGATGTTTAAAAAGGATGCTGGTGGCTGCCCTATAGGAAGAGGTCTTCAAAGAGCCCCTGGCGCTACATACTTCACAGCAGGGAAGAAGAAGCTTGCATAAGATGAAACACAAATAAATGATTGCCAGTACAAAAGGTACACACTGAAAATCTGAAAGCTCTCACATTGGCCAGCTGTGCTTTCACTGGCACCTGAACATAAACAAGACATAACATTCACCCAGCTTGGATATTGTGGAACTAGGTACATATTTGTAAAGATGCTTAACTGGGTTTTAATTGGAACAGTCAGCCTCTGAATCATCATTTCATTTCTAGTCAAGAGTCTGTTAATAGAGTGCAGACTAAAAGCCAGACTTCCTCCATTCTATCCAAAGTCCTCAAAGAAAATGCTGAATCCATGTTAATATAATACCCTTTTAAGGCCAGCTCATAAGATGTGGCACATTTAAAAAAACAAAAAACTTCACCAGGCAAAGTGTCAAAGAAGTAAATAAATAAAAACAGGGAGGGAAGGGGGACATGCCTGATATTTAAACCACACAGTTTGCAACTGGTTACAGTCTTAACATGGAAAGTGGGAGAAAGTTGCTGATATTCAGATTAGGTTCTATTGATAAGATCTCAAGTACTAAAACCTCTGGACAGCTGGGAAAAGTGGCTGATGCACCATTTTTGAGAATATAAAATCCAACTAATCTCAGAGAATCTATTGATTGTGTCTTCCAAGTACAGTAGCTTATGGGACATACTGGGTACCCAAAATCTTCTCCAATCCATGCATGATAGATAGCACACTGCAGGAAATTAATTCTCAGATTTCATAAGCATTTTAGGTCTGGTGTACACATCCAAGAGAGAATACTGGCAGCAGCTGGGTGGCCAAAGGAAGAGGAGAAGGGAAGAGATAAGGAACAGGGAAACCAATTTGGATAGCACAGAGTCCTATCATGGCATGTCTGTTGGTATGAACAATATAATGTAGATCCTACACTGTAAAACTATTAGCAAAAATCATGGCTAAAAAAGAGTTACCCACTAGAAGACTTATGCCTAGAAGCACTGAAATGGTGAAAGCAATAGAGAAAGACTGTTCTGTAACAGAGATGATGAGTCATAGAGTGCAGAGAAATCTGGCAGCTGCCCATTGAAGAAGGAAAGACTCCTTTTAAGACATATCAAATGGCATCAACATGCCTGTAACATATTTTTAATTGCTAAATTGCTAGGAACTGAAAGTGAAGTGGTCCTCTATTTGCCTGATTCCCCCCTTTGGATGTGCCAGTGTAAGCAAGGCAACTCAGGCATTACTCTCTAATTCTCTTCTTTTTTGCCCTCCTTTTTAAAGAGTTGGGTGGGAATAAGGAGAGAAACAACAACCTGCCAAACACTAATTAATATTTAATTTACTGCAAAATGTACTTATTATTTCCAAGTAATTGGCCGACTGCACAGCTGTGGCCACTAATGAACAGAGAGAGGACAAAAATGAGAAGGGGGGGGAGGGCAGGCAGATGGACCAAAAGGGTGTTTCTCTGATTTCTTTCTCCCTCTCTGATCACATCACATTACCAAGCTTTAAAGTATATAATAACCAAACATTAATGCTTTCCTTCTTTACATTTGAAATCTAAATATGCTTGTCTTGCTACTAATGGGCCAAGTTTGGCTTATTGCACTTTGATCACTCTATTACAGCATTAACTACACCTAGAGAGAATACAAAAAGAAGAAGGAATTGGGATAGGTGGGAGCTGGGGAAAAGCTAAGCGAGGATAAGTGGAAAGTATCACTGGCAACCTTAAGAAGCCTGCAGCTAGCCTTCAACATGGAGAAAACAGGCAGCAGCCATTTGTTATGACTGCTTGCATAGATTCCTGATATGTTGAACCTCTGCATTATTCTCTCCATTGGCTTTGTCTGGCTCTATGGTTGAGCTATTGGCTTGCTTCTCTCTGCAAGATGGGAAATATTATTTTAGTGGCTAATAAAGGCGAGATCTGTTGTTAATTGGTGGGAGGTCTAGGCAAGTTCTTTGAAGTGGCACATTCATTTGGCAGAAATGGTAACTGAGTATATTCCTGGGCAAAGGGCCAGTACAGAGCTTGGAAAACACATATCTTTCTCTGTCTGGAGTACCACTGGGAATTTGGGGGGTATCCTGGCTTCAAGAAGAAAAGATATGTGACTCTTGCCATTCATGAGACTTTGGAAAGGCACCTCTGAGACTTTGAGAGGAGCTTACATTGAATGTGGAGCATAAGAATATGTTCTGAGAAGCTTATAATTTTTTTATACCATGGACATTACAAGGAATTAAGGCTGCTACCAGAGTAGCAATCTGTACTTATGTTTTAATTCCATGTAAAACTCATGAGTTTACATCATGAGAATTAAAGGGGATTACATGGAATTACTGCATGGAAATATTACATTAGTAATACATGGGATTAACCCATGAATTACAACACTATGTACTAAACTTTGTCATATTTAATTAAATTTCCTCCTTACCCTAAAACCTACTGACACTGTTTCTTTTTATTGGGATAAACTATATTTGGTTTGTGCATTGCACAATTAGTAATCATCCCAGTTCTGTGCATCCAGAGTTTACATCTGAAAGCAAACAGAGCTATCCTCAGTCCAAGACAGGCAGATAATAGATACACAAATACATACATGGGCAGGCAGACAGACAGATGAGAATCTATTGCTTTAAAGAGACATTTTGAAAACAAAGGAAGAGTAGGCAGCATACTCCTTGAACTGTATCATTTCAGATGAAAGGAGCTTTCACATTTTTGAAAGCTACATACCAGGGGAAGCCTGTTTAATATAGATCTCTCCTGTACACTGGATTTCAGCATACATGGAGGAATACTGAATACATGGTTTCTCCAAATCCAATCTAAGCACATTTTAGATTGTTCCACATGATATTTTTGCACCTCTCAGTTGACCCTTACAAGGGTGCACAAGGGACTAAAAGCCACATTCATTTGCTTGCATTTCTAACCTGCTTTCCACTGACCTTTTAGGGCTAATGATTCAGCAGCTTTTTGTTCCTTACCCATAGGAGCAGCAAGGAGGCTTCATTTTATGTCCTATGGCCAGTTTGAAAAGATTTGAAGGCCTCACATATATTCCCAGATCATCTAAAAGGGGGGTAACTCTGGAAGGATCTCATTAGTCACCGTCTAACTGTCTGAGTAAGAAAAAATGTCAGAATGGACATTTTTATATGAAAATCCCTGAGTTCTGTACTTTACTGTCTAAACTGAAGTCATCCAGACATAAAGTGAGACTGATCTGGCAGTCCTCCTTTTTCTGTTTCCACATCTTACCATGCATTCCCATTCAGAGACATGGTGTCAGACTCACCTCCTGCCGCAAGATTCCATTCTCCCAAGGGGCCTTTCTTCTTTGGCTAACATAAATAACTCCTCAAACATTGTCCTGGCAAGATGGACATGAGAGAAAGTCTCATCAGCAGGAGGTGAACAGGCGGCTGTTAAGAGCTAGCCATAAAAATAGAGACCACCTAAACCTTGAGGATATCAAAGAGAGTTTAGCAAACAACAGTGTGTGTCCCAAGAAAACTTTGGAGGTCTTGCGGGCTTAACTACAAAGACTTGTGTCTGTGTCATTCGGCTAAGTGAAGATTTAATCTTCACCCTGCAAAGAATATGCAAATACAAACTTGAGCAAAGATAACAGTATTCAGATACTCACTGACAGGCTGAGTTTGAGAACAGAAACTGTTACCATTTCCCATTCAAAGAGAAATACTCAGGAAAATGTCCTTACAGACACAGCTAACTTGCAGAGTTAAGAAAATACTTTCTTTTAGGATCAACGAAAGGTCCAACTACCTCAGTGTCTGGTTCGCCTTGTTGACAATGAAGCTCCAGAGCAATTTTACACAAGCAATGAAACCATGTACTTTAAACCATTTTGTGTATTCTCTGGGCTTTTATGCAAGCACTGGTTGATGGAGCTGGGGAGCAATTTTACCCATGGGTTTAGTCAGCGGACAGGAGTTTTTTCCTCCCCCTCAACACTTCACATGTGTTTTTTTTTGTTTTTTTTTGTTTTTTTTTTTTTTTTGCTCTCAAGTTATTTTGTCATAGCAAAATCTTTATGATAATTAGAGTCTTCGAGGTGGATTTTGGTGCAAGGATAAGGAGGACTGTTCATGTCACTTCTTTCATCTTGGGGATCCCTTGAAGGATCTTGGTTGCAAAGGGTTTCAGGGATAGTGTTATGATTTGTTGCATTTATCTCATTCCCAGGTGGAAGAGGAATCATGTGTATATAGGCTCCCATAACTTATCATCCTGTTGTTTTCCCAATGTTGTGTGTTGGCGGGGAGGGAGGGGGATCTATGCCAAAGCAGCGGATTATCTGATCCTTGAATTTGTTGCCCCATGTTGCATCAAATTACCTTTGTTGTAACCAATATAGTTTTAGACAATGTCATTCTAGCAACAGGTTCTTGTGATTTCTGTCTGACTTTCCCACACACTTGACAGGGCCACAAGAACAAAGAGGTTACTAGACTGGTTGTACATCATGCAGTTTGGTAAGTGTATTTATCAGGAAAAGTTGCTATTAGCATAGCTGCATTAAACTGAGTTCTTACATAACTGAAAACAGGGAGCACAGACTTGTAAACTCACTCTACAAATATGTGGTAGTCGCTGTTTATAGAAATGCTACCTTCTAAAAGAGGGGTAGCCAAAGTGAGGCTTTCCAGATGTTGCTAGATTGTAACTTCTAGCAATCCTCATTATGAGCCTTATCACACTAAAACGGGATTTTAAAAGTAGGAAAAAATGCAAATGTGGGAAATTTTTCAGACACATTTGTACAAAAAATCAATAATGCAAAAATAAAGCGAACAGAAAGTGGTCAAAAACAACATCTTTTTACTTTCGGGAAGTTTCCAAAAGTTAAACGGTGTCAGTTTTGTCCACTTTCTGTCCGCTTTATTTTTGCATTATTGCTGTTTGCAAGAAATGTTGTCGGAAAAGCATCCCACATTTGCAGGTTTTTTCTACTTTTAAATCCCCTTTCTGAGCAAGAGTCTAGTGTCAAAGTCTTATGTTGGCTAAAGCTGCTGAACATAGCAGTTCAGCAAAATCTGAAGGGCCACATTTGTTCTTAAATGTATTTTCATAAGCACTTCACATTGATTATGACTGAAATAAGCAGCAGAGTCATGGAAATTCTGGACCCTAGGACAGGGAGAGATGATAGAGGGAAGCTAGTGAAAAGAATTTGTTAAAGTAATACAAATTAAGATTAAATAAATTCTCTTTATTCACTCTGCTGTAAAGTGTAACTGCTGATGTAAACAGACTTTCCCTCCCACATACAGATTATGACTGCTTTGGGGGCTAGATCCAGATACCTTCCTTGTGCATGCAACTGCTTTTTGTTTTAAGCCATTCATACAATTTCAGATTAGGAAAATGACATGACATCTTTGTTATTTATATATCCATTCATTTCATTCATTGCACTTATATCCCACCTTTATCCCAAATGGGATCCAAGGCAGCTTACAATAATTTTAAAAAGATACAACTAAAACACAAAACAAAAGTTAAAAAGGAATTAAACACCAACTTTCTTAAAACATGATTAAAACAGCTAAAACACTCAAACATATTTAAATCAGAGTTTGAATAAAAGACTGAAATACATGTATACACAGCACACAACTTCACACACTGCAACTCCACAGTTAAAATTCAAAAGCCTGAAAAAATAAAAATATCTTCACTGCCAAGCGAAAGACAGGAGAGAGGAAACCAACTGGAGTTCCTGTGGAAGGGAGTTTCATAGCCTGGGAGCAGTCATGGAGAAGGTTCTCTCCTGAGACCTTACTAACTGTGCCTGTGGGACGCTAAGAAAGCCCTCCCCTGCAGATCTAAAGCACATCCTGGTTGATATGAAGAGCTATCATCTTTCAAATAGTCTGGACCCAAGCTGTGGTCAGGGTCATAAACAGCACATTGAATACTGCCTAGAAACAGACTGGTAGGCAATGAAGCTGTTTCAACAGGGTGGGTCACATGAACCTTATACCCAGACCTGGTCAATAGCCTGGCTTCAGCATTTTGGACTCACTGAAGTTTCTGACCAAAGACAGCCCCACATGGAGAATGTTACAATAGTTCAAATGGTATATAATCAAGGCATGTGTCACGGTAGTCAGATCTGATTTCTCAAGGAACAGGCACAGTTGGCACACTAGTTTTAACTGTGCAAATGCCACAGCTGAAACCTGGGCATCCAGGCACAGACCAGAGTCCAGGAGCACACCCAAGATGCAAACCTGAGATTTCAGGAGCTATGTAACCACAGGTTGAATTCCTTCTTTTTGGAACTGAGCAGATGTGCTTTTATATTCTCAGACTTTTGTAGCGAATTAATTTAATTTTTAATGCTTCTTGTTTTATTTGCCCTTTTAGATTTTTTCAGGTAGTTCATTGTTGATTAAATCAATGTCTTATATTGGTTTGACACCCAGATAATATATATGTTAACGGACAGTGCAGAAAATAGTAAAATGATAAATGGATAGACAGATAGCTAGCTAGACAGACAGACAGACCACTGCTTTAAAATAATAACCTAAAAGAGGATGACATATACACATAATATTGTCAAGGGTCTATCCAAACACAGTATTTTTCTTCCACTGAAAAATGCATTTGCAATAATAAATAATACATTTTGAAGAAAAGTTCTATGTGTTTATTTTCTGTTGGATATTCTTTCTGTGGAGGTAAAGTCCCTCATTTTATGTACACAGAGACAAACGCACACATATGTACATGTTTTTGAAGATACCATTCTTGAGAATAAGTTTTGTCTGAGAACCAGTATGGTGTAGTGTTTTGAGCATCGGACTATGATTCTGGAGATCAGGGTTTGATTCCACATTCAGCCATGGAAACCCACCAGGTGACTCTGGGCAAGTCACACACTCTCAGTCCCAGAAAACCCCATAATAGGTTTACCTTACAGTTACAAACAAGTTGCAAACAACTTGAAGGCACACAACAATAATAAAAGTTTTGCCTAACTTTAACTATGTTATGTATTTGATGCCAAGGTATTATCTAATCTTTGTAAGCTGATGAGAAAATAGCAGCTTACTAGATTTCTCAAGACACTGCCAATGTCACCCATCAGGTTCCAGAAAAAGATTGATACTACTTCAGCCTCCCAGTTGTTCTTGTAAGTTTTCTCTCTGTTCTTTCACTTTCTCATTCTTGATGCTTCTTTAGCTGTCTAGTCCAAAATAGCAGGCGCTATCAAAATAATCTCCCCCTCACAACCACATTTTTATGTTTCTGCCAATGAGAGAAGCTTATGAGGAGGGTAGCAGGCAAGAAGGAGAAAAGACAATATTGAGTCTGCTTCTTGGCAAGCTTAGGGGCTGTTTTTCTTCACTGTTTGAATTCTTTTTACACTCTGCTGGGCCCTCACTCCACCTTTACTGGATGACAAAAAAGCAAGTAAGCTCTTGCCTCTACATTTTATTTTCTGAATATGTAAAAATCAGCTCTGTTATTAAGGACACTGAACTGGAGAACAGATAAAGATAACCTAGGACTGATCTAGATGGGCCTGAAGAGGCGCCTGGGCGGCGCCATTAGGGTTTGTGAGTGTGCAGCGTTCGCATGCTCACAAATCCTAACGTGTAATGGCGCCACCGCCATTCCCGAATGCTGTTTAGATGGTGTTTGTAATGGCGGTGGCGCAGCTGCGGAGCTGCTAGATGCAGCTCCGCAGTTGCACCAGAGGAAAGGCACCCAATGGCGCCTTTTCGGTAAATCGCGCCGCAACTGCGGTGCAAAAAGGAGCACAATTTGCCTGCTCCTTTTTTGCTGTGGAGCTTCACGACGGTGTCTAGCTGCTGCGGTGAAGCTCCACAGCAAAAAAGTGGTGCCAGACCGCCCCTTTTGGGCGGTCTCTATCACCCCCTAGTGTCTCATTTGCTAGCACTAACGCAAAAGTCGTAATGTAAATAACTCACCTTACAACTTACCAAACAAGAGTCAATCACATTACAATCAAGAGAGTAAATAAATAAATAATAGTCAAACTGAATGAAAAAAGCAGGATTTAAGCAACATAAAAGAACTTAGTGTGGAAATGACTCAATACTCTACTACAGTAACCCACCATATGTACAACAATTTGGATTTTAACATACCCCACTGGTGGTAGTTGGATGGCATGAAACTGGAAACAATTGTTATAGATATGAGTCAGTACTATGAAATGGTTCATGTATTTTCCCTTCCCCTTTTAGGGCAAAGTGAATACCCCCTCCTCCCACTGAGGAATTTAAAACGCTTGACAAGGCAGGAACTATTGATAAAGGAATATAAACATTTCTATTATGATGGCAGCAATGGCCTCACAGGCCCTAAACCTGAATAGCCCGAAGAGATTGTTGGGTTCGATCTGTCAGATTCAAAATGATGGCATGTTGGGGAAGCTTCATAGACTGTATTTTATAGGAGCTCTCAGCAAACCTCCATAAAAATGTATTAGATTAGTAATTTGAGTCCCAAATGACCAATTTGAAACAATTGCTTTCTTATGATTTTTCTGAAAGTGCCTGTTTCATGAGAAATTGCTGACTGAAAAAACCCCAAATAATTCTTTTTTCTAAGAAAGAATTGTAGTTGGCATCCTGGGCAGATGCGGGAAAGGAGCGTCTAGATGTGTTTGAAGTAGATAAATACATTCTTTGTCTTTCTGCTCATAGTAACACTGGAGTATCTCTTACACACACATTGTTTTGCATATGCACAACCCGAAGAGCAATGGCAAGCATGGAACGTATGCTGCAAGTAGCCTTGGTAATTTTTGCAGCCCCTAAAACCGCAGCTGCTGTTGCCACAAGAATTTCAGTGGCAAACTGTGGCATCACAGTCAAAATGAACTGTATTTAGAGCTAGATCAAGTTGCGTAAAGACTGAAGCATAAAGAGTCCCAGACAACCTGGCTCTATCAAAAATAGGAATTAAATTTGCCAGAAGGTGGCTTAACTATATAGGATTTTGGCTTCTTTTATTCCTCGTGTGAAAACCTACTTCAGACAATCATTTCTTGGGTGAATAAATCTAGATATGTACAAATCTCAAGAACTCTCACACTTTCTCCCTTCCTTTCCCTTAGGTAGGGAAGAAATCGGGAAATCCTTTGTTAACTATGGGTTTGTGCTATGTCAGAAGTAGGAAACTGGCTCACAGCATTTGAAGATGCCAGGTTATTAGGATTAAAATTCAAAATGACAGATAGAGGGCTGGGCTAAAGCTAACAAGATGGATTTCAGCATGAAGAAATGTAAGGCCCTACACCTAGGCAGAAAAAATGAAGTGTACAGATATAGATGGGAGACACCATCATTTTTGCAATGAGGTTGGTGTGTGTGGCTAAGCTTAAAGTTTGGAACAAGTAAAACAAAAAATAGGAGATGTCCTCTGAGGTGTGTAGGAGCCATGTATTTTCCATGACAATTATCATGATGGACTGGATAATGTGTGAAGGTCAATTTTAGACATGAAAATTTTACAGAAAAAGACTATGATTTTTGTAGGTATCTCCTGAGAATAATATACTGATGAAGAGAACTTTAACACTGGTAAGTGTTAAACACTGTCTACTTATAGCTTTCAGCACCCTTATCTAGCTTTCAGTGCCATTCAAGAGGAACATGATAGAATGTGATTAAAGTTTTTGAAATATGTTTGCCATTGCTCCAATAAAAGATATCACTTTTTTGTATATGCTATTTTCTTCAATGTAGATTTAAAAAAGAAAAGAAATTCTGACATTTGCCTTTAAATATAGAAACCACCAGTTATAATATCAGACAACAGAAACTGACTGTGAAGAGTGTATCGCTGGCAATGTATAAACGCTGCAAGAGTCATTGAACAGCAATGCAATTGTTTCTGTTAATTACATTTTATAGCAATAAGTATAACCTTTTTAAAAGATATTAAGATTGTTCAAGATGTGGATCAGTATCTTTGGGTTTCATGTAAATAGCAATTTCCAAAATTGCAGAAGCAATGACATGAACTTTAAGGGGGTCCTGGTCCAAAATGGTGTTTTATCCCTTTAATAATCAGGTCTCTGCAAAACACCAAGAATCTATTATACAAAGGAGAGACAGTATGAGGTACTTTTCACAGTTTCCATCAATTGCAATAAGATTTATATGTAAATATGTTAATGGTACTATTAATAATTTAACGGGAGCAAGGCATGCTGTGTTTACATAATAAATATGATTAAGTGTTTCCCTCAAGCAAAGTTGCTGAACTGTCATGCTACCCCAGGTTATTATCTATGTGGCTTTAAAATGTTAATCAGACAATCAAAACGAAATGTTTCCAGAGCCTGACTAACATGCAATACAAATTTCCTTAGAACAGTCAGCCAGATAGAATTCTGTCTGAAGAAAGCAACTGGACCCATTATGTGTATTGTTTGAAGAGGGTCAGTGACAAGGAATTTCGGTATAGCATAACCAATCCCAACACACACACACACATACCACAACATCAGGAAGAGAAACAGATGATATAGGACAAGAAAACTAAGCAAGCAAGTTTCCAGGAAAGCAAAGCGGGACACAGAGACAAACCTGCAGCGAGAATTGATACTCATAAAGTTTGGCCAGACTTTTACAATGTCTAACTGTAAAATCTGGACATTTATGTGTGCACAAACCTTTTCAGTGATCTGTACAGATAAGAAAGGGCAACCAAGCCCAACAGGTCATTACAGCACCAAGCTGTGTCACATAGGAACTAATTTCAGCCACTAACACCTTGATATTATAGCTGTTGTTGTCTATCTTAAAGTCATTTCTTAGTTACGGTGACCCTAAGACAAACCTATCTCAGGTTCTTTTTGGCAAGATTTGTTTGAAGGGGTTTGCCTTTGCCTCCCTCTGAAGATGAGAGAATGACTTGCCCAAGGACTTCCAGTGGGTTTTCATGGCCAAGCAGGGATTCGAACCTTGGCGTCCAGAGTCATAGACTAATGCTACACCAATAGATTATCCAGGGAGAAGCATCCCTTTGTAAGAGGCTGTTTAAACCAAATACTCTTTCATCAGGGTGGGGAAAAAAACTAAGAGCATAGGGAAGAAGATTTCCAGTTTGATGTTGAGTAAAGGCAGAAACAGCAGCTGCTGTCACTGCTACTGCTACTGCCTGGAAAGAATCAGATGGCTGCTTCTGCACGGCAGCATATTGCGATCAATGCTTTCATAGGTCTCCAGGGAAGTATTGAATGTCTCCTCCTGAAGAAGTTAGGTTTTATTCCAGCACAGGAGGGGTTAATTTGAACTGAAGGCAGGGCCACTGGCGTCAAGGTGTCAAACTATAATTTTATATTAGGCACCGTAATAGTTACTAGAATTTTACTACAATAACTACATGTCCAAGCAGAGTTTAATGAGAAAATCTATAGTTTTGCTATGGTATTTTCTCTTAGTTTGCATAATTCTCTGAATACAACCCAGTAAAGCTTTTGACCTGAGATAATAAAAAGGTGATAAAAATGAGCTGTAAAAATCAGCTCGTATATATATTTGAAACAGCCACTACAAAATTATGGATCGTTTCCACAAAAATAAAAGAAAACAAAAAGCTCCTGAGGCTGGAGTAACCTTACGGGGAGAAAATGGGGAAAAGGATAAAATGAAGCTATTGCAAAAACAATTCCAGATCTGCTAAAGGACAATACAGAAAGATTTGATATATTTGACAGTGGACAAATGGAACAATATTAAACTGGGACAGCAGGATCTTAATTATTGGTATGATCTGCACGATTTATCTATCTCAAATGGTAATGTTCCCAACTTAGTGCCCTTGCATGATGTATTACAGTTCCCATCCTCCATAAGAAGGCTGGATGTATTTGCATGCATTCAGATTTGTATCTTGACTTTTCATGATATTACTCTATGGATTAGTCTTATTTATTTATTTAAATGTTTCTGTATCACCTCCCAGCCCACGAGGGTTCCCAAAGTGATGAGCGAACAAAAACCAATTAAAATAATATAAAGATAAAAACATTTTAAAAACACATTTCAAACACATAATGATTATACACTCATTAAGGGGTGATACACATCTGAGCTTTGAAAAATCATTGCATCTTGTGAAAATGGAAAACTTGTTTCACTAGTATTTTGGGGGGGGGGGGGGGGAACCCTGTCTGAAACCCTGGATAGCAGATGCCAGTCAAAGTAGACAATACTGAGCAAGATAGACTGGTCATTTAACTCATTTAACAAGGCACCTTAGTACATTCCTGGGACACTAAAGAGCTCAATTCTCTTTACTCCCACCCCCAGGCTTATGGCTATAGAAAGGCTTGAATAACAGCCTGGTAATTTTCATGTGGCATTCCATAGGTTCTGATCTGATCAATTTATCTCACTGATAGCAGTGAATCTGCTGGACTGAGCAACCCAGTGAGACTCCTAGTTAGCAATGAACAGCAGGACTAGGGAGGAAGCCATATATCCATGTCATCATTCCTTATGTCACCTACTCACAATAGATCTACCCATTATCTATCATATTTGGATCAGTTAAATTCAGAGTGGCATACCCTAAGACAAACCTATCTCATATACCCCAGTTAATGGAATAGATGTGTTTCTGAGCTTTAACTTCTTTCACAAAAAATTTGGTACCAGAGATAGAAACAACATGAAAAAAATAGGGATAAGTTCCTATACTACAAAAAAGATAATCAGTTGATGAACATGTTTCAGCAAAGATTTTAACTTAAAACTAACATCACACACATGTGAAATGAAACAACCAAGTCAGGTAAGCCTTGCATAAGTAAACAAAGCATTTTGAATCTCCTAGAGATAAGTGGAGAACTTCTTTCAAAAAGCACCTGAGGATGATTCCCACCCCCTTCAAGAGCTTCCCCGTTTCTTATGATTTCCATTTCCATTCATGAAATTTATAGAAGTATGAGTTTTGAACATGCCAGGTGAGCTGGTGAAATAATCTAATCTGTTTTCCCTTTTCTGTTTTGCTATTCACACATGCTAAGTAAGTGATTGTGGAGGCAGCTGTTCCCATCTTTTCCCAGGTCTAGCTTTATTACATTGATTACTGGATACATGCTGCTGCAACCCAACCCTAGAGGTGTCTTTCTCCAACTCTCCTTCACCATTCTCCCAATGCCAACACTGAGCAGAAAAAATCCAGCTAGACAGAAGATAAGAAAATACTGGGCTAAGTTCCTGCAAAAAGACTTTGTAAAAAGGAGCTACTCTGTCAGAGGCTTTGCTAACTGAGCTATGTTAGCTCCAGGGCTGTAGCTTCAGGGTGGCAACACAGGTTTTGATTATATGGCTGGATCAATCATCTTGTAACTTTCACATTTGAGCATGAATTTGAACACAGATTTCAATGGTCAAACTCCAGCACTCTAAATTACAGCATACTGACTATCCAGATTAGTGAACAGATGCATCTAATACTTAATCTTGCTTAAGGCAATGCTTAATCAATGCTTAAACAAATTGAGGTTTTTATTAAAACAAATTAAGCATTATCTCAGTGTTCTACTCCCTGAACTGGACAGGCAGTAGGTCCAAGTTACGACAAAACAGATTTACTAGAAAAAATTAACCACAGAAAGAACATGTAGGAACACATTTCCAATGAAATAAACCCTTTGCTAAAGGACTTTAACAGACAGTGAAGTAAGAGTAAAGAGTCTGTAGTTCTCCAGATCTTGTTTTGCCATTTTATAAGGGACACCATTTTACTATGCCATTGTTTAATGGGACTTGAATATCCACAGATTTTGGTATCTATTGGGGGTCCTGGAACCAAACCTCAGAGAATGCAAAGGGAGCACTGCATTATGTTACAAGAGAACCCAGAACAGAAACTCCATTACTCATGTGGGATGCTGAGGACAGGTGCCATAATAGTTCTGACACCATGAAGTTAAATTTGGACCTATATACATGGACACTGCCTCGGTGTACAAGATAGCAAGAGACAAATTAAGAGAGCTTAATTTATATGTACAGGGGGACAACAGTAAGAGGGTTCTTCCAAGTGGCTTTTAGGTAGACTCAACACCATGGCATCCTCTTGTCTGTCATGACTGCCAGGACTGTCCTTCCTCTATCACCCCCATCAATCAGCAACCACAGGGATGATCTGTTAATGTTTTTCCTATAGACAGACACATTATGTCTCCACGCTGCTTCTGCACACACCGTGTTTACACCCCTTTTCTCTCCAGGGAGTAAATCAACCAAATTGATACAAGCCGTGATTAATTGTGTATCTCGGACCAATCTTTTCCTGAGTCCCTCACGCGGGTGGCTTCCTCCTCCTCCCCCAACAAACCAAGGGAAAGAAGAGGCCCTGCTTGGTTTGACGGATAGAGCCTGCCCAGGATGCAGCGAGATAAATTTGAGAGGCCTATGCTGGGCTGTCAGCGTTAAAGATGATGGATGGAGGAGGTGAGGCGGGAGGGACCCGTTGAGCTTGGCGTAATGGAGAAGGTTCCTGGGGGATGGATGCTTGCCCGGTGATTCGGCGTTAATCTCTGGGCGCTGCTGAGGTGCTGACGACTGATAACAAGGAAATAGGAATGACAACAATTTTTAGCCAAGAGATTCTTCACAAAAATGCCAAGCTGCCGGAGGTCTGACAGGCTCTGATTGAATGGGCATGAGGAGGGGGCAGCCACCTTGGTGAACATGCAAAAGATGGATCATTTTATTCCCCCGCCTGACCATCTACATTTATTATCATTCCTCCTAATTCCACTTCGCTTAGCAGCTTGTCACCACCGTTTCTCTTCCACCTGCAGGCTGATGGGACCAGACCTTCTCTGCAGGTGAGCCAGTAGGGAAGTACAACAAATGGGCAGCTCTTCTGTGAAAAACTCTATACACAGTACAATAAGCTACATTCTTGCGGAAGGTGCTACTGAAAAAAAGACATTTAAAGAAGGGAAGGAGTTGTCTGACTGCTTGACCAAAGTGATGCAAAGCCAATCACATTCGCACACATTCAAACAGAAACTGTGGGGAAAAACAAGTTGAAAGAGGGAGTGGAATATAAACACAACAGACAGACAGAAAAATCTTGTACTGTCATGCTTCATTTGTGTCAGGATTCAATCTCTTGAGAGGGCTGTCCTGGAATGTAACCTTAGAGAAAAGTACCTCTCTGTGCATGCACAGAATATCTCTCCTTCATCACTGAACAAACACAGCATGGCACACTTGCTCAAAATTAAAGACCAGGGTTTCCTTGCCAGATAACATTAACCTCAGTATCCACTTTTTTAAAACTTAAACACTGACTAGGGCATTCATGAAGTGCAGATACCCTGATCTTCAGTCATGGCTTATTGTGGCTGAGGCTAAATTCACTCTGGTAGGATAGTAATAGTTAACACTTGTATCAGCTCTACCATAGCCATATTCTGATTAGGAACATTGTGTGAAACAGCCAGATTTAAAGGCTCTTTGCTATCTGCACTATGTACATGGGAATATGCCAAGAGCAATAGAAGTAACACAACATCTGGCTGTAGCAATGATCTTCAACGTCCTTGCGTGGAATGATGCCTCCATCTTGACCACCCCAGATTTTATCAAGCCTAGGAGGGAAAAATATGAATTTCATTCTCATGCCCAACAACATTTTAGCCAATGTTCAAATGGAAAAATGTAAACACTGGATGGAGGATTATTAAATCAGTCAACTGGAGAGGCCAGGGCTTGGCCAAGTGCCTTAGTGAGGACACAGTAAGTAGCCTGCTGGATCAAACCTAGCAGCATGTAATCTAATATTCTGTTCTCATATTAACCAACCAGATGCTCACCGGAATCATACAAGCAGAGGATGAGTGCTGACTCATCCTCCTATTTTCCAACCCATGCCTAGAAGTCAACGATAGCCTTATCCTCCATGAAACAGGGGTGGGAATGATGTGGGTCACCAATGTTATTGAACAACAACTTCCAGCAGCCCTAGCCAACACAGTGAATAGTGAGGAATGCTGGTGTCCTAGCATTCAACATTCTAGAAGCTGAAACAGTACTGGGTCAGTGGAAGGGTACTCCATAATGAAAACACGCAAATCTGCAGATAGAATTTCATAGGCAGAACTCACAGCCAGCAGTCACAACAGTGGAGATGTCACACTTCAAATCACTACCACCTGTCCTGCTTTTCCAAGTGATAGCATGACTGTGTGCTGCCAAAGTGAATTTCAAAAGCAAAGTTGCCATTATCTCACACATTTGTTTCTTGAAACATTGACAGTTTTCCAATGTGGAAAAGAATCTATTTTGTGGAATTTCCTGTGGCAGCAGGGAAAGCTACAGCTGGTATACAAGGTAAGGCACTTCCCCTCACAAGAATGACGCCAGTTAAAGAAAAACTGGGGAGCTTATGGCCCTCCAGATGTTGTTGATTTCTATTTCCCATTATCCAGCCTGGTAATTGTGAGCTATGATGGGAGAAGCAGCTCATTCAATTTGGTGGGCTGAAGGTTCTCCATATTTTGGTTAATTGACAACTGCCTTCCAAGGGCTGATATGTCTTTTACATGACTGTGTAAAGGGATCACAAAATGGGTATAACACAACAAAACTATATAGGTTAGAAATTGTTCTGTTGTAAGTGCAAACATGTTTTTATTGTCTTTAAAGGAGCACTAATGCAAATTTCAGGACTACTGAAAAGACAACAACAATAAACCAATGTTTATTGGAAGTGTCAGTTCTTATAGCCATTTGGCATATGGCCAAATGTTCCTGGGTAATGGGGTGTCTAAGTAATTAATGAAGAGTATGGTCTGTGATTTTGCAGTCCATTGCAAAGTTTCCAAATGTAGCCTGAACACAGCATACAAAATTGTAATTTATTCTTGCCACATATTATTAATATAATTCCTGTGCCACAAGCATGATGCTATCCAAGTAGAAAAAAAACAGGGGGGACCTGGCCCCAAGTTGCTGCAAACTGAGTCAAGTGCTAACTAATTGGGGTGTTGGGAATGTGGGGAAAATAGACTTTGGTATGCTGTTAGGGGGATGCTGTTGTCCAATTGATTTGTCATCTCTAAACTTCACAACTCATTCACACATTCCGTCTCAGATGTGTGGCAATATGGTAAATATGGTTTCAATGGTAGCTGAGTAGGTGCTGAGGCAATCACAAAATTATTTCACAAGACTGTCTCCTGATGACTATTTTCAAAACAAATGATGGGAAATATGTCCCATTTATTACAACAGAAATGACATCCATGTATGTAGATATGCTTAACATTGCAGCACAGATCTGCCATTAAGCAGAATAAGGAAGCTGCTTCAGGGGACAATACTATGTGCAGGAGAATAATAGCAAAAGGTTGGACAGACATGTGTGCACCACATCGTCAGCCCTGTCCCTGCTACACTAGACTGCTGCTCTCAGGTGCCACAGAAAATGCCTTTTAGTAGTGCTGAGGTAAGAGTCAGCTGTAAATCTTGTCAGCTTCTGCAGCAGTATTAAGAGTGGGTTACTCTACTGGTCCTCTGACTCAGGCAGTCGAATCGTTTGGGTTGGATCCATAAGTGTTGTGTGCCTTTAAGTAGTTTCTGACTTAAGGCAGCCCTAAAGCAACCCTATCATGGGGTTTTCGTGGCAAGATTGTTTCAGAGCAGGTTTCCCTGATGCTGAGAGCATTTGACTTGCCCAGGGTCATCCACTGAGTTTTATGCCCGATGAGAGTCACAGCCCAGCACTCAAACCACTACATCACACTGGCTCCCAAAGTTGGATATACTAGAAACAGTACACATACAGTGCTTTCCTTGCCCAGTGAGGAGGAGTTTCTCAAGTAGTCCAGAAGTGCTACTATAGCACTTCATGTGTCTGATGTTCTCAAGTGAGGAATGAAAGTGAAACCACAACTGAACTGAATCTCCCTCTCCCAGTAACATGGGGTGGGGGTGGGGGTGGGGAGGTTGTGACTATTCATTCCCTTTGAAAGCAAAAGGGGAAATTCACCTTTTGAGATGGTGGGAAGAAAACATACAATGGACAAAAATGTCCCAGAAGATGGGGACATTATGCCCAGCTTCACTGCACTTTGCACATAATTATGTCAATGTAATATCCAGTGACATCTCAGTGGAATATTCAATAGGTTTTGTACATAATTAGGTTCAGTGGATTATCCAGTGGTAGTAGGTGGCTCCCATGTCAGTGAGGCAGTGAGACTAATCTAGTCCAAACTTTAAAGGAGCTTTTCAAGGTGCTAAATGCTATATGTAAATCAGCTTCAGCATCAGGGATAGATTCCCTGGACTAAAACCCAGAGCATATCCATTATGCCATTGACATGAGACCCACCAGGTGCCACTGCAAACATCACAGATCAGGACTACATAGGCACAAAACACAAATAGTGTAACATAAATATTTAGAAGTAGGGTGCCAGTTACCCTAACCATACTGTGACTTTTTTCCTTTCTTTTTTTCAGCCACATATTAAGACTTCTATCCTCTGCTCATCCTCCTGCTGCGGTCTTAAAAAGCTGCCCGCTGCTGGGAACACATTAGCGACTTGCAGCAGATCCTTCTTTGTGATGATAATTACAAAAAATAGAGGGACAATAACTATTAATATTTTATTGCAGTATTTAATGAGCTAATGCAGCTCATCTCCTACTCTACCAGAACAGCATACTTTTTCACTCTCTTGTCCACACTATCCTTCTGCCAGGAGGAGAGGCTCCCCCTTCTGACAAAGTCTTAAGAACACCATTCATTTCATGTTGCATGACATATGTGTGTTTCAGATTATTATTACTATTTTAATCTCTCTAATTCTCCAGTTTTCACTCCCTGAGCTCTACATTTTCTTGAGTCCTCACACTCTTTTAGGCCACAAATCTTGACAACATCTTCTTTAAATTTTACATTTGGATAGGAAATCTCATTTGCAACAAGAAATTCAACATTTTCCACAGGGGTAAAAAACAGATCCTTCTAAATTCTAAGAAATATGACTTTATGCTGGCATGACTCTCATTGCATCAGCAGCTGTGCTTTGTCCCTATGGAGGGGTGGTACTATACACATCTCCAAGTGTAAGAAGTTGCATAATGGGAATTACTGGCTTGAGGTTTCTGTTGTGTGTTAAGTGCTGCAACAGTGCAATCTAGAGCACCAATGCAGACAGTGCAATGCTGAATATGATCTTGGCCAGACAATGATTGTAGATTATTTACATCAGTGATTTGCAGCCTTTGGTCCTCCCAATATTTTGGATATCAACTCTCAAAAGTCCAAGACAGTATCTCCAATGGTAAGAGTTTGGGAAAGCTAAAGATCAAAACATTTGGAAAGCCAAAAATTGAAAACAACTAGTTTATAGGAACAATGAGAAGATAATTATACTAAATTGTAAGAGATAACCTAGAGCCAATGTGTTGTAGTGGTTTGAGTGTTGGAATATGAGTCTGGAGATCATGGTTTGATTCCCCACTCAGCCATGGAAACCCATTGGTTGACCTTGAAAGTGTCACAGACACACAGCCCCAGAAAACCATGTGGTAGTTTCATTTTAAGATTGCCCTAAGCTGGAAATCACTTCAAGGCACACAAGAACAAGGAGATGACCTTAATTAAAGAACATTCTCATTTTACTCATTCCAGAGCTCGCATCAAGTCAAGCACTGATCTCCATGTGCAGCTTTGATTCACAGATTTGTTAAATACTAAGGTTCTTAAAACTCTTAAATTTGTCAGCCTTTCCTAGGGCTTGTCTACATAGGTTATTTACTTCAAATTTCCCCTCAGGCTTACTGCACCCTCTTTATATGATGCAGGGCCAAAACTCCAAATCGGGTGTGGATTGTCTTCATGATGTCCACTCCCAGTTTGGCCTTTCCTCCTCTTGACCCAAATTTTAAAACCTTACCTTCTGGCTGTCTTCCCAAGCAGTCCCTGCAAGCCACTTGGTTCTGTTGCTGCAGGGTGAGGTCACAGCAAGATGCCCAGCATTGATAACATGGCTGGGCATTACGTTGTGACCTCTAAAACAGCTCCAGGAGACAACTAGGAATTGCAGCTGCCATCACTGCTGTGGAAGTAATGAGGAACTGGGGGCCAGAATGCTCTGGGGGGAGCCATGGAATACTCTGGCCAGTGAACACAAACCCCTAGAGCAGGGATCGCGAAACTTTTCGAGACCGAGTGCCGAAACTCAGTGACGTTCCCGCACTGAGTGTCACCTGGTGCCGGGGGGGAGTGGGACAACTTCCAGGGCAGGACTTGTGCCTTCTGGGGCAGGACCTCTGGGTTTGGGACTTCCAGGGGAAAACCCCCAAGGCACACTCTCTCAGCCTCAGGCTAGCAATAGTGCACGCCCCCTGACAAAACTTACCAAGAAAACTCCATGATAGTTTCCCCTTAGGTTTGTCATCAATCAGAAATGACTTGAAGGCACCACACACAAAAGTCATGTTCTCTCAGCCTCAAGGGATGGCAGGAGCAAACACCCTCCACTCCTTCTCCCACCCCTCTGTGTTTTTAACTGGCCCTGGGAGCTCCTTCTTTCCCCCACCTTCCTTTGCCTTTAACTGGCTTTGGGGAAAGGAAGAACAGGGGAAGAGGAGGAACAGGCTTGTGTCAGTTCTTCCTCTTCCCCTGTCCTCCTGTCCCTTTTACTGCTTCCCCAGAGACAGTTGAAGGGACAGGAGGGTTGGTGAACAGGAGGAGCCGGCATGCATGTTGGAAGAGAGAGCTCCATGTGCCAGAGACAGAACGTATGCCATATTTTCACCACCACTGCCCTAAAGCAACTAAGATAATGACTACTGATATGGAAGTCAGCCCTAAGGATCAAATTGAAATCTAATGCCACCTTGACATTTCCTTTTTAGCAAAGGAAGTGGAATAGAAATGCAATCAATTAATTAATTAGTACAAACCCAAGAAATAAAATTTCACAAGTGAGGTCAAATTAAAGGCACTTTGTCTCTATCAGGATGTCCTGCAGAAATTTGCAAACATGCAAATGAACTGCCCTGACAAGTAAAAACAAAGACACATTCTGTAACTTCAAAAGTGAATATCTCTATCCAATCAAAAATAGTGGTTTTAAAAATCAAGAGATTTTAAAAACGAATAAATTTAAGGGTTTTTAATGTACTTTCTGCTTTATGGGTTTTAATAGTCACTTTTCCCAGCTTTTTAAACTGCAACTTTAACTGAAGCATTTTGAGATGTTGAAACTGAGCATCTAGCAGATTCTCACGATTCTAAGCATTGGGGTTTGGTTTGAGTAAAGCATCGTATGCTACTACAGCAGTGAAAGAGCTACGTTTGCAAACACTAGCCAAACTAGCTGTTACATGGTCTTTTTTGTGACATGACCACCAGCACTCTTTATTTAAAGCTGGAGTGGGCAAAGCATGGTCTGTCAGTTGCAGTTGAGCAGCTTCCAGCAGCCTTAGGCAACATTGCCAACAGTTGGGAATGCTGGGACTTACAATTCAACAACATCTGGAGAGCCACAGTTTGCCCAGTTCTAATTAAAAGCTTTAATGTTAGTTTGGAGCATATTTTCCATGAGATCAGTGAATGTGCATAGCATGAAAAGTCTCAGTCAAGATAGATTTCCTTCTAGGAATGGGTGCCATTTTTTTCCTACCACTTTCACTGTTCTATTGACATATGTCCCTATTCAAGCTTCAGAATAGATTTGAATTATTCTCCATGCTTCATGTAGATTTTTTTGAACTTTTTTTGAAAACATGTGCTTTGGATATTTAAACATCTCACTGTTTATTCTGCCGATTCCCCTATAAAATTAATCCAGCTCTTTGATTTTTAACCTTTTATAAGGGGGAGGGATAATGACTGTGATTGTTATAAGAAACATCCAATCAGCATGCTGCACAGGCAGATGCAGAGGTGGAATCAAGGTTGCTTCAATGTTGACACAACAGCTGGTGAATTAAAACTGTGCTACCTGAGTTAGTGTTATTTATTTATTTAAAGGGGGGGTCGATTCATGTGTACTACAAAATCATGTCAGTTAACACTGTGTATAGTCACTTTCTCTTGAAAACAGGAGGACTTTTTTCCTGTGTCTAGCTTACTATGAAGGCTTATACTTTTTTTTCATTTACAGAGAGATTTACAACCAAACATTTGTCAGCTTTCCACAATACTGTATTAATTATCACATCCAATAATCACTGTTTACATTTAGAAATATTTGAGAATTTTCCCATTTTCTTTCTTCTCCTTTTATAGAACGTCCTATGTTTTTCTATTCCGATTGTCCTTGATTCATTTAAGCTTTTAAACTTCTTTTTAAAAGAAATTGTTCCTTTATTTCTTCAGTGTATTTTGCTTTCTTATTTTTATTTGAGATCTCCTGGTTTTCTAAATGTTATTTATAGTAAAAAGCCAATCTTCCCCCCCCCCAAATATAATTGTTTTTGCAGTTTATTAATGTTCCCCATTCTTGTTCTACTAGTTCCAAAGGTTTTTTTTTTATTCATTGTGTTAATTTGTCCATTTTAATAACTTCCAAAAGATCCATCTGCCATTCTTCTATTTTGGTGTTTCAGAAACTTTCCATTTCTTAGCTAGATTAATTCTTGCAATCAAGCACATATATAATATCTATTTCCATTTTCTTCTTTGCTAAATCATTACTTATTTTATCTGTCATATTAAGAAAATATACTTCAGGAGACATCTTATAACTTACTTTTAGCATCTCACAAGTCCTAGCATGAATGTTCCTCCAAAATTCCTTCACTTTGGGGCACTGCCACCAAATGTGAATCCATGATCCTTTTCCTACTTACTCTACATTTCCAGAAATTATATTGTGTATTCTTGTTTATTTTAGCTATTCTTCCTGGAGTCAGATGCCAATGATAAGCCATTTTTAGGCTTATAATCTTTTTAAAAATCACTATGGATCTACAGTGGGTACATCTCCCAAAGGCATGTACATCTATTTCACATGAAAGTCATCTTACAATTTTTTTGTTAACTGCCCTCAGATCAACCCGGCTTCATGGCAACCCCATGGATGAGATATCTCCAAGAGACCCTATCCCCCACTGCTCTGATCGGATCATGCAGGTTCAGACTCGTGATCTCCATGTTTGTGTCTAGCATCTGGCATGTAATCTTCCTCTCTTTATGCTACCTTCTACCTTTCCTAGCATTATTGTCTTTTCCAATGAGCTGTGCCTTCTCATGAAGTGGCGAGAATATGACAATCTCAGTTTCAGCTTACAGTAGTCCATGCTGAATCAAAACACAGCTACATCTTGTCATGTGAAAATATCCTGAGAAACAAGTTAGTGACAGAACAGGAAGCAAACCAATATTTGGCTTTAAAAAAGAGAACAGACCTAAAACACCACCATTTCCATATGCTGGTTCCTGATGTATTTGTTTTGTTTTTTTAATTTGGCAGAGAACGTCTTAGAGTTTGTCCTCACTAAAATATAAGGAACAGGGTCTATGCACCTTTGCAGCCAGGTGGCCTAGCTAAGAGGAAGTGGGATGGGAGTGGGGTAGGACCAGCTTTCAGAAATAAATAATCACTGCAGCAGTCTTCAAGAACAGCGGGGAGACTTAATGTGCTGACAGTGTTGCATTTTTTACCTTCAGTCAATATGAGAAAGGCCCCAAGACTATGATTCTAAACATCTGGATTCCATCAATCCGTGATCCATCATCGCCTATCGGCATTCGACCATTGACTGGCCGGAGCAATGCTGCTTGTTTTATTAATATGTCAAATACATTATCCATGTAATACACTTGTCTTCTTATTCCTCCCCACCCCCCAGACACACACAGCTTCCCCACTGCTTTTGTGCAGAATATTTGAATGTATAATGGATCAGTTTTGCATTACATGTCTGTATGTCATAATTTGTCAGGTTTAATAGAAGTTAGTAAGGAGAGAAGGGAAAGGAGACAAGCCTTCATGTGTGTTTAGTACAGAAATATCTGGATCTCTTTATTTATTCCCCCTCTTTGTTTCTGGAAACAAGAGGGCATAGAGCATCAAGGAATTGGCATCTTGCTCTACATATCCCTGCTCATCACCACCTCTGTTTCTTGCTACACTATCCTACAACTACACATCAGATAGTGGTTTATAGAAAATACACTGTACAGTCACAGAAATTGACAAACAATGCTCAAATGATCTGGATTTCTGATGTCGTAAGTACAGATCACACTTCTTCCAGCACCATACAATTAGAATTATAATATAAACAACATCATGATGGTGATGGTGGTGGGGAGGGAGAGAGAGAGAGAGAGAGATCCAAACTAAAGAGCAGATTCTCTGGAAGAATGAGATCTCAGCTCCAACTTTTGTATTCTGTAAAACAAGAGAGGAATTTGGCAGAGAGAGACATTTTCCTGGTCTGCAATTAAAAGCAAAATCATATAGTCTCAGCGGTTCAAGTAAACTTAAGTTTGCATTGTACTGGACAAAGGCATGGCATCACCTCTAAGTTGGAACATTTTGGAACGCTTTGCAACAACTTCAGCTTCAAGAAAGAGGTAGTAACTGGAAATGGAAAGAAGAGGGCACAGTTCCTAGAATACAGTCAGCCCACCAATTCCACAGATTTTTTAATCCATGAATTCAATCATCCACGGCTTGAAAATATCCCCTCCAAAAAACCCCAAAAAGCAAACCTTGATTTTGCATTTTATATGGGACACATATATTTGTATTTAATGGGACTTGAGCATATATGGATTTTCATAATTGTGTGTGTCTGTGTGTGTGTTTATGTGTCCTGGAACCAAACCCTAGCAGATACCAAGGGTCTAGTGTATCTGTATTTTCTGCTTTCATCTTTCCCAGAAAGGAAGAAAGGAAGGAAGGAAGGAAGGAAGGAAGGAAGGAAGGAAGGAATTGAGAGAGGGTAGAGTAAAAGACAGACAGACAGACAGACAGAGTGTTACAGAAATTTAACACATGATCCTCAAGTCAAATACTTTACTCATTCAACCAGAAGACAACACAGATGGAAAAATCAAATATGTAAGACCATGTTCTTGGCTTAGGCTCTGCAGTGTTATCATATCTGAAGCTACAGATACTACACAATTTGCATCTGTTAAGTTTCCACACTTAGTTGAAACTACAGTACTCATTATAATAAGGATCCTAGAAAGGATACAGTCCCCACTTACAGAAAAATAAAATGTCTCTCTTTTTGGGGGGCTTCTAAATAATCATCAGAAGCATCTGGATTAACCCCCAGATAAAGAGAAGAAGGCAAAACATTCCTCTCAGTACGTCAGACACTTTGCAAATGACCATGGAAGTCCTACATTTGTCCAGACACACGTATGGTCATATCTGTTCACACAACGTACCTAATGAAGTAAATCATTGACTAATAATCAGGACATGTGTGTGTGTGTGTGTGTATGTGTACACGTGCTGTCATTGTAGATCAACTTATGAATTTCATAGGGTTTTCTTAGGCAACTTTTGCCAGTTTCTTTCCCTGAAATATAGCTCACAGTGCATTAGTGGTATTCATTAGTGGTCTCCTGTCCAAGTACTAACCAGGGATGACCCTGGGTAGCTTCCTCAATCAGACAGGATCTGGTGCCTTTGGGATATTTAGGCTCTATCAGGACAGCCAGAGGAGGCAAATATTTCTGAAACTGAAAGGCAGTTGTGGCTAGAAAACAGCCCTGAATGCACAAGAAGGTTTTGACCAGTGGGCCTTACTGTGGGACCTTTGCTCTTATCTATTATATCTTGTTAATCACAAGCTTCATTGGTGCAGCATGCTGTAATTGACTGTGCTATTTCCTGAGGAAGTGATGTCATGTTTCCTTAATGGGCAACAGTCACATTGCCTTAATAATAGTCCCAAAAACAACTGCACGCTTACTATGCAGCTTGCTCACTTGGCATACTGAGCCAATTCCTTTTCCAAGGCTTAATTTGATTTTGACATATTGGCTTAAGATTAAAGGAATCTCATAAAGAAAAAAGAAAAAAACCAAACACATACACACATCAGTGCACCCTCCCCTTCTTTGTCATCCCTTTCAGGTCTAACAGAAAACTGCTAACACCATAATATTTTAAGGAGAGAAAATCCAAGTGTGCTTTACCCCCTGCAGGCTCTTATGCTGGGCTTATAAAAATTAAGTGGGAACTTACACAGCTGTGGGCCATAAACCCTTTGTTGCCAATGCCACCAGGTCTGGAGCCTACCTGCCTATAGGGGAAAACAGTGCACAAAAAGATAAATGTTGGTTGGAAGACACATACATGTCTTCCCTATGTGAAAATGGCTACATCCAAAATGGTAAATGGTGCCCTCTGAAGTGGATTTCTAGGCAATAGCATATATGCAGGGATGAATAACACTGAGAAGGCGAAGGAGAAACTGGCAATGCAATATGACGGACTGCAGTGAAACAGTAAGAGCCCTCCCAGCTGAATATCAATTAGCATCAATTACTGACTTCATTTAATTGTCGTAGAAGATGAATTTGTCATTTTTAGTCTTGAATTAATGGGAGACCTTCAACTTTTCCTTGGCAGCAACCTGCATTTCCTGGCTTTGCTTATCCTGAAAAGGCGGGGTGGAGGGAACACTGGAATTGAGACGGGAAAGGAAGATCAGGTCCTAATTCTATAAACTGCAGTAGGTGCAACTAAATCAGAAATGGGGAATACTGTGACAGTGAACTACCCATGTTCTCCAGCAGGGAGCATTGTGAAGGTAATATGGAAACTGGTGCCACAGGACATTCCTGCTATTCTCCCCAAAGAGGGCACTAGAGAATTGGCCAGGAATTTAATTACTCTGTTCAAAGAGCAGAGGACAAAAAATTCAGTGACTACTGAATTAACATCTTTATTGCATTTTCCCTCCTAGCTCATGACTGATCATATTCTACATATGGAGGAAGTTAAACAGAGAGAGAACCACCTCCCAGCAATGGCCACTTTGTGAATCCTTGACATAATAAGTAGGACTCACAGGCTTCCCAGACTGAAGTCTGGACCATCATAGTTCAAATAGTAGATTTTAGGGAGACTTTGGGCTTGAGAGATTCTTAGCATACATATATACATTATCTCTACAGCATGCACATACATTTCTAACCCCAACAATTAAAATTATGTGGTCCCATTACTCACACCTCATGAATTATCCTGTTAAATACAGTAGCTAAAACAAAGTACAACTCTGTAAAAGGAAGACACTAAAAATGCACATAAATTTGAACATTTTTAAAAAGCTCAGGAGCAATACCATGCAGCCAGTGCATTGTCCTTGCTTAGATTTCCTATTTTCTTCTCATCTTTTCGTCCCCAGCCTCCCACCTTAGTTTTCAGTCCAGAAATTAATTTTACAGCCAAGAAGTGTTTACATTTTTTCTAGCAAACAGGCAACGGTAAACAATAAATGCTTGGCAGCAAAATTGAATTTATAACTGCATTACTGTGCCAGATAACGCCCTAAAATAACAGTGCGATAAGGAAATTCGATTTGATTGCCTCTGCACATCAGCTTGGGCCCATCTGTAGACAGGGCCTCCCTGTAATAATTTTCAATTGGGTTTGTAAACCTTATTTGTCCTTAAATATTTCTGTCATTTTTCATTGCTGGAGACAAATCCTTGGGTGTATAGCTGTGGATGGACTGGTCTTTAGGAAAGATTTGTGTGTGAGAGAGTGTGTGTATCTATCTATCTGCCTGCAAAAGAGATGGGGAAGAAATCTTGGTGAGCAATGGTGGACAGTGCAGGGTAAGTTGGGGGGTCAGATTTGGAGCAGGCGCTGACAGCCATATGTCCAATCCATCACACTGCTGACAGGGAAGACTCACAGACCAGAAATTGAGTTTGACTCACATGGGACGACTGAACAAATTAATAGACCATTAGCCAAGCGGTGACCTGAGAAATGATAGGCGGATGCTTCTCCATAAGGCTAGAGATGGAAGTGTGTGTATGCACATGTGTGTGTGTGTTTAAATATGCACATCCCCTCAAATCCAGACAGACTCCAACACTTTTGCAGAAATGAGCTGCTAGCTCTATTCTAATTTCAAAATGGGCCTTATAAAACTGCTGGTGGATCCAGGGATCTCACAGAAGATAGCAGACAATCAGGATGCTGTCCGTGGTCAGTCCTGATATTGAGGTTTCTGCTCAAAATATGCACCTGCAAAGCAAACAGGCTGACAGGAATATTAATAAGCCATGCTAGGTAAGATCAAATCCCCAGGAATCCCATTTAGACAGGAAGTAGGTAAGGATTTTCTATAGGAAATGGTGATTATTTCCAGTCCATGGCAGTCAAATATTTAGGGATACTTCTGTCAAAAAGGTGCATGACCTTTCTGTCTTAGTTGTTAGGAAATGATGCATTTATCTTGTTCTGAATCTAGTTTTACTGTTGACTCTAGCTACCACTTGTGGAACTAAGTTTCAAAAGTTAACTGGGGGGGGGTCTCTTCCTTAAGTTTCTTTCTTGTCGGGTGATAGCATTTAATTCATAACCCAAAACGGTTTAGGCAAAGTTGTCTTTCATTTTTCTCTACATGTTTAATTTTGACTTTATCATCTGCCAACTTCATTTGCACTTCCAGTGCTACTCACACAATGTTGCAAGATTTCTGTCTATCTTTAAGTAGTAGATAGCAACCCACCCAAAATTGACCAACATGAACAACTTGACTGTAATGGCATTGAAAAGTTCCCCAAAAATAGTATTTACAATAAAACTAAATGATGATGAAAAACAATGCTTCAAAAGAAAATAAATGTTCTTTAGCCACAAACTTTCTTTCTGTATATATGATAAGATGAGAAAGAAAACTTCTGTTACATAGAAGATGGGGCAACACAGTTGAATACACTCAGTGACTGGTTCCTTTCAAATCTTTGGAATAGCTGTATCTTAAGGACAGGCAACATTCCTCATTAAGGGGAACGAGAACTTGAGCTGGAAGAGTCTACCTTTACCTCCTCTTATGAGTCCTACATCCTATTTCTGGACAATCATTCAGCTGAAATTTTTAACAACAATGCAGCTGATCCAACACAGCTTGTCAGGGTGCTGCATTTCTCCTTAAGTTATTGAAGGGACAAAGAACAGCACAATTCCTAATGTGTTGACAGGAATAATTGCACTGCCTTCCAAACCAGCTGCTCTGTCATGAAGAGCAGATTCAATGTCCTGTGCATTGTTAGCACTGAAAGGCTCTTCTCCCTTCCCTGCTCAGCCACCTACTTCTTTGTGATCTGGTCCCTATACTTAGAGCTGTTCTGTGTGAGAGAGGGAAGCTAGTCCCTTTGCATGCTTCCTGTTTCCTGAGTAGCAGTGGGAGCTAGCTACTAGTCCCTCTCCTGTCCTGCCAAGCTCTTGTACAACTGTGCAAGAAAGATCAGAGAATCATAGTTGGAAGAGACCACAAGGGGCATCCAATCCAACCCCCTGTAAAGGACAAACTAAAACAAAATAGAGGTGGGCATTAAAGTTAATTTAAGATTTAAAAATAAAGAAGGACAATATCAATGATCAACTAATGAGAAACTAATGCAGTGGGCCCTTCCCATCCATGGGGGTTCGGTTCCACCACCCCACGTGGATGGGGAAAATACAGACAGTTGCTCCCCATGTTATTCAATGGGCAGCAACAGGTCTGTGTCTGAATTAAAGAGCCTGTGTGCATATACCGTGATTGAATAATATGGGATGTGGTAAGCCACAGATGCTCCAATCCACATATTCGCCAATGCAGCAGGCCCACTGCATCATACTTATTTTTAAATGTAGGTTTTTTACTAGATCATATCAGTGCAAGATGGTGTTTTCTGTGTCAATAGGGTAGAGAATCTGTTCTGGCTTTTAAACTGAACTTTAAATGAGCTATCAAAGGTGCTGAAAACTTATTCCTCAAATAGGTCCAGCCCCTGGTATTGCTCCTTTAAAGTTTGGACTAAACCTTGGAGCAATTCCATTGCCCCACTGACATGGCAACTACTAACTGACACTGAACTTAATCATTTTTAAAAGTTAAGCTTCCATCAACATTGTAGTTGCAAATAATTTTCACTTTGTGAATCTGAATTATGAACCCTTCAGTATATAATTGACAAAACTAGCCGAAATGCAATCAACACAAATGTAGTTTTCTATCTGTACAATGGGATTATTAATTGCTTGGCATTTTCTGGGGGCAAATGAGATAACATTAATGATTTCTATACCAGGTTGAGCTCTATAACATTGTGGTACAACACTAGGTTGGCCTTATATAAATGAAATACACAATCACAAATGTGATGTTACAAAATATTCCCTAAAGTAAGTGGCTCTCCCAGAAAGCAGGCACCAGAGGGCAATGGAGAACAGCTGGACCAAAGAGATGTAACACAGAGCAGCGTAATGTAATGTAATGTAACAAGGTTTAGGTATTTTATCAGATGAAAACTATAGCTATCCCAAGGCCCTGCTCCATGGAACTCAGTCCTTCAGCCACATGCTGGTGTTACAGATACTGTTTCCATACTGTGAAATGTGGTGTGTTAATTTGAAGACACTGCTATCCTTTGTCTCCCTGGGAGATAATCAGGTAAACTATAATAAAAACACACGTGGGCCATTTACCTTTTCATCCCCATGAGCGTGGTGGGTTTCAATTACCGGATTCTGGGATTTAGTGCTTTGGGCTTTTTGGTGTGTGTAAGATTTATTAGGAGGTTTAGTATCAGTGGAGAATTCATGCATTTACTCCCTGGAGCTGGGCTTCCGCTCAGAGCCCCTAAATCATGGCCCTAAAGATGGGCCACTGTCACTTAGGGCATTAGCATCATTAGTGTGCTCAGTGGATGATTAACAATCATGTATGTGCAGTCCTCCTGATGTGGGCATGCTCCTTTTCCCAAGCCTCTCCAACAGCAGGGGGCAGCTATGGCAGGCTCACAGACATGTATCCTTTCCTCTGATCACTGAGTGTCAACAGATCAAAAAAAACAATGTATTCAAACAAGCATGGAAAATTACACTCAAAAGTGGAAAGCAAAGGTTTTGTCATAAGTATTCCAGCATTTTAGCCCACTCTACTCTTTAACTTTTATGTGAAAATCAGATTTCAGTAAAATTTGATGCAATACCACTCAGGGTTAGGCAGACAGCATATTTCTCCAGGTTTAGCACCACTGTTCTGAAACAATGGGGGATGCTATTTCTTAGGAATCTCCGTTTCAGCTAATCTAAGTAAGAGCTGGGAAAAAGATACAGTGGGAAAATAAACAAGCACCTTTTATTCATCATCTAGTGGAGGGATATCACTTTTTCTCCAATGCTTTTAGCACAGCTTCTCTGAAGACATAATGTGGCACAACCTAATTCCTACTATCATTTATTATGTCTCTCTCCATGCTGACAATTTAGAGGCACTGGACCTGGGATAGTGGATGGATTCCCAGATAGGGAGGGAATGGGAGGGAGGATCACAGGCCTAAGATTTCTTGTTTATAAGCATACCAGCCACCTCTAATGTATTAAAAGATTTGTCTTGGGTGTCAAAGAGGTGGGTCCCCAAACAAGAACTTTCTTTCCCCTTCATAGAAATGCAGCTTTCAAAACGTTACTATCACTACTACAGGCAAGCAAGCAAAAGCCAAACACACTCACAGGAATGTAAGTAATTTAAGGCATGTATAGAAAGCAATCTTCTGCATTACGAGAAGGGCACTGCACCCTAAAAATAAAAAAGTTACATGCATTGTAGGGGAAAGCAGGCACCATTTCTCCTAAGGTATTCTTGCATTTAACATAGGAAGCTTGTTCTGTGCATGAAAAAAAATCCTGTCTGTTTACACGACAGACTGCTTCATTCATTCAGTGCAACTGTTACCTAACAGCAGAGTAGAATTAAAATGGGCCTACCCATCTTATAAAGTTAGAGGTTCCCAAAGATACAAAATAGGAGATCACAGCAACTTCATACCATCAATAACTTACAACTGATTATTATTTCAAGAAGGTTTGCCTTGTATGCAATGTGCTCCATATCACTCCAGCATATGTACACATAGTTAGCTTAAACAAATACATAAAGCAAATATCCATCTCAAACAAATACATTCTCATAAATAAAGGCTGCAATCATATACACCCTTACCAAGGAGAAAGTCCCATTAAGTTCAACAGGACTTACTTCTGAGCAGACACATAGTACTGTCCAAACCTGTAGAGTAAGAGGTGGAAAGAGGATGTGACAAGGGCACAACAAGTTCTGACTTACTATACAACCTGACTTTATCATTTCGGGGAAGGGGGGGATCTTGATTGCAGTTTAGCACACAGTAGTAAAGATGATTTATTTCTACTGAAATCAAATACAGAGTCACATTTAACTATCTACAAGACTCTTTCCAACACTATTTAGTTAATTTGCTTTGCCATATTTTGATTTGATTCCCATATTTTTCTCATCTTACACTAGTAAACATTTGCTACTGATTTTCAGTAGAGAGAGAGAGAGAAAAATAAAAAGATTGCTTTTATAAAAACATACTTTATTTACCAGTGGAAAGAAAACAGGACGCCTATTGCAAGTTTTAAAGTTTTAATAGGAAAAAATTTAAAAAATTAGAAAAAAACCAAATGTGTTAAATTGCATCAAATTACAAGCTTCATGTCAAGAACTGTATTTTCAGAAACTTCTTCTAGACAACAGATGGGGATACCACCTGAAGAGGCTTGCTAAGGAAATTATTTCAGTTCAGTCTTCAGTATGCAATGGAAAACCTGAGAAACCCTGCTTTACACTGGCATCTTCTGGAGACATGTAGTCCTTCTACTGCACCCTGGAGCAGACTGAAACTTGGGCTACTAATGAGTACAGGCAGACCTACTGCCTTTTGTCCTTTTCCCCCCCAATACAGTGTTACTTACATTCTTTCTTTTTTAATTAAAACATCCCCGACTGATTTTACAAGCTGCCGCTTCTCTCTCAGTCTCTCTCTCTCTCTCATATGCTTGAGTGCAAGTATTAATTATTAGAGCCAATTTACTGTTTATACTCTGATGTTTTAACTAATTACCACTAATGGCAGACACCAGTGGGCAATCAACTTCATTTAGTTCCCTCTGCAAACCACTCATTACCAGCAGAGTGTGTGTGAGAGTATGAATGTGTATATGCACGGACACACACCAAAGCCAGGGCGGAAGAATGAACAGATGTTGCTACACTCATGGACAAGCTGAGAGCAGGGAAGGGGAGGGGGCTGCTGTGACTATCAAATTCCCTCATGGCAACATCCGCTTGGAGTAATTTCAAAGTCAGGTGGACCAAAGAGTATCCCCATACCCAATTAATATCTAAAGAATGTCTTATTGGGGCATGACTGCAGCAGCAAAAGGATGCGATTCCATTCTATAGTAGTGGTATGCTGTGTCAGGGCAATCTGTTTTCATATGCAGTTCTTTATATCTTTCTAGGTGACTAAGGAGCTGTACAAACAGCCCCGAAGTGGCGGCCTCCAGCCGCCACTTCTTCAGCCAGATTAGGGCTGCAGCAACTACATGCTGCGGCCCTGATCCAGCCTTTCCAGGGCGCAAAAAGTGGGTCCTTTTTGCACCCTGGGAAGGGCACCATAGCTGTGGTGCCATGACTTGGCAGTGCTCCTTTGGCACTGCATTGTATGGACACAGTGCTAGAGGAGCGCCATGATGCCATACACCATGTGGAGTGGCGCATAGTGTCATGGTGTCCTGGGGAACGGAGTTGGGGTGTGCATCATGTGGACGCGACACCCTGACTCCGCCCCCAGGTCAGCCTTAATGGCTGGTCTGAACAGTGCCTTACCGCCTGCTTGAGGAGGCTGCAATTTGAGCAGAGGGCCACTTAATCCTTTCCCTCTGCCTGTTGGCTCTCTCTTAACAGATATGTTAACAGATATGAACAATGTGAAAGCCCATCAAGTTCAGAGGCAAACAGGCAGCGCAGATAAAAAATCAGCAATGAAAAGCCTAGAAAATCAGGTGTAGGCAACATGGTTGAAATCGAACTGCTAGACACTTTTCAAGGAAGGCAAATGAAGTTCAAAGCAGGGTTACAAGCAGGTGGTGTGGTCCAAGATAGGCAGAGGGATGCATGATTCAAGAACATGAGCACTGAGTTGCTCAGACTGAGCGAACAAGTCAGGAGGAAGATACATATCAAGAGGTAAGATCCACACTTATATTGGTTGTTCATGTTACAAAATATCTCTGAACATTGGGGGGTTGATGGTAGTGCTGCAGAAGGGTTGAGATCAGGCCAATAACTCCTCCCGCACTGAGATTCCCCATTGTGATATAGGAAGTAAAGTTCCTGAGCCTACTAAAAGTCCTCTGAAAGAGCATTGAAGCAACCTCCATGATGTCCTTGCTGTGCTCCAAGCATGCCTACCATTCTTTTTATTGTATGGTATAGTACTTGGATGGAAGACAGCCAACAAATACCAGGTGCTTTAGGCTGTATTTCAGAGGACAAACAGGCAAAAACACCTCTGAGAATTCCTTGCCTAAGAAAATCCTATTAAATTCATGAATTTGCCATAGGTTGACAGGCAACTTGAAGGTGTGTGCACATACACTTTATTGCTTTACTTATATCCTACCCTTTCTTGTAAAACCATCAGCTCTCTACAGCCTGTTGGAATAAAAAGGTCTTCACCAACCAAAGAAAGGATAGGCAATCTAGCCTCCTCATGAAGAATGTTCCAGAGTCTGGGAGCAGACGGAAATCAGATCTGTTGCATTCATATCAAAAGTGCCTGTGGGTGTGCTGGGATCAAGAGAAACTTTTTATTATTGGTGAATAGTACATCCCATAAGAACCAGTGTGGCATAGTGACTTGAGTGTTGGATTAAAACTCTAAAGACCAATATTCAATTTCCAGCTTGGTCATAAAACCCAATGGGTGACATTGGGATAGGCACATGTTCTCAGCCTCAGAAGATGGCAATGTCAAACCTCCTCTGAAAAACCTCAGGGAGGCAGGCAGTTGAAAGGGGCAGTCGTCCACTTCTCCTTGAGTACTCATGAGTAAAGCAACTTCATGACAGGGAGGTTGTGAGGGCCATGCTCGGCCCTCTCCTTTGCTACTGTGGTATTGTTCTCCCCATGAGTAGAGTGGCATTGTGGCAGAGAGGTTGGGAGGGGTATGGAAGAGGCCACCACTGCTGCAGTGAAGGCAAGAGTGGCACACTCATCCTGTCTCACCCTGCAGCAGGAGGGGGGCTGGAGAATGTGTCAGTGTCACCAGTCTTCTGGGGTATCACTCGGTGTGGGACACACATCCCTAGTGATACCACTGCTACTACTGTGCTAGAGAAGAGTTCTACAAATACTATGGACCACTAAAAAGACAAATAGATGAGTTGCAGAGCAAATCAGGCCTAAACCCTCACTAAAAGCCAAGATTGCTAAAATGAGGCAGTAATTGGGGGGAAAATAATGCTGAGGGAAGAGGAATGTTTGGTAGAGACAAATGCCACTACAGGTGGGTAGACTCAAAGAAGGAAGCCATAACCCTGAGTTTGTAAAATCTGTGCAGAGCAGCTGCAAACTGCTTGGAGGTCTCTCATTCTTGGAGACCTCTCATTCATAGGGTAAGTAAAAGTAAACTACAAATACAATAGCAACAACAAGGATGGCAATTTATCTGATACTTTAGCTGTAGATGCCTCCACTGGCTGGAAGTTTATGTAGATGATTTTTGAGGTACCTTCCTACTCTATAGTTCTAATATTAATCTTTAGAAAAATGACTGTGACTCTGCTCATTAATGTGCTTACTACAAAAGAAAGAAGACAAACAAAAATCCTAAAGCAAAATCAGAGGCTCATTAAAGTGTCTGATAATGACCAGCAACACAAGAATAGGTACAAATTGTTTACTACCAACAATTGCTATTACAGTTATGCACAGTGATAGGCAAAATGACTGAAGTTACTTGCCCTTTTAAACTCTGTTTTTTTTTCTCATTAAGCTAATTCCCTTCTGTGTTCTATAGTTTATAAAAGTGCAATGTTTTAACTACCATCACTCTCTTCTGTAGTGCAATGTTATGATGTCCAAACATCTCTGCCCTACACATCACACATTAAACCCACACACATTATAAGAGAGTTGACATTTCAAACTGCATGTTTGCCACCTTCTTTTTAAAAAATCATGTGACTATCATGCAAACATATAAATGACAGTTCAGATTCCACTAAAAATCTCCACCTTGATCACCCGGAAAGCGATTCAGAGCCAACAATAAAAATATAGGAAGTGGCCTTTCACTTCCCAGGAGGGTAGTACAAGCAGATCTACAATCCCTCCTTTTTCTGATTTACTCAGATATAACCAGATAACTCAACAGGCTTTGGGGAACTGAGTGGGGGAAAGGAATCTCTGCGGAGTTAACTGCCTCATGGGAAGATACATTATAACTGCTCACACATCTGCAAGGTAATTGATGTCAGCTCTTGCAGTGCAAAGGCTTAATCTGTCCCCCCAGACCCATTGGCCCTGATGCTGCAGATCCGGCACAGCTGGTTTTATGGACTGTCACCCCACGACCTTTACAAATCCCATCATTCCAATCAATACGTCTCATTAGCGTTAGGTAAATGTATGGGGTGGGCTGAAAGAAAAAAGTTCTAGGCAAGGGGGCATCTGAATGTGCTGTTGCCTGTTTGCTTTGAATCTTTTTTGCTAGCAATAAGGGATGGTTATTAAAGGCAAACAAGAACTAAACTCCTTGCCATATCAGCAAGGCCAAACCGTTAACCCAACAAAGCTGTTAAAGTCATTTCTCCCTCTTCTTGGGAAAGAGCCATATGATTAACAATTTTCCATTGTGCCGGATAACTGAAATCATATCAAATCCTGCCAGGGACAGAAAATATGAAGCTAGGTGTACGGCAAACCTCAGAACCATTTTTGCAACACATGGAAATTGCTTTACCAACAGCAGTACCTAGATGGCAAGTAAGAATGGCAGGACAAGGCCAAAAATATGGGAAAGGGAATGAAGAAATACTAAATAGCTAGGTGGCTTATAGATCACTGGGATAATTGTTCAAGGGTTTCCAATGCAGTGAGAACAATATGCAACTAATAGATTCAGGTCCAACTCACTGACCAGTTTATCACAAAATCTCAGTGTCTTAAAATGTCATGCCTGTATCACTCTCAAGCTGATATTTATGTCCAATATTTATATTTATTTAGGGTGCTCAAATGCAGCTTCAGGAAATCTGTTTCTCTCTTACCTGCAGTAATGAAATATACACTTACATAACAATTTTTAAACAATTGAAGCATGCATCTTAAGTCACAGGTATTAAGATGTACTAGAAATGTCAATAAAATATAAGGCATTCAAAAGGCTTTGTAACTAAAATTTTGGGTTTTTTTAAAAAAAGGTGTTTTTATGTCATAATGATACAGAAACAAAGAACCATCTGTGTTTTTGACATTTTATTATTTTCCTATTAATATCAGGCAGCCAAAGCTGGCTAACAAATCTTCAAACAGCTGTGATTTTGAGGCATAAAAGGAGAAATGCAACCTGTCTCATGACCTTTTTCTGCACCTGTTGCTTACATACAGCAAATTTCATCTAGAATATTGTTGGTCACTAAATGTTGGCCCTACTGTCCAGTCATATTGGGCTCATTCATCCTGGTAGGGCAACCTTTCAATACCTGAGATTTCAGTGTGCTAAAATGGAATCTTATCTGACCCCATGTTGATCATTGTTCCAAAATGTAATATTCTCTAGAGCACATACTAATGGAGCTACATGAAACACCCATGCGTCACTGGACAAATGGAAATGCAACATAATCTTTTCAAATGCTAGGGTGGGCAAATTGCTCCCCATCCCCCATGGCTCCAAAATAATCTCTAGAGAACATGGAAGGCATTTCCAACACATTTGGAGGAACCCAAGAAGAAAAACAAATTTTGACCTAAAAATACCCTTTAGAGGCCAGGAATGCCCCAAAACATGGTGAGAATGTCCCAATTACCCCTGAACAAAAATGATTTAGGGACAAAACAAATGGCCAAAATAAACAGGTTTCCAGCCAGCTTCAAGGCGAGGCATTTAGATGATGCACACCCTGAAGTTAGCTAGAAAATGCACCCTAGCCATGCTATAGGGAGGAAGGCTGAACTAAAAAGGAGCTGAATTTTTCCGCTTCTTCCCAGAAAGTGCACACCTTTGCAAGTATGTCTAAATGCACTGATGCCAGGGTGGCTCTAAAGAGTGCTCTTTTCAAACCATAACCCTAATTGTGCAGATAAACGCTCTATCACAGGAGCACATTTAAAAGAGACAGAGCAGCCATACCCAAACGGTGAGGGAGGCAATGCCCCCAAAAGAAACCATGACACCTCTCATGGAGATGAGTTCAACATACACAAAACAGACAGTCAAAGAGGGGCCATGGGGTGAAGCGGTGTGAAGGGGACATGTACCTCTGCTCTGATGTGCTGTCCTGGTGAAATGGTGCACATGCAAATATGTGCTGGTTCACAGGGACAACCACGCAATGGCACTGGCAGCCACTGGCGATTTACTCCTGTGAAGGTGCACAGGTATGGTGGAGGGAGCAGTTAAAAAAAAAAAAAGTACACAGCAGTGCAGCTTCAAGCCACACTGTGTGATCATAATATGCACACTCCAGCTGCCTTGGGAGAATGTGGTGCAGCTGGCGGGGTTTCAACACAGCTTTGGAAAAGGCAGCTTCAAGCCACTTTTCCCTGCCTGTCTGTTTCACCCCTTATTTATTTGTGGGAGTGAGTGCATTGGGGAGTGTGGCTTTCCAAGGTTTGCTGGAGAAGCTAATGTGGCTTGCTAGCCTTCCATATTTGCCCATCCCTGTGAACTATCTAGGACACACTTTGTCCATCAAGTACTTCTGCATGTTTTGCTGTTTCCATTTCAAGTGTAAAGATGGGTTTTTTCAACAGAAAAAATGCATTTGGCTAAAGGGGATTTGTTCTGGCCTTGAAAATATGGACTAAGTTAGGGGTTGACCACTGCCATGCCAGCTGCTAGATGCACAAATTGCTCAAATGTGTACTTTCCTGCTTGCTGACATGTAAAATATCCTAACCACAGCCTTGTACATACTTGTGAGAAATAAAAGATACTTTCGTACAGAGCCTATAAAACCTATCATAGCTTTAAAATAAATAACAGCAACAAGAAATAGGTTTCTAGGATGCAGATGTGAATCAGTTCATCTACAGATAAAACACATTTCAGATGTACAATAGGTACATGTGCCGTTTATGCTGTATACCTTTTAGCTAGACTACTGGCTGCTGGCTGCCATCTTGTTTGTGTGGACACTCTCCAGGGCTCTCAAACTGTTGACAAGCATGGATCACCACAGTGGCAGCAAAACCATTTAAAGTGTTAAGCCGCCCTGGGCTTTAGTGAGATGGCAGTACAGCGAGGGCTCTTAGCATAACACCTGCCACGAGGCAGAGACAAGGGAAAATGAATAAATCCAGCAGCCAGCCAATTTTGCTCAGGCTGACATGCTTCTCCTCCTGGAATTAGATGAACAGCTCCCTGGGGACCTTGCCTCACATGATCACCAGTCATCCTGCATCCCAGGCTATGCTTATAAGGCTGGACACAAACATCATGCTGAGATTTCTGGCTTCAGGGAAGCAAGCTTAAACCAAAGTTTGAATGGAGTGTTTGATCAAGCAGAGGGAAGCAAAACGTGAATCAGTAACTGAAGATAAAACCTGAATGTATTCCAGATCCAAAAATATATAATTAGATTGTCCTGGGTTTGCTGTTATTCAACCTTTTTATTAATGACTTGGATAAAGGAGTACAGCACACTTATCAAAGCTGTAGATGACACAAAGCTGGAAAGAACTGTGAACACTTTGAGTGGGAACATTAAAATTCAGAATCCTTTTGATAAATTGGAGTTCTGGACACATAGAATTAAATTCTACACAACTGACAACCCAAGCCACAGCCCCCAAATATAAAATGGGAGAATAAATGGCTAAATTGTAACAGTACAGAGAGGGACATGAGGGTTTTAGTGTGCATGGTAAAATAAACATGAGTATTGTTGATGCAGAGGTGAAAGGGGGGTGGTAACTGAAATCTGGGGAATAGTCTTTGCTTTGGTTGCCTGAAGAAGTGCTTCATCCCATACTGTATGTTCCTTCTGCCCTGCTGAAAGTAACTCTTCTGTCTAAAGCACAGCAGATAGCTAGGTAATTTAGGGACTTCTCAGTTGGCACCTCAGTCTTATGCAGAAAGAAGCTTCTAGCCAGTTTTCACTTCACCTTTAGAAGTGGCCATTCACTGTTCCACAAACAGAGTTTAACTAGTAAAACCCAGATTATGATTATCTGATCTTGCTTTATAATTACTGCTTCTCAAATTGCACTAGTATTTTAAGGACTATGTTTTATGATACATCTTTTGTTTTTACTGTCTGTTACTTCATATGATGGATATATCATGAACTACTTCAAGGGGTTTTGGCTAAGAAAAGAGGCAATTTAAAGAATAAAGAATAAAAACTAATCAATGCAGTTCTACACAGCACTGGTAAGCCTTGGCTATAATACTGTGCTGAATCAGAGAGATGTGGAACATTCAACGTGTCAGTCCTGACTCAACTAATGTAATTTGATTTCCAGCAAGCAGGTTGTGCCTGTGCTATGGAAGCCTGTGGGCCAATTTTAGATCAGCTACACATTGATATCAGCTAGCTGGTATGATCTGGACTGTACAGCAATTGACTAAACATCAATGTGTAACTGAGTCAAGAGATCTGCTGAGTGTCTGCCATATTATCCATGTGCCAGTTCACCACAGACATCTTGCTGTTTTCTCTGACCAATTTATTTCCACAGAAATTAAATCTATCTAACAGTCCAGTGTTAAAGCTCCTTTACCCTTTTAATTGGCACACTACATCATATTGAATTATTGCCTGATGGGTGTTTTTTTTTAGAAACAGCAAAAACTGAGCTTGCAAGAAAAAATGTACTATAGGAATCATTATTACTGGAGTAGTTATTGAACAGAAACAAAGTAAAATACAACCACTAAAGTACAGATCTGGATGGCCCATGGGAAAAACCTAGCCCTGAAGGAGTCAAACAACTGTTGTTCTTTTCACTTAAAGACAAGCTCAATATTAGGAAAAATAATACAGTATTTGATCAGTGGAAGAAGATGTGAGATACTGCCATGTATTTCAAAGTATGAATTTGAAATAAGGAGAATTTGTTCTTACTTTAGGAAGCTGAACTACTGGAAGTAGCTTCCCTTTTTTGGAAGATACTTCCAAAGCAATATTCCAGAGCATTATTTCCTCTTGTATAAATTCTCAACAATTACAGTTAGTTTACTGGCTGCCAATTCGGCCTACCAAAAAGTAGATTTCCCATCCCTTCAAATCCATTCGCTCTCATCAGAAAAAAAATATTAAGGGTTTAATCCATACATGCTCAGTGGCTCTGTTGTTTTGCTGTGGCAACTTCATGTGTGGTTTACACAATAATCTCTTCTGCTATTGCTCCAAGGGTTAGCAGCTCCTCCAGGTATTATACGAATTACGCAAGTGCTGAAGCCCAGGTAATCCTCCCATAGCACCTGGAGGAGCTGCAGAAGATGCTGCTATGAAAACCAGGCATAAAACTGCCACCTTGTAATAATGGAGCCACAAGCTACTCTGCTATAGTGTAGTTTCTGGTGTCATTTCCCTGGCCTATACAAGGCCTATAAAGGTGTGTGTGCATCATCCAATGCAGCATTTTATATATTCTTGGTGTTCACCCCAATCACACACAAAGAAAGATGAACATACATATAATTTACTAGAGAATGTTATGTGAGATGAGAAAAATCATACAGGGAGTATGCATATATGCTTTTACATCCCACAGTTATCTCTCCAGGACTACAGGAATACAGTTAATCCTGATCTAACTGCAAGGAGAAAAGGATTGTACCATACAAATGAACCAAGATAGTGGGGGTTTAGGTGAGGAGGCAAAGTCAACTGATCTATAGGCAATCTTGGGATCCCAGTGAAGGGCAACATTAGATTGGTCCTATAGAACACCACACTGGAATATTTTAGGAGGAATAGCTGCAACTATACTGGCTAAATCACTGCAATATGACTGTCACTGGATATGAAGTAAAACTGGTGAATATTTGAAAAGGTCCAGAGCATGGAAATACTACTGTTTTGGAGCCCAACTTCCACAATACTGCAGCAAGTATCATGACCCTGACTTTCAAAGGATAATCAAGTCAGGTGTTTAACCTTGCACCCTGAGGCATCACTGAAACCTGTCAACATTTACAGAGCACAAAAAACATGGCCTTTAAACAGCTTTTATCCAAATGTCAGGTCAACCTCTTCCATTATTATTTTGAAAGGCATGTCCTAGGCCACAGGCACAAAGAGGGAAAATATTCCCAGGAGCTTGTTGGAACCAACTCAAGTGTTGAATGCATCAGATACAAGGCAAAGAATCCAATTTGTGGACATTTCACCTACATTAATTGGGATTGCTAGGATGAAGTGCCAAACATAGCATCTCTCAGTTGCTACCACTCTGTGGACAGTTTAACCTCTCCTCTCCAAGTGTGGGTGGACAACACATTGCTTTAATATGGCTGCATATCCATTTGTGCTGAGAGGGTTTCCTCAAGGAAGCTTGATTCTATGAGCCCCCAACACTGCCATATTAGATCAAAGGAGAGCAAGTCAGACCTCCCACTCACAACTGTCTCTCCACATTACAATCCATTTTGCAGGCTGCTGTTTAAATTTGCCTCAGAAGCCACATAGGAATGTTTTGCTAAGATTACAAAGGAAATCTACAGGGCCTCGTGGTAACTCCAACATGATTGGTGCCATTAACTTTCCCCTTGCCTTCTCCTTGTAAAAAGCACAGCAGCCTCTAATCTTATGCAATATAGATTTTACTCTTCAATTTCTCATATCAAAAACCACATAGAAAGAGTCTCATATGATGGAGGCAGAAGAGGAGGATGCAAGGAGATGGAGATTTATTATTTGCTAAAGATTCCAAAGTTCTGAATTGTAAAATTAAATTAAAAGTAGTGGTCTGTCAGAACTGGCATGTTATATCGGTTTGAGTGTTGGACAAGGATGCTTGGAGAGCAGGGTTCGAATCCCCTCTGGGCCATGCCATCCTGTCCCCGATGCTGTTTAATATTTATATGAAGCCGCTGGGTGAGATCATTCGGAGGCATGGAGCTCAGTGTATTCAGTATGCTGATGACACTCAGATATACCTCTCCATGACAAGATCATCGGCTCAGTCTTCAGATGGCGTCTCCCCTCTCAATGACTGTCTTGCGGCAGTAATGGATTGGATGAGGGAAAACAGATTGAAGCTCAATCCAGATAAAACGGTACTCACAGTCATAGGACCAAAGCCAGGTCTGGGAATACATCTTCCGGTCCTAGATGGAGTCACACTCTCCTCGACGGACCCTGTTCACAGTCATTACTCCTAGACTCGTCGCTTCACATGACTAGTCAGGTGAATGCGACGGTCAGGAGTGCTTGCTATCAGCTTCGGCTGATACGCCAGCTGCGCCCTTTCCTGGATCAGAAGGACCTAGAGTCTGTGGTACACGCTTTGGTAACCTCACAATTGGATTTCTGCAATGCGCTCTACTTGGGGCTACCCTTGTGTCTAACTCGGAAACTTCAACTAGTCCAAAACATGGCAGCCAGGCTTATTACTGGTACAGCGAGGTGCGAGCACATAACACCAGTGCTTAAGTCCCTCCACTGGCTACTCATTAGTCTCCGGGCGCAGTACAAGGCGTTGGTCTTAACCTTTAAAGCCTTACAGGGCTCGAGTCCATCTTATCTTAGGGACCGCCTCTCCCCGTACAATCCCCCCCGCACACTCCGGTCCTCCGGGAGAAATTTATTACAGCCTATGAAAACGAGGCTGTTGCGGACCTCCCGGGGGACTTTCTCTGCTGCTGCTCCCAGGCTATGGAATGACCTGCCGGATGAGATGCGTCTTATTACATCCCTTGATAGCTTTAAAAAAGCCTTAAAGACGCATCTCTTCCGGCAGGGCTTCCCTGAAACATCTTAACTCCTGGTCCTGACACTGGCTTACGACATTGGGACGTGCACTCCTACAAGCTCCCAGCACTTTATCTAGGAAGTTTACATTTACAGTGTCTATAGAATTGACTAGCTGCTTGTTATGTTCTATGTTGTATGTATGCATTTTTTTTTTTTGGATTTTAATCTGATATTGGTTTAATTTATTTTTAAGGGGTGGGAGGTGGGGTTATGGGTTATTGGGATTGTTTTATCTTGATGTCTTTTAATTATTGTAACCCGCTCCGATTGATGACAGAGGAGCGGGCTATAAATAAAATTATTATTAATTATTATTATTATTATTATTATTATTGAAACCTACTGGGTGACCTTGGACAAGTCACACCTTCTCAGAGGAAGGCAAGGGTAAATCCCCTCTGAACAAATTATGACAAGAAAACACCTTGACAGGTTTACCTTAGGGCCACCATAAGTCAAAAATGACTTGAAGGAACACAAGAGCAGGTCTTCTATTCTAGTACCTTCAGCTTCTTGGCATTCTCTACATTTGTACTTTTTTCTATAAGCATGACAACAATAATTCTTCTTTTTAATTGTCTTGCAATGAAAATGAGGCAGAGAAATGGTTACCTAAAGTCACCTAAAGAACCCAGGAAGATATAGTCTCACAGCAATGTCCTTTTAAAAACTATACAAATAAAGGTGAACAAATTCTACAGAAATATCAACATTGAGACACCAGCAGCTTTTCCTTCTTTCTTGTCATGACTGTCTCTGATCAGGACAAGGAACGCAAATCATTCAGGGCAGGAGATGCTCCTGAACAATCACAGTTTGTGTTTGGGCAGAGAAAAGCAGCTCTGTGTTGCCTGGGGGCATTTGGGGTGAATTCATAGCTGGTACGATGGTGTCAGCTGCAAAGGGGTGACAGAAGCTGCTAGTGCAGGGCTAACCTCCCATCCTTAGCCCTAGTACAGCATGTCACTGTTTTTATTTATTAAACTCAATGCAGCCTATTTCTTTGTGTTTGCTGGTTTCTGCTCTGCTGACCTGACTCATGCTCCTGTATTCATGCTGTCTGTCAGCAGCAACAGCCCAATCAATCCCAGAACTCTGAAGCCTTGCTCCCATGAGCAGAGGCCGCACAAAATGTGGCATGCCATCACTCTCTCTCACCCGGCCAAGCACATCCCAGGCAGATCTGATAGGGGAGTCAGCCAAGAATGTCACCCGAAGAGCTCTAAGATCCTCCATGGAGGGAGGCCAGGGCCAAGGGGTTAGGGCTCAGACCAGACATGTCACACAGTCAGGAAAACCTGCTATAACATCAGAGTGGAGGCCAGTACTCAAGGAGTAAAATAAAAACCAGGAAAAGAACATACATTTGGTAGCCCGAGCCAGGTATCTGCTTGCACAATGGGAAGTGAATAATAATGGAACAAAGAGTATTAACAGTTGCATTACTATTGGCTGGGACATAGTTTTTATTTTATTTGTATATTTATTAAAATATTTATATTCCACCCTTTATCCAAAGATAAATCCAAAGTAGCTTACAATAGTAAACTTTTGGACTTTTGAGGGACAGGGTAGACTGACATTACAGATATATTGATTTATTTTTCTCCGTCTTCTAATGCATGATTTTGGGTTCAGAACAAAATCTGTTGTGCCTTTTTGGGAATGCACAGAGGCCGGCAGAAGCCTAAGAGGACCTTGCTCATAGCCTGAAAAAGCCAATCAGAGTGCTGACACCAACAAGAGAACACACAGAACCTCACTAATGCTAGTTATGAGAAACGGTGAACCTGATCCAGATAGTATGTAGTGGGGATATGAATGAAAATCATGCAATCAAATATATATATATATATATATATATATACCAGAATTTTCAGGCATTTATTTGTTGCTTTCTGATTCCTGAACCTTTGCTTTGCTTTGTGTGTTTCATTACAAAATGGTGGATGTAACTGTAGTATTTTAAAAGAAACAATGAAATCAATTGTACATGTGCATCTACATACTTCAGCTCAGAACTCTGAGTGGCACATCTAGACTAAATCTGGATACTGGTCTGGAATGTTAGTGGCATCCTCTGTGAAATGGATACAGACTTTCTGTATGCATAATTGTAAACCTTATCACTTTATTATGCGTACAACATTAGAGAACTTGGAGATGAAACGTGTGAACTCAGCTGAAAACACTGTGTTTAAAGTCATATGAAAGTTCTGTCTGGAGTGTCTGATCTGGGAGAATTCATTCTTATCTGCAGGTCACCACTCAATGAAAGTACTGAACTTTTGTGGGAGTTGTGCAGCTCTTTTCAGGGCTAGAGGTACTGGTGAGACATTTTGTTCCTGATATATCTCTGACAGGATGGCAAATATGGTTCATGCTCAACCAAAGGTGATATACTACTGTTCCAGATATGCAAGGACTCTGCATAATACTGAGTATTTGGCCCCAGCCTCCATCTTCACCCTATCCCAGCAATCTCCCAGCACAGAAATGTTACTGGATAAGCTCCAAGGTGCCCCTTTGCTCCCAAATGCTTCCAATGTCTAGATCCAATAAGTGAAACATCTGCTTCACCTCTTCAATCAATACTCACTTCTTAATAGTCTTGACTATCTGCAAAAAATCAGTGACATTAAATGTTAATTATATCTATTTGGATTCAAAAAATTTTTACGGCTTGAGTTAATTATACCCAGAGTCATAAAAAGGTTTCGGAGGAAAAGAGACTGCTGCCTTTCTAGGCCAAAAGGCAAGCAATACAAAAGTAACTCTCTCTCTCTTGAAACACGTATTAAAATGGTAGTAGGGATATTAAAACAATACCCATACCTTCTGTGACTTTTCTAGTATATAACAAAATGGATGACTCTTGAAAAACACCTTACAAATTGTTGAAGCATTAGCATCAATGCTTGTTTTATAGATCTATGCTTTCTTTCCTTGAGAAGGGAGGTGTCTTCTACACAGGACCACTCTATGGTCATTTGGTCAGTGTTGCTTGTGAAGAGGTCACTTCCCATACTCCTCTCTTTTCTAGGAGGTCAATAAAGTTTATTGTCTTTTGTTCTCTGTCCTTTTCCTCCCTCATCTCTTACCAAGCATGGACACAGAAAGCAGGTTGTGCTACTAATGATGTTTTTTTTTGAAATGCTCAAGTCTACTGTTATATAGCATGTAGAATTTCTACTTCTTTCTATCTTCATCAAGTACACACAAGATTGTTGAGTAAAATATTTTATGGACTTTATCATATAGAAGGCAAGCGCCCGCATCCCATGAATAAATGGCCATTAAATCCTTTGAATATCCCACAAGAGTGGGATTGTTTTCAAACAACAACACCATTATCCCAGCATTATTCCATGAATAAAGTGGCAAAATTGTACCACTTTTCATTCATGGGGAAATCCCATGAATAAAAAGTGGCATGATTTTGCAGCTTTCATCATGGGATAATGAAAGAATAATGGCGACGTCATGTGAAAACAACCCCGCTATTGCAAGATATTCACTGATTTAATGGCCATTTATTAATCGGATGCAGGCGCTTGTCTCCCATGTGATAAAGTCCTTTTTTTTTTTTTAAAGAAGACGGTTTTATTATTTTACTCAACTAATACACATGTGGGGGTTGGTGGCTGATCTTTCTGCTTCCATACTTCTGCTTCAATAAGCTTTGCTAAGGAGATTCACCAAATCACAACTGTACCATTTTGTTTTTTATTAACACCTAACATTGCCCTTTCACAGGAGGCTAGGCTGGCTCCCTGGCTGCTTTCCTTTCATTAGCAGGCAAAGATACTGTTGTCCAAGTAGACTTTTAAGATATAATCATCATCAGGGAGTCTTTTATACGGAGTGTGGTTCTTATTTATGTTTTTAAACTTTTGCATTTTTAATGTAATTTTCTGTTGTTTTAGTGAGATAATTTTAATTGTTTTAAATTTTTCTTGTAAAGTTCTTAACTGTTTTATCTGTGAGTCACTTTGGATCCCTTTCTAGGGGAAAGGCAGTATGCAAATGAAATAAATAAATACATAAAGACAGTAAAATTGTGTCATTATCCCCAGTGCTACCCACAGTTTTCCTCTGCTCTACTCTAGTAGTTCATTGAGTGAATCCTGACATTATCTCTTGTTTCATTTTGGTTTATTGTATCATATGGTTTGCATGGTAAAAAACTTAAAGGACGTTTACCCTACTTCCCTCTGCATAGTAAGAGCAATCATTAGCTGTGGTGCTACTGTCATCTCAGAGAGTTCCTCTACCAGTATCATCCTTCACTACTGCTGCTGCCCAAAAGCTGTTTGGCATTTTTAGTCTGTCTCCTCAACAAAAGACTCTATGTAAATCTGTCTGCACAGCAAAAGCTGTTCTGGTTGATGTGGGAGACCTGCCCTTTGTAGTCTCTCACCTCCTCCCAGCTGAAGGAAGAGTAAATCCTGAGTTTTCCTGGCCCCTTGTCCTGGCACTACTTCTTGCCATCACGTTGGCTATTGGCACAAGATTTGACTCCCTGTCCCGTGTCCCATAGTGGCAACCAACTGCTACTACTATTGCTGCTGTTGTCTTCTCCACCTCTTTTGTCTCCCACTTATCCCAAAGCAATGCTTAAGAGAGCCTTAGTGCATCGCTGCCTTCATCCCTCTCTCAGCCTTAAGGAACTCTTGACAAAGCCTCAGAGCCTCACTAACCCCAGTGCAGTGCCATCTTGGGAATATTAGGTACCTTCTTCTTGTCATCTCTCTGCTGCCATTGTTCTACACCACCACATCCACTGGTCATTTAGACTTAATAGTGCCTAATTTTACATGGCAGGTAAGGGAAACAGGCAGGTGGGACCTTGATTTTCCAGCACTGTTTGTCTGGTCCTTCGGGGAGGCTGCAGACAAGGAGAGGCAAGATGGTAGTCTCAGTCTCTTCTTCTTCAACTGTACTTAATTGCCATGCTTGTGGCTCTTGAGGTGCCAGGGATAACTGTTGGGGATTCAAGCTTCCTAAGGCTTCAGCATTTGTTAAGGAAACAAAAATATCAAAATATCAAAAATTTCATAGCCAAGCCTATTACGGTCTAGCTTTAAATCAGCAGAGCAGCAGAAAGTCTCTTAATCTAACAATGCTCCCTAAGGACTGAGGCTGACTCAAACAAAACAAATAGCTTATAGTTTAAAAACAAAACTTTACTAATGGCTTGTATCGACATGTGCATAGAGGCAACATTCTAACCTAGCTGATGAATAGTTCAGATAAAAGAAGAAATCTATCTCACCATCTTTTGGGAAAAAAGTTGAGAGAGCAGGGATATGGGAGACTGGGAGAGTAGCAGGAGAATCTCTTTTTTTTGTGAGAAAACTTCCTAAAGGAAGTAAGCTGAATCCCATGATTTGTTTACCAAGTTACAAAGGTATTTATTGCCCCTCATTCAGCAGGACCAAGAGGGAAGACAGCGGAGTTTGTATGAAGGGAAAATCCTATCTATCTGAGGAGGGGGAGAGAGAATGCAATGATTTTCCAACAATAACAATATAGGACACTATAGGACTATAGGACACTACCTGATATTGTTCGCTGGTCCAAAATGTTATATTCTTCAAGTATTGTGTTCCCTTCAGAGCAGATCTCTTATGTGGGACTGCTGCTAATCACCATGTTGTATAACCATGAAGAATTTAAAGGAAAGTTTAAAAAATAGGCTTGCACTATTAAGCCTAATTGACTGAGAACCAGGTGAACTTTAGACTGAAGCTTGAGACACTCTCAAGGAGATATGGAAAAAGACATTATCTATAGCTAAAAAGAAAGATCACCCTCAATGGATTATAGATGAAACACTTCAAGTAGTCAAAGACAGAAGAGAAGCAAAAGTGAAAGGTGACAGAAATAGAGTCAGAAACCTGAATACAACTGTTCAACAAGTTGTCTGTAGAGATAAGGAGAACTACTATAAGAATAAATGCAGAGAAATTGAAGTTGACAACAAAAAAGAAAGAACAAGAGGCCTTTTCAACAACATCCAAGAAAACATAAGGAAATTTAAACCAAGGGTGGGGATGTTCTACAACCAGCAAGGGAACAGGTTACATGACTGAGTAGATACAGAAAGATAATGGAAACAATACACGGAAGAACTCAATTTCTGTTATGCACTATACATGGGGCTACACTTGTGCTTGGTTCGGAAACTTCAGTTAGTGCAGAAAGTGGCAGCCAGGCTGGTCTCAAGTCCAACTAGAAGAGACCATATAACATTGATTTTGAGATCACTTCACTGGCTGCCTATCAGTTTCTGGGCCCAGTACATGGTGTTGGTTATTACCTTTAAAGCCCTAAATGGCTGGGGTCCAACCTACCCTCAGGAACACCTCCTTCCATATAATCCACCCCATACACTCAGATCCTCTGGGAGGAATTTACTGCAACCTGTATAGACGAGGTTGTCTGCTACTGCCCAGAGGAACTTTTCAGCAACTGCTCCAAGATTATGGAATGGCCTGTGTTATCAGTTGCACAACTATATCAATGAACAATGAATTTAATGAAATCTCTCCATATAAGGCTGTGAATTTCTGTTATTGTTCTCAGTCCCAGAATGTATTATGCAGCTTTCATAGTTTCACTATAATGCTTGTAAACATTAACTGAATGCTGAAAAGGGAAAACAAAAGAAAACTATAAACATCTCAAATTTCTCTGGCCTGACAAAATTTGCAAAATCTGTGGGTGGTAGTGATGATGATAATAACAGAGCTTCAATATCTAAGAAAAAACTAAGAATACTGGTCGCTCTTTAATTCTTCAATTAGTTATGACCAACATTACCTCTACATGTTCTTTTGCTCAACTTTTTTTTTTCCAAATACAGATAACAGGAGTGGAGATTGTTGAGAGACACTGCAACTTCTGCACTTGTTCTCATTGCTTCCTTGTCCAATAGGGATAAAATGGGCTCAGACAGATAATCTATCTTCATTTCCTGTTTGTTTTTGCATCCTCTGTCAGTCACTACTGAGGATTTTAAGTTTATTCTAATCATCCTGCTGAGGATTCTAAACTTATTTTCCATTTGCATTCTGATTTTTTTAAACTCCCAAAATGTTTGCTGGGTTTTCACTCCAATAATAATCTCTCAACATCTACCCCTTTAACAAAGATAACATTCAATTGTGTCTTAGTAACAGTCAATGTGCACACTTACAACTTTTCTTTTAGGTTGCAGTGCAATTAACTTTTCTTGAAAAACCCAAGCTTGGGGGCCTTACACAACCAAATAATTCTAGAGCACAGCAGGGTACAAGTCCATAGCCCAGCAAGAGGTCCAGACACAGAGTTATCCAAGGAGAACTGCTCCAAAACACCACACTTTCACTGTTGATCTCTCTATAAAGCCAGTAGAAAGCATTCTATCTAAGTGCAGGACTAGGCTTAGACTTGCTTGCTATCAGGGCAGCAGCAGGTAGCTATGTCAGGGCAAGGCCTGCCCTAAAGCCTCAGGGCCTCTAATTTACTGCTTTCCTCTTACCATAAAACTGAAAGGGGAAGGTGCCGCCTTTAATCGCTGCCTCTGGGGCCCCTCCTGGAACCACACAGCAACTGAGCAAAGGCTACGAGTTAATGCGCCTTCCGACACCTCTGTCTGATTCATGGGTCTGGCCTTGAGCAATAAACTGCTCAACCTCCTCAGCTGGGCAGCAGGATTTACAGCCTGCAAGGGCTGGCACTCACATACAAAGACTTGCAAACCAACCCACAAACATGAGGGTGTCAGAACAGGCAAGTGTACCCAATGCACATACATGTGCACAGTCATGAATCTGAAGGAAAATACCTGAAGACACATAATATGCACAGATGCATAATACACAAAAGTACATAAGTAGAGGGGAGGGGGAACTGTTTGTGAACAAATGCCTTTTTATTTTATTGCATTGTATTTAGGCACCCAAGTTCACACATTCAGAAATGCAAAAATACACACAAAAATGCATACAAATATTTAATAATTCCAACAACACTGTGTCTCTCATTAAACAATTATAGTTACTGTTCAAAAGAACAACATGAGATCCATTCACTGTACATGTATATAGTTCCCAGATGCAGATGTAGACCAAGGCTACAAAAGCTCATGATACAACTTCTTCCACATAGTTAGTCTCAAAGGTGCTGGAAGATCCCTTTGCAGACTGATATTCCAGACTAACATGGCTATGTCTCTGAATTCTGCCTTCACTATACAAGTGACACTCAATGGATCCCTCAGGCTATTGACTGGTACACAAGAATCAAGCAGCCCAGAAGGTGTAACCAATATGCCCATGATCCTCATCCATGAATGACACATGGTCCTTCACCTTAATACAGCTCATGATACTTCTGGCTGAATTTTTCCTCTCATTCACCATTCCTTTTCTTTAGTTTACTTCACATGAAATTGTGTTGTTTTCACCTTCTTCTTCTTCTAAAACATGGAGTTTTCATGTGTGTGCATGTGTGGTCTTTATGATTCTGGGAAGGAGAGTATATAGACTGTGGCACCTGCATATTTATTCATTATAATTATTTAATAAATGTTTACAATGTCTTTCAGGGGAATATACCTTCACAAGGTGCCTGACACAAGTGATAGCTGTTCTACATGTATGTCAAGATCACACATGCTGACTTAATTCTCACTTCTATTAAGTGTTGAAGATGCCACTGTTCACCCTTATCTTCATGTCTTTGTCCACCCTGCTGGATCTCTGTTCCTTGCCATATCAGGGCAGTGTGTGTGTAGAAGACACATGATATTTACACACCACATTACGAGGGGATATTCAAAAGTTTTAATGATCATCTTTTTAAAAAATTGACAGAAAGTTTGTTTTGATTTGTAGTTGTTAAATTATCTCTATGTAGTCACTATCTAGATTTATACATTTTCCCCAGCATATCTTGACCCTCCAAATACCTGATATTGTAGAAGCCTGCAAATTGCGCCTGATGAGGATATTACACTTTAGTCACTTCTGGCACAGCCAGTCACAAAAATAAAGGATGCAATGAGCTGGTTTTCTCAGCAACGTGCACTTACTCTACTAGGTGCTTTAGCCAGGAATCTGGTTTTCCATATTCCTATCCTTCAACATATGGGAAGCAAAATGCTCTTGAGACAACACATGTGGGCACCAAATTAGTTAGGATGGGATTTTAGGTTGCATTAATAAGGGTATAGTGTCTAGATCAAGGGAAGTAATAGTGCCACTCTATTCTGCTTTGGTCAGGCCCCACCTGGAATTCAATACGGAGAAATGTAAAGTTAGGGCAGAAAAATGAAATGCACAGATATAGGATGGGGGACACCTGGCTGAATGAAACGACATGTGAAAGGGATCTAGGAGTCCAAATAGACCACAAATTGAACATGAGTCAACAGTCTGATGTGGCAGCCAAAAAGTCCAATGTGATTTTTGGTTGCATCATTATAGGTATAGTGTCTAGATCAAGGGAAGTAATAGTGCCACTCTATTCTGCTTTGGTCAGGCCCCATCTGGAATATTGTGTCCAGTTCTGTGCACCATAATTCAAAAAGGATGTTGAGAAGCTGGAGCGTGTCCAAAGGAGGGCAACTAAAATGGTGAAGGGTCTGGAAACCATGCCTTATGAGGAAAGACTGAGGGAGCTGGGGATGTTTAGCCTGGAGAAGAGAAGGTTAAGAGGTGATATGATAGCCCTGTTTAAATATTTGAATGTTATACTGAGGAGGGAGCAAGCTTTTTTTCTGCTGCTCCAGAGAACAGGACCCAGAACAATGGATGCAAGCTCCAGGAAAAGAGATTCCGCCTAGACATTAGGAGGAACTTCCTGACAGCGAGGGCTGTTTGACAGTGGAACACACTCCCTCAGAATGTTGTGGAGTCTCCTTCCTTGGAGGTTTTTAAGCACAGGCTGGATGGCCATCTGTCAGGGATGCTTTGAGTTCCTGCATGGCAGGAGGTTGGACTGAATGGTTCTTGTGGTCTCTTCGAATTCTACGATTCTATGATTCTATAAGGTTTAGAGTTCAGGTGTAAAGGCCATCACACAGTGGCTAGCTTAGTGTGCTGCTATCCTTCCTGATTGGAGAGTAAGTGGTGCCAAGGGTCTCAAGCTGCTATCAACAACAAGCCTACAGGTGGCGGGGCCCTTGCAGGAAGACTTAGGGGTGAAAGTGACAGATATCTGCAAGGGCATTTTGCCTCTTCTCTTAACAATTCACTCAGGGTGCTGAGTTAGGCTAGAAGCAAGTTTCAGTAAATTCAATACAATTTATTTCTCTGTAGATTGTTAAGATTTCTCTGATAATCTCCACTCCCTGTGGGCCTTAGGCTTTGTACCACAGCACTGCGAATGCTCCTTTGCAACCTAAAGCCATGCCCAACCGTGCACTCTCTAGATATGCTGGACAGATTGGTTTTACACATCTGGAGTGCCTTGCATTGAGGACAGCTGCTTGGTTAAACCTGACTGGGATTCAGTGCTGGACAGTCAGAGTTTTAAAATCCTACCCCTAAAAGCTTTTCTAGAATGTGTTTTTTAAACATCAAATGTACTTCTCTCGTGTTAACCTTTACACTCTTCCTTTTGCATCAAATTTGTGCATTTTTACCTATATCAAACAAAAGAAGGAAAAAACATTCTTATCTCAGAAGTAGAGTTCAGGAAAAAGCTACTGGTCTATTGGACTCAGCCAGACCCACTCAGTAGCCTTGCTTGTCATTTAGAATTTATCAGCCCGACACAGATCTGCCATAATGTGTCGTATAACTAGTGAATAAACAAACTTCAGCTTGATAAATGCCTTGCTTTGAAGCCATAAAGTTATTAGCTAGTGGCTGTTAGCTACCGCTGAGTACAGGGCACAGTTCTTCCATTAACCCCTGACTGCCCACCCCTGTGCTCATAAATCCATCAAACCTTGGGGCAGGTTTCCGTGGCTAGAAGCGTGAGGAACTTGACAAATATTCCAATGCACTGATCTGTAAGACTAACACCTACTTCTGGATCTTATCATTGGCCTTTGGACCAAGCGAAAAACAGTGACCCCCAAGTTAGGTGAAAGGGAAGTTTTATTGTTATTATTTTATTATTAATTTGAAGGCAAGGCGCTTAAGATACAGAATTTCAGAAGGTTCAAAGCACTTGACATACACCCTGTAAAGAGTGGTGAGTATTATCATCATTCTCATATTGCTAATGATGTGTGTTAGAGGGGGGAACAGACTTAAGATAGACAAGACTATGGCAAGTCAAGACTTGCATAAAATCAGTAATCTATTTATGATAAAGGTTAGATATTAATTGGGTACTACCTGATTCATAATTCAGTCTTTTAGATACTATGCTAAACCAGATCTCATTTGCAGCTAGTCTTGCCTATGACTCTGTGTGTGTGTGTGTGTGTGTGAGAGAGAGAGAGAAAGAGAATAGAATCATAGAGTTGGAAAAGATCACAAGGGCCATCAAGTCCAGCCTCATGCCATGTGCAGGAATACACAGCCAAAGCATCCCTGACAGATGGCCATCCAGCCTCTGTTTAAAAACCTCCAAAGCAGACACCACCACACTTCATGGCATATTCCACCTTGGAAAAGTTCTTACTGTCAGGACGTGCTTCCTAATGTTGAAGTGGAATCTCTTTTCCTGTAGCTTGAACCCATTGTTCTGGATTTCTAGTGCTGAGATAGATGGCCCAAAAGTGGTGTCCACATTCGCTGAGCCCTAGTATTGGTGCCGTTACGTCATAAGGCTGCGGCCCCATCCGCACGGGGTGCAGCCTTGTGATGTAAGGGTGCCTGAGTGCCCACACGGCTCTAGGTGGAAGAGCTGTCATAGGGCTGCGTCACAGTCCTTATGACGGCACAAAATGAAGCTCTGTTTTGGAGCTCAGTTTTGGGCTGGATCGTTGCCGCAGCCATGTGGTTGCTATGGCAATGATCTGGAGAAGAAAGAGACTGCCTCTGGCCATCCCTTTCTTCTCGTCTGTACCAGCCCCTAGTCTCTGAAGCAGCAGAAAACAAGCTTGCTCCATCCTCAAAATCACTTCAAATATTTAAACAAGGCTATCATATCACCTCTTAAACTTCTCTTCTCACACTGTCCAGGCTAAACTAAATCGCTTTTCATAGGGCATGGTTTCCAGACATTTCACTATTTTGGTTGCTCTCTTCTGGACATGCTCCAGTTTGTCAATATCCTTTTAGATCATTGTTAGTTACATCTTTACCTGGAAGATATCAGGCCCAAACTCTAGCATCTATAGGTAGTGCTAGGAAATAATCCTGCCTGCCTGTAACCTGGAGAGCCATTGTGTCAACAGTATTGGTTTTACTCAGCATAGGGCAGGTCCTAATGTAATTTCCCATTCCTACTTTAACATAAAATAGAGTAGCATGCTACAATTAGAGATAGCTGTTCAATGTTGTTGCATTCATAAACCAGATTAGGGGAAATATGTGCTTCAAATTAATAGATGCAAAAATGAAGAAACAGTAAAATGGGATAACAGTAAAAAGCTAAGTTAAAGTTAACTGTGGTCCAAACACACTGCAGAAATAATCCAGTTTGAGACTGCTTTAACTGCCTTGGCTCAGTACTATGGAATCCTAGGAATTATAGTTTATCAGAGCTCTCTGACAGAGAAGGGTAAATTTCTCACAAAACAACAGTTTCCAGAATTCCTTAGCATTGAGACAGGGCAGTGAAAGCAGTCTCAAACTGGATTATTTTTGCAGTGTGTTTTGGACTTTAGTCAATAGTTCTCACTGTTAATCTGGATAGGATGGCATGGTGGAGAGAGTAAGAGGACTTTAATAAATATTTCTGCATTGAAGTGGTAGATTAGAACACCCTTAAAACCAGAGGAAAAAAATACTGGAGAGAAAGGACTGTCTTTCTTCTTATAGCTGTTTTACACTCATCAACTGTAATAAAAAGTAGAGTAAGATTGGTCACTTCCACAATGTCAAGAGTGCCATTATAAATCAGTGGTCAGACAATGATCAGGAGCAAGGAGTTGAGCCAAGGAATAGAAAAACACACAAAAACATACTGCAGTCAAGAACATGTGTCACTCAGGCAAGAGTCCAGCAGGAAAACTTTTACATTGCTTCTTGTTCAGGAGGGGCCAATGGTGAGCCACCACTGAACCAGAAAAAATGTCCATGTTGAAGTTCTGGCAGCTCCCCACATGGGGCAGCTGTGCACAGAATGGAAAGTTGTAATGCTAGCAACTCCTGGTTAGGGATGGAGAGAATTTCATTTCAGAACATTTTCAATTAGAACTAACATAAATATACAACAGTAAATTGTGGAAGGAAGTGAAATTGACACATTTGCTCATTTACTTCAGATAGACAACCTGCTGTTTGAGGCCAAATCGAGACATGCAAAGAAACCCTCTTTTTCTAGGCTTTAATATGGTGCTTTGGGCAACAAATGTTTTCATACACACAGTTTGGTAATGTGTCACTGTTAAAATTAACTTTCACATTAAGTTGGATCAGCTGGTACTTCATCCAATTTCACTGTGTGTGTGAATATACACCTTCAAGTCGCCTGTCAACTTAAGGCAACCTCATAAATGTCCTAAGGGTTTTCTTAGCCAAGGACTATTCAGAGGTAGTTTTACCAGTTCCTTCCTCTAAAATAGAGGCCACAGCACCTGGTATTCATTGGTGTTATAATCAGGGCTGACCCTGCTTGGCTTTCAAGATCAGATGGGATCTGGTGTCTTTAGATAATTTGGCCCCCAACTGCACTACTCATATGCAAATAGATAGCCAGTTTGAGAGAAGAACAGGACATTACAAAAGATCACAAGCCAGCTGCTGAGAAAGGCAACCATTTGTCACATTCAGCCTTTATTTTCTGACAGTGTATAATGAAACTTTTTCTGCATCTCAATGTTCTTCCTTTCTGTAACCTCCTGCTCATGCCAGAGACAGCAGTGATATCAAATGGTGCTTCACCACTGCATTTATTTGAAAGCCTCTGACTACAGTTTTTCAGTTCAGACATAGCAGAAAGGCATGGTTAATTGAGCAATCTCAGCTTCTTTTAATACTTGCACGAAGGGCGGCACAAAGTATATGAGCATGGATACATCAAGTTTGCCCATTGTATATTTCATTTTCTTAACCTGAGAACATGATTGTCCAATTGTGGTCAATCTGACTTCTGTGAGCAGATAAACTTTCTATGAGGCTCATTCAGGAAGAAATGGTTTCATGGCAGTGAAGGTAGACTGTGTTTTAGCAGAACTCTAAGAATGTAAAACAATAAATAAACTTTGCAAGCATGGGTGAGATAAGAAGTAGTTGACATCATATTTTATACTGAATCACCTTCTATGGATAAAAGAACTGGCAAGTTTCAAAGACTGCGAAAGCCATCATGATTTTTCACCACTGAATTTATTTCTGTAAAAGGTATTATTTTTTTACTTGTTTTCCAAGAAAAAAGATAGCAGCAATTATTCATGACAAATAACACACACACACCAAAAACAACCTCATGCATTGCATGCAATAATAATAATCAGAGACAACAGCAACAGGATATTAACCTCCCACCAACTTTTCAGACCCATCAAAAGCTCCCGAGTCTATTTTTTCTCCTTTTTGCTGCTGAAGCAATAAAAAAAGAAAAACCAACATCCAAATGATCTTGTTTATGGTGGCTAAATAAGCTGCATGTGCTTAATCCGTTAGAGTTTAATGAATTTATGACTTGCTTTGGAATTTGACAAGGGCCATAAAAGAGTAATTAACATTTATCAGTGTGTTTGCTACGCCTGCACACACCCTCCTCCCCTTGGCCCCTCTCACGGCAGTGTCGGGCACCATGGGGGGATATAAAAGTGATCAATTAATTTTTAATAATCTCAGGAAAAGATTGTAGAGTTGCAGTATGAACTCTGGGAGTGTCAATAAATGTGCCAAAGGTCAGCTGCTTTCCTGCGCCATATGCTTTCCAGTAAGGGTTGTTGGGGGGACACACAAAAACTGCTACCATAGGAACCAGGTGGCAGTTGCCATTGAACTAGCCACTCTCTCCTAGCCAGCTTACCTGTTTATCTAGTGTGCACACTATTATTTCAAGCTGAAGCTTGGTGGGTGACAGATACTCCCCAAGTGTCCAGAAGGATGGGAGATGATAATCAAATGGGCCTTGATTTCTCTTTTTTTCACATCTCAGAGTCATACACTTTAATGTCATATAGTGGATGAATGAAAGGTAACCCCTCTCCCCTACACATCTTAAATTTACCTACAACTGGCTGCCATTCAAAACTCTGTATACACTCAAATACTCAGAATACAGTATAAGTTTTACTGTATTCTGCACTTTTAATCAGTTGGGACAATGTGGGCACATTACATGTGCCTACACTGAAATTTTTTGTGTTTCACATAGATTATACAAATGGCAGGATTTGAAGTACATAATTTAGAACAGTACAAGGGAGTTGTTGCATTCAGAACATGCACTGAGTACCAGATAGGGGGAAAAAGTGATGTTTCAAGTGGAGACAGGGGAGTTGGGAAATGGAAAAAGGGAAGGATGAGCTCTCTTCCTGTAAGCTCTGTCTAAAACAATCACTGGATGCTGTGTCTTCATTAGATATTAGTAACATACTGTATATACTCATGTATAAGTTGACCTCAAATATAAGTTGGGACCAGTTTTGGGGCCAAAATTATCAATTTTGATGTGACTCCTAAATAAGTTGAGGGTAAAACTTAGGGGCATTTAACAAATGATGTAAAGCAAAGCTAAAGCAAAGGAAAACAATGCCAAAGAATTTACAAAATTCTGGTAGGCATAACTTGTGCTCACCCTAAAGGCTGGATGCGTGAAGAGGAAACTATGGTCAATGGTGGCTTTGCAATGTGCAGGATATGTGATCAGGCATGTGTGGGGCTAAGAAAACTCACACATGTCAAAAAGGATGTAAAGGCAAAGCAAAGAAAAAGGCAACTATGTTACCAGTGATTACAGAGTTTATATTTTAATGTGATAACTTTTCCTGATTTTAACTCAGAAAAGCTGACAATATACACATATGTTTTAATTCAAATCCTTCAAAGTCTAACAATTTCTCATCACTGGAATAACATTGTTGGAAACCCCTTGTCTGAGTAGAGTGGTGAAAGGTGAGAGCTTTGTCTGTTCTGGCAGAACCTAAAAGAAGCATCGCACACTCCTCTATTTTCTCAGAACTTCTTTAAGGGGAAATAGCCACCATTTCCCCACTCAGGCATTCACAAAGGCCAGAAGCAGGGCCATAGAGAGAGTAGAGGGGATGGGTGCTTCTTTAAGGTTCCCCTGGGACAGAGTAAGCTCTCACCTTTTGGCACTCTACTCAGAGAAAGTGAAGATTCCTTTTTGGATAAGAGTTAAGGTACAGTACTTATATTGACCTATGGATAAGTTGACCCAGTTTTTTACATTGATTTTTTTTACTAAAACTTAGACTTATGAAAGAGTATATACACTAGTTGTTTTATGGGGCAGGGTGTGTGTGTTAAATCCTAAGATTTGGTAAAGCTGAGTTTCTCAGGAAACCAAGTTCCATGGCAGAATTGCAACATTGCATGGAAACTCCCATGGTGACCTTGGGCAAGTCACTCACTCCCAGCCATGGGGGAGGGCAAGGGCAACCCCTTCTAAATGAATTTTGCCAAGAAAACCCAGTGATAGGTTTGCCTTAGTGTCACAGTAAACTGGAAATAATTTGAAGGCACACACCAACAATAACAACAACAAATGATGTAATGTCCACATAGGTACACATAATAGTTATGTGTAAAGAACACTGCAAACTAGTTCCACATCCTCAGAAGTATTAGTGCTTGCATCAGATCTAGAATGAATAATTTCCCAGACCCATATCCTCAGCAATGATGCCCCATTTTCAGTTACATATCGCTTATATGCTCTATCTAATCCCCTAAACTCAATGTAGTCATCTCTGCCCATAATTTTCAGCCCTACCAATAGTTAGACCAATACTTCTGCTATAATTAACATGTTCACACTTTTTTGAGGCACACAACACATTTGATAACATTAACAATACAAAAGAATAGGCACTTACAGAGGGGGAAAGTTAACGCCATGCGCTGGCTGGCCCCCGCAGATGCTGGCGGCCCTCCTTGGCTGTCGCTTCTATCTGGCAATCAATTGACAAGAAATTGAGATTATGAAATATGACAATGAGCATCACAAAGGATAGCGATCAATCAATTGACTCTTACAACTGAGCAAGTGACATTTAACAGCAGAGAATTTCCTAACTCAGCAAGTGCCATGGGATTAAGCATCCAAAGCTGTTGCTTCAAGTGCTATGATTTTATAAACAGAGCAAAAATAAAAGATCACCTCCCTCAATATCTAACTCTTCCCCATAATGGATTGTCCACTAAAAAAATTGAGATTAGAAGAACTGACGAAAGATTTTCAGCTCTTATAACACTGAGCCATAGGAACCTCTTATGGATACTTGTACACTGTACATCCTATTTGCTTACCATGATACTTTCATGTGAAGATAGAAAATCTACCCTTTTTCACAATAGGCAGCCTGTCCTAAGGACAAGCTACCCTCATTTTTAAAATGTTGGGCCCTTTGAATTTTGATACAAACAACTTTTCCAAAGTACTGGTGTAACCTTGTTTTCTCAGTGCTTTTTAATCTGACTAAATGTTCTCCTTGGCACAATAATTACACATGCATGCAATCCCAAGAGGTTCAGCAATGGAAAGAAACTTAAGAGTAGGGTTGTTAGTATCAGAAGGTACATCTAAAGGGAGATCTGGACAGGACACCTGTAGGTAACGGCAATTGTCATGCATTCCTCTCTGTCCCAAGACTCCTCTTCCTGTCTCCAACTGCTTATTTGACCTTCAATCCTTTTACATCTCCAGCCTCTCACATTAATACTCAGGAACGAATAGATGGTTAGATATTTTCTAAACAAATTGAGTAACATACATCAAATGGTAACAAGGTGCTCCTACTGCCCATTGTTAACTGCAAAAGCAAATATTGTTTAACTTGCAACTGTCTTCATGCAAAGTTTATTCAGAACAATTAACTGAGCTCTTGCATTGAAAACCAGTTGGATCATCCAACTCAGCTCTTGTAAAGGTTACATTTGTTATCAATAACATGAGGAATGTTCAATGAAGAAATAAACTATCTCCTCTAATTGTTATATCAAGTATCAATTAATTTATAACTATCCTTTTGCAAAATTTATCCTGCCTAATTGCAGAAGATCTTAGCTGGTCTGACTTACCAAGTCCTTGCAAAAACTACATTAGCAGTCAGTAACATTAGGATACTTCAGTGAAGAAATAAATGCACTGCAACACTTCAAATGAAGCAGACTAAAACAAAATCAGGCTCAGAGGAGATAATATTCAAAAATGGAAAGGTGAAAAGGGGATAGTTCTAGGAGGTCTGTGTAAGCAAAATCTAGAGGCAAAGAACCAGGATGCTAATGGGGCTTTACAGGTTCTTTCTATAGCTGAACATGTAAAACAAGGCATATAGATGAAGTAAAACATCCCAAAGCACATATGCTGTTTGCATATCAGGCAGCCTTCCTAGGTGGATCACAGAGCAGCAGTCCACTCAGGCCTTTTGTTCCAAAGCATGGAAAAGTGTCTCCCAGAATCCCCCAGACAAAATGATCAGTCTGAAAAAGTAACTTTTCCAGGCTGTGGTCTCCAGAGGAATTATACAATGTCAAGAGGCTATACATGTCACTTGAAAAATCCTGTGCCAACACAGCCTGTTGCATAACAAACCTGGTCCCGTTTCCTGTCCCCTGGAACCGTTAAAACCTCACAAACCACCAGATCCCAATTGGGAGAGGAAGAACTGCTTCCTGCAGGTGTCCTGGGACCATGAATCACACCTTGTCAGAATGCTGACCATAAACAGATGGAATGCCGAATGCAGTCATTTCTAACAACCTTGCCCATATGTCTCTCCCCCATTCTTAGGGTCCACAGCCTGATCAGTGAGGGGTTAAATGGGTATTAAAGAGGCACTTTGCAAGAAGCTTTGAAAACTCATACAAATATTATAAAAAATGCCTTTAATCATCTAATAGCCCAAACGGGGTAGGTGATGGATGGGCTGATCTTCTCTGCCTGAACAGATGAGCCTGAGGATGTGGGCTTACAAAGGGTGGGGGGTTGGTAGAAATGAGGACACTTTTCCTTCCTCCCTCCCTGCTTGGAGCAGTTAGAAATATGAGGTCACCCAGCAAGAGATGATAACACATTAAGGGCTCTTGAGAGATTAGCCTGTCAGCCTCGTTAGGAACAGGCAATTGGGGGCTGACTGCATAATTAGAGGCTGGAGAAGCCATAACTCATGGCAGTTTAGACAGCACGATAGGGCCACATCCACAGATAGTCATCCCTGCTTGGAAAAGTCACCTCAATAGAAGTATATGATTGGGTTTTTTTCAACTGGCTGCAAAAGATACATTGTGTGTAATGCATACATATAAACTTTGTGCCCATGAATTGCACATATAGCTCTCCTGCAACTGACTAGAAGAAAAAGACATATAGGAGAGACAATATATATCCAGATCAAAACAGTGTGGCTTGTAATGAAGGATGAGAAAACTCCCTCAATTCCAAATTGAGAAATAATCCAGCTTTATTGGATTTACTCTTGTCACTCTTGTAGTTGCCAAATTTCTCTCCGAGACAGCTAGGATTAGAATCCCCTATGTACAAAGGGATAGTTAGAGTTGAGCTACTTCCATGATTCTTATATTAGTATGCGGTAATTTTTTGTGGGGGAATTTGATGTCATGTATATTTTGGATGAATGCTTCAATTTAGGGTCTATGGACCTTAATAAATTATGACTGGCAGATTTATTTGCTTGATACCCACCAAGTATCAGGAAGTAACTCAGTAGGTCTGGACTATCGCAGGGACTTTGGGGCTGTACAGACCGCACTTAAGGACTGGCCTGCAGCTGAACCTTTTAGTGCCAGATTAGAGCCATGGCAATCGCACACCACAGCCCTGATCTTGCCTTTCCATGGCACAAAAAGGAGCCACAAAAAGCAACTCCTTTCTGTGCCACAGAAAGGGCACCATAGCTGCCAGCCCCATGGCTTTTCTGTGCTCCTTTGGCGCTGTGTCATCTAGATGCAGCGCCAGAGAAGTACCATGATTCTGCTCACCATATGGTGGTGGAGCGCAGTGTGGCATGCAGTGTCACACCAGCCTGGGGGCAGAGTCGGGGTGTGTGTCATATGGACACCATGCCCTGTCTCCACCCCCAGGCTAGTCCTAATGGCCAGTTTGTACAGCCTGTCTGTTAGGCAGAAGTTATGAGACCCACTCGATGTTATGTAGCAACATTTCTAAACCCTGTATTCTTACTAATTATCATATCACCATCTGTTTTACATGGCAATCTGGTTTTAGGCACAGAGATTGATGTCGTCATCCCACGGCTGGGAAACCTGCCACAGAACTTCTGTTCCTTAATGATAAGAGCTAAACTTATTAGACTTTGCTTTGTATAGATGGACACAAAATGCAGCAATCCTAGAACATTCTTGATATACTTTTATAAACTTAGATTGAAAGAAATTTCATCAAGAATGATGTTTTTACTTAGCTGTGGCATCTATGGTTTGCAAAATGAAAGGGTAGTTATGGGAGGTACACAGCACTCTCCAGCTCCAAATGTTAAAACCAAACTAGAAGTACAAGAAGCACCCAACAAAAAGAAAAATCCAGGATCCCAATGCATAACTTTTATTAATTACAGATGTACAAATCAAGCACTCTGGAAGAATAAATACATTCACAGCAAATGGACTGTATGATCTGTAGGTGTGTTCATATGTGCTCATTCACATTACCCAGAGTCATAATCTAACCCAATATCTTGACTTCATCTAAGTCTCAGAGGTTAAGAATACAGAAGACAACTATAAAACTTATGCACTACCATCTTATGCACTCTCAAATTTCATCAGGGACAGCCTGAACATGAATCTTTACTGTTATGATTTACAGCCACTGAATGATTTGACTGGAATTCATTGTCCAGGTAAGTTATCGTGGAGCTGCAGTATGTATGAAGTCATGACATAGCATGTAAATACTGTTAAAAGACAAATTATTTGTTGGGCATTATTACAAAAGAAACTGAAAATAACACTAATAATATACTGCCCGTATGCAAATTGATGTTATAACCACACTTTAATACTGCACAGAGTTCTGGTCACTTCATCTTAAAATAATTATCTTGTATAACTGAAAACAGTACATAAAGGGACAACCAAAATAATAGAGAGACCAGAGCAAGTCCTCTATGAAGAAATGTCTCAACATTCAGAGCTGTTCACCTTAGAAAAAGGTTTGACAGAGGCTTACAACATTATGTATGGTACAGACAAAGCAGATTGGGTGAAGCTTTCCCTCTCTCCTAATACTAGAATCCACAGTCATCTGCTGAAATTGAATAATGGGAGATTCAGGATAAAAAACAAGTGTTTCTTCATAAATGGCCAAGTAAAACTGTGGAAATCAATACCACAAGAAGTAGTGATGGCTGCCAACATGGACAGCTTTAAAAAAGGATCTTGATAAGTTCAGAAAGAATGTGGTTACAAGTACCTACTAGTCGTGATGGATATCTATGCCCCCCAGTACCAGACACAAGCCCTGTTCAGGCATTTGTCTAAAATTCAGAGCGTTAAATGCATGGTGGGGATGTGGGCACCCATAGCATGTCTCTGCCTCTGCATGGCTCCACATATCCAGCATTGTCAGAGATCTTTATAATTTTATAAGTATATTTGGCTTACCAGGGTTCCCAGTCATGGTCAGCTGAACTGAGTTACAAATCCTTCTGCAGATCTTCACAATTAACAGGGAAATAGCTTTGATAATGCCAGGCATATGAAAGATGTTTAAGTGCTGGGGCTTGCATACACACCCATGTCCCCACTCAGTTTCCTGCACTTTCAAACAACTGCCTAAGCAGGACTATAGCACACCTCTGTATATCAGTTGCTGTGAAACATGAATAGGATGAAGCTGTGGCATTCATGTCATGATATATGGGCTTCATATATGCTGGCTGTAATGGGACGAGAATTCTAGACTACTTAGGTGTTTGGTCTGATCCAGCATACCTCTCCCTAATGGTGTTTACGTATGTTTATCTTTCATAATTCTTTCTGATACTTTGTGGACCTTATTGGCACAGGGACAGTAGCCAGCTGATCAAAAGCTAATTCTCACTGTACATTTCCAACGAAGGTGCCCACCCAAATCCTATGAATTCACTGAACTCACTCTCAAGAAAAACCTCAGTTCCCACATAGCTGCATCTCATTTTATTACTTAATAGGGAATAGGGCAAGCTACACTTATTCAAAGCCAAGGAATCTTTAACATCAATAAAGCTGTGGATATGCTTAGGTTCTAATATTTTGCCTAGTCCTCATATTTTCTGAAACATAACTGACAGTTATCATTGTTGTTGTTCTGTACCATCAAGTCATTTCTGATTAATAACAATTCTAAGGAGAACCTATTATGGGGTATGCTTGGCAAGATTTGTTCAGAGAGGGTTTGCCATAGCCTTCCTCTGGGGCTGAAAGTATGTGAACTTCCCAAGATTACTTAGTGGTTTTCTATGGTTGAGTGGGATGCCTGACCCTTATTTCATCACTCTGCATGCCCACTTTATTGATACCTGCTTTATACAGACCCCCTGACTCTCATATTATTTTCAGCTAATTGCTGCTTCTAATGCAATCAACTTCAGACTAATGGTCAAACCCCAACCATTCAGAAATTGTTCCACATTGTTTCTTCATCTTCATTCTCATATTCATTTGCTGGATGAATAAAGTAATCCCTATTTTAATTTTCAGCCCTCAGGAGAGATCAATAGCCCCAATGAAGAGACAGTGACCTTGTAGATTATTTGGTTGGAGTACGATTATGAATTCCGGTGGGGAGATGTGACCTTTTCCAAATGTCAGATGTCATTGAATTTTACATCAAATGTGGACATTTGCTATGGGTATGCAAATCTTTCTGCTAATATGTTGGTATGTATGTATGTGCATGTTGGAAAAAAAAAACTGAATATGGTTACACATATGCTGACAACAATTTCTTCCATGTGAGAGTAATACTGCACTGCTAAAACAAGTTTGCATATCTCATCTACAAATGCACTGCTCCTGGAGCAAAGCTGCATGAGTTTGGAGTAGGACATTGTGGGTAGTGGTGGAGAGTGCAAATGGTCCTCATAGTCTGAAAGCTCTAAAGGACATCAGTCCACAAAATACTTTAGTCAGTGGATTCATGTGCAATGCAAGATAGTCCTTTATGATTATTGCTTCTGGATGAATCAGCAATTATTCCTTAGCAGATATGTAATCATTTCTAGACAACAGGCCTGGTCACCTGGCATCCTGAGATGCCAGGCAAAAGCCTTGGGTTGATCCAACAATCTATAGGAGTCAAATCCTAAATGAGCCTTGGAATATGTTTCCCCAGACATGGTACAAAGGGATACAGTCATACCACTGAATGCTCCAATGTGTCTGCTGGCTCAGGTATTTGCTCTTAATAGTCTATTCTTCCAAGGGTATTATTTAGGGAAGTGTGTTAAAAATCCACATTCAGTGTTCAGACTGTGTGCAGTCCTGAACATTCAAGCTGAGTTCCTTGAAATTGATAACATCTGGCAGGCACAGTCTTTGGCTCATACAACAGTCAAAAAGGAATTAAAAGTTACCGAGGATCCATACACACACACACACACACTTGTTAAGCATCAAAAAAGAAGAACAGCAAAATACCCATTAATATATGCCTGCTCCTTTTGGTGTGCGGCACAATTGTCTGACTGGAATAACAACACTGCAATACAATCAAGGGACAAAGCAAAGAAGCAACAAGCTGTGTTTGTTTATCCAGTTTCCCCTCCTAGCAAGAATGCCCTGACACCATGTCCTGCAGTGCTATGTCTGCAGCCCCAACCAGCTAAATTTATCCCAGCTGCAGTCCTGTTTACAAAGCTTGTCCTGTTTATACTGTTGCCCTATCCTGCTCCAGTCTCAACCAATAGCATTTTACAAACTATGCACTCTCTTCCATTTCCTTGCCTACCCTGCCTCTTATGTGGCAAAGACAAAGGTGGTCACACAGAGGGTCACACAGAGGCTTGATGAGGAAGTCCTCTTTAGGCATGGAAGGATCAAAATTGTATTGTCTTGGCTGTTCATATGTATTCACATGGATTTCACTTCTTCTTTTGTTGATGAGACTAGATACCTCCTGTATAATATGAATTTACTAAAATTTCTGTTCATGTTAATTTATCCTTAATTTCTATTTGTCAAACCTGAAATATCAAATTCATTCTTTGTATCAGAATATAAAAGCATGTAAATTATGAAGAAAGCTAGAGCTGAAATTTTGATAGATTCCTGTGTTACTTTTGAAAACTTTCATAGACTTCTTTTCAGTGCTGAGTGTTCCTATTTGGCCTTGTTCAGAAAAGGCCAACTGAAAAAAGTGAGGTAGTTGGAAACAAAAAACTAAAAGAGAATGCTGAGAATCTAGCTTTATCTAAGGGAAAACAGACAAAGCCTCAGAAAGTTACTTTTTGGATTACAATTGTGATACCAGCTGGGGGGTTTAGTCTAAAAAAGTAACTTCTCAGACCTCCAAACCTGGAAAAAACCTGAAGAGATCTTTAACAGACAAAGGTAAAGAAGAATTTAAAAATGCATGGCAATTCCACTGCTGTTCAGCTTTCTCATAAGATTACCTTCAGGCAGTATCCATCTACAATAAATCCATACCCTAAACTGTAGCCATCTTTGATATTTCCAAGCAAGCTTTTGAGAACTATTTGAAGAGATATATCTCAACAGATAAAGCAAATGATATTGTCAGAGATGGAGTATCTTTATATAACTGTAAATATTACATGCACACAAATGCAGCTGAAGAAAAGGAGAAAACAATGAGGTATTCCTACACAAGTTACTCATTCTTGGGAGTGCTAGCCCCATAAGCCTTTATGCACAGAATCCTCTAAGTAAATGATGTGCAATGAAAGCCTGAACTCAGTTCTACAGCTCTTGTGTTAATCTTATCTCCTCCAACATGACACATGACATCATCCCTTTTAGTTACACAGGAACAAAGTTCTGATTTCTGAAACTACTACTACAGATCTATAGTTAGACATGTATAATGCTAAGCTGATAAGAGGCCATTATGGTGCTGTGGACTTGACTTCATCCTGCATGCAACCAACTGTACATTTGGAAATAGTAAGGCGCGAAGTGGCCATACGGCTTCACAAGAGAGACACAAAACATATGCACGTCTTGCTCATACATGCAGCTCTTCATCTCCGGAAGGGGATCCTTTAGTCAGGAAGTCGCGGCCTTGATTACTTTGTCTTCCCCATTTAAGAACATCCCTAACTGCTCCTTGGATGGCTCAATTAGCAAAGTGAATATATTATATAAAGTCTAAAAGATTAAACTATCACAGGCAGCCCATAATTTCATGAAGAAGTCAGGGGAGCATATCCCTCTTATTAACTCTATAACAAATGTGATGAAAATGTTCAAATAGAATGTTAATGCAATGTTACGTGTAATTTTCCCAGGCGATCTCCTGCTGAAATATTTCTTTATTAATAGTAATTGAGGGTATAAATTATGAATGAGGCGATTTTCTCCTTTCACCGGGAAAGACGTCCTAATGGCAATAATTCTTTCTAATCATTTTTGGAGAGTGGGGAGAGGTGGATCAAAAGGAAGGATTTCATTTTTTAAAAGAAACTCTTTCAAGAGGACATCAAATACAAAAAGGAAAGGAGAAAAGAAGAAAGTTGATCACAGTACAGCTGCCACCGAAGAAGGAAAACTACGCACACATGTTGTGTGTCCATGGATCTGAGGTGTATATCTGGTAGTAAATGGGCTCTGATTTGGCTGAAGAAGCACTAATTGAAGTACTCAGTGAATCATGAAAGGTGATGGATACTCTCGTGTCAAATTTACCTCCTACAACTACTATCAGGTGTAAGAAACTGAGGCTTCAGCAGATTCAGAACTTGAGATTTGCAAGATGTCAGGCAGAGAGGCAGCCCATTTGCCAGCCCCAAGCCATGGTCACAGGCAGGAACTACTTAAATTGTAGTTTGCCAGAGCTGGTAGCTCTGTCTGGCCCCTATTAAAGATGCCATGTCAGGCTTTTCTCTTCTTTGGGTAACAAAGGAAGCCTATAATATTTCACCTTTGCTTTGTTCAGCCTTGCCTTCATCCTGGCACAACTACTCAACTAGATAGAACTGGATCTGACAGATGTGGATACAAACTGAAATCACGTTATATCTATAATGAAAAGGACTGCTTTACTGACAGCTAAAATCCTATAGCCAAAAAAATCAGGGCTCTGTGACCTCTTGTTGTTGCTACCTGCCCTAGAGTCTATCTCAACTCATGACTACCCTATGAACGAGACATCTCCAAGATCCCAGGTCCTCCACTGCTCTGCTCAGATCCTACAGGCTCAGTCCTGTGGTCTCTTTGATTGAGTCTAACCATCGGGAATGTAATTTTCCTCTTTCTACTGCCCTTGCCTTTCCTAGTGTCATTGCCCTTTCCAGTGATTCATGCCTTCTTATGATGTGGCCAAAGTATGCCAGCATCAGTTTAGTAATCTTGGCTTCCAGGGAGAGTTCAAGGTTGATTTGTTCTAGAATCCATTTCTTTGTCTTCTTGGCCATCCATGGTGTCCTTAGCACTCTTTTCCAGCAAATCAGTTTATTTTCTATCAAATTTCTTCATTGTCCAACTTTCATATCTGTACATGGTGATGGAGAATATGATGGCTTGGATGTCCCTCATTTTAGTATTCAGAGTTATATATTTATACTTTAGGATCTTGTCCAGTTCTTTCATAGATGCCCTTCCCAATCTTCTAATTTCTTGACTGCACTCACCTTTTTGATCAATATTTGATCCAAGGTATGCGTTTTCAATTTTCTCATGATCTAGGATGAATTCTTGTAAATCTTCCATGGTCATTATTTTTGTTTTCTTGATATTCAGCATTAAGCTTACCTTGACACTTTGCTTCTTCAGTAATGGCTCCAGGTCTTTGTTGGTTTCTGCTAGTAGTGTCACTAGTGTCATCTGCATATCTTGGGTTGATCATGTTCCTTCCTTCAATCTTCACTCCTGCTTCTGAGTCTAAGCCTGCTCTGTGTATATTTTCTGCATACAAGTTGAGTAAATACGGTGATAGAGTCCAGCCTTGCTTGATCTCTTCACAAAATGGGAACCATTTTGTTTCTCCACATTCAATTCTGATAACAGCCTCTTGTCCTGAGTACAGGTTATGCATCAGGACCATCAAATGTAGTGGCACTCTTATTTCCTTCAAAGCATTACAGAGCTTTCCATGACCTATGCAGTCAAAAGCTTTGCTGTAGTCAATAAAACAACATGTAAACCTCCCCAATGCAAAATCCAGTCTCTGAAGCTATGTTTCCTGATAAGCTTTCTTCCACCTCAAGGAGGGAGCCCTGGTGGTGCAGTGGTTAAATGCCTGTACTGCAGCCACTCACTCAAAACCATAAGGTTGTGAGTTCAATACCAGCAAAAGAGCTCAAGCTCGACTCAGGCTTGCATCCTTCTGAGGTCGCTAAAATGAGTATCCAGATTGTTGGGAGCAAGTAGCTTACTGTTATAAACTGCTTAGACACTTCTTAGGCGGTATGAAGTGGTATATAAATGAAGCTGTTTGTTTGTTTGGGAGAGTTCCTCTTCTCCTATTGGTTTCTGGTCTCCACATTTCTTCATCAGGCAGCAAACCCTTGTATCTGTCCTTTGCTTAGAACAATTTTCCTCATCTGGACCCTCTAGCTGAATCCACTGCTCCCACCTAACCTTGCCACTGATAGTGCTAACTGGAGCATATAAATCTCTTGCTAAAACAGCTTCACTGGCTATCAGTTCAGTTTCAGGCACAACTCAAAGTGTTGCATATAACCTATAAAGTCTATATGGTTTAGGTCCAGTTATCTGAAACACTGTATCTCCCAATACAAACCTGCCAGAGTTCAAAGATCTATAGGGGAAGGCTTTCCCTAAGTCCAGCCACCATGAGAGGCAATTGGTGAGGACACAAGAAAAAGACTTCTCAGTGGCCTCTTAAACTTCTCCCATGGGAGGCAACAACCTTTTTGTTTAGGTAGACTTTTAATAGGCAAGCTGGTGCACTTTTGACTGGTATGTGTATTTTATTTATTATTTTTTTACTTTTGTATGTTTTAAAATAAGTTTAATATGTGGGGTTTTAATTGTTTTTTAAATAGTGTTAAGGATTTTAAATTAACCTTTAGAAGCCACCTTGGGTCCTGCTCTGGGAGAAAAATAGTGTATAATTAATTAAATACCAGTCTCAGAGACATCCAACAGATTTCATGCTTCCACTTGTGAACTCTGCTAAAAGATGCTGAGTCTTAATTGAATCAATCTTCATTTTCCCTAGAAAAATGACTGATACCCCAGGAATCTACTTCTAATCCAACATCTACTAAAGCTGTGAAGACCTGTCCCTTTTGCCCATATCTCTGTGAAGGCATGGAAAACTCCATAGGTACAGTAACTATTGTTTGCCTACCTCTTATGCGTTCCCACTCTATCAAGTCCTAATTCTCATGTCATGAAACAGAGTACTTTTGTTCAGCATTTTTTTCCTAAATCCGAAAGTTTACAGAGAGGCTACTAGTAGAATGAAAATCGAAGTTGACCACACTCCACACTGAGCCATATTCCACACTTCAAAGGCTTGTATGGGTTCCCTCTCCTGACATTCCTATCCTGTGAATCTAATCACCTTCTTGGAATTAATCATAATCAAGCAAGGAGTTTTTAATTTTCTGTGGAGGATGTGCAGAATATAAGAATGTCTGTATTCACTTGAACAGCATAAAGAACCAGGATAACAAGGAACTGGGTTCAGGCAGGAATATGAGAAAAGGGCCGGGCATCCTAAGACTGGAATGAAGTCTGGGGGACAGGAGAAGGAGGTTGCTTGGAAGTGAAGGAACACCTGCATCATTCAGTCACACTCACCTGATTGAATTTGCAGCCCACAGCTCATGCCTCTTGCAGCTGCAAGGCATGATCGCCCGGCCGCCAACCCCTTGCTCTCACCGTCGGAAGAGGGGCTAATTCAGTTATCCCAGTAGCATTAGCTGCTGTGAAGGATAGCCCGCCAGCACAGCCCATGTGCCTGACATAATATTAAAGACCCCATTGCCCTTGCTTGGGGTAAATTAAGCTCTACTCATTGCTTTAATGTTGGGCTCCCTACAAGATGCTGGCCCTTAACTCTATTACCCCTGCATGGAGCTGCCTGACCCACTGTTACCACTCCCCCTGATAATTCACCTCTCTGGAAACTTTGCCTTCTTGACCTCATCCTGGATCTACAGAATAATGTTTGATCTTATGTTCGACAGCACAGGCGGAGTCATACTTCTCTTCATCTGCTAGCTAGTCTTCCTAGACCTTAGGTTCCACTCCATCTTGGTAAGGCCCATGGTAAATAGCGAGATTTCCTTTTACTCCATGGGCTCTAGTACTTGTTAGAGGGAGTCATACTGGTATTTGGTTGCTGTCCTGAAATAAAGCATGGAACTACAAGGCAAGAGAAGAATATCAGGGAGGAATAAAGGGAAGACAATCAGGAACTAAGCAGATGAGCTGCCCTGGAACACATCTTTGACAGTTTCCATTCATATTGGACCTTATTGTCTATTTTTCGTCTTTAGTCCAACACAGCAGTCCCTTAAAATTTCAGTCACCCTCAAGCAAGTAGTAGGATGTAAAGAAATGTCTGCGCCACTCTCTCTGAGCTGTCCTAGGTACTGTAGACTTCCACTGATATGTGTACCTAACCTACCTTCTTACTGCTTTCTTTTGGATTACTTTGCTGCTTAAAACACTGGTGACTCACTATAAACAGTTGATTCTTTACTCCCACTCACTTTCATTTCTTCAGGCCAGTCAGTAGTAGTAGTAGTAGTAGTAGTAATAATAGTAGTAGTAGTAGTAATAATAATAATAATAATAATATTTTTTTATTTCTTACCAGAACAGGACAATGCTAAAAATATAGCAGAGATCCACACAACCCATATTCCCCAATATATCAATAAGTATGAACTGGCCCATGATTCTGTCAGTCCTAATTAAGGCAATGCTGTGAAACAAGTGGTGCAATTCAAAGCCAAAATCGAAACATTAATCCACCCAGTTCCGTAGCTGTCTGAGTAGACCTTATCAAGGGTCAGATGAGCACTTGAATACTTAAGTATTATCGTTTTACTTATAGCTATCACTCATAGTGGAGTCTGAACATCTGCCTATGTTCATGTTCTAAATCAGTGCTACTCAAAACTGGTAGCCCATGGACTGCTGCTGTTCTACAAGTCATTGGTTGCCACCCCATAGCAAGTTTGCAGGAAAACAAGAAACAATTGTCATTAATAGGCATACATATGGTGCCAATCCCTGGCACATGGTGGGTAGGGGGGATCCTGCTTGTCTACCAGACAGCTTAAGAAAAACTATTCTCAATTATATTTTCAGAAAGTGTTAAAGAAGTTAAAAAAACCCACAACAAGCAGGTTTAAAATTGGCTGGGGCAGCTCTGCCTCTGGAAGGGTCATCCAGCTCTGAAGTAGCTCTTCAGTCAACAGAAACAAGGCACAAATAAAACTTGGCTGGAGTCACTCTTGTTGATTCTGTTTGTATTTCATAAAGCCATGGAAACTGGAGAATGGAATATTTTGGAAAGTCATGCAGAGGAAAACAACAGTGTGCCTAACAATGCACCTGTGGGATATGCGAAGTCTCAAACTCCTGGGTACACTGTTGCTGTCCTTTCCTTGGATACCTATAAGAATTCTCTGGACTCACTATATGCTGCTTCTGTACTTTGTAATCTCCTGTGAGGGAAAATTTGAAGGTATATCTCCCCAGTAGTAAATGGTCTCATAAAAGTGACAAAAAGAGACTCATATTGATGCTTGTTAAAATTTTATTACTAATCACCTCCAAAGTCCTATATTTAACTTGGGGGGGGGGGGCGGGAGAGGGTACAGAGGAAGCAAGCTGAGAACTGACCAGGTGAATGTAGGAACACACAATCACTATAACTAAACTGAACTAAAGCAATCATAATAAACTGATGTCACCCTCTCAACCACTCAGATTAAGGCAAGCTGAAACATTGCCATTATCAGGAACATCTAACACAAGAGATGCTTAAGGGTATATCAGTCACTGTCTGATCAGCACCAATTATCTATTCTGTTACCTCTTCACTTACCAAATGCCTCCACACTCCTTCCAGTCCATCCCAAAATCTCTCTTTTTGCCAAGAGTATGGATGCTGTTCTTCCCAGTCACCCATTTTGGAGGCACCACATATATCTTCAAAAGGCTTCCCGGCTCCTCATATATCTGTCTAATTAATATTATTCCTAGCCCAGCATCATCTTTTCCCCTTAATAAGCAAAGTGCTGACTTTATTACAGGTTTCCTCTTTACTTATTACTTTAAATCATATTCAAGAAAGAGCTTACAAAGGCAAATGCTGTCTCCTGGCCCATGTGTTACCCCAGTCAGCACCTTCCTCTGAGCCTGGCTGGGGCCACTGGGTGAAAAGGATGCAAGAAGGGAGGGGGGGGAGGAGAACTACAGCAGGACACATTCCAAGGGGTCCTGGCTGCAAGGGACTCTGAACTGAAAAGAAAGGCCAAAAGGCCACTGTTGTGTTGCCTCGCCAGAATAAAAGTCAAATGAGTAGTAATTAGATGGGGTCCTACATGGCTACCTAAGCAAAAGTGACTTAGGTCACCAATGCTGAAAGAAGGGTATTGGTAGCAGGTACACAGAGGGACAAATTTACTACCCTATGGAACCCTGGAGAGCAACCATCAATCTGCCAAACATAGCCCATTCCTCATTTTCTGATGCCTGCAGGTACAGACATCAGGAACCACGGTTTGCAATGCGACCACATCATGACCACAAACAAACAAATGCAATACACATCTGAATCCAAATTATGCCCATGGGATCATTAACATACAATCTGTCACCTCACCTTGCTGTTTCAGGGCAACATCAATCACCCTCAACTCTGTGAAGGATAGGTGTTCTTTCTACATCATTCCTTAGAATAATCCGGGATCTATATTTTAGATCAAGATTGTTTCAGACAAATTTTAAGTATAGCAAGATGATCAAATTAGAAAAGAGCAACTCCACTGCAGGATACACATGCATTCCTCCACATTTTCTTTGCAGGATGGGGTAGAATTCTTCTTTACCTTTGGTTCATCCAATGCAGTGACCTGCCCCTGAAAGGGTTAACTCTCCCAGGGTGTTGAGGTGAAAGGGTTATGTGTGTTGTTCTTGGATCCTCTGGCTGTAATGCAATTTCTCAGCTCTCACATCTATATTTATTCAGTTTTGTCAACACTCCACACCACCACCACCCTTGTGCAGCACTTATTGATCAGTCTAATGGAAGAGATCCGATTGCACACGCTCTGGCGTGCCTCTGCATAGCCTCTCCCACTCCAGACTAGCCAATCAATGCTGTGGTGCCCCTGAAAATTTGCCATAATCCAATTTGAAGATGTGGTATTGCTTAATAAAAGCTGCACTTTTTCCTTTCTCTTAAAAGCACGTGTTAGGGTCCTCCTAAGGCAGCTGCAAATCCTGTCACCCCTACAACTGTAACCTCCCTCAGAAACATGATCACAACAGACCCTGAGAAAAGCCCTCAATATAATGAGCATGGCCAGCATGACAAAGTCACCCCTCTTGGTGAAGTAAGAGCTACTCAATTCCATGTAAAACATGTAAGAAGAGCACTGTTGGACCAAACGTTTGCCTCCAGATTAGACAAGTATTGGGTGCTAAATAGAAGCAATAACTAAGAATCAGTGTATCAGTTGCTGAAGTTTCTTGGCCTTTTTTCAAAATACTCTCAACAAGAAGACTTAAGCCTTCTTTGATAAAAGTCACTGCTATTTTTGTGTTCTGTGAACATTTTAGTTATTTTTAACCCAGTGACAGCACGTGCCATTATCCATACTGGTGCAAGGAATTATTTAGCCAAAAAGGCAAACAAATGGGTCCTTGGACAGATCAAGCCCAGAAAGCCGAGATGACCAAATCGAGGCTGTCATACTTTGGCCATAAGCAGGCACAAATCATTAGAAAAGACAATAATGCTGGAAAAGGTTGAAGGCAGTAGAAAGAGAGGAACACTGCATGCTAAATGGATAGACTCCATTAGGGAGGTCACAGGTTTGAATCTATAGGACCAAAGCAGTGCAATGGAGGAGAGAGGCTTGGAGATGTCAGGACAGCTAACAACAACAAACTGCAAATAGAGAACTAAGGGCTAGTCTTCATGACTACTCCTCATTTTAGTTGATTCAGCCACATGTGATTCACAGGAATCCAGGCTTTTGGGGTGGAAGACATCTTAAAATAACTTCATGGGTTTTACCAGCATATCTGTGGAAATCCATAGAAAGGCCTGTTATTGCTTGTGTGGCCATCCATCTGCTTCATGTTGATTCAGATGGCTATGCATTTTAAGCAAAGGGAAGGTGGATAGATGAGAATTTGTGTGTGAAAGTAAAGGCAATTAACCATTAATGCAAATGTGCAAAATCCGCAGCAATTTCTCTAATACGCTTATATGTAGACTAGCCCCAAGTTTAAGAGATAATGGTTTACGACTGCACCTAAGCAAATTCAAGTCTGAGGAATAGAGTTTTTCAGGCACAGATAGCGTACAATAGTACTTTGTAGTATAGAGAGAGTTACCTGAAATTATCTGCAAGAGACTTCTAGTTCCCTCTCCAAACTACAGCTCTAGGGCTCTGAAGAAGAACATTCAAAATTCCTTACCAAATTACTTATTCTAGGATTCTGTAGAATGGAGCCAGAATAGTTAAAGTGGTATTGCACTTTTATAACTGTGTGGTACAGATACACTCAAAGTCACCATATATTACATGAATATTGTTGTGCTAGTTTTCAACAGGCAGGTAAAGGGAGAAAAATTACATTACCTTATAACAAATGGAAGTGTACAAAGAACTCCCATTGCCTACTGACATTCTCAAAACTAGTTATAACTTTTAATTAAACAATTGTGTATTCCTTTGGATATCTTTCATCACCTGCTAACTCTTCACCTATTAATTACTAGGAAATATCTTCCCACAACACGAAGTACAGTTGTGTAAAACAGAAAAAAAAGATAGGAAACAATCACTTGATCTGAAACAAGTGGAATATTTCTTTAAAAGTTAACTTTTTAAATCTTGGAACAGATCATATTGTTTATTGTGTGCCTTTAAGTCATTTCCAAATTATGGCAACACTAAGGCAAACCTATTATGGGGTTTTCTTGTCAAGATTTATTCAGAGGAGGTTTGCCATTGCTTTCCTCTGAGGCTAGGAAAGTGTGACTTGCCCAGTTGGTTCCATGACTAGCAAGGATTCAAATTTTGGTCTCCCAGGATCCTGCTCCAATGCTTAAACTACTATACCACATTGGCTCTCTTTGTTGTTGTGTGCCTTCAAGTCATTTCTGACTTATGAGATTTGCCTTTGACTTAGTCTGAGGCTGAGAGAGTGTGACCTGTCCAAGGTCACCTAGTAGGTTTCCAAGGCTGAGTGGAAATTCAAACCCTGTTTGTCCAAGTGTTCTAGTCCAACACTCAAACCACTAAACCATGCAGGTTCCATATAATATCATATATAGGACTATACAGATGAACAACAAGGTCTTAACGTGATGGAGATAGATTTAACATCAGGTAAGAAGAGAGTTCTGCAAGTGCCAAACAACAAATTACACTGCGACCACATGTAACATTAGCCTGACAGCTGATTCTTCTTTGCAATGCACCCTTCTGAAAAGGTAATTCTATAGGTGGAAGTACTTAATCTTTTTCTTACCAACCATCCCTGCAACTCTCACTCTTCCAGTTGTCTCCTACTCTTTGTGTGGTTACAATATTATGTTTACTCTTTGATTTAGATCTACAATTCTGTGGGCTGCAATTGAGTTTTAGGGAGAAAGTGGCTGGTTCAGTAAGAGCTATTTCAGCAGCTTCTGTCAAGCTAAAATTACTCACAATTGTTTCATAATTTTGGTTTCTCCCTCTGAGTGTTGCACATTTAGCTACATCCATCACATTGTTTCAATTGGACTTCCAAAGTCTAATTTGGACTGGCTGAACATACCAAGGATGCCTAGTTGACTAACACTGAGGTCTGTGATAATACTGACGTATTAAAAGATGCTGGACTGATTTCCTTCTTGAGACCCAAACTAACTAAACCAGATTTTCTCAATCTGCTGATATTCAGTTGTGTTAAACTACAGCCCCTGTCACACTACCAACAGAGCCCCTGACCACTCTTGCTAAAGGTAAATGGAGTTGTAGCCCAACATATCTGGGATGTCCCAGACAGGAGAAGTCTCATCTCAGTCATTCCCCCTCCCCCCCGAATACCTACTGCCTAATAGACTACAGGAAGATATGGAGAGATAAATAACTAAAATGGGTGCCACAGGGTTCAATACTGGGCCCAGTGCTATTCAACATCTTTATCAATGACTTGGATGACAGAATTGGGGGCATACTTATCAAATTTGCAGATGACACTAAACTAGGATGAGTAGCTAATACCCCAGAGGACAGGATCAAAATTCAAAATGACTTGAATAGATTAGAAAGCTGGGCCAAAGCTAACAAAATGAAATTCAACATGGAGAAATGTAAGGTACTGCACTTAGGACGGCAAAATGAAATGCATAGATATAGGATGGGGGACACCTGGCTGAATGAAACGATGTGTGAAAGGGATCTAGGAGTCCAAGTAGACTACAAATTGAACATGAGCAAACAGTATGATGTGGTAGCTAAAAAGGCCAATGCAATTTTAGGTTGCATCAATAGAGGGATAGTGTCTAGATCAAGGGAAGTAATAGTGTCACTCTATTCTGCTTTGGTCAGGCCCCACCTGGAATACTGTGTCCAGTTCTGGGTACCACAATTCAAAAAGGATGTTAAGAAGCTGGAGCGTGTCCAAAGGAGGGCGACTAAAATGATGAAGGGTCTGGAAACCATGCCTTATGAGTAAAGACTGAGGAAGCTGGGGATGTTTAGCCTGGAGAAGAGAAGGTTAAGAGGTGATATGATAGCCCTGTTTAATATTTGAATGTTATATTGAGGAAGGAGCAAGCTTTTTTTCTGCTGCTCTAGAGAACAGGACCCGGAACAATGGATACAAGCTCCAGGAAAAGAGATTCCACCTAGACATGAATGTTGTGGAGTCTCCATCCTTGGAGGTCTTTAAGGATAGGCAGGATGGCCACCTGTCGGGGATGCTTTGATGGAGAGTTCCTGCATGGCAGGGGGTTGCACTGGATGGCCCATGTGGTCTCTTCCAATTGTATGATTCTATGATTCTATGAAATATGCCAGTATTAATTGTACTGCAAATATGTGAAGCCCAGATTAAGCTGCTTTTCCCAGTAGGAGCACAAAATGCATAGTACACACACTCCTAGAAACTCTTCATAGAAGAGTGAAACAGAAACTTATTCTACCTGAACTCCAGTTTCAAGCATGCTGTGACATCTGATTTTCCATTTCCTGAAAAAATAATAGTACACATGGATTGCTTGCTATAGAAGCAGCATCACATCATGCCTGTTCCCTTTGCATAATGAAGCAAGAGCCAGCAGCAACTCACACAGGAATAGGGTCACACTGGCAGCCAGCTGAACTTGAGCCCTATGGATCAATGGTGCTGCCCCATTCATGTCCGCCAAGCTGAAACTCAACACCCGTGCTCAATAATTTCAGGGGAGAGAGTAAGAGAAGAGCTACTGATGACTTCTCAGCTCTTCAAAGAAAAGAGCAAATTGAAAGGCTTGTCAGGAGTCAAAACAAAGCAGGGCAGGAATGTGCTGAATGTCAGAAAGGTTACAACCAGATGTAGAAAAGAGTGCTTGTTTAAGGAGGGAAATGGGCCAAGGGGCACATAGGTTTCTTCTGGTGTTTCCCATTCCTTCCATTAGAATGGTATAGGTGTAACATTTGTAATATTGAACAAGAAGCAACTGCCTCCAATGATCTTCTCTCATTTGAAGTCCTGTAACACAAACCTGAAGATTTTCCCCCTTTCTTGTGAGGTAATTTTAGTGTAACACTAGCTAATATAATTCTAATCCTTTTATCAAACCACTCTACCACTGTACCACTCCATACATGCAGAATCAAGTCCAACTCCACCATTTGTTCCACCCAACACAATGGCAAATTGATGAGAACTAAAGGGTAGAGCTGACCAATTCCAAACAGGGTAAAGAGATGCTCTATAATATAAAAACAAGTGGTGCACAGAATGGAAGCAAACTTCCTGTGAAGTGCTCACATACTCATTTTTTAAACCAACAACAACATCCTCCAATAATTTACATGTTAATCTATGATGGATTCACATATGTATTTATCATGTGAAGTCTGCTTTTTTCTCTGATCACTACTTCATAACACCCATCCACTTTGCATCTATAAAGGTCATAATAAAATTCTGAGTGCTGGTAGCTGCAAGAATTAGGTTTTTGCTAGCCTATGCACCAAGTTCCACACAAGCTGACATATCACGGCCTTCTGTATACACGAACCTCTTCAGTTATAGAGGTGCCACAATAAATAACAGTGATATTTCAAATGACATGGGTATGATAATGAAGAGCTATCCCTCTTCAACAAAGCTAAATTGTAGAATTAAATATTTATAAATGATATTTAGAACTCCCAAGCCTGTTAAAACCCTTTTTTACACAGATAATATATGTTGACACTGGAGAACCAAACCAGTTCAATGTGATTAAATACAGAAACAAATGACATGATTCACAGCCCTCTGTCCCAAAGAACTGACAAGGTGCTCAGTACACTTCTCTAGAAATCATTAACTGTTGTAGCAAGGCAAGTGCTCAAATTATATACAGACACAACTCAGTTAACAAAACCTCTGAGAAAAGAAGGTCCTTCTTACAAAGTACTTTTATGCCTTCTCATCCTCTGTCTAAATGGAAGTGTTTTTTTTTAGCTACATTGGCATTGTGACAATGGTGAAGGAGGAAAGAGAAACATATACTTTCAGTGTCAGGTTGCACCAGCCCATCTGCAGCAAACAAAGCCACAAAACTTGAGCTGGGAAATAATGGGATTCTACTCCAACTGATTCTGCTTTAGATGTGTGTCCCTCCCTATGACAGGCAAGGTGGTATTATTTATTTGTTTGATTGATTCTATCTCATCTTTCTTCCAGATTGGGACTCAAAGTGGCTTACAACAATAAGGAAAAACTATTCTTAAAAATCCAAAAGCAAAAAAACCCAAAAGTCAAAATAGGAACAGCAATAGCAAGTACATTTCTATACCACTTATCAGTACACTAGCACTCGCTAAGTGGCTTACAATGTGTACATCAATTGCCCCCAACAAGCTGGATACTTGTTGAAGAAACAGCAAAAGTAAGAGGTGAACATAAGTTGGATTCTGCCTTTCTTCCTTACCCAAGATTCAGCTCATGTTTATCTCGTGCCTTTGCCATATTTCTTTGGACAAATCTAAAAGAGACAATGCAACTACTGAGGTCATCATAGAGTAAATGTTGTTTCTGCTGTTGTGTACCTTCATATTGTTTCCAACTTATGTTAATTCTAAGACAAACTTATCTGGGTTACTCGCCCAGAATCACCCAGTGGCTTTTCATGGCCAAACAGGGAATTGAACTCTGGTCTCCAGAGTCATTGTCCAACTCTCAAATCACTACACCACATTGGTTCTCAGAGTAAAGGATACCTAGCCACAAATAATAGCTGCCCAACACACATCAAAAATAAAAAGGAGCAACATTTTCAGCATTTGATGCTGAAAAGGAGCAACATTTTATTCCACACCTTTAAACAAGAACAAGACCTGCAATTCACTAGAAGCAACATAATGGTCACAAGATGATATGTAAAGAGTTTTCTGCTACAGAATTGGCATGTATCATTAAAAAGCCCACATGGTGCAAGTGGTAAAAAGTCTTTCCATTCCTCTGCAGGTGTGTGTTGGAGGGAAAGATGTTGTTTGGCAGCTGTCCCCACCCTTCCTCCCCCTCTCTGCTGTTGCACAGATGTCCCGTCAAAAGGGCAAAAACACTGAATGACAGCAGATGCCCTATAAAACTGCCTTGCTGAGCAGGTCTGGCATCTTGTTGCAAAGTCTACACAGCCTGGCCCCCATGTGCAGGTAACAAGGGGAAAGGGGGTATACACATCAAAGGTTCAACATTTGCGAGGCACAGCACGCAGGAGGGCGTGAATTATAGGCTTTGAAGTTTTTGCGACAGAGTTGAGCGTGAAGATTGTTTAGAAACCACCATTTGCAGCTGCCTGTAAGGGCCAGGCAAGCCCTTAAAACAAAGGATCAGATTTAACAGGGACTGTTGGGGAGCGGAGGGACTGGAAACTCAGGCTGGGCCATTTCTTGGAGCCTTTTCTTTTCAGTGTATCTTCACATTGTAATCAAAAACCTTCTTCTAATTCCTGAGAACAGTACTCCTCCCTATGATCTCTCAGCTAAAACAAACAGGGTAGTTTTATGTGCCCTTTACAATAAATCAGGAAAATTAAGTCCAGCAGTTTAACAGCAATTGAGAGGAGCTACTTTTCCACATACTAGATATTTGGAACTTAATGCAAAAGACACAAAAATAAAATTATTTTTAAATGATGGCTTGATTCATAATAAATTTCTCAATAATCAAAAATTAAGAACTGTGCAAGTATATACTCATGTTCATCATCTCCCCAGATCTGAGAGCAGCAAGCAAAATGCCAGTGAGAAGCAGTATGCCATGTTACAGTTCACTTTCTTTACTATAATATCCAGCCCCCTGTCACCCCTCGATGGTTTATATCAAATTATTATCGAAAAGGGATGTTACAGGCAGCCAGCCAAAAGAGGGCACCCCAGTGCAGGGAAACAGCCATACCATATTAGGAAATAAGGATAGCTCAGTATGGGGGAATCCTGGGCACTTAGCCATGTTGGGATTGCCCAAAATCAGAATCAGCATAATCCTTTTCCCAAGGAGTGTGATGGCAGGTGCTGGACCTGGAAATTGCTTGCATACCACAGACAAAGGGAGGTTTCTTCTGGGAATGAAACTCTTTTGTTTACGGACTTTCACACCAATGGTCCATTCATTCTTTCATATCTCGTTCCATTCTTCCATCCTGCATAAATGGTTTAACTCCTAAAACACTGTCCCAGAACCCATTTCTTTCACAATATATGTGCCTGGACAATAGCAATTTGGTCTAGTTTGAAGCCAGACAGAACCTTATTTCAATTTCAGCTGGTCACCTCAGCAGCTGGCCATCCCATGTATCACAGGCAGCTACTGCGCCATCTCCATTCTAGTAACCCCATGATTGGAACTATGCTTGAGGATCAGTATACTAGTGCCTCTTTACAACCATGCAAGTCGATATCTTTCACTGCCTTTGCATCACTAGTTCTTTTGTGCATGTGTGAAAGAGGATGTGTGTTTAACATGTCTGTTGATATCTATTTTATAAATACTATAAACTTATTTGGAGCCTGTTTTTGGAGTTCTTTGGGACTTGGAATTAGTATAAAAAGGCTTAAGATCCTGGCCTGTATGTTACCAAAGCCCTCCCATTATTTACTATTGAGCTAAATCAATATCCCCATTGAATGCTATTAAAATTCAAGTGGCCAATACAAAGGATGGCTAATGTCCTCAGGGTTTTGCAAAATACCAGGGTTTAAGGTAAAGACAGTTTGTATCTATTCCATTTTTTCCAACTATGAAAGCCTACACTGGAAAGAAATGAAGGCTAGAACAGTATTAATTCCACAGCCAAAAAGAGTATCTAACAAGAGAACTATGACTTCAGCTAGGCCAAACCTTCACTCAATCAAGATGGACTGGGAAAGAACGTTCAGTGAACCCCTTTATCAAATGTTCATCAATGGGCCAAAATTAATGGAATACCTCAACTGTGGTTGTTGTTAACTGTCCTCAAGTCAACCTCAACAATGGTGACCCTGTGGATGAGACATCCTGAAGCTACCCTATCCTCCATTGCTCTGTTTAGGTCATGTTGGTTCAGGCCTGTGGCTTCCCTGATTGAGTCTAGCCATTTGGCGTGCAGTCTTTCTCTCCTTTTACTGCCTTCTACCCTTCCTAGTATTATTGTCCTGTCTAATGAGTCATGTCTTCTCATGATATGACCGAAGTATGACAGTCTCAATTTAATCATCTTGGCTTCCAGGCAGAGTTCAGGTTTGATCTGTTCCAGGACCCATTTGTTTGTCCTTTTCACTTTCTATGGTATTCTCAGCACTATAATAATAATAATAATAATACAATTTATTTATAACCCGCCCCTTTGAGATCAATTGGGGCGGCTAACAACAATAAAATACAATTACATCAAATAAAACAAACTACATCCCTTCCCCCATTAAAAAATATTAAATCTGTTACAGATTAAAACCAATAATATATATAAAAAAATACAATTTACAATAGACAAACAGGCAACACGGCAACATTCTAATTTATTTTTGAGGGGACATTGGGGGGGTCCTCTGAAGAAGGGGTCCCTGAGGCCAGGGTTATCTATCCTAGAAAGGCCTGCCGGAAGAGATCCATCTTGACAGCCTTTTTAAAGCTGTCCAAAGATGTAATTGATGGATCTCATCTGGCAGGCCATTCCATAATCTAGGGGCGGCAACAGAAAAAGCCCTCTGGGAACTGGCCAAAAGTCTAGATTTTTGTGACTGCAGCAAATTCCTCCCAGAGGACCGGAGTGCACGGGGGGGGGGATTATATAGGAGGAGGTGGTCCCGGAGATAGCTTGGATCCAAGCCATTTAGGGTTTTAAAGGTGATAGCCAACACCTTGTACTGGGCCCAGAAACTGATAGGCAGCCAGTGTAAGGATCTTAATACCGGGGTAATATGATCCCTCCTGGATGTTCCCGATACTATTCTGGCTGCTGTATTCTGTACTAACTGTACTAACTGTAGTTTCCGCACCAGGTACGAGGGTAGCCCCATGTAGAGCGCATTACAGAAGCACCACAGCTCAAAAGAGCTTATTTTCTTCTTATCCACTTTCTTCACTGTCCAGCTCTTGCATCTGTAATTGGTGATGGGGAACACCATGGCCTGGACAATTCTTAGTGTTCAGTGGTACATCTTTACACTTTAGGATTTTATCTAGTTCTTTCCTGGCTGAAATTTCCATTCTTACTCTTTTTATTTCTCTGCAGTCTCCATTTTAATCAATGTTTGTACCAAGGTACATGAAATCGTCTTAACTATTTTTATTCCCTCATTATCTAGGTTGAATTTATATAGATTCTCCATGGACAGTATTCTTCCCCTTGATGTTCAGCAGTAAGTCTTCTTTTGCACTTTCTTCTTTGACCTTTGTTAGTAATTGTTACAAGTCTGTTATGGTTTTTGCTAGTAGTACGGTATCATCTGCATATCTTAGAGTGGTGCTGTCCCTTTCTCCTATCTTCACTCCTCCTTCTTCTGCCTCCAGACCTGCTCTTTGTATGTTTTCTGCATACAAATTGAATAGATAAGGTGACAGAATGCATCCCTCCCTGACCCCTTTGCCAAATGAGAACCATTCTGTTTCTCCATGTTCTGTTCTCATCATAGCCTCATGTCCTGAGTACACATTTCTCATCAGTACTGTCAAATGTATTTACACTCCGATGTCTTCAAGAGCTTTTCATGATCTATGTAGTCAAGCCTTTTCTTTAGTCTATGATTTTCTTCAGGAATTGCTTAGTATGCTCCATTAACCATTTATGTTTGCAATGTAACTTTGCGTGGAAAATTAATGCTATGGTCCTATAGTTACTGCAGCCTTTTGTATCTCCTTTTTTGTGGATTTGGATGTATACTGATCATTTCCAATCTACAGCCTTTTGTGTCTCCTTTTTTGTGGATTTGGATGTATATTGATCATTTTCAATCTGTTGGCCACTGTTTTTCATATTTGTTGACATATTTTAGTTACAGTATTTCTAGAGTTGATTTGTGTGTGTGTGTGTGTATTGTAACAGTTCAGCCGGAATTATCACCTGTTCCTGGTGATTTATTTTTCCTAATATCTCTTACTGCAGCTTCCAACTTGCTCTCTAGGACTTGGAGTTCATCTTTGTAAGGTCCTTTGTTCTACATGTCCTTCATTTTTTCTTCTCTTTTGTATAGCTCTTCTGTATATTGCTTTCATAGTCTTTTTAGTTCTTCTTGATCTTGTAGTGTGTTCCTCTTCTGATCATAGAAAATCCCCACACTTGGTATGGACTTTCCTTTGAGTTCCTGGATCATGAGGAAGAGGTCTTGTTCTTCCTTTTTTGTTGTTGTCTTCTATTTCTTTACATTATTGTAGCAGTCTTCTTTATCCTTGTGCATAAGTTGTTGGACAGTTGAATTCATGGTTCTGGTTTTGTTCCTTTCTCCCCTTCCTTTTGCTTCTCTTCTTTCCTTTACTGTTTGAAGCATTTTTCTGTTATCTCTCTCTCTCTCTTTCTCTCTTTTTGGCTGCTGTTAGTGTCTTTCTGCATTCTTCCTTGATTATGTCCTTGGCTTCTGACCATAGTTCGTCTGGTTCCCAATCTATTTTGCTTAATATTTTTTTCAATTTTGTTAATTCTGTTGATATATTGTTCAGACCATATTTTGGTGATGGCTGTTCTTGTTTTCTTCTCCAACCATATTCTAATTTTTGATATAAGTACTTCTTGATCTGTTCCACAATCTGCTCCTTGTCTTGTTTTGGAACAAGCATAGAGCTTCTCCATCTTCTGCTCCCATTTATATAGTCTATCTGATATTTATACTGATCATCTGGTGATGTCTATGTGTATAGTCTCCTTTCTGGCTGTGAAGCAGATATTTGAAATGAACAGATTGTTGGCCTCACAAAATTCTATTAGTCACTCTCCTGCCTAGTCCGAATTTGCCTACTGTTTTTGCCTCTTCTTTGACTCTTACTTTAGCATTCCAGTCATCTATACTTAGTTTGAAGTCCTGTGTTGGTGTGTTGTCAATTTCTTCCTGGACTCTTTCATAGAATCTCTCAATTTCTTCTTCTTCTGCCTCTATGGTTGGCACATATATTTGGATTATGATGAGAGATTATGGTGGTGGTTCCTTCAGGGAAACAAACCCATTGGATCTCACCCAAAATATGGGTTTCTTAAGAATAACTGCAGCAGGATCCAAATTCCACCCCCACAACCCCCATCTGATTCTAAAAATCAAATCTAGCAGTCACTAGAAGTCACCCTTTTTTCCCCATTGCCAAGGTTTTTTTTTTTGAGGGGGGGGGGGGTCACAGTTTAAATTATGTAAAAGCAATAGTCATAGAGGCTTTCAAGAGCAGCAACTGGTCTACTATGGACCTTTGGGGAGGTGCAGTGGCTTTTGGGATTTCAGGGTCTTGTGGGATGCAAATGAGTTGGGACTAAAGAGCCCAGACTATTTTGTGAGTGGTGATCATCTAATATTCAAACAAAAAAAAAATCTAGGGAACACTTCCTGATACTATAATATAGGAGCTCTCCAATGCAGTTACCACTGGAAATGTTTGTACCTACTAGTGCAATTAAACAGCTTCTTGCTCGGTAACTTGGTGCACCTGAGTCTGAGTCACATAACCGCTCATAATGCCAAATGCAGTATTATATTTCCTCCTCCATATGGAACAGGACCATATCAATGCATTCACTTAGACATTTAGCTTCATGTGCTCCTGGAGATTCGTCCGGAAACCATCTTGCACAGAGCTACCTCCCATTAGGTGAGTTCAGGTAGGAATATAAAGAAAATTCAGAAGTATTCAAAAATGGACAAAAACTTGTTTATTGAGTCTAGGGAAATCTTGCCAAGAAGAATCCTGGAGTGATTAAATTCTTCACAGTTCGGACATAATTCTGAGGAGTGTGTGTGTGTGTGTGCACATGTGTGTATTGCAGAAAATAGCATTATCTCATCAGAAAAAAAGTACTCTGCTACAGAAGTGTTATTTTTTGTGCACAAAATGCTGTTTCCTGCACACAAAACGCTTTCTGTACAAAAATAATAATAAAAATTTGTGCAGAATATGTTCCCCAAAACAGTATCTTTAGCACACAAAACAATATTCCTCACAAAAATGCTTCCTGCACAGAAATACCATGTACAAATTTTGATCAGAAAAAATAATTAAACTGTGAAAAATCTTCAAAACTTATGCTGCTTTTAAAAACTTTCCCAGAGCAAGAAGAATGCTAAAATTCCTCCTTGATTCCTTCAAGAATGAAATTCATAAATAACACCCCCAGTTTCATGCAATGAATCTCAACAACACCTTTACAGAATTGTGTAGTGACCCTTCTTATGCCTTTGCTCCCTACAGGGCTTCTATATACAAAATATATGAGGACAAAAAAAATGCCTTCAACTTCCTCACATTTTAAATGTACAAGTAAAGAACAATGAGCAATTTCTCTCCATGCACTTTTATTTCCGTGAAAACTTCTAAGCTTTCCTCCACTTGATGTTAGCAGGCTCTCTCCTGGTGGCTTTGCTGTAGCTCCTGTTTGAAGTTGCTCCAGATGGGAGCCTGGCCCAAAGATAAATAAACCAATCAAGTCTGAGAAAACAATCCCACAACCCTCCTGTCCTATTCCCTGCACCAATGAAGGAAGAGGGCCAGAAGAAATGCTGTGATGCAGGGACTACCTCCTTCCATCTACCATTAAAAACTCTTCCTCTTGACAGTGTTCAATGTGGTCTGTTTGTATGGGATTTGTTTTTCTAACATGGTGAACACATGGACTGTCCAAACCCCATTTATTTTACCTTAGGGATCCTGGAGCTTTGAGTCCAGAGTCTTGCAAGATATTTTTGTACTAAAACTTTCTTTTTCCATAAAGGAGGGGAAATCCATGTAGTGGTAACCGTGACAAGTGAAAAATCTGGAATTTTGCTAATTGGGGGTAGAATGTAATTCACTTATATCCGTTCCATCGGAATATAAAATTAGAAAATAAAAGAGGCTGTGTGCTTTTTGCCCTGGTTTTCAAGTAAATTCCACTTCTCCATCATTATAGCAGGGACTATTGCTACCACCAAACTATTTTATCTCATTTAAACTATTTAATCACATTTCATTTCTCAGGGGGAAAAAATGTTGGGAAGGCTGGTCCAATGCTCTGTTTCACAGCATGCCCATTTGCCCTAGAAAAAATCTTTTTAAGAAGAAAAGAATAAAATCATTCCCAATATCACCTGGTAAGATAAAAGGGGACAAGGCAATAGAGATAGTAGAGGAAGCTATGGAACACATGTGGTGGTGCTGGTGAAAGGGAGAATAAGTAGTGAGGGTCAAGGGCAACAGGGTTTGGGAAAGCAACAAGGAGCACAGCAGGGTGGTTAGGACTGATAGGGGAGAGCTGGTATAACACAGCAGAAAGTGTGAGCAAGCATGGTGTAGTGATTGAGTGTTGGACTGTGACTCTGGACACCAGAGTTTGAATTCCTGCTTAGCCATGAAACCCTCTAGGTGACCCCGGGCAAGTCACACTCTCTCAGCTTCGGAGAAAAAACCCAATGATAGGTTCACCTTAGGGTTGCTGTAAATTGGAAATGACTAGAAGGTACACAACAACAACAAGAAGCAACTGACCTATATGGGAACATAAGGGGTAGCAGAAGCAAACTATGGGAACGATAAAGAAGAGGCGTACATGTATATGAGAGTGTGTGCACAGGAAGAGGTATTAAGTGTAGATAAGAGTACTGTATACATATGATTGTGTGATGTTGTTGCGAATAAGAATTGAGAGTGGAGTCAAAGGCTTTTATGGCTGGCATCCATAGTTTTTTGTGGGGCTTTTGGGCAATGTGGCCATGTTCTATAAGAGTTCCTTTCTGACGTTTCACCAGCATCTGTGGCTGGCATCTTCAGAGAAAGATTTCTCTGAAAGTTTATCTGAAGATGCCATGCACAGATGCTGGCGAAACGTCAGAAAGGAACTCTTGTAGAACATGGGAGTTTATCACATGGGAGGAATTTCTCTCAATTGTGAATGGAGCCAATTCGCAATTACGTGAATTCGCTAATTTAGCAAATTTATGTTAAATCTGATTGCGTTCGGAATGCGTACAGAATAACTTCCCATTTCCCGAAAATGACCCCCCCATTGCCCGAAATTGTGTGAGATACTCTAATACACAATTACGTGAAACCCCATGATTGCGTTCGGAATGACTTCCCATTGCCCAAAATTGCGTGAGATATACTCATTCGCAATAACGTGAAACCCCATGATTGTATTCGGATTGCCATTGGATTATACCCCCAAATTCCGTCGTATGATAAACTCCATGGCCACATAGCGTGAAAGCCCCACAAAAAACTAAGAATTGAGAGTGATTGTGCATACAAGGATGGCTGATGATACTGGGCAAGAAAGAGTGTAAGCCTATGATTAGGGAATAAAAAGAGGAGAGGGGAACTAAGTGGATACAAAATTAATTAAATAAGAATAGAGGGGTTTGGGGGAACTAATCTGTGAATGATCTTTACCTAACCAGGAAAAATAAAAGTTAGAATTTATTCAGTAGTGTTTCAGATAAATACTTCTGGAAAATGGGTATTTTGCTATACTATCCAATATGTAGTTTGGTAGTTGGACCTAACCTCTCCCTTGTATTTTTGGGCAAATTACTTATCTCTAAGCTGCATCTGTTTTCCTTCTTAGTTTTGTTGAGCTACATTAGGTCAAATGTGTGATTTGGTATTTGTAGTTCAAATCCAACCTTTGTCTTATAGTCAAATTTTTGAAAGAGATTATGGCTACGCAGACCCGCAACCCCATAGCATTCATTTTGTGACTAACCATGTTCAGTGGCAACCATTCTGTGGTATGACTTATGACGGTATCTAAAATCCCCAAATATGCTCAGTTACAAAGTCAAAATAGTTGGGGACTATCTCTGAAGAGGAAGTTCAAGCCTACAGAAAAATATCTGAAACACTCTTATACTTGGGTTGCTACCATTTCTGAGCAGCAAAATTCAAAGAACTCATGAGTTCCATTGAACAAGACCTAAAACTGGAATATGGTCCTAGACCACTTTTTCGGCAAGTACAGAAGCCATCTATCCATCTATAATATGCCCCAGTGCAATGGACTTGTGTGATCTACAGCATGCCTACATGTACAGCATCTACAGTATACTCACATCTCCTTTGAGGTCACAGACTAGTTCTTTTTTATGGGGAGCCCTGGTAGCACAGTGGTTAAATGCCAATATTGCAGTCACAAGGTTGCGAGTTTGATCCTAGGGGTGCCAAGGTTGACTCAGCCTTCCATTCTTTCATAGTTCAGTAAAATGAGTACCCAGGTTGTTGGGGAAAGTTAACTTATACATTGTAGACTGCTTAGAGAGTACCGAGTTCTTTGATAAGCAGTATAGAAATGTGTACGCTCTTGCTATTTTATGTGGGGAAGAGATACTGTCCATGCACAAGGAACAATTTCTTGCTGTGATGCAATTCTATCATAGGTCTCCATGGTATATGCACACACACACACAAACACACATACATGTATGCACACACATGCACACTCATACAGAGCAAGAAGGGTGTGAGATAGGAGTGCAATGCATCTTAGAGTAACCTGATCTGTTAACACAAGCTCCCTCTTGATGTGGGTAGCCTGCTCTTTACAGCATTAAGGCAGCAACATTTCATGGAAAATTCAATAAATAGCCTCTTGTCCAGCCAGACGTCTGTAAACAAAGGCTTCCAAATTCAATCAGGCAGTGGCCTCTCTGTGGTGTTTATAGGCAAGAGTAGAGATATGAGACACAAAGAGAAAGATTGGGGGGGGGGGAGAAAGAGAGAGAGAAAGAGAGAGAGAGAGAGAGAGAGAGAGAGAGATTGTGTGTTTATATGTAGGACTCTTTGACAAATTGTGAGGGAAAGGAAATTTTTGTTACCACAAATTTAAATTCTTTGTTGTGTCTAGAGAACTGTCTCTATAGTTTGGTTGTAAAAGAAACGCTGACTTCTGACTCTAGCATGAGTAATCTCTCTGGTTTCCCATACTAGAACTGAAATGCCAAAGCCCCTCAATCCCTACAAATTAATCCAATATACAAAAATATATATTAAAAAGCAAATATAATATTTTCATATTAAAATGCAAAGATTGAAAATGTAAGAAAACAAACAGAAAAGTCTTCTTCTCCTGAAGTATTCTGTCCAGCTTCCCAAATCAGGTGACCTCAAAGCACACTGAAAGACAGGAATTAACACAGAAGATCTGAAACAAAATGCTGCTATAGAGAGTTGATCCTGTTCAGTGTTTCAATCAGTATGCCAAGCCCTCTTCCAGAATACTCCCTTCCACCTCTCCTCAAACATGCTCATTCTTCACTGGGCCATTTTGGGGTGGTCCTTTCTACTTTGGGATATGAAGAAGTTTTTTTACCATTCTCTTCAAAAAAGTCTTAGCTGAAAAGGCTGCAAAGACTATGTTGGTCCTCCTACTGCACAGGCTGAAAGCTCCTGAAGGGGGACTCTTCCCCACAATACTATAATCTGTTTTGATACATTCCCATTGGTACTCTTTTCACCCACAGAATTATGTATCTCTCTCAGATCCTGTCTCCCATTTGAACAAATGTTTTCATTCTCCCATGGTCTAATTTAAAATGCTGTTTTCAGTACACTAGTATTGTTTCTTTTGTTCCTGTTTGCTATTGAAAAATAATCTTCTTAAATCCCTAGCAAATTTTTAAATAATTTATTCCAGATTATCTTTTACTGAACTGCTAGATTAATTTAAAAAGAATGCAATACTTATTATGAAACCTATAAGAGCTTGTTGTCAAAATACTATGAAGTATTTTCTTCATAGGTCTGGAGTGGTAGAGTGAGTTGCATGTGGCATATGGCTGCCCTAAACCATTGAAATGGAAAAGCATTCCAGTCTCTGAGCACTGAACCACCTCTTCCTTAGAGTCCTTTCCCTCCTCTATGTAGAAGCAGCTCTTCAAACCTCCTAATCATACTGATGATCTGGAGCAGAGAAATTTAATGAGCATACTTTCTCAACTAAAAGAAATGTAGAAGGCTAGAGAATATCTAGTCTAAGCTTACTGATGAATGAAGCTTTCTGTGTCACCCTTCCTCTCTTTTTCTTCCTCTTGTATATGACCTCTTGCATTCCCTACACCTTGACTCACAGGACAGGAAGCAACAGGTGGAAGAGAATTAGAATTGTGAACAAGGAACAGTGATATCTCAGGCACTTTAGGAAATTACTTCTGAGACATGACCTGCTTTATGTAATTTCATTTTCCAAGACTGAGATGTTTTAAAAACTGAGTTTAGCTTATACTTTTAGATGTAAAGTTAAAACATTGCATATACACTAACTAGGTTAAAAACATAACGTAGAGAGCAGCCTTCACACATTCGCATATGTACACACAAATTTAGGCAAGAAGCTATTGTACAGTACTCACTCTCAAAAAATCTGTGCAAAGGGATCTTGTAGCACCTTTGAGACTCACTGAAAGAAGCTAGTAACATGAGCTTTGCAGACTTGAGTCTACTACCACACTGATTTTCCAGACTAATATGGCTATGTCTTTGAATTCTTTTATTCTATATTGGTAAACATTTATATAGATCTATTATCACCAAGATCTGTTCATTTGTTTTCAGTAGTCTATTTAGAAGAAGAGGAAATGCTCAAAGCTTCATAAAGTTCATGCTTGTCCAACTCTAAATTAGTGCTAAAAGCATTTGAACATTGTAACCTTAGCCCTCTTTCACTGCCCCAGCACTTAGTAGCCTGACATCATTTTTTGTCTCTGCTGTCCTCTTCTGGGAAGTATGGAACAGCTTCTCAATGACTTGAAATTAAAGACACCCAACAACAGCAGCAGCAGCAACAGACAAATATGGGGGTGTAGTGGGGGGGGGGAGGTTTAGAGTTTCATTATTATCTGATATCATGAATTTTAGTTTGATCAGATCTCTCTGGGTAGCTATATATAAAGAGAACTTTAAAAAAACTTATCATGATATTAGATTAAAAATAGCAGCAGATTGTAAATAAGGAGGAATGAGCAGCAATTGTCACTAAAAATAAATGAGAACTTAAAAGACATGGAAATTTTCAGTATTTCTTTTAGAAATCTTTTAGAAGAGAGTTCCAAAAGTGCTTTGTCAGCCATCATTCACCTTACCTTAGAAACTGGGGGGCATCTGAAGACAATTTCAGTACTCAGGCTTAGAAAGGAATAAGTAGTCTTTAAGACAATGGAAGGGCTGGCTTTACCATTAGGATGAATGAAGTCATTGTTTAAGGAAGCAGATACTGTAGGGGATCAAATCCTTGGATATTCCTCCTGCACCTTGCCTCTACACATTCCCATTTGCTGAAGGAGAATGCTTTGGGTGCCACATGGCCTGCACTTGTCTGATCCCCTGAACTAGATCATTATGTGCAGATGTAATGAAAGAGGTCCTATATAGCCACTACAGAAATGTGTGAATCAATCCAGTGTGAGTCAATGCAATTCATCAGTTTATCTGCAGTATTCTAAACCAATTCAAACTCACTATAAATCTTCAAAGGTAAGTCCCATATAAAACACACTGTAGTCATCTGCTCTATAACTTTTAACCAACTGTTCTGCAGCAGTATAGACTCCTTATACAGGTCTACAGTGAGGGGCAAGTAACCCAACTAAAAGTTGGGTGTTATCTGATGCCAAGGGCGGGACTTCCACCCTCTGGGGGTGGAACTTCCAGGGTGGGACTTTGCCCCCACGCCTTTCCCTGCCCCGATTGCTTACCCAGAGGGGCGGGATATAAATAAATATTTGTTATTATTTATTTCCAGCTGTCTCCAGAGTGGCAGCTAGAGACTGGGAAAGGGGCACGCATGTGTTCTTCTCCCCCCTCCCCCCAGCACCTTTCCTGGCCTCCAGATGCCTCTGAAGAAAGGTCTGGGAGGAGAACAGGCACACATGTGTTCCTTCTTCTCCCCCCCACCCCATGCCTTTTCCAATCTCAAGCTGTCACCGGAGGCCAGGGAAAGTCTGAATGTGCCTGTTCCACCTTCCCTCCATCAGGTGCCAGGCCAAATGAAGTTGTGTGCCATCTCTGGTACATGTGTCATAGGTTTGCCATCACAGACATAGAGACTATAAGGAAAGTAGCCAGACTGTTAGGGTCAGAGTTTGCCGCACCTGAGCATTTAAAGATAGAGCTAGATCTAATATTGCCTCCAAGGAACAAATCTGATTATACAGGGCAGGAATGGGCAATGTCAGCAGGCTCTGGGGCCAGTTTTTTTACCTTTGGAATGCTCTGGGATCTCAGGGATTGCCAAAAATGTCAAACTATGAAAATAAATAAATGATGGAGTGGACTATAGTCCATCAAAGCTTATTTTAGAAATTTCTTTTTCCTTCTCAGTCTCAAAGGTGCTACTGAATTCCTTTATGTAATTTTATGCTAAAAATAAAAAGTCAGACTGGAAAATGACCACAAGCCCATTTGGGGGGGAAAAACAGGCCTCATTAAACCATCCTGATGCCCTCTAGGAGAAGTGATACATCCACTCACACATTTGTCAGAAAAAGGACAACCTGGGACAATCTGGAGAAACAACTGGGAGATGCATGTGACTCCAAGATTATATTTTGACCACTCCTGCTTTGGGGTGGTGGTGGTGGTGGTAGGGTTCAGAAAGAAAACACTGAATTTTACATCTTAAGCCAGACAAACCACTACCCACTGTGCCTCTGTCTTGCACCCAAGTCCTCCTCTGGCACACTCCTTTTTTATTAAAAAGAGATGCTCCATCTCTCTCCTTTATATGTGAACAGAGCAAAGACATGACAAGAAATGCATTCTCACTGCTAAACAGATCTATTTTGGATTCTTAGTTAACACCATTATACACCTAGATTACACTAGTATGCCATGCTTAAAAATGCATAGATAAATGTAAATTCCAGTGCCAGCCCTTGGAATATGTGTAAATTAATAAAAGTGTGTGTGTGCAGAATGCTGTCATTACTACACATTTGTGTCTGTATTTCTAGGAAAAGAGCTTCAAAAAGAGTGTGACTTCAAGGTACGTAGTTTCATCTCTAACACTTCTCATTTCAGAAGCTTAACCTTGTTAATAATCAACTGCACTTCAAGAATTTTTGAATGTTAACCTTAAGAAATTACCCTTATCTAGCTCTAATGCAGCAAGCTGAATTAATTTTTTTTCTTATCAAATGGGAGATTTTTTTCAAATGGGAGATTTTTTTCCCATAAAACAAAAAGTAAGAACTGCAAAATTATAATCTTTCAAATATCTCAAAGGCAGAAATGTATATGAGAACATGAATTCACATGTGATTTCCTGTTCTGATGGAATGCAGGAGGGCAGTTTTGACACTTTAGGTTATTCCTCCCACAGAGCTTATAGGCATGTTGCTAAATGAGGTTCCTTCCTAAAATCCATATCCATATCCAACTAGTACTAAAAGTTAATGTTACTTCCATGGATTCATAAAAAAGGCTTAAAAATTAGTAATAGCAATAGCAAGTACATTTCTATACTGCTTATAAGTTTACTTAAGCACTCCCTAAGGGGTTTACAATGTGTAAGTTAATTGGCCCCAACAAACATGTGCCTGTTCCTCCTCCTCCCAGACCTTTTTAGCGACCTACGGAAGGATGCAAGGCTGGAGCTCTGCCTGGGATCAAACTCACAACCTTGTGGCTGTGAATGTCTGTAGTACTAGCATTTAACCACTGCGTCACCAGGACTCCTGGTGCATTTTAAAAGCATTAAAATGCCGTTTACATAGATGGTTAAAGGGCATGGCATCAAGGGATGCCCTTGGTACTTCCACACAGGTGGCCTATGGACAAGTAAAATCCAAATTCAAATTGAAAGATAAGACATTCCACCTAAACATTAGGAAGAACTTTTTTTTACTGTTAGAGATATTCAGCAATGGAATAGATTGCCTCTGAGGGTGATGGACCCTCAGAGTCTTTTAAACAGAGCTTGGATGGGCATATTTCAGGAAAGCTTTAGCTGTGAATTTTGGCATGGCAGGGGGTTGAACTAGAGGGTCCCTGCAGCTCCTTCTAACTCTATGATTCTGTGACTCAGTAAAAACTTTAAAAGAAAAATTCATCAAGCCTACGTGGAATCAAGCTGAAGCCCTGCCACTTGATTGTGAGACAGGGGCACACTCAGCCCTCTGAAACCAAGATTCTTTCAGGAAGCTGTTCTTGCCTGTTGAATTCCATGGGAGGCACACAAAAGGATATATTTCCCCATCCCTAGATGTGTCTGTGTGGTCCATTCTGATATTAAGCCAGAAAGTTACTTGTGGAGGCAAAATGTATAAGGAAAGAATGCAGCACACCAGGGCTTGGCAGTGGGAAAGGGAAATCCCTTCCAAAGTTAAACAAGCTCTTCATGAAATTCCCTCCCCTTTTGCTCCCTCCTCCTTGTCCTCAGTGATTCAAGGCTGATAGGATCCATCTCTACAGGAAAGTGTCCAATTTGTCATGTCATGCCCAGCTGTTAACCTCCTGTGGTGGAGCCATAGGGAGGACTTGCTTTCTCCTATTTATTTATTTGCTACTTGGACAATGGGAGCCCAGGGCCTGCTGGGCTCTTTGTAATAAAGCCACCAACCATTTCCCCTCCTCCCCCAGAATCTCACCCCCCCCCCATGTCAACAGTACCAGCCAAGCTGCAGGTGTCACTGGGTATTAACCCCTTCTTTGCAGGATGCTCTACTGAAAGGCAATAACAGATGGGAGGAGGCAGAGGGAGGAGCAGAGATGAGAAAACCTGGGTTTGTTCCAAAGCGTAAAAGGCCAACTGATAACCATTGCTCCGGAAAGCTTACTGCACCACTGCAGGGATGTTTAGCAAGGATGTTTAGCAAGGGAGCAGTCGGGCAAAAAGAGGGAAAAAAGAAGTTAAAGAAAAGAAGGAATTGCCTAGCCACCCAAAGAAATGGTGAGGGCGTGATGGGGTGGGGGGGAATGGCTGGCATGCTCACTACAACCCCTTAGCAACAGTTCCCAGGAACTTGGCAGAAAACAAGTACAGTGCACAGGGACTAGTGCTAGTGCTTGCTCTCAGTTCCAATGGGTCCTTATTTATTATAACCTGATAATGTTATTCAAGGGCTGCAGGTTTGTTGCCACTATGAGAAGCACCAGAAAGAGAAAGAAGAAGCTCCCAACTCTTCCCACAGCAAACAAAAAGGTTAGCTTGTGCATCTGCATGAAGAAACCTTCTGTCACTACCACCCTCCTATTTTCATTTCACTCTGAAGCACAAACAAAGTGGGGAAATGGCATGGTTTCATTACGAACATAACTAAACACCTGTGTACTAAAGGCATCAGATCCTGTCTGATATTTGAAGCTAAGCAGGGTCAACTGAGGTTAATACTTGTATGGAAGACTGCCAATGAACCTGATGCTGTAAGCTATATTTCAGAGGGGGAACTGGCAAACTATCTGTCTAACTATTCCTTGCTTCAGAAAACTCATTCATGGAGTAGCTGTAAGTTGACAGGTGACTTGAAGGCACATACACACTCAGGCTGTGTGTTAACCTCAGCTTACTAATTACATAAAGACTAGGAGTGGGGGTTAAGAAATGATAACCTAGAGAGAAACTGCAAGAGGACAGCTTAACAGACAGATGCTTTTGTCATTTGAGGTGGCAGGGGGTTGGACTGGATGAACCTTGTGGTCTCTTCCAACTCTATGATTCTATGAGAGTCTTTCTGTCAGTGAAAAATGTAACTAAAGACTTTGGGTAGTAGAAAGGAAGTAGCAACCCCCCCCCCTCATTCTAGTGACAGAAGCCTGCACATTTCAAATCTCTGTCTCATCCCAAATTCTGCTACCCATTTGCTCAAAGTGTTACATCAGGCCCAAGACAAGTGCTCTCCAAAACTGAAAGTGCAAAACAAATGTGATGTAAAATTTTGTATGCAGTTGCTTGTTTTTAAATTGCAGTTTAGATAGCAAGTTTCCCCCCACCCCCCACCCCACCTCCTGAAGCACAAGTTTTGTTAGGAAAAATATCAATCAGCTCAGCATGAAATGGCGAAAGAGGGAGCGAATCCCTTGTCAAGCATGATTTGGCACTTGATAAAAGAATCTGACTGCCAAACGTTTATGGAGTTCTCCTTTGTTAAGCTTCTAAAAAAATAAGGAGGTAATTTGATAACAAGGTTTAAAGACTGCCACAGGAAGAGTTACTCTGCATTAAAGGACTTTAGATGCAGTTTAAAGAGAAATAAATAGAGGTGCATTTATGTTCAAAATCAGGCAGGACAGAAAGAGGGGAGAGAGGAGATACCAACTTTCGTCATGTCAACTGTTAAACTATTTTTTTAAAAAAGGTTTTCAAAATGAAAAGACAGGAATGAAGTTTGGCCTTTAACAGTGGCAGACAGTAGTCTTTTGACAGAAGCTTTCCCCAAGACTTGCATCTTTCAAATCCAGAAAACAATCCTTAAAGAAACAAGACAAATGAATGAACTGTTAATTACTAGACTGAATTCAATGATGAGATCATACATGAAAACAAAACTGAATTGTCCTTGTGAACCCTTCCAGGCTTAAAATCTGGAAACATTACAGTTCATGTGAGACACTTACATTTACACTTAAACACATGCATGCACTCACACACACACACACAACATTAGAATTCATTCCATTAGTTTTAAATTCACTATTCTCAATGTAGTCCACATACAAATGGATGTCTTTTCTCTGTGGTGCCAATAAGACTTTTTCATCTCTAATGTAAAAAGTGCATACTTATCTGTAGTACTATATATATATATAATATAAAATCACATTTCATGCAGAAAATTCTTGGTGTAAAGTTGGCTAAATTAGACGTCCCGAATTTTATAACCACAAGGTACAGTATTTGTGCCAGGTTGTCAGATGATCTGGCAGTTAGGGCCCACATACAAAGGTACCTGTTTACACAAAAGGCACTCCTGTGTGGTCATAGATTGGCCTCTGAAAATCATATGCAATAACTATCATTACAGATGTCGTGGTTCTTAGCCTATTTATGTCTTACCAAAAGAAAAGTTAGTATGCATACTAAGTGTCCCTGTGATCCTTTAATCCTTAATTGTCAGTCCACCAATCTACCAAGATGGGAGATACTTTCATAACAACAGCCTCATTCACATGTAGAACAGTACTAAGAATAAAGTCACAGAACAGCCTATCTTTCTGTTCAGAAAGATTGCTAAAATCCTGCCAAAATAAAGCATTTTGCCATCTTCACCTTACATTTAAGAAAACTGAAACATTGTTTGAGCAATGCCCCCCACCTCACAGGACCTTTGCTAACTCCATCCCACATTGTTCAGGAGGGGGCTGCGACCTTTGGGGAGGGTTTTCAGGATGGGGGCACAGGAAGCTTCAGACAGATAGGAAGGGGTGATAAAGTTTATTTTCATCAACTTCCTTCTGTTCACTTATCTTAGTTCCAAGCTACAGATCTGCCACTGAATGTGTTTTGAACAGGGGCAATTTCAAAATGGGTCAATGAGCTCCTTTCATAAACATAATTCTATGATGTATTTCAGGATTTAGGATTCTGAACCCAGTTTGGATGTAATCCTATAGAAACCATAGAGAAGAATATCTAATTAATGGGCTGGGTGGGGGGAGTGTGTAATGAAAAGGCATTGAAAACTTTCATGTTATGCTAACTTACTTCCCATTAATCCTCCTCCAAAATGGACAGTTTTTTTAACCTCAGGAAAATGGTTACAGGGATATAGGGAAGGAAAAGGTTCTGTAGTCTTCACCCACATATCCTTTTTTCTCTTCCAAAACACCTCCTGCCTCTTCTTTTTCTATACATTGGATAAATATGTGTTTGAACAAATGGATCTGCCCCACCAAATTTAGTTGGAACCTCTGTTTCCAGTACCAGAAACACATAAAGAAGAGGATGATGGAACTACACTCGGAAATTTCTAGAGGAAGACCAGAAAACCATGACCTGCATCCAAAAACTTTCTGAGATCATTTATTTTGAATCAGTGTGACACTCACACTTAGAAACACTGTGAATGACATCTGAATGGTATTAAAACTGCATTCTCAGGTACCATAGACTAGTTCTCATAACTGAGCCAGAAAGCAATAGGCTGGAATTGGAAAGATATTAATAGATGCTCCTCTGACAATAATAGTACATTCAGTTTCTGAATGAAAATAGTGCTATGTTAATGAGGGGAAATTTTGTCTAGCAATGTCTCAGTACCTCCCCCATCCTCTGCCACATAATCATATGATTTTGTAAAGGTGCCAATTTTACATTAAGTTCAAAAGATGGTAATAACAACAGGGGCAAGGGGCAAGAAAATTTTAAGTTGCTAATAAAAGTCAAACCCAGGCAGTTTGTAGCAGCAAAAGCTTCACTGTTTCTTGCTAAGGGCCGGGTGCCATAATAAATAATTTCCCTACATGAAGGCAGAGGAACGTAAGAACACAGCAACACAAAATTTTTCATTTTTCCCCATAAATCACAGCAGCGTGCAATAATATTTGTTTTTTCTAATGAGTCTCCTGTGATCCATTCTGGGAGCTAACATCAGGGCCTGTCAAAGGGTGATGTGTAGCATACTTCAGCACTTTGCAAAAACTGCAGGCTACACAGATTCCTCCCCCTCCCTGCATGTACTTTATGCTAAGTATTAATGCACTTGGCTTTTTTTTTCCTGGAGAGTTGCGGCTCTTCCCTTCTCTTCCAATAGGTTCCAAAAGACTTTCAATACCTATATAGAAGTACAACACGTCTAAAGGGCACACTTTGTTGCTCTACATCTTCCAGGTGGACAAATGACCGTACTGTAGATTGTTCATGCTTACTGGCATGACAAGACACCCAGGGAAAACAAGCTATCCTAAGTCACAAGCCAGGGATGTCAATGTTCTTCGGGGGAATAACATCCACACACAAAGAGGGTTCCCCTCACCCCAACATTATAGGTCTAATTTTAAAACACACGTAATGCTTGGGGATTTATATGTAATTTGTCCTTAACCAATTCAAAATTCAGCCAGCTGAGACTAAGGAGATTATCACACACCTCTTTTCACCCCATCCGGGCACAGGTTGGGCATAGATGAAAACGGGTGAAAACAGATCTTATTGCCTGCCTCTGTGAGCAATTTGGCCACATTGCGTACCCAATCCAGACTCCTGGGGTACTTTTCAAAGAACTATACTTTCCCATTCTTCAAAAAGTATGCCAGGAGTCCAGATTGGGTACACGATGCAGCAAAATTTGAGACATGCAATAAGATCTGTTCAAGCCCATGCAACACCCGTGCCCGAATCTACTGAAAAGAAGCATGCGATAATTTCCATATTAATACACATGTTGAAGTACAGTACCACAAGAAACAGCTTTTGGAAATGTTTTTGGTATTGCCACATGGAAATACTGGTGAAACCCCTGGCCAACAATACTGTACCTAAATCAAGGCTGACAAGAAGTTGCACAGTTGAATTGGTTGTATATGCTGACATCACACAGGAATATTTATGGAAGAATGGCCTGTCTGGACCTAGTCAAGACACTGTTGTTGGACAGCTCTCTAGGGCCATGAATTTCATGGCCAAAAAGAGATGCTTTGACTTAAAGTAGAAAATCTAGGACTTTTAAACTCACAATTTTTCAAGAGTCTCTTGAATGTGCTAATGTCTCTCAAGAAAGCTGTTCAGTCAATCAATTTTGTCCAACCGGCTATCCTGCTCCCTAAGAGTAATCCCTTTTTATTTTTATCCTTCATCCTATGGAGTTTTCCATTCAATGCAATGTGTTTGTTCAATACAACAGCTAAATGCTTTCAGACCTAAGACCACTTTCAGAAGCTTCCTTTGTCTCAGTGAGAAGGAATGATCATTGACACAACACATAATGTTCATCTCTTGCGACATCTGCGACTGTTGCTACAATAAGGAAGAAGTGACAAATGGAGTAGCGTGGTTCCAACAACAAGCTGGATAGAATTCCTCTTTGTTCCCAGTACCTTAGAAGTTACAAAACAGACCAGAGAATTAAACTCTATTTATATGGAGGCAAATTCCTGTACCAAGATTAACAGGAAAATCACAACAGGAAAAAATGAATGACAGCATCATATATAGAGTGGAGACTTTGACAGCAAGCCAGAGAGAAAGAAGAGTTATGCTTATATATCAGAAGAATTTTGCCTCTGTCTATTATTACCACAGCTGACAAAGTGAGGCATCGCACAGAGCTACATCTGCCACCAAGCCACTACCATCATCATCACAGCCACTATCAACATTATCATCATGATTATCATTGATATGGCACTTCCAGACAGAGGATCCCATTTCTGAAGCAAAGCCAAGCTGGCGAGATCTTCTGGGAGCCATAACATGACGGTTCCAGAGCAATCTGAGTTTACTCTTGGCCAACGTATATACAGGAAAAAGTCACAGATAGAAAGAGAGGTAGTGAGATAAACACTGTCATGGGCCATTTCCATCATCCACTCACAAGAGTATAATAAAGCCCTTGTAATATACTAGAACTTGTGTGGTCCTGGTCTCTAATTTGCATACTAATTACTCAGTGCAAATGGGAATGCAAGCAGGGTGGAAGGGAAGAGCGAGCAGGCGGACGAGGAGGCCCAGACTATTTGCTCTGCCATTTCATATCATGCTAACAAGCTAATCCGGCGTGCAGTTAGCTCCTGATATATAACTGCTCATTAGTATTATAATAAAGTACATGAAACAACCATAAAACGTTATATACTGCACAAGTGTTGTTTTCTTGCCAATTATCTGCGGGCGGATTTATCACCGCAGTTGTTGCAAATTCCCTTCGGTGAGGTTTGGGTCGAATAAAGAAAGGTGTTGGTGCGAGGAGGGGGGGCTGCTTTCAAGGGGGAGAACATGTGTTTTCTTAAGTAGCACTTACCGACGCGCCATTTCATAAGGGAGAGAGTGCGTGAGGGGGAAATATTGCATCCTGAGCAGCTGCTGGGAGGGGAGAGGAACACAACTGCTCTAACCCAAACAAAACACAAAAGAGAGGGAAAGAGAAAGTCAGAAGAAGCATAACTTCAGTCTAAGTGGGGCAACAAACTTTAAAGCATTCCTAATAAGGGCCATGTTTGGCTGGCCATCCGTCTGAAAAGGGGGGGGGATATTTTTAAAATTTCAATCTCTACACTGTTTTGGAGTTGAACTGGGGTGGGGGGTGTTGTTGTCAGGCACTCCAAAACATAATAATCACCACAGTACTTAACAAGCTTTTTACAGACATGAATTAATTAATCTACTTGGATTCAATGCTGCATAAAAGCTTTACATGGACAGAATTCCCTTGTGTGGGGTGTGTGGGTTGTCTTTGTGGGCAATTGTAAGTGGGAAATAGATGCATTGAACAAAAAGGAACATGAAAAAGAACCAGCAGCAATGCAAAATCTGGAAATCTCAGACTTCTGACTTACTTTCTGGCTGCACATTGTTCTTGAAGACTTGCTGGTTATCTGACTGACCTGCCATTTATTTCTAAATGGCTTCAAAAGCCAAAGAAAGAAAGATCCTGTCAGCAATTCATTTCCTAGTTCCTGTTTAAGGTTCAACAGAAATAACAGGAGCAGCTGCACAATGCTTTGTCCTAAGGTCTGCATAACTCCATCAGGAAAATTTGGAATCGGCATTCAGGTGAACACCCAAAAGCACCTTAACTCTAAGTGGAAACCTTGTGGAAACCCACGAGAAAAACAAAAATGATGCAAGGGAAATACATTCAAACCTGTTTCTTTTTCAATGCAAATACTTTAGAGGAAGCTTGAATTGTCTTTCCCATTTCAAAATAAAAATCAGAAATATATGAACACCAACATTCTGAAGCACAACTGGATAAAGAGTCTGCAGCATGTCTTTATCTCTCCTCCAATTGGCAGAAATTCATCTCTTCCTCTCTGCTGAGATCCTCCAGATGTTGTCTAGAGAGAATGTGCATAGTTCAGGCCTAGTCATCCCCTACTGAACAGAGTGACCTTCATTCATGCCCTGTTTGCAAGAGCATTAAACTGATGCACAATAAAAGAGAAGGAAACTCTTTTCGCTTCAAATGTAAATTACACACAGTATCTCCTAGTCATCTTCTTTTATTCATAAGCAACTAGGCCTTCTTCCTCATGTCCCTAAAATCCCTGCAGCAGCATGCTCCAATACACTTCCAGTTACAGTGTAAAATGTGCTTCAAAACCATAGGCCAACAGTAGTTTTTCACAAGGTTCCCCAAATACTTCCTTAGCCTGTTCATAGACTGAGAACTCTTCTGATTTTCTCTCAGCATTCAGAAGAGGTATTTGGAGTGCAAAACAGCTGGCCAGGAAAACTGGTAAAGATTATAGAACTGGTTTCCTTCTTACCTGGGGTGTAAAAACTAATGATTATGACAACAGAAAGAAATTCTCACCACATCTGAATGTTACATTTCCTCATTATCCTAACTAGATTATCAAAAGGGAAAAATACTAATCCTTAATCTCTCCCCCATGTGTGTGTGCGTTATCTTATTTGGTGAGGACAGGATTGGCTACACATTGGTATCTCTGCTGCCATAAAGGATCGCTCATGTACAACCAGCCTTCTGCAGCCACATCCTCCAGACTATGACTACCATCATTCCTGGTGGTATGATAGTAACCATGAGGGATAGCAATGATAAAGCATATGATGAACTATGTCTGGACAATGCCTGGTTGGAGAAGGCCTCTTTACATGATGGACATTTCTGTTAGGGGCATACTGTTTCACTTAGAAAATTCTAGTACACTAAGTGGGAAACTCTAGGTTTGTAAAGGTAAGCAATTAAGCTCTATGCCTCTTCTTTCTGCAGCTCAAGTATAGATTTGTGCTAAAGCACATGTCTGTACGCAGGCCTAATTCCTATTGTTAATCTAGGGTAGAACCATTTAAACAACTGGATTTACCCATATTTGAGTCTTGATTCAACAAATGATTGATTCATTCCACTCTAGTTGGGGCTAACCAACAGAACGCTTACCATGTATAAAACATACTGAGGTCTAGAAGATTATAGCAGTACTCTGGCTAAAGGAAGGTTGAAGCTAGTAACTCTGAAGGCTAGCTAATACAGATGGGGCAACTATATCCCTGTACACCCCTATCTTCCCCATATCAATTCCTCTGACTAGTGACAGAATAATCCCACAGCTTTCAAACACTGCTCAGAAGACATTCAAGAATAGGCAGCTTTATTCTGAAAAATGAAATTTCAGTATGCTTATAACATTATTCCCTCACACGCATATCCCAGTCTGTTTGAATCTGGGACCAAGCATCTTGCAGCAGTCACTCTGACAGTAAGAAAAAAAGCTAAACAAGTTAAGGCCTCACAATAGCAGACAGTGACTATCCCATGTGCAAACAGCCAAGTGACATTGAAGGTACATACCTGCTTTGTAGCTCCTTCCTTACTCAGCCAGGCAATGTCATACTTGTGTCCTCCCTCACAGAACTAGTCCTCATTATCTTTGCCAGCTGACATGAGCTTCAGCTATGTAGTTACTCAGTGAAAACAGTGTAATGTCAGAGGAGGACACCCATGAAATGATGCAGAACTGCTTCTGTGCTCAGGTCATTGTCTGAATGAGGAAATCTCTATATTTTTGTACAGAGGCCTGCACACAGGCCTTATACGAATTGGTCTTTGGTATTCCATGGAGTACAAAGTTCACACTGTTTAGATATTTATCACCCAACAAAATTAACATCTGTACTGTCCCACAGTTTACATACAATGGTAGTAGTCACACAGACCCAGTCATGCATATATGCATAACTGTTCACTAAAATACAAAGATGCATATATTCTGCTACAGTCATCGTGTTTTCACAAACAAAAGTTTGACATACACAAAGCATGTACAAAAGCAAGCTCCTTCTACCTATAATACAATGTCGTCTTTTTATATCTGCATGTAATCAGCATGTCCTTTCATCAGACACAAACTGATTTGCACCTGTACTAAAAATGTATTACTTAACTCCCCAAATGCAATACACCTACATAACAATGAACACAACATAACATAGCACATACACAAATTCAAGGATGTACAGATGTGCACACATTAGGCAAACAAAATACAAATATACACACAAGAGGTGATGCTACTTTTTTCGTATAGGCACAAATGAACAGAACAAAAGTATTCTCTCACATGCACTCCTGTCCCTCCCGCCCTCTGTGTACACACACACACACACACACACACACACACAGGCTCCCTTGCTGTGAAGCATTTGCTTATTTATGGCTTGTTTTTGTCACTGAGAAGTGGGACTGACAGCTCTCTGCGGTTGGGCTCTGCCTGTCTAACTCCATAATAAGGGCCATGATATCCATTCTGCTGCCAGCAGGGAGTGAATTGCCCCCTCCCCAGCAGAGCTGCAAAGGGAAGGGGGAATGTTTACGAACTCTACAGCTCCTTAGCATCACAATAGGGAGTGAAAAGGGTGACCCTGGCTCATCTACCTCCTTCTTTACTCTTGAGCTACAAGGCAGAAGTGATGCACATACAAGGAGAATGTTCCAACTCTTTAACATACCAGCAAGTTCTTGAAACTATTTTCCTAAACCATTTAAGGGTACAATTTAGATAGTGTTTTCCCTGACACAGCCTTTTAGAAAAGAGCAGAAGCGTTCTCTATGTAGCAATGCTACTTCTATGTGGTTTTAGATCTTTTCCCTTTGGGCTGGCCAGCAGCCAACTTAGTTCTGCTCAACCTGGCTTAAGACCAAAGCCGTTTTACCCTTAGGGGTCCCCTAGCAAGTTAAAGTAGGAACCACAGTATTCTAGTAAATAATAATGATTACATAAATTCATTAAACTGAGATAAGGCAGCTGTCTAAATCAGATGCTTTATACCATGGGAGATCAACCCTGCAGTCGGCATGCACTGGAACACTCCCTATGCGTCTCTTGGGTATGGTGAACAAGCGCAAGAAGGTTCCAACAGAAGCTCTCTCAGGATCCAACACTTCTGGAAAACTTACCCAACACACACGTCTTGGAAGCTGATGTGAGAGACAGCAAAGAGCAAGGCCAGTCCCAGGAAGGCCAGTCCCAGACCTTGATGCCTAAAGCCCCCAATACAGGCTGATGACCAGTAGGGGAGCTGCTCATTACAGTTTTTTCCCAGGAGATAGACGGTAGTAAAATGATTGCTACATCCTTTCAATAAAGATTTTGTTCCTTGTTCCCAGACAGCTTGTGAAATCTTTTAAAAGCTTCTTATATTTCCAGCAAAACCCACAGAGAAGAATTTTTCTCATTATCAGTTCCAGAAAACCCTGACAGTAGGATAACATTTTTTCCTCTCTCTTCCACTTTCTTTCTTTCTTTCTTTCTTTCTCTTTCTTTCTTTCTCTCTCTCTCTTTTTAACAATGCTAAAATAAGAGAATCACCCAGTGTGTTTTATAACAGCCTCTCTGCATTTCAAAAGCTCAACAAGCGCTCTCTGCTCACCCTGATAAGCCCTGGGCTCTTAGTGTCTTAAATACCTTTGACAAGCTATACATTACAGTGCTAATAATTTGCCAAATTTGGGCCCATAATATGATATCTGTAAAACGTCAAGGGCAGTAATGCGATTAGCAAGCCTCAAATGAAATATCGAACATTCAACATTTAGGCCCTGAATAGGGAAAGAAAGGAAAGGAAATCAATTTCAAAAGCAGGAGGGAAAGAGGCGATAAGCGTGTAATAAAATGGGAAAGCGGCAGGGACAGTTCAAGCACAGTAGAGAAAGAAACTACAGCTTGCTTCATGCTTGCTCCCTTTAGAAACTTTTCACAAATTGGTGAAACAGCAGCGTCCAAATAACATTTGGTTGCCACAGAAACACTGAATGATTGAGGAGGATGACTGCATCTGACCCCCAACTCCCTCTCACACAACACTATACCCCCCCCCAACAATTTGGGTCCATAAAATTCAGGATGTGAACCTTAGAGGAGTCTGAGGGTGGCCTGCCCCCTCCACTCCTGCTTGGGGTGAAAGAGTCATAATGGACTAATTATTGTAGACCACTCTTCAAGGGTAAAAGAAACTGTCACATTCCATGGCGGCAGACTAAATAACAACATCCCCACACCTGCAGGTTTATGAGCCCCTTGCTAGGGGAACTTCCCTGCTTCCCACTGATGCTCCGGACAGTCTCCAGCAGGCAAAGTTGAATCTCAATACAACTCAGATCCAACAGCATATGGGCACAATCTTTCACTCAGCAGTGATATCAGGCATCTTCAAACCACAACAATGAAGACAAGAGGAGATGCAAACTCAAAGGGCATGTGTTACATACAAGGGCTGGCAGGGTGCACTCCCATATCTTTATAGGGTTCCAGTGATGGCCACCAAAAAAAAAAAAAAAAAATCAAGCTCACCTTTAGCTGCAAAAGTATACTTTTTATTGCAAAATGGTATCAATAACTGAGCAGTGGCTGCTTAATCCCAATTCATCTGTAACTTGGACTGTTTGTGGCTTTAGGTCTGTAGGTCAGTTGTGGCACTGGATTCAGCCTGCACCTGGAAGTTTAGTTACAGCAGCGACCAGGAGTGCATTTGCAGAGTTAAGGTTTGCGTGCCAGCTATACCTGTACCTTGAGATCTGGTCATGGTGACACAAGTCACAGTTACATCCCAGTTTGACTACTGTAAGATGCTATCCATGGGGCTGCCTTTGAAGAGTGTTTGGAAACTTCATCTGGTCCAAAGAGCAGCAGCCAGATTGCTAACTGAGGCTCACTATAGGGAGCACACAACCATCATGTTGCAACAGCTCCACTGGCTGCCAGTCTGTTTCCAGACAAAATTCAAAGTACTAGGTTTTACCTATAAAGCCCTATATGATTCAGATCCATATTCTCCATTGTGAACCTGCCATATTCTTCCTTTTGAACCTTCTTTTTGTCTCACCACTCTCACAGGTAAATTTGGTGGGAACACAGGAGAGGGCCTTCTCAATGCAGGACAGGACTCATACAATGCACTGGGTTTTTATTTGTTATTTTTGTTGCACTGTTGTTTTTATGGTTCATGTTTTAAACTGATTTACCTTTTTTGATAGTTTAATCACTTTTTAGTTTCTATGTTTTGTGAATTTTAAACTTTTTTTTAACCTGCTGCAAGCCACTTTGGAGTCCCAAACTTTTGAGAAGTAAATAAGTAGTAGTAGTAGTAGTAGTAGTAGTAGTGAAGACAGTAATAATAGTGGCAGCAGTGGTGGTCATGGTTGTGGTGGTGATGTTACCTCATCAGCCTCTCAAAATCATTATAATGTTTATATCCCACTCTGTATCACAAAATCTCAAGGCAGTTTACAAGAAAAATTTTGACAGTTTAAAACACTTTAAAACAATACAATAATTTATACACATTATAAACATATTAAGCAATACAGCATGTTTTAAAAGGTTAAAATAGTTTAAAACCATGTGCCTAGGTGTTTTGGAATAAATTAGCGAGGCCTATGGGCTTTAATAAGCAGCCATGATTTTAGACGGCACCAAAATAAAGTCAGTGTTGAAATCTCCAAGGGAAGAATATGTGCAACTGGAATGCCAAAGGTGAGCAGGCCCTCTCCCACATCCTCCCACAATGTATTACTTCCATTGGAGGGACACAGAGGTGGTGCGACTCCATTTAGAACTTGCAGTGCCATGACAAGCACTTTGAGTTCAGATCAGAAGTGAACTGCCATATGGTATTCAGTCAGAAATCTGGAGACTGACCAGAATACCATATAGTCCAATCTATGTATGTCTAAATCTTGAGAGTCCAGATGGCATTTCTTGGGGAACTGGAAGCCATCTATCTCCAACTATGGACCTTTGCAAGACTTAGCGCTATTCTCCATGGATTACTTGTGCTTCTTCCCTTCCTTTGTCTCTATCCTCTTGCTCTCTTTTCCTCATTCTACCCTGCTTTTAACCTGGCTTCCTTATGCTTTAACCTGGTTGATAGCTCTCCTTCCTTTAATGTGTATGTTCAAACCTATCTGTTCCTAATTCCCTACTCTTTCCTCAAGGTACTGTCCAGCTCACCTTACTTGCTTATAGGCTGGCCAACTGCCCATCTTCCTGGATGGCTATCTCTTAGGAGTGCTTTGATTGTGAGTTCCTGCATGGCAGAGGGTAGTACTGGATGGCCCTTGTGGTCTCTTCCAACTCTATGATTCTATGATTTTCTATGCAGTCCAACAATGCTTGCATCATGGAGTAGAAGGCTTTCATGGCCGGCATCCATAGTTTTTTGTGGGCCTTTTGGGCTATGTGGCCATGTTCTAGAGAGGAACTCTTCTAGAACATGGCCATATAGCCCGAAAGCCCCACAAAAAACAATGCTTGCATCATTAACAAAGATAGACCACAAATATGTGATTGGCCTCAAATGAGGACAATTGTGGCCACACTGTCTCCTGTTACTCTACTTCATATAAGCAACTGATATGACTATTGGACCTTTGAAGGGGTGATATGCTAAGCAAATTAACAGTATACCACTTGAAAACACAGCCCAGTCAAAGCTCAAGTTTAGTATCATTTCTCTTCTGAAAAATTCAGAAACAAATGCTGAATCCTTCCTCTGAGAGAGGTAGCTTTTCAGATGAAATTCCAGCACTAGGCAACATGATTTAGCCAACAGGACTAGAAATAGTGCCATGCTCTGTATTTAGCCTATGCATTGAAAACATCATTTGCAAAAAGAAAAAAGAGCACGAATGCATAAGAGACTATAAGAATGATACTGTTAATTTGCTTAGTATATCACACCTTTCAAATGACTGATAATCATATCAGTTGCTCATCTAGGGATAAGTAACAGGAGAAAAAGGGGAAAAAAGAATAAACACAAACTGATTTAATTTCTATACACATTAAAATATTTTAAAAACTGCCTCCTCCTATATAAACTTCATCTTCAGATATTGTTTTATGTTGTAACATCTAAAAATGTCCAGTTGGCCCAGCTGCAACACAGGATCTTTTCAATGGTGGCACCCTAGTTGTAGAACTATTTCCTAAATGAATTTACACGGCCCCACTTTTGATATGCTTCACTGGACCTCATCCCCTTTCCCACCACCTTTCCTTTCTCTTTTTTGTTGTCTCTCTTAGATTGTAAGCCTGAGAGCAGGGAACCATCTAATTTATAAGATTGTATGTACAGCACTGTGTAAATTTACAATGCTATATAAATAAAGTTTAACAATAATAATAATAACCAAGCCAATTTTATCTTTAAATTAAGTTTCTGAAAAAGAATGCTTGTGAGAAACCTGAAAGTGGATTTTGGCATGAAAGAACTTGTTAGTATGCTTGTGAGCCTGTTTCACAAATTTCTGGCCTGAGCATGATAAGAGTGTTCCTTAACTCTCATAATACAGCCACTCACCTGAGCTACAATTCAGCACTTGACTCCAATTGATAGACCTTGGACTTCTGGAAAAAGCAAAATAGATTCTGTAAGCCTACCCACCACTGGAAAGCAAGTTGAGACCACTGCAGAGCCACAGCCTGATCTAAAGTAAGTCACAGGAGCAGCACTATTGCCACATAAACATATGGTTTAACAATTGAAGAACTGGGTCCCTAAATGTCGGTTTGGGTTTGAAACATCTCATAACTGCTTACTTCAAGCAATATGAAACCCAGTCTGAAATAAGATAGTATCTTGTGAAATAAAAATATTCAAAAAAAAAAAAAAAAAGAACCAAACTGAAATGCATTGATAAAGCAAGCAGAGATTCATATCTCCTATTATTAAGCCTCTTAAATCTCTGCTTGACCATGGAAATCCACTGGGTGACATGGGGCAAGTCACACTCTCTCAGCCTCAGAGGAAGGCAAATGCAACCCCTTCTTAACAAATCTTGCCATGAAAACCCCATGATAGATTTACCTTAGGGTCGCCATCAGTCAAAAATGACTTGGAGGCATACAGCAACAACTACAATTTAATACCTAATTTCCTCCAATAGTACAAGTTGCTTGAAAGCCTTTTTTATGTATATATTTCAGATGCTCAGCTGAAGGCAATTCTAATGTAGAAGTACCAAGTCCTGAAAGGGAATGAGAATATCTGATCAAGGCTGCCTTCATCTCCTTTCCTTTGCCAAGCATGGAATGACCATTACAAAGCCACTTCTTGCGGCATCACGAGTCATTAAAGCCAGGCGAGCTGAGGGAGCCATCAACTTGGGCCAGACAACTTCCCCAGATGTGGCCAGCTCTCAGGATGTAAGGGGAGCCCCCCTGCCATGGACATCCACCCCCTATGCAGCTCTTCCAGACAAAACATTCTCAGGACTGCTTCACTTTCCCACCCTGGACCTCGCTAGCAAAAGCGTTCTAGGCCATTTAGCAGGAGGCTGTGTTTGGTTTTGAACAGATGTTTCTTTCCGCTCAGCATCTCCTACTGTCATGCAAACCTTTGAGCAGGGATGGCAAATGAGTTCCACACACTTGCATATAGCCAGTCAGGTGCACAGTCGGCAATGATTCAAGCACAGGTTCCACAATGAACTTGCCTTCCTAAAAATCTCTGAACAAGTGTGGACAAAAGTAGATTGTGTATATATATATATAATATATATATATATATATATATATATATAATGTATATATTCTGTCTGCCTTTCCAAATAATTTTCTGAAACGAATTAACTTTTAAACTGTGAAACAGTTTAGTGGTCTAGTTCTGCACGTGTTCACCCTATGTCTTATGAAGGCTACCTTATGCTTTACTCAAGTCATCAGTAACTTCCACTATGAACAATGAGCCTTATTTCCTAGTAGGTGTATTTAGGATTATAAACTAGTATTTTTTTTTCTTTGACTATACTCCTATAATAGGGTCTCCAATCTCAGGAACTAGCAAAACTCATTGTTTCTTTTGCTGTGTTCCATTTCCTTGAACAATGGTTTCACAAGTCTTAGCATCATGACAAAAAAATAATACAACTTAGTGTGAGCAACCTATGGCATATGGAGTACATGCAGTCAACCCAGCAAACTTCTTTTGCTTAGTCAATCCAGCACACCTCTTTTTCTTCTTCCCATCCCATCCCCCACCACATATGATTTGATAACATCAAGCATTTCTTCAAAATTTCAAAAGTGCTACAGAAAATACTAAATTGTGTTGTTGTTGTTGTTGGCTGCCTTCAATTTATTTCTGACTTATGGTGACCTTATGGCAAACTTCTTCAAAGGTGGTTTGCCATTGCCAGTCTCTGAGGCTGAGAATGTGTGACTTGCCCAAGGTCACTCAATGAGTTTCCATGGCTGAGCTGCAATTCAAACCCATGCCTCCTAGTGTTCCAGCCATAATAATAATAATAATAATTTATAACCACTCCTCTAATGAAATACTCGGAGGGTGGTACAACAAGAGTTTAAAAATACAGAGTAAAACAACAATAATCTCTCTTCCCACCCACCCCCCTTAAAATTAAATTAAACCAAGGCTTATTAAAATTGACAACAGTTAAAGTTAAAATCAGCAACAATTAAAACAGATATGATCTCATGGACAGTGCATGTGCAAATTCACAATAGATGAAATCCAAAAGTTTAAGCAGAGGGATAGCAAACGTTATTTCCCAGTTTCATTTCCATTTTCCAGAGCCGGGAGTTGATGTTTCATTTATATTCCTTTCAAGGAATATAAATGCATCTTTAAAGCCTATTTGAAACTGGCCAATGATGTAATAAGATGCATCTCGTCTGGCAAGCCATTCTAAAGCTTGGGAGCGGTAGCTGAAAAAGTCCTCTGGGTGGTCTGCAACAGCCTAGTTTTCATAGGCTGTAGAAGGTTCCTCCCAGAGGATTGGAGTGTGCAGGGCGGTTCATACGGGAAGAGGCGGTCCCTGAGGTAAGATGAGCCTGGGCCATGTAGGGCTTTAAAGGTTAATATCAACACCTTGTACTGTGCCCGGAAACTAATGGGCAGCCAGTGGAGAGCTTTAAGCACTGGTGTTATGTGCTCTCTCCTTGATGTTCCAGTAATAAGTCTGGCTGCCATATTCTGGACTAGTTGGGAGTTTCCGGTTTACGCACAAGGGTAGCCCCATGTAGAGCGTGTTACAGAAATCCAGACGTGAGGTTACTACAGTGTGTACCACGGATTCCAAGTCTTTTGTACCTAGGAAAGGGCACAGCTGGCGTATTAGCCGAAGCTGATAACAGGCACTCCTGACCGTCGCATTCACCTGACTAGTCATGTAAAGCGACGAGTCCAGAAGTACCCCCCAGACTGCGAACAGAGTCTTTAGAGGAGAGTGTGACTCTGCCTAGGATTGGTGGATGTATTCCCAAGCCTGGTTTTGGACCGGTAACTGTTAGTACTTTCGTTTTGTCTGGATTTGGCTTCAATCTGTTTTCCCTCATCCAATCCATTACCACCGCAAGACAGTCATTAAGAGGGGAGACGCCATCTGAGGACTGAATCAATGATCTAGTCATGGAGAGGTATATCTGAGTGTCATCAGCATACTGAAGACACAGAGTTCCATGCCTCCAAATGATTTCACCCAGCCTCCGAATGATTTCATATAGATATTGAATATTATTTTTGTTGTTGTTGTTGTTTATATAGCTCTGTAAATTTACACAGTGCTGTACATGCAATCGTAAATTAGACAGATCCCTGCCCTCAGGCTTACAATCTAAAAGAGACAACACAAAAGGAAAAGGGGAAGGTGGTGGGAAAGGGGATGAGGTCCAGTGGTTCTTCTCCCCCTCTGGGGCCAGGACCAAGGCAGATGGACTGGAGGGAGGGCACGGCTTCTTAATACATAAAGGAGGCATCCTGGGGCAGATGGCACAATCCTGGGAACGCTTCCCTAAACAATATAGTCTTTAACTTAATTTTGAATCTGGTTAGAGAAGTGATGAGGCGCACATTGGGGGAAGAAGGTTCCAGGAGTGAGCGGTAGCAAGTGAGAAGGGACAAATCTGGGACGGGGCAGTGGAAATCCTCGTCTGGGACAGGAGACCTTGACTACCAGAACGGAGGGTACAAGAAGGAGTGTGCGGAGAAAGAAGTTCAGACAAGTAAGGAGGGGCCAGTCCATGGAGGGCTTTGAAAGTCAATAACGAAAGCTTGTACTGGATGCGGAAGGGGAAGGGGAGCCAGTGAAGGGAGGAGAAAAGAGGAGAAACATGGTCAAAGTGGCGAGCGGATGTGATAATATGTGCAGCTGAGTTCTGGACAGAGATTAAAGGATGGGGGTGAGAGAGAGGAAGCCCTGTCAGAAGAAGGTTACAATAATCTAGTTGTGAAACCACTAGGGCATGGACCAGAGTCTTGGCAGTGGAGGCTGAGAGGAATGGATGGATTTTAGCAATGTTGTAGAGAGAGAATCTACAGGTCTTGGCGGTGGCCTGAATCTGGGGAATAAACGACAGAGAGGAATCAAAGATGAAACCAAGACTGTGGGCTTGTTGACCTGGTTGAATAGAAGTGCCATCAAAAGAAACAGAAAAGGAGTATTGAAGAGTGGGCTTAGGTGGGAAGATGAGAAGCTCTGTCTTAAACATGTTGAGCTTCAAGCGCTGATGCTGCATCCACTGAGAGATGGCAGCCAAACAAGAGGAGACTTGCTGTTCAAGCCCCAGTGAAAGGTCAGGGGTGGAAAGATACAGCTGAGTGTCATCGGCATACAGATGATAGGAGAAACCAAAAGAACTGATGTGTTTACGAAGGGACAATGTGTATAGAGAAAACAAAAGGTGGCCCAGGACAGACCCCTGGGGGACTCCAACAGATAAGGGAACAGAGGAGGAAGTCTGACCACCTGTGACCACTGCAAAAGATCTGTCTGACAAGTAAGATTTAAACCAGTTGAGAAAAGAGACGGAGAACCCAAGGTCAGAAAGTAAATCAAGCAAGAGACAGTGGTCCACGGTGTTGAAGGCTGCAGACAAATCTAGAAGAATGAGAAAGGGTAGAGTCCATTCGCCTTGGCCTGCAAGAGATCATTTGAGATCTTGGTGAGGGCTGTCTCTGTAGAGTGCCATGGGCGGAAACCAGTCTGAAAAAGGTCCAGGATGGAGTTGGCTTCGAGAAACTCTCAAGACAGTGAGAATAAACTACCCATTCCAGAACCTTAGAGAGGAAAGGAAGAAGAGAGATTGGACGATAGCTAGACAAAGAAGAGGGATCAAGAGAGGGTTTCTTCAGAATTGGGGAAACGAGAGCATGTTTGAAGTCAGAAGGGAAGGAACCTGAATAGAGAAAGAGATTAAAGATATAGAGGAGCGAGGGCAGAAAAGAAGGGGTTATAGAGATTAGAAGATGGGAGGGGATAGGATCAAGAGAACAAGTTGTAGGTTTAGAAGAATTTAGCAGCGTAGAGAGTTCATCCAGAGAAACAGGTGGAAACATAGAGAGTTTATTAGTAGAAGGTACCAGGAGATTAGTGGTAGGGGGCAGATCAGGAGGAACAATTTTGGATCGAATAGTAGTGACTTTTGTGAGGAAGTAGTTGGCAAAGTCAGTGGGGGAAAATGATGAAAAGACAGGGGGAGAAGAAGGTTTTAGCAGTGTATTGAAGCAGGAGAACAAACACTGTGCGCGCCTCTCATTGGTGCAGATCAATGATTTATAGTATTTTTGTTTTGCCATAGACAAGGCGCGTGAGAAAGATAAAAGAACAAATTTATAATGAATAAAATTGGCCCAGTCCCTGGACTTTTTCCAAAGGCGTTCAGCTGCCCGAGCTGTGGGAGAGAGCCAGGAATAGCATCGGGGACATGATGGCACCCTGAGGGACGCCACAATTAAGCTTGATTTTGGAGGAGCAGCTGTCCCTGAGTCTCACCCTTTGGGATCTGCCAGAGAGAAAGGATTGGAACCACTGAAGAGCAGTGCCTCCAATTCCCAACTCCCTTAGCCGACCCAGAAGGATGGAATGATTTATTGTATCAAAGGCCGCTGAGAGATCCAAGAGCACTAACAGGGTCACACTACCCCTGTCAATGCTCAAGCGGAGGTCATCGGTCAGAGTAACCATGGCGGTTTCCACTCCATGTCCTGTCCTGAAGCTGGTTTGAAATGGATCAAGATAGTCAGCTTCGTCCAAGACTGCCTGCAGTTGTGTGGTGACTGCCCTCTCGATCACCTTGCTTAAAAATGGTAGCAAGGACACTGATCTGTAGTTATTTCTATCCAGGGGATCAAGGGAAGGCTTTTTCAGGAGGGGCTTAACCGCCGCTTCCTTGAGGCAGGATAGTAAAGTGCCCTCCCTGAGGGACGCATTGATCATGTTCCGGAGAAACACTCTCAATGCGTCCCTGCCCTGGACGACCAGCCAGGATGGACAAGGATCGAGGGGCAAGTCGTCTTCCTCATACTTCCAAGTAGCTTGTCCACGTCATCGGTACTTACAATTTGAAACTCATCCAGTAATGTGACAACAACAGAGTTGCTAGACACCTCACTTATAGGATCTGGAGAAAAGGTGGCATCCAAGTTGGCTTTTATCCGAGAGATTTTATCTGGGAGTCTGTTAGGCAATGGGGTGGCCAGTATACCAACAGAATCCCCAAACTATCCCTGTTCTTGATGTGGGTTGTTTTCTGGACAGGCTTCCTGATCAAGACCATGATGGCCCCCCAAAAACTAAATACTATGGCAAAAAGCAATCCAAGAAATTAAAATTGCACAGTAGCTTTGACATGCAAAATGACAAATCTGGATAAAACTAAAATGACATGTTGTTTCTATGCAATTCTTGAAAGATGCCCCATTCCTTTTTTGCAATTGACACAAACCACATACATCAGTCCCTTCCTGCATGCAGCCTCTTCTACCCTGCAACTTAATACTATTCTCCACATAAAAAGAGAGTCCCCTGGAATAAATTATTCTATTGTAAATGACATATGTTTCTATGCAATTCTTGAATTTCTGCTTAATATTGCTGCTGTGTGTTATCACTTATCAATAAGTGAAAACAATTTAAAGAAGTGCAGCTAAAAAGATGTGACTGAATGCTTGTAAAATTCATGTAATTCATGTTAGCATAAATACCAGAAAGTAGAAATGCTGCAGGAATAACAACCCTTGTTTACAAGAGTGGATGGAATTCATGATGTCCAAAGCTAAATTCAATAGAAGACAGCACAAGCTATTAAAACAAACACACAGCTCCATTGACGAGTAATTTGCCTTCCAACCAACACGGCACAAACCAATTTGGACTACGTACCAATGTAGTTTATGTGGGCAAAGCATGAGACGCATATTCCAAGCCATTTGCTCCCTTTACAGAGTCCTAAATTCAATTGCTAGTCCCAACTAGAGCAGACGGCACTGAATCAGTTACTGAATGGCAAATTAACATTTGTGTAAATCCCATTGATTCAATGTGTCTAGTGTGGTTGGGACTCCCAACTGGATGTAAGCCTAAAATTTCATATAATAAAGCTATCAAGGCTGCGAAGAGCTCTCAATCTCCGTTTCTCTCTTTCAGTCTTCTGCCATTGCTAGAAAGAGGCCAAAGCCCAAACAGACTCAGTCTGTACCCTACATACTTACACTCCTTTGCAGGAAAAAGCTCTACAGGTGTTGCTTTTTCAAGCATGCCAAAGTGCCATCCCCAGCAGCAGCAATCTGTACAATTCAGAGGAAGATCAATTGTTGGAACAGATTAAGTGATAGATATAGAAACACATGTACAAAACAGGAACAAACATGGTCCCAAGAAGCGTCCCTAGAGAAAAGGAGTTGGGGGGAGGAATCCTCCCCAACACAGAGTGGTAAAAAACAAACAGACATTTTCACCCCCCAAACCGTATAATTTTGTGTAAATTTTTACTTTAAACATCTCTTTTTCCCCTGAGCTGTGATATAGGCCCTGTCAAAACCAGGGGCAATTACTGCCATTAGGTTGCCATTATGTCACTGCCGCTCCCCCCATTATGAAGGTCTCCAGCACACAGAGCTATAATCTTTGTTCACTCTCGCTCCATCACTCCCAGAAGGAACAAAATTGTTTTTTTTTTAAGTGCCTTTATTTTGCCCCTGTCAACTCTGAAAAGGAAAGAAAAAGAGGAGGGGGTAGGGAGAAAAGAAAAGAGAGAAAAAGAGAGAAAAAGAGAGAAAGCAATGGGTAAATTTTTTAACTATGAGGTTGCCAGATAGATCGAACTTGCATTACATTTTCATCTTAAAAAATAAAATTCTGCTAACGTAAGGTGTAAAAATGTCCAGCTGGGCAGTGTGCTGAGAGAAAGCAGGAGAGTTTCCCTTTGGCTTGCTTTCTGCTGTCTTCTTGTAGCTGAGCCTCCCATTTCTTGTTTGCATATATTAACTAAAGCCATGGAAGTAAAATAGGAGGAACAGTATAAATCTGTTTACCACAACAAGCTTTATATATTCAGCTTGGCAGCTCTTGAAATCTGCTGCTTGACTCACTCACTTGAGCCATCTATACTAGAAAAAGTTAAACTGCTTGAGTTGTTCTCCCATGAGAAAATCTTGTTTCATTTTGATCTCTGGTTGCAGAATACTAAATTATGTAATGTAATTATGTTTTTTTTCAGTAAATGAATACAAAACGATACTGGAAATTACTTCATTGTTTCATAACATGACTGAAAATTTTCTAACATCTTATATAGTTATGGAGATGTGGCCTCACCTAAATGGTGAAGGAGGAATATCATAAGCTTCAGACACCAGCTTTGTGAAGCTGACTTGTGTTCTGTTGTGGATATTTAAATGAGGAGGTGATCTGGGAGAAAATATGTATTCTACCACAGGCCAGATAGTTGCATTTTTAAAAATTAAGTAAATATAACCATGTTTGTTATTTTTAGAGCCAGAAACGTGAAGAATGACTTTTAAAATGCAACTGTAATGGTACTAGAACTAAAGCTGTGGCTAATTACTTTTTTTAAAGTAACTTTTCAGGGTCTGCTCCAATTATAGCATTAAACAAGAACAACCTGCTTCATAACCTTCTTCAGGTGCTACATCAATGCCGGTAATAAGTGATAACAAATAAATGGGAATTTTCATACCCCACTTATGGAACTTCCTCTCCAAGGAGGCATAACATGCCTACCCTGTTCCAGTTTAGGTGTCAGATTAAGCCTCAGAAAAAGACTTTTTAGAGATATTGGCTAAATAAACTCTGTATTTTGTTTGCTTTGGTATCAAATCAATATATGGAAGCATATAAATAAATATATTATTAACAGAGACAAACACTTTGACATATACTGAATAATATTCAGTTCAGATCACCACACTCTAAAGCCAGTTTTACAAGCCTTCTCTAAGATACAAGTGGGTCCTTCACTGGCACCAAATGTTTGATGCATAACAGAAGCAAAAGGATGTAATTTTCCTTGGAAGACCAAAAGCTCACACTAAAATAAAACAAAAAACTATGTCTGGTATGGTCACAGCAGTTCTCCTGAAACACCACTTCTTTTAGACTCTCCAGTGTGGATTCCATCCATGAACTAAGCATAAGACTGGTTTCCAAGAAGGTGGCTGGCAAGGTAATGAGCAAAATTAAAGTGACACTAAGAAACTACATAATGTAATCTTTACTGCTGTAGTGCTGCCTACCTAGAATATGGAATAATTTATTGTGACAGTTAAAATGCAACTTCCACCTCTCTCTATAGTATTTTGGGTTCTAAAAGGAGACTGAGAGGTGACTAAACTGAATCCTACAGGCTATTTCACACACTGCCCAATTTAATCAACCCTGATTTGCCCCCAGGTGTGGTACACTCACCAAGGAGCCAATCCCTATTTTTCAAATGTGTGTTTGTTCCATTCACATTTTACATTTCTGGGTGCACACTTTTATCAAGCCTTAAGTGTACACCTAAAAATATAATGTAGGAAGAAGCGGCACAAACTCTCTGTTCCAAGTTACCCACAGCTACAGAAGGAGAAGAATTTTAGTGGCTGGCCCAGTCTGTATCAGAATACTGCTGCAGAACTGAATGCACAGCAAAGAAAATAAAAGTCACAAGGCCACAGTAGAACACTAGATATTCATATGGAACAAAGGCTCCAGCCCATCAGTTATAACACAGCCCTGGGAGTGGATTCTCCACCTGATACTATCTTTAACACAATGCTTTGTTAAGGAGATACTCTGGAGACGCAAATGAGTGAGTGAGTAGAACAGAGGGAATTCACTTCCTAGACTGTTTTTTCTTTTTTTAAAATCAACTAGCTGATCTCTTCTGCCCCTTCTGAAGGGAGTGGGTTCAATCTCTGCGCATCAGTGCCACTGTTGTCCTTCTGTACAAACCCACAGTCACACACACCCCATACCCAAAGAGGAAAGGACCTCCCAGAACCACTAGTGCTTTGAATGCAAAGGTCTCGCCCACCCTTTCATAGAGAGAAAGAAAGCCAAAACATGACGGACACTTTGGCTCCTGCTGACGAAGGGCTGACCTAGCAGAATGAAAGCCCCCCACCCGGGTGTGAGAGAGGGGGAAGGGGGGGAGGTCCCTGCCTGCCAACCACCCACCCTGCTAGCATTTTGCTTTTGTTTAAATGAAATCAAGAATGCCTTTAAGCAATTCAGTGAGGACTTTCCCTCCCCACGCCTCCTCCAACTCCCTATCTTTGCCATGCCAGCAGCAGTCCATAGTAACTGTAGCCTGACCCATTGTGATGCTGGCTCTGTGGATGTAGAATTTGTTATCCCTGTGGCCACTGCCCAGTTGTGTAAGCTTTAGACTACAGCCTCTCTTTTTTGACCCCATTTTGTCTCCCACAGGACAACTGGAAATGGTCACAGAACACAATGGCCTCCTAACTTTACTAGAGGAAAATGAATAGGACAATCAGCCTCAATAACATGGCATACAGGTCCTTTTAGAAGAACGTATGGGACCAGCTTTTGAGTTAAGTAAGGACCAGGAAAGAATAGTCTCATATGGTAGATTTTGACCACAGTAACAGTTGCACAATTGTAAAGTTTTGGGTCCTTTGTATTTACTGCCCTGTTTGTATATGATCACTTGAATTTTTCAGACAAGGACCTACCATATTTTCAGATAGCTCTGTATATATGATAGGATGATGACAGGGTTTGTTAAATATATGGTTTGTTAAAATGAAGTTCAGCATCCAAAGAAACTTGGGGAATGGGTTTCTTAAAAGTCTGGAGGCTGGATGGTCAGGATCTAAAGCAAATACATGTGTATGAAGAAGGGAAAGATTTAACTAATGTGCATAGAATGCATCTTCTATGTAGCTCCCATAACATTTTGAAGAGAAGGATGCAGAAAATGTGATATGGCTTCAGATAGTCATCCATCTTTCTGGCCTACCTACATTCAAAGGAAGACTGAAAGCACACTAGTAAGGAACAAGGCAAGAGCAAGAAAGAATGTGGCTCGAAGACTGAGATAGCATACCTGTACTGTACTTTCAAATATTTCAAGATGTATTAGTTTTGAAATGTGTCGTATTTTTTCTTCTATACTAAATATGTGTTTGTATATCTTGCCTCTTAGTTTTCAACATATCTTAATTCTGACATCCAAATACAGATTTTTTGTTAATGATTTAACAATGAAATGTAATGTGTGCCTTAATGATGTCCCGGTGGCGCAGTGGTTAAATGCCTGTACTGCAGCCACTCACTCAAAACCAGAAGGTGGCGAGTTCAAGACCAGCAAAGGGCTGAAGCTTGACTCAGGCTTGCATCCTTCCGAGGTCGCTAAAATGAGTACCCAGATTGTTGGGGGCAAATAGCTTACAATTGTAAATGAAGCTGTTTGTTTAACAAATTGTAAGCCGCTCTGATAGTCTTGGCTGAAGAGCGGGGTATAAATAAAACATTATTATATTATTATTATTATGTCAGAAAGTGAGGTAAAGGATCTGCAGAGGTGGCCCTTCCACTGACAAAAACTCTGTCATACCACAGAGAAAAAAACTGGTTGTTCTCCCACTTGTCATTGCAAAGTGGGAGAACCAAATGGGGTGCTCTGATGGCAGGTCAAGTATGTTTTGTAGGAACGGCCCAAGGTTTTCCATCCCCTGAGGCAGGGGCAGGAGTGTCGTTGCTACCTCCATGTTTTCTGTAACACCTCAACCACAAGTCCACTGATGGTGTCAACATCTATGTTGTCTTCTTTGTCCTCCTCCTTCCCCCTTCCATCACTTCTTGCTCTATAAAGAAGTACTAATCTAGGTCTGCCTGCTTTGCTCTAAAGACACACTAGCCTTGTTAATCAGCTGGTTTTTCTTTACCACATTGGACAGAGAGTTAACAATGATAAAGAAGATGAGGTGCTGCTTCAGTAGGAATGGAAAATCAGGAGAAGAAGAATGGCAGCAAGGCATGGGGTTGGGGAAGCACTTGCTGGGAGCTCCTGATGGGCCAGCACTGTGGTCTTTGGAACCTTTGTATCCAACACAGCACTGTGTTACCAATGGAAGCAGGAGAAATTAATTCCTGCTTCACCAGCAGGGAAAGGAATGAAACATCACATCACATCACATTTCCTTCTGGCTGTCCACTGTATGGTTTACTCAGCAACCCCATTTAGGATTGGCCACTGATTAGGAATCCTAACATCGATGACACTTCATAGCATTCTATTATATTATGGTCAAGGTAGACAGAAGTGAAAAGTGTCATTGTTTGTGAAAGATGAAAACAAGAATTGAGGACCACTATTTAAGTAATATTATCATTTAATAAATTGAAATGGAATTATTTTGGATTTAAAAATTGAAATTAAGACAGAAAGAACTGTAGACATTCTGAGAAGATACTAAAACTTTTTAATGCCTTTTTTAAAAATATGGATTTTCTAAATTTACCTCTCAGCATTGGGGAAATTAGAACAATCTGATCACTTAAAGAAGGAACAAGTGCATGGACAAGCTCAAGAATATTGACGTATTCGGAATTTTCACAGCACAAGTGTAGTGCAGTGCAGCAAAACTGTATGCATATCTACTCAAATGTAACCCCCAATGAATTCAATAGGATTTACTCTCAAGCTGGTTATAGGACTGGAGTTTTAAAGTATTGCTTAAATTGTTTGAACAACATAATAATGCTATAAGTAAGGCATATAACTAATAAAATATAGTAATGGAGCTACAATAATAGATATTCTTGTTGTTGTTTATACGACAGCATTAACAAGAAATCAATTCCACTTTGCAGAGGTTTATAAAATGACAGGTCTCTGACCTCAGGAAGAAAACCATTTTAATACACTCCTTACAGACGCGTTTGAAATAGAACTAGTTTATGCCATATATGAAAACCCCACAGGCTGGAGAGCAGATATAGAAGTGAAAATACACCTTTCCATTACATCTGTCACAATGGCAATAATTTTATTATTATTTTGTTATTAAAGAAAGGTGGTAGAATCCTGGGAAACAAGCTGATGCAGTGCTGAGTGGCAGGTAAAATTACTGTGACAATTCAAGAATTGTAAATCCTGATGACAATCACAATTAGGATATTCACAAAACCAGCATAGCATCTGCAAAAGACAATAGACTCAGTCTTTATCTTCTTGTATTGTATTAGCCTTTCAGCCAAAGAGCAGATAGAGGAGAACTAGCTCACATAATTTATATGGAGTTTTCAAAAAGCTTTTGATGAGCAGGCTACTAAGGAAACTAAGCTAATGTGGGGTGGGAGGCAAAGTATTGTCACGGGTCAAAAAGTGTCTAAGAAGAGGAGAAGCTGTGAGTGGGAATGCACTTTTTGGTCCAGGCAGAAGATTAACTACAGAGAACCCCTAAGCACCATACTCTTTAATACACTTATTAATGACCTGGGAAAGGGAACGGGGGCTGAGAGGGCAAACTTTCAGCTGACAAGAGTCCCAACAAAGCCCAGGAAATGAGAACCACGATGAGGTGAAATGATGTGCTGAACAGTTGTGGCATAGAGATGAAGGATCCATTTGCTATGCTCAGCCATAATGGCTGGATTTGAAACCTACAGCAGATACTTCATGATAACCTAAGAATTAAAACGGGCAGCTTTGTTTTATTGAACTCCATGTAGTGCAGGACACAGGATATCAGCAATTTTGGGGGGGGGGGGGGGATATCCGCCCCAGATACAATGAGATATAAGTAGTAAAACATTATTTAATGTGTTTTAGTTTCAAGGGTAAGTCTCAAACAGAAATCTGAACCTCTGCAGTTGAAGTGGCATGCTACACTGCAAAACCGAAACTCAGCCATGCTGTTGTTCTTCTTCTCTGGAAATCTCCTTAAAAGCATTTATCTAGAGAAATCCTAAACATAGGGCTGTGACAATGCAAGTCATCCTAGGCAATAGTCCTGAAACCTTATGCTAAATGTATATCTCAGAACTTATGGCAAGAAAGTCAGTTGTGCCCTTACTCTGGTGCTACAACACTACTTCTTCATTTGAGATGTGTGGCTTGCTTAGCATCTCATTAGTTGAAGTGTGAACACAGCCACTCAGGGGCAATTGATACTTAATCCTTAGCTATTCACACCTCAATAATGGGGAGCAAATAAACCCTCACCACATCCTACCTAATTCTAATGGACTCCTGGGCCTCACTCCCATTTGCACGTTTGTATGATGTTACTGAAGAGGCACTGGCGGGGGTCATCTCAGTGTATCTACATTCACTTTATGATATAATGGGACAATAAAGGGAAAGTAGAAAATACAAGGTGTTCATGAATGTAGACAGATAAACATAATTCCTTGCTAGCTAGTATGAACATGGGCAAATAGTCATAGCTCTTAAACATATTTTTGTAAAGAGCGGAATGTACATAAGAAAGGTAGGATTAGAACTAAAGGACACACAGCTATCCCACACAGCCTGGCTGTTCATTGGTTTTCTGCCAGCCTAACAGATCTATCCTGAAAGCAAACCTTTCCAGTCTAGCAACAGCTTTCAAAGGGTTAAAATGAAAACTTCCCTGTAAAACCAGGAAAGGGGGGGGGGGAGAAAAGGCACCAGAAAAAGAGGGACAGAAAGTTAATTGAAAATGCTGTTTAATTTTTCAGCTCCACTGGACTACACCCCAGCACAGATGGTTCATCAAGACAGTCTCTGTCTGTATCACTGTCCGTCCCAGCCTCTCTTACCCTCCACCCCTGCCTAGTCGCCTTTTTAAATGGGAGAAGGGGGGAGCACAGCAGGCAGTAGCTCAGAAATGGGGGAAAAGGCAAGTTAACACAAAAGCACATTCTGTGCCACTCTTTTCAAGGTGCTGGGACAATGCTCCCAACTTGATCCTTTCATAAAGAGAATGTTTCAGGGTCAGAAAACAGGACACATTAAGACTGAAGAGGCTGCAGTGCTAGCCATTTTGCTGCTGACTTTGGTGGCCAGTTACAGGCCCATAATGGAGTTGGGAAGCTTCCTTCTTTTATTTATTTATTTTAAAGCCACTGTTTCTTCAGGGCCACCATAGCCTTTGGAATGCATAGAATAGGCACTCTCTCTCCTTCCTCCTCCATTCCTTGTCTCTCTGTCCCTCAATACAAGCATTTCCTAGCCAAAGAGAGGATCATCTTAACTGGATTACTTCAACAAGCCACCAGTGGAAAAACATATTAAAGCTATTCAGTATCATGCCATAAATCCTTCTTGGCTCCTCTCATTCATATTTCCACTCATGCCATTTTATTTATTAATTAGGAGTCCCCATTTTGTTGATGGAAATCACTTATCTTTGTATCCAAGCGCTCAGATACTCTTTGCCATGGCTGTAATTTTCACACCTACTGGTCAGAATGGATAAATAGATAGAAAGTTAACATTCTCTGGTCCAAATTATGTATCAATTGAAAATCCTCTACCAGTTTTGTTTTTTAATTTGTGTTTCAATACCAGGAAACTAAACACTCATCCTTCTTTGCAAATGCTAAATCTCAATATGTTGAAAAGCTGCATTTCACCTTCCAGCCTGCAACTGTCACCTTCCAATCTACTTGCTTTTGACAAGTGTTCTTTGTGATTTACAGTGGACTCTTTCACACAGGAGGTATTTTTTTTTATTGCAAATAGAGCCAATTCGAATTCACATGAATTCGCTAGTTTAGCGAATTCACGTGAATTCCAATTGCATTCGGAATGCATTCAGATTGATTTCCCATTACCCGAAAATGACCCCCCCATTGCCCGCAATTGCGTGAGGTGCTTTTTCGCAATAACGTAAAACCCATTATTGCGTTCGGAATTACTTCCCTTTTGCCCGAAATTGCATGAGATACTTTAATTTGAAATAATGTGAAACCTGATGATTGCATTCGGATTGCCATTGGATTAGACTTCCAATTTCCGACGTCTGAAAAGTTCCAGTAACCCAAACTCCAAGATTTGTCTTTATTACTCTGCATAGTTCCTAGATTAATGAACAAGAGTTGAGGCTCATAATCAGAGCGTTCTGGAAAAAGTAACTCCTGAAAACTAAAGAGAAAGAGAACAGAAATTGAGAATTCCAACTGAAATTCATGCCTGCATTTTAAAAACACAGTGGCATTGCTTATGCCATATCAAATACATACTCTCAAGGGAATATTGGTATTACTCATCTGTGGGCTTGGAAGCACTTGGAAACACTCCCTCTGAAATGTACAAATGAGATAAAAGCACAGTTTTGGATAGATACATGAATTTAGAACTTAAGGGCCTTGTAATGTGCCAACTTCTGTAGACAGATTCCAAAGATGAGAAATTAATGATTTCTCAAGTGATGTGACTCCCTCTCTGCAAGGCGAGTCTCCAGCCTTTCAGGATAATATTCTATAGCTATTTCCAGAGGACAGGCATAGAACTATATTAATGTAATTTAATGTCTAAACAGAGGCCCAGGTCCACTGTCAACATCTGAAAGAGAATCTAACAGGTGTCAGAATGGGTTGCCCTTTATATTAGTGTGTTGTAGTGATTTAAGTGTTGGACTAGGATTCTGGAGACTAAGGTTCAAATCCCCACTCAGCCATGGAAACCCACTGGGTGACTTTGGGCAATTCGAACTCTCTCAGCCTCAGAGGAAGGCAAGGGCAACCCTACTCTGAACAAATTCTACCAGTAAAACCTCTTGATAGGGTTGTCCAAGGGTCAGGCATAAGTTGTAAACAACTGTGAAGGCACACAACAGCAAATATAAAATAGATGCTGAAATATAGGAAAAATACAGTAGTAGCCATGAATCAGCATCTGCTGAACTGGTGCTGTAAAGAATCAAACTTTGCTGCAATAGGTGTAATAAGAAAATAATTCCAAGAGTTGCAGTGTTGTTAATTCACAGGAGAACAGGCAAGATTCACTTCACCTACCTCGGACACTCATAGTTTGATCTCATGTTCAAAAGAGGTAAAAATATTTAATAGCACACCACACTATTGTGCCTCCAAGCACAGATATGGAAATCTGCATTTAGACCTCCGCTTGAAAGCCTTATCAGGCTCTAGAGCAATTGCACATGCACATTCCCTATTTTGCTTCCTCACAAGCACTCTCATCCACCTCCATCACTTGTATCAAACATCTGAGGCATATCTTCTCTTTCCATAGTATTATTAAGAGGGACACCAAACAGTGCAACAACAGCTAACGGCCATGTACGTGGGTAAGTGCTCATGCGTGAATAGTTCCTAAACTTCCAAGTTACTAGAAAATAAGAGTACATCATCGAGACTGAGTCATTTCACAAAAGTTCCATAGTTTCTTCTAAACTTTACTTTGAGGTATCATTCTTGGAGGATGAATGCTGGACTGAATGGACCACTGGTAACTCTTAAGTTCAGATGGTGTGGAGAGGTTGGGGAGGTGTGATAATTGCAAAGGGGCTGTGAGCTAGAAGGGGAGGGGGACTGGGGTGGTTGAGAGAGGAATGAAGAAAGAGAAAAGAAAAACCCAGCAGTGCACCATGTTGCATTGTTCACGCTCAGACCTTCAATTTGCTCTCGGCATTCTCCTGCAGCAGGGAGAATGTTACGCTGGCTTAAGAGACAAATCGGACACAAAATAAAGACCAAGCACTCAGCAGTAAAGCAATTATCACAACATTTTATGCCGGGGCTGTTCCTTTTGAAGGCAGGCTGGTGCTGCCCGCATGTACCTTAACCCGTTCCTAATAACCATAAAGTCACCATTATTTACGGTACAAGACATTAAATAAATAATGAAAAACGCTGCTCACAACAGAGGAAGGCAAGCAGGGTGTGCAGTAGAATCCCTTAGCACTGGCTTAACCTGTGCTACTGGAGGAAAGTTAACTGAGCCTTGAGGTAGAGGGACAGTAATCCAATATGCAAGAATCAGCTTGGACTAGAAGCCACAAAGGAGAATTAAGGGAATCATAATGGTGGGGGAAAGGAAAATAAATTAGCATGAAGCCCCACCTTTAACTCAACCACCCATGAATTTCAGTACTTCTAAGAAAAAAACATACAAGGCCATCAGTAATCTTTGCTGGGCATAGTAGGCACACAAAAGCCCAAATGCCTAGAAATCAAGCCAGAAAAATCTCACAAGAATTTTAAGAATGACTTTGAAGGTGAAGTTTTCATTCTTGCTTGCTGATTGAAAGAAATAAGAAAAAGTTCGTACAATTTCATTAACTTTAATAAAATGCATCTACATGCTCCAGATTGCTGCCATGGCTTTGAACTAGTTTCTTCCCATAACAGGTAGTTATCAACTTGAGCTTTAATTGAAATCAAGAAGAAATTAATCTTAGTTAATAGAGAAAATAACCACACATGTCACAATGCCATAGGACCTCATTCATATTAAAAAAATAAATATTTCTCTTTCTATTTTGGTCACAGAAAAGAAAACAGAGAGAGAGAATAGGACAGAAGTATAACCTCCTCTGTGCTCTAGCTATCGCACTAGGCAATTGAACTTTATTGCTGTGTGCCTTCAAGTTGTTTTTGACTTATGACGAACCTAAGGCAATCCTATAATGGGGTTTTCTTGGGAAGATTTGGGGGGTACCTTTGCCTCCCTCTAAGGCTGAGACAGTGTGACATGTCTAAGGTTAAGCAGTGGTTTTCTATGGCCTAGTGGGAATTCAAACTTACTGACATGTATTTACTTTGCCCCAACATTATTATGAACTTCCCTGATGGCACAATATTATCATTTGTTGAGTTTTTAAACTAGTCTTTTAATTTGTGCTGCAACACCTTTTTTGGTTTTTTAAAATTATAAAGTATTTTTGCTGTGTAGTACTGTGACCATATAAATAGTGCTAACAGACCCAAACATAAGTCATAATGAATTTAATTAGACTTGCTCCCAGATAAATAGTACAGGACTGTAGCCTAAGGTAATCTCATAATGTTGGGGTGAAGCAGACGGCCCACCAGGAGCAGCTAGAGGCTGCTCCGGCTGCTATTGGGCTGGGACTGTGCTGGGACTGCAGCAACCACACAGCCTGCTTCCAAAGCGGGCCGCTGCTGCGGTCCCAAGCCGAATGCCTCCAGGAGCCAGATTTTTTCCACGCCTTTTCCTGGTGGCTTCAGGCTGTCTTTGGAGGCCTTGGAGTGGCTTCCAGCTGCTTTGGGGGCATGTGTCATCTGAACAGCATGCGCCGAAAGTGGCCGGAAGCTGCTTTATTTGGCCCGTGCATTTTGGGCCTTAATCTGTATAAGGATTTAGTACACATTAAACAATTATTATTTTTAAAATGTAAGATTTTATCATAGCAAAAACAGTGTGCTCAGAATTATCCTTCCCTACCTAGAACTATGCCAAATCTATTCATACAGAAAGAACATGAGGAGATGTACACACCAAATAACCTGTATCTCTCATGCCTCCTTACAGCAAAAAAAAAAAAAAAAAAAAAAGCTATAACTGAATATTGCAAGCATCCTACCTGTGGACTTCTCACTACTGACATTACAATGTGACAGGATGTAGGCAGGGACCATCCAATATGTTATAGCTCAGGAAGTAGGAACAATGTGGAAACTCCTGCACATTTACTTCTATCTACATAGAGTGCCCTGAATAATCATGACTGCCACTGGATAATATAAACTGACTTTTGGAACCATGAGACAATGTTAACCCCATGGAACAATTGTGTATCAGTGCAAAGCAGGAACTTAACTAATAGAAGGGATAGACAGATGCAGGCATATCCTAAGCATTACTTGCATAAAACAAGCCCTGTTGGAAGCAAGAACATCTGCAAGGAGCCACAGCACAAAGATGTCTTGGAAACTGCTTTCATTTTAAATAACTTTAACTCAAACAAAGGAAAATAACTTCTCAGGCAGCTGAATAGTAAAGGCAACCACCAACACAATGGGAGACTGGGCCATCTGCACAAAGCCACTGAGAGGAGACTGAGAAAAGTGGCATGTTTTTTGTATGCTATAATGAGAACCACAGTGCTGCACCAATGCAGCTGCTTAAAATGTTTTGAAACAAAGTGGCTGGGAGACATATTTGAAAAATTAAGTAATTAATATCCAGGAAGACCCATACTAAGATGATGATGACAATTATGATGATAGAGGAGGAAGAGAAATGTACAAAGCAGCTGATATGAAAATGGGTTTAGAATGCAAAATATATAAAATGAGCAAATTTCAGATGTCAGATTTGGCACATAGCAATGGATTGTACCACCCAGAAACAAGATCTGAATACAAACAGTACGCTGGGTCGAAGAGAACCTGCAGATAACATGAAAATATTTGGGGGGGGGGGGGGAGAAGAAAATGGCATATTTCTGCTCAGTCCCTGCCCCAACCACTGGCAGGCCCACTACATAATTTTAGAATCATCATCACCACTACCAACAGCATCGTATTTTCTGTACACAAATATACAGATATATGGTCCCTTCCTGTCTTTCTCTCTCACACACATCTTAAAGTACAAACTGACAGGGTCTGGTGGTACACATAATGCTACCAAGATGCCAACTGCAGGAAGCAAAAGCCGAGACAACCCTGATTTAATACATCCTAAATTCAGGTTTGCTGGGATAACCCACTGTGTCAGGTTAGGCAGACACTCTGATGCAGGCAACTGTGATCTAATTATCATCAGGCCTGTTTGACTTCAGCAAAAGAAAGGAGGAGGGTTTCTAGGCTTTGGTGATTTCATTCTTTTTCTTTTCTTTTCTTCTTTTTTTTAAGCTTAAGCTGGTCAAAACTGCCATCAGCAAGAGAAAGAGGAATGAACCTAGTGTTTGCCTTGAGTGAGAAGAAGGTATGCAAAGAAGCCAAGTTTCATACAGGATAGTTTTCACATAGTCACCAGCATCTGCTGCCATTGCTTAACAGCAACTACAAAGGCACTGCCTTCCCTCATCCTTGCTCCAATCAAATGCACACCTACCAGGACTGATTTTTCCCCCACTCAAATTCTGAGAAAATATAATTCCTCTAAATGTGAAACTTCCATGGCCAAATGGGTACCACAAAAGCGACGGAGAAAAGAACCCTCATGGACACACTGGCCTGAGCAGAAAGTAACCTCTTTTTTCCCTTCCCCAACTTCTTCAAAAGCTAAACCTGATTGAAATTCAAGAGATCCACCCCCCACCCACCTAAAAAAAAAAAAAAGTGCATAAAACCAGCAAGACAAAGCCTCCTTTACTTGCACAATCCCCATTCCACCCCAGGACATAGGCAATGTAAGAAGGAAACCCAGCTTGGACAAAGTCTATTGTCCTCTTTTCCCCTCCTTGCTGCCACTACTGCTCATGATCCAAAGGCTCCTGAAAGTTGGAGGACACACACACCCATGCCAAAAAAATAAAAGAGCTGGGAGACTTTTGTATGAAATACAAAGGAACTTCACGGTAACAAAGCCAGCCACAAGATTTACTCACCTTTCTTGAGGCACTGAGAGCAAACACCATTTGATGACTACAGCAATTGACCTCAATCTCCTATCCTGAAGTCAGGATAAGAGGGACTAAATTTTGCATTCTCTCTCAGTCTCCTCCTCTCTCTTTCACACACACACAACCCCATCACTTCCATAGCTAACATGGCCCTTCTTCCTAACTCTTTACCTTTTAATAGAAGAACTTACATATAAACTTTAAGATCTGTGATTGGAAGCAGCTGGACCAACCAACATACTATTCTCTTTTGCATTCAAATCCATTTATTTATAATTTGCTTATTCCTTTTAATCATCCTATAAAGTTTTCTAAATTATTACAGACTTACTATTTTTGGACCTCCTAATCTGGAAGTTTGAAAACCTCCAAAAACCAAAACTTTTTGCTGCCAGCCTCATGGTTCCACCTTCAAGGTGGCAATGGTGGCACTCCTGCTTGTTCGTCTCTCTCCAGACTTGCATCTCATGAAATCATAGAATCATATGCTTAGAAGGGACCACAAGGGCCATCTATGGTAGTTCAACCTCCTGCTATGCAGAAAGGCACAATTAATGCACTCTCAATAGATGGCCTATTTAAAAACCTCCAATTGAGGAGACTTCACCACACTCCAAGTTAGAGTATTTCACTACTGAACAGCTCAAATAGCAAACAAACAAGACATGAGGATGAAAAGAGATGAACAAGAGTGCTGAGATTCCAAGCGTAGTGCTTAGTGGAAATCCTCACGTCCCATCATTCACAGATTCTCACTTCTTTCTCAAGCTTCACAAATACAATACAGGTACATGCTATGCTACCTGTGCATTCCTCCCCCCGCTCCCCCCCATCCCAATATCTGTCCCAAGCATTTTGGATAAGGGATACTCAACCTGTAATTTATTTTCTAATGTGGAGTTGAAGCCTTTCATGGCCGGCATCCATAGTTTTTTATGGAGCTTTTGGGCTATGTGGCCATGTTCTAGAAGAGTTCCTGACGTTTTCTAGAACATGGTCACATAGCCCGAAAGCTCCACAAAAAACTAATTTATTTTCTGTTAGGAAGATTTAGCAATCCACTCTGGCTTGAGTAAAGGACTTTAGAGTCTGAGTTATTGTACTGTCAAATCAAGGAATTATCTTATTTAAAACTGACTTTAGCAAAGTTCCATTTGTTATGTACATTTAGTTGAAGCATTACCTAGCAATGCAACAACATATATATTACCCCACACAAAATGCAGTAATAGTCAAGATTTTCAAGAATCACTTCTAAGGAGAACAGGCATTTAAAAACAACAACTGGACCTCATCCCCTTTCCCACCACCTTTCCCTTCGTCTTTTGTGTTGTCTCTTTTAGACTGTAAGCCTGAGGGCAGGGAACTGTCTAAATATAAGACTGTATGTACAACACTGTGTAAATTTACAGTGCTATATAAATAAAGGTTAATAATAACAACAGGAAACAGGCATAAAAGTTTGGGTGTATTACTCCAAGAGCTATACTGTATAAGCTATCCAACATGCATGCACTAGAGCTTTCTGCACATGCTCAGAAACTTTTTATGTGTTTATTTTCCATTGCATGTCCTTCCATTTCATCAAGACCATTCCAAAAGTTCTCCTAACCTTCATGAGGAACTTGCACATCTTTGAATGGGAAGACCTCAGAAAAATAACTGTGAAAGTAAAAATGTGCTCTGCATGATTCTGGATGAGATCAATGGGTTGCAATTTACTGGCAAGTCAAGCACCAGTGTGAAGCACAAATTAGAGGCAGGGTCTTCTTGGGAAACATGCATCTTTTACTATAATCAAAATCCTAGTTTTAATTAATGCATTGTCATGGGTCTAGAGAGTTTAGGGCAGTCTGACCCTACTAAGCCTAATATTTCTCATAGAATCATAGAACCATAAGAGTTGGAAGAGACCACAAGGGCCATCCAGTCCAACTCCCTGCCTTACAAGAACTCTCAATCAAAGCATCCCTGACAAATGGGCATCCAGCCTCTGTTTAAAGACCTCCAAAAAGGGATAATCAACCACTCTCCGACGGAGTGTGTTCCACTGTCGAACAGCCCTTAATGTCAGAAAGTTCCTCCTAATGTTAAGGTGGAATCTCTTTTCCTGCAGCTTGCATCCATTGTTCCGGGTCCTGTTCTCTGCAACAGCAGAAAACAAGCTTGCTCCTTCCTCAATAAGACATCCCTTCAAATATTTAAATAGGGCTATCATATCACCTCTTAACCTTCTCTTTTCCATTAGAACATTTTCATTAGCACATGGTTTCAAGACTCTTCACCATTTTAGTCACCCTCCTCACTCAGAGTCCTGGTGTAAAATGTTATACACGCAAATATGAACAAGATAACTAGATTATCTTGCCATTTAATTCAGGGTACTGCTATCTGCCAACCTAGCAGTTTGAAAGCATGTAAAAGTGCAAATAGATGAATAGGTATCACTTCTGTGGGAAGGTAACAGTGTTCTATGCAGCCATACTGGCCACATGATAATCTTTTACAACACTGGCTCCTTTGGCTTAGTAAGAGAGATGAGCACCACCGCTTACATGTCAAAGGGGAAATATTTATTTTTACTGCTATCTTACTGTATACCAGTGTATGGATAGATAAGTATCTCTGATTAATACAACTGCAAATGTATCTTGAACTGATGTTGCCTATTGCATTATTTGGCCCTCCTTTAAAGTAGCATAAAGTCCGTCTGAAGCTTGTTTGGGTTTAGTTCTTGAGCAACACAAAGAGACATCGATTAAATAAGTATTATTTAAAGAAGGTACAAGGGAACATAAAATGAAGTATATAATTAAGTTTCCACAGATAGGTTAGTAAAGCTACACATACCTGAGCACACAACATTCTGGTGAAGAAAGTCTGAGGACCACCCTGAAGCTATTTTTTCAATAGTAAAAATGGAAGTATTGCCTGTTGGTGTATGTGTTGGGGGGGGGGGGGAGATAGTTGCCTTTGGAATGAGGAAACAATAGCTCTTGGCTATCCCTTCTCATGGGTAAGAGTTAAACCAGCCTCTTGGTTCTCTAGGTCCCTGGCATCAATGAAGTGAATAAAACAGTGATGAAGTGACATTGGCAGAAAACATGGACCACATCTGACTGAACATGTGCTAGAACCTATGTGAAGGCATACTCCATGACAATGATGGCAGCAGAAAAGTCTTTTTCCCCCCTGCAAAAAGGCATTCAGCAAAGGCGTCCTAAATAATTAGGGGCCTTTTACATCTTGGTCTACAAGAACAGAATGCAGACCACCTGAGAACAATTTGCTAAGCACTTTGCAGATAAAATTGCTGAGATCTGTTCTGACTTGGATGCCTCAATTAATAAAGATTCTATGGATGTAACCATGGCCTCTTCTTGTCCAATGTTAATGGATAATTTCTAGCTTGTACAGCTTGAAGACATGGACAGTATCCTTGCAGAAATGAGAACATCCATGCTACATCCATGCCCTTCCTGGCTTATTAAAAGAGACCAGAAGAGGACAGACTGAATGGGTAATGGGAGTGTGCAATGTCTCTCTACACTAAGACATGGTCCTCACCTGCCTAAAGAAAGCAATTGCAACGCCCTTGTTTAAGAAGGTCTCCCTGGATTCTACTCCATGGAGTATTTCTTGGCCAGTCTCTAATACCCATTTGGAGGCAAAGCTTTGCAGTGTGTGGAGGCCTCCCAGCTCCAGAGGTTTCTGGATGAACCTGATTTTCAGGACCCATTTCAATCTGGTGTCAAGTCTGGTTAGAGGATGGAGATAGCTTTGGTTGCCTTAGTGGATGACCTTTACCAGGAACTGGGATAGAAGAGAGTTCCTGTGTTGGTTCTGCTGGGCCTCTCAGCAGCATTTGTACCAGTGATCATAGAATCATTTTGGATCACCTCTCTGAGGTAAGTATTGGAGACACAGTTTTATAGGTCATGGTTCCCGGGGGCACTTCAGTTCAGCTTCTTGGCTATTAGCCTGTGGGGTCCCACAGGTCTCTGTTTTGCTGCTCATACCATTTAATATATGCATGTTTGTAGAGGTTGTCTAGTTTGGGGGTCAGGCATTACAAGTCTGCTGACGAAATCCAGCTGTATTCTTCTTTTCCACCACAATCCAAGGAAACTGTATCTGTTCTACACTACTGCCTGTTTACAATGATGGACTTGATGAGAAAAGGTTGAAACACAACCAACACAAGACAGAGATCTTCCAGGGCAATCAAAATCGGGGAACAGGGATTTAGCCTTTGTTGATGGGGTTACACTCCCCTTGAAGACACAGGTCTGCAACTTGAGCATTTTCTGGATTCGGCCCTGGCCCTGCAAGTTCAGGATTCTCCAGTGTTCAGGAGTGCATTTGCACTATTAAAGTTAGTATGCCAGCTGCGCCTGTTCCTTAGGACATCTCATTTGACCACAGTGACACATGCCTTACTTACATCCCAACTGGATTACTATAACCCCAGCTGCTTAACCCCAATACATCAGTAATCTGGGCTGTTCATGTTTCAGGTCTGCAGCTTGAGGATGCTACTAGATTCAACCCTAAACCTGGAAATTCATATTTCAGTGGTGGTCAGTAGTGCATTTGCACAGTTAAAGCTTGTGTATATAGCCGTACACAACATGCCTTGCATACACAGCAGCTTGTACATTGACATCTAGTTCCACTGACAAATGCCTTAGTTGCATCCCAGCTGGATTACTGTAACATAATGTACATGGGGCTGCCTTTGAAGAGTGTTTGGAAACTTCAACTAGTCCAAAGAGTTGCAGTCATATTGCTTATGGTGCTGTTCACAGGGAGCCTACAATTCCCCTGTTGCAACAGCTCAACTGGCTGCCAGGGCAAAATTCAAAGTGCTGGTTTTGACCTATAAAGCACTATATGGCTCAGGCCCAGGGTATGAAAGATCATATATTCTCATATGAGCGTGCCCAAGTTTTAAGATCTGAAGGGGAGGCACTTCTCTTTGTCCCAGCACCTTCTTAGAATCATAGAATCATAGCCATGGTTGATGGGAATGTGTGAGGAATCTTCTCTGTGGTTGTTCCCTCACTTTGGAACTCCTTTCCTAGCAAAGAGATAATGGCTCCTCCTTTCTTGTCCATTCAGCAGCAGGTTAAAACCTTTCTTCTCAAGTAAGCCCCTGGGAATTATTTTCACATGAAAGGTTATTTTTATGGTGCTATAGTTTCTAATATTTGTTTTAAAACAAGATTTTAAAATTCTGTTGTTGTTTAATGCCATTTATTCTTAATTTTAATGGTCTATGTTTTTACTGAGTTTCTGCCACTTTGTAAGCCCCTTGAGTCCCAGTCTGGGAGCAAGGGGGATATAAATTACAGGATGGGTGGATGGATGGGTGGTGTATCAAACTCAAATTCTGGTGTTTCTATTAAAAAGATTTCACATAATAGGGCTGGGGGAGTTCTGCCTGTGATATACAGGAACTTCGAGGACAGAAGAGTCAGTAAAAGGCTGGATACGCCAGTGATGTGGTTTAGCAGGTTTATAATGGCTATAAGTCCAATTTCACTCAGGGGGATTACTTCTGCATGAACATGCATAGATTGTGTTGTTACCCTTTAAAAAAAAAAAAGCAAGTCTTCATCTCTGCAACTTTGGTACTCTTAACTAGAAAACTGGCAGGGTCCTTTCATATAATATGGCACCAGGATTCTGGCACATAAACATGATGAATCAGAACTATGGTAGTTGGAAGCATGTAACTTTTGTAGACAACACAGCTTGTAAAAACTACCTACGTCTCAAACATATGTGCTTTCAAGGTACTTCAAGAAACTTATTAAAGCTCTCTACCTGCTGTCAGGTTTATATAAATAACTGCACATGGAAGCATGTATACTTATTGTATAAAATAAAGACAGTATAAAGACACATAAATATACATATGGAATCCCTATCAGCAGTATCTATAACAGACATGTATTGGGTATAAAATATCTCACTACATGCTCCAGTGGCACTTGGAGCAATACACTACTTACATAAGAAGGCCCGTCATATATGTGATTGTTTATGCAAATGAGAGAGCATGAAGATCATATAAATTAGCTCCAAGACAAACCATTTTATAAATCGATAATTGTGGACTGGAAAGCCGCTTCCCAGTAGTGAATAATTTATTAATTCACATACACCCATTTATACCCCATTTTCCAGCAAATCCCTCCATACATATTAAACAAACTAAAACCTTATAATCAGCAGCAATACAAGCAGACCTGAAGACATATGGAATCCACATAATATACAGATACTTTAAAAGTATACATTTTATATAGAACTAATCTCTAGCAAATTATGTTTATCATTCAGTTCTATATGTCTTCATACAAGTCTAGACTTCATGGCTACATCGATGTTTGATAATGAGTTTACAAACATATGCTAGAATGGAAGATGATACATTCCATTGGGCATATGTGACTGAATAGCCTTTTCTTACAGGACACTTCTGCATGCTGCCTCTGTATGGTTAACCATCCACAAGTAAAATTTCTCCCTGATATAACTTTTGGAATCCCCTAGTTGGTTGAGCTGTTACTCAGCTACATTTACAAATCTGCCTGACAGTAAGATCAACACATATGAGGCCAAAATGGATAGCAGTATCAGGAAGCATATCAACAACAACACAATAGAAAGGAACAGAAGAGCTCTCTCTCTTTCTCTCAACACTCAGGAAATTGAATACAGTAGCAGGAGTTCCAAGACAGAAAAAGGAATGTATACCTCAACAGTGCACAGTTAAACCATGGAATAGACTTTCTGAAGAAGAATGGTGATGCCAAGCAACTTCAGATTTTAAAATGGTGTTAGACTAACACTGAAGGAGACATGAAACTACTTCCTGGGGAACAATGTCCTGCTTGTGGACTTTCAGAGGTGTTTCCTTGGCAACTGTAAGGAATAGTAGATTGGACTAGACAGGCTTCCAGCTGCATTCAGGGTGCGTGTCATGTAAATGCCACACCTCCAACGCAGCCTGAAGCCAGCACTTTTGGCTCCTCTGCTTTGGGTCTTAGTGTACATGGATGATTGGGGGAAAGAAACTGGCACAACATAAACACAGACTTACCTCATTCACCACAAGGGACAGAGTTGTGCTTTGGCTGAGTCAGTTGCTATTCGTTGTCTCAGGCCTAACAAAGGTCATGTTGCTGCTTGGCAAGGTCATTTAGGGTCAATGAGAAAGAAGGAATTGGAGAAAATATTTTATCATAGTGTCCCAAAATCATGTTGTAGTATCATTAGAGTCTCAAACTGGGATGAAAAGATCTTCACCTCCAGTCCCCATTTACCAATAAATCTTACTGTATTAGTTACCTTTGGGCCAGTCTCTCAGCCTAATATACCACAGTCTTATTGTGAAGATAAGATGAGGAGTTTTGGGGGGGGGGGAGTCATGCATATTGCCTTAAGCACCTCAGAGGAAAGGTGGGAGGTATGAAATGTGTGCATTGCCTTACCATGCTTTTGTTGTTGTTGTATGCTTTCAAGTTGTTTCCAACTTATGGCGACCCTAAGATGAAACTATGATACTATGATAGATCTTTTTTGGCATGTTCATTCAGAAGAGGTTTGCCATTGCCAGCCTTTGAGGTTAAGAGAATGTGACTTGCCCAAGGTCACCCACTAGGAATCAAACCCTGGTCTCCAGAGTCCTAGTCCAGTGTTCAAACCACTACACTACATTGGCTTTCTTACTGTGCTCTATATAGATGGAAATAATCTATGTAATTCTGCCCACATAAACTAATTATTCATTTGTGGTGTCATCATGTGCTTATAGCACAGTACAGTACAGGTATATTTGTGCTTACAGCAGTCATCTGCTCTTTGAACCCTTTTTAATTATAGCCAAAAACCATTAATTCAACATGTGTTTGAAAGAGCAGACCATGTGTCAACTTAACGGATTCCAGTGATAATTTAAAAGACCTGAAAGAGCATAGTGTCAAAAAGTAGAGCATCGGAAAGCAGGGAATACCTGTACTACCTTGTAAGTAACTGTTCCTCAGTGCCAGCTCTGCCATTATGTATAATGAGGCAGCCTCCCCAGACAGTAGATTTTGTATACTGTGGAAAGGTGATACAGTTACTACTTTACAGTTGTTGCATAACTGCCAGGGAGATAGAGGAAAAGTTTTTGTTTTTGTTTTGTTTTGCCTAAAGAGCCAAAATGACTCAGTTGGCCTTGCCCAGTATGAACCACAAGGGGAGCAGCTTTGCTCTTCTGCCTCAGGCAGGCATACCTAGGGCCAACCTGGATCCTCCACCGCTCTGCTTAGGTCCTGCAATTTCATACCTGTGACTTCCTTAACAGATTCCATCCATCTAGCATGAGGTCTTCCTCTCTTTCTACATCCCTCTACCTTTCCTAGCATTATTGTCTTTTCCAATGAGTCGTGCCTTCTCATGATGGGGTCAAAGTATGATCATCTTAGTCTGATCATCTTGGCTTTCAGGGATATTTCTGGCTTGATCTGTTCAAGGACCCATTTGTTTGCTTTTTTGGCCGTCTTCAATATCCTCAGCACTCTTCTCCAGCACATCTTAAATGTGCTGATTTTCTTCTTATCTGTTTTCTTCACTATCCAGCTCTCACACCCATACATGGTGATGGGAAAGACAATGACTTGTACAATTCTAATGCATAGACATAGCAATACTAGGGGTCAGTGAGCTAAAAAGGATAGGAATGGGTCACTTTGACTTAGACAACTACACAGTGTTCTATTCAGAAAATAAAAATACAAGAAGAAACAGGATATCCTTCGTGCTGTAAACTGTCTCTAGTTCCTAGCAATTAAACTATTCCATCTTAGCTATAAAGTGATACACTATGGCAAAAGAGTAATGTGTGATAATGTTCCTAAGAACATTCTAGGTAGTTGGTTCTTAATCTTTTCTTTATCAGGGACCCTCTTTAAATATCTTTGGTTGCCATGCACCCCAATACTTTATTCAAGATTTAAAAGGTGAATAATAAAACCTGAGCAATGAACCATTAACAATTACACCATCCATTATACCTTCCCTCAGAGGCACCAAAAACTTTTCTCCAGCTTCTTCCTGCCAGTTTGCTGCTAGAATGGATAGAGCGGCAACATGCAGGTCCAGTCAACCAGCTTTTGCCTTGGCCACATGACCACTCTCCAGGATTTCCAGGGGAAACACGGAGCTGAGGTGATACAATGGTGGTGGTGATGGGGGAACCAACCTTTCCTCCACAAGCACAGAAAAAGCATCCAGTGTGCTGGATCCCCTGCAAACCACAGTCAGTCACCCAGCAGTTTGGCTGTGTGTGTGTGTTGGGTGGGGGGGAGATGAACATTTCCTTCCAAACTCTCATCTATTAACATCAGTGTTGAGGGCAGCTGCCAGACTTTTGATTCCTTTTTGCCCGCTTGCCTGCTCTTTCTTTCTCTCCTTCCTTCTCCTGTCTCAGTCTCCTGCCCTCCTGATGAAGGAAAAAAGCAGATGTTGAAGCATTTCTTCCACAAGCAACTGTAAAGACAGGCTTCTATGATTGCAGCACTCTCAAGGGATGGAGTTTTAATGGTATACCTCTTTCCCATCCCCCCCCCCATTCCATTCCCCTTTTTGATCTCTCTCCTGTGATAATCCTTCAACGCAGAAATTTGCATGTAAACACTTTCCAAACACCAGCACCTCACTTGAAGAGGTGTGCATACCACAAAAGAGTGGTAAGTCTGACCCCACATATGAGGGCAGCATGGTGGTGAAGAAACATCTATCTTCCCTCTCTTTTTCAGTGTGAAGGATATTACAAAGTTTGGGAGTGTAGGAGCATTGAGGTGGTGGTGGTGGTGGTGGTGGTGGTGGTGGTGGTGTAAGAGTCATAACAGAGGTGTAGTTGCCTCAGCCTGAAGCTGCATGTGCATAGGGTTTTGTTGGTGGTGTCACTGTTTGAAGAGAGAGTTTGGAAGAAAAAGTTGGCACACATGCACGTTGTATCACCTCAAGTCCTTGTTTTAGGTGTCCATTTTCTCCTGGAAAGGAGGAGGGAGAAAGGCAAAGGCTGGTTGGCCCTTCTGCTGTTCAGCCTGCAGTGGAAGGGCCATATGACAGACAACAAAACACATAGGCCCAGCCAGCCTGCCTGCCATTGCTTCTGCTCCTGCCATACAGCTGCTCTACTGTGGGTAGACAGTGGTCTGAGTGGACCACAGATTAAAAACCAATGTTCTAGACAATCTGTGATCAGTCAGATTATCAAATCTGACAAATGAACCCCAGTTTTTCAAAACATTTGTAAGAAGTTCTCCTCTCACTGAAATATCTTTCAAGGGAGTCTGGCTGGTCTGAATGCTAAAAACGGGACTCAAAATTGTCAGAGTTTGAATGTTGCCCTGAGTTTTCCCATGAAGGTTACAGGGAATGTTCGTGGCAATGGCAAAGGAAAGGAATTCTCTTCCTCATCTGTTCACAGTTTCTCCCCTCAATAAAGTCAAAACTAAGAAACACCTTGAGGCCAGAAAAATGACAAAGAAATTAATAATTAATCTAAATGCCTAGCAGCCTAGCAGAGCGCAACACTTTAAAGTGTATATTCGAAGAGAAACCTGAGCACACACAAGCCAAAGCCCTTCATTGAACCCAGACACTTGTGCAGATGCAGGCTTTATGCAGCTGCTCCTGCAAGCCACTTCTGAGAGCCCTTTTCTCGACAGCTTGCCCTGATGCCATTCTTAGATCTCAATCATTTTTTCACATTGTTATTTTATTGTTTCAACTTTTTTTTTTTTTGTTTCTTTTCAGAGTGAAAAAGAGCACAGAGAGAGAAAAAAACAACACTTTAAACTTAAGGCTATTAGAAATAAAAAAGTACAAAAGAACTGGGATGGGGGAACAATAAAGAGGATATTTTATCTTGACTGAAAGGGTCCCCCCTTTTTTTTTCAACCTGCTTTTGAAGGTGTCAGGCCCTATAACGATCTTTCCCTTCTAGCTGCCTGTTGCTCTTGATAAAGGTGAAGAGGAACAACTTACATTGGGCTGAGAAGAACAAATCCCTTCTTTTGTTCTTTGAAAAAGTCTTTGCTAATTGCTTCTGCTTGCTTTCTATGTTGTCTGTTTGGGGAAGCAGGGAGCACTGAGAAGAGGAATAAAATCAATGGACATGAAAGAAAAAAAGAAATCTCTTTTGGGGGGCTTCAGGCAGGAAAGGTACAATGCAGTAGTACAGAAAGAGGGAGAACGTAAAGGAAATGTCACAGGTCTCAAAAATAAATAAATGACTCAATACTGCTTGGGTGAGCCCCCATCTTTCCTATCAGCTTTTACAGGGGGCAATACGTTTTATTCATTGCCAGGCCTGACTTATCGCAGCCTTGTTTTTAATGAGGTATAATAAGGAGAACATTTTGTAACAACACGGCTCCTCTATTTTATCCGACAAACAGCTGTGTCATGGCCGTCGCAGCAAGAATGAATCATATCTCTTTGCCTGCATATGCGAACTCCCATGTAATTACCCTTGCATCTTAAATAAAGCAGGCCCTAAACCTGTCGCTCAGATTACAAGCAAGCGGAGCAACCCTCGTAACTGAGGCCTCTATCATTACAATTAATTTATCACAGAAGCACTGAGATTAGAGACTGGAATTAAAACACAGTAAGGAGGGTACCACTGTGATGACAACAAATGAGTCCAGGGGAGACAAGGGAGGTGACAGAGTTTTATTGCAAAGGTTGAGCAGCTTAATTCCTTAACTAGATCAACACTGGGGGCAGGGCTGAGGCTTTCTATACTTTATATCTTACTCGTGCAGCAGCAAACTGCCCTCTTCTCACACCTCATCACAGAAACTGAAAGTGAAACGATGGTGGGGTCTCTGCTGAAATGTATGGCTCTGCCAAATATAGAAAGTACATTGTATTAAAATCATATATATGTTGATGTATTTTTGAAAGATGCAAGTATAATGATGACCATTTTGTTGGACTGAATCCATTTCTGTTTTCTTTCCCCTGCATGTGTACACACAAATAGTTATTGCAGGATTTCCCTCATGTGTTGGTTTTAATGTTGTGAAGTTTCTGGCCACAACATTATTTGCATTTGTTTCATCTTTTGCCCTTATGGGAAAAAGGGGTGCTCGGGAACTAAAGGTCAGCAGTAACAATAAATACAAACAAAGTGTGTATTGGTGGCTGTGCTATATGAAGCTTCTGAACCGTCCAAGACACAACTTCACTGTGTAACACGTCAAAGAGAGGAAGGGATCAAATTCTAAACCTCCAATTTATGCAGGCACTAATATAAATTCCTATATGCTTTTCCATTGTTTACTAGTTGTTGTATGTGTCCCATCCGGAAATATAGGGCAGGAAATTAATGAGGGGGGGGAGGGAGGAGTGATCTATTCCTTCCGAAAATGTTTGGTTAAGTATGGAACACATCATTTTCTGTTTCATTTTGGAACGTAAGAACACCAGTGCCAGATCACACATTCAGCTCTTTATCAGTGCTACTCAAAAGAAACAGCATCTATATACATTTCAGCATCAGGTTATCCATACCCCTTTATCAGTTAGAAATTCTGGAGTAGACAACAAGGACCGGCATCAAATGTTGCATGGTGTCCTCACCTCAAAATGGTAGAAGTTCTCTTCAGAGTTCCAGCCATCCATACCTTACCACAGGGTACTGCATGGGATTCCTTCTTCTTCCTCTCATTTCATTCTGTTTTTCTTTTTCAACATGCTTCACACTACTGAGTATGCAAAAAGGTTTTGCTTTTTAAAGGGTTTTGTACTTTGACAAACTTAGGAGTTTTATCAATCACACAGTACACCACTCTGTTTTCTCAGTGGCCTTAGTCTGATACCAAATCTGTTGGAACATACCACTTGAGAATTGATGCAGTGATGGACACAAGGGTGTCTGTCATTAGTTTCTTGATAACTCCCTTCCTGAATCAGTTTTCTACCAATATGCACATTAACACAGGATAAATGCACAGGACAAAGCTGGGTAAGAAGATGGTGGATTAGTCCTAAAAGAGAGGATCAAAGAAACAGTCAAACAACTAATAATGCACTGTGGTCATAGGTAAAGGTACAAAACAGTTGGATCTCACTGGAATTTTTCAAGGCTAAAAATCTGCTAGAGCAATCTGGACCTGACAGTTAGAAGATCCACTAATTTAGGAAGTAAATATATGTATCCCTTTGTGTCATCAAAGTCAGTTCTCTGCTCCCCCAATAAGTCTTGTGACAATTTTAAAATACTGCCAACAGCAGGAAAATTGAAAAATCTTCCAACAGAACTGCAGCCTTCCAAAGGCCACCCAGGGTCATGTAAATTCAGCAGATTATCCATCCCTAACTCCCTTCATCTATCAACTGCCTTTGATATTGATCTGCTCCTCCAAGGAACCAGGACCAGACCACCTCTTCCTGAGGCCTACAAATTCACCCAGACATTTTTGTGATTGTTGAAGAAGTGAAGATCTGGTTAATATTGCTTGTCTTCTGCACACCACAAGCAAAATTAGGCCACAAAGTTGGAATGCATACAAGACAGGACTCCATCCACCCCTACCATAAAATTCCAGTAATGATGTGCTGAATTGGAGAGAATAAACCAAGTACACAAGCTTAATGGGTGTATTTGCATGTGTACTAAACCACTGTTTTATGCAGGAATGAGTAACACAAATCCCATGGTCCCTAAACAGCATTCCATCAGTGTTTCTCATTCTTATGGGTCCTTCACTGTCAGTGCACCAGTTTTACCACCACAATGCCAAATTTCAGCAGCAATTTCATGACAAGGCTACAAAACAACTCAGTTTCACTTTAAAACAAGAAGCATAGAGACCACACTCCTCAATTTGAAGCCAATTAACACTCCCAGGACAGAAAATGACAAAATATAAAGCACCTGTATACTTAAGGGGTAGCAAATGAACAGTTTTCAACTACATTCCAAGCCTATGATTGCAGTTCTATTTGCCCTTAGTGTAGCATCATTATGGTAGTTCTACAGATATATCAGAATAATATACTCTGTAGAATCAGAAGCAATCTCGGGAAGCAATTCCCCTTTGTGTAATGAAGATCCTGTTAAGATTTTTTTGCTTAAGAACTCTTTTTCAGAATCTCAGCATTAATTCACAGAAATTTGAAATGTGGTTATCCTTAAACAGAAACCAAAGAATGCAAAAACCAGCTACAAGTGGAACTCTATTGAAGCATTTGATAATTTGACTTAATTAAATAAATAAAAGAGGGGAGAATCTCCCTCGATCATTGCTATCCACATGCTATCCAACAGTCTGAAGAGGAGGGCCTCTGCCTTCCACAGGACTTTGGGTTACTGGGTTCCAAACTGCATCCAGGTAGAAAAGAGACTATCCTCTTCAGACAGCCACTCTCCTTATGGGGACAGCTAAAGAGAAAAGAGCAGGGCTTGTGTGCTCCTCTCTTGTATACTTACTTATCACTGGTTATTAAATATCTGAACAGGTCATAACCAGTGCTTTATTCTTGAAGACTGAAAGTAGCACTAAAGGTCTGAGGCAGAAAAAGAGGGCCAAGTAAGCACTGCAATCAACACCAATTATCTAGTATATTTCCATCACAGATGATAGCTACTGTTGTTTCTGGGCCAAGGAGACCTGGGTTTAATTCCTTATTCAGCCAGGGTCATGATGACAACCACCACAATACTGCCCTAGAAGTGAATGAAAGATGAAGTCCTTTTCTATGTATAGTCATCCGCCCCCGCCAAAATCCATTCTCCTCAAAGGCTTAGAGCAGGGGTGGGAATCAAGAAGCCCTTTTCAGCACAGATAATGGTGAAAAACACTGGTAGTTGCAAAGCTTCCTGAGTCCCACCCACTATCCTACAGGTAGCCATGGGCCAACAAGATATACTCTTTGGGAGTGCTTAACTGCACTGATAAACATTATAGAAATGTACTTGCTGTTGCTGTTTTTTCCCTTCTCCTTTGACCTGTTTCTCCCATGGAAAGGACAAGAATCCAAGGGCAGAAAAAAGAAGATGAAACATTAATGTAGCTTCTACTTATAGTCAAAGAGACTCAAAATACAGTCAGTTTCTTTGTTTGGGGTGCCTCTACTCCAGAGTAGATGCACAAAAGACAGAAATGACTTAAATCAATAACAAAAGGCAAACAGATGTTTCCTTTACAACCTGATATAAAATCTAATCTCACAGGAGATTTAAGTCCAAAATGCATATGGACAGTTCAATCTCCAAAGCTCCCAAACCCTGTGATTTCAAAAATTTAAAGTGTTAATCATTGGGATGTACTAACTGGCTCTAGAAACTTACTTCTGCACATAGGACAGCCTTTACACCACCTCTCTGAAGAAATTTAGTTACTGGGGAATAAGGGAGGGGGAATAAAGCTGACTTCAATTACAGAGACACCCCCAACTCACCACCCCAACCAACCCACTAAACAGTGCTGAAACAAAAATGAAGCAGGCAGCCCCATATGTCATAAGAATTAAAGGCACGGTTCCCACTTTGTAACGATGCTTTTACAGAAACCGTTCCACTGTAAAACTTTATGATTTGAATCTTTATAGCTGCCAGCAGAGCACATGTTCACTGCCTTAAATTATAACTTAATATCAGCAGAATCTGGTGCTTTCTAGCACTCTCTTTCGATAAAAGTTTGCTCCTACTCCCTGCCTTCCTACTCTGTGGCTTCCCCAGGCTGCTGCCTCAAGGGACAACAACTGAATATTGGTATCATTCTGCCATGTAGACACATCTGGAGATGCTTTCCTGTACGAAGGTGTCATCAACATCTAAATGTACATGGGCAGCTATGCCCACAGGGTACTGTCATGGATCAGTTTATCAACATGATTGCAAAAACACTAAAATGCTAATTGAAAAATGAGTACATCAATAAACACTGTTAAGGAGCTGGGACAGGCTCAGATGAATCAGCACCCTTCAAGCTTAGACATTCCCTCAGATGAAAAAATATTTGCATGTGGAATAGAAAATAAGAAGAAATAGACGATTCATTAATGGTTATGTAAGCCTATCAAAGATGTAGTCATCAAATGTACAAGGCAAGAACATGGTTTCCCACACATCCTTATAACTATAACAGCTTCTGGGGATTATGTATTAAAGAGGTGCAGGACTACAGCAAAAAAGTGGAAAAACCCAAGTACTGAGGAGACTAGACTTGAGTTCTAAAATGTCTATCAACAGTGAACACCGGCAAGTGAACTAGCCTCAAATGGAGCAGGTCCTTAATATTTTATTTGTCACATGTTGCTGAAGTTCTCCGCTGGAATTCTTCTAGACCAGTGGTTCTCAACGTGTCGGTCGCAACCCCTTTGGAGGTCAAATGACCCTTTCACAAGGGTCGTCTAAGACCATCCAATGGTCTTAGGAACTGACCAAGGAATTTTATGGTTGGGGTAACCACAACATGAGGAACGGCATTAAAGGGTCGCAGCATTAGGAAGGTTGAGAACCACTGTTCTAGACAGTTAGGATTTCCAGGGTATTGGCCAGACATTTTTAAATGTGTGCTTCTTCGACTTAAACATTTCTTCAGTGGGATGGCTCTGTCCATTGGTGTCTATGCCAAATAAACAGACAGTTTGGGAGTAGGGCAGCATGAAGATCGAAGGCAGATGTATCACCGTAAATAAAGTGACTGGAAAAGGCTACAGCAATTGTCCTCCCCGGTTTGACTTAATTTTGAAGCTATCCAGAACTCCAAAGACTCCATATCTTTCTGAGCTGGAAATAAGGAACCAATTACTTTGTTCTCTGGTTTTCTTAAAGCTTGTCTAGCACCCCCAAATTCAAGAAATAAAGATCTGGGCCCCCGGTAGATCTCCCAATCTACACACACAAACCAGCAACCAAGTATTGTTAATATTTTCATTTGCAACTGAGGACACTGTGTGGGTTTGTCGTGGCCCACTGTATTTTTTAAAATATATGCTTGATCCCTCCTAAAGGCTCCTTATTATTTTAGAGGCTAGAGTGGTTTAAGAATAATGACATTTTGCTTTTGGTTTATTAATTTTATTGTGCCCCATGGTCATATTTTCAAGTTTTTTCTCCACCAAACTGAAGGAGCAAAAATTTGGAATATAAAGCCTTTGTCCTTATTCTCTTTGATTTCAGGCTAATGCAAATTTCTTTTTAAAATCTTGAGTCATCTGATCTGATTAAATTGCAGGCAGAGGTAATCTGATTTGATGTCATGCTTCAAGAAATATTTAAACAGAAGTTATCTGGGATCCCTGTTGGGGGGGGGGGGAAGAAAATGAAACCTAGCTTCTGCTGGTGCAACATGGAACGAGATTACCATGAGAGGAACCCTTGTTTCAGGTCTCATTGTTGAATCCAAGGTGGCTTCACAAGTTCACAGAGGTTCTTTTTCTGATAAAAATTAACAGCCAGCAGTGTGAAATGTTGAATGCACTCCAAGGCTTAAATCTACTAACTGAAGAAAATCTTAGAAGGGTCCTGTCCCTTCCACACATACCCACACTTTCCTGAAAAGCCTCTGAAAACCTCCTGAATAGTTTGAGATAGAATATTGAAGAAGAAAGGGAATTTACTCAAAATCATGCATGTCTATCTTGCAAGAATCTTGTCCGCCACATTTTAATTCACAGTAACATGTTATAGCCAACTTCTATAGTCAATTTCTTCAAAACTAGGAATATTCTACCACAGCCAACCCAAGACATTTTCATGCCTGAGACAAAGCAGCAATGGAAGCCTCTGTTCCCTAAAGGCACACAGTAGCCAAAGAGTCCAAGCTATTCTTAGCACAGGAGGCATAACTTTTCTCAAGCACTTCTCCTCAGTTCTAGCCATAAAAATGCAACAATTAATAAATTAAATAACTGATCTCCTCTTTCATGACACTCAAAATATGTAGCCTGAGGTTGCTCTGCCTAGTGGTAAGGCTGGCTCTGCAAAAATACAGAGTAACTATGGGAAAGGAGCAGATGGCATTTGTGTTAGCTGAGATGAGCTACCTTCATTTGAGGAAAATACAAGAATTCCTTTCTCTTGTACTGCTCTCTCAGCTCTCTGTCTCTCTCTTTTAACCCTTCGAGAGTTCCTGGGACAATTTGTCACCAGGGTTATTAGCATTTCTTGTGAGATATTGACAGCTTGTCTTTCTTTCCTTCCAACTGGTGAGTGATTTCTTCACACAGTTGCCAAATACTGCCAAATCACCATGGTAAATGTATCGACAGAATCATATTAACAGCTGCTGTGCATTTACAGCACCGTAAGTTATACAGAGAGGCGGAAACACACAGGGAAATAAAGCAGCCCCCGTCAGAAGCAGTGACAAGCGTTTATTTAGCAGTTGCTGCCTGGAACTATTTTTTATGCTTTAATTGCTAATTGTAAGATCCTATAAAAGAGCAGCCTTGGACTAAATTGTCTGTCACTCCTCCTCAGACCTGAGAACTCATGTGTTAGTTACCTGGCTGCACAAATTACGTATGTGGATACAGCCCAAAGAACAAAAGGTGTTATCTTTTAATACGTATGACACAGAAAATGGCAATAAACTAAGACTCAATGAAAAAATAAGCCAGCGAGGACACATCTTTGGTCAGAATATAACCCCAATTCTATCCTTCTTAACTTTCTCTTCTTTTGTTCCTTCTTAGCACAGTCCACCTCTACATTTCTGAATATATATTTGGTTAGGACAAATAATATGATTCCAGAAATCCTTCAAAAGCTCACTGTGATGTCCAATATGTGATTATTTCATTTATTATTTTTTAAATCTATATACCCCATGCCATCAATGTAGAAAGTATTTCCAAGCTATTGTACAAAAAATTAGGTTAAACTATATAAGTTGATCAAAGTTAATTCTGCTACAAAGTGAAACATTTAACAAAATGTATTTGTGCTGTTGTTATATTGGTTTTCCTTTGTCATATGTGTCACCACACATACCCTTTTCTTGGGGTTAATTTTTGTCTCTGCAGAATACAGGGTGGGAACAGAAAGTTAATTTTTCTGGCTATCTGTGTAGATCCATTTCTAGGTGGAAAGAGTCAAACAATGAAGAAATAAACTGAGAACAGCAGCAGAAACTTTGAAGTAAATTTTGAGGAACTATGTCCACAGTGCTGTATGTGGGTTTAACATTCCAAAATCCTGGAAAAATCCTACCCACCCCAGCCTCTTCACTACTCCACTTGATATTCTTCCCAATAAGCTTAAGAAAATAAACTCCTTAAAAGCCAAGGCTGAAAAAGAGAGAGAACCCCCCTACCTTTTCACTCCTCTCCAAATCTCCCTAGCTATTAAGCTTCTTAGAAGTTAGAGTGTTGCTAAAGAAAGTGAATCCATGCCTAGCAGCTTAAGGAAGGCCTAAGGCTCAGAGTGGGAGGGGTGGGAACAGGAGGATGAGGCAATGAGCACAAGAGATATTTACAGCTTTGGCAGTAGTAATACTTTGGTTTTAGCCTGGCAAGAGTAAAATTAAAAAACAAATGTCTTACCCATTTGCAAAAAAAATTTAAAAAAGCAAAAGAAATAGGAAAGGCAATGAGAATAAATTACTTGTTTAATTATTATAGTGCAACTGCCTCACAGTATACTTCAGCCATGTCATTTCTCTGTAAGAGGAATTTCCAAATTCCTCCTGAACATTCACCTTTTCCTACACCCTATTCTAACATAGCCTATTACTCAGTTTATGCACATGCAACTGATATTATCCCAGATTTAACCTACTTCCACTTCTCCCCACTTCACCTAATGTTTTCCCGCATTGAATTTTAGACTATAAGCTCCTTTGGGCAGGGATTTCTTGCACTGATAGATTGTTATTATTGTTATTTGCAATCACGACTACTTTGACTTACAGTGATCCTATGAACAAGAGACTTCCAAGAGACCTCAGTCATCATCCATGACTCGGTTAAGCAGAATCTCTGCTTACAGAGAGTCCTGACCAGACCTGCAACCTGGGGTCTCCATAGAATAGAAAGAGAAAGCACACCTGTTGGCTGCATGGTGTCTTAACCTATTTTCTACATGCCCACATGTTAATCTGAAGTCCCCAGATTCCTTTAATTTTATTAAATGAGGGAATGGGGTGGGGTGGGAGTAAAAATTGCCTGTGAAAGGCCCCAAAACACTGCTTGAGCAATAGTGTGAATTAAAACAACCTATTAACCTCCCTGGCCCCACAAACCAGAGTCAGGAATGTTACTTTTCAAAGGAACTAGGTACTTCACTATTTACTCTGATCATTCAACAGATTATTATGTGCCTCACTGTCAGTACTGCAGAAACTTTGTTTCTGTTACTGTTGCTATTGTTCCATTGGAAAATACTCTTTAATTCCCCCAAGTTTTAAATAAGTTTTCTGTTGGACGGTTGACCTCCAGCTAATGGAAGCTAGGACCGACAGAAAGAGCTAGCTTAAAGCCTGAACAGAGCTGTTATAGAAAAAGAATCCAGAATAGGGTTGTGAAAATGGGATTGGACTACACAGAGTGGGCCTGACTCCATTTATAATGGATTCCATTACATTTTTTGAAATTTGACAAACAAGCTTTAGGTTTTCATACAGTCTGAGATGGAGGCTCTGTCCCCTTCCATAGAAAATGGAAGCATCAGAAGCAAGCATGAAACCCCAAAGTGCACCCTTTACTTTATCCCACATAAATTAATGCCTCCATACACCCATATGAGAAACAATAAAGTGTTGTGCCAGCTTTATCTGCCACATCTTTTATATTTCATATGAGTAGTGGTGGCACTGGCAAAAAGTCAGGTTTACAGATGAACATCAAGAAAAATAATGACCACAGATGATGTACACACTTCTAAAGTAAATGATGAAGACATTGAAATAGTTCAAGATTTTCCATACTTGGGCTTAATCATAAATCAGAGTAGAGACTTTAATCAAGAAATCAGAAGAAGGCTTGGACTTGAATACTAAAGTTAGAATGGTTCACACCATAGTATTTCCCATTTCTATGTATGGTTGTGAAAGCTGAATTATGAAAAAAGGTGACAGGAAAAAAGTCAATTAGTTTGAGATGTGGTGCTGGAGAAGTGTTCTGTAAATACCATACAAATACACTGTCTTAGAATAAATCAAACCTGAACCCCCCCTTAGAAGCCAAAATGACCAAATTGTGAGTGTGGTACTTTGGCCATATCTTGAGAAGACATGATTCACTAGAAAAGAAAATAATGCTTGGCAGTAGGAAAAAAGGAAGACCATATACCAGATGGATAAATTCAATCAGAGAAGCCATGGCCATGAATTTTCAAGAGCAGAGCAGTTGAGGATAGGGTGACTTGAAGGTTTCTCATTTATAGAGTTATGAAAGGTTGAAGTCAATTTAAAGGCAGTTAACAACAAAGTAACCATTGGCCTCTATAAACCATACCCCAAGAAGGAACTCTTCTTCACCCTGGTTCCTTCTAGATATATTAAGCCAACATATCTAGAGGACATCAGGTTGGAGGATCTCCTATACTCTCAAACAGTATGGATGATGAGCAATATCTGAGACAAATACTGTAATGCAAAAGGAAAAATAGCACAGGGCTAGGAGATTTTCTACAGATAGTATATTATCTATTATTATTATTATTATTATTCAGAAAACATGCAGGGGTAAACTGTGTTGGCCATTTAGTAAATTCAAACAAAAATCCACCAAACAGTGACACCTTTATTGGCCAACCAAAATGCACAATATACTTGTTGCAAGCTTTCCAAGCTCCATTGGCTTCTTCATCAGGCAAGATGTTACATACCATACCAAACAGGAGAAAAATTAGAGATGTTAGTAAGATGCCTGCATTTTGTTGTTTCTGTCCTTAGTTAAGATGGCACGGGGAGGGTACCTTTAGCATGCTGGCCCTTGTATATTGTGCATTTCAGCTAGCCAATAAAGGTATCACTGTTTGGTGGGTTTTTGTTTGAATTTACTAAATGGCCAACACAGCTTACCCCTGCATGTTTTCTGGATTGTGAGATACCACATTACAGTTGCAACAGGGTAAACCTGATGAGGGAGCCAGCGGACTGAGACCTTCAACCTAGGGAAGACAATTTTTTTCTTCTCAAATTTGGATCGGATTGGCATGTTTTACCTCAACACTTACCAAAATGTTCCTGATGCAAAACATAGAGACGTCTTGAGGAATCCATTGTCCTCTGCCTACAAAGAGGCCTGTGGCCTCACAGGAATGGAGGCATATTGTATTGCAAAAGAGGAGTCTTTGTTGATATGCAAATGGACTTTAAATTTCCTGAACTTTGCCAAATTGCTGCATGGCCAGAGGAGGAGGAGCCAGCCTGCTAAAGATACCCTCCCCATACCATCTTAACTAAGGACAGAAACAACAAAAGGCAGGCATCTTACTAACATCTCTAATTTTTTTTTCCTGTTTGGTATGTAACATCTTGCCTGATGAAGAAGCTAATGGAGCTTGGAAAGCTTGCAACAAGTATATTGTGCATTTTGGTTGGCCAATAAAGGTATCACTGTTTGGTTGATGATGCTAATTCTGATTCTTATTATTATTTAGCGTTAGTATGGCATAGTGGTTTGAGCACTGGACTACGACCCTGGAGACCAGGGTTCAATTCCCTGCTTGAGTATAAAAACTACTGGATGGCTTTGTGCAAGTCACACTCCCTCAGCCTCAGAGGGCTGCAATGACAAACCACCTCTGAAGAAACTTGCAAAGAAATCCTACGACAGGTTTGCCTTAGGGTCGCCATAAGTAAAAAATGACTGTGCAGCTCCACAGCAACAAATGAAAGTATTATTATCTAGCCGGAAAAAATGTAGAGAACTTGTCCAAAAAGCAGCATATTTTTAAAAAAATAGCAATAATAATTGGATAGTCTAAAAGTAATAGCTGTATAAGCAGGCAGATCTAAGAATCTCCTTCTCTATGTAACAGAGCTCCCTCTAGGTTGAACATACAGGTATTTCAGAAACAAAGACAGATTTTATTTCCGATTCCTATGGTTTCAGAAGTGGCTTTAATATTCAGAAAATTTCCTTCAAAGCAAATGTTCTTGTCTTAATTAGCATGGACCTTTTGTGAAATAAAACATGTGCTTCCTTCTCGATAACCAACAGAAATTCACTACATCTGAAAATACAGGCTTTGAAATCCCACGTAGATTATACCATGATATTACTGTAACGTGGTCAACTGTTTTTTTTCTTCCACATCTAACCACACTTCTACTTCATTTCTTGTGGAAAACATATTGAAAGTTCAGAACTCAACTCTGATCTACATAGTAGCTACCTAAATTATCAGCATGAATTGAAAAGTGTGCATAAAGCCATCATTTGCTTGCTCTAACTACACTAGACTATCCCTACAAAGAGTATGTAAAGTAGCTCAAAGAATAACTTATTTCATTGTTTTGCTGCCTTTCTTGCAGAGTGGGACCCAAGGCAGTTTCCAGAGTCCATCAAAAAACCTTTGTAATAAAAGTTTAAAACAAATGAAATCACCACATAAAACAGTATAAAATAATTTAAAAACATACAAAAGTTAAGAAAGATAAATAAAACATCCCAAGAAAAAGCTTACACCTTGAAAGTGTGCTCGTGAAAGAAAAGCAAAGAGAGGGCCAGCCTGATCTCCTTTGGAAGGGAGTTCCAGAAGGTAGGAGGAACCACAGAGAAGGCTCTCTCTCATGTTCTCACTAAGCAAGCCTGTGATGGTGGTGAAAATGAGAAAAAGCCTTCCCCTGTAGATCTTAAAACTCTGGCAGATTCATATGGGGAGATATGATCTTTCAAACAGTTTGGACCTAAGCCATTTATGGCTTTATAGATTATGACCAGCACTTTGAATTGTTTCCATAAACAAACCAGTAGCCAATAAACATGTTTTAACAAGGGAGTTATATGCTGCCTATGTCTGGACTTGGGGAGCATTTTAGTGAAAGCAATTTAGACCTGCTGAAGCTTCTGAACAGTTTCCAAAGGCAGCCCCACTTAGAGCATGTTGTAGTAGTCCAAATGGGGTGTAAACAAGGCATGTAATCATAGCCAAATATGACATCTCAAAGAATGGGTGCAGATGGAGCACTAGCATTAACTGTGCAAATGCTCCCCTGGCCATTGCTAAGGGCTCTAAGATGAGTCGAGGAGAACACCCAAGCTGTAAGTCTGAGTTTTCAGATGGACCATAACCCATCCAGCTTAGACAATGTCCCTATTCCTTGATCTGCCTTTCAACAGACCAGGAGTACCTCTGTCTTGTCTTTATGAAGTTTCTGACCGATGACCTCTGCCTGAGCATCAACAGGGGTAGTGTGACCCTGCTCGTGTTCTTGGATCTCTCAGCGGCCTTTAATACTATAGATCACTCTATCCTTTTGGACTGGCTGAGGGAGTTGGGGATCGGAGGCACCGCATTTTGGTGGTTCCGGTCCTTCCTCTCCAGCAGATCCCAAAGGGTGAGGCTCAGGGACAGTTGCTCTTCAAAGATCGAGCTTAATTGTGGTGTCCCTCAGAGCGCCGTCCTGTCTCAGATGCTGTTCAATATTTATATGAAGCCGCTGGATGAGATCATTCGGAGGCATGGAGCTCAGTGTCTTCAGTACGCTGACGACACTCAGATATACCTCTCCATGACAAGATTATCGGCTCAGACTTCAGATGGCGTCTCTCCTCTTAATGACTGTCTTGTGGCAGTAATGGATTGGATAAGGGAAAACAAATTGAAGCTAAATCCAGACAAAACGGAGGTACTCACAGTCACAGGACCGAAGCCAGGTCTGGGAATACATCTTCTGGTCCTAGATGGAGTCACACTCTCCTCGACGGACCCTGTTCGCAGTCTGGGGGTACTCCTCAACTCATCGCTTCACATGACAAGTCAGAGGAATGCGACGGTCAGGACTGCCTGTTATCAGCTTCGGCTGATCCGCCAGCTGCGCCCTTTCCTGGATCAGAAGGACCTGGAGTCTGTGGTACATGCTCTGGTAACCTCACGATTGGATTTCTGTAATGCACTCTACTTGGGGCTACCCTTGTGCCTAACCTGAAAACTTCAACTAGTCCAAAACATGGCGGCCAGGCTTATTACTGGTACATTGAGGTGCGAGCACATAACACCAGTGCTTAAGTCCCTCCACTGGCTACCAATTAGTTTCCGGGCGCAGTACAAGGTGTTGGTTTTAACCTTTAAAGCCCTACAGGGCTTGGGTCCATCTTATCTTAGAGACCGCCTCTCCTCGCACAATCCCCCCCCCCCCCGCACACTCTGGTCCTCCTGGAGAAACCTACTACAGCCTATAATAATAATAATAATAAAATTTATTTCTATACCGCCCTTCCAAAGATCAGGGCGGTGTACAACATGTATAAACATTAAAACATCCAAAAACATATAAAATAAAACAGAGCAAATACAATAAAACTTTTAAAAACATTATTCCCAATACAAAGTGCAATGGCGATGCAGTAGGCGGCTAACTGACAGGCAGATTACAAAAAGCCCATTCAAAAGTATGCCTGCTTGAATAAGTAGGTCTTCAAATCCTTTTTAAATTGGATGAGGGTAGGAGACAAGCGGAGCTCTGCAGGCAGTGAGTTCCAGAGGCGAGGGGCAGAGATGGAGAACGCCCTCTTTGTTGTACTTACTAATCTAGCCTCCGGAACTCTCAATAGATGCTGTCCAGTAGACCTAAGTGTGCGGGGCGGATTATGTGGGGAGAGACGGTCCTTCAGGTACCCTGGGCCCAAGCCATATAGGGCTTTATAGGTAATGACCAGCACTTTGTACTGAGCCCGGAAGCAAATCGGCAGCCAATGAAGGTCTTTTAGAATAGGTGTTATATGGGAGGCCCTGGGAGCACCAGTGACCACCCGTGCTGCCATATTTTGAACTAGTTGCAGCTTCCAAGTGTGATACAAAGGCTGCCCCATGTAGAGCGCATTACAGAAATCCAACCGAGAGGTTACCAGAGCATGTACTACAATTTCAAGGTCCCCCCGGTCCAGATAGGGACGCAGCTGGCGTATCAGCTGAAGCTGATAACAAGTGCTCCTGACTGTCGCATCCACCTGAGAAGTTAGGTGGAGCGACGAGTCAAGGAGCACCCCCAGGCTGCGTACAGTGTCCTTGACGGGAAGCGTGACCCCGTCGAGGACAGGTGGAACCACCTCCATGTCTGGACCTGGGGAACCTATCATGAGTACTTCCGTTTTCTCTGGATTCAGGCTGAGTCTGTTTTCCCTCATCCAGTCCATTACCGATTCCAGACAGGCCACGAGAGGAGCGACGCCATCTCTGGTCACTGCATCAGTCGGAGACATAGAGAAGACTATTTGGGTGTCATCAGCGTACTGATAACCCCGCGCCCCATGTCTCCGGATGATCTCTCCCAGCGGTTTCATGTAAATGTTAAAGAGCATGGGGGACAGAATGGCTCCTTGAGGGACCCCAGAGGTGAGGGCCCTCTTATCGGAGCACACGTCCCCCAGCTGCACCATCTGGAACCTCCCAGAGAGGTAGGACCGGAACCACTGGAGCGCAGTGCCTCCGATCCCCACCTCTACCAGGCGTTCCAGAAGGATACCATGGTCTATGGTATCGAAAGCCGCTGAGATGTCCAAGAGCACCAACAGGGACACGCTACCCCTGTCAATGCCCAGACGGAGATCATCGACCAGGGCGACCATGGCCGTCTCAACCCCGTAGCCCGCCCGGAAGCCAGTTTGAAATGGATCTAGAAAATCCGTTTCATTCAAGATCGATTGAAGCTGGATTGCAACCGCCCTCTCGATCACCTTCCCCAAAAATGGCAGCAGCGAAACTGGCCGATAATTGTTGTGAATCAGGGGGTCGAGGGAGGGCTTTTTAAGTATAGGTCTTATTATGGCCAATTTAAGGATGTCTGGAAACTGCCCATCCCTCAGCGATGAATTAATAATCCGGTGTAACAGTTGAGTTACAACCGGTCCCCCCTGTGCCACTAGCCACGAGGGGCAGGGATCGAGAGAGCAGGTTGTCTTCCTAACACTTCTAAGGATCTTGTCCACATCCTCGGTACCAACAGACTCAAACTGATCCAGTGCAACCGAGTCCATGGAAGCTCTGGATGCCTCTATTCTGGTTTCTGTTTCAACTCTGGCGTCCAGACCTTCGTTTATCCGAGAGATTTTATCCGCGAAGAAGTTGTTAAATTGGTCACAGCAGGCCTTAGTTGGTTCAAGGATCTGGTTTGGGGCAGGGGGGAGCTGAGTTAGCTCCCTCACTACCCTGAACAACTCTGCTAGACGCGACTCCGCGGACGCGACACGAGCAGCATAGAACGAATTCTTAGCTGCTAGTATCGCCTCTCCATAGTCCTCCAAAAGGTGGTCTAGGAGAGCCTTGTCGGATAAACGCTGGTGTTTCCGCCAGGCATGCTCTAGCCGTCGCAGAACCCGCTTCCTTGCCCGGAGATCTTCCGTATACCAGGGCTTCTTTTTGGAAGCAGGCCTGAGAGGGCACTTGGGAGCGATACTGTGTATAGCCCTGGAGAGATCGGTATCACAGGTGTTAACTAGGGCATCAACAGTGTCGTCGTCACTTCCAACCATATATCCCTCTAGGGCTTCTTGGAACCTATCTGGTTCCATCAGCCTTCGAGGGTAGACCATTCTAATAGGTCCGCCACCCCCGGAGGGGATCTGGGTTGATGCCTTGATGCTTGCCTCCACCAGGAAATGATCCGTCCATGACAGGGCGGAAATATTGGTAATTTCCGCCCACGGAGTTTCCATGTCCGTACAGAAAACCAAATCAAGTGTATTCCCCGCAAAATGCGTAGGGCCCATAACTAGCTGAGACAGGCCCATGGCTGTCATGGTCTCCATGAATTCCCGAGCTGCACCGGATAGAACTGCGTTGGCCGCGCAGGGGATGTTGAAGTCTCCCAGGACTAAAAGCCTGGGGGACTCCATCACCAGCTCCGAGACCAACTGTGTCAGCTCGTTAAGGGAGTCTGTTAGCGCACGGGGTGGCCGGTAGACCAACAGAATCCCTAGACTGTCTCTAGCCTTCAGGGTCAGGTAAATACACTCGATATAGGTAGTCTGACGGACTTGGTTCCTGTGTAGAGACAAGGTGTTTTTATGGACCAAGGCAACACCCCCCCCCCCGCCCACCTAACCTGCTCTGGTCCTTCACCGAGTACCCGGAAGGGAGGACCTGAGCCCACACAGCATCACCTTCAGGCCCAAGCCAGGTCTCGGTTATGCAAGCCAGGTCACAATTATTATCCTCAATTAGATCATGTACAATGTGGGATTTGTTCTTAATGGACCTGGCATTGCACAGGAGCAGAGACAGGGTTTGTGGTACAGCTGGAGTGACCCTCAGGTCCTTTAGGTTAGGAGAAGGACTGGAAGGAGAGATAGATATTAAGCATCGATCTCGCCTTCCCCTGCAACTATGAAAACGAGGCTGTCATGGACCTCCCGGGGGACCTTCTCTGCTGCTGCTCCCAGGCTATGGAATGACCTGCCGGATGAGATGTGTCTGATTACATCCCTTGAGAGCTTTTTAAAAGCCTTAAAGACGCATGTCTTCCGGCAGGCCTTCCCAGAAACACCCTCACTCCTGGCCCCGACACTGGTTCACGACATACGGACGTGTTCTTCCACCAGCTCCTAGCACTTTGTCGATGAAGTTTACATCTACAATGTCCATAGTATGACCAGCTGCCTGTTATGTTTTATGGTGTATGTATGTAACTGTTTTTGGTTTTTAATTTGATATTGGTTTAATTCAATTTTAAGAGGTGGGAGGTAGTGCCTTGGGTTATTGGAATTGTTTTATCTTGACGTGTTTTAATTATTGTAACCCGCTCTGATTGGTGACAGAGGAGCAGGCTATAAATAAACTTTATTATTATTATAAGTTTCAGTTTCTTTGCCGTCATTCAGTCCATTTCTGACAACAGACCTTGGTTCAGTATCTAGATAGCTTAGTTGGAATAGGATGGGAAGGAGAGGTAGTCTGTCTTCAATATGCATCAACAACATATTGGTGACACTTAGCCCAAAACTCCTCTCCCAGCAGACTCCTGTAAACAACATCAGGGGCAAAATAGAATACTATAAGGGATCTCACAGGCCAATGACAAAAGCACGGAACTGGAGTCTTCCAGCACCACCTTCTAAATTCACCCTTCCAAGAAATGACCAAAACCATTGCATATCAGTGCAGCTCAGAAGAATACCATGGCTGATGATATCAAAAGCTGCTGAGAGGTCCAGCAAAACCAAAGGGACACACACACCCTGCCCAGTTTTCTGGAGAGGTCATCCTCCAAGGTGACCAAACCTGTCTCAATCCAATGAGCAGGACTGAAGCCAGACTGAAGTAGATCTAGATAATCCATCTCATGCAGAAACCCTTGAAGCTAGGAGGTCACCACATGCTCTAGAACCTTGCAAAAAATTGAATGTGAGAGACTGGCCAATAATTATTCAGAATGGTAGGATCTAGGGAGGCCTTGGCCTCTCTTTCTTTCTCTTTTTCTTTCCTTCCTTCTTTCTTTTCCTTTTCTTTGTTTTCTTTTCTTTTTTTTTAGCCACAGCCTCACCACAGCCTCCTTTAGGCAGGATGGAAACCTCCTTTGATGCAATGAGGCAATCACTACTCCCATCACCCACTCAACCAGTCCCCTCTAGCGGCTTTCAGAATCCAGGAAAGGCAAGGATCCAATATACATGTGGCGGCTCTCACCTCTCCAAGGATCCTGTTCATACCCTTAGGCTGCACAAATTGAAATGTATCAAATAACAGAGGACAAACATAATTTATGTTAACTGATTTTTATTATGTGATTTACATTTTCAGATATTTCAGACAATGGCCACTATTGGCTAAAGAAATCTGGAAGATGTCGTCTAAAAAGTAACTTTTTTCAAGTTCTGTAAATTTTGTACTTACGAAAGGAGGCCAGCCATTGCCATTTTAGTGACCTTGTGAACTAGCCCTAAGGAAAAGACTAGCAGCTAAACAGAAAACAAAATGGAGGCTTCCATATCAGAATATCAGATGTCATTTCTGGCAACAGGTTCTTTCTGCCAAAAAAAGCTTCTTCCAAGATTGTGACTACTTTGTGAAAGTAATTCTCTTTGCCTGCTATGGGTATCAGCCATTATCATCACCCCCTCCCCCAAACTTTTCTCCTGATTTGTATGAGGGATTTCCTCTTTGCCTTCACAGGCCCTGCTGGTTTTCAAATGGATGTTTAGCATAAAAAGAGATGCAGGGCAATGCGGAAGAGATCTTGGCAGCCCATTATGGGCAGCCTGAACATCAGTGACAAGGCAGCTGGCAGACGCCCCTGTGAGCCAGCCAGGACCTGGGGACCAGCCTTTTCACATCTGGTTAAGTACCACTAAACCCTCCGACAAGCTGCCTAATTATGACAACACTTCTGCTGGAAAATTAGCATGCTTGACTGACCATGCTCAGAGGCATGGGGTGGGGGAAAGAAGCAGCTGGCAGGAGTGGGCAGTGCTGCTGAGAATGCAGAGGAGTAGGTTTTGCAACACAATCTAGAGTAAAGCTGCAGGCAGCACCATGGACCAATGGGTTACTCGCTCACTGCACTTTAAGGAACTTGGTACTAGTGTTGGACACCTCAGCTGGGTATTGCTTTATCATCACTTATTTTATAGTTGAGCAAAACTGGCCTACTTCACTGGCAAAGATGTGGAAGCAAGGTTGATAATGGCCTGACTACAGAGCATAATTTAATTTGATTTAATCCCACCTTTCTCCCAGAATGAGATTTATGTAAGCATACAATGTTTTAAAAATCAAAATATAGCTATAGCTGTTAGTACAGAAGTTAAAACACAATTCAACTAAACTTCAAGTTTAAAGACAGCATTGAAAAGACATTTAAAGCATAATAAAACAAAAACAAAAAACCCTATAGACACACACTTTAAAAGCTGTATCAACTATAACATACTAAAAAACAAATGCTTCCTTATATAGAAAGCAGAAAGAAATGAGGAAGGAGCCAATCATAACTCCCAGGGAAGGGAGTTACACAACTTGGGAGCAGCCACAAAGAAGACTCTCTCTTTGCACAGACTGAAAGATATCCATTAGCCTGGGATAGGCAGAAGCCTGCATTACATCCACTGTATCAAATACAGCATCCAAGTCAGAGCAGATCTGACACACTTGGACTGTGGTTGAGTCTGTCTTGGAATGTGGTGGCCTCCTTCTTTGGAGGCTGGATGGCCATCTGTTGAGGGCGCTTTGATTGTGTGTTTCTGCATGGCAGGGAGTTGGGCTGGATGGCCCTTGAGATCTCTTCCAACTCTATAACTCTGTGCAGATGCAATGGTGGCAAGCAAGAATTATTTCTTTGCTGCCACCACCACCAGAACAGGCTTTCCAGTGGGCTCCAGAACATACTCAGACTTGTTCTGGGTTTTCTATGTTCTTTTACCTAGTTACTCCAATGCATAATCGAGGAGTGGGGTCATACCCCTTCCCTTAACATCACACACAGTATGTTGTAATATTCTCTTTCCCCATCCAACATCCTCACTGCGCAAGAAAGGACTCTATCTGCAGTGTGTGTACATCCCTCTCTTCTGAAGCTGTCCACAGCACCAGCAGAACTACATGGCATGACCCTGACTTCTGTTGTGTGTTCAGGTAACGGAGTATTGTAATATTAGAAGAAGGCTTAAGGAGGTTAGATATTAGGAAATTAAGTATTTCTTAAAACAATAGCAAGAACAAGTGGAATAGCAATGCTGTGGTCTCTTCCCTTGATGGTTTTAAGAATAAATTGAGTAAGGATCAATCAAATGTAGATTTAAATACAGCTATAGCAAAACCCACCTAAGGATAACAGATTATTCTATTTAAAGCTCTTTAACTTGTGTGTCTTTCATCATTCTAAAATTTACATTATGTATATACATTACATAACATCTTACAGCATTTAATAACATATGAATTGTAGCTAACTAGCACACAGATTTTTAGTGCTCAGAAAATAAAAACAAACACATCTACAAAAGAAAGTAAACTATTCAGTATTGTATTGAGTAAGCCACTAAACATTATCTGTAGCTTCTTTCAGTAGACTGTCAGTAGTGTCTGGAAAAACCAAAAGTTGTGATGTCTTTGATATTATTAATCAAGGCAGGAAAAAAGATGGGAAATTTTAGTCTTCAAGATCCAAGAAGTAATTTACTTTCAGGTTAATTTAATTAAAGTCCCTGCTTTGAAAGAGAAAGAGAAAGATTTAATAATCAAATGTCTTCATCATTGGACATTGTTGATAAATTCCAAAGATGGCTAAGAAGTCACGAAGCAACACTATAAATCCTGGACTGGAAATTACTTACAACTTACCTGTTGTGAAATCATCATCAAATTAAAGGGTTGATCAGGTAAAGAAAACTCACAGTGTTCAGGACACTGGACGTCCACACCCTTATATGGTACAGAAGGAGAAGAACCTTGCAATGTGGAACAGTTAGTAGAAGCATTTCAACTTCATTCATAGCTCCCTAAACCACCTCAAATTAAGATACCTGAAAATGTTTCACCAGCTGTCAAGCAATTGTGGTCCTGGGTCTGAGCTAGATGATGTCCGTGCACCCTCCTTGCTTGGGAAAATGGCTATCTCTAATGCCAAAAATTCAAGAACAGCTTTAGACACTCACAAAAAGATTTGACCTTCAGATAATTCACAACAGAAACAATTCCCACAACTTCTATGAAGATGATGGAAAGATTGAGGCCCTGGAGTGCTGCTACCAACTAGCTAGAATAGAGGAAATTGGGCAAGATGAATGAACAGGTTTAAGGCTGTTTGCTACTTTCCTGTATCCGTCAATCTTTTAAATTACAGTAACTTTTTTTTGAATAGTTTTTGTTAATTCATAGTTTTTCATAATATGAAACATATGAGGTAAAACTACACAAATACAACTAACTACAAACCTAAAACAAACACTTTCAACAAACTAGATACAAACCACTACACAAAATAACTACTTGAGAAAACAACAAAAGGGGAAACATATGACTTCAAAATTGCCAGCTAATGGTTGTAATTGTCAAGTCTACTATTCTTCCAGTCTAATATTCTTCAAATCCTAAAATTTATATTTCCTCTCAAAGTCTTCTCATAAATTAAATTATCTGTTCCCATTTATTTTAAAATTATTCAAGGATCTTTCCTTAATCAGATTGGTCACTTTGTCCATTTCAGCAAAATCATATAATTTTATCAACCAGTCTTTCTTGATGGAATTACTGTAGCTTTCCACTTCTGGGCATGGAGTATCCTGGCAGCTGTAAGCATATATTAAATTATTTATACAGTATATGTTTCTCCCCATCCGTTCATCCCTCAAGCCCAATAGAAAAAGCTCAGGTTTTAATTCAAATTTAAATTTCAAATTGTCTTCCATCATACCAGTATTTTCTCACTTTGTGTCAAATCCACCACATGTGATAAAAGTACCTTTTTATTGCACTCCCATTGCTCCATCTGTATATTATGAACTATATTCTGAGCCCATTTTATCATACATTCTTTCACCTGTTCATTTTCCATTTCTATTTTCTATAACAATGTATACACTTTAGCAATTAAATGCTCATAATCTGTAAACTATCGTATTTGAAATTCAATTTAAATTACATTATTTTCTGCTCTTATTGTCATCACTCAGATTCCTACGGAGTGGATAAGTACAACACACTGACGAACACACAAAAATTAAGGGCACTTTACTACCACCTTGGATGGTCCAGCTGAAGTGGAAGTAGTCAGTTGTATTGAAATTTAAATAGTCACTACTGAATTTTAATATACATAAGCAGTAGCTGTCCACCTACCGTATATAGTGCAGTTTGAGGTGGCAACCAGGTGGGTCATAAAGATAATCTTTGATAAAGAAAGCATATGTCGATTGAAGTAACGGCACACTATACAGTAAAACTGTACAAGACAGCAAAAGATGGAAAGCATTCTTATTAACAGAGATAATTTCATGAATCATACAAGGACATTCTTGCATGGTACTGACATTGAGTTTTGTTTCAGGAACACCATGCTATTACTTGCACTCCAGCAGTGATGGGTGAGAGACTGGAGAGAAAAGAAGCACATATCAGGATGGGCTTTAAAATGGCCAATGATTTACTGAATATAGCTTCAGTAAACTTTGATGCTCAATAGGGTAAGTATATGATCATCAATCAGCCCTCCTGCCAATTGATGCCCACCTACCCTGGCTGCTAAGAAGCCAACTGATGTGGTGGGGCTCGAGATCTTCCAATTACACATCCAGAGGGCACTAGGGTGAAGGAGGAGAATGTGGTTCTACTCAAGCAGTGGAAGAGAAGTTATGTTGGTGTTGCAAAAAATAAAATGGAGCACCATCTTTTTCAAGCAAGAGTTGTTTTCATCTGCAGGCTGAAATCTGTAGAACGGGAGGGGCTACTGTTGAAAGCATAAGTTGGTAAAAGCAGCAGAATGAAAACAACTGAACCCGAGGAAATAGCAGAAGCCAAATATACACAATCCACTTCTGCTTGATTTCCAGCTGTTTAGTCACACCAAAAGTTACACACACACACACACACACACACACACACACTTCTTTTCTACCAAACAGTGGCAAGGATTGTACTCTATGCTATGAAATAAAGAAATCTGCTTATTTGACAGATTCCTAAGAAAGGGTTAATTGCTTACCTTACCTTTGATCAAGTTCAATTTGGTCTGTTAATCAGTCAGCCATGATCGCCAGCAAGGATATATCACATGGCTGGGTGTATCAGGAAGGAAACTAGGCTTGTTGTTTCAAGGACTTTTTTTTAAAAAAGTAAGGGGGGAAATGTTTTTATGGTTGAGGAAGGAAACTAGATTCTTCACTTTGGCTCCAGGAATGTAGTGGATTGCTTTCAGCTCCCAGCATTACTCCATACGCATCTCTCGATTCTGCTTCCCCTGCTTCCATGTTTTTTCTGGTCCAAAACACACTGCAGAAATAATCCAGTTTGAGACTGCTCAGTGCCAGGGATTGTAGCTGATTGTGGCACCAGAACTCTCGGACAGAGAAGGCTAAATGTCTCACAAAACTACAGTTCCCAAAATTCCTTAGCATTGAGCCAGGGCAGTTAAAGTGGTCTCAAACTGGATTGTTTCTGCAGTGTGTTTTGGATCTCTGTTTCTTAAACTGACACTCCATGTAGTTTTTGCAGATCACCCAGTTTGTTAAACAATTGCAACTTCCTCCAATTTCAAAAGTTGTAGAAACTGCCCTAGTCTCATAGATTAATATAGTTTCCAAATAAGAATCAATTTTGGCTATATCCATTTGGCTACCTTCCCCAACAGTGTCAAGCAAAGTGCACTGAGATTACACACTTTGCAATGTATGTAATCAGACAAATGCTTAAATGAGACAATGCAACTACTGTCTCTTGATTCTGATATAAACTGGATCAAATCAGTAAGCTAACTGGCAAAACACTTTGTCCAGGGAACTACATGCCAATCCACATCATGAAATTTGTCTGATTCATCTGTTTTGGACTCAAATTGTTTCCTACGTCCCTTGAAAATCCTGATTCTAGTACCTAGAATTTTTTTTAATACAAATAAATTAGGATCTTAAGAATCAATGCTAGTGCCTAGTATTTAAAATGTTTTTCCTGTCTTAGTTATAATAAATGCACATAAATCTTCACCCATCTGATAGCACCTGCTTTGTATTGTTACTATGGAAGAAAAATAGGTGCCCATCCTCACTTCTGTTCTTGACTTTATATTTCAAAACAGAAATGAAAACTTGAAAGATGCAGCATTCCTGGAAAGCTGAGAAAAAGCCAAACAGAGCATAAGCAGACAAAACAACACTCGTCTGGACTCTTTACAGCAGAGAAGCCTAAGGTATATAAGGAGAAATATGCTACACCACCACGTTATATGAAGGCCCAGCTGAGGCATCTTCACAAGTTTAAGACTGAAAAGAGAACATATTCAAATGCAGCAAAGAGGTTAGCAAAGATCAAAGATCAAACTATAGTACACAGGCTTCATCACACCAAAATATTTTGCATTCTAAAATGCAATGCCCACATTTAATGGAAATGGGGGGGGGGGGCAATTTTGCAGCCTACCAGTTGTTACTCACCACCTCCCTTGCCATCTCTGGTCTTTCCTGTGCCTCACCACTCATTTTATTTCTAGCCACACTATGCTCTGTACATCTTGATTCTGCTTACAGGAAGTATAATACTTGCATATCGGTATTTGGAAAGGTTAACTTTTCAAATCACAATCCCTAGAATACCCCAGCCAGCAACTAGTCATAGTAATAAGGGTAATCAAGGAACTATGGTCAAAAGTAGTACATTTTATAAGTTCTGTTCTATGCAGGCATACCTCAGTTAACAAAGCCTCAGACAAAGAAGTTTCTCTTTTACAAAGTCTTCTTTACACCTGTCTGGTCCCCTTTTCTTCCCTGTTCTCTGTCCATCTAGAAGTTTTAGTAGCTTTAACATTGAGAAGATCACGAAGGAAGACTAGAGAAACACAAAGTTTCAGTGCTGAATTCCAGCAGTGTGGCTATAAAAAATACAGTAAAGCCTGAGCTGGGAAAAGAGCAGGATTCTACCAAAGCCAACGGAAATGCAACCATATAGCAGGCACTTATAGCAGGCAAGGTAAACAGGAAATGCTTTCAGAATCCTCTACTAAGCATTAATGAACAGCAAAAACAGGGAGAAAAGGGAAAAACAAATAAGCCTGCATTGCCATCTACACCTTTTTTAAAAAATAGATCTATAAGTTTGGCCACCAAAATGGAAATCATAAGTGGAGGCTGGTGAAAGAGGAGATTGTCAATATTATTTATTGATAAATAATACACAGCATAAAATACACATATTAAGAGATCTTCGCAATATTTATATTACAATACGTAGAATGATAATTAATACAAAATTCATGTTTAAAATTCCTGATTAAAAACTGCCTGGATAGGCCTGCCAGAAGAGATGGGTCTTCAAATGTATCTTATATTCCAACAGTTTGTTTAGCTGACATATCTGTTCTGGCTGGTCATTCCTCAGTCCTGGGGCAGCCGATGAGAAGGTCCTCTGGGTAACAGCTACCAGTCGGGTTCTTGCTGGCTATAGCAACTGCCCCCCAGAAGACTTCAATGTTTGGGGCATATTGTATGAGAAAAGGCAGTCCTTAGATAACCTGGACCCAAATCATGTAGGGTTTTAAAGGTCAAAACCAACACTCTGTACTTTGCCTGGAAACGAATTGGCAGCCAATGGAGTGACTTGTGTATGGGTGTATTATGTTCACTCCTGGATGTTCCTCTAACCAATCTGGCTGCCATATTTTGAACCAACTGAAGTTTCCAAACTTGGCACAAAGGTAGCCCATTGTAAAGTGCATTGCAAAAGTCCAACCTTGTGATTACCACTGTATGCACCTTTAGGTTTTCCAGATCTAGGAAGGGGCGCAGCTGGCGTATAGCCAAAGCTAACAGTAAGCACTCCTGACCATCACATCTACCTGGGCTGACATTTGGAGAGACAGATCCAGCCGCACTCCCAAACTGTGAACACAGTCCTTCAGGGAGAGTGTAACCTCTTCCAGAACTGGTTGACACATCTCTATTCCCAAATCAGGACCCTTTTTGATGGCAAGCACCTCTGTTTTTACTGGATTCAGTTTCAATTTGTTTCTCCTCATCAAGCCCATTACCAGGCATTCATTCAGAGGAGACAAGATTATCACACTAGGGTCAATTCCAGAACCATCCCACAATTATCTCATTACCATCCCACAATTATCGCCTTACCAATAATGGGGTATTTATCACCAATCACGGGATAACTGTGGGATGGTTCTGGAATTGACCCTCATGTGATAATCTCAACTATCTTTAGCTGAGGCTATTTTGGAAGGCATGGAGAATTATATTTAGGTGTCGTCAGTGTATTAATAACACCCTGCCCCATGTCTCCGGATGATCTCTTCCAGCGGTTTCATGTAAATGTTAAAAAGCATTGGGGATAGACTTGTGGCACAAAAATGTTTCAACTTGCTGCCAGGAGGACATCAAGGATGAGGGCATTCTGGCCTCTCTAGGGAGGGAGTTCCAAAATCTGGGAGCAGCCCTGAGAAGGCCCTCTCGCTTGTTCCCACCAAATGAACCTAAGAAGGTGATAGGACAGAGAGAAGTGCCTCTCTTGATGATCTTAAAACCCTGATGGGAAGATACATTCCTTCAAATAGCCTGCAGCCAAGCCATATAGGGCTTTATAGGTCAAAACTAGCACTTAGAATTGTGCTCGGAAGCAGACCAGCTGCCAGTGGAGCTGTTAGGGTGCAACAAGGCTACAGCTCTTTGGGCCAGCTGCAATTTGAGCATTTCAAAGCCCACATAATCATTACAGTAATCTAAATATAATTGTACATGATAAAACTGCAAGTACAACCATGGCCAGATCTGACTTCTACAGGAATGGGTTCAATTGGTGCACTAGCTTTAACTGTGCAAATGCACTCCTTGTCACCACTGAGACCTGGGCTTCCAGACTCAGCGATGAATCCAGGAGCACTCCCAAACTGTGGACCTGTGTTTTTAGGGTGTATGTGACTAGGAACAACTTGTCTGAATTAAGCTGAAATTTGTTCATCCTCATCCAGTCCATCAAAGCTGCCAGGAACATATATCTTGTTAAATAAACTATGCCTATATATGCCCAGCTTGATGGAAAATGAAAGGATTCATACTTTTTTTTCAGGTGTTTTGCCATTGCCTTTCTCAGAGGCTGAGAGAGTGTGACTTATCCAGGGTCAGCCAGTGGATTTTCATGGCTGACTGGGAATCTGAACCCTGTTCTCTAGAGTCATAGCCCAATGCTCAAACCATTATACCACTCTGCCTCTCATGTCCAAAAATACTAGTACTAAATTAATATTGATGAGGTCCAGGCCATTCGGAGTGACATCCTAGCATAGAAATTCTCCAGCTCTCTCCATCCCCACAAGATGTCAGTAACACTACCACCTCTGCCCCTGCCTAGTATGAGTAATTCATGCGCACCCAAGGCCACCTCAATATCCATAAAACGATACAGGAAGAGGTTGCTGGTAGGTTGTCAATGGGAGAAGTGAAGTCTACAAAAAAACTTTTTTCCCATAATGCTGAAAGTAAACTGTAAAATGATAGTAACCATACATACATAAGTCTGAGAACCAGTGTGATGTAGTGGCTTAAGCACTGGACTATGACCAGGGTTTGATTGCCCGCTTGGCCATGGAAAGCCATTAGGTGACTTTGGATGAATCATGCACTGTCTGACCCAGAAAACCCTGTAATAGGATTGCCATAAGTTGGTAATGACTTGAAATAAGACAGCTGTAAACATACATACATGCTACATGCATACAGTCATACACCTACATGTTCCAAGGCCATGGGATTTGGGTGTTGGTGAACAGAAGAAGTTCTTCTACTTTGTTATCAGTAGTGCAGAAATTTCCAAATCTACATGTAAATCACTGGAGTCCTATGCACTATAGATTTTCCTAGATTCCTATGTACTATGGCATCTTACTGGCATTGTGCAACTTGACTGTGTTCTTCTAGAACCTTCTGATGGAAATGTTTTGGCCACCTGCCAGAGGATGCTGCACTTGGAAAGACTACAACGGGTGAGGCTTGATAACCTTACTACTCTATGGAGTTTATCACACAGGAGGATCCCATGCAAAAATGGGATTTAAAGTGAAAAAACTTGCAAAAGTGGATTTATTATCAGACAATGTCTGGGTTAACCCAACATTAACCCGGACAGAAAGTAGAAAAAACATGTAAAAGCCCAACTGATTTTCAGACATCGTCACTGTTAAGGTGCATTAATGCGACATTAACCCAGCTAGAAAGTAGACAAAACATGATTCTTTCTACTTCCAGAAAATCCTGAATGTAAAAAGAATCACGTTTTGTCAACTTTCTAGCCAGTTTAATGTTATGTTAACCCAAATGTGTGTGAAAATCAATCACGGTTTTGCATATCTTGGGGGGGGGGGGGCGTTAAATCCCGTTTTACATCCTGTTACTGCATGGGAATGTCTCCCATGTGATAAACTCCTATGATTCTATCAATCATTTTGCATTTTAAAAATAGGAACCAAGAAATTGAATTACAGTATTTAATTTTTCTGGTCCTGTGAAATATGATTTGAAGGCAGTGCAATATCAGCTGCCAGTTGGCATTTTTGCCTTTGAGAAACATAGCAGCTTGGCTCCCTGGGGAGGAGGAGTCTTTTCTGCAACAGAAAGCAGTAGGAAGGCTATTTCTAAACACATGAACATTTAAAAGATTTGAATACGCTTCATGCAGGTCAATTAGTATGTTATTATCACACAGATGTGAAAAGCCAAAAACATTTTGGCATAGGATGGCCTTTGGGAGCCTGCCGTTTTACTCCTTGTCCTCGTTCGCTCCAAAATGGCTTACGCCTTTCTCCCGCTTCTGTTTAAGGGCACTGTAGTAGAGCAAGGTCCAACAAACAGCCAAGCATTGTCTAAGTCGCTGCTTACCTTTCACATAAGTGGTCAGAGCATTTGTCAACAATCAAAACAGTGCAAATGCCGCCATAGAAACATTCCAGCGGTTACTAGGACTGCAGGCCAGTCTGCTTATTCATTTTAAAACCTCTGATTAAGTTACCAAATTAATATAATTATACTCACGTGAGTAAAATATTCAGCCCTTAAGCAACAACACTGAGCACTAGACCACTGTGCAGTAAATACTTCAACACTCAGACGGGGAGAACTCAACGTGCTATTAACATGAAAGTAGCAAATATCTCCAATCCAAAAACCATTCACACTAGAATATCATTAAAGTTTTCTTTACCATCCACACAAATACGTTAGAGCAGTGTTTCCCAAACTTTGGTCCTCAAGGTATTTTGGATTTCAGCTCCTAGAATTCTTGACCCTTGACAAGCTGGCTAGGACTTCTGGGAGTTGGAAGTCCAAAAAACCCGCAGGACCAAAGTTTGGGAAACATTGTTCTAGAGTAAGATGTTCATGTAGCACAGCCTCTGAGTTATCTAGGGCAGGCTGATTTCCTAATAGCTAGGAACAGATCCATCTAACACACTTTTTTCTTTCATAGCAAATATACAGCTGTGATGGTGCCATTTCGAAATGCTAGAATGGAATTACAATTAAAAACAGGCCTTTCAAAATAATTTCTTTCAGGAAAACGTTTTAAAGTGATTTTCTCTTTTTTTTCTGATTACTACAAGAGAAAAATTAATTCGATACAACATGAACAGAAACAGAGGGAGACAGCAAGGAGTACAGAACACTGTAACATTTGCTATCACTTCCTGTTTTCCACTGAAATAGTAACAGAGGGGAAAAGTTAACCTTTGGCCTCAAGAAAAATTTACTACATGATTCTATGCCATGTATGCTTCCACTTTTAATGTAATTTGCTCCCAAAAAATGAGTGTGCATATAACTGCTACATTACCAGTCTACCCCAACATCACACATAAAATGCTATTTCTGCATTAACTCACAGGGCAGGGCAAGAATAGTCAGCTATCAGGAGATTTTTATTATTTTTTTGGTAGCTTAGCGCATGTATGCATTATTTATTTGCTATTTATTTCTAATACTTGTAAATCACACTTTTTCCATGAGGAAAGCATAACAATTTTTAGATTTTACTAGACATACACTATATTTATTAACAAACTGTATGGTTTCTTCCCACAGTCCATATTAATTATTGCATCATCACATTATTATCATCATCATCATCATCATCATCATCATCATCATTATCCTCTTTGTATATTTAACACAAGAGTGGTACAAACTGTTAATATCTGCCAAGGATATTGAACTTGCATAAATAAATAAATAAATAAATAAAAGTTGGATGTGCAAAGCAAGTAAATCTAGGGAATAACATTTTCCCATGTAGGTAGTTTCTGTGAAAGTCTACCATTCATGGCTCCTAATTATTCAAGGAGATGGTAGGGATGTCCAGAGATTGTTGGGAATCACTTTGTGAGTGACAAGCACTCACAAAATTAAACATTTTTTTTTATTCTTTAACTTTCCTATTCAGAATTAGAAATGTTTAAGGCAAATTCATAAGTTTGGTTTATTGGAATAAGGCAGTTGCCAGACAAAATTTTAAAACAGGAAGAACTGTCTTTAATTTAACTTTATTAATATTTTATGAATCTATAATAATGTTTTGGAAAAATATAAAGTTGAATATGATAATGATCCTTCTGTATATTGCTCACTTTGTGTTTTTGTTTTCATAAACATTTTTATGTATATTTAATGTATATTAATATATATTTTATGTATATTTATGTATTATTTTTTCATTTTAAAGAAAGTAATGATTTTTCCCTACTTGGCATCTCTGCGTCGAACTCTACTTATTACATGAAAATGTAGGCACAGCAGGCATAGGAAACCTGTGGCTTTCCAAATTTTGCTAGATTACAATTCTCAGCATCCCTGGCTATTGGTCATGCTTGATGGGGCTGATGGAAACTGAAGTTGCACAAACGTCAACATGGTGACTAAGGGACTCCCACCTCTGACATAAAGGAAGTACTGATGCCAATTTTTAAAATGGGAAGCCAAGATGTGAGGATGCTACTTGGAGCCATAACATGGTGCTCTGGGGTTTAGCAATTCCTGTAATTCAAATTGATTTGTTTCCTTTTGTGTTTTCAGATATTTATCAAAACCATAAATGAAGCTAAAATAATACATAGAGTTAAAAGGAACTGCATTCTTCCTCCTCTTTTTTCCTTCTGCCAAAAGATATACTGAATAATTCATGTGCAGCAGTTAACTAAGTGGACTGGATTACTTTCACCACAGCAATAGACCCTTCCCATGTTTCAGGCATATCTGACAAACTCTGAAATTTTCACAACCCATACATATAGCCACTGCACACAAATGTTTACGCATGTACAGCAACATAGCGTGCCTCTATGAGGCAACTATAACATGCAAGCTGTCCTTCATTTATGAACACTGTACTATGCTAGCCACATAGTACAGATTGCTATTTTAAGTGCCATTTTATCTATAATATAATGCCCAATATTCTATTCCATTATACAATAGCTGGTCCACCCCTTAATATATGGGAGATAATCATGTTGTTGTTCGTACACATTATCAAGTGGCATTGGAAGTTGTGTTACTACCACTGTCAGAAACCAAAAGTGTTCCACATTCAAGTGATCACATTCTACATAGAATTCACCATTGTTACAGACACACTACATCATGTATAGGCAACTGCTAGAGGCTAGAGGACTCAGCTGGCCTTCTACAGCACCCTTTTTTTTTCCTTAAAAATTTTCCCTGCATCATATATCTCCTCCTAACACCACCACCAAGAAACTTTATTCTAACCAGAAGGAAACTGGAATTTTGATTTACTTCCTAGAAGAAAATTGCAAAAATAATTTATTTTCATGTGGGGGGAATGTGTTAGGGGACCCTCCAGGCCTCAAGGACAGCCTTGAGGGGCACACATTTGCCATCCCTGTACTATTTTAAACAGTGTTCTCTCCCCCGTCCCCCAGCAAACCTGTGATTTTAAGTGTTCAGGAAATGCGATACCCTCACACAGAAATGTTACCTTCAGGAAAGACATCTAGGCCCTCTGAAACAATTAAGAAACAAGTGTACATTTATTGCACTGATAACGAATCTTGACAGGCCTTCCTCTTTATTTATTGTAGCCACCTCTTTTACACAAATTGTATACAGTTACATTTAACAATAGTCTTTGGAGGTAAATAAATAAATAGTATCCTACAACTACTATAAATTTTGCTAAAGATGGCTCCATTTTTTTCAATTTTTACTAAGTAATAATCATAATATAATGTACACCAGAAACAGGTTCCAAAATAACTAGCTTGTTCATCATTTGTTTTTATTTACTAAAATAAAATAAACAGCTGAAGTGGTGACTTATGTAATGGGCCTACCATAGACAACTGTATTTATTTATTGGACTAATCACCTGTTTGAATTAGACTATATTTTAAATATTTGGAAAACATGCCACAGCCAAAACCAACTACATCCTGAAAAACTTAAGATATACAGGTTGGAAAAAAAGTTTTCTAAATATCACCAGAAAATCAGTCTGTCATCTCAGCTTCGCAGATAAATCCACCCTCAGTTTCCACGATGTATAGCAATTCATAATATTCTTTTACTGATACAAAATACTTTGCTGGCTGATGGTAAAGGATTCGGGAAGTGATTGCTGAAAGTATATCTACTGCCACAAGCATGGTAAATAAATAAACAAATAACACAATGGACAGTTTTCCAGTCCTTTAACAGCACTCAAAAATGTGTTGCCTGGGGCTGCTCACCTTACCTAACTGTAGGGCTAGCCCTATTGACTGATATTGCACATTTTTCCTATTTTTACACATAAAGAAACTTAAAAATGCAAAAAAGCACAAGCTGTAGTAAGAAGAAAAAAATCATTCCCAGTGCTCTGTAGTCCTAAGAAAAATGGTCTCGCTTTCGATTCAAAAATTGTTATGCCTTCCAACTGAAGATTTTGGTCAAGCTCAACTTTTAGCTAAAACTGCTGAAGAGCCAGTTTCAACCACCAGATTTGATGGCACACTCTTAAGGGTTGAATTTTCACACTGGTGAAAAGTGTTCCATTATTTTCCCCCCATGAAGCAAAAGGAATTAAGAGTTCATCCTGCCCACAGATAATAAATCCATACGCGTCCATGCAAATACAAACATGAACACACAGTGGAAAGGACAATAAACATTTAATGCCCATATGCGCCCCCTTCCCAGTTGCGGACAGATAAACACAACGTTTATATCTTGCTCAGTGCTCCTTGGAGCCAACAGTTACAAGCCCTCAGAGTTCCCCATAAAAACAACAACAAGCAGGAGTCAAAAAGAAAACTGAAGGAACAGCTAAATCACTAGCATTTCCCAACAAATGACAAATCTGGCCGTGTGGTAGAGACTGTGTGGGGAAACATTGAGAGGCTCAAACAACCCTGGCCCTCCCCCACAAATGATCAATTAAAAGCCGTCCTTCTGCCAAGACCAGGCAAAGACAGGCAAGTGACTGCCGCAAAGAAATGGCTCTCCTGATCAGTTCTGCATGACAATTGATGGGAAGGGGCAGGCCACAAGGCCCATCCTCTCACCATGGTGATTAGGCATTCCAAGTGTGCAAGATAGCCCCAGCTAACATAAAGAGAAAGAGAAGCTGGAGACCAGCGGATGCGAGCCAAGGCCAGATGGTCCTACAGCAGGCAGGACTGCAGCAGCTCACACCCAGCTCTCCGCCACTTTTAACGGCCCAAACGTTTCTTTATTCCAACATGACAATTAAACAGAGCAACATGACAAGGAGTCTCGGCAACAGTTAGCAAAGGGAGAGGAAAGGAAAAGGCTAGCCAGAAATAAAGGTGCGGGTGTGGGGAAAATGTTTGCCTGCATGCTCCACAAGAGCCTGAACTCTGACAAATTAGTAGAAGTGGAATGACTCCATTGAAACCCATGAATTTCCAGTGATATAATGAGCACCAAAACCTGCCCCATGAGGACTTTGACTGACTAATCTCTCTTAGTTTTGTCCCATAGTGATATTTTTTAAAACCCAAAGTTCTTTTCATTCAGTTCGGGGAGGGGGTGCATGCATATTTTGTTATCAAATATTAACTAAACAAAAATTCTCAGCTCTCTCCTAGGACTGAATCATGTTGTAGCTGCCTGCCCTGTTGCTCTTGAAGTTGAGGAGCCTGTAAGAAAGGGGAAAAAATGAGGTGGCATCCTTATTCGTCATCACAAACATGGCTGAATTGGTATGGATTCAAAGTCAGATACTGAGGAAGTGAGAACTCAAAGCACTCTTCTTCCATGGGTAGATCTATTTTCGTTCCCCTTGCATTCGCTTTTTTTAAAACTCAAGGTCTTGTCAAATTTACAAATAAATTTGTATGTTTTTAAAAGTAAAAGTTCTGACGAATAAATCACTCAAGACTGTCTTTCTCAGTGTTCGTAATGTGGTTTAATTCACCTGCAAGTAATCAAGGACAGTCTTGAATACATAAATGTGTGTATGCACTCTTTAGAAATGTAGCCATTTCTTCCCCTTGCATTATTTCCAATATGCTTATAAACACCAGTTTCAGACAATGCCCAAGCATGTTGTTTAAAATGTTGTCCACAACACAGTTTTACTTGTGTTCTAGCTCTCAGCACAGAGTGGTAAATAAAAACAAATAACCCTCACGCTCACATTTTGCATGTGGAATCATTAAAGCATTCCACCATCACCATATAGGTCCTATTGTGTAAACACCTGGACAGCATGTGCTCTGCTGAAGTCGCTAGAGCTAAGATGAAGCTTGAGTCAGTTGCTATAATATGCTAAAAGAAAAAGAAAGAAAAAACAGGAATTAATGCATTATTAATAATTCCTGCCTGGCACTTAAACAGAACAGTGCTTTGACTTGTTCTCAGATGTTTCCATTCATTAGTTTCAAAGCTACAAGTTGGTCAAGTGATTTTCAAAAGCAATCCAAGTTCTAAGGCCAAACAAGATGTTCTTTCCCTACTGTGATGTAAAATTATGAGGAAAAACTGAACTACAGTGTTCACCTAGACCGGCCATGTTTTTAAAATGCTTACATGTTCTCTGGCAGTGGCATTTGAAAATAACCCTGCTGTTGGCAGATTGCTAGAGAAGAAACAGAAATTCCAGAACAATCTTTGGAAATTGATTAAAATTCTTCTTAGAATTAGTGACAGGAATAATACTGTGACCAATACTGCAGATGTGAAAAACAAGGATCAGAAGGATCAGAGAGATATTCAACTTTGACCATAGAGCCTGGCTTTTCAGCAAAAGACTGAACTTTCAGCAGACAATTGCAATAAACAAAAAAGGACCCAAAGAATTAGAAATAAGCCCCATTTCTAGACTCAGAATAAAGACTAGATATTGCAATTTTAATTCTGGATATGTAGGAGACAAACACATTATGGAGTCTCCCTATATAAACAGAACAGAAAACGACAACAATCCAATGGATTTGTGCATCAGGAAAAAAAATGTATGGTCCAGATGCTGCTGTGAGATTTTTTTGTCACTCCAGCTGCAAAGTTCCACACTGATGAGGACACATCTATTTGGAAAAAATGCACAGTATGTGTCCATAGATGCCAGGGAAATTCTCATGTCACTGTAAGCAGTGTTCCATAAATGTAATTAGTGTTCCCAATGAATGTCTATAAAGAGCACTACGTGGATAAAATGTTTGTTGTAACGAACAAGCTCCGTATCTTGTATATCATTTCTGCACAACTCCTGCAGGTTGGACTTTGACTTTCCTGGAACCATAGAGCTCAAAAAGAAAGAAAAAAGGTACTGATAAACTCTCTCCAGGAAGCAGACCACAAAATAAAGTAATCATTAGCATATGTTAAATCCATGTGACACCTCTCATTAACTTCTGTCACTAACTTGTGGTAGAAATGTGCATCTATACAGTAAATTGTAAAATTTGTGGTTCAGCCCAGTGGACTATGGATTATGAAATTTCTTGAGATCAAGAAAAAAAATTTGTACAGCAATGCAAATCTTACCTGTCTTTTCAAGTGACTATGGGAATCAATTCATATTTATACCACTAGTTAACAGAGATAAGAATCTAGCCTCATGGGAATTTAAACATACAAAGTATAATTCTTAGTTAGTATCTAATTAATAATTAATAACATTGAGATGCACTCATGCATATCTGTATAGAGGTATACTTTCCCCTGCATTTCCTCTGCATCCCATTAGTTTTCCAGTACACCTCAGACAGCATTTTTGTTTTTGAAAAATCCTACACCTCTGTTTTCCAGGAGCTTTTGGCCTCTCTGTATTGAGTTCTTTAAGAAAGAAAAAACATCAACCAAAGGAACCATTTAGTGAGAAACCCAATGTTGAAATTACAAGTAAAATCCAGAAGAAGAAGAAGAAGAGAAGACTATAGTCAGTTGGTGGCGGCACAAGGAACGTTATGTGTTGCAATTAAAGTTATTCACCCGTCATGTGGTCTGATTCCATTGCAGTATTTGGGAGAATACAAATAAACAGTAGAGTCCAGCAATTCTGTAGGGTGTCTATTGAAGGCATAAAGGGTTTGCTGATCTGATGGCTTTTACTACCTCCGTCAATACACTTTTGCCGACCAGTCTGTCTATACAACCATTTCTCGGCAATGTATCTTAGGGTGCTGGTGAAAAGAATCCTTGTTTCACAGGGAGGTTTGTATATACTGTTTGTGCAAGAAAACTGAGACACCTTTTTAGGGGTCAATGACTAGGTATTTATAAAGGCCCATAAGGTCACATTTACATACATGCAAATATGCATGCATTCCTCTGCTACTGTCCAGAACCATGGAGTCACTAGAAAGCTATGTCAGCTAGCTTTCAGACTAATTCTAGAAACTGCAAACAAAGAATCTTTCACACATGGAACATGTACAAAGGTACAAAGTACAAAAAGTATCCTGTACAAGGTAAGCCCATGAGCAGGGATATATGTTCCATAAAATAATATCTAAACATAAGAAGGATGTTTGAAGGTCATAACTATGGGCAACTATGCCATCTTTCTCTTTCTTTCTCTGTCTCCCTCTCTTTACACTCACAGAAATCAGCACCACAATTTAATATATTTTTCTCTCAATCCCTTAACTAATAAAGTTTTAACTAAAGAAAACAGACTAGATGTGCTTTTGGTCTGGCTATCTTCAATATTGTACACTTTACTTAGACCTATTGGGCACAAAGTCAGTTTTGGTTTTATTCCCATGAAAGCATTATAAATTCAAATCAATGCCTATTTATTTTTCATGGCAATGAACAGGGAGGAAAGATCAAGAAAGAAACTTTCTGCATGTTAACATCTTTCACAGTAATCTACAGAATTTTATTCTGACTTTCTATTTCTAAAACATCTTATATAAGCCCTTCTTGGGTACCATATTTTAATGTGATTTGCCTACTTGCTATTCAAGAATTCACCGAAACCTCTAACAGCAAAGTCAGTGAAAGGAAGATGAAGCCGAGAAGGTGGGAACAAATATGTGCAAGAAATCACACATGTACCTACCACCCCAATCCCTTTCTAAATACCATCCATTTATTGATACAAGTGATTTTCTCCTTTATATAACTTGCTAAAGAGAGCAGGTTTGCCAAAAGCAACATTAAATACATCTCGTTGACGGTCCAGCTTTTGCATGCTGCTTCTCTTCCAAGATCTGAGTGAGCTTCACATCTCTGGACAGGTGATACTTAAACTGGCAAGTTATACTGTTTCAAATTAATAAATTATCCTTATTAATGACAATATTTTCTCCTATTCTTTCAATCCTTTTCAATGTTTTCTACTTCCCTCCCGCACACAATTGTTGCAGTCAGGTATCAAAGACAAAAACAAAAAACAAAAGCATGCAAGCAGTTCTAACACTTTAAGCCACACTAGGGGGAAGAAAGTGCGCACATCTGTTGTGCAACATACAGCTTCTGTCTTTAAGAGGGAATCATTCCACACTTACAAACGTTGACATAAAAGACACACTCATGGCATATTTCAAAACCAAAGAGCGATGGATTTACAAGGCAGGTTGATTTTATGGTGACTTTTATTGACAAGGTACGCGGGCTTTCGGCAGATGCCTCGCAGCACTGGGAAGTTAACACAGTGCCTAATTCAAGGAGACAGCCCGAGGAAGCAGCACCGACAGGGGAGAGAGCGCAGCAATGTCTCTATTACTCTCCTCGGCATCATAAAGGAGAAGAAAAATGGTATCCAGGAGGGAACTGGGAGGCTACACTACAGGCTTCTTCTTCTTTTTTTTTTAAGTGCAGCTCCTTCCCCCCAGTACCCAGCTACCCAAAAAATGAAAGAGGAAAAAGGGGAGGGGTAAGGCAACACAAGAAAGAACAAAGGGACCAACATGATGCAGGGTACTCAGCCCAGTATCTACGCTGTGCATCTGAATTTAAAGATCAGCACTAGCCAAACACTGCCTTATCTTACATTTCTTAGACCGAATACTACAGTACTTCTTTTCCCACAACAGGGCAGCTCATGGCACTTAATGAACAAGTGGATCTGCTGTGGGAGAGGAATACTGCAACAGGCATTGCTCCTCCAGTGAATCTTATGCAGGTTGGCTTCAGCTTGGCTGCTGGTCTGTGCAAAATAATTTCGCTTCCCAACTTGCGGAAGGAACTAAAGAAAATACCTCTATCTATTTAAAGGTTATTAGGGCAGGATGTTCAGCTTGTGTAGAATATCACCATCTCCCTTGCTTATTATAAATTGTCTTACGTATCCAGTAAATACACTTTTTTACACTGATTTGAGGAGCATACAATGATGCTTGGTTACAACAGGCATCAAATATTGGAGGAAAGGGTGAGAAGGTAGAAAAGAAGTGGTGTTTTTTTAAAAAAGAAGTGAAAAGTCCTTTTAAAAAAAGTGCTCCCCAAAGTCCATGTTTTTGAGTATCCACAGGGGGATGATCTCCCAAGATACTCACAACATAGAACCTCCTCCCCTTTTCTGGCCTGCTGGCTATTTTTCTGCAGTCCAGGGCCTCAGTTTTCCATGAGAGGGACAACTCCACTGCATAGATTCCCTTCAACCCACCTCTCTCTGGAATCCATCACCATCCACTTAAAAAAAAAAAAGGACCACACATATGAAGTGCCTCTTTCACACCTCCTAGCATTACAGAACACACCTGTTGAGCATTTCAGAGGCCCAGCTTAAGCAAAGTTGAGGTACTTACATCTCTCATTGCGGTCCTCAGGGCTGGATGAGGTCTCCCGGTCTGAAATGAGGCCGGAGACAGCAAAGATTTTTTTCCCTGTGTCATCAACTTTGAGGGAGCTGGGAGAGCCAGACGGGAGCTGGGCTCCAAACTCATACTCCTTGCCATCAGCGTCTGAGAAGCGAAGGTGGGGAGAGTCAGTATCGTGGCAGTTCTTCAGGCGCTTGGCAGGTGTGAAAGCCGACTGGTAACTCTCCCTGTCCTCAGTGGAGGCAAAGGGACGGAAGGCCCCAACGCCACTGTGGTTCAACATGCTGATTGGGGTGCAGTCCAAGTTGGGGGGAGCAAACTGGGGGTGGAGATGCAGCAAGGAAGGTGGGAAATCACGGTTAGTGAATGCTCCTGGCACCCCACCTTGCCGGTGATACATCGAGGCAAAAGTGTAGGAGCCATTGGTGAATGGGATGTGCACATCCTTGTCCACCGACACAGGGACGCCAAAGGGCCTTGGCTGCTGACAAGGGATCGAAGCATCGCGGCTAGCTTCAGCGGTAGAAGCAAGAACCATCAGGGCTGGAGATGCCAGAGGATTGGGAAGGTAGGAGGAGTTTTCCATCTTGAAGGCTGCCCGGTGTAAGTCCATCGGAGTGTCTTTCTTTGACAGGGCCGCAAGGGAAATGTTCTTCCCTGGATGGAAAACAAAGCAGTGTCTAGGTACAGAGCTGGGTAGAATGCGATTCACTGGGGCCTCATCACTGTCCCAAAACTGTAGGAGAGAAAAAGGAGGGGAGAGACAGGGGGATATAAATTGTCAGTCAGTTTTTGGCAATTGGCTGCTCCAAATGCAGCTGGGAAATTGCATGAGCCAGGACAAAACCTCCATGTGCTCATCTTATAGAAAACCAGCAGGCAAATTCACAGGTAACTAGAAGGGCCTCTAACTCCCTCTAAGGGAGTATGCGTACAAGTCTCTTTCTTGCTCCAAATTCACAGGTCCAGAAGCTAACTTAACATTCAAGTGACAAGTCCTAGAGGTAGATAAAACACCACAGGCACAAAGTAATGGTATTCTGTGGGTCATACAGACTACTGATCATACTTCAGCCTAACTATCCTCTCCTTTTTCCATTCTAAAAGGCAAAGGGACTGAGAAGGTTCAGATCAAGCCAGATGTGGTCTGTGCAGAGTTAAAGTCCTTACCAAGTGCATCTGATCGCAGCAAAGAGCTATACTGGAAATAATGTCTCAGATGAGCAAATGAAAGGCATAATGCCTGGTTGCTTACAGATTAAAAAAATATCAGAAGGGAAAAAAAACACCTCGTAACATGAAAGCATATTGATGGTAATTCTATTCCTCCCCTCGCCGCTAGCCCTTAAAGTTTAGGGGCCAGCATATGAAAAATGAAATAAATAATGCATTAATTATTCACAATTTACAAATGAACATATGTACGTGTATTTACACAATCCATTAATGCATAAACAGGGTGGACAGGAAGTCTGCTCTCTGTTACAGAGGCAAGTGCACAAATTTACCTGTGCTAATGCACGCACACGTTATGGATTTTACATTATCTGCAGTGATACATGTGAGAATAAATGTGCCCTGTATTTTCCCATTATGTATTCTTCCCCATTTTTAAGGAAAGCAACTGTGACTTCAGCAATAAAAGTGCTTGGGATCTCTGGCAATATTTAAAATCGTAACTGATGCCAGTGTTATCTGACCTCTTGCAAGCATCTGCCTTTTGGTTCGAAGATGGCACAGGATGGATCAGCAACTTTACTTCCTAATGTGCTCATCAGTCTGTAAACTGGCCTTGCTATCATTTACCAAAAAATGTTCAAAACATTTCTCAGCTTGCTTTTCATTTGAAACTGCTTTGAAATTTCAAAAAGTAACCTAACAAAACGAGGCAAACATCCCATGTGGACCGGAATGGACAAATCAATAATTGAATTAACTTTCTTTGTAGCACTTTCTAGCTTTCTTATACCACCACCTTATTTATAACCGAGTTAGAATAATTTGTGCGTGCGTGTGCCTAAGCTTCTGCTGCCATCCATTCATAATGCTGCAATGCGCTTTAATATATGAGGACTATTACTTTAAAACAATATACAGTGCTAGCCTTGCGGCACTCAAAAGGGCCACCAAAAAAAAAAAAATCAAATCATATAATAAAAAAAGCTGTTACAAAATGTGCCTGTGAGTCCCAGAAGGTCAGACACAGCAAATAAAACTTAGTGAAAGAGTCTCTTTTCTAATGGAGTGGGCTTTTGTATTCTGTGAATGAGCAAGCCTAGGTTAACAAACTCTGTGGCATCTTGGCTTTGCCTTTCACTGCAGCTCAGCAATAAGGCTTCCTTTCTCCCATCCTGTAACCCACACATTCTGTGACTTTTATTAAGTGTGAAGATGACCGGGCATCATCTCGCCTCTTCTTCATTTGCCTTCTTTCCCAATACAGATTGGCGCTACATTATCGGGCGAGAGATACTGCATTAACAAGGTTTTGGTCTTTTCCAGATTTTAAAATTAAACTTCAGTCAAGTTCTGGCTGTGGACAGATGGATGCAAAAGACAGCCCGGTTAGCCTTCCTTTAGGTCTCCTGCTGCTTTCTGCAAACAACCAATTTATCAAAGAAACAAATATAAATTTTTTTAAAAGGGGGGCAGTGACTATTGAGGGTGGCTGGGGAAGCATGAATATTTATTTTGGGTTATTTGAAAAACAAAAAGTTACCCACTCAGAGAAATACACTATTAAATCTAAATTGAACTAAGAGGCCGATGTCAAACCGTAGTCTCTAGGATTTAAGTTAAAAGGAGGGTAAGGAGTGAGAGCGTACCACTAATGCCTCTGTGCCTGCTTTTCTATTTTTACTTGCCCTGTCACCTCACAACGTTAAATGTATTTCATAAATTAGTAATCTGGAAGCCACACTTGACACACTCCTTGTAGAATACAGTGAATCACTTCAGCCGCCTTATTCCTTCAAAAAACTTCATTACACAGAGAATAAATCAACAGATTGCAGTATTGCACCCAGCCAAGTTTAATTTTTTTTTTAAACTCCTGCGTTCTTTTCCATTTTCTCCTTGTCTTTTACCTTCTTCCATCGTACCTTTGGCTTCGCATTATTATTTCCCATCGCCAGCCATCATTAGGGGCATGTATAGATGAGGCTGCGGCAAGCCCAGTCATTATGAAAATCTATAGTTAATATACTCTCCCAATGTCAAAATGTCACTGGTTTTTAAATATGGGACCCAAAATAAGAAAACTAACTGACCTGCTTAATTAAAAAAATATGGATTGCAGGATAACCAGCCTGACGAAGGCTTTGGGTGGCTGGAAAGGGAGCGGGCAGAGCCCCAGTAAGTAACTGTTACTTTTCTGCCTCTATGCTGATTTTTTTTAATTTAGCACCCTGTGCAAATCCAGATTAAAATAACTCCAGCTATTGATCCAAGCAGTGGAATTGACATTAATTTTAGTTCACTTCTCACTTTGCAAAGGGATCAATAGGAAGTAATAACAGCTGACATCCTAGCTGAAAGGAAGAGAAAAGACGGGTCCAGCGACAGAAATCGAAAAGCAACCAAATAAATCAGCAGATACTTTTTTTTCCCCATGGCATCAGACAAACTCCAAACAGATTGCAAAAAGTCTTTTGTTAAATTAACTAAACAAGGAGTGGAGGAGGCCAAGGGGGTGGAGATAAATCTATGAGGGTTCATAAACTGCCCACTGGGCATCTGGATTAAATGAACAGACCTCTGTGTGTGTGTGTTTGTGTATTAATTCTGGCCATTTATAGTTTCAAAAATCACCACTGTATAGGTCAAAATATTTAAAGCCATTTCTCATTTGCACCAACTAATTGAATGCAAGCTGAGGGGAAGAACAAAAAGAAAATCTGAATCCAAAGCTTCACCCTGGATCCATATAATAAATAAAATCACACGCTAGAATGAAATCGACATGCCCTGCCCAGCTCAAGTTTGGGTTTATTCGTTATTATGCCTTTTAAAATTATCTAAGATTATTTTTTTAAAGGAACCTAGGTTAATGTAAAGCAGAATTTACCAATCGCCCTCCTGGCCACATCCAGAAAGTGCGTAAAACTGTTTCTACGAAGAAGATGGAAAACTCACTTTTTTAGTACAATATATATCTTAAAAGTATATAATCCCAAACATTAGTGTTTCCTTGTATAAATAAAAATTACTTTTCTATTTATTCCTAACTGTGCCAAATATATATATATATAAAAATAAATTTCTGTAGTGCATTCCAGACCTCTATTAACAGGTTGCATTTCTGTGAGGTCCGAATTATTTTGTGTGTGTCTGCAAATGCCAGGAATGAAAAGAAAAAGGCCTTACAAATGAAAGGGAAGAAGAAAATTAAAAAACGAACGAAAGCATGGTTTTGTTTCTTATTTCGTTTAGTTTTGAATTTAAGGAAGAGTGCGAGGTTTGGAAAAGAGGCAGAAGGGCATCCAAATGCTTTGGCGACTACAGGTTGAAAGCTCTTGTTGCTTTGGAAAATCACATCGTTTTAGAAAACGGCATTTTTTTTGAGAATGCAGACAGAAAATCCTGATTGTCCTCAAAGGACCGGGACCAAAAGAGATCCACTTGGGGAAAAATCTGGAGATCTAGTGAAGGGATCGAGAGGGTGGATCGGGCCCCGCCTTGCCTTCTTTCCATTTGCAACTTTTCTTTCTTTCCTTTGAACTCCATGGGGGCAAATGAAAACACAACGAGGGGGATCAGGAGGGGGTCAGGGAGCAATAGCTTTGGTTTGGGTTTTGTAAGGCACAGGGATCTCTCTCCTCTCGACCCACCAGATCCAGAATCCGACTTTGCCCAACTTTGGGAAAAAAATAGCGCAAAGCCCTTTGCGAAAGCCGACGCAGAAGAACAAGAAAAGAGTGGCTACACAAAAAGCACAACAACCACACAAAAAGCCACCCGATCCCACAAAGGCAAACATCGCCCGACCCTTAAAAGAGCCTTCCAAAGTAGCCTCTTGTCTTTTCTCGAAAGTCCCCTTCACACTGGAGAAATAAACCGGTTTAATTGCCATGGCTCAATGCTGTGAAATTCTGGGAATTGTAGTTTGTTGTGGGGTCCAGAGCGGAGCTCCGCTCCGCTCTGGGCCCCACAACAAACTACAATTCCCAGAATTTCACAGCATTGAGCCATGGCAATTAAACCGGTTTATTTCTTCAGTGTGAACACAGCCTTGGAGACTTTAAAGAAGAGGTTTCCTTTCATTTCGGAAATGAAACCCGCCTTGAGCTCACTGGCAAATTGAAACAGGTGCCGCTCCAAAAGTTTCAGGTGGGAAAGGCAGGAGGCGGAAAGGAAGGTCCAGGACGCACGGCAGAAACCATCCGCTTCGAGACCGCTTCCACCGCCCTGGATCAGCGCTAGGGAATCCTGGGAATTATGGTTTATTGTGGGCACCGGGGATCTTCTCTCCGACAGAGGCGGCTCATGCGTCTCAGGAATTGAGCCTGGGGCAGTTAAAGCGGCCTCAAAGTGGACTATTTCTGCAGTGTGGTTTGGGGACCTAACTTGATGTTGATGATCATGATGATAAAGATGATGATGATGGTGATGATGATGATGGTGATGATGGTGATGGCATTCTCTGAAGATGCCAGCCCCAGATGCTGGCGAAAGGTCAGGAATAAACTCTTCCAGAACATGGCCACATATGGCCCGAAAAACCCACAAAAAATCCTATGGTGACATTATTAATATCATCATCATCATCATCATCATCATCATCATTGTTAAACTACGACGATACTATTATTATCATCCTCCTCGTCCTCATCATTATTAAACTATGATGATATTATTTTCATCTCCTTATCATCATCATCATCATCATCATCCTCATCATCAAACTATGATAGCATCATCATCAAACTATATTATTATTATAATCCTCCTCTTTCTTATTATCATCATCATCATTAAACTATGATATTATTATTATTATTATTATCATCCTCCTCCTCTTTCTTATCATCATCATCATTAAACTATATTATTATTATCCTCCTCCTCCTCTTCCTCTTTCTTATTATCATCATCATTATTAAACTGCGATGATATCATCATCATCAAACTATAATGATATTATTATTATTATTATCATCCTCCTCATTATTAAACTATGAAGATATTATTATCCTCATCCTCACCATTATGATTATGATTATTAAAAAGCCACAACGCTAAGCATCTTCTCCTTCTCTGCGCCCGACAAAAGACGGGAAAAATGGCCAAAGCCAAGCTTTGCAGAGCCTAGTCTTGCAAAGACAACGAGTTCTTCCTTCTTTCCGGGAAATCAGTGCGGAAGCTTGGAGGAATGAAAAAGAGGGACGTTTCCCTTTCCATCCCAAGCAGAGAACCCCCTTCCTTTCCCTTCCTTCCCTTCGGAAAAGAAAACCCAAAAACCAAGCCGAGGCTGCCTTGCCTTCCCTTTTCCTCAAGCGACCTGGACATCATCGCCTCGTCCTGGGTTTCCATTAGGATTGTGCCCATTATTTCTATTGGGTTTGGGGTTTTTTTTCAATGCCAAGAGGGAAAAAGGATCGCTTTCCTTGCAAATCTCTATGGGGTGTTGTTTTGAGTTGGAGGGAACGACAGTCATCATAACCCTAATAATAATAGGATCAGCTTCAAAACAATTTTCTTAGCTGCTTTGTTGGGGAAAAGTTTGAGTTCTTAAATACGGATTCGTTTTGTCCCTGCTTCTTCTCAACAGGGTTGCATCCGCATTGGGGGAATAACCCGGTTTGAGAGCGGGGTAATTGCCCTGGCTCAAGGCTATGGCATTCTGGGCATGGGAGTTTGTTGTGGGGTCCAGAGCGGAGCGGAGCTCCGCTCTGGACCCCACAACAAACTCCCATGCCCAGAATGCCATAGCCTTGAGCCAGGGCAATTACCCCGCTCTCAAACCGGGTTACTTCCCCAGTGCGGACCCAGCTTTGCCAATTCCGCCCCGCGACTAATTACCGGCAGGAATAATCGCAAACACACAAACCATATAAGAATATATATATATATATATATATATATATCTGTCCCAAAGCAAGGTTCCTACATGATGCCTTTTTCCCTCCCTCTTCCTCGGGACTTCCACCTTTTGTCCGGTTTCGAAACGGAACAACAAACTAACAAACCAAGAGCAACAAAGTCGGGAAATTCAAAGTCCACAGTCGGAAAGGCTAAGATCGGTCTTAGAAAAAGAAGACTCCGGGTCGGGATTTGAGGATCTTATTACTTCCAATAACTAAAAAAATGGGAAAAAATTGACATCTGGGGAAGTGGATTCTCTTTTCTTTTTTCGGGTTTGCTTTGGCCGGATTTGCGGCAAGGAACGCGGGGTTTTTAAGGAGGGAAAAGAAAAGGAGGAAAGTCGGGAGTTCTCCCCCGGTTCTCCTCCTCTTTCTTTTTCCCCTTCCTTTCTTTTTCTAATCCTAATTTCTCATCGAAAGCCCTCGATTTTCCGTCGCGTTTCGCAAAGGTCCCTTTCCCGGGAAAAGCGGCCGGAGGAGAAGGAGGAAGAGAAAGAGAAGAAAAGGAGAAAGAGAAGGGGGGGAAAAGAAGGTAAAGAAGAAGGGGAAGAGGAGGAAGAAAGAAAGAAAAGGAGGAGGAGAAGGAAAAGAAGGAGAAAAGGAGGAGGAGGAGAAAAGAAAGAAGGAGAATGAGGAGAAGAGGAAAGAGAAAGGGGGGAAGGAGAAAAGGAATAAGAAGCAGAGGAAGAAGGGGAAAAGGAGTAAAAGAAGAAGGAGAAGGAAAAGGAGGAGGAGGAGAAAAGGAAGAAGGAGAAGGAAAAGAAAAAGAAGTGGAGGAAGAGGAAGAGGAAGGAAGAAAAGGAAAAGAGGGAGAGGAAGAGGGAGAAGAAAGAGAAAGAGAAGGCAAAGGAGAAGGAAAGGAAGGTAGAGGAGAAGGCAAAGAAGGAGGAGAAGCGGAAGAAAAGAAAGAAGAAGAAAGAGAGGAAGAGCTATCCCGGGACGAGGGCGAAGGTGCGGATGGGGACTTTCTGCCCCATCCCGAACCTGAACTCAAGCCCCGGAGGAGGAGAGAAAGTTTGGGGCTGCGATCGTCCAGACAGGAGGCAGGATCACCCGGTTCGGACCCGCTTGGAAGCCTCTTGGCTCAAGGCTATGGAATTCTGGGAGTTGGAGTTTGTTGTGGGGTCCAGAGCGGAGCGGAGCTCCGCTCTGGACCCCACAACAAACTCCAACTCCCAGAATTCCATAGCGAGTGAGTCAGACAAAGAGTTAAAGCGGTACGAAACCGGTGTGGAAAAAAGGGAAGGACGCAACCCCCAAAGGATGGGCGATGGGGGATCCCCCAAAAAGGGCTACTCACGGTGCCAATGCGGAGATCTGTCGGAGGGCAAGCGAGGACTGGGCTGGTGGCCCCAAGAAACAGAGAGAGAGACAGAGAGAGAGAAAGAAAGAGAGAAAGAAAGAGAGAGAGCCAAGGAGGCAGAGGCAAAGCAGCAGCAGCAGCGCTCCAAGCCGCCTCCGAGCAGCGAATGAAGCAGCCAGGCAGGGACTCTCCTCCAGCGCTGCTGCTGCTCACCCTCACTTTACACACTCACACAGACACAGACACACACACACTCACACTCACACACTCCTCCAAGCCGGCATAGATTAGGAGGGAGGGATGGCTGGGAAATGGAGTCCGCACAGCTGGGAGGCACACAGCTGCTCAGGGAGGAAGGGCTGGGGCGACAAGGAGGAAGGGGCTTGGGACCCAGATCCTGCTTTCCCCATCCGCACTGACCCGCAACGAACCCGCTTTCGCTGCCAGGGCTCAAGGCGGGGGAGGTGGAAGGCGCCCGACCTCCGCCGCAAATTCCCCGACTTTGCCCTAAAGTGGAATCAAGCCGGATCCTTTGCTCATTGATCGTTATTTAATAGTCATTAAGGGAGGAATGATGTAATTTTATCGATGTGTGTAATTCGGTGTTTCATTTGCGTATTTTTAATTGTGGTAGCCCGCCTCGATCCTTCTGGAGAGGCGGGATATACAACAGCAACAACTTCTTTAATAATTTCTTCTCCAACTTCAACTCCTTCTTTTTCTACCTCTTTCTTCTTTTTAAAGTCATCATTTCTTGGATCCACTTAAGCCTCCCAACACTAAGCTCCCTTCCTCTGAGGATCTCCTCCAGTTTAACTGGAGCAGATGCTTTGAGGCTGGCAAAATGTCAGGAAGAAACTCTTTCTAGAACATGGCCACATAATAGCCCCCCCACAAAAAAACCCTATGGATGCCAACCATGAAAGGCTTTGACTTCCCAAAAGGAAGGAAGGTTGCTGGAGAACATCTGGAAAGCCCCAAAGCCTCCTTGAAAGAGCAATCCCTGCTTCTGGGTCCTGCTCAAAATGGAAGACTTTCTAGGGTTCCTCCCAGGTACAAGGTGAAAAATTGCATGAGATACACTCATTCGCAATAACGTGAAACCCCATGATTGCATTCGGATTGCCTTTGCATTATACCCCAAAATTCCATTGTATGATAAACTCCCCTGAGTAGATAAAAACAACAAGGTTGTGTGTGTTTTCTCAAGTAAGGCCCAAGTCAGTGGCTTCCATCCCTGTGATTTCCTTCCATAGACTTTCCACTGCTTTTCATATATTAGTCCTTAATCTTCCCAGGTGCAGTTCAAACTGTCTTGTGCCACCAACCTGAAGCCCTTTGTCATGTGCTCTCAAGTCATTTCGGACTTATGGTGACCCCATCATGGGGTTTTCTCGGCAAGTTTCTTCAGAGGGGATTTGCCATTGCCACCCTCTGAGGCTGAAAGTCTATGACTGGTCAACCAGCAAATTTCATGGCTCAGCAGGGATTCGAACCCTGATTTCCAGAGTTGTAGCCCAACACTCAAACCATCACACCGTTCCTACCTGGACAAAAACGTACCTGCTGTTCACCTGCTGTGTACGATCCATGTTTACAGCATTCACAAGCGACAGAATTAGGGTGCCACAAGAAGATTTTGGGTGCCTTATGTGCAACCTGGATTCCTAGCCCCCCCCCCCCTTGTTTTACAGCAAATATTTAAAAAAGGAAGTGGGAAAATTGATATGAAAAACCTACATTGGCTGGACGATACAAATGCCATCCATTTGCAACCTCACATTAACAACATCCAGACATTGGGGCTAAGGTTGCCAAATTGTCAGGATGTAAATAATAAAACCTGAAGATTTCCTCTATCTTTAATAGTTGTGTAGAAAAAGGGAATTTCAACAGGCGTCGTTCGTCACACTATCAGCTAACAAGCAAGAGCTGCTGAAATTCCCTCTTCTACACAACCCTAAAGGTATAGGGCCCCTCCAGTTTTCTCTCTGGCAACCCTATGAGATTGTACAGATATCCAAGACGAGGTCCAGATAGGCTTTTAATGTCTAGTGTGAAAAGCCGCCTCCGAGCATTGTATGTAGACTGACAGCTGTTCTTTCAGTGGCATCCTAGCTCTCTTCATTCTGGAGTAAGATCCACCAAGCGCTGCCAAACCTGTTCCCTAGCAAGTATTTTTAGGACTTCATCCTTTCAGTCACTTGTGAGAACCCCTCAACAGATCTAAATTTTTAATATTATCTGAACAGTACACTTGGTCTATGGGTTTGGATATGTTTGGTATGGGGCTGCCAGAGTGAAAACAGGAGAAGACTCCAGTACCTTCAATGGTTGCGTAGAAGAGGGATTTCCAGCAGATGTTGCCTGTTGTACAAGGAAGTAATAAGCAACCCCAGCTGAAATTCCCTCTTCTACACAACGGTTAAAGGTATAAGAGCCCTCTCCAGTTTTCACTCTGGCAACTCTAATGTAATATATGTTGTGTTATACTAATCATATCTTCACAAAATGTTTCGATTATATTTGCTGTCTGCATGGAATGATTAAAGTTGCATCATCCATTGTAGCCCCATAGTCAAAAATTCAGAAAGAAAGAGAATTAAGATGAATACAGTAAAAAGTAAATAACAATTACTTGGGAAAGTTGTTTGTACTGACTATACCACTTAGAAATCCCCCAGCCAGCATCAGAGCCACACTAGTTGGGGGATTTGAGTTTTTGTTGAATAAAGTACCTTTTTCAAGCTCTTTAGTTACTGTCTTTTTTTATATGAGGAGGATTTGAAGCATTTAGGTGATAGGATATGATAAAAAATAGTCTATGACAGAGTTTTGTATAGCTACACATGCTTTGGGGGCAGAGTGGAATGGGGTAGGAAAAATATACATGTGGAATGGGGTAGGAAAAATTTACATGTGGACTTCTTATCGCCATCCAAATAATGCTTTTACTTGACAGTTCTAGGACTTATAGAAAGTAAGAAAAAATATTTCTAAGCATAGACCTCAGCTGTATTCTGAAAATCACTGCCACCAGATGCAGTAATGCTTAACAAGGGTAATGGGGTAGTAAATGGCTATCAGCTAATGTGTGCAGGCCGAGAGCCTTGCGTTCAGGATGCCTTTAGATCATGCTAGAAAGGGAGTTAGTGCCTATTGTGAATACTGCAATCCTATGAGGAATAGGACCCATTGATCTCAGTGGGATTTATGTTAGAGAAAGCATGTGTAACAGTCTGCTGTATTAAACTGAGGTTGTGATCTTCATATTGCATGCTCTGAAGCAGTTCTTCTGTTATGATACTGACATTGTACTGACGACTGCTACAGTTTTTAGCATCTTGGGTACATATATGCTGTCACTGATGGAGGAGGTTTGGTGGCCATATAGTCATCAAACCATCATTTTCTTGAACCACGTAGGCACCACCGAAGCCTTTGAACAATAAACTTTTCTCAAGCACCCTTCTCTAAGGATCTTCTCAAGCTTAACTGGAACAGATGCTTTCCAAAACACTCACCTACTCTCTCTCGTGAAAATCTGCCCCACAAACATCATAAAATATTAGCCCTGAACACTTTTTGGGCTATAAAGTTAGGATATAAATAATAAAACCTGAGTAACACCTAATGTTTCATGACATTACCAGGAAACAAGGAAATGCAGGGAATCAAGAAGACAGTGCCATATGACAAAGACAGTGTCTTTGTTAAATGCAGAAATCAGTGGCAGATACAAAACACTCAGCAGTCATACGTGCATTAACTCTTGTGATAAGGTACAAAGGAATATTTTCAATTACTTCCTCACTACTTACATATATCTTCTAGAAGAGTAACATGCAGTATCCTATCTGTAATTAAAACTTATACAGATTTGTACAACGGGATATAGTGCAAACTCCTTTCCCTCCTTTAATTCATGTTGTATTTTCGTACTTTTATCACAGCTGACTTAAGCTGAGATGGGGTGCTCTACCAATGAACACTAACCTATCATCACTCACCGTCTGGAGTCAGATGATTCAGACACATCAGATGTCCAGGAAGATACAGCTCCTGATGATAGTGGTCTCTCTGAGTCCAAAGAGATGGAGGCTGAGGCAGCAGGAGGTGGCAGACGTGGACGATATGGTACCATCCTTTGTAGATTGGAAAAATAAATACATAAATAAATAAAAAGAGAGTAAAGCACTCCCAAAGGCTGTTAAACAGGAGCTGCTAATTAATTAGACACCAGGTGTTTTAAGACAGCTGCCTATAAATCTCCCAGCATTTCTGTTGCTTATATAGGTGAGTAGTCCTGCTTTTTGGTATTTGTGTTTTCTGGACCTGGGATTGGCTATAATTTTACCAAACTGTTCCCTCTTTCCTAGCTTTGTGTATAAAGACCACTGGCTTCCTGTAATGACTTTTAGATTGGTTGATGACCACCCTCTTGCTTCTCCCTTCATCTTGTTTGTATAACCTATAATTGACTTTGCCTGGACTTTGCCCAACAGCTCTTGCATTCCAGCTATCTACTTCCTGGGCTACTTGCAGACTGGAGTATAAGACATAACCGCTTTCAATGTTAAGAACTCATTTCTGTAGCACGTATCATAATCTAAAATAGGTTGAAAATGTTAATACACAGCTGAAATGCTGCTTGTAGCTTTGAACCAAAGCTTTGGTCCAACTCACCACTGTAATGTGGCCCTGAAAAATAGTCCGAAACTGAATTTTGCCGTTAGGCTTTAAAAGATTCTGCATCCAAATGTATTCAGAATGCCTTTTTTTGCACTAATCAATAAGTACAACACTACTCACACCAATGTGATCTTGACAAATATTTCAGGTCAAATATTAATTTTAAAATAAACAAATACATGTATACATTAATTTATACATACCTGTACATATATTTTTAGAAATTATTTTTATGGATGAAATAAAGGATAAAAGAAAAGCAGGGTGTAACCATACTGCAGGAGTTTGACACCAATTTAACTATCATGAGTCTGTCCAGTGAAATCCTGGGATTTGTAGTTTGGTGAAGTACCAGAACTCTCTGATAGACTAGGCTGAATATATATATAACCACCATCTTGAGGGGATATATAACCACCATCTTGAGGGGAGAGAGATGCAGGCCACCTCCTGCTGCAAACAAGAAGAGCCCTCCCTTCAACCACCATCTTGAGGGGAGAGAAAGGCAAGCCAGCTGCAACAGGCCTTGCCTGAAGGGAATAAGAGCCCTCCCTCCAGTCCATCTGCCTTGGTCCAGGTCTCTGAGGGAGAGAAGATCTGCTGGACTTTGCCCCTTCCCCACCACCATTCCCTTCTCCTTTTGTGTCGTGTCTTTTAGATTGTAAGCCTGAGGGCAGGGAAATGTCTAATTAACAAATTGTAAGCCGCTCTGATAGCTTTGGCTGAAGAGCGGGGTATAAATAAAATTTATTATTATTATTATTATTATTATTATTATTATTATTATATCCCAGGACTCCATGAAGCACAATCACGATAGTTAAAGTGGTGTAAAACTACTTTATTTCTGAAGTCTGGAAACCAGGGAAAAGCCTGAAACCTTAAAATGGGGAAAATGCAAGGGGTATAACTCAAAGATATAGCCATGTTTGTCTGTGGAATCATTATGTAGAGAGATCTTGTAGCACATTTGAGACTAACTGAAGGAAAGAAGTTGGCAGTACAATGCATCCAAGGAAGTAAACTGAAGCATACAAAAGCTCACGCTGCCAACTTATTTCTTTCAGTTAGTCTCAAAGGTACAATAAGATCTCTCTGCAAAGGGTAAGACACACTTACCCCAACAGGTTTGCCCCTCGGAAAATGAGTGAACAGGCATCTGAAGACAAAACTGGACATAACTTTCAGTATTTGCTTTTGTTCTTTTTGGACAATTCTGAGTGTATGGGTAGAGGACTGGCCAGGTAGTAGTTTTTATTCGCTAAATGGCTTTTCACTACATTTGGGAATGTATTGCCCCCTAATAACAATTTTGGGGTATGTGAGGGCAAGGGGCTTTGTCAGGCCTGGATGGAGCCAGGGGCCCACAAAAAAAGTTCCTGAGGGATGTATGTGCTACATGGACTGCAGTTTGCCCACTTGTCTTAAAATACAGTTTTTATTTTAAATTCATGAGGTTTCTTAATTGTGTTTTAGAAAAAAAATCAAAGACGCACCATTTAATGTTTTGTGTAAATCCACATATAAATGCAAGATTTTAATTACCTAGTACTTTTAAATTACGTTGGCCGCTAGAGAGTGAGCAAAGGGAGTGATGGGAGAGGCCAGTGAGAACGTTGGTAAATTGCATACATTCCATATAGTGGGAAATTACACATTTAAAAAAATATATAACCAAGAGTTAAACAATTGATCTTTGAAGATCAATCATAACCATTTTTACTCTTTCAGTGGACCTTATTTTCCAGTTTGAGGCTGTAGCTCTAGAAACCTAACCTACATCTTTTGAAACCAAGCCTTTTTAGTGGAAAATTGTATATAATGCAATTAATAGATTGTGTCATCAAAGCTGTGTAAGGAAATGATGAGGAGGCCAAGTTATTGCTGCACTAGAGCTGTTTTACTGGGTCATGTAATTGGACCAGCACTTGAGCAGAAAAAGTTAAGAGCCATTTCTGTATAGCAAATTATGGGCTTGTTTAAATTTTCTTCTACAAAGGAAAAGGCAAAACCTTTTGCATATTACTTAATGAGTTAAACAGATGACACACAGGAGGCAAGCATTTTGATAACAGGAAGACATTTAGTTCTACAAGGTTTGTTCTGCTATATAAACTTATTCATCACTTTTCATTTAAGAACATTCTCGTAGTAATTTACAAAAAAGGAAAGTGCCCTATTAAAAATCACAAAGAAAATCATGAAAAATAATTTGCCGCAGATCAGTAAAGCTGCCAATCAACAAATTTATTACTAGTAAAAAAAAAAGCCCACCCCCATGCAGATCGCCTGTTTTGTTATCTACAGCATTAATAAAAAAATACAAATAGCAAATTGGTCTCTTAAAAAGGTGTCTGTGCCAATTACACAAAATACCTTTCTACAGAGAACAGTACTGAAATGGGGACTAATAGCATGTATGACCCACAAGGGAAGTCAGTGTTGCATGTAACACCTAGCACGTTTGGGCTGTCAATTGATCCCATCTGTTTAAGCAATTAGCTTTCCTGTTTGCAATGTTTAGAGTCAATCAAATATTAAAATAACAATGATTAAACATAAAATAATCAAATAAATTACAAATATTAAAATAACAATCAAAAACCAAAATGACAAGGGAATATATTTTTAACTGGTTGTTGTTAGTTCAAGTTTTTAATGTCTAGAGAATTTGTACTCGAATCGTTTTTGGACATGTAGTCCTAATTATCAGTATCCTTACCGAGTTAGACTCATATTTATTCATACTTAGGGTAAACCCGCTCAAATCGATGGTACGTAATATAAGACTTACTGATTTCAGGATGTTTACTCTAGATATGATTAAGTCCAAATCCAATCCATTGTTTTTCCAATTATTTCTGAGTCTCAGTTTGGTATTTCTTGCAACTTTTAATGGAAGTATGCATATTTTTAGAGCATATAACTGTATATACATTTTACTGTTTCTTATTTAAGAAAATAAAGATAGTTTAATGTTTGTGACAAATGATTCATTTTAGCAAAAGATGCAAAGTATGAAGTCAAATGAAGTTTGTCCTCCAACTTTTATTATACAATCTTTTTTCTTTTCTTTTCTTTCTTTTTTTAAGAACGACGTCTTTACTCTTTTGAAAAGGAACAACAGTTCTTAGCTGTGAATTATTTTCAGGGTAATCAGCCAATGGTGGTTTTGAATCAGAGAGCCCTTCAGTTGGTCCATCTTTTAGACAAATGATAGGCCTTTGCACACACCCAATTACTTTCATTAACTCTTTTCTTTTCTCCAAAGACCCTGCAACAGTTCACTCAGAGTTTGTACTGTTACTGTAAAAAAAACCTGCTACAATTATTGTTGGTTCCCCCCCCCCCCAAAGGTTTGTTGCCATTATAATTGCCATATTAAAATTACTTCTTTATTTCCCTATTTCTCAGATGTAAGAAATAATTTTAGTGAGTTTTTCTTTTAACTGAATGCTGCAAGATGCTGGCCTATAGAGCAAAATGAAGTCTTCTCCCATCATCTTGAGCCTCAACTTTTTAGCATTGCCAGAGTGAAAGCTGGAGAGGGCCCCTGTCCTTTTAATGTGTGCCTATGTGCTTCCGTGTCTCCTGTCAACTTATGGTGACTCCATTAATTTCTTAGGGTTTTCTTAGGCAAGGAATACTCAGAGGTGGTTTTTCCACTTCCTTTCTCTGAAATACAGCCTACCGCATCTGGAATTCATTGGCAGTCTCCCGTCCAAGTATCAACCAGGGCTGACTCTGCTTAGCTTCCAAGATCATGGTTGAGTAGGAAAAGGAATTTCACTAGGTGTTGTTATTTAACTGCCTGCCTGATAAGCAACACCTGCTGAAATTCCTGCGCCTGCAGAACTATTGAAAGTACAATAGTTCTCCACTGAAGAGCCTCTTCCACTTTTCACTCTGGGAACTCTAGCCTGGTGATATTCCTCTTCCCCCATTCAATGAGGCCACACACAATGTAAATCTGAAACTAACATTAAAGTTCAGGTTACATCTCAGGGAGAAGTTATCCCTTGCTTATTTATAATTATACTGGAACTTAATTATGTCTTACTTTCTGGAGGAAATACCTAGGCATTTGCAGCTATTTCCTTCCCCATCACCAGACTTACGATTACTCTCTCATTTCCTATGTAGTTCTCACTTCCTTAGAAGATGTTATCTGTGAATCATAGACTGCACATGTGTGACCCAGAGATAGTATTCTACTTACTGTCCCTGTCACTTCTCACCCTGTTTCCTGCTTCTGCTGCAGGCCTTCTCCTAGTGAATGAGATCTCCTGGTTCCACTGCCTTCTCCTCCCGCAACATTTGCCTTATCTATTGCGATATCCAGGATCTTTAACCTACAGTTTAATTCTACTTCTTGTGCTGCTTTCAGGCAGGTGATTCCCAGGATCAGTACCAAATCATCACTCTTCCATGAAGAGTTTTTGTTGACTTGGCAAACTGTTGGAAGTACTGTTCATTTAACTGCTACGTGGGGGCACTTGAAGCTCAGCATACGGTCACATAAACTTTGTAGTGGGCATCATTTTATATATCCTTTCTGGCTTTAAAAATGAAAATAAAATATTTATGTAACATCCTATTATAATAATGTTAATTTGTATAGTGTACCAAAATTGTAGTATGAAGAGGATGGTGGAGATGGTGTGGCCCTGGAAATGTTTGTTGAACTACAATTCCCAGCATTCCTCACAACTGGCTTATGCTGGCCTGGGCTGCTGGGAGTCGTAGTCCAATAATATCTGAAGGGCTGTACATCTCTGCCATGATATCACAACACTTGAATTTTAAAACGTGTTCAAATCACTACCATTTGAGCAACATGGTTAGTAGTTGCAATATGGTTAACTAGTAACAGTTATATTTTAAAAAATTAATAACATGATAGCATTATGACAGTATATGGATCTTTAATCAAAAATACAGTTAATTTAGTGCTAATTAAAAGAATTTTACAAACAAGTTGTCGTAAAATGATGCCCTACAAATACATACTGATCAGTGATACATTTATGTTCCAGATATGTAACACATTAAACTCTTATTCTTCGGTTCTTTTGAAAGAAAACAAGAGCTAGAATGTATTAAGTTTGAATAAACATAGAAAAGCCTCAAAGAACTTACAAAATAATAGTGATTAGCTTACAGAATTGTATAGATGCCTCATAAAAGTGTGTGAATAATGAGTGGCAATTTCTCAGTAAATGTCTCCTATGGAAGTTCAGTTAAATACCCCTTTAACAATCTACAGACAGCTCCAAATCTTTAGAATAGATGGAAAACATGTGCCCCTCCAGAAATTGCTGGACTGCAATTCCCAGCATTCCTCATCACTAGCTATGCTGGCTAGGGGATCTGGAAACTGTAGTCAAATTCTGAAGCTCCACATGACTCCTATCCCTGCTGTAGAGCTTCCTGAAGGCCCTGATCTAGAACATGCTCCACAGCATACCCCACATACAGCTCAAAGAAATCACAATGTATTGTTTTTGTATGAGCAAATTGTTTTGTCAAATAAATTCATCCAAGTATAGATTCTGCATAGATCAGCAATAGTGACTTTTGAGTTCCATGGGCCTGAGTGAATGCATGTGACTAAACAGAATGACTAGTGTACAGTTGCTAGTAAGATTCCCATCGGCAGATTTTCCATTGGTTTTGTACATCTCCAGGGCTGATGTGAACCACCCAGTTTATACCACCTCAGGGACAGACGTCTTAGCTCATCATCACCCTTTCTCCCTACTCTGTGTGTTATTAAACTTGAGGATAATGGGAATAAAAGAAGTGAAGCAATGGGCCTTCGCTTTTTTAACATATAATATTCCAAAATAAAATATGCTACAACATTCCAAGCCTCTGAAATCAGTGAGACGCTTGTGGCTGGGGAGGTGGAGGGAGGTATTTCCAGGCACTTTACTTCTTCCTTGTTAACAACAGCAGCTGCTGCACCCTTCCAAATGGCTGTGTTATGGTCAAGTTATGGCAGCCTCTTAGCATTGGCAGCATGACTCAAGGAAGCATATAGAGAAGTACTGAGTATGTCTTTCCACATAACAAGCCAGAGTTGTGTGTGCTAGAGGGCAGGAAGTTAAGGGCTGTAGTATTTCTGTGGGAAACGTACATATGTAAATTGATCCAAATGCTTTTGGGGTTTTGCAACAACAACGAAGAATTCAGTGCTGGGCCTGGCAAATGGCACATCCAATATACAGTATTTCCTTTTATTGTCATCATTTAAATCAGGGGTCAATTACAAAAAGAAATGTAAAAACAATTTTTTTTGTTTTATTTTTTTCCCCCTCCAGTTTCAGCCTTAAAAATTTGAAACCTGAAATATAGTTTTAAAGTTTATATGTAGGCTTTTAATGAATTTTAATGTATTTAAAATTTTAACAGCTTAATTTTTTAACTTTATAGACCGTTTATTTTTAAATAATTTCTACATTTATACTGTTATTGAATGTTTTATATAGTTTTAATTCATGCTGTTTTAAATATTGTGTTAGCTACCTTTAATCTCATTATTGAATCTCAAGAAGATAATAATAATAATAATAATAATTATTATTATTATTATTATCATTGTGACTGTTTGAATCTACTTTTGAACTTGCTGTAATTCCCTCATTTGATTTGACTTTTGCTCCCCTCCAAGATTTGTGTGTGAAGCCCTTTTTACATCAGAGAAGATTATAATTTACTTTTGTTCCTTTAAATAAATAGTTCCCTTTGTATTCAACTGGCTTTAATTCTAATGGGCCATTGTGTTCAGAGGAGCTTGTTCTAAGCCAGTGCTGTTCAAAATGGTGATCTGTGGACTAGTGCTGGTCCCCGAAACCATCTGCTGCCAGTCCCTGGGGAGCTTCCAGGAAAGAAAGAAACAATTGTAGCCAATGGATACAACTATGGTGCCAGTCCCTGGCCCCTGCCAGTACTCCATATCAAGTAGCTTAAGAACCACTCTTCTAAGCTAAATTTGCATAGGTTTGCAGCCATAGAATGCAATCTCATACCTATCTACTCAAAAGTCAGTTTCAATGAGGCTTACTTCCAGAAAAGTGCATAAAGGACTTCAGCCTTAGTCCATCACATTAATGCATTAAGGCATAACAATACATTCATTAAGCTAGATGTGTGAACCTATTCTTACAAAACTTTTTAATTAAGATGAAGACACAGAATCACAGAAGAGTTGGAAGCGACCACAAGGGCCATCCAGTCCAACCCCCTAGACACATGAATCTCAAACCCATGTCAGCAAAACACAGTGTGGATTGAGGCTAACGGTGACATTTAAAAATAATGGAAAATTGTAAGTAATGTTGGTTCCTTCTGTGCTAAAAATGGTTTAATGAAGTAGAACATATGCAATCAGGATTCTGTATCCACAGATTCAACCTTCCTTGAAAATATTCCAAAAATATATTAATTTCAAAAAGCAAACCTTGATTTTGTTATTCTATGTAAGGAGCACCATTTCACTGCAGTTTATCACATGTGAGGAATTTCTCTCAATTTCACTAGTCTAGCAAATTTACATGAATTCTAATTGCATTTAGAATGCATTCAGAATGACTTCCCATTTCCCAAAATGACCCCCCCATTGCTCGAAATTGCTTGAGATACTCTAATACGCAATTATGTGAAACCCCATGGTTGCATTTGGACTGACTCCCCATTGCCCAAAATTGCATGAGATATACTCATACGCAATAATGTGAAACCCCATGATTGTGTTCGGATTGCCATTGCATTATACCCCCAAATTCCATCGTATGATAAACTCCACTGTGTCATGTTATTTAATGGGACTTGAACATCCACAGATTTTGGTATCCATGGAGGATCCTGGAGCCAAACCTCAGCAGATACCAATGGCCCACTGTATGTATTTAAACAAACAAACAAAAAAATTATTGTGTGCCTTATGATTTATTTTGCAAACAATCCAAAGAACTTTGGCTATAACATAATAGAAACGTAACAAAATATTGAACATAATGCCAAGAAAACCATTGAGATCTAGGATACAGATTTGTTTTGCTGTTTCTGTAAAACAAAATTAGGGAAAGCAATTGCAACAGCCATACCTGGCCTACCTCAAGGAAAAATGAGGCAATGTCAGAAGTTTAAAGGTTACTTTTAAGAAGAAATAAAATTATTAATCATTAATATGATGGCACATATTAATCATTAATATAATGGCATACTGAAACCATCCCTGGGTTTCACCTCCTTACAACTTTTCCAGGAGGCTTCCACAGATCATTGTATTAATTCTTCATAAGAGTCTCCCCCCTCCCCCCCCAAAAAAACTTTGTTCACAGTAAATCATGAACAGGGGAGCAAAGGAATATCAACTGGCAGTTGAACATGCACGCCTGTAGTGTGAACTGGAGAAAGCAGGTAACTATTGGAAATGTATAAGCACCTTCTCCATAGTAGCAATCTGGTTATGGAATGTCCCCCCGCCCAAGATTTGATTGGCACTGCCACAGATGTAATCTTGGTGACAAGTTCAAACATAGTTTTTTATTAAAGCTTTTGGGAGTCTAATTATTTTCCCCACTTTACACATGTACATATTTTAATTTATTAGATAGCTTAGTATATTTGAAGTCAATACTTTTTTTTTTACCGTTACACGGTTTAAATGGTTGTTGTTAACTGCTCTCAAGTCAGCCCTGACTCATGGAGAGACCATGGATTAGACATCTCCAAGCCCCCTATCCTCTACTGCTTTGCTTTGGTTTTGTAAATTCAGGCCTGTGACCTCCCTGACTGAGTTCAGCCAATTGGCGTGCTTCCTACCTCTTTCTAGTATGTTCTACCTTTCCCAGCATTATTGAGTCATACCTTCACATGGTATGGCCAAAGTACAACAGCCTCAATTTGATCATCTTGACTTCCAGGGAGAGTTCAGGCTTGATCTGTTCAAGACCCATTTGTTTGACTTTTTGGCTGTCCACAGTATCCTTAACACTCTTCTCCATCTCATTTTAAATGAGCTGATTTCTTCTTATCCACTTTCTTCATTGTCTATCTGTACATGGTGATCGGGACTATGATGGATTAAACAATTCTGACTTTAGTGATCAGTTATATATCTTTACTCTTCAGTATCTTTTCTAGCTCTTTCGTAGCTGCCCTTCCCATTTTAGTTGTCTTATTTCTTGACTGCAGTCTCTGTTCAGATCAATGTTTTGATCCGAAGTGTGGGAAATTTTTAAACTATGTTGATTTCCACATTGTCTAGGTTGAATTTATGTAAAACTTCAGTGATCATTACTTTTGTTTATATTCAGCATCAAGCTTGTCTTTGCATTTTCTTCTTTGAACTAACTCAGTAACTGTTCTTAGCTTACGATGTTTTCTGTTAGTAATATGGTGTCATCCACATGTCTTAGATTGTTGATGTTCCTTCCTCTTGTCTTCACTCCTCCTAAGTCTAAACCTGCTTTTTGTATGATATTTTTTAAGTACAAGTGGAGGAACTAGGGTGATAAAATGCAGTCTTGCCTTACTCACTTGCCAATTGTCAACCATTCTGTTTCTCCACATTCTAACAGTAGTCTCTTGTCTATAAATTATAATGTAAAAATTGTTTACATTTATTGCATTGTATACCAAATTGATCTTTGTATATAAGGTGGAATACAATACTTAAATAAATCAGTAGATTTTTTTTTAAAAAAGGCCAAGGAAGCATCCTTGTTCAGAGCAGTTGATAATATCCAAAGCATACAAGTAACATGTGTTAGTTTCCAAAAAAGTAGCCATGTAATCTCTTGCAGTATAAAAAGGAAGAAGAGGGAGCATGGGAAAAAGGAATGTGGCAGTACCTTTAAGACCAACTGGCTTTTATTTTCACATGAGCTTTCATGGATATAAACCCACCTCTTTGGATGCAGTATCGAGTGGTATGAAGGCCTCAGTTTCAAAGCATATTATACAGTTGTGTGAATGGGACTGAAAGTAATTAGAATTCTATTACAGTCTATCCCACACTCACATGTATAAATAAGTTACTCCTTTCCATCTAATTCCAAGGAAGCTAACCTGTGCTAAACTGGTGCCTTTCAGCTGTAAGGGACTGGATGGGGCCAAACAAATTGAAATCTAATCCAAACAAGACAGAAGTGCTCCTGATTAGTTGAAAAACAGAGCTGGAAATAGGGATTCAGTCTGTGTTAGATGGGGTTACCCTCCCTCTGAAACACTGGTTCATAGTTTGGGGGTACTCCTGGACTCAGCTCTGAGCCTGGAGGCCCAGGTTACAGCATTTTTGCACAGTTAAAGCTAGTGTACCAAATGTGCCTGTTCCTGAAGAAGTCGGATCTGGCCACAGTGGCACAAGCCTTGGTTACATCCCATTTGGAATATTGTAAAGCATTCTATGTGAGCCTGCCTTTGTAAAGTGCTCATAAACATCAGTTGTCCAAAAGAGAGAGAGAGAGCTAGATTGTTAACAGGCGCTGGCTACACAACCCCCTTGTTGCACAACTCTACTGGCTGCTGGTCTGTTTCTGGGCACAATTCAAAGTGCTGGTTTTGACCTATAAAGCCCCACACAGCTTGGGTCTAGGCTGTTTGAATGGCTGTATCTTCCTTTATGAGCTCTTTAGAGCTATAAGATCATCTGCAGAAGCCCTTCTCTTTGTCCCACGGCCTTCTCAGGCTTGCTCAGTGGGAACAAGGGAGAGGGGCAGCTGGGCTTGTCACTGGCTGCTGCCCCAGACTTTGGAACTTCCTCCCTAGAGAGGCCAGGATGGCCCTGTTTTTCCCCTCCTTTTGGTGGTATGTCAAAACATTTTTATGCCACCAGGCTTTTACAAACTGGCTAGAGTTGTTAGCCACCTTAAATCCCATTATTGGGAGAAAGGGAGAATATAAATGAATATAATAATAATTTTGGGCAAAACCATATTTCATAAAGTATGATAAATCCTAAAGTTTTTAAAGACATAAATGCAACAAGGGAAATATATTCCTTTCTAACAGTAATAACTATTAATTAGTATTTGGTACTTAATAGCGAGCTACACAATTAATTCAATGTTTTTTTTAAGTTCTGATGACATAGGTTAACAACATTCTCAAAAAATGTATAATGACAGTGGACTCTTTCAGACGCTGGAAATTGGAAGTATAATTTAATGTCAATTCGAATGCAATCATGGGTTTTACGTTATTGCGAATTAAATCTTCGCATGCAATTTCGGGTAAGAGGGAAGCCACTCCTAATGCAATCATGGGTTTTACGTTATTACGAATTAAAGCTTCGCACACAATTTCAGGCAGGAGGGGGTTATTTTCGGGTAATGGGAAGTAATTTCGAATGCCTTCCAAACGGAACAGGAGTTCATGTAAATTTGCTTAACTAGCGAATTTACATGAATCCGCATTGGCTCCATTCGGAGTTGGGAGAAATTCCTCCCATTTCAAAGAGTCCAGAGGCAGATCAAGGATAGAGGCGGAGCCATCTTTAAATGTTGGGGAGAAATGCCCCTCAGGAGTGGGCAACTGGAGACTTGTGTGTGTGTATATGCCATCAGGTCCCCTGTTGACTTATGGTGACCCCATGAATTTCACAGGGTTGTCTTAGGCAAGGAATACTCAGAGGTTGTTTTGCCCGTTTATTCCTTTGAAATACAGTAAGCAACACTTGGACTTCCATATCTCTTTAGATTTCCATTGTCATAACCCCTCACCATTGTCTATGCTAGTTAGGGCTAGTGGTAGCTCCAGAGAAAAACTCTTAGGACCAATAATATTCTTACCTGTGTGCTTGGTTAAGACATCAGCTAGCCTGGTGTAGTAGTTTGATAATTGGACTATGACTCTATAGACCAGGGTTTGAATCTCTATTCAGCCATGGAAACCTACTGGATGATTTTGCACAAGCTGCACACTCTCAGCGTCAGGGGAAGGCAAAGGCAAAACCCCTCTGAATAATCTTGCCAAGAAAACCCCATGACAGCATGACCTTAGGGTCACCATCATTTGGAAACAACTTGAAGGTACACAACAATAACACATCATCCATGTATAATAGTGATGCTTTATAACAGTTATTAAATCCATGAGCATTGTCCAGTAGAGCAGAATGATTGTGTAAGATATCCACAAATAAAGGATTGTGTAACAGATTAATAATGTGGGCATGGGATTATGGGTTAGACTTTGATGTTGTCCTATGTGTATTAAATATATTGATTCCCTCCCTCCCTCCCTCTCTGTTATACTAGATGTTACTGCTAGAGTTTAGTTCAGGGATGGGACACCTTTGATACTCAAGATATTTTGAACTTTCATAATCTCTTTAACAATTTTTCTATGTTAGCTTGGGGTTTTATTACCTGATGTCAAAAACATCTTGAGGGCCAATAAATGACCACTCTTGCTTTTCTTAGTTACAGCTCTTGTAGATTGGTACATATATTGGTATAAATCCATTTATTGGCTCAGAATGATTTCTTATACGGCAGTATATTAACATTGTCAAACCTAAGTATATTCACTTGAAAATAAATCCCACTGAAATTTAAACTGAACCCACTTTGAAGTTAACAAGTGTTTAGTTTGAATGGGGGTTAGATCTCACCCACACTCACACTAGTCAGGATAAATTTCAAAGCAGTATTTTTCAAAATCTAAAGGAGAGTACAGAACTATTTGCAAATCCTTCAAATATTTAAAACATATGTATAATCTTATCCAAATTAATGATCCCATTTGAGCAAAGCTGAACATATGTTTAAGTACTCTTGGGATAAGGTGCTTTGATCCTGTACTATTCTGATGACAAATAATTGGACAGAATTAAATATTATATTTCTGAATTATTTGCTTCCAAGAGAAGAAGCTTTGGTATTCAGAAATGTCAAGATTCTCTAGTCATTACTTTATATTATGCAGTGCAAGAGAACAAGCTTAGCAGAAACATTCTGCTGGGGACCTACAGATATAAAACTTATGGGGACTCGGGGTGGAAATCACAAATCTAAACACAGGAAGATGCTATGTGTCTTATAATGCCTTTACGGTATTTCTCATATCTTAAACAATTGTGAATGACGACCTCTAAAGCACTTAAATCTGAGTGCTAGTAAAGAATCCTAGAATCTTAGAGTTAAGAGATTCCCAAGGGCCATCCAGTTCAACTCCCTGCCATGCAGGAATACACAATCAAAGCCCTCCTGACAGATGGCTATTCAGTCTCTGTTTCAAAACTTCCAAAGAAAAAGACTCCACCACTCTCTGGATAATTCTTGAAGAGTTATCCTGCTAAGAACTGGATACTAAAAGGACCAAAGGTAACTTAAACTAGTTGACCATGTACTGAATAATGTAAAACATTGAAAAGTGAAGCAACTGATGGTCATCTAGAAGGAGTAAGAGATGTATTAAAACTTGAGTTTCAGCTTCTTAGTGTTGATGTACAATCTCTAACATTAGAGAAAAGATGTGAGAGTATAAAACAAATATTGATGCCAATTATAGGTGACAATTATGATTATGATAGTTGATAGATGAGAACATGTATTATAACTAACAATGTAGGTAAGTGTGCTTGGCATAAGTTAGTATTTGGAGGGTCAGCACAAAAAGGAATAATCCTTACTGCTGCATTTACTATTGCAAAATGTAGTTTGATGGCCTCCATTTAATAAGAAGCTGTGTCTCTTCTTAGTGAAAACCAGAAAACATCTCTCATTCTCTGTTACTAACTCTGAATTATCACATTTAGTTAAAAGCATGGGAAGCACTGTTGCTCTGATCCTGTCTTTAAAAATAACTGGAATGGTGGTAGGAGGAGGAAAGTGACAGATTATCAGTCACTTCTACATCTTGATTAGTTACCAACACTGGTTAGAAAGGGAGTTAGATTAGAAGGTTTTACCAGAATTTTTAACCCAGATCGTATTTCTTTGAGCTAGGGAATGACTGGACCCAAAGCTCTACCCAGCCCTTTATGATCTTGAAGGCTTACAACCATAGTAAATTTACACCCACCCATACACCCATAATGGGGGCTTTTGAGAAGGACACAGTCCTCATTGGCAAAGCTCCTCATCGCCAATGTACATACTAACACCCCAGACAGTTATCTGAGCACCTTAGACTTGCTCTGCCAGGACTGCTGTGTTTAGGCTGTATCTGCACTGCAGAATTATGTTGATGTGTCCTGGATAGGTTCCAGGTAAATAATCTAGAAAAGTTCTAGGATGAAGAAGCCACTGGAATGTTTGCATTTGGACCAGACTTTGTCACTTGGTTCTTGTTCCAGCTGACCCGCTTCATGCTTGATTTTGAACTGTGTTTTGATCCGGCTCTTGGACTATCCTTGCTTGATCTCTGCTTAGTTTGAAACCTTTGCATTTTTAAAATGCTGTTTCTGGATCACCCTCACCTGTCTTTCTGCTGTCTGGAAGCAACTCTTGAGCTTAATTTCTGCACTGACTTTTGGCCTTGCTTGTGAAATTGCCCTTGCCTAAATAGCCTGCCATTCACAGAAAAGATCTGGCAAAACCACCTCTGAGTACTCCTTGCCCAAAAAAAAAAAGTCTATAAAATTAGTGGGTTGCCATAGGTCCACAGGCAACCTGAAGAGACGCACATAAACACACAGTGTGAATGTGGCTAGCTTGGGCTTTAGACTGCCAAGACCTTCCTACTAGAGCCCTCCTACCTCAAAACAGGACAAATAAAATAAATCCAGTTTGTGTTTAGGCAGAATCATTTTAACTGTATGACATTACTATATTTGTAAAGTAGTAGTTTTATAAGGAGAAAAATTATTTGAAAGGCCTTAGGTAAGCAATTTTCCCTCAACCTTGATTTGCCACCTATAAAATGGCCTACTTCAGAGGGGACTGCCCTGAAGGGGAAAAAAAAGAGATAAATTGTAAAACACTTTGGCATTCAAATGCTATTAAACAATAAAATGTCACTATCAATGTGTATGCCACAAAGCACTAAGCTGTGTAAAAATAACCATATGCTTAGATACGGTCACTCATTTGCACCTCATCAAGAGATTTCACCAGTCTTACTAAGGCAATTTGTATTTGTAAGTAAGGCATACAGACATAAATATGAGCTTGATATGAAGAGAAACTGCTAGCAATAGAGAGATGAATGAAAATATAAACATACAGTAGCAAAATAAAAGTGAATCTGCTGAAGTCTAGAGAATCTGGATCAATCAGTGTGATGGAAATCCAAAAAGGAAGGGAACTCAAGAATCGCACAGACCAAGATGAATGAGAACTGCATCAGTTAACCATAAAGTAAATCTGATGTACAACACAGCTGTCTCATAAACAATCTGCAGTCCTGTACTCAGCTCCTGGAACAGCTATTTTTTTGTGGTGGCATAAAATGTCTAAGCAACCATAACAAAACAAATACCCACAGACACAAAAACCAAGGTCACCATATAACTCTTTTCTCTCACACACACAAACACAAAAGATTGCAACCAATGTGTTAATGTTCATTATGTCAGCTATTTCTGTTTTAGCTCAAGTCAAAATGTAAAATACCTTTTATCCTCCCAAAATTAATAACATGGGAGTAGTTTTTATGTTGGCTAGGCTGTTCCCTCTCTTTCTATCCTTGTTGGAGACTCTCATTCTGTTGCAGGCAGCACCACTGAAGACTGCAAAGTCCAATGGACAACAATAACAACAGACAGAGGGAAAAGCAGGAAGAGGAAGTTTGTGGAATGCTATCCAGATGGTACAGAGGCATAAGTGGGAAAGGATGGCCTGCCTGTGCAGAATATGAAAGGGGAGGAAGTGGGTAGGAGATGGATGAGATGGGAGAAATGAGAGGAAGAGAGAGAGAGAGGCAGACAGAGGTTGGTTAGACAGAAAGACACATGAAGAAGCAAAGGAATGAGAATGTAAGAGTGAAGGAGAATAGAAAGATGAGAAGAGGACACTGGATATCGGAGAAGTACATTAACAATGACACATGGACAACTGAAGAACAAATAAAAAAAATCAAAGTGATAAGAGTGAGAGACAGCACAATCAAGAGGAAGCCAGAAGGTAGTGTTCTAAGATGGTCTTACCAAAAGGTATAAAGATTAATAAAACCAGAGATTATAGTGTTTGTAATATAATTAATTACCATTATTAAGGTTTTTGGGGTTTTTTGGCCACAAACAGAGAATACTACACATGTAGATGTTTGCTGTTATTTGCCATCAAGTTGGATTTAACTTACAAAGGTCCTATAAATGAGGTAATGAGACTTCCAAGGGCTCTAGGCTTCAACAACTTTGCTCAGGTCTTGCAAACTTAGGGATATAGCTTCCTTGATTGAATCAATCTGTCTGTAATGTGGTCTTCTTCCTTCTTTTTGCCTTCCATTTTCTCAGCATTATCATCCCCTCCCCACCTTGGTCCTTTTGGATTTCCGTGGTGTATGTAGGCCTCTCCTCCAGCACCACATTTAAAATGAGCTAGCTGATTCTCTGCCTATCAGCTTTTTCACTGTGCAGATTTCACAGAAACTGGAAATGCTATGACATGGATGATACTGATCTTGGTACTGAATGATATTTCTTTGAACTTGAGGATATTATGTAGTTGCTCCGTAGCGGCCCTTCCAAGTCTTACCCTTCTGATTTATTGACTACAGTCTCTATTTTGATTAATGCCTGAGCCGAGGTATAGGAAATCTTTAACTGTTTCCATGCCCACTTTCTATCATCCACTTTCAAGTTGTCATTTTTGTTTTCTTACTATTCAGCTGTAATCCCATTTTTGCACGTTCTTCACTAACTTTCCTCAATAAGTCTTTGCTATCTTCTACTATTAACAGTAGTGTCATGGGGAGGGGGGTTGCAGGCCACACCAGGTGACACTACAGAAGGGGGGTTGATACCCAGTGAGCACCCCCACGTCCCTGCCACAAGCCGCGGTGTGTGGCAGGGGGGGAGAGGGCCCGGCGCCCCTTGTCCCTGCCCCATGCGGCTTTACTTCAGGGTAAAGCCACATGGGACATTTTCAAACTTTCTCCTGCAGCACTGAGATCTAGAAACATTATCCCTCTTTTTTGTAATGGATTTTCTGGATTCTTGAGATTCTTTAGATTTTAAACTCACATATTTCACATTTTTTGCCTAGGTCACATGCCTATTCTATACTCTTTTAATCTCTAGGAAACATGCTCCAGCAGGGTGATGGGGCCCCTGAATCCTACTGTGGTAGCCCCTGAATTCCCCCCTTCTCCAAAACAACCCATCCCTCATTTTAAAAAAACCTGCCATGATTTTGGGGATTTTTTTTTTGCCTGAAAACCATGGAGATCACCCCCCCCACACACACACCAAATTAGTGAAAATGCAAAAACACAACCTACCTATAGTTTTTTGTGGGTTTTTTTTGGGGGGGGCTATGTGGCCATGTTTTAGGAGAGTTTATTCCTGAAAGTTTGCCTGCATCTGTGGCTAGCATCTTCAGAGAGTGCATTCTATGGCATTCTCTGAAGATTCCAGCCACAGATGCAGGCAAAACGTCAAAAATAAACTCTTCTAGAACATAGCCACATAGCCCAAAAAACTCACAAGAAACTGTTGATGTCAGCCATGAAAGCCTTCGACTTCACACAAGCTACCCAGCATACACTATCCCTCAATCTTTCTCTGCTCCCATGTACCTCAATTTTTTTTTTCTGTAGATACTTCATTCTGTAGAAACATTTTCTTCTGTCGCTTTCTCAAAATAGCAACAGGAAGTGACACCAAATTTGCTGGAGAAAAGAACTGCAGGAGAAAAGAGAGAAAGGTGGTCTGGCTGTGGTGTGTCATGAGGTCAGTGCATGGGGATTTTTGAGGCAGGGGCAATTGTTTTTGCCCTCTATCTAGTTGCCTGCCACTGCATTCCTGGAATGGAAGAAGAAGGTCTGGGGAGTGGGACAGAGATGAGGCCCGGAGAAGGCCAACCTGCACAGTTGGGTTTTCATGACCCACCAGACCCTCGTATCTCTAGCAAGTTGTTGGGTACATGTGACAGTAGCGCCTCAACTATTGAAGTTAGGCCAGCCCCATCTCTTTTAAGCTTCTGGTGGGCATCCAAAACCATGCTGTTCCACATGCCATTCAATGTTTGAAACTGCTGTTTTAAAACTGCATTCTATTACTGATTTTAGACTCTTTTTAGGAGTTTTAAAATAGTACGGTAATATGTTTTAAAATGTTTTTTTATCTCTGTATTGTTTTAATTGTTTTTTATTTGTTCATCACCACGGAAGCCCCTGTGGGCTGGGAGGTGATACAGAAATGCTACTACTACTACTACTATTACAAATAATAATTGTACTGACACTGGCTCAGATATGGTCAAAGCATTTCTAAGGCCCAAGAATCACCAAATGCTATGGGTTTTCATTTGTATTTAATGCAGACAGTAGAAATCAGAGCTATCTATATACTCATGCTTACGCACATTTTTTGCTAGCCAGTCTTTGTCACTTTTGCTGTAATCAGGAAGGCAGATACTTAATCTGTGGTTAGCTTGTAGATATAGTTTAATCACTGGAGAATTGTCTCAGTTGCTGAAACTCAATTTTCACTTACAGAGTTCAGTCATGCCTGACTCAAAGCCCTTCACTATTACGACTTTGGGGCCATCTGTTTTTCCCCCCCTTATTATACATATATATATATATGAGTGTGTGTCTGTCTGTCTTAGAGTGGATGCAATTCATTATAATAGTGGAATGACCTATGTGATAGCTAAAATTACAGTTTTGTATTATCAGGGAATATAGTTTTTCTTCATATGGTAACTTTTAATTTGTCATTGTATTTTGCCTGAATAGCACAGCAACCTTTGTGAAATCGAGGTATCAAGAGAACAGGGTAAATAATTTTATCAGTATTCAAAATGCAGCAATGCAATTTTTGTTTATTCTTTTTTAATAGATGCGAGGCCTTCATGGTGACTCAAAAAACTTTGTATTTAAAAAAAATATAATATATTACAACAGTAAACTAACATAGCAAGTGAAAGAGAATAATGCAATAGCAGCATTGAAAAGGTTTCCAAATAGATGGGCAAAGCAATCCTAAATCAAAGACACACTAATGGTGGCAGGGCAGACTATTGAGGATCTGTTTGTGGCAGTCCTCTGCTGATAGCTAAGATCTGCCAGCAGAAGAGCCAAAACGGTGGCAGAGAAGATAATGGGGAGAGTAAGAAGTTATACAAATCTTCTCTAGCTTATAGTCACATTATGCTGTCACAAAACTAAGCAGTGGCAAGGATAGTCTTGAGAAACTTCCAGTACTGCCCCCCCCCCCCTAACTTGGAGAAATTTGGATGCAATATGGCTTCAGAAGTTTTCGCTTTGGCTATTTAGGATTGTGTTTTAAGAATACTGTTTGGTATATCTCAGTTCCTCTCTCACCTCATTCCTTCTCTGCCTTTCTTTTAGCTTTCCTGCCATCTCATTTTAGCCAGCCAAACAAGTCTGGTGGCATATCTCTTAAGATCTTCTTATTGCCCAACAACTTCCACCATTGTTGAGTTATGATTATAATATAAAGGGCTGGAAAAATAAAAGGTCTCAGATTAAAGAAGGTATCTAGTGAAGCTCTCTAGACGGACAAGTCCATAATGGGGCGTCACAGTCAAGAAAGCCATCTCTGCAATTTACCACCCATCTAACCTGAGATTGTGGGAGGATTCAGAGAAGTTCCTCTGGGAGGCTCATGCTGGAGTAAGCTATGTTCCAAATTGTATTTAGGTTCCAAGCTATTTAAGGATGTTGACAGGCTTGTGTGCATTCAGAGGAGGGAAACTGAAATTGTGAAATGTCTGGAAACCATGGCCTATGAAGAGTGGTTTATGCCCTTCCACGGGAAGCAAGACTGGCCTCCTCCCTGCTTGCTTTTCAACATTTTTATTTAAGTAGGCATTTGATATATATAATTAATTATCAGGGTAGTTTTTATGGAGCAGGTGGATTTTAGTTGTTAAAACATCTGTATATTTTTATGTTATTTTATATTGTGTGTAGATGATTTTAATTGTTTTGAATTTTACTGAGATTTTTAAATGTTTTAATCTGTAAGCCGCCTTGGGTCCCCACTGGGAGAAAAGCAGTATACAAAATAAATAAATAAATAAATAAATAAAGTTTTTCTGTTGCTCCAGAGACCAGGACATGGCGCAATGGATTCAAACTACAGGATAAGAGATTCCACCTAAACATAAGGAAGAACTTCCTGACAACAAGAGCTGTTCTACAGTGAAACACACTTCCTTGGAGAATAGCGGAGTCTCCTTCTTCGGAGGTTTTTAAAATGCTGTGTGTTTTCCCGCATGGCAGAATGGGGTTGGACTGGATGACATTTGTAGTCTCTTCCAACTCTATGATTCTGAGACTAAATCTAGATTTAAATCTTCTGATACTTTACATTGTGCCTGGGAATTCACTGGGAAATGGCAGAACAAAATATATGTATCTGCAGAAAAGATGGATCAGTTATTGGTAGGCACACTGTTCTTAAAATACAGCCCTTTGCCAGGACATTTGGGTTGCTTATGTATATCTTCCTCATGCAAAACAGTAAGAGAAGAGGATGCAGTAATTAAAACCCTTAATTCCTATTTCAAAGACTATCTGTCATGTCATATTCATGGTGGCTACTTGTGGGAAGAAGACTGCACCAGATGAGTAATTTTATTCTTCAGTGGTCCTGTTTTCAAAGCAATATTGGCAAGAGACTTAACTAGAACTGCCCAGAGAATTCATGCTATAAATACTGCATGTATGTGTGTATTTTATTAGGAGGCAAGATTAGGTCTCAGTGTATTCAGGCTACATTTTAAGGACAGCATAATTGTATGGCTATAACAATTTTGCAGCTATCTGCATTTAAAATTGTTCACATGCTGTTTTATTATTTGACTTAATGTGTATTTTATTTCTATTTTAATTGTACATTGACCTATGATACATTCTAGTAATAAATAAATAAATAAAGTATCAAGGGTGTATATGGTGTATATGGACATACTCTCATGGGCCTTAGAGAAAACAGATTTAACAACATCCAGCTAGCAAGAGAAAAACTATGGTGATTAAGAAGATATTTTAGGTATCGAACAAACTTAGAACATAAGACAATCCTTTGGAAAACAAGACAAGGGGTAAATACCCATATCCCTGGCTTTTCTTACCTTAGCAATTACTTACAAAGATATGGGTTTGGGATCTTTTCTCTTTTATAGGAAAGTAGCCAAGCAACTTCTTTGATATGTCACACTGTTTTATCACACTAGGGGGAAAATTGGATTTAAACAAGAGTTAAACTAGAGAAAACCAGGAAATGCCTGATGTTTATCATACAACATTTCCTGGTTTTCTCTAGTTTAACTCTAGTTTAATCTCGTTTGCCCTCCAGTGTGATAAAGCAATGACCCTATAGGTCTGCTGTTTCTGGCAGGAAAGAGGAGGTAGTGAAACATAATGACACCAGCTGGAGGTTGAGACATACCATACAACTATAGCCATTTGGTACCACTTTTAATAGCCATGGCTCCACCCTATGAAATTCTGGGATCTGTAGTTTGGGTAAGTACTTAGACCTCCCCAGTTGAGTCACCTCAAGATTCCTCTGCACAGAGACCTCTGGCAGAGAATTTGCAAAGTATGGGAGAAGTCTGGATTGGGTATAGGATGCCATGTTCAGGTATGGGATGTCTCTGACCTGGGCACAGAAGCATGTGATAGAATTCTTGCTTAAAAGGTTTCAGCCCATGCCTAGGTCAGGAGGGAAGAACAACAAAAAAGGTAGTGTGATAATCTCCAATGACTCCTGGCCTGGCAGATGACTAACCTTTTGTTTAGCCCTGATCTTTTTGGATAACCTATGACTGACCTGGACCTAATTGACTACTTGACCATTCTTGCATTATAAGCCCTTGCTTCACAGGATGCTTGCTGACTGGAGCCTAGGACAATACCTATCTGCTCTAAATGCAGGTCTCCAGGTCTAGATGAATTGCATCCAAATACCAAAGGAACTTGCAGATGTAGATTAGGAGAGGTTCCAGCAGAGAGGAGGAGCCCCACTGTTGTTCCCATCAGAAAGACCAAAAAAGATCTGAGCAGCTATTGACCAGTCAGCTTGATGCTGATACCACAAGGATCTTAGAAAAGGTAATTAAACAGTCAGTCTGTGCACACTTAGAGAGTGTTTACTGTTTACTAAGAGCCACCATGAGTTTCTCAAAAACAAGCTGTGCAAAATCTTATATATCTGTGTTTGAAATCCAGTTATAAGCTTAGTAGATCAAGGGAGTGCCATGAATTTTACACTAAAGTGTAAAATCCTCGTCACTTCTGGCAGAGCCAGTCACAAACATAAAGGACACAATGGGCTGATTTTATCAGCAACGTGCACTTGGGGACCAATGATAACACTCATAAAATTTCATCAATATGCCATAATAACTTTTGGGTGATAATTATTACTTTAGATACCCCCTCATAAGGCACAATCTGCAGGCTTCTACAATATCAGGTATTCGGAGGGTCAAGATACGCTGGGAAAAATGTATAAATCTAGATAGTGACTACATAGAGATAAGTTAACAGCTACAAATCAAAACAAACTTTCTGTCAAAATTATCTGTTCATATAAAGTTAGTTGTTTGGAAAAAGTATGAGAAGAAGCCAAAAGCTGCTACTTTTCTAACAGGATGATTATCTCTTACCTTATGCCACTGGACTTAACTACAAATAGAAGCAGATTCTAGGGCCAACTTTTGGTGTACTTTATATTAAACTGTGTTTCAGGGAAAGACTTTTAAAGATTGCTCTTCACCAAAGTAGTATGTCTGCTCCATGCCCTCTGCTGGAAAGAATCAGAATTTAGGAATTGGGGTTACCTGCTCTAAAATTCTTACTACTGTATAACGAATAATATGGAGACTTAACATTTTGAAGCAAGGAACATTTGTTATATTTTATGCCACTTTTGTTATAAAAGTGGCTGAATTCAAGCCAGCTTGTCCTTTTCTGGTTGCTAAATTTGGATATTTAATTGACATGTTATAATTTGCGTATTATGCAAATCAAACAAGGATGTGCTTTTTCGTATTTTTTCCTACCACTGTTTTAGCTATGTTAACATGTTATAAAAACCATCATTTTGAAAGAGCAACTATACTGTAATGTTTAAAATCCTAGTCTTGGAACAGGGGGATTTCAAACCCCTGCTTTGTCAAGAAATTTACCAGATGACTTTGGGTTATCACTGTGTGTGTTATGTATCTTCAAGTTGCCTGTTGACTTATGGTGACTCCGTGAATTTCATGGGCTTATTTTAGGCAAGAATACTCAGAAGTGGTTTTAACAGTTCCTTCCTTCGAAATATAATCTACAGCATCTGGTCTTAATTGGTAGTCTCCCATCCAAGTACCAACCAGAGCAGACCCTGCTTAGCTTCCTAGATCAGATAGAATCTGGTGCCTTTAGGGGTATTTAGCAAATTTAAGGTATTTAGCAAACTCTTAGCAAATGTACCTAACAGAATTTTTGTAGGCATTAATGATGAGAAGGAATGATATGAATTGACCATGTACATTCTGGGTGGTACATAATAAAATACTAATACTAATACTAATAATAATAATAATGTCATTTTGTCATGCACAAACACTTCCAGTAGTATTCTCTTATTCTCTTCAGGTCACTGCAGCATTCCCAATCCCATCAGTTTTTTACTGAGAGCAAAAAAAATACGGAGCCATGAGAAAACCGAACGAAGCCCCTAAGGCCAACAACACACATAATTCACAGGGGAAAATGCTGAAGGTCATTTCTTGACATCCCAAGCAGGGGCATCACAAGGGGGGTGCGGGGAATGCAGCCTGCACTAGGCGACACCTCAGCGGGGTGAACACCCAATGTTGTGGTTGCTTGGTGTCTGTCCCAATAATTCTCCTAACACTCGTCTTCACCATCCAGGGCGTTTCTGCTCTCTGAAACTGTTGGTGTGGAGTGGGGTGCTGCTGCTGCCTCTTGGTAGCCCCTTCTGGGTCTAGTGGGGCTGGTGTCTGGGTGGGAAAGGGAAGCGATGGCAGCAGGAGAAGGGGAAAAGTCTGTGGCTGCCATTGCATCCCACCAGTCCATCCCCTTCCCACCCCACCAGTGGCTGCAGCAGACCACCAGCTTTCCCCCTATTCTCACCTACTGTCCTGGGTCTAATGTTCTCAGCGGATGGCGAGTGCTCCTTCCTGCCTGGTGTTGCTTATCCTTCTGCCATTCCCTCCGCTCCTGCTCTCTCCCCATGTTCTTTCCCCTGGGGTGCCTGTCTGCCTGGGGGTAACAATATGAGTTATCACACTGGGGTGATACCAACCCTAGTGATGCCATTGATCCCAAGTAAGGGCAAACAGCAGTAATTAAAGGGTATGCCTTTTTATGAGATACAGATTAAGTATTTTCATTATAACTAGGAAACAGTCTTTATCTTTCTTTGTTCATCACTATACAGTACATGGGTTAATCGTCTCATCTATGGTAGAATGTCAGTGCTAAGATCCAACTACTGTTTCTTACTGTCCAGCATTAAGGTAATGATAAATGTTTATACCTTTTAATTTCCAATTCTTTCTTTCTTTTTTTAATTTTTAAATCTTTATTGGTATTATAACTACATATAATAATATATTAAAACTTTTACATAATATTCCACATATAGATGATATATAACATTATATCCCATTCTTTACTATTTTACCTAAATCTAATTCATATCTAACCATTTACTTTTAATTAAACCTGTATTTTTTTAAAAAAACACCATTTTGTGGGGGGTTTTTATATTTTCATTCTTCTTGCTGTCTTCTTTTCACCATATACTTTTCAAAATTACACAAAAGTATAATACCATTTATTATATCACTAATTCATTTTTCACTTTTTTCTCTTTTTTTCATATTCTCCCCTTTTCCCCAAGTGTTCCCCATCACCAGAGCCTAGTATCTTCTTATTCCTCTACCCTCCAAAATTGTAACTCTTCCTGCGAGGGTAAAGCACCTCCTTCTTTTACTAAAGCCTTTTGTAAAAATATTTTCCATATTGCTTCAAAATCGTTTCTCTTCATTATTCTTTTTTTTACCTTAATTCCACAAGTTAATTTATTATTAATTGATATTTGCCATATCTCTTTATACCAATCTTGTATTTGTAGATCTCCCTGATCTTTCCACTTTTTTGCTATAATTACCGTAATCTTGCCGCTGTAATTAAATCTTTTATAACCTGGGTGCAATTAATCTTATTGTAGATAGATAATAATACTATTTTTGGACAAAATTCTAAATCAATTTCTATTATTTGTTTTATCTCTTTAAATATTATTTGCCAAAACTTTTTTTAAAAATCTACAGCTCCACCACATATGAATATAAGTACTAATTTCTTGGAACCAACATAGCCTCCAATTCTTTCTAACTACACCTACACCTTCCCACCCACCCATGTGTATAAGAATAATCTGTCAATTGAGGCAACACTCCATGCATCGAATGGTTTGAGTCTTATGTAAACAAAATCATATGTCAAATAAAGTTTGTTAATCTTTAAGATACTACAAGACTGTGTCTTTTTTTTCTGCAACAGACTAATATAGCTACTCCTCTGAAAAACTTGGGAAGTATTATTTTGTTTGAATGTACAGTATGTATTTATATCTATCAAGGCTAGTGCCAATCCAATATGGCAGACCTGTCTTCTGTCAACACAGCCCTCCCAAATTTGCTTCTATACGTACTTGATATAAATGCTTTTTACATCACCACCTCCATAGCTACTGTCTTTCCCTCTGCTATGATTTAAATTCCAGAAAGAAGTAGTACTCCTAACAAATGAAATGGTATTCCTAATAATTATTTTAAATTTAATTACAAGAGGCCTAATTTATTAAGTGAGAGCAAGTGTGGTGTAGTGCTTTGAGTGTTGGACTATGACTCTGGAGACAAGGGTTTGAATCCCCCCACAGCCATGGAATCCCATTGGGTGAACTTGGGCAAGTCACACACTCTCAGCAGATGGCAACGGCAAACCTCCTCTGAAGAAACTTGCCAAGAAAACCCCATGACGGGGTCACCTTAGGGTTGCCATAAGTCGAAAACGACTTGAAGGCACACAAGAGCAACAAATGTAATTTAGTAGGACATATTTGTGAATAGGCAGTTTGGAAGGCCAATAGTATACTCTTAAGACAAATAAACGTGATGTTAATCCTCCCACAAAGACATTCATTGTCTTTTAAATCTTTCTTTGAATCCATCTTCCAAAATTCTGAGTTTAATCACAAGCATTTACCTCTGTAAAATTTTATGTATCCTTTCTTGTTGCCTTTTCCCAGGTTTTTGCTTTGTTCTTGGTAGCCTCCATTGAGTGGCTGCCTTGGACAGTGGAGCACCCCACTTGTCCGTTCCTGCATGACCTTTGCTGCAACTGCCTTGTCTACCTGCCTCATTTCCTAATCATGCTGCTACTGTGCTCTATCCCTTCCGTTCCCTTCACCTTTTACACTGCCATGCTTCCCTTCCCTGCTTCTTGCTCTCTGTCACTACACCGTCCACCTCTTTTCTCCTTGTCTTACCTTGCACATCTCCCTTGCACCCTGCCATTGCACCTCACATGCTTCCACTGCACTGTCACTCTTCCTTGCCTCACTTCCTCCTTTCACTATGTCAGTGTTGATTGTCTGTGCTGTTTGTAGACCTATGTGGGTGATTTTATTTGTTTTTGGGACAGGTGCTTTCCCTGGGTACATGGTCTAGGGAGGTGGGCAGAGCTAGATGCTGCCAACTCAATATAGTTTCTGCCTCAGGCTCTGGAGCTTAGCAAACAGGAAGAGGAAAACAGTCATTTTGGGGGGACTTTTGAGGGAAAGCTTGGACAGCTATACTGCTGTGCATATCAGATAACGAACACAGATGGTGACAGAGTTGTTACAGTGACTGACTTGCAACATTTGTGTCACTATTGTTTTCTTGAATTTCTTAAGTTAAATCCATGGTCAGTGCATAACATTGCCACATCAAATCATGCAAAAGCAATAGATTCCACAACACCTTAATTTTTAATAACTTTATTGTGGCAGGAGCATCTTTTGCCCAGCTTTGCATGCTAAGCAATTTAGCTTCGTGGCATTCATCTCAAGGAAACCTTGATTTTGCCATTTTATATAAAGGACATCTTTTTACTATGCCATTGTATTTAATGGGACTTGAGCATTTTAGTATCCACAAGAAGTCCTGGAACCAAACCAAGCATATACCAAGGGCTCACTGCACCTAGTTCTAGTTGCTTTTCTATAATAATGGTCACAATTGGAAAAGTTAGAGATCCCAGAATTCCTCCCTGCCAGAATGCTGGCTGTGCTGACTGAAATTGTGAGATTTGTAGTTCAAATAATATTTTTTCAAATTTCTTATCATGGCACAGGCAGAATAGTTTATAGGACCAGAAATATTGGGACTTTTGAGAAATAATGTTGTATGGCCTGATGTGCAGATGAAAAGCAGTCTCTCCTAGACTGACTACCTGACACCTTTGTGTCAATATCAGTGTCAATATAGCAGAGTTTTTATTGTGACAACATTTTTTAAAATAATCCCTTTGTCTTGTTGCCCTTCTCATTGCATACTATTGCAAAATGCATGCATGCAGCTATGTAAAAGTATACTTGGCAGAAGGTAGAGTAAGTTTAGAAGAGAGGGCAAGTTCAAAAAAAATGAGGAACACTACTTTACTGAGAACAAGTTCAGGTTTACTCTTCCATATGGCAAGGAATAGTTTGAAAACCAACTATGGTACACCTCTCAGGTTTGAAAAGCATGAAGGAAATAAAACTATTACTTTTAGTTAAAGCAAAGCTATAATCCTTTAGGAATCCTAGCCACTGACCTGGGCACAATTGCATCAGACATTGTACAGAGGATAAAATGTAGCCTTGCTTGAAACCTAAATACAGGAAAAGAAAAGCATGTGGAAAAAAATTACAGTTAATCTGAGGAACGAGTGGAGCAATACAAGTCATCAGTGATCCCTTTTGACCTGCCACCCAATCTTTGTCCATTTTTATATAGGCATCATGGGAACATTTGAAGGAGGACAAAGAAATGCTTCAATAAAAGAATTCTTGTGATTTAATTTTGATAGCTGGTATGATTTGTCTTTTTTTTTTTTTTTTTAGTGTTTGGAAATGACAGCCCTATGAAGTCTGAAGCATATGATCTGTGCTAGATTCAGCACAAAGTACTAAATAAAATTGAATAAACTCATCCAGATTGGCAAATAGCCTCAGTACTGATTCTCAAAATAATCTCAGCCTCTTGCACTCATAAGGGGGAAAAATCTTTTGGATGCATCAGTCCCCACCTCTCACCCCATACATTCACTTCTAGAACTTTGTATATGTGACTTCTGGCTATGTTAGTTCATGGTAAATTTATAATATACATTTACTGTCATCCATTAGGTTTTCCCTTTTGGCATACCATTGGAAATTATCTTAAAGGCTGGATGTTGGTAATAATGCTCTGGGAGCCATCTAGTGTATCCATGGGTACCATCCTTCATGGCTGCCACAAATTAAGATAATAGTGAAAAATAAGAACCTCTAAATCACCCTATCACCAACAGCTCTACTCAGGTCTTGCAAACTCAGGTCTGTAACTTCCTTGATTGATTCTACTTGTAATATGGTTTTCCTCTTTTCATAATGCCTTTTTCCTTCCCAAGTATCTTTTTTCCCTAATGAGTCATGTCTTCTCATGATATGGTCAAAGTACAACAGTCTCAGTTTAGACATCTTGACTTTTAGGGGGAGTTCAGGCTTGACTTGCTCTAAGACCTATTTCTTTGTCTTTGTAGTAGTCCACAAAATCCATAGAACTCTTTTCCAGCACCACATTAGTTGATTTTCTTCTTAGCAACTTTCTTCACTGTCCAGCTTTCACATCCATAAATATCACAACCATATATAGAAATAGTAAATGTGATGGCATGGACAATCCTAAATTTACCATTCAATCATATATGTTTCAGTTTTAGGATCTTGTCTAGTTCCTTCATATCTTCCCTTCTAAGTCCTAGTTGTCTTCTGATATCTTGACTACAATGTCTATTCTGATTAATGACTGAGCCAAGGTATGGAAAAACTTGAATTATTTCAATATCTTCATCCTCTTCTTTAACGTTCTGTAAATAATCTGTGTTAATTATTTTTTCTTCATGTTCAACTATAAACCTGTCTTTACACTTTCTCCAGCACAGAATCTTTCAATTTCATCTTCTTCTGACTCTGTAGTTGGAGCATAAACTTGGATTCTGGCTAGACTGATGGGTTTTCCCTGAAGTCTTATTGATATTATTTGGTGAGTCTTTGCATTAGATCCTTTAAGTGCTTTTGCTACCTCTCTATTTAGAAACATCACATCTTACTAAACGTTCACTTTAACCACATGTAATTATTGTGGACTACAAAGCCTGTTATTGCTCAACCTGTTTGGCCATTGAACATGCTGGCTAAGGGGTTATGGGGTCTGTAGTTCAAAAAGTAACCTTTCTATACTCTGCCAGAAAGGTAGTTACCTTCAACACTCCACATCTTTTTTTAGTCTATATGTATTTTTCCATTGTTTAACTGATCTCAGGTTGAGCATGCTGGCTCCCTCACAATACTGTAGCCTTCCCAAAGTGGCTTACAAAATAAAATGGTGAAATTCAGTATCAACAAATTATAAAATGACCTTAAATTTCAGCAATTTTAAAACAAGTCAGTTGAAATATAGCATAGTTCAAATATGTAGCAGCGATAGATACTGTACAAATAAATCTAAAATTAGAGAAAATAGGCATTAAAAAAACCCATAAAAGCAGTCAGATCAGGATCCAGCTATATATGTTACAATAAATCGCCACTGCTGTAATTGAACTGACTGTGCTTCTTTTGGTTGTAGTTAACCAATGATGAGTGAAGGTATTCTGGACTTCCCCAAAAGCTCTGGCACTGAAAACATGGGCTAAGGTCAACTGACTTCTGGATAAATTCCAAATAAAGTTCTGCTTAAGATGCCAAGGTCCCTTTTACACTACACAGTCATAGATCAATGATCCCACTTTAACTGGCATGGCAACATTCTGTTGAATCCTAGGATTTAAATTTACAGTGGCATAGTCAGAATCCTCAAGCAGAGAGCTCAAGTGCCTCACTAAATTATAAACCCATGATCTCATAGGATGCAGTTAAAGTGGAATCATATTACTGTTACTGTGTAGTGTGAATGGGCCCTAAGAGGGATAAGGCACCTCTTTATCCACACAGGGTACATAGACACTGGAAAGAGATTTGTGTTAGATCCCATTTCTAGTTCCCTTTGCAAAGTTACCTTCTAGCAGACAGTTAGCAAGTGTCCCACATGGATCCATTGCAGCACACTAATTACAGATTCCATCCTTTGTGCATTAAATGGATACAAGTTCAACCAGCCCAGGGACATTAGGCTCTTTGCCTTAATTTATGCTGTGTGCCATTCTCTTGTGCTGCAGGCAAAAGTAATTTCCCTAGTCTGGAAATGTGATTTAATTTGACCTTGTTCACATAGGATCAACATTTTTTTACATTCCCATTCCTAATTTCAGTGGGACTATGGGAAATTAGTTTGGATCATAATGATGGCCTCTCAACTCTACTTTCCCAATACCCCCTGCATCCTTTTGTGGCTGTAGACTTATGTAGACTTCTCCCCTGCAGTCTTGAGAGGGTGCCATTGGCAAGATAAAACTTTATAAAAAATTGTATGGAGTAAACCTGATGCTTGTGTTTTAAGGAGCACAACTGAAGAGTGACCTAGGAAAGTTATAGAGAGATGCTCACCTGAAGAGTTTTCAGAGGATGAATTTATATCAGGGATGGTTTACACCACTGTTCACATTATACATCAGAACAACAGTATCCAAACCAAAACTAAATTTTATGCCAAGTCAACATCCACCCTAACCCTGTATAATCAAAACTCTTTATTCAAGATCAGCCGGGTTATCAACAGCATAGTTAGATAAGAGAAATTCAAGACACCAGACCATTTGAACATTGCATTTGTCAAAAGGGGGAAAAAGAAGGGGGGAAAAAGAAAGAAAAAGAAAAGAAAAACAAGGTAAATTAAGTGGTGATGTCAGTGGACAACTTTCTCTATGAGTGTGCCTGAACGCAAGGTGGGCGGGAATGTAATTTATGGTGGGTTTTAATATGTCTGGTGCCATGATGAGAAAATGTCTTTAACAAGAGCTGTCAAAAACAAAAAAATGTCTTTATGTGCACAAGTGAATCATCAGACTATATAGAACATTGTTCTTCCTCCAAGTCTGTGTCCTCACATTCACAACTGCTAACCCCTCTTTTGCAATAGAATAGAGTCACAATGATATAATGTAGCTTAAAATGCCCTCTTCTGTGGAAGTAAGTGAGAATTGCTGAAATGGCATCTCTGGATGATGCATGCCATCCTTCTTCTAGCTGATACTTTCCAGATATTACTCCTTTCTTTCTCTAATTTACATCCTGCTTTTCTCCCAACATGGGATCCAAGGCAGCAGCCAACATTTTAAAAGCAAAATGTAGTTTAAAAACTGTTAATACAAAATACAATTAAACCATTTTTATTTTTAAAACACAAATTAAAAACAGCTATAAACAGCATTAGAAACAAGTTTAAAATCACCTTTAAAATATGCTTAGAACATAATAAAATAAAAAACAATATTCCTCCCATTAAAGCTTTGTCTGGTGCATACACTCAAAAACGAAAACTTCGGACCAGTACAGTGGGGCTCGAGAGAGCGGAGTGTCCACACGCTCCTGAGCCCTACTGTGCTGTCCGGGCACCATCTTGGCGCACGCCTGTTCAAATGGCATGCACAATGATGACGTGTCTCGTGCACCACATCCAAACAGCGCGGTGTACAAGGGATGTCACCGTGGCACTAATGGCACCTTGGGAGTGGCAGAGAAAGGAGCTGTGAAATGCTTTCCCAGGAGCGACGTTACCACACTGTTTGATTGCCGTGGCCACGATCCAGGGGAGAATAGGGAAGGCAGAGAAGAGACCAACCAGGCATCCTTATTATTAACTGCAAGGTCTGTTAGTCCCAAGTAGTATGGCCCATGATAAAGGGATGACAGAAGATGAAGTTTAAAAAAAATCTTGAGAACATTAAAACATCTGGAAAACATCAAGCTGTGGAAGATGGCTGTGTGCAGTAGTGCAGACAAAGAGGAAGCCTATGTGATGCACTAGAAATCAGAAGTGGCCATTATTTTCACTTTCCAGCATTTTTCTCTTGTTGGTCTCTGGTCTCCTTTGTAGGAGAGATGATGGAAGCAAAGATAACTATGTATTCTGGTGAGAAGCCCCAACATAGTCTTATGATACCCAAGCTGGATTTACATTGCTGAGACACTTCTGATGGCAGAAACACTTGCAAAAGTTCCCAATCCCCTTCTTGTTTCTCCAAGCCCTGATGCAGGCATTAGTATTTATTTTTTAGCTGAGAAAAAGAAGTAACTAACATTCTTGGAAGACTCCACGTGTACTGATTCTCCATCTACACAAGATGCACACCTCTAAAAACACTCTACCACCACACACACCATTGTTAGAAAACTAGAAGTAGACTTCCAACAAGTGCTTTTGTTTTCCTGTATATGTTTTCCTTAGCTCATGGGTGAGAAATTGGTCTCCTTACATCTGGAATTTGTGCTCCTTTAAGCAGCTGTACTGTTTTCACTGAACTTTCTTTTGTTTTGAATTTATGTATTAAGTCTAGATTATTAATTAATTATAACATTAAATTTATGCTGTTTTTGAAATTTAAAATTTGTTTCATAACAAATGTTTTTTTTACTATATATTATTTTATATCGAGATATAATAGGATATAATTTAGACAATGTGAATATTTATATTTTGATAATCATTTTTCACACAATTATTGTTGGCTGCTTTGGGAAGAGCTTACAATGGAAAAAGCAAGCTCCATATAGAGTGAACAATGCTGAAAGACTTTAAGTCACATAAAACTCGATTGGAGTTAACATGTGAATAAATATGGATAACCTCACTCTGTATATATCTATAAGAAAAGGAAAGATCTATCACAGAAGCAAAGGATTTCCCTACTTCTGATAGTTTCCACTCCAAGCACTTCTCTCCTTCTTTCTAGCTATGTTGAAAGAATTTGCTCAAGTTCAAGTGGTGAGAGTTGGGGGGCCCTCCAATATGTTGAGCCTCATTTCCTCTATTTCTTGTGGTCAGATTGTGATTGGTGCTTATGCAGCCAAAATGTTAATACATACACAGACATAAAAAGGGATATTAGCAGACTTGGAGAATCTTAAAGTTTCTAGAAGTGTCAACATATCCCCCTCCCCAACAATTCTCAAAAGGAGGGAGGAAACACAACCAAATTAGTAACTCACTGAGGGCTATGTGCTTAATGGCTAAGAAATCCTGTCTGTGTTTGGAAGTAGAACAGAAATTCTAGCAGACAACTAGGATTCAGGGTTGTTACAAACATGGTATTTTTCTTCCTACAATGATTTTTCTCTATTAGAAGTGGTTGAGTGCATGGTAAGAAGGAGCAAGAAAGGGTTTGGAAGATCTCATCCATACCAAGTAGCAGGACCAGGCATGGTAGACATTTAAGGGTTTTGTTCCAGATGTTATGGGACATCTCCTAGCCAAATTTGCTGGGGATTATTGGCTGTACATCATTCACAGGTTTAACTGAAGTCACTTTCTGGCTGTTGAGGTGGACAGTAGTATGTTACTTGGAATGTAAAGAGAAAAACATAAATAGCAGTGAAGAAAGAGGGTAATAAGAAAAATATTAAACTGCACAGTGAAAGTCCCAAGGGAATGACTACTGCAATAACTGACCTCCAATATAGTGCAATTTATTTCATGCCATGGCAGGTTTATAGGTGCTTGTAGGGCTGCAGACGAACACCAATTTGCTGCTGCAGTTTGTTTTGATAACTGAAACTTTCAATAAATCTGTATTAAAATCAAAGGCAAAATTAAATAGACCCAAGTTGGTGGCATGAGGGATAAGGTAGCACATTACTATACTGGCCTGCTGAAGTCATGGATATCAGTTTCCTAGTTCAGTTGCAGGTCACAATAATAATGTGTTTTGTGTTTTGTTTTTTTGAGATCCAAGGGACATCCCTGAATGGCAGCCATACAACAACACTGCTGAATGCAGAATGGAAACCTGTCTGCTTCAACAGCAGTACAAATGGAAATGCTTCATACGTAGATAATGCTCTCCTGGCCCCAATCCTGTTTTTCCTACTTGAGCCACCTCTGAAGGCATCCCACTGATATATAGTAAATCCAGCTCTATGAAGTAAATAATAATAATAATAATAATAATAATAATAATAAATTTTTATTTCTATCCCCCCCTCTGAATGAGCAATTGGGGCAGGGTACAGAAGGAAGGTAAAACATCAACAGTTAAAATGTCCAGTCCCATCCCCGCCTCCCCCCCTTAAAAAAGATTAAACTAACAATTAGTTCAAACATAGTGCAAATAGACAAACAATCAACAATATCAAACTAACATTCCTTGAGCAGTATAGGAGGATGAAGACTGGAAACTGACCAAAATTTGGAGTCAGGAGATGTTAAACGTTTTCGGGGAAGGTCTGCCGGAAGAGATGCGTCTTTAGGACTTTCTTGAAGCCAACAATGGATGGAATAAGACGCATCTCATCCGGCAGGTAGCATTAAAGTGAGGAATTCTGAAATCAAGTTCTTTATCTTATAGTTTTTAAGACACATTTGAGATGTGTGGGTTGCAAATGTATACATATATAGAGTATGTTTGTTTGATTTAGAATAGACCATATAATGACAAGTGTCTTTAATTATTTGCCCTTTCAGCAGGTGAGTACTAAATTTGATGTTGAAATTCACAGGGGCATCACTGGGATATGTATGTAGGGGATGAGACTATACCACTCCCTAAGAGAGAGAACACCACTGCTCCCCAAACATCTGGCTTTTGTCAGAAACAGGCTGTGATGTTCACCTGAATCCCTTTAAAATGTTAAAAAGTTGGTATGACTGGTGCGAGGCTCAGTGGAAGGAAAAAGGAGAGGCCTCAGTTTTTTTAAAAAAAACAACTTTCTTTGTTTATTTTTAAAAAGTTAAATACAGTGGTCCCCCGGCTTACGAATCCCCCGGGTTACGAAAACCCCGGGATCCGAAGCCGGTGGGATCGCTACTGTATCCCCCGGGATCCGAAAGATCCCCCGGGATACCAAAAAAAAAAAACCCCGCGCGGCCCCTTTAAATCGGCCGCGCGGTCTGTTGAATATAGCGGTCCCCCGGGAAACGAAAGCTTCCGGGTTACGAAGGTAATCCCGGAACGGATTACCTTCGTAACCCGGGGGACGACTGTATTCTTTGGAAACTTTTTTAGAAACATCACAGGGGCTTTCTAGATTGGCAAAAAGAAGTGTGTTCATGGCTGCATGAAACTCTAGCCTTTAGATGAGAAAAAGGGAAAGTGTGCCATGAAAACGCTTTTTTTTGCGTTTTAGGGGAGAAGAAGCGCCTTTAAAAAGGTGCTGGTTTTCCTAGCTTCTTTTTTAAAAACTGCGGAACAGCGCAGCTCCATCTAAAGGCTGTGGTGCAGCTGCTAAGCATTAAGGAAAAGGCAACTTCTGGACTCTTTCAGACGTCGAAAATTGGAAGTATAATTTAATGTCAATTCGAATGCAATCATGGGTTTTACGTTATTGCGAATTAAATCCGCACGCAATTTCGAGTAAGAGGGAAGCCACTCCGAATGCAATCATGGGTTTTACGTTATTGCGAATTAAAGCTTCGCACTCAATTTCGGGCAGGAGGGGGTTATTTTTGGGTAATGGGAAGTAATTCCAAATGCCTTCCGAACGGAGCAGGGGTTCATGTAAATTCGCTAATTTAGCGAATTTACATGAATCCGCATTGGCTCCATTCGGAGTTGGGAGAAATTCCTCCTGTTTGAAAGAGTCCTTCATGTCACACTTTCCTGCCCATCTAGAAAGCCCCACATCTTACTAATTTTTTACTTTAGCCAAATGAAACTATGTACATGTAAATACATTTAGGCTGTGTGAATAATATTGTAATTTAAAAGTATAATTTTAATTTTGCTAGTTGTTTATGTCACAGCTACACTCAATGCTATATGGGAATTACAATTTATGAGTAGCATCAGTACAAAAAACATTACTAAAGATTCTGTATGGTGGGGTATGGGAGGAGGTGAATGAGGTGTGTGTGACACCATGAATTACCCCACCAGGTGAAATCAACCCTAATGATGGCACTGGGAATGTGCTCTATGACCTGTCATGAGGCTTTAATTCAAATTCTTTAAAAAAATTCCAAATTATGTACACACATAAGGTGAATGATACCACAACAAACCTATTTAGCCAAGCATAACTTGAGAAAGCAGCCCAACTTGTGTCCACTGGGAAAATGCCCTGGCTTAAAGACATATATTTTGAAAAGTTACTTTAGGTTCAACTAACCAGAAATTAATGAATAGCTTGCACCTAGTTGAAATCCATTACCACAAATACTAGTCATTTGAATCTAGAGCTGGTAAGATTTAAAAAATAACATAAAGTGATTCTTACTGATGATCTAACCATAGTGATGACCATGTGATTCCAAACTCTGTTTTTGTTTTTTAAACTAATTTGGGAAAGATAATTTGAATTCCCCAGTGGGAATTCAAAGGGATACGTATTTTTCAAAATAAAACACATTAAATATTATATGTAACATGGAATTTTATACATAACTGAACTCATCATTAATTTTCATATCTTGCAAGTGAAAATAATCTGAAACCTTACATGAGAAGAGGGAGTTTTGAACACTACACTGGGGATGAAGGTGACTGCTATCATTTTTCTTGCTTCCTGTAACCACAACAGCCATCCATTGATTCCATCATAGCTAAATAAATAAATAAGGCTGCAGATCAGTGATTAACTGCCAGCTTTCATATCAGTGGGCTAGTGAATCAACCCCATGGGTTAGCCCAGTCTTTTAAGGTTCAGCACCTTGGATAGTTCCTTTAAAATTCAGACTGCTTAACCCTGAGCGTGTTCACTGATTATATGGGCATGGAAGCCACTAGCTACCACTGCTATGATCTTCAACTACTATTGAGAGCTCAGGAGTTGCCTTGCTAAAAGGTGATTTCATTCTTTCCAATAGTAATATTTAATGGCTTTCTTGAGGGACTGATAAAAGATGAAAGAAAAAAAAGGACAATGCATAAACAAAAAAAATTATAACAGGAGACAAATTACAGGGCCATTAAATGTTACAAGACTGGAACACATTGGGCTAATGGCAAGAATAAAACCATCTTTTCAATACCCTGTGGGAAAAAAAGCTGACCTCAATAAAATCATCTTATTCGGCACCTAAATTTTTGTCCGTTCTCTGTTGTTGTTGTGTGCCTTCAAGTCATTTCTGATTTATGGCAACTCTAAGACTCACAGAGGGATTCTGGGGCTGAGAGGGTGTGACTCACCTAAGGTCACCCAATGGGTTTCCATAGCCAAGTGAGGAACTGAACTCTGATCTCCAGAGTTGTACTTCAGTGCTCAAATCACTACACCATGCTGGCTTTCTTCTCTTCTCTATTTTCCTTCTACTGGGTGTTACCAGTCCTCTTTGCTTTTTGTTAATGGTGGAACTTGATCATGAACGATTGGATAGTGTTACATGCTTTGCATTTTCTCCATGTTCCTTTTGTGAACCATAGTTTAGTATGTTATATTTTGCCTTACTTTTAGGTTAGTCCCAGCCAGAGATCCTATTTTCCACCAGCCATTTTCTTGTAGCTATGGTCCAAAGTGACTATGTTTCCGCCCATATATAATGGAATGGTTATACAATTCAGGAAAGCCTTGGTTCTCATGGTATTCATGGGATGGCAACATTACCCTTATATGCTAATATAGCTATTTTGTTAATGAAAATGGGAGATCTACCCTGATGTTACAATATTTCGGCAATTTTTTGTCATACACAAATGTTTTGTTTTATATGGATTTAGAATCAGTCCTAGACTAATTTAACACAAAAATATCCAAGACAAAATACTGGCACAAAGTAGGTACCACACTTTACTAAATTTACATGCCTAAAACTATTGTGATATTGAGAATTTACCCCAAAGTGCTTTACAAGGGAAGATAATATAAGAAAATGGTTGTTATGAGGAAATATGTGTTATGCATCCCCTTCTTGTTTAGTTGTGTGTATCTGCCACAGCATTTTCAGACTCACAATACGTTTTCTAAATAATAATATCCATTAAAAAAACACAATCCATATAATCAATTTTTCTTTCAAAACTACGAGATAAGCTATGGGTTCAGTGGAACCTTTGAAACTAGTATCCTTCTTCATTTCCTAACAGCCTCTGTTAGTCCGTAGTTCTTCAATGCTCTTGATAACTCTAAGCAAAAGCTTGAATTAGTTAATATATTTCCATTGCTTTTGAACTGAAAGGGTGATTAAAAATTTTAACAGTGTATTTTTCTTTTAATGTATGTTTATGGATGTGCTGTATATTCTGAACTCTGTTTAACACTGTATATGGAGCCAAGGACCATTCTCCTGACCCATTTTCCCTTAATCCATTTATCTTTCAAAACTATGAGAGAAGCTATGGGTTCAGTGGAACCTTTGAAACTAGCATCCTTCTTCATCTCCTGATAGCCTTTCTTAGGACATTATCACACAACTGTTTTGGGAGTATAATCCAGTGGCATTCCGAATGCAATCATGGGGTTTCACGTTATTTCATGAGAGGTCATCTCACGCAATCGCTGGCAGTGGGGACGCGGTCCGAATGCAGTCTGAACGCAATCCAAATGTAAGCAAATTCGCTGAACTAGCAGATTCAGAAATCCTATTCTTTTCCCGGGCTATCTTTTATTTCAAAATTGAGCAGAACCCCTCCCATGTAATAATCTTTCACATAATTGTGTTCATTTCTCAATTGACCTCGCTATCTTTTCTTTCAAAATTGAGGGGAATCCCTCCCGTATGATAAGGCCCTTAGTCTCTAGTTCTTCACTTTGCTGTATAAACAAAGTCTCAGCCAAACATACTGCAACAGAGCCTTGATTACAAGAAGCAACGGGAATATAAAAATGTTCATTATGAATATTAATATTCCCCTAAATATGTATCCAAGTTGGTTAATTAGTCCCACTGGCAATGTTAGGAACTGAAGGATTTGGGCTGGCACATTATTAACTTGTTAGAGTACATACTATAATATAAGAGTACTACCTATGGGTATTAGAGACATTGTCACAATATTTGTATTCACCAGAAATTACTAGCTGGCAGAGGGAGTCTGTTTTTTTTTTTAAAAAAAAAGTGGCAGTAAGCCATTCTGCCTGATGCTGAAGCTCTTTAAAAGCTCAGAATTCAATTCTGTATGGGATTGGCCTTGGCTTGGATGGGACACTGATGACAGACCACCCTGAAGAAAAATGTTCTGTGTTTCCTATATCCAACTTGACATTTTCAGCATTTAGGAAATATTGATAACACATTTGTGTTGTTTGCTTTCAAGTTATTTCTGATTTAGAGTTGCCATATCATGGGGTTTTCAAGATTCTTCACAGATGGTTTGCCATTGCCATCCCGTGAGGCTGAGATAGTGTGACTTTCCCAGCCCTTAAGCAAGCCATTCCATCTGTTTCTTGTTCCACCCATTCACATTGGCTCAGGAGTATTTGTCTGTTTTCTGCTAAGATATGTTGTAGCCTTTATACACACTAGAGTGGGAGAGGGCTCTTGACTCCATATCCTGCTTATTCAAAAGATTGATCACTGGGAAATAGGCTGCTGAACAAGTGTTGTTAGCTGCCCTTGAGGTGACCTGAACTCATGCCAACGCTGTGTATGAGACATCTCCACAATTCTCCACTGCTCTGCTTAGGTCTTGCAGATGTAGACCTGCGACCTCCCTGAATGAATCTATCCATCTGGTGTGCGGCCTTCTTCTCTTTCTGCTGCCCCCCGCCTATGGTGACATTATTGTCTTTTCCAGTGTTTCATGCCTTCTCATGATGTGGCCAAAAAGTGCAATAGTCTCAGTCTTGGCTTCCAGTAAGAGTTCAGGCTTGATCTGTTCAAGAACCCATTTGTTTGTCTTTTTGGCTGTCCATTGTATCTTCAGTACTCTTCTCCAGCACCACATCTCAAATGAATTGATTTTCTTTTTATGCGCTTTCTTAACTGTCCAGCTGTCACAACCGTACATGGTGATGGAAAAATACAATGGATTGGATGATTCTTGACTACAGTGTCCTTTTTGACCAATGTTTGATCCAAGGTATGAAAAATATTTTACCTGTTTTGATTTCCTCATTGTCTAGGTTGAATTTATATAGATCTTTGTAGTCATTATATTTTTCTTTTCTATTCAACAACAAGCCTGCCTTTACACTTTCTTCCTTGACCTTTCTTAGTACAGTGGTCCCCCGGGTTATGAAGGTAATCCGTTCCGGATTACCTTTCGTAACCCGGAAGCTTTCGTTTCCCGGGGGACCGCTATTTAGAACGGACCGCGCGGCCATTTAAAGGGGCCGCGTGGCTTTTTTCGTTTCGTATCCCGGGGGATATTTCGTATCCTGGGGGATACGATGCCGGTCCGCCGCCTTTCGGATCCCGGGGTTTTCGTAACCCGGGGGATTCGTAAGGCGGGGGACCACTGTAATTGTTCCAAGTCTATGAAGTTTTCTGCTAGTAATATGGAACCTTTGAAACTAGCATCCTTGCTGCAAATAATAGCAAGGCAATACTAATAAGGTATCATCTGCATATATTAGACTGTTGATGTTCCTTCCTCCTGTCTTTACTCCTCCTCCTTCTGAGTCTAAGCCTGCTCTTGTATTATATTTTCTGGATACAAGTTGAATAAGTAGAGTGGTAAAATGCAGCTTGTCTGATCCTCTTACCAACTAGGGACCATTCTTTTTTTCTCCCCTATTCTGTTCTAACAGTTGCCTCTTGTCCTAAGTATAGATTACTCATCAGGACTATCAGACGTATTGGCAGTCTCATTTCTTTAAGAGCATCCCATAGCTTTTTTTTTTTTATATGAACCTGTTGATCTCTTCCCATGTCATGACTGTTTACTGATAGAATTCCTTTGTTTGTCACAATAGTTTTTCTTTATGTAGAATGAATCACAAATTAAGGTTTCAGATACTGAAGGACTGTTTTCTCGCTTGTCTACAGGAATGTGACCATCCATTCTGCATTTCTCCAGAGAGGAACAAAAAGTTCAGATTCCAGACATTTAAGAAGAAAAATGTTTTTAGGGAATTTAAGAGGGGGAGGGGAAGATCTCCACAGATTCTTTATCCACAGATTCAAGCTTCCACGGCTTGAATATATATATATATATATATGTATATATAAAAAAACTCTAAAAAACAAACCTTGATTTTGGCATTTTATATAAGGGATGCCCTTTTAATATTCACTGTATTTCATGGGATTTGAACAATCATGGATTTTGATATTCATGAGGGTACTGGCGCCAAACCGCAGCAGGTACCAAGGGCCCACCATATAGTACTTTCAGACCACCTTTAACTGCCATGACTCCATCTCATAATATCTTGCGATTTGAAGTCTGTTGAGGGATTTATATTTATTTGCTGGAAAACTCGAGCGCTGTAGTTCGACAGAATGGTGTGGAGAGCTTTCTAGCAAGAAAATTATAAGTACCTCTCCTATTTACCAACCCCAGGATTCTGTAGGAGGGACCTATGTCAATTAAAATTGTATTGTATTAACTGTGTAATGGCAGTGGTTTTCAAACACTAGTTCTCCAGGGCTGCGTTCACACTAGAGAAATAATCCGGTTTGGCACCGCTTTAACTGCCCTGGCTCAAGGCTATGGAATTCTGGGAGTTGGAGTTTGTTGTGGGGCCCAGAGCGGAGCGAAGCTCCGCTCTGGGCCCACAACAAACTCCAACTCCCAGAATTCCATAGCCTTGAGCCAGGGCAGTTAAAGCGGTGCCAAACCGGATTATTTCTCTAGTGTGAACACAGCCCAGGTTTTTAGACTTCAGCTCTGAAAAGCTCCCATCAGGAGCTGTAAGACGAAGTTTAAAACTTGTGGCCAAAAGTCCTGGATGCTGTAAGATGAACTTCAAACCTTCTGGTGGATGTCTGTGAACCACTGGTGTAGTACAGATACTAGAGTACTAGAGTACTATAGGTGCTATACAATCACTGGGACTTATTTTTGTTGTGACGAACAAGGTTCATTCGTTTAAGTGGAGTCTCCTTAGGTAGAAGTGATATTGGATAAAGCCTACAGCAAAACAGCTTACACAAACCATCATGGTATCATTGCCAAGAGACAGAAAAATATTAGCCTCTCATCCTCCATTTTAGATCTCTAAAAAAGTGATATAGTGTACATTTGATTTGTAATTTTTTCTCCCTGCTCCTACTTTTGCCAATGAGTTGCAAGAGTGAAGATTGGAGAGGGCACCTATTATAATTATTATAATTATTAATATTATTTTAAATTTATTATATATATATATATATATATATTCTATATATATATATATATATATATATAAAATAAATTAAAAATAATATTAATAATTATAATAATTATATATATATATAGAATATATATATATTTAAAATAAATTAAAAATAATATTAATAATTATAATAATTATATATATATATAGAATATATATATATATATATAAAATAAATTAAAAATAATATTAATAATTATAATAATTATAGAATATAATAATAGTAATGATCAAAAAAACATAATCTGAGGTAAACATTCAGAGCCTAACTGAGAAAAGGCAATCATCATTCTCATTTCTCAGAGAGAGGCTTGTTTCACTGACTTCAGCCTCCTCCTCCTCCTCCTCCTCCCCCCTCCCATTTGAGGCTATGGGGAAAAGAAAACAAAAACTACCCTTCCCAGAGTGCTTTGGGGCGGCCGCGGCGGGCGCGCGGTCACTTGAGAGAACACGCCACAGCCCCGATCCGGAAATCCCGCCTCCGAATGCGTAGACGGGAGCTGCGGTTGGGCGGCGTGGGCTGTCGCTCAGGGAGGAGCGCCGAAGGTTCGAGGGTCAGAGGTCGCGGAGGTGAGTGGCCGCCGCTGCTGCTGCTGCTGTTGGGGGGCACTCGTGGCGCCGAGGGATGGCTGCCCGGGGGGAGGGGGCGGAGGAGCGGAGGGGGCGGGGCTTGGGAGAGGGGCCTGAGGGGCGCGAGGGGCGGGGCTCCAACGCTCCTCTGGGCCTGAGGGGACTCTGAGGAGGCAGGCAGGCAGGCAGAAGCATATGGGCCCCCACGTTATTATTGTTATTATTATTATTAATTATTATTGTGGCTTCTGGGGAGGGGTCTGGGGGCATTTGCTGCAAAACCTTTATAATAATAATAATAATAATCATTGGGTTTTTCAGTGGCTTCTGGGGAGGGGTCTAGGGGCATTTGGTGCAAAACCTCTATTATTGTTATTATTATATTATTATTAATGGCTTCTGGGGAGGGGTCTGGGGGCATTCGCTGCAAAACCTTTATTATTATTATTATTATTATTATCATTAATTGGATTTTTCTGTGGCTTCTGGGGAGGGGTTTAGGGGCATTTGCTGCAAAACCATTATTGCTATTATTATTAATTATTATGGCTTCTGGGGAGGGGTCTAGGGGCATTTGGTGCAAAACCATTATTATTATTATTATTATTATCATTATTATTATTAATGGCTTATGGGGAGGGGTCTGGGGGCATTTGCTGCAAAACCTCTATTATTATTATTATTATTAATTATTATTATGGCTTCTGGGGAGGGGTCTGGGGGCATTTGCTGCAAAACCTTTATTATTATTAATTATTATTATCATTAATTGGATTTTTCTGTGGCTTCTGGGGAGGGGTCCCCAAAACCTCTATTTTTATTATTATTATTGTTAATGGGATTTCCCTGTGGCATGTCGGGAGGGGTCTGGGGGCATTTGGTGCAAACCATTATTATTATTATTATTATTATCATTAATGACATTTTGCTGTAGTTTGTGGGTAGGGGGTTTGGGTGCATTTGCTTCAAAATCTTTAATGGTATTATTATTATTGTTAATGGGATTTACCTGTGGCTTGTGGGGTGCATATGCTACACAATCTTTATTATTATTATTATTATCAATGGGATTTACCTGTGGCTTGTGGGAAGGGAGTCTGGGTGCATTTGATGCAAAACCTTTATTTTACTGCAGTGTCTATTAATAATAATAATAATGGGATTTACCTTTGGCTTGTGGGAAGGAGTCTAGGTCCATTTACTAGAAAACCTTTATTATTAAAGGGATTATTATTGTCATTATCATTGATGGGATTTCCCTGTGACTTGTGGGAAGGGCTCTGAGTGCATTTGCTACAGTGTCTATTATTATTATTATTATGAATGGGATTTTACTGTGGCTTGTTGGGAGGGGTCTCAGTGCATTTGCTACAATTTGTTATCATTATCATCATCATCATTATTAACAACAATAATGGGATTTTCCTGTGACTTAGGTATGTTTGCTGCAAGATGTTTTTTCTTCTTCTTCTTGTTCTTCTTCATATTGTCATTATTATTATCATCATCATTATTAATGGGATTTTCCTGTGGCTTGTGAGAAGTGTCTGTGTGCATTTGATACACTGTCTATTATTATTATTATTAAAGATAAAAACATTTTTGTTCTGTCAGGCTTTTTCAGCCTGACCAGTGTCATTTCATTGCTGTGTAAATCAGATTTAAGGTTTGTCTAGCATTTCTAATACATTTTATATTTTAAGGCACAGAATCTTAAGTCTTGGCAGAGACCCCCAAGGGCCATCCAGTCCATTCAGACATGCAGGACTACACAATCTCTCTCTCTCTCTCTCTGTCTCTCTGTTGCTTCCCTATCAGTGGGTCTCTCTGCACCCCATCCACAGCTGTACCTCTCACTACTTTTCACTCTCTGTGAAGTGCCAGGATGTAGGTTTCCTAAATTCCCTAGAGTCATAAAGTTGGAAGAGAGCACAAGGGTCCAACCAATCCAATCCCATTCTGCCTTGCAGGAACTCACAATCAAAGTACCTGCCCGACAGATGGCTATCCAGCCTCTGTTTAAAAACTTCCAGTGAAGGAGACTCCACTACACTCTAGGGCAGCATATTCCACTGTCCAACAGCTCTTAACTGTCAGGAGGTTCTTCTTAATGTTGAGTTGGAATCTCTTTTCTTATAGTTTGAATTAATTGCTCCTGGTCCTAGTCTCTGGAGCAGCAGAAAATATAGAATCATAGAGTTGGAAGAGATCTCAAGGGCCACCCAGTCCAACATTTTGCCATTCAGGTACACATCATCAAAGTACCCCCGACAGGGGACCATCCAGCCTCTGTTTAAAAACCTCTGAAGAAGGAGATTCTACCACTCTCTGAGTGAGTGTGTTCCACCTTCAAATAGCTGAGGAAGTTCTTACTGTTTAGGTGGAATCTTTTTTTTTCTTCTGTAGCTTGCATCAATTGCTTTGGGTCCTAGTCTCTGAAGCTGCAGAAATTGTTTTAACTTTTAAAATGTTTTTTTAAAATTTGTATTTATATATTCTTAATGCTTTTGTATTTTTTTACATTGTATTGTTTTAGAAAACATAATCGGGGGTAGCCGTGTTGGCCATATAGCCAAGTCCAATAACATCCAAAATTCACCAAATAATGGTACCTAAAGGTATCACTATTTGGTAGATTTTGTATTTTTTTAGATTTGCTGTGTGCCACCTTGAGTCTGTATATTGGGGAAAAGGTGGAATATAAGTAAATCAAATACATAATAATAATAACAATAATAGTAATATTTTTCCAGGAAGCCTATTCAGGGATAGTTGTGTTGGCCATAGAGTACAATAACATCCAAAATCCATATAACAGTGATAACCTTTATTTGGCCAACCCAAATGTTTGTGGAAGTGCCTTGCATCACCATGTTGTTTCTGAGAATGGAGGTGGCTTCTGCTCTAGAAGGGGACATTGTACTGGATGCCAGGGATGAAAGCAAGAAGTGAGGGTTTCTGAGGGTTATTATCGGCTTCATGTGCACTGCAGGTTGACACTGTTTTAACTGTCATGGTTCAGTGCTATGGAATTCTAGGGACTGTAATTTTGTGAGACATTTAGCCTTCTCTGTGCCGCAACAAACTACAAATCTGAAAATTCCATAACATTACTCCATGGCTGTTAAACTGGTGTCAAACTGGATTATTTCTGTAGTGCCGATGCAGTCTTGGGTTGGGAGTGAAACATGGGAAGGTCTTTGAGAGTTAGTGGGTGAGGAGACACTCCTGGGCAGAATTTGCAGTTGGACCAAGGTTGGTTTGTTTGGTGTACGCGTATTGATAATTTGACTTTTGGAAGTGAAAAGTGATGAACAAAGATTTAAAGGGGAACTAAAGGAAGATTGGTAATTTGGGGGTGTTCATTGAATTTCATAGATAAAAGGGTTGAGCAAGAAGAAACTAGTATCCATGAGCTACAGCTTTTCTATGGTGTCCTAACATGGGATGAAGTTAATCCTGCCTTTCCTTGAAGTAGATGTTTAGGTAGTTGCAGGATCAGGTGTATAGCTATGAGTCAAATATTAAGATGGCTAGAAAAGGCCACATGATGTTTTGGAGGAAATGTTGGCTCTGGAGAAATGAAGGTAACCAGGAGGTAGTCAGCAACCACTTATTAGGGAATCATTCACTGAAATAAAAGGGATTCGATTTTGAGTACTGTAACTGCTTAGCACCCTGTAAGTGTTTGGCTCCACAGTTTGTACTGTTTTTGTTTATAAGAATAGGAAACATCAGATGTTTTTCCAGATCAAAGTTGATGAAGAGATGCAAGTTGGGATTGGATTTAACTTGCCAAACTATATAGGAACAAGAGATTTTTCATAATATAAACCTTTTTGTTCTTCCTGTAACTATTATTACTTCTTCTAACTCAGTGGTTCCCAAACTGCTCTTTTTTTGGACTTCAGCTCCCAGAATCCCAGATTATTGCCCAGCATGGCTGAGGCTTCTGGGAGCTGAAGTCCAAAAATCTCTTAAAGGGCACAGTTTGGGGGCTACTGTGCTAACTGCTGGGCAGCATTTTAGAGACTTAAAAGGAATTTCGTTAGGTAGCAGCCAAGTTATTCAAAAAGTCTCTGGAAGTCTATGGAGCTGCTGTATTAATAGTGCATCCTGTGATATGCTTCTTACCTATGTCATGTTTATGCAAGTCATGGGTCTTGCTATGTTAGATTTTAATGCCAAAATTTCTAGGAAGATAAATCAGTGCTTTTTATTATTATTATTTTATCATGTGTCATAAGAATTTTGTTCTTCTTAACCTTCATGATTCTTGATTTAGGTTTGTCAGCTGAACAAAATTGCTAGTTGTATGTGTTGCTTCCATGAATTCATTAACTTCAAAAGTTATTTTTGCATTTTAGGTCATATACTCAGTTCACATGTTGGTTCACAACACTATTCTGCTTTTAATTAGAAATAGCCACCATAAAAAAAGAAAAAGATAATTGTGACTTTGCAAATAACTAGTTTTCCTTTATGGTGATCCTGATTAATTATAGCATACAGTGTATTTAAAGAATTAGACATGTCTTGTGGAGAAAAAATTGCTGTACATCACTAGCCTGACTGATGGTGAATAATAAACAGGTGTTGGGCCATCATATAATGTGGGAGCATGAGTGTGGCTTCACATCTTTATGAAAGTTACGTGTGCTAAAGTTACATGTGCCAAAAATAAATAAAATGTGTAAAATTAATGTGCAAGTTTATGGTATGATTTTCTTGGGTTTGTGTCCCCCTACAGGAGGGGAGAAAGTCATAATTAAAAATTGGGGTACTATGAGCTTGCCTATAGTTGAAGCTGGGCTGGGATGAAGCTATAGCCCAAAGTGAGCAGGAAACCTTCCTCTTCTCTGTGCCTTATCTCTCTGTTCCTCCTCATCTAGCAAGCACTTGGAGGCTTGATGACTCTTGCAGAGGCATCAACTAGTCACTTTCAGAGGGTTTTTGCTAAGGAGCACTTGAAGTCAGGCTATGAGTTGCATGTTGCCCCATCCTTTCCTTAGAATAATATGGTTCTTCAGTGTAATGACAAACCAAAACTCTAATTACTATCAGTAGCTTGATCTTTAACCATTAACATGTGTTCCATTTAAATCACAAGACTTGTCTGAAGCTATTTCCCAAGATGCTGACAGGCTGGTTATTGACCAGACTGAGTGTGCTGAATGTGGAATTTAGTAGTATTTCCACTATACTTCGCAATTCTTTGGTATTTGATTTTCAGATCATTACAGTGTCCATGAAAAAGGGCTGATTTCCCCCACGCCAATTCAATTAGCTAAACAAATTCTCTGGGCTGTCATGCTTTCTGTATCAAAAAAATCTTGAAGTAGGGAAGAGCAATGATCCATTAAGCCCAGTATCACCCAATAGTAGTGGCTTGTCAGATTCTGTCTGGATTTCTGCAGTGGGAGCATAACACAAAGTCCTAATGGAAAGGTATATGGAGCAACCCCAGGGTCATAATTGCGTCCCACAAGTTAAATTCTATTTGGACTTTTTAAAGTAATTTGTTACAGAGGCAAGACCATGATACATGCACACGCACACAAACACATAGGAATTCCCAATTCCAAAATACTCCAAACCCCAACCCCTTTCTGGTGGGTGGGTGAGATAGTGGCACTTTCTGCTTTCTGATGATTCAGTGTACACAAACTTTGCTTCACGTACAAAATTATGAAAAATATTGTGTGTTAAATTACCTTCAGGCTATGTGTATAAAGTGTATATGAAACATAAATGAATTTTGTGTTTAAACTTGGTTCCCGTCGTCAAGATATCTCATTATGTGTGAATATGCAAATACAGGTATTCTAAAAATACAGAACACTTCTGGTCCCAAGCATTTTGGATAAAGGATGTTGAACCTGTATGTTTCTTCCCCTTCTATTATGTTAAGGCATACCCCTCTTTTCTCTTCCTTTCTTGCAGCACAATTACAGTGCCCATTAATGAATAAATCGTTCAAACGCTTGGTACAGTGGTCCCCCGGGATACGAAGCCCCCGGGGAACGAAATCCCCGGGAGTCGAAACCGGCGGGACCGCCAAAATTCCCCCGGGATCCGAAGAAATCCCCAGGGAACGAAAGGGAAAAACCGCGCAGCCCCTTTAAATCGGCCGCGCGGTCCGTCCCTTAAAGCGGTCCCCCGGGAAACGAACATTTCCGGGTTACGAAAGGTAATCCGGAATGGATTACCTTCATAACCTGGGGGACCACTGTACAGTATATTGTTTACAAGTACGAGCTGGCCTTTGAGTTTTGGGACGACTAGCAGAGAAATGAAGATGATCTAGTCCCACTTAATAGATAAAGCTCCCTCTAATTTTCACCCTAATTTTAGTTAAGAAAAGCGATGGATACTTTTTGCCACAGGCAGAAAGCAGGAGAGACTCCTACAACACTGTTGTCATTGATCCTGTTGTTTTGTAAATGGGTTTCTGTACCCTTGTTGTTATTTCCATATCTTCCTTTGCTTTCTTCCTCCAAATTCCCTTTTTATGACATTCCGAATTACTAAACACAATATTGGTTGGATAATGAGTAGGGCTTCCTTTCTGCTTCTGTAATACAATGATCCGGACAAGATCGTTGGATCAGTGAAGTCATTCAAAAATAATTCATGACTTTTGCCCACCCTAACTTGTAAAGACTGTAAATTTTAAAGAAGTACCCAAGTAGACTTGGATGGCATAAATTATCAGTTCTTAATGTAAGTATTTTGTTCAGTCCTGCCTAAAAATGGCAGTAGTGTTTCCTATACTGAAGAAGACTTATTTGGATACCACTGAATTAAATAACTATTGAATAAGTTTCCATGGCTGAGCAGGATTTGAACCCTGGTTTCCAGAATCATAGTCCAGTGCTCAAACCACTACACCATGTTGCTTCTTGAATAATTTTTAGCTGGCTAAAAATGTTCAGTTTCTGGGAATGCTTATTGGGGGTTTAATAGCTACCCGAATCAAACATTTGTGAGCAAAATAGATTATCTCAATCATTTCAGTTTGGCTTCAGGTCTGAGGATACAAATTGCTTTGGTGGCCCCTAGCGTATGGTTGTCACCTCATTGACATTTTAAAATGAAGGTGAAAAGTTCAGCTGAAAGCCATGGGTTAAACGAAGGGGCATGTTGTTTGAAGATTGTTACAGAAGCCTTCAGCCAGTAAATTAACTTGTGCAGATTATTCTACTCTTCGTGTGATTATGTCACTTCGAGTTGCCTATTGAGTTTTGGTGGCTTCATGAATTTCATACGGTATTCTTCAGCAAGGAATACTCACAGGTGATCTTGCCAGTTCCTTCTTCTGAAATATAGCCTAAAGCACCTAGTATTTGTTGGCAGTCTCCCATCCAAGTGTTAAGCAAGGCTGATCCTGCTTAACTTTCAAGATCAGACCAGAATAAATGGATCTAAATAAATAGATCGTAGAGTTACCTTTTAAAAGTAACCAATTCCCACTGTTTATTAACGGGTTAAAAAACAGGTTGTTGTCATCAATTGTTAAATTGCAATTTAGGCAGTGCACATTGTTCTGTCTGTTCTTTTTCCTTTAACTTGGGTTGCTTGTCCTGGGGGAAAGTCTGTGATGAAGGAATGGTATAAAACATGAAAAATTCCTGTTAAAATGCTTCTTTAAATTTGCCTTGAATGTCCTTAAAATGAAATTTTAAAACAATTTCTTCTTCTAACGACCAGAAGTTTCTCATCACACAAATCAGGTGACTGTTATATTTTGAAATGTAACATTTTGTTTGCCTTTGTTGCCCCAAAAGGATGGCTAGTTGCAGGCAACTCATTATTTCATTATTTGAAAGGCTGTTATCTTCCCATATGAACCTTCTAGATAATCAGGGGAGGTGAAGTCGAAGGCTTTCATGGCCGGTATCCATGCAGACAGATACCTGCACAAGAACTCCAACCATCATCCAGGACAAAAAAGAAGTACCACTGGTAGACTGAGCAAAACAGACCAGGCTCTACAGGCAAATGGTTATTCGAGGTTAGACATCAGAAGGGCTGCCAGACCCAGAAAATCGCAGAGGAGGAAATATAAACAACCACCCAAAGGGAAGGTATTTTTCCCATACATCAAAGGAGTCACAGACAGAATAGGGAAAGTGGTGAGGAAACACAACCTCCAGATGGTTTACAAACCGACCAAGAATATCCAGCAAATGCTTCACTCAGCCAAGGACAAGAGAGACCCTCTCACGGCCACAGGAGTTTACTGCATACCATGCAGCTGTGGAAAAGTCAACACAGGGACCACCAAACGCAGCGTGCAAACAAGAATCAAGGAACATGAGAGACACTGCAGACTGGGTCAGCTGGAAAAATCAGCAGTAGCAGAATATGTTATAAACCATCATGGGAATAAAATGCTGTTTGAAAACACTGAAATTCTGGACCACGCCAACGACTATCATGTCAGAATGCACAGGGAAGCCATTGAAATCCACAAACACCTGGACAACTTCAACAGGAAAGAAGAAACCCTGGTGTTTTGACTACCAGTGCTGAAAAAACACGAAGACTCAGCAAGTGCAAATGGGAAACCACCCATGGTCAGGGGCTTTCCTAGCAGACAATGATCATCAATTAACAGATACTAATAATCTTTTGTATATCCTCCCACCTATTAGCAAGAGTGATTAGCACATGCAAATCACTCTGCCCTTCCCAGGGTCACACATTATCACACAACAACTTGAACCTAACTCTTTTCCAAGCAAGCATTCTCTGAAGATGCCAGCCACAGATGCTTGCTTGGAAAAAAAACTTCTAGAACATGGCCACTTAGCCTGGAAAACCTACAAAAAACAGGGGAGGGCTTTCTCTGTGTCCCACCACCATCACAGACTTGGTAAGGATACGAGAGAGAGACTTCTCAGTGGTTCCTCCCACCCTTTGGAATGCCCATCCAAGGGAGGCTAGGCTGGCTCCCTCTCTGCTTTCCTTTTGCTAGCAAGCAAAAACATTTTTTATTGAAGCAAGCTTTTAATGGTTAAGCAGGGAAAACTCTTTAATGTATGTTTTATCTGATTTTAACTTTTGTATGATTTTTAACCACAGTGTTTTATTGTTGTGTTTTTTAAAATTGCTTTTAAAACTTTTGTGAAAGTTTTTAATTTGTTGTGCTGGAAACCATCTTGGGAGAAAAGTGGCATATAAATAAAGTAAATATATAAATGTCAAAGCTCTGGGTTTTTTTTTTTTTAGGAATGCCAGTGTAACATTTTTTGCAGTCATGCATACAGCCTATTGTCAAAATATTTCCTTTCACTGATGATGTCCCAAGCCATTTAACATGGATGATATACAGTCAGCCATCTGTGTTCATGGTTTCTTTATCCATGGATTCAATCACTCACAGCTTGAAAATATTTTTTAAAATATATAAATTTCAAAAAGCAAGCTGTGATCTTACCATTTTATAAAAGGGATGCCATTGCACTATTCCGTTCTATTTAATGCAACTTGAACATCCACGCGGTGGTGGTGGTCCTGGTCCTGAAACCAAGCCTAGAACAAACCAAGAGCCCACTTTATTCTGCAAATAGATCTTGTGTCCTGAGTTTGGAAGTGTGGTGATGCTTTTGGACTGATGTCTGTTCTGACTTATACTGATAGTGGTTGTGTCATAAACTGTGCAAGGGCAGGAACCAGAAAGATCTATATCTTTATTAGATTATTACTACCTCCATCTCTTTCTGATAATTGACTGCAGAAAGATGTATTCAAAATCCCAACAGTTGATTACTTTATGAATTTATCTCTGTTTTGGTGAAAACGAGCTATTGGAATAAACTGTCTCATTTGTGCCTATGTATAGGTTTGATTTGTTTTAATTACAGTTGCTTGTAGAATTTAAATATTAGTATTATGCACAAAATCCCATAAAGCTAAGATTCATAGGATACTTTGACTCTCTGGAAAAAAAATAGCTGCATGCCTGATTATCCTTTCATTTGCTTGATTGTAACTGCAAGGCAGGCATTGTAGATTTCTCTTGGGAAAGGTATGGTCTCCCTTTTTATTTTGCTATTAGTTTCTTAAAGTGTCTTGATTTCTCCTTTCGTGCCATTGTTTGCCTTTATCTTCTTTTTTCTACTATTAAGTGTATGTATACATATATACATATGTGCATGCACTCACACACACACACATGCACACCTTCGTCTTTTCTTTCTCTTTGGTCAGATTAAAGTTGTGTGGCATCCTTTATGATAGATCCTCTCAGTAGACCTTCCTACATCTGGGAGCATAATACAGTTATCTTACTGGTCACACCAACTAGCTCAAAATAGGGATAACATGTCTCAATTATCAGAATTTTGCCCCACAACTTGAATTATATGCTTAATCTCAATCATGGACGATGTGAAATATGATATTAATGTATCTGACTTGACATCTTCAGTCAAAGAAGGGAAATCTCCGAACTCCTACAAACTCCTTTTCAGTACAGTATTGATCCTATGGTAAAGGAATATTGAAGTAAGAAATAAATGTAGCTTTTAAAAGTAGAACATCATTAATCTCCAGTAGATGTGTTTGGTTAGATCATTTTTACAACTGTACCAGAATGAGGATAATTTTTGATTCACTTAGAACAAGTGGAGGCTCCAGTGGGCTTCAATACTGATATCAAAATGGGACTTTCAAATCCTGGAGCCTCTTTGGTGTAGCATAGTTGTCTTCTCTTGCCTTTTTTCCATGGGCCTCTGACTAGAGCACCTATGCTAGGTAGATACTGTTCATAAATGAATACACAAGCCTTGTTTTGGTGCTGTCAAAGAATCATAGAGTTGGAAGAGACCACAAGGGCAATCCAGTCCAACCCCCTGCCATGCAGAAAATCACAAAGCACCCCCAACAGATGGCCATCCATCCCCTGTTTAAATACCTTCAAAGAAGAATACTCCACCATGCTCCAAGGGAGTGTGCTCTACTGTCGAACAGTTCTTACTGTCAGGAAATTCCCCCTAATGCTGAGGTGGAATCTCTTTTCCTGTAGCTTGCATCCATTGTTCTGTGTTCTAGTTTCTGGAGCAGCAGAAAACAAGCTTGCTCCATCCTCAATATACAACTCTTCAAATACTTAAACAGAGCAATAATTACACCTCTTAACTGTCTCTTCTCTAGGCTAAACAAACCATCTTACAAGGATTTTACACTTTAGTCACTTCTGGCGCAGCCTGTCACAAAAATAAAGGATGCAATGAGTTGATTTTCTCAATATTATGCACTTAGGGACCATTTGTGAGACTGACAAAATTTCATCAATAGACCATAGTAACTTCCTGGTGATAATTATTTCTTTACAATATTCCCTCATAAGGCGCAATCTGCAAACTTCTACAAAATCAGGCATTTGGAGAGTCAAGAAAGAAACTTTCTATCAATTTTTTAAAAAGGTGATAATTAAACCTTTAGGATACCCCCTCCTAGTTTCACTTTACAGTTCCTTTGTGTGTGTGTGTGGAAGCGGTGCGTTCTGTGTAATGTAGTCAGTGGTAGCGATCCTCACTCCCATTTCGTAGTGTGTTCTCTACTGACTACATTACATTTACACTACATTTCGCTCATTGCGAAATGGGAGTGAGGATCGCTACCACTGACTACATTACTCACTGCTCATTGCCTAGTTGGAGCAACCTGCAACGAGAAGAGGATTCTTGCTCTGCTTTTTGTATCTTTGGGTGGCTCTGCTATAATCCAGATGTCCATGAATACACAGCCACCAAGGACCTGCGTTCTCGGGCCTCCCTCTCTACTGTATCACTTCCTCTTAGTAGAGAGGGAGGCCCAAGAATGCAGTTCCTTTTTATTTTGTGTTTGTGTGGAAGTGGTGCACTCTGGGTAATGTAGTTAAGTGGTAGCAATCTTTACTTCCGTCCCATTTTGCAATGTCTTCTCCACTGACTACATTACCCAGAGCACACCGCTTCCACACCAATAAAAGCAGTGGTATTCTTGTGCCTCCCTCTCTACTCTGCCAGGGTTTCGTCCTCAGCTGCACGCCCTCAGAGAGAGACAGCTTTGCGTGCCAGAGAGGGCATGCGTGCGACAGGTTTGCCACCACGGGCCTACAGCACCTGGTGCTTCTTGGCAGTCCCCAGTCCCCATCCTTGGCAGTCCCTCATCTTGCTTAGCTTCCAAGATGAGATTTATTTATTTATTTATTTATACCCCGCCCTTCAGCCCTAAAGGCTATCAGAGCGGCTTACAATTATTATTTTATTTAGACGGTTCCCTGCCCTCAAGTTTACAATCTAAGAAGACATGACACAAAAGGAGAAGGGAATGGTGGTGGGGAAGGGGATCAGGTCCAAAAGTTCTTCTCTCCCTCTGAGACCTGGACAAAGGCAGATGGACTGGAGGGAGGGCTCATCTTCTTAATCTAGGACAGGCCTGATGGAATTTGTCCTGTCCTTTCCTTCCCTCCTAGGCGACCAGATGGTGTAGTCATGAAGGGAGGGCTCTTTCACTTGATGACAGGTCTGATGGTGTTGCTAGGCCTTTCCTAGGGATTTTTAATCTTCTGGATATTTAGGCTTGCTACAGGACTAAAATTCATTAAGGATGATGCTTCCTTGACCCTCCTTATTGAGGGATAGAAAAAGCATTCCAGGCTATTTGCCCTCTTTCCAGAGGCTGGGACCTGTGTATCTGTCCTTCTTTTCTCCTATTCAGTCAGGAATTAACAGTCTCATATTGAAGCCTGAGCTGCCTCAATTTAATAGTCTTTAATATTCACATTCCTTCTATCAGAGATGAGGAACATCTCTTATCATTGGTAGTACTAGCTAGAGTTGATTGAACTTACGGTACATTTTGACAATATCCAGAAGGCCAAATATTCTCCATCTCTGTCTTACTGATGTCACTTAAAAAATGTAATACAGTTCAGCTATACCTCTTACACCTGCATGCAGTTTTCTGAGTATTAAACTTGTTTCAAATTCCTAGTATGTTCTCATTCTGATGTGGATGTTAAGATAAAAGATTCACAGACTGTCTTTAGCAGATCTGAGTGAGCAATTTGGAAAATTAGCTATTTTAGTATGTCTTACACTGTTTTATTTACATCTCTGTTGTTCTGTTAGTTATTCCTTCATTGATTGAACTTGAATATAAGAAATGTAAACATTAAAAAGCCTACTGTTTTGACCTCAAATGTTGTTTTTGTGGTTCTTTAGAGGCCTTGAAAGTTTTTGAGAGTCAAGCATAGAGCTAACATTTCAGTGTGACAGTTTTACCAATTGATCAATATTATATAGAAGGATTTAAACATAATGCAGTATGTGCCCTTTCAGAAATTGTGAACCTGTTTCTTGTAACTAAACTGGGCCCTTGGTATCCAGTGTGGTTTGCTTCCAGGACCCCCTGTGAATACCAAAATCTTTGGATGCTCAAGTTCCATTAAATATAGTGGGGTAGTAAAATGGTGTCCCTTATGTAAAATGGCAAAATCAAGTTTTGGAACTCATAGTCCCGTCCCCACCCCCCCCACCATAGAATATTTATAAACCATAGATGGTTGAATCTGTGGATAAATATTCGCTGGATACAGAGGGCTGACTGTAATATAATCAGTGCTATGGGAGATCTTCATTAAGATATTGCTTATCTTATTATCTACCTGAGAGTCATGGTAGTACACAACCAGTTTGAAAATGCATACAGTTGGCCCTCAATATCCACAGATATTTTATCCATAAATTTAACCACCCAAGGTTTGAAAATATTCCAAAATTATATAAATTCCAAAGAGCAAACCTCGATTTTGCTATTTTATGTAAGGGGCACCATTTCACTATGCCATTATGTTGAATGGGATTTGAGCACCCATGGATTTTGGTATTCACAGGGGATCCTGGAGCAATACCCCAGTGGATACCAAGGGCCTACTGTACAGATAAAATTTAAAAAAAAAGAAAAAAGGAAAAAAAGAGCAGCATACTGTTAAAACACAGTAAAACAAATTACAAGAATATATCACTGAATTAAGGGATATATCTATCCCTACCCATCCATCCACCAGCCAGTCAGTTGCTCAATGCCTGTCTGAATGAAAGGGTTTTTATTTGCCTGTGAAGAAATAGCAAGGAAAGGACAATCTCATCTTGGAAAGGAGTTCCATAGTCAGGGAACAGTCAAATAGTGGGGCAGTCATATACCAGGTGATAGAACTTGCTCTTGAAAAGGTAATTCTGGAGTATCTTACTCCTGATTAAATAAAATACCACCATAAATGTCACTGGTTGAAATTGTTGGCCATCTTTCTGTTAGATTAACAGAACATATTATGGGAAAAAACACATTATTTTGCATTCGTTAACAGCAGCAAAATTATAGTATCAGTCACCTGGAAAGATCCATCATATCCTAGTATTCATGTGATTTAAATATCTTTTGTATATGAGAGGGTTACGCAGGCTGAAGAAGAAATGTTCTGTATTGCTTTGCTACCTTGCATTAGTCTTTCATTACAAATTGCACAGTTCCACTTGACAATTATAAAACTTGGCTGATATATTTAAAAAAACTGTTAGTGTTGCTTGGGTAGAGAAATCCTGTGTGAGAAAGTGGACAGTGAAGTGATTTGCAACCTTTTCACTTTCTGTTGTGCCATTTTCAGACCTTTCCCGCTTTTTTATACTTTCTACTCTCATTGATTCAAGGGGTCTTTCTCTGTTGTGAGGGCATGTTGGGAAGACTGGAGAGTTTTTGTTCTTGCAGATCCACAGTGACTCCCAGTACACCTTCCTTCTGAACTTGCTGACATCAGAGTATTGATGCTGGAGAAGCCCAGGCTGTGTAGTTTCCTTTAGCCTCACAGAGGCAGTTTATGGGGCTGGCTTTGTGTCTGAAAATAGGACCATGTTATCTACCCTCCGAGTGGGGAGATATAAGCAAACCATGCCTGGGGCTATAAACACTGCAGGGCTAGGCTTGCCAGATCAAAATCTGGAGGGGTCTCGTGTACCTTAAATGGTTATGCAGAAGAGGGAATTTTAGCTGGTGTTGCTTGTCATTCCACAAGTAACAAGTGGCACTTACTGAATTTCCTTCCTCTAGACAACCATTTAAAGCATAGGAGCCCTACTCAGTTTTTAATATGGCAACTTTATTCACTCATGGCCTTCTGTTGGTTTGATTTATCAGTGTTCTAAAAATTTGTTTTGTACATAATTTGGGAGGGCTAGTTTTATGTTAACAGTTGGCCCTTGTTATATTCTAGGAGCCCCCTCCCCCCCATGGATAATAAAATCTGGATGCTCAAGTCCCATTAAATGGTGTCTCTTATATAAAATGGAAAATCAAGGCTTGCTATTTGGAATTTATACTTTAAAAAAATTTCAAGCCATGGATGCTTGAATCAGTGGGTAAAAAAATCCGTGGATAAGGTGGGCTGACTGTACCAGTATTTTCTTCAAGTTTGATTGTATGTTGAATACATTGTAAAATAAAATTAAAAAATCCCAAATTCTCTTGATCAGAAATTGGTCTGTTTTTTCAAGTCTTGCTGCTTTCCTAGTTCTGATTCTTTATTTTTTTTAAAAAAAAATTATTTAATAAAGGAAAAAAGAATGTGAAAAAAACATAAACAGAATTGTACTTGTATCTGTCAGATTTCTAGTAAAATGTTTGCAGTATCTAAAGGCTTATGAAATTACATATTAATTCATTGAATCAAATAACTGCCGTGGCAGGCATGAGTTCTTGATCAGAGATCACTTGTATTATTTTTCATTCTATACAGTCGGCACTGTGTATCCACAGATTCTTAATCCAAGTAGCCAATCATCCACAGCTTAGAATATGTGTGTGTGTGTATATAATATATATATACACTTCTCCCCAAAAACAAACCTTGATTTTGCCATTTTATATAAAGGAGAGAGCCAGCATGACATAGTGGTGTGAGTGTTGGACTATGACTCTGGAGACCAGATTTCCCCCCAGTTTGGCCATGAAACCACTGGGTGATTTTGGGCAAGTCATATGCTCTCAGCCTCAGGAGAAGACACTACAAACCTCTTCTGAACAAATCTTGCCATGAAAACTCATGCTAGGTTCACCATAGGATTGCAATAACTCAGAAACCATTTGAAAGCATACACTGCCGCCACCACTACCACCTTTGTATTTAATGAGATCTGACCATCCATGGATTTTGTTATCCATGGGATGGTGGTCCTGGAACCAAATCCTAGTAGATATTTCTTAATTTCTAAAATGTACAAAAATTTGTAAGATTGGCTGTGTCATTTGCCTTTCACAAATCCCCACCACATAGAATGTAAATGCATTGAGGAGGACTATATCCTCTTGTCTTGATCCCAGGCTTTGAGGATCAAGATGTGAAAAGGAGCACCAGTATTGCACAGTTGTATGCATGAAGGTGCTTCAAGCAATCAAGAACTTTGTGTGATCATGTAGAGCACCTGTCTGCACAAAGGATAGGCACCTAGTTTTAGACATTTGTTGGTATGACCTGAAGACAAGAGTATGGCCATTGGGATGTAACAACAACAAGGGTGAAGCCATTAGTCTCAGCTCTGTTTATCTCTCTATGTGTTTGTCTACTTATGGATGCAACTTTGGAAAGTGGCTATATATAAAGCAGTTTACATTCATATGAATAATAAAACAATAGGATTTCATATATGAGATGTTTCTGACCATATTTAAATTTCATGGATTGCTGTAATACTGTAAGCTATATACTGTCTATTTTTAGACTTCTGCAGTTCTTCTGCATAAGAAAAAATTCCCAGTTGCAACAGATTAAGTCATGAGTAAGGAACAATATAGTCTATTAGATGGCTGTCTTGTGCACATACATCACATACCTAAAAGTAAGGGCCCAAACAGACGGGCCAAATGAAGCGGCTTCGGCCATTTGGGAGGCATGCAGATTAAATAATGCATGTCTCCAAAGCAGTTGGAAGCCACACCAAAGCTGTGCCCCAGTCCTTAGAACTGAAGCAAAAAAGACCTGAGATAATCTGACTCCTGGCAGTGCTGGTCAGCACCTGAATCCACAGCCTGACTTGGAAGCAGGCCATGCACACAGTGGGGTTCTGACCTGCTTCTGGCCAGAGTGGACTCGGGCTGCTCTTTCATGCCCATCTATTCTACCCCTAAGTTGCATGGGACTTAGTAGGATAGATGTGTGCATACGATTGCACTATGTCTGTCTTATCTTTCACTCTTCTAGGTGGCTGTTTCCCGATATGTTGAGTTCTACAATTTCAGATGTTGCATGTTTTCCCATGTCATATTGCTAAATCTGATAAAAATGTTTCATGGTGTCTGCTGATATTTTACAGTGACATGGGATAATTAGAGTTGGTTTGTGCTGCCAGTGGTTATTATATGTCCCTAAACATCTATAAAATAAATATTTTGTGTTTCAATTGTACATGCAGCTAGAGTCCTTCATCCTTTTACTTTATGCATATATTGGATGCTTCATTCCTTTTCCTTAGTACTGTTTTGAAATCTTAAGTGTTCCAGCTTTCATTTATTTAATGGAAAAAATTGGGAACATTTTAAATATGTAAACAGGATATATTTGAAAGTGTATGGTAATGATCAGTAGAGTTGCAGAAACTAAACATTTATTGACGGTATAAGCATGCCACCCAGTAATAGCATTCCCAGGGTGCTTCACAAACACTAAAACATTAAAATGTATAGTGAAAAAAATCAATAAAATTTTAAAATACTGTATAACATAAATTGAATCAGAAAATAAAATCATCACTAAAAGTTCATTGCAGACCTGAAATCTGCTAGATTAAAGATGCAGATTTTAAAAGTCAGAGAAAGTTTTAAAAAGTGTGAAAAAAGAGAACAAAGAGGGCAATAGACCAGCCTCCATGGAATGTGCATTCAGTAACTGGAGTGTCACCATTAAAAAAAATTTCCCTAACTGCTGCACTTGGTGTTGGTGGGGTAGAATAGAAAAGATCTTTTGGTGTTATGATCTTAAGCTTTGAGTTGGTACTTGGGGATGTGTTCAAGTTCGATTTCCATTGGTCCAAGAACTGTACACCAGAGCTTTGCAAAGTTTGTTCTTTCTCCTAGTTGTACTGATTGTACCTGAAAGGAAAAAGAAGGAAAGAAAGAAAGAAAACCTTTCAGCTTACGCATACTGCAGAAAAAAGCTTCTAAACTGATTTTAAAACAATATACACAATGGATTAGTACTGCTTGAACATGGGATAAATTTCTGCCTAGAAAATGGCTTTTCTTTTCTTGGTAATTTCAAAATAGTGAGTGTGGGATAACAGTGATTATGTATGTGAGCATATTCATGTGCTCACAAAGACATAATTTAAACCAGCATATAATTGCCTTTCAGCAGAAATAATTTCAAGATCTGGAGCAGCTATGTTTACCACAACTGGCTTGTCCTCTCAAAATAATATTGTTTACACCTGATAATTAGTCTTGTCACCTGTGTACCTTATTAGCAATGCTACTTGTTTACCTGGGGCAAGGGCTGAATTTCATCTAAAGGACATCCTCTGAACTTGTGAGGTGAATCCTTATACTTGTTTTTAACATCAAAACTTCTGAAAGAGAGTTGCAAATCCAGACATGCTTGGGCTCTTGAATCCCTTTCAAAAAATAACACTACCTATGGAGGATAATTACAGAGTTCTGTTCTTTGCTTTTCCTTCTGGTTTACCACTTGTGAATGTGAATGGACATTTCTGTTAGTTTCTGTTGTTCCCACAATCATTAAGAAAAAAACACAACTCCAGAACATACCCTCAAATTAGGAAGAAGTTAGCAAATTTTGCATTTTCTGAAAAACAAAATCCTTGATGATCTGTACTTTCCAAATGCAATAGGTATGACTATTCCCTGTGTGGAGAGGATCATTTGTGGCTCTTTGGTATACAGCTTTTAAAGATGAGGTGCCTGCTAGGAAAAAAAAGGTGGTGGCAAACTTAATTCAGCACCAAAATGTGTTTAAATATGCAGGGATTCAAAGCCAGATATTTAAAGAAGCCCCTCTGTCTGGCAGGGTGAATCTGTCTGTTTTGCTTTCTTCTACACTTACTTTTTTGGGGGGGCGGGGGTCTGATCCTGTGCTTTCTACCAAGTGTAAGAATTGTTGAGATTTTAAAAAGATTTTTCTTATGAAAAGCTGAATAAAATAAAATTCTTATCTATCCCTTCTTATTAGACTTATTTCCTATCTAATGGGGCAAGGAGTGGTGGAGATGGCTCCACCTCATTGTTTATATCATGCTCCCCTCCACCCTGGTCTGGGACTCAAGGCAGCATACAAAAGTTAAAACACATACAGCTTTAAAAGATAGTTTCTTACAAAAATTAAAAATATATAATTAAACTATCAATAAAATGAAAATCAATTAAAAGCTTAACCATTAAAAAGAACAAAAATGAAGATGAACAACATAGCACATTAAAGGCTCTTTCCTCCTGAACAGTCAGCCCTCAAAGGTCTGCCGAAACAAAAAGGTCTTCAGCTGCCTGTAAAAGGATAGCAAGGAAGGTCTCTCTAGGAACGGATTTCCAGAGCCTTGGAAGAAGCCACTGGGAGTTCATGTTCCCTGTTAGGGTGGTGGGACAAAGAGAAGGACCTTTCTGGAAACTCAAGACATGGAGAGGCTTATATAGGGAGCCTTTAGATAACCTGGGTCTGAGCTTTATGCAACCATCACTTTGAATTGTTCCTGGAAACCCACTGGCAGCCATTGGACCTGTTGCAAGGAAAGAGTTGCATGGACCCTGTAGGCAATCCCTGTTAACAAAGTGACTGCAGCTTTTTGGACCAGCAGAAGTTTTCGAACAGTCTCAAATGGCAGCCCCATATAAAACATGTTAACAGTAATCCAAACAAGATGTGACAGAAACTGGATCTGCTCTGCAATGCAGATTCATGCTAAATGTGTAATTGTGACCACTTGATTTGTTTTCCAAAATGGTAGTATGTGGTTGTCTTAAAACACAAATGTTTGTTGGGAGACACTTCAGTTCAGGACAGATGTTACAACTGTTGCAGTTAATCTTATTAATATTCCTAGCAGGGAAGGAGGCATACACATTTTACGACAAGAGTTTGCTTGCTGTTGAAAATACAATTGCAAAGTCATGGTTTTAATATGTATATGAAAGGATGAATGTTGGGTGTATTCATTAATAGTCTGATATAATGATTGTGGCCTTTTCTTTTCTGTGTACTTTTCTGTGTAGTTGGTGTGGCTTGGGCTTTGCCAGAGTAAAATATTAGAGAAGCTGCTTTATTTGAGAGTATTTCATCTGCCTGATAGCCCTACAGCTACACAGCTTGGCAGCTTTGAAGATTTAGAAGGCATCTCTTTCAAATACATGTTACTCCATGATGAGTTGGAAGTGACTGTTACTAACTTCTATTTGGCTGTAATGCATTTATTAATGACAATAAAAATACTAGATGGAAAGATGGTTGTTATGGTGAAGGACCTCTAGGATAAATGCACTGTTAGGCTACAAGGGCAGCTGCTTATTTTATTTTTGTAGCTTGGCTTTCCAGTTTCTAAGGCTTGATCTGTTACCTTATGGAAGCATCATCTTTCAGTTATGCCGTTCCTCTTCTTTTCTTTCCTTGTTAATGCACCACACTGTGAACTAGTTTGTTAAGTAAAAATCTGTCCTTGCAAAATGAGCCATTCTGCACACATTTTTTTGTGTGCAATGTCAATGTGTATGTCTGACCAAAATGTTTCTGTGTAAGGGTTATAAAATGTGTATTTACCTGACCTGCTCATCTGCAATTATCTTTAATCTGGTTCTTTGCTGGTCTCTCAGGTAAATAGAGCTTTAGTTGTTCTTCAGGGCCTATTATTTACCTCATTAAGTGTGTGTTTTGGCACATGAGTTATTTAACTGATTGGACTAATGGATACAGAGGAGCAGTTGGTATCTGTCATGTAAATAAACCCTAATGCTCATAGGCAATTGGTCTGCCTGTTTTTGTGTTTTGAACAGGAAGGATATTTTTAATGTAACTTTTTAAATTTGTTGTACCCCGCCTTGATTGTTTGATCAGAGAGGTGGGCTATAAATAAAACCTATTATTATTATTATTATTTAACGTATATATTCAACTATAAATCAAGAAATTTATCCTCCAAAATTGACCCTAAAATTTTGGGTAGACTTTTATATAAGGGTCAGTACATCAGTAGTGCTTAGAAAGGTCCTAAAACAAGCAAGCCTGATACCCCAATTTCCACTGAACACCAATTCCCTCCCCTCCAATCCATTTTCAAGCCTTGGCTCTGCTCCGTTTTGCAAGACCTTGCTTTCTATGGAAACAACTCTCTATTTAAATCCACTTGCTTCCTTTATCAATCCGATGTTAAAACCTCTCCTCCAGCACCTGGGAATCAGTTGAGAGAGGTCCAGAGAAGGAGAGTGAGGGACAGAAGTGGTGTTTTCCCCTTTCTATCCTTTCCTTATAGCCTCCTTAAGTTTTACCCTTGACTTATCCATGGGTCATATCAAAATCCAGGATTTTGACCCTGAAACCTTCCCTCGACTTATACACGAGGTCAACTTGTACACAAATATATACGGTATGTCTCTCCTGTTGTGTGTAGGAAGGAATCAATAATGCTAATAGAAGACGGGTCAAGGGTTCTGCAGTCATACTGTAGGCACAGTATGGCCAATGGAACAGTATGACCATTGATGCCAGGGACTGGCAGGGTTTCTTCTTCAATGTGCTATGGAACAGCATCATATTTGTATCCATTGGCTCTAACTGTTTCTCTCTTTCCTGGAAACTCACCACAGACAAACAGGCAGGGGTTTGCAGTCCACAGACCATTCTTTGAGTAGCTCTTCTGTTGCCAACCTCTATCAACAAGGGTGAGGAAAGATGCTAGTATTTAGCTACCAGATCACTTTGGTTTAAATCTAATTGCCAGTCTCAGCTAAAGTAGACCTCATGAATTCATGGGAAATTGTTACATCAACATTTAAGTTCAGTTGAGTCCATGGACCTTATCACATTAGCAAAATCCCACTGAGAAATGTGATTTAAAGTAGATTTAAATTAGAAAAATCCACAAATGAGGGAAGTTTTTCACACAATGTTCCTGCAAATGTGAAATAATGCGAAAATAAAGTGAACGTAAAAGGGGAAAAAAACAGCAGCTTTTTACTTTCGGGAAGTTCTGAAAGTAGAAAGCTGCCATTTTTTCCCCTTTTGCCTTTACATTATTTCATGTTTGCAGAAGCATCATGTGAAAAACTTCTCTCATTTGTGGGTTTTTTCTAATTTAAATCTACTTTGAATCTCGTTTCTCAGCAGGATTTTGCTAGTGTGATAAGGTCCAAAGAGCATACGAGGGGTTATCCAAAATTTTTAAGATCACCTTTTTGAAAAATTGACAGGAAGTTTGTTTTGATTTGTAGTTGTTAACCTATCTCTATGTAGTCACTATCTAGATTTATACATTTTTCCCAGCGTATCTTGACCCTCCAAATACCTGATATCGTAGAAGCCTGCAGATTGCACCTGATGAGGATTTTACACTTTAGTCACTTCTGGCACAGCCAGTCACAAAAATAAAGGACGCAGTAAGCTGATTTTCATCAACGTGCACTTAGGGACCAATGATGATACTGACAAAATTTCATCAATATTCCATAATAACTTCCGGATGATAATTATTACTTTACAATATCCCCTCGTAAGGTGCAATCTGCAGACTTCTACAATATCAGGTATTTGGAGGATCAAGATATGCTGGGAAAAATGTATAAATCTAGATAATGACTACATAGAGATAAGTTAACAACTACAAATCAAAACAAACTTTTTGTCAATTTTTTAAAAAGGTGATCATTAAAACTTTTAGATACCCCTTCGTACTCTAGGTGGAACTGACTGTTGTATTTTATACTTTTTCTCCCTTTTGGGATGGTATGTATGGCAAGATAAAACCAAATGAAAAGCTGTGAATTTTGATTTTTTGTATGTTATGTATGTGAATGTGAGCATAGGTGATCCACTGCTGTAGGGCATTGCAGGTGTAATCTGCTTTTGTTTAATGTGTGCCTAGTCCAGAACATAGATGTATTAGAGATAAACTCCTTAGTGTCGTAAAAGTGTTGGTTTCTATACTAAGAGTTTGAAGACTCAACATGTGAGGCCGTGGAATACAAGGGTGCTTCTGATCTGTGTTCAGTATTCCATTGCACAGTATTATTGGATTATCACACTACACTCTTAAAACGTTGCTAGTCCTTTAACTGCTCTGACTGCCTCCTGTTGCATTTTGGAGTTTGTAATTTAGCCTATGTCCTCTCTGGCTGAGAATTCTAAATTCCCCTTCCTAAGCTACAAGTCCCAGAATGCAACAGGAGGCAGCCAGAGCAGTTAAAGTGAATTAGCAATGTTTTAAGAGTGCAGTGCAATAAACCCCTGTACTACAACTGCTTTATCTTTGGGCTAGCTTTAGGAAGTGTAGTTTCTTCTTCGTGGTCTCTGTGCCTCACACAATAGGGTTTGCGCCTGCGCAGAAGCTCCATTCGGAATGCTGAAAAGCTGAGCAGATTGGCGGGAGCCCCGCCCCTCCCATTCCCTGAGCATGCCCAATCCCGCCAATCTAGCTCCTCCTTCAGTTCTCTTTCGTCCGCCGCAAGAGTAACATCTCCTTCGGAGTGCTCTTCATCACGACGAAAGCTGAGTAGCTAGACTCTGTCTATTTTCTTTTATTTCTTTATTTTACTTTATTTTTGTTCTTTTTTTTTCCGTTTTTCTCCCGTTTTTTCCTTGAGCTGCCCCTTTTTGTCGGAACTCGAGGGTTTTGGCCCGGACGGGCCCCTCGCGACCGGACCGGCCTCTTATGGCCGCCCCGTTCAAGAAATGTTCTGACTGTGGCGGTAAAATCCCGGTTGTGGATGGACACTCGAAGTGCATTTTCTGCTTAGGCAGTTCCCACATTCCGGAGAAATGCAAGCATTGCAAGGCTTTTAATCCCGCCACGCTCCGCCAATGAGCAGACCGGCTCAAGGCCCACTTGTGGGAGAAGGCCCTCTCAGTCTCCCACTCCTCAGATCCGTCCACGGACCCCTTAGGACGTCTTCCAATCTCTAAGTTCCCGAGGATCCCGAAAATCAAAAGACCGACCTCGACGTCGACGTCGACACCGACGGAAACCTCCTCGGCGTCGGCCTCGGCCACGACTACTATGTCTCGCCCCGAAGGGCAACACAGGGAGCACAAGAAGCGGCCTTCATCCACCGAGCTGGAGAAGCCGAAAGCAAAAAAGCATAAGCATAAGGAGGTCCTCACTTCGGTTGCCTCGGCGGCTGCCCAGGCAGACCTGGCCATGTCTTTTCTTAGACAGCCTTTGGCCATTGACCTCTCAGTCCCGGCCCCGGTCACTGTACTAGACTCGGCGCCGGAGACTCTGGAACCAGCATTTCAGCCTGCATCTAACCAGGTCCTCGCCCCTACGGGGACGGTCTCAACCTCGGTCTCTACTGTTTCGCCTATTTCGGCTCCGACCTCTGTTCCACCGAAGGAAATCCTAGCCTCTTCGGAGCGTATTTACAGGCTGCGGTTCCCATCTCCTCCACCCCGGAAGTCTCCGGAACCTTTCGAGGAGCACTACTTCGACTCGCCCCACTCGTCGGCCTCCTTTCTGGCGCGACATCGGGCTGAATCATATTGGAGAGAGCGTCATCCATCCTACCGCTCTTACTCTCCTTCGTACCGGGATTGGTACCATGTCCGTGACCTCCATGTCGGAGACTTCTCACGATCTCGATCTCGATCTCGCTCTCCCTTTCGGTCCCGGACCGAATACAGGGCCATATCACCTCCGCCGGCCTCGACAGCTACGGTGTCGAAACCTCCGGAATCGAGCGCCATTATGACCGTCTCGGCCTCAGCTACCGCTACTACTTCAACGTCGATAGTCTCCGCTCCGATCAGCTACGCGGACGCCTCGACGTCGACCTTCCGTACGGCGCCGACACAGCCCTATGTGGATCCGCAGTTGCCAGCCTCCCAGTCTACGGAGGAGTCTACGGGAGAGACGGACAACCGTCCTGACTCCCCACAGCCTGCCATTTCCTCTCCCAATGAGGAAGTTGAGGACCAAACACCGGGCTCGCCTGTCGAAGACCTCCATCTCTTTACTGGAATTGTCGACAGGATGGCTAGGGCAGTAGGCCTCCAGACGGCGCAGACGGCCCAGCCCCCTAGGGACCCCATCGATGGCCTCGTGGTACGTCCCCAGCAACCAGCGGTCATTCCATTCTTGCCTTCTTTCTCGGACATTATGGTGGCCTCTTGGACCAAGCTGGCCTCGACGCCACCTGCTTCTAAGAAGCTTGACTCGTTGTATCGGGTGCAGTCGGATATGGCGCCATTCTTGTTCACTCACCCAGCTCCCAACTCTCTGGTAGTGGAATCTACTTGTAAGTCTACAGGCAAGTCCCATTCTGCCCCCGTGGACAAAGACGGCAGAAGGATGGACATCTTTGGCCGACGTTTCTACTCATCTGCGGTGCTGGCAGCAAAGGTCGCCAATATGCAAGGTTGCATGGCCGGCTATCAGAAGTTTTTGTGGGACCGTGTGGCTGCTTTCATTCCTTATCTGCCTCAGGCACAACAAGAGGCAGCTCAGGAATTCTACGCCGAGGCACTCTCCCTCATTGCTCAGGAAGTGCACTCAGCTAGACATGTCGTGGACTGTTCTGCGAAAGTGATGGCCGGTGCAGTGGCACTCCGCCGTTTCGCCTGGTTGAGGTCTACTTCTCTGTCCGAGGAAGCTAAGTCCAAAATTGAAGATCTTCCTTTCGATGGTGAAGGTCTATTCGCCGCTAAGACTGACGAATCCCTTGACACCATGGCCAAGGCTCGTCTGAACGGAAAGAGACTTGGGCTGACACCTAACAAGCCCTCATCCAGTCGTGTCTGGCGCCAAAGGCCCTACGACCCTGGCTTCACCCGTTCTCGCTCGGCTCCGTCCTCCACTTATAGGACCCAGCCTTACAATAGGAGGCCTTACAGACAACCTCAACAACAGCAGCAACAGCAGCAACAACAAAGGCAAGGCCAGCAACGTCAGCAGCAACAGCCTTCCAGAAAACCTTCCTCCAAGTCGCACTTTTGACGGGCTCTTGGAGGCGACACCCCATTTTTGTTTGCCAGTCTCCCTTTCCTCAGTCCCCAGACTTCGCCATTTTTACGAGAACTGGTCCAAGATCACCACGGACTCCTGGGTGCTTACCATCATCCGCCTGGGCTACGCCATAGAGTTCTCAAATATTCCACCAAATTGCGTTTTCTGCTCCACTCCCTCCTCTCCTCCTCTTCTGGAGGAGATTTCCTCCCTTCTCGACAAAGGAGCCATACAACGTGTTCCACTGTGCTACAAACACCAAGGCTTCTACTCCAGGTACTTCACAGTTCCGAAGAGAGGAGGAGGCCTACGCCCCATCTTGGACCTGAGAGGCGTCAACTCATACATCACGATCCGCAAGTTCAAGATGGTGACTCTCCAATCCATCTTGCCGTTCCTGCACCAAGGGGACTGGTTTGCATCCATAGACCTAAAGGATGCTTACTTCCACATCAGCATCAGGCCTCAACATTGGAAGTATCTCCGTTTCGCCATAGATGGAGATCTCTATCAATATACCGTTCTTCCTTTTGGCCTCTCTACCGCTCCTCGAGTGTTCACAAAGTGCATGGCGGTGGTCATCTCTCACCTTCGTCTTCAAGGAATAAAGATATTCCCTTACCTCGACGACTGGCTTCTGGTGTCGTCCTCCAAGACACAACTGTACAAAGATGTCCAGTACACTCTGGATCTGCTAGCAGACTTGGGACTCAAAGTCAATCTGCCAAAATCCATTCTCCACCCTGTGAGGGTGATAGACTATATAGGCACGTCCCTGGACTCTGTGATGGGTCGAGCCTACCTTCCCACCAGACGGGCGGAGGCCCTCTGGGAACAGCTGCGGTCTGTCCTTCACTCTCACCGTCTGTCGGCAAAGGACATTCAGAGACTGCTAGGCCACCTGGCCTCAACTACAGCGGTGACCTACCTGGCTCGTCTCAGGCTCAGGCCTCTCCAAGCTTGGTTCCTGGCTGCCTTCGATCACTTGAGGGACAATCCGTCCAAGAGACTCTTGTTGCCACCTCATGTCAGAGACTCTCTCAGGTGGTGGATGTCTCCCTCCAATATCCTCAAGGGGATGCCCTTCCAAACGCCGGAACCATCCAGGATGGTCACTACAGACGCGTCCATGTCAGGATGGGGCGCACATCTCAACGGCTTGTGTGTGCAGGGACAGTGGTCTGCACAGGAGGCAGAACTGCACATAAATGCCTTGGAACTGTTGGCAGTCATCAAAGCCTTCAGGGCATTCGAAAATCATCTCCTCCACAGAGTTGTGCAGGTAGTATCAGACAACACAACCACTGTCTGGTACATCAACAAGCAAGGAGGAACTCACTCTCCAGTCCTCTTGCGTCTCTCCCAGCAGCTGTGGACGTGGTGCCACCACCGTTCCATTCATCCAGTGGCCATTCACCTGGCAGGAAAGGACAATGTGCTGGCAGACTCCCTCAGCAGGGACAAGGTGCTGCAGCACGAATGGACTCTGTCGAGTTCGGCCTTCAATCTCCTGACGTCTCGTTGGGGAATTCCCTCAGTGGACCTGTTTGCCACTCCAGAGAACGCCCAATGCCAGGCATTCTACACCAGAGCGGGCAAAGGACGAGGATCCATGGGGGACGCCTTCCTTTGCAGTTGGGGTCGAGATCTCCTGTATGCGTTTCCCCCCTTTCCTCTGATCTCCAGGACGGTGGCCAAGATGGCCAGGGACTGGTCCAACGCTCTACTGTTGACTCCGTTCTGGCCCAGACAACCCTGGTTCACTCCTCTTCTTCATTTGGCCAGGGGCCAATACTTCCACCTGCCGAAGTGGCCAGACCTGTTGTCCCACTCCAATGGAGCGGTCCTGCACCCGGACTTGGTCAATCTACGGATGACGGCGTGGAGGATCCAGCCATAGAGTCTCCTGACTTGCTCAGGGTCCTGTCTGCCTCGAGAAGGGACTCCACCAAGAGATCCTATGCATATAAGTGGAAGCGCTTCTGTGCCTTCGCGGAGGCTAGGTCTGAACCTTCCTCACCTGTGAGCCTTAGTACTGTTTTGCATTTTCTGCTGCACCTCAGGGATCAAGGCCTGGCCTTCTCTTCCCTCAAGGTCTACTTGTCGGCTATTGTAGCCAATCAGCCATCCGGCTCACGGTCAGCTCGCCTCTTCACGTCACCCACGTTAAAGAGGTTCTTCAAGGGACTACATCACCTTTATCCACCATTGCCACCCCTGGCTCCGGCCTGGTCTCTCTCTCTGGTACTTACACAACTTACGAGACCTCCATTTGAGCCCTTGGGCTCTGCTTCCTTGAGACTGCTGACACTCAAAGTGTCCTTTCTTGTGGCCATAACTTCAGCCAGACGTGCTTCTGAACTGACGGCCCTACGCTCAGATGAGCCTTACTTGACCTTTCATAGGGATAAGGTGGTCCTGAGACCGGACATTTCCTTCCTCCCTAAAGTGGTTTCTCAGTTTCACCTCTCCCAGGAGATTGTGCTTCCTAACTTTTATCCAGACCCTTCTTCACCTCTGGAAAAGACTATGCACACCCTGGATGTTCGCCGTGCTTTGGCCTTTTATGTTCAGCGTTCTCAAGAGTTCAGATTATCCAATAAATTGTTTATTTGTTATGGTGGTGCCAGGAAAGGCAACCCAGTTTCATCACAACGGTTTGCAAAGTGGATTGCTCAAACCATTTCTTTGGCTTACGAACTGGCTAAACACCCTCTCCCGGTTGGTGTTCGTGCCCATTCCACCAGGGCTACGGCTTCATCTGCTGCCTTCCTCAGAGGTGTTCCCCTGCCAGAGGTTTGCAAGGCGGCCACGTGGTCTCAACCATCCACGTTTGTGAAGCATTACCGGCTGGACTGCAGGTCCCGGAGAGATGCCAGTTTTGGGTCGTGCTGTTCTTTCATCGATCTTGCAGTGACCTTCCCACCTCCATAGGTAAGCTTTTCAGTCACCCTATTGTGTGAGGCACAGAGACCACGAAGAAGAAGTACAGGTTGCTTACCTGTAACTGTGTTTCTTCGAGTGGTCATCTGTGCCCTCACACAAATCCCGCCCTACCTCCCCTCGGTCAGGTCCCTGCCTATTTGCGGCGGACTTGAACTGAAGGAGGAGCTAGATTGGCGGGATTGGGCATGCTCAGGGAATGGGAGGGGCGGGGCTCCCGCCAATCTGCTCAGCTTTTCAGCATTCCGAATGGAGCTTCTGCGCAGGTGCAAACCCTATTGTGTGAGGGCACAGATGACCACTCGAAGAAACACAGTTACAGGTAAGCAACCTGTACTTCCAGTGTAAGGGAATAATAGTGGTTGCTGTATTCTGCACTAGTCAGGACTCATCGGGAGGTCTGACTGTGTCCAGTTCTGGGCAACTCATTTTTAGCAGGATATAGACAAGTTGGAACAGGCTAAGAGTAGGGCAAAGAGGATGATAAGAGGTATGGAGAACAAAACATATGGGAATGGTTGAACAAGTTGGGTATGACATGATTGCACTCTTCAAATACTTCAGGGCTGTCACAGAGAGAAGCGAGCAGACATGTTCTCTGCTGCCCCAGAGGACAGGACTAGGTCATAGAACCAGAGCTGGAAGACACCACAAGTACCATACAGTCCAACCCCCTGTCATGCAGGAATACACAATAAAAGGACTTTTGACTGATGGCAATCCAGCCTGTTTAAAAACCTCAGAAGAAGGAGATTCCACCACTCTCTGAGGCAATGTATTCTACTGTTTCAACAGCTCTTACCATCAGGAAGTTCTTCCTGATATTTAGGTAGAATCTCATTTCCTGTAGCTTGAATCCATTACTCCATGTCCTAGAGTCTAGAGCATAAGAAAACAAGCTTGCTCATCCTCAATATGACATCCCTTCAAATATTTAAACATGTCTATCTTGTCACATTTTAACCTTTTCTTCTCCAGACTAAACATACCTCAGCTCCTCATAGGGCATGGTTTCCAGACCTTTAACTATTTTGGTTTGGAGTTGAGATGAGTCAGTGTGTAATTTCTGGCCGAGTTGAGTCATTGAAGCGACTTGAGTCTAAGTCAGTCATCTTGAGTTTACATCACTGCCCATGTTACCTGAAGAACTGTATCTTTCTATACAAATCTGCATATGTTTGAGATCTTCTGTCGTGGTGTTTCTTTTTGTCCCACCACCCTTTTAGGTACATCTGGTTGGATCATGGGAAAAGGCCTTCTCTGTGACTGCTCCCAGACTTTGGAACTCCCTTCTCAAAGTGGTTGGACTATGGTAGCTTTGTTTTTGCTGCCTTTCTGTAGGCAGGCAAAGACCGTTTTTATTCCAGCAGGCCTTTGAAAATTATGTTTTAGAGGAAATGAGTCTTCTATAATGAGCTGGACCTTCTATTCTTGTTTTGTAAATGGCTTATGTTTTCAACTGATTTTAAGTTTAGATATTAGAATTTTTAAAAAACTCTTGTGTACTGTGAATGTTTAACTGTGTGTGTTTCAACTGTGGAAAGCTGCCTTGAGTACTAGACTAGGACAAAGGTGGGAAATTAATACCAATGCTAATACTAATACTAGAGTGGGGAACTGACAAGGAATACCAGGTACTGTAGGCTGTTTTTCAGAGGAAGGCATTAGCAGACTTCATCTTGCATACTACTGGACTATGAAAACCTTATCAGATTTATGGGGTGGCCTCAGAGCCACAGGTGACTTGGCATGCAGTGTGCTGTAACAGCCTGATTCTAATTACTGTCTGTACAAGGCCAGTAGTTTGTTCATAACTGTGGTCCTTGTCTTCCTGTGCCCTGGCACTCAATCTGTTCTCCTTTTGTTGGCAAGTTGAAACAGTTTTTGTTTTGTTTTTATTGGTGGGAGTTGATATCAAGCTGATGTGGAAGGAGGTGTTTAAAGTACAGTATTTCATTCTATCATTCTGATTGCTGTTTCATTCTGACTGTTTGACATTTTAGTATCTAATTTATTGTGTTACTATTTTAAGCTACTTTGGTTAGAATATATATATTGTAAAGAAGTGTTTGGTTTGTAAGATCTCCTTTGTAGCTCTCCACCTATATATGAAGTGGGGCTTGTATTTGGATCATGAGAGTAAAGTGAAGTATGTGTTTGTGAAGTAAAACCAGATTCTTTTTCTTTCCCTCCAAAGTTCCAGATGCTGTAAGGTGTTCAATGGTAGCACTTCTCTCAACCACAGCAACAAGGCTTCGCCTCTGGTTACTCCCAAGATCAAGGGATACTCTGCATTTCTTTCTGCTGTTTGGAGTTTTCCAGGGGTACGGCTCCACTACAACCGGGAAACTGGCGTCCCACAGCTTTGCTTCCATGGCAGCAATGTCATCATTCCCTCCCCAGAGATATCACTACTTCCTAGTTCTGGATTTTGAGGCCACATGTGACAAGCCGCAGATCCATCCCCAGGTAATAACAGTGTTCTGTTTGTCTGTCCTTAAGAGACTTCCTGGAAGAGTGGTGGGTGTGGGCGGGTAAAAGAGGAGAAGGAGCTGGTGGAGCTCTCATCTTTCTGCAGTCTTTATCAGTTCCTATCTCCTCTGAAGGCTGGTTATTGTTCCCATTTTACAGGTGGATATGATGTTTGAGAACCCAGGATGACCCCAGAGTTGTATGGGTGAAACTGAATTTGAATTCAGATGGAACAGACTGACCCATATAAATGTTTGTAAGTGTGTGAGTGTGTGTGAATGGGGGGGGGAGTGACTGGGAGGGAGATGCTGAATGGATTAAGAACACAGACCACAGATCTCAGCTTGGTCAAGGAATCTTGATTAGTTTTACTTAAAATTAGAAGGTGCCTACCTTATAAGGGTAATTTAAAAAAAGAAAGAAAAAAGAAAGTTAAGATTACTTCTGTCTTTCGAACTAATAGTAATAAAAACCAGTAGTAATACCAGTGCTATTCCCAGCCTGGGTGTCATCACCCGGTGGGATGGAGGAGCTTATGAGGGCTGGACCAAAAGGGCAGCCTCCCTCCCATGCCTTTCGACTCCAAATCTAGCAGGGACTGAGTAAAACATTTTTTGTGTCCAGCAGGGACTCGGAGGCAGGCTCCCCACCCCATGCCCAAGCTTCCCACCCACCCACCCCACCCCATGTCTTCCTAGTCCAGCACAGACTCGGAGGTAGGCTCCCCATCCCACCCCTGTCTAAGCTCCCCTCTCACCCCACCCTATGCCTTCTGAGTCCTGCAGGGATTTGGAAGGCAGCTAGGGAGTAATGGTGACTTGCTGACCCTCCTCCTCTGTCCTGGGCTTTCTCCCCAGAGAGAAAGCCCTGGACAGAGAAGGCTGTAAGGGGGCATGTGCACCCCTCCTACCCCAAAAGGGGGAAGGGAGCCCAACCTTCTGAGTGTCACCCAGTGAGGTCCTGAGTAATACATTTTTGTGTCTGAGCTTATAGATGCTGCTCGAAGCCACTAAGGGCATGCAGTGACAGTGATGTATTTGAGACACCTCTAGACTTTGAATCTGATTCTGCAGTGCAAGAGTGGGAAAAATGTACTAAAAAAACCTCTTGGAGGTTTAAAAGTCTTGTAAGCCCCAGCCAGCATGGGCTTGGCCTGTTTTGAAGAGAATTTAATCTGGTAACATTAGGAAGTCCACACATTCTCCACTCCTTTTCTGGGAGGATTGTAATTGCCTCAGGAATAAAGTGAATACACTTAACAGTACAGATGAACTTTTTACATCCAGTGTATGCCTAGTCTGTGTACTATCTCAGTTTTTGGCCTTCACTGGTTTCTTATCTTGTCTAACTTTATTTGGGAATGTCAATTGCTTTATCTCCATTGGATGAAAAGAAGAGGTAGTCTGGCTCTTATCTGCATATTGGTGACATCAAGCCTCACATCCATAGTTAAAAGTTTCCTTATGGTTTCCTGTACATGTTGAAGAACATGAAGATGCCCTTGGGAGACAGTTGTTGTTGGGCAGAACAATAATCCCCCAATATCACATTTTTGGAATTGGTCACCCACGTAGAAATGGATCTACTGCAATACACTGTCCCACATCCCACTTCAAACAGCATATCCAGAAGACTGCTGTTGACATTGAAAGTTACTAAGAGGTTCAAGAGAACCAACAAGATGGCAACCCTCCCATCCCTCTTTCATCACAGGCCATCTCATTGGATGATTTAGACAGATTTTATTCCATATCTACACCTGAGATTTGGTTGGAAAAGGACTAGAAAGTCTTTTCATTGAAGCGTCCCTTGAATTAATTGATCAATGATCACAAGCACCTTTCCCAGGAAGAGAATATAGTTTATAGTTGTTTTCATTCTTGGAGTCCAGGTAAGGGTTCTACTGGATATCTTGTTCACTGCTTTCTTTAAAGAGGCTAGTACTTCCTCCCTGCAAAAAGAAGAATTACAGTGTGCCTGCATCATACGCGGGTGTGTTATATGTGGCTTTAAGCTTATGCTGAAAGCTGCATGACAGAAGAGGCAATGGCGTGTGCACCTGTGGCACAACCACCACGCTGTGCTGTGTGAAGGGCTTCATTGTTTTCAATGGGGGCTTGAGCATACGTGGTATTTGCCTTACACAAGGGTCCGGAATGGATCCCCTGCATAAGGAAAGGGCACACTGTATATTGTCCTGGATCCAGCCAAATTTTGCCTTGCTGTTACATGTTCAAGTGGAGTAAGCATAGAAGTGGCTAGTGAAGAATGAAGAGGGCAGATTGGAACTTCATGCGGATTATGTGAAACTCAATAGGTCAAGGTTTTCTACAGGAAAATGAAATAAAAGGAGAGTACTGAATTTTTGCTTGCCACACAACTGTGAAAAGCACTCTTGGGCTGGTGGGGCACAGCAGAACGAAATTGGCATAAAACTTTTATATAGTTTGTGAAAGCCTACCAAATCATGGGTTTTGAGAAGTCTGATAACTCTACTTCAAACATTTCTCCCCTTCTCTGCTAAGAAAGCATTGATCCAGAACAAGACTAATCTTTATGATAATGAGTTCCTTATTCTTTTTTTAACCTGTGCACTTCTCAATGAGAATAACCAAGTCCCTTAACATGCAACATTGTGTGTGGATATGCAGTCCTGTTTGTTGGGTTCTGTAGGAAATCTGGGATTACAACACCTCAGGATGTCAACTTTGCTTTTGTACATTTGTTTCACTTAGCTGGTAATTTAGAAACCTAATGGTATTTGTATCACTCTAAAAGGAAACTTCCAGTTGTTCTGGCCCTGTGGGTAATTCTTGATTGCACAGTTGCCTTTGCGACAATTGTCCTGGAACTGCCAATGTAGAAAGTTTCTGGGGATATATCTCTGAAACTGTATTGCTTCTTGGGTTTTGGGTTTAGGTTTCTGAATCTAGACTTCTGTCTTGTGAGTCCTAAATAGTTTTCAACCAAACAAACATAGAAAAATCTTCAGGAAGAATAAATATACAACAGTCAAACTGGTTTATGTTCTTGTTGGTTTGCTTAATTCATTCTCTTTTAAAAACTATTTTTCTTCTTCTTTGTGGTGAAGTGATTCTGGTTGGTTGAAGTGGATGTTGGAAGGTAAAGGGACACCTGAAGAGTTGGGACCCATTGTAGTGCAGGCATACTTAGGGAAGTATAGCAATTCTTGGAAAATCATGGAGATATTTTCATTCTTTCCTTCACAGTGACTAGAAGGTCCAGCTGTACATTTCCCTCTTTAGTTCTTTCCTTTTCTAAATGTGGGTAGTGCACATCCATTTTCCAGCTTTTTCACAGTTTAGCAAGCCAAGAATCTTAATTTAAAAATTAAAGGAAATTCTCAGGATATTGGATATTATGCATCTTAGATTTCTGTGGTATTATGGCTATGGAGATCTTCAGTCTCACTGTAAAAACAAGCCCCTTGGTTAGCATGGTAATGAATATTCAGAATTGTGAATTTCTGTGGAGCCCTGTAATGTGCCTGTCTTAATTCAGGCTTGAACTCCAGAATTTGTAAGTCAATATGGTTAAGCCATGACACTTTCTTGAACTGTAAGGTAGGCTTTAACCCATATGTATTAAAAATCAAAAGCATTTTCTATTCATCCCCCCCCCCCAAATAATTTAGAATCTGATATGACAACAGTGCTTATCTGGACAGGAGTACTAGAGGGAACCCAGCCCTATCTTTTGTGATATCCTCCTTTTTAAGTAGGCTACTGGGATAGAGAGGAAGATTTAAACTTTATTAATTTTATTTATTTGCTTATTTATTTAATTTATATCCTGCCTTTCTCCCCACATGAGATCCAGTATGGCTTAGAACATTTAAAAAGCACAATACAAAAAGTTAATACAAAACTTAAAACACAAAACCTAAATCTCTGTTTTAAAAAAACACAAATTAAAAACAGTGTTTAAAACCTTTAAAATATAATAAAATCACCCCCACCTTGAAAGCATTATCCACTGCATACACTAAAAACAAAAGCTTTCTTAAATAAAAAAAGTATGTATATGCTGGCAGAAAAGATGGCAGGAAGGGGCAAGCCAGACCTCCTGGGGAAGGAAGTTCCATTACTTGGGAGCAGCCTTTGAGAAGGCTGTCCTTTGTGTCCTCACCAGAAGTGCCTGGGGTGGTGATGGGACCGAGAGAAAGCCTTTCCTGGCAGATCTTACTGGACTTTTAGCTTCATGTATTAAGCCTCCCCTTCACCCCTCTCCCAGTAATTTGTTTCAGTCTGGTTCAGGCTCCCTCCCTTTGCCATCTACATCATCAGAGGGAGAGAGAGGCCTGCCAGCTCCATCAGGCCTGTCCTGAACTAAGATGAAGAGCCCTCCCTCCAGTCCATCTGCCTTGGTCCAGGCCTCCGAGGGAGAGAAGAACTTTTGGACCTGATCCCCCTCCCCCTCACCAGTCCCTTCTCCTATTGTGTCATGCCTTTTTAGATTGTAAGCCTGAGGGCAGGGAACTGTCTAATTAAAAAGTGTAAGCTGCTCTGATAGCCTTTAAGGCTGAAGGGCGGGGTATTAATTTTCTAATAAAAAAATAAATAAAAAAATAAATATGACACAGATATTTTTGGGCCCTGCAGTCTGATGTCAGTTATCTTGAAGATGTGCCTTCCTTTGTGTTAACTCTGTTAACTGTTAACTCTGAAAGCTACTGATCTAGATTTAAAAAACAACAACCTGCCAGATCTCCTGCTATCTTGGTGGTATGTGGGGGAGTGCAGTTAATTTTTATGAGTAATGTCTTAACTTTTCTCTGGCTATTTCCAGTGTGCCCAGCCTCAGGTGCAAAAACCTGTCAACGCAGTAAATTGACTGCTATGTCTCTTTGGATATGGGCTTGGTCTCTGTGCATTTTGATGCAAACCATGATGCATGTATAGCTAGTTTACAGCTAGCAGTAAAAATGGAGCATGAGTAGAATATGATTACTATGACTTTAAGGAGCTGTGTCCCCCAAGTCCTTGCTGTGAAATGTAACAATATGTGCTGTTGCACCTCGGCTATATATTTGGCAGAGAAGATAGTGCATTAAGGCTGAATGTTATTCAATTGGACCTTTTCATCAACTGTGTCAGGGCTCACCATGCATTTCTGTGCCCAGGGCTGTCATGTTGTCTCTCTGTAAGAACCTGCACAGGCACTAAAGATACTTCAATAAAAATATCTTACTAAAAAAGAAATTTTTTTTCTTATGTTGAAGTTATATTTTTTCTGGTGTGCATTGAATGTGAACCTAGAGAGGTTCTAATGGGTAGCAAGCTATGTGCAGAGTGCATAATGGATAAGCTAATCCCTGCTGAAAATGATGTAAGCGGTAGAGAGCTTAATTTTAAAATATTGGACCAAACGTGGATTGAAGAGAAGAAATACCCAAACTAACCAGTATCTGACCCTGCAACTTTCCAAATGTGGGTTACACACCAGGATGTGTCTAGTTTTGTATTAGAAGAAACCAGTGCCTTGAGAAATAGGATAAAAAACTATTGGAGCCTGAGCTGTGATGGCTTGTAGAATTAATGAATGGAAATGTAGAATGAAAATCAGAAAGTGCATTGCAACTCCAAAGAGACTTAACTAGTGACAGTATAGAACTCCAATCTTTGGGCTGAACCAAAATTGGTGTTCTACATATATTTGAAAAATGTTGGTTGATGTTGCAACTTTTATTTTGTAGAAGAAACTGATAATAGTGAAGAGATCCCCAAGTAGGACAGGGAAAGAAACTTATCTGAATCTCTGGAAAGCTTCTGCTTGTTATTTCAGATAAATCACTGAAGATCTAGTTAAGGAAAGCTTTCTGTGATATCATTGATACCCACCAATCTATTTTGGAACTTCAGTGCTCTGAGGAAGCTTTGAAGATGATCTCTTTTTGACTTTCTGGCTGACAGATGATTATATACAGATTTTTGCCACTTTGTGTACATGTAATGAGTAAATAGAGGCACCCGCTCTGTTCCTGGTTCACTTGCATAAGTATGTAAATTTAAGAACATGTAATGTGTTCCCTTGCTGGCCATAGAGCATCCCACTCTTGGTTAAAATTTCCCTTTGATTTCTTGGCTCTTGTGAAAGAGGTCTCTTGTTCTTTCTTTTATTTTTAGTTGCCATGTTTTATTTCTTTGCACTGATTATTATAGTAGTTTTCCTTGGTCTACTCTGAAGAGTTGCATTTAAGGTTCTGACTCTATTCCTGTTTCCTTTAATTTTGCTTTTCATCTGTCCTTAATTGCATGATGTGTTTCATCTGTTATCCATTGAGATTTTTTTTCCTTTTTGGCTGCAGATAATCTCTTTTTGTATTACTTCATGACAGTATCCTTGGCTTCAGTCCAGAGTTCTTCTGCTCGGGATCAGTTAGGCTTAATAGTGCAAATCTATTTTTAACATTATCTTTACATTCTATTGAGGTGTTCTTCAGGTTGTATTTTGGCAGGATGGTTGATTCAGTGTTCTTTAGATTTACTTTAATATTTGATATTAGCAGTTCATGGTCTGTACCACAATCTGCATCTTGTCTTGTTTTTGCACAGAGAATGGAGCTTCTCCATCTTCTGCTTCTAATTATGTAGTCTATTTAATTTCTATATTGGCTGTCAGGGGTTGTCCGTGTATACAGTTGCTTTTTTCATTGCTTGAAGAATGTGTTTGCGATGAACTAATTGTTAGCCTCGCAGAATTCAGGATGATACTGCACTACACTGTTATAGTGCTATTATTCCACTCTTACTGATATGGCTGCCTCCTGTGGAATCCTGGAATTTACAGTTTAGGGAAAGGCATTTAGATTTCTCTAGCTAGAGAGTTCTTAGGTGGATCTACTAAACTGCACCATCATGAGGGAGAGAAAGGCAAGCCAGCTCTCCAACATGCCTTGCCTGAAAAGAAGAAGATCCCTCCCCCCATCCACCATCTTGAGGAAGAGAAAGGCAAGTCAGCTCCAACAGGCCTTGCCTGAAAAGAAGAAGAGCCCTCCCTCCATCCACCATCTTCAGGGAGAGAAAGGCAGGGCAGTTCCAACAGGCCTTGCCTGAGGAAGAAGATCGCTCTCTCCCTCCCTCATCTTAAGAGAGAGAAAGGCAAGCCAGCTCCAACAGGCCTTGCCTGAGAGGAAGAAGAGCCCTCCCTCCAGTCCATCTGCCATGGTCCAGGTCTCTGAGGGAGAGAAGATCTGCTGGACTTTCCCCCTTCCCCACCACCTTTCCCTTTTCCTTTTGTTTCGTGTCTATTTTAGATTGTAAGCCTGAGGGCAGGGAAATGTCTTAATTAACAAATTGTAAGCCGCTTTGATAGCCTTGGCTGAAGAGCGGGGTATAAATAAAAATTATTATTATTGTTATTGTTATCAATTATATCAAAAGGCCAGCGAGGCAAGGGGCAAGTGGGTGGTGGGTGAGTGAAGCAGGGGAGTGAGTGAGTGGGTAAACTGAGAAAGGAAAGGGAGGCAGTGGTAATGGTGAGTGGTGCTGGCAGTGCTTCCTACCTCAGTTGCTTGAAAACTTGGGATGCTGCTGCGTCCTATAGTGATGTATTTGGAATTTGCAACGTTTGCGTGTGTGCACACGTAGTGAGTCTGTTCATTTTAAGTGTTGTTTTTGGAAAACTTTGTTAACTGCTTATCTATGTTTTAAATACAGTACTTAAAAATCTAAGATTTTTTTTGCCTCTCTTGTCCTTTGAGTGTTAGCTGATGTGTCCTGATTATGGTGTTAAGGCAACTTATATACTCTGTACATATTAGTTGCATTGTTTTTTTTTAAAAAATGCCCCTTTTGTTTCAGAGAAACTGTATTCATTTTGAAATTGTTGGTTTCAGAGGAAACTACATACAGTATATGGTATGTGATTCAACAGTGACCTCCATGGATGCATAGGATACTGCATTTTGATGTTCTGAAATGGAAACCTTGTGTGGGTTTGTTTGTTTGTTTGTTTTGTGTGGTTATGATTTTGGTCAAAAAAGGACAGGAAAAATAATTTTGTTAGCACAGAAATTAGGATGAATATAAGGAAAAATAAGTAGTGCGTATGTTGTGGGACTGGATTCAAGAGGAAATTATCCAAGCGTGATTGAGGGATACTTGGAGGAGTATTTCAGATGGCTAAAAAGGTATATTGTGTCACCTCTATGAAATGGCAGAGAATATTTTTTGAAAAAATAAAGAGGAAAGTCATAGAAGTCTAAGCTGTGACAGCAGAAATTAGCATCTAATTGTCTTTGTCTGGTTCATTATCACATGACACTTCACTCTCTTCTTAATGCTCATCTGTGGGAATGCACAGTTTCTTCTTGTTATCATTTTCTTGTTTCTCTTCTCAGACATGTATAATTTTTATGTTTAACTGAATTGTCAATTAAATGTTTTGTTTTCTCCAGATAACTGTGGCAAAGGTAATTTGGTGTTAAAATGCTGTCTTGAAAAGGCTGTTTATTGGACCTGATTAACACACCAGCTTGAGTATTTAAGACAGATGTTGTGAGCTAGAATGATACAATGTGTATAAATGTGTATTGGAATAGTTAGCCATCTTTCATCAGTCTAATGCAGTACTTGATTTTCTCTTTTTCTGAAACTGCTCTTAGTGGTCAGTTTTGCAGAATTTTTGAGAGTGGATTTGGGATCGGTGGGCGAATGTTCAGTCATGTTGTCCATTATCCCTGGAGGCCAGTGTAGGACTGTTCAACTCAGCCAGCTCTCATTAAAATAATAATTAAAAACTCACTGGGCCGATACTGTCCACATGCTGTCCCTTCATCTAATTGCCTTGGAAAAAAAAGAAGGGGGAAGGAACCCAAGCCTCCTACCATCTCTTGACTCTTCTGTCTCCCCCTCCCCCAAACTTGGAGGCATCAACTCTCATCTGTCAAAGTGTAAATCAGCAATTAAAACACAAACAGCGAAATGCCAAAGATGACCTGGAGCACAAAGCGACTGACAAACAAGTCCGGACAAATCGGCCGATAATTTATAAGCATTGCCCTAAAATCTAATTATTTGGCAATTCGAATTTGCAGCCGGCCAGGGCTGTGCAATAAATTTAACCCGCCATAAATTATTTAGGAGCAGCCTGTGGTATAAATCAAAAACACAAGTGTTTGTTTAAGAAACAAGCTTCTTGTGCATAAAATGACTTTTTTTTGCTCTTTCCAAAAGAAGAAAAGAAAAACTGTTGATTGAAATGAGATGCTGCCACTGAATTCTTGGCTTCCATTCTTGGAGGTGTAAGAAGCCTGTCTTTTAACATCCCTCATTCTCTTATCAGAAACATCTGATACTATCAACAGCAGCAGCCTTTTTTATTGCAGTGGGAAGTCAGTGTTGATTTTCTTGCGGCATCTTTCATTCTTTATATTTATTAAAAAATCATAAGCATAGGCAAAATAAATTATTCTCATTTACAGGTGTTTTTTTTAAAAAAGAAGAAGAATGGAGTAATCATATCCACTGCCAATAAATATTTACTGGTCCTTGAATGTTTCTTACCCATTGTTTAGATAGACATTGGAGAGCCTGAATGTTCTTGTGTGAATATTGTTTCTGTAAGGTAAAGAAGGCTTTGCCCAGTGTTGTGGACAAAGTTCTTGTCTGTGAATATTTTTGTGTGGTTTCCAAATCAGGATTTCTCCAATTTGGCTTAATTAGTCAAGACTGTGGCTCTTCATTGAGTAAGAAACCTTATAGTTCCTAGAACTTTAATTCTTGTCTGTTCATTGGTGTTTCTCATTCCCTTAATCTCAGTGACATCATGCTACATTTTTTGTTGTTGTTTCGGAGGGTGGAGTAAAATTGGTTGGTTTTTATGGTGCTAAAATCACAGGCCCTCATGAATTTTCTTAATCCTTTGGAAAGGGAAGTCCTTTTAAGCTTTCAACAGGCCAGTTGAGATTCAGCCTCACATCTGTTTCTTGATGATTTTTGGTGGGGTAGACAAGTTACACAAGGTGGCTGCAGGCTGTGTTTGTATGTATGTTTTCCTTTGAGGGTGGTGGGTCAGAAGCTCTTCATGGGCTGCCAAATCTTTAGAATGCAAATACTGTATTATAAGCAAGATGATTTAAAACAGGCACATTTTGTAAGATTTTTCTGTAATTTAAAACTCCTTTATCTTCGTTTTGCTGGTTTTTTAGTAATGTTTCACAGGTTAAAAGTACTATAAGAAAGCCTACTGTATTAATGAAAATACCTGTGGTGTTGAGTTAGAATTTTGTGCAGAATGGCTCAGTACAAATGGATGTTTACAGAGTATGATTATGACAATTATGTTAATTTAAAGTGTATTACTTCATCACCAGTAATGTCAACTTTTAGTCTCTTTTTTGTAGAAATTGCTATAATATTTTTATTGACATAAGAAACAGATTCACCTGCATTTTTCATCTTAGATGCAAATGTATATACTCTTTGAATTGTCTTTGTACTGTTCTAATTTTTATGAACTTACTTTGGCATTATGGAAAAGTCCTAAAGTGCAGACAGATTTGGTACATGGGGAATTGAGATAGCTGTTAGGTCACAATATATTTATTATTTTGCTAAAAATGCAGTGAGATATTTTTGATCTCAGAGGTTTATATCTGAAGTGCATGTGTGGTTCCCTAAAGCAGATACATGCCAAAGAGTGGATAGTGGAGTTGTCAACAGTGGGTTATTGTGAAATGTAGTTAAAACAGTGCAACTGAGCAGTGATTGGGCTTTATTCAGGTTTAGTAAGAAAACAGCCTTCTGGTGTTGGCTTTTGTAAGTAAAACATGAAGGGAAGAATATACCTTTAAAAAAGTCTAAGAAGAACATTAGTTGGTAGAAAGGGAAAGGTATATTTTTGTTGTTGTGCATAAGTAGAAAAGGTGGATTGACTATTTTAAACTCCTTAAGTGTTGTGTTTGCATTTTCATATTTCTTCAGTCAAAAATGTTCTTAATTCCCCCTTACTTCCTAGTGGGACGATCGTTGTACTGAAATCCTGAAATATTATCCCCGAAGCCAGGTCAAATATAGGTAGACTTCCAACCTTGATTTCTCTTTCTCTCTTTTAATTCTCTCTGCCATCCATTCTTTGAATTTGATTGACAGTACGGATGTAATACAATGTTTTTAATGCTGGCTGCATTGCCAGTCTGAGTCTGCATGCTCAAAAAAGCAGCCTGTTCAGTTGTGTGTGTAAGTGCTTACCATTTCATAATAGCTCCTAATGAAATTCTAGATCTGTAATAACATTTTGGATATCTAAAACAAACCATATGCTTGTAAAAACGTGGAAACAGATCGGCTTTAAGTCATAAATTCTGGGTAATGGAGCGCTTTCCCCCCCTCTTTATGTTTGATAGATATTTTTGTTTCCGCAGGAATGTCAGCTCCTAATTTCATGATGCATCATGGGTTTAGGAAAATTGAATTTAATAAAGGCATAAGATGAATGGCAGCTTTAAAGGTCCCAACACTTGTCTTTATTAGCAGGACGGACGGTGGGCTCCCCAAATGGTGCTGCTCTCCAAATGGAAGTTTAAATGGAAAGTACCAAAGAGTGTCACAGGTTACATTTCATTGCAGAGCTGGCTAACATTGTTAGTGAGCAGTAGTGCTGATTTCATAGGGCTGGTATCTGTTGCTGTAGATACCAGTGAAGAAAACATTGCTGGGGGGAGGGTTGTTGCCTCCCCCTCCTGGGAACACTAGAATAGCAAGCTTTTGGGAAGGTAATTTCTTTTCAGTTTCACAAGGACGCCAAGAAAAAAGGGGTGGGTGGGAAAATAAAGCTGTTGATCTTTTCCCCAAGGCATCAGATTTCTTGGTAAGTTTTTTTGTAGTCCTATAGTTTTCATAAGCAGGCCATAATCTGGACAATCATAAAATTTCAGATGAGGTCCTTTCAATATTTTATTTCTTCCAGCTGTCTTAATATAGCCTGGCTGAATGTGTGGTGTTCGCTTGATAATGTCTTTTTTCATGTATGGGGGTCATTTGTCCTCCTAATGGAAAACTGCTTAGCAGCAATAACACAGAACTGATCTGTTAAGAGAAAGAGACGTAGGAAGGCCTGATAATTATTAAAAGAAAACCCCAGAATTTACAAACTTTTTGTGTTGTGTGATGAGTATCACTTGAATCTTAAGAGTTGGGAGTTTATAGTGCAGGAAGTGTTGGGGAGAGGCTTTGTGATGGGAGATAAATGCACCTGAACTCTTCCTGTTGAGGGACATTACAGAATGTCTGTAAAGAGTTTCCAATTCATAGATGTGGAGCCTGTGACCCCCTGAATGTTGGACTACAGCTGTCATCACCCCTATTGCTAACCATGCTGCCTGAGGTTTATGTAATCCAGAGTCCAACCGAATCTTGTTCTAATCTGCTTTCACTACTTTTGTCCATCCCCTCCCCTTATTATCATTCTTCACAAAATGCTTGACAATAGTCATTTTTCTTCATAGTAGGAAAGCCAAATGAGAGGTTACCAGAAGCTACCATTTTGTAATAGGACCCATGATCAAGTGTGTTAGAAATGAAGCATAGTTAATGATGTGCCATATACAGTTGTAATATTTTAACAAACCTCATTGTCTTCACTAAGCAGTGTGCACTTTCAAAAGGGAAAGAACATGTAAAAATGTGGATGCATTTTGACATTGTCATTGTTACTTGGGATGATAAAGTACTGGAATTTTGACAAGTACTTATCAAGGGTTGATTAGTTACATTTATCTTATTTCAAGAACCAAGAAGAGTCAGTGTCATCAAAGCCTGAGAACCAGGCACGGGCATGGGTGTTCACTATAATTTAGGCTTTGTGAAGCTTACATTTTCATTGATCCTTTTGCCCCAGCCTTCTCCCTCTGTAAGCTGGAGGCAATACTGAAGTTGGAGTAAGGGGTAAATTAATGTTTAATGAAAAACATGCTGTGCTGCATATACCTTTTAATTTATCCAACCCCTTGTAAAGCCCAGTAAAGTTGGGTAGGGCAATTTGATGCCCATTGCCATAAAGAGATGGAAGAGTTGGACAGTAAAGAAATCCTGTAGGAAGAAAATCAACTCATTTGAGATATGGTGCTGGAGGAGAGTGCTGAGGATATTGTGGACACCCAAAAATACAAACAAATGATCCTTGAACAGATCAGGCTGAAGTCTCCATAGAAGTCAAGATGTTCCAATTGAGGCTGTTGTACTTTGGCTGCATCTTGAGAAGGAATGAGTCATTGCTCATTAGAAAAGATAATAATGCTAGAAAAGGTAGAAGGTAGCAAAAATGAAAAAGAGGGGAAAAAGAAAGGGAAAAAAAAAAAGAAAAAAAGAGGAAGACTACACAGCAAATGGATAGACTCAATCAAGGAGGACATGAGCCTGACTTTGCTGGGACTGGGCAGAGCAGTGAAGGATAGCGGGTCTTGGAGATGTCTCATCCACAAGGTCACCATGAGTTAATATGACTCAACAACAAAAACTCATTGTCTTCCATTTTTGTTAGACTGCTGCTCCTATCAGCTGTAGCCTGCATAGCCAAAGGTGAAATGGGAGAAGGCAGATAAGAGAAGGATGGCATAGAGATAGAGAAAAGTTGTAATATAGATAGAACAGTCAACTGGGGGAAGAACTGAATAAAGATTTGGGGAGCTATGAATGATTAAATAGTTCAGGGATTAATGTGTGATCTAATTGTGTATTAATAATCTTCTACTTGTTTATTCATACTGGCCTAAAATACCCTAAAGGCAACAGAACCTTTCTGATCCTGGAAGCTAAGCAGGATCAGCCATGGTTAGTTAGTACTTGGATGGGAAACCACCAATGAAGACCAGATGTAGTAGGCTGTATTTCAGAGGAAGGAACTGGCAAAACCACCTCTGAGTATTTCTTGCCTAAGAAAATCCTTTGAAATTCATGGGGTCACCATAAGTTGACAGATGACTTGTAGGCACACACAACACATTTATTCTTTTTTATAGCTGTGTCTGGTTATTCCTGTTAAGTTTAGATAGAAAGTCTGGTCATACATTATATTTTTATAATAAATACACCACTCTCCTCCATTCAGTTCTCCTGTACAGAAGGCAAAATTTGATAGTATTGACCATGGTATCCTTCTGGGCTGCCTCTCTGTGATGGGGCTCGGAGGCACTGTTATGCAGTGGTTCCAGTCTGTCTTAGAACAGCGAATGTAGAAAGTAGTGCTGGGAGATTCTTGTTTGACTGTGGAGTCCCACAAGGTTCTGTTTTGTCCCCCATGCAAATTAACATCTATATGGAACTGCTGGGAGTGGTCATGTAGAGTTCTGAGATGTGGTGTCACCAGTATGCGGATGAAGCCCAACTCTGTTTCTCCTTTCCATCTGATTCCAAGGAAGCTGTCTCAGTACAGTGCTTAAGTGCACTGATAAGCAGAATAGAAATGTACTTGCTATTGCTACTGAACCAATGTCTCTTGTCAGTTATGGACTGGATGAGGGCAAACAAATTGAAGCTTAATCCAGACAAGACAGAGGTGCTACTTGTCAGTCAAAAAGCAGATCATGGAAAAGGGACTCTGCTTTTGCTGGATGGGGTTATACCCCCACTAAAATCTCAGGCTTGCAGCTTATATATTTTCCTGGACGCAACTCTGAGCCTGGATGCCAAGGTTTCAGCAGCTGGGCATTTGCACAGCTAAAACTAGTGCACCAGCCTCACTCATTCCTTGAGATGTCAGATTTGGCCACAGTGACACATGCCTTGATTACATTCCTTTTGGACTACTGTAACATACTTTAAGTGGGGCTGCTTTTGGAAGCTGTTTGGAAACTAGAGTGGCTTCAAAATGTGGCAACCAGAATGTTGATTGAGGCCAGTTATGGGGAACATATCCTTCTTGAAATAGCTTCATTGGCTACTGGTTTGTTCCAAGAATAATTCAAAGTGCTGGTCATAACCAGCTGGACCTCATCCCCTTCCCACCACCTCAAAGTGCTGGTCATAACCATAGGTGCTGGACCTCATCCCCTTCCCACCACCTTCCCCTTTTCCTTTTGTGTTCTCTCTTTTAGATTGTAAGCCTGAGGGCAGGGATCAGTCTAATTAAAAGATTGTATGTACAGCACTGTGTAAATTTACAGCGCTATATAAATAAAATAAATAATAAAATAATAATAACCCTACATGGCTTGTGTTCAGCCTGTCAGAAGGACCATATCTCCCCATGCAAACCTGTCAGAGCCTTAAGATCTTCAGGAGAAGGCTTTCTCTCAGTCTTGCCACCAACACAGACTTAGGAGTTTATCACATTGGAGGAATTTCTCTCAATTTCGAAAGAAATGGAAGTGAGGCCAGTTCGGAATTTAGTAAATTCGCTAGTTTCAGAGTTTACTTGATTGTGTATTGACACTGCATTGTGTTCAGAACTGCCCGAAATTGCCTCCCAATGCCTGAAATTGCATGTGATAGTTTCTCACAAAATCACACAAAACCCCATGATTGCATTTGGAAGGACTTCCCTTTGCCCGAAAATGTGTGTGATCAGCTTTCATGCAATCACGCGAAACCCCAGGATTGCATTCAGATTGGCATTGGATTATACTTCCAATTCCCTTCGTGTGATAAACTCCATACTTGTTGAGAACATGAGAGAGAGACTTCTTGGTGGCTGCTCTCACCCTCTGGAATGTTCTTTCATGTGAGGCTAGGCTGGCCCACTCCCTCTTTTTTCTTTTGCTGGTAGGCAAATATATAATTTATTCAAGCACATTTTTAATATATAATAGTTATCAGGGAGGCTTTTATATGGGGTGTATATTCTTTTTGTGTTTTTTATTTTTGTATGTTTAATTCAATTTTATACTGTTTTAGCAAGATGATTTTAATTGTTTTTATATTTTTATGATAAACTTTTAAACTTATTTTTATCTGTGGAGCCACCTTGGGTCCCTTTCTTGGAGAAAGGCAGCATCTAAATGACATAAATACATACATACATACATACATACATACATAACCCCTCCCCCTCCCAATTTTCCCTTCCTCTAATATAGTACTGTGAGCTTTCAGATATTAAAATAGATAGTTGTGACCTCAGCATGTTGGATAGCAGTGTTGTGGTTGCGGCCCAAAAGCTTTATTCATTTCCCTCTGCCGTAGCAGTTGGATTCTTAAAATGCAAATGTTGCTTGGCATACAAGATGCTCTCTTTCTTCCGGCTTATTTTTCCTCTACCAGATGTTTTCAGGCATTTTTTGTTGTTTTTAAACTAATTCTATTCATGTTTTAAAAATTTATGAAAGCACTAATAAAAATGTCAAAGTGGTAAAAATGTTAGCTTTTGCTCTGCTTTGATTAAATTTTGCAAACTGTTTTTGAATATTAAAGAGCAATTTTTTTATCCTCTCTTCTCTCCACAAGTGATTTGAGAGACTCCATCCTTGGCTATCATTCAGTAGGCTCATTTGCACTCCAGAGCCTTAGCATCATGCTTCTCTATTAAATAACATAGACAAATTATCCTTTAAAGACACAAGCAAATTGTCACTTCTCTTACATTAAACTCAGGAGGGGGTGGAGTGGGGAGGAAAGAGACAAAGGATTTTATCATTTTTATTCCTTGGATGTTTTTTTAAATTTCATTTGTATATTTTAATAATTGGCAGATCCATTGCAACGGGGTTTGGTTAAGCCTTTTTAAAAAAATTAACAGGGCTATGTAATTTTTAAAATTTTTATTATTCAAATAGTTGGAAATTGGATGTGCTCTTTTCTACTATCAATATAAATTCACCATAGAAAATAGCCGTGGTATACTGTGTACAGGGTTAGTTACGCGAGTAGGCAGAGTTTCATGTTTGTCTTGAATTACTATGCAAGAATAATCCAACATACTGTATCATCAGTTCTAGATGTGGGTGTATGGATTTCAGTGTGCAGTATTGTGACACAGCATCATGACATGTGAGCAACAATTCATTTACCTGTCATGTAATATGTACATTTTCCTCCATTTTCCATCAGTCTATTCTTAGAGTGTAAGTCTTTTGGAAAGAGGCTTCTCAAGGCTGTTTTCTGTAAGGATCCATATAATAGATGCCACTATATAAGTTAATAATTATAATAAAATTGATTTGAGTACTTTGCAATATTAATACTTTAATATGCATTCTTTATCTTCATTCAATTCCTTTATACATATCACTTGTATTAACAACTTTACTTCTGTGGCCAAAATGACTTAAAAATTCAAGCAGCATAAAAATAAAACTAAAAGTGAAATTCTAAAGAGTGTTTAGGTTCTAAAAATATGCCCTAGAATAGGAATGCACTTCTAATCTTCTTCATCTATACTTGTCATTTCTGTATGAACACTGAAGATGATACGCAGTATTTCTACACTCTGTTCGGATTCCCCCCCCCCCACATCTGGTTCAGGGGATTCCTTTAGCGTGAAGGAACCAATTTTGGAGATTGATAAACCTGCAGGAGGGAAGGGGAATCTGATTTGTGCTCATGGTAGCTGTCCTGCTGGTGGATGCGCATAATTAGATACAATCCTGAGGTCTTTAATGATCTTTTTGGCTTGAATATATTCAGCACAGTCTTAAGTCAGAGTCTTAAGTCAGTTCTGCCTGTGCAGGAGTCTGTGATTGTCACTGATTTTCTGTTTTCAGTTTCAGTGTCGTGGAACCTCCTGGGGACTTGTTGAGAAGGAGAGAGCAGAAAGGCTCCCTTCTCTGAACAGAACTTGTTGTTCTTTGGGTACAAGCCTTTTTCTCATCCTGACTGGTGCTGTTTGTTCATATAGTTGGAGATTATCATTTAAGTAATGTGCATGTTTTTTAAAAGATGGGTTAATATCTTATTTTCTTATTGTAGGAGATCATTGAGTTCCCCATCCTGAAGTTAAATGGCAGGACAATGGAGATTGAATCCACCTTCCACATGTATGTGCAGCCAGTTGTCCATCCACAGCTTACACCTTTCTGCACAGAGGTAAAGCACTTCATCTTCCTGTAGTTGAATATTTTAGAATGGGTTCTACTGGGGCAGACTGCAATTCAGCCAGTTGCTCCTAGTTTCTCATAATGGTTGTTGAAAGCCTGCTATTTGCTTTAATTAGTACACTACAACAGTGCTAGTCAAAGTGGTGTTTCACAGGCCAATGACAATCCATAAGACTTCTGCTGCCAGTTTGCAGTGAATTACCAAGAAACTCTGTGAACGTGATAATGTGGCACAAATGTGGTTCCAGGCCCTGACTCATTGGGGGAAAAAGTTGCTCTGCCAAATTAAATAGCCTGAGAAGCATTGCACTAGAATGAATTTGTTAGTTGTTGGGAACGGATAGAAGTTCATTAGTTTTGGCTTAAAATAATTGTCTAGTACATGGAGATCACGGAGAAGTGGAGGGAACTGTAAGGTTGTTTTTTTTTAAACTAAGCTTAGCAAAAGCTTAGAAATAAATTCCAGTTTTCAGCAGGATAGGACTTGTACCTTGCACAGTCATAGGCAAACATCATACACCTCTCACAATTCCTCAGCATGTTATTTCTGGTTCCCTCCATGCTTCCCTTTCAACTTCCTATGGAAAACATGTCAGTACAGTAAAGAAATTACCCATTGTTAAATGTGAAATCTCCATATATTGATGTGCTCTTGTAGTCTGTTGCTAGGATTTGGATTTCTTCTGTCCAGACTTAAGGTAACTCTCAATATCCATAACACTAGTGATGAGGCCATTGTGGAAATGTACCTTTGGTACACAATCTTCTCCTCAGCAACTAAAGTTGGTATCAAAATATGGAATTGCCCAACAGTGATACAGCTTCCTCTTTTCTCCTTTTCTTTCTTGGAACAGTTTTCCAAACCATTAGCTAAGGAAGTATTAGATTGTAAGACTGAGATTGTAAGCTCTTAGATTGTAAGCCGGAGGGCAGGGAACTGTCTAATTACAAATTGTGTATTCAGCATTGTGTAAATTTACAGCGCTATACAAATAAAGGTTAATAATAAGTATTAAACAAAAATAAAACCCCAAACAAACAAACACACAAAAAAACAGTTGAGAAAAATAACATGCATGGTATTTCGAGGGGATGCCCTTCCAGATCAAATGGCCTGCATGACAAATGGGAGAAAAGATAAGGGAAGAAGGGAAGATTTTATCGAGAGGCTGTATATCTGTGATTCAGAGGAGTGTATATAGGGGAAGAAGCATGCTGGAAGAAAATCTCACCTGGTCCTGTTTCATCTGATGTTTTATAGTGATTTTAGTGGATAATTCCAAGTACTCTAATTGGAATTGATCAACCCTTGTCCAAAACACACTGCAGAAATAATCCAGTTTGGGAATGCTTTAACTGCCCAGGCTCAATGCTATGGAATTCTGGGAACTGTAATTTTGTGAGACATTTAGCCTTCTCTGTCAGAGAGCTCTGGCAGTAGAATTATTTATTTATTTATTTTACATATTTAGCCTGCCCTTTCCCCAAATGTAGCACTCAGGGTGGCTCATAACATTAAAAAACAGTACAATTAAAAGCATACAAAAATACAGAAAAAACTACAATTCCCAGGATTCCTTAGCACTAAGACAGGACAGTTCTTTGGAGGTCTTTAAACAGAGGCTGAATGGCCATCTGTCAGGGATACTTTGATTGAGAGTTCTTGCATTGCAGGGGGTTGAACTGGATGGCCCTTGTGGTCTCTTCCAACTCTATGATTCTATGATTCTATGATCTCAAACTGCATTATGTCTACAGTGTGTTTTGGACCCCCTGCAAACCTGAGCTTAACAGGAGGAGTCAAAATAATGTTATAACTAACATGTTCACTTGACTGGTTCAAACATAATACCAAACTAATAATTTGGCATAATGGTTGAGCCCTGGGCTCTTCTTCCATTCACATCTGACAGGCTCTTTTCTTCTATCATGGTTTTTTTTTTTTTTAAAAAAATCTCATTTGACTAATAATAAAATGTGGTTTGGCTCAAACAAAGAAAGGAGGGAATTAATTAAATACATGGAAAGGGAAGGGGAGGCAGGGAGTGTGTAAGAACAAGATCCAGTCAGGTTCACTTGTGTTGTTGGATCTGAACCTCTAGTCAGGAACTTTGAGTTAATCACATAAGACGTGTGTTCTATGCTCTCTCAGGTTTTTTTTAAAGGGGTGAATGTTTGCCTAACACAATTGAGGTTTTAAGCAAATATTACTGTTTTTAACATCTCTTTGGTGTTGGGATTCTAATAACTAAGTTACTTTCTGGAAGAAGTAAAACATAAATAGAAGAAGAATTTAAATAGGGCTGCATATTAGGGGCACTGCTTATGACTATGAGTTGAGAAAGCCATTCCTTTAGTTCATATTTTAAAGGCATGTATGTTGTATCTTATGAAAGCTGAAAAATGCTGATAGAAATAAAAAGATTCTCTGTAGTGAGAATGATACTATGGATAGGAGGTATGGTGCTTGGGTAGTCTAACAGTCCCTCATTCTGTGTCCCTCTGGACGTGCTCTGCATGCCCCTTGCCATCCCTTATTATAAGCTTCTGTCTAAGTAGCCGTTAATAGTAACCCCCTCTCTATTCATACATCTCTAAAAGATTTGGTTTTGCTAAACGCTGAATAAAGGCTTTGTTTCTCCTTCTCTCCTTATAAATGGTGAACCTTATAGTTTCCTTTGTCTGCACAGAAAGGCCATGTCCGATTATCTGATGGTATGCCACAGACAAGTACTTATGTAATCAGCAAACTGTCTTGGACTAGAAATATGATGGTGTAGTAGATAAACTCCAGAGAAAAATCCATGCTGTTGACATTGTCCTGAAGCTTGTCTGATGTGCTGCCCTCTTTTTTCTTTGCCATTCCCACTAGGGAAAGCTGCTGCAGTAAATTGACTAATTATATACATTTATTTGCTTTTCTGTATAGATATCTAGGAAATACATTTTCCTAGTTTACTTGAGCCAAAAGAAATCTGTTCTGATATGAAGTGTGATGCTAGGGTGATGCTAGTTCTCTCTTACATGATTTGTTTTATTACACAAAGCTAGAAGTACTTTGTCCATGGTGGGAGCTGGGAGACATTGGGATCCTAGGAGAGAACCTGATGCAGTATTCTTTTTTCCTCATCATATAACACTGTACTTCCATAGTGGCCTGTGGATAAAGAGTTTCAAACTCACTTTATATTGAATGCATTCAGTGTTAGGTGCTCCTATCTCTGCAAATGTGGAGGGAGAAGTGTACATTCATTGGGGGTAGAAACCTCAAAGACCTAAGCTCCAGTCTCTTGGCTGCCTCTTTAGAATACCCGCATTATCGCTAAAATTTGATATGCTCAAATCTAGGAAACATATCCAGGATAGCTCTGTTTGCCATTTAGCAAAATACAACAACATTCATTTTATAATTTTTAATACCTTAGACGATAGTGGAGCCTGCTCAACTTTGAAAGCTTGCATAATGTATTTTGTAAATTTTTGGTTGGCCCAATAAAGGTATTGTTTTGTGAATATTTGGAAGGTTAGCTGAAGACTCATTTGCATCAAGTCACAAAGTCCCCCCTCCCCCCCCCCAAAAGGATATAAAATTTGTGAAAATGAATGGAATAGAATTTGGGAGCAAAGACATTTGAAAAACTTATCGATACGAATTAAGGAAAATTATTATAAACTGTTTTGGAAATGGTATTTAACACCAATGATAATATAAAAAATATAAATAAAAATAACTCAAAATATTGTTGGAGAGGTTGTAATGAAGTAGGATTGTATATACATATATGGTGGCAATGTAAATATGTTCAAAATTTTTGGGAAATAGTAATATTAGAAATAGAAAATATTATGAATATAAAAATAGATAGAAAACCAAATACAGTATTATTATCATTATATAATGGATTAGAATGGAAAAAAGAAGAGGAAAACCTTTTAACAAATTTATTTACGGCTGTGAGATAAATTATAGCAATAAATTGGAAAACAAAAATAAATGTAGAATTGGAAGATTGGTATAAAGAAGTTTGGAAATTAGCAATCAATGAAAAAATTAACATGTAAATTGAAGGTAAAGAAAGGATTATGGAAAAATGATTTTGATGAAAATTGGAAAATTTTTTTTATTGAAAATGTTCTAGTAAAAGAAGATGGGAAATTACTTCCATGGGATGAAGTAAAATTTTGGATGGAGTATAAAGATGGGAATGACTCTGGGGGAGGGGTGCACTGAGGTGATATTTGGTATAAAAATAAGCAAAATGTTAAAGTATATATACATGTATGAAAAGAATGTTACAATTTGTTTTTATGTTATTTTTGTAAAAATTCAAAATACTAAATAAAATTAAAAGGTTTCCCAATAATGGTCATCAGACTTGTGTCTAAATATATACCATCTGACCATCCTAAAGGGAAGATTAAGAAATAAAATATAATAATAATAATAATAATAATAATAATAATAAATTTTATTTCTAGACCGCCCCTCTGCAAAGCAACCCAATATTGGAACAGAATTGTAATGATATGTTACTTTTTGTGTGACTTGATGACCAATAGTCCGTTATTAATTTAAGAAGTAGTATTGATAACCCTTAAGGCAGTTCCCAACCTTTTCAATGCTCCACATCCCTAGGAAATGTTTAATAAAAGTTTGCACCCCCTGCAAAAGTAATATCACATTTAAAGACAAAGAAGTGTATTTCAATTTATCACAAATTGAATTGCAAACAATACCGATGGTGAACAAATTGAACTTTAAAAGCTCATCTAAATTGAGCAATAGAGTCTAATTTATTCAGAAAAAAAGAGTGATGGCTTGTGAGTCATCACTCAAGGACAGAAACTCCACTTTGTTGCATCCCCTGGGAGTGTACATTTTCCAGGTTGGGAACCCGTGCCTTCAGGTATTGGGTAGCTGTTTTCCATTGATACAACAGCAAATAAAGCATTTCCTATCCCCATGTATCATTTATTTTAATTTGTCTTTGTGTGATGGCTGGCCACTTATTTCCTCTCAGGTGGAATATGAAAATATCCTGTTTCTCTTCCCCTCCCTGCACTCCAGCCCATATGAAACGAAAACTTCATGTCAAGAATTTTAATTTGAACCTGGTATGACCCATATTTGTTTGGGTTACATTGATTACAATAAGTTTGAATTGCATTGCTTACAACAAAAATAAGGGTTTGCTAAAATTCTAGTGCAGAAATGGTATGAGTGGGCTAGAAGTCAGCCACCGGGCACATGTAAAGGCACCTTTTCTTTCTGTCCTGAGCTATCCCCCTCAAATCAATATAATGGTGCAGTTTTGACAATTGCATCTCAGTTTAATAAGCCAAGGTATACGGAAGCCTTTTGTCCTTGCAATGCCTGTTTCCTGTTTGGTGAGCTGTTATAAACCAGAAAATTTTCAACTAGCCAGTTTCTCATTAGATCCAGACAGGAAACTATGGATACAATGAGTAACTGGTTAACAGGGGATGGGGCTGTATGACTGTTTCAGATCTTGACTTATTTAGCTAAATTACGTTCATCTGAGGTCAAAGTGTAGTTTCCATGTAACAGTTATATTGTAACTGGGCATCCATGGAAAGTTTGAAGCCTCTTGAGGTCCTCTTCTTGGGACCATGATGGTTGATAAAGGTCCTTTACCAATTTCTTGCTTAAACTTGTTTTCAGATTATAGTTTTTTCAATATGGAATGTATGTTTCACTTGTCCATTCAGCTTTCATTTACCCCTCCTCTTGAATATCTCTTCCCTCAGGTTGAAGTACTGACCAACACAGTAACCCATTAGATTTGAAATGTTGTTGGCAGAAGGAAATATCCTTCCTTTCTCTGCATGCACAAGAAAGGATTATTCCACTGATACACAAGTAGACTTGGATCCTAATCCATATAAGTAGCTAGCTAGCTTCTTTCCTTCCCTTCCCTTCCCTTCCCTTCCAGCCCACAAGTGCTCCCAAGGTGATGAACAAATAAAAAACAATTTAAAACAATATAAAGATAAAAACATGTTTAAAACTTAATAAAATACTCTTTTAAAATTCCTAAAAACAACCTTAGAATCCAATGTTGAAAGTTAAAAGAGTAGTTTCTCCCATGTGGAACAGCACTGTTTTGGATGCCCACCAGATACTTAAAAGAGATAGAGCCAGCCTAACTTTCTTGGGAAGAGAGTTCCACTGTTGAGGCAAGCCCTGTCAAGTGTACTCACTTCACAAGGTGTTGGGACATGAAACAAGGCTTGCTTTGAAGATCTCAAATTTCTGGCGGGCTTATATGGGAAGATGCAGTCTTTCAGATATCTTGGTTCCAATTTATCCATTTAGGACATCAGTTTTTAACTGTGGTTCGCAGATCCCTGGGAGCGATGGTGTCTTTACATGGGGTCTATGAAAGTGTGAAGAAAGATGTTATGCTTGGGGTGGTAGTACTAAGGCAGTGACAGGCTGCTATGGGAAGACAGAGAAGTCAAAGGAGAATACTACTAAAGATCAAAACATGAGGTGAATGTCCCAGTGCAAAAGGGCAGCTTGTGAGTATCATCCCTGCCCTTTTTTCAACGACTGCTTGGCTGCAGTGGAAAGTGCAGAACTCAGAAACCCTCTCACTCACTAAGCACCAGGCACTCAGAGAGGAAATTCCCACAAGGCACCTTTGCTACTGTAATTTTTCTCCCAGACCAATGAAGGAAAGGGATGGTGGTGGTTGAGTGCAAACTACTATGTGCCTATGTTGGGGAGGCTTCTTAATGGATCTGGCTAGTTTCCTCTCTGTCCCAGAGGTGGTGGTTGAGACTATGGGAAGCAGGTCAGCTCCAAGGAAAGCTGCTTTGACCAGGGCAGGAAGGGAGGGTAGCCTTTTGCTGATGTCCTTCTCACTGTAAAGAAGAGTGTGGTGGGTTCCTAGAGACCAAGCTGCCTGTGACACGGACACTTTGCTTTCCAGCCCCCACAGGGGTATCTACTTGAACCTGATCTGTGCCTCTCCTCTCTCTGGTCAGCTGATACCAGAGATTGGGGGTGCCTGGCGCATTTGGTATTTTGTTTTTTTATCCATGTGTAAGCCTCACTACACACAAGGCAGCTTTGTCCTGGGTGAAGGGACCAGGGTTGCTTCTTTCCAGCCTGGCCTGGCCATTAAGTCGTATCAGCCCAAAGGCCCAGGGATTAATGGAGAAGTGGCCTTTGCTCCCTCCCTCCCTCCCTCCCTCTGTCCCTCCCTCTTTTCCAGGAGAAGTGGAGTGGGGGCTTCACAGTTGAGGAGGTTGTGTGGAGCTGCAAAACTTCTTCCCTGCCCACCTAACTACAAGGAATCATCCAGGCCTCAGAATACAAGCTTCAGCATTTAAACCCAATATAACAATGCATGTAAGTGGAATGCAGCACCAGCCTTCCCATTAATTAATTAATAAATTATTATTATTATTATTATTATTATTATACACTCATAAAGAATCATTCCAATAAAGTAGTATAATAGGTATTTGTTTACTTATTTCTCCTTTTATTCCAAATTTGAAGACTCTTGATGAGCAATTTACATAAATATGCAATGCACTTTAAGGTCTTGGTGGTCCAGAGCAAGAAAATATATTTACAGGGGGTCCTTGGTAAATAAAAGTTTAAGAATAATTGATTTTGGGCTTTGGAGGTCAACACAAGTAGCTTGAATTGATCTTGGAAGCAAATTGAAAGCTGGTGTAGTTCTTACAGGATCAGTGCTGTATAGTCTCTAAAATGTACACATGACACCAGTCTAGCTGCTGTATTTTGCACTAGCTGCAGCTTCTAAGCACCTTTCAGGGGCAGCTCCATGTAGATTGGAGTTTAATCTTTTTTCCTTCCCAGTTACAGTGTTATCCAGGCACAGAAACACAAGTGTGGAAACTAGCATGCTGTGCTGTGTCATGTTTTCTATCTGTTATTACTTAGTATGTGTTTAAGATCAGCAGTGTTACTTTGGAGATCAATTTTTTTTTAAAGTATGCTTCTGTTAAAAAAATAGTTTATACAGATGAGTAAATTAGATTAAAAATATGGCAGAATAGAACAACTCTATAGTAATACACAATGTTAATACATATAGTAAATAAAATAAAATAGAGTCATTTTTGAGAATTTATAAACAGTCTAGGCATATGCCTGATGAGGATTTTACACTTTAGTCACTTCTGGCACAGCCAGTCACAAAAATAAAGGACGCAATGAGGTGATTTTCTCAGCAATGTGCACTTAGAGACCAATGATGACACTGACAAAATTTCATCAATATGCCATAATAACTTCCAGGTGATAATTATTACTTTACAAACCCTCCTCATAAGGTGCAATCTGCAGACTTCTACAATATCAGGTATTCGGAGGGCCATGATACACTGGGAAAAATGTATACATCTAGATAGTGACTACATAGAGATAAGTTAACAACTACAAATCAAAACAAACTGTCAATTAAAAAAAAAAGGTGATCATTAAAACTTTGGATACCCCGTTGTACATAATCATTGTGTATTGGAAAAGTAGTGTCAATAATGAGCTGTACACTTGAAAGTAGAAAGAGCACTAAGGTTTGGGTTGCCATATCCCACTTTCTCAAATGTGGACATCTAATTTACCTATTATGACAATTATTCCAATTATGTAGATCACTCTAATTTACATTCTAATTGTAAAAATTCAGTAATGCATTAATTGTTGCATTTTTTCTTCCACTATGTTTCAACCTTCATATAATTTTTATAGTTACAACTGGTCTGGGAGAATGAATACAGAGTAATGTTTAAAGTGCTGGGCTTTGGAGAAGGAGACTCAAATTCAAAACTCTGCTTGGACATGGGATTTACTGTGTGACCAAAGGCCATCACCTCTTAGCAAACCTGGTTTACAGGCCCTTTGCCTCTTACAGCCTGCCACTTTTATCATTATCAGAGTTTCCCCCTGAAGTCTTATTTTTATTTTATTTTCAAATATATATTTTTATTTAAAATTTTCTAGATATTAAAAAAACACCAATATCAATATATAGAACAGAAGAAAACCAGAAGAAAGAGAAGAAAGTAGATATAAATAGAAAAAGAGGAAAAAGAAAAGAATTGAAATTGACTTCCAATTTTTCTTCGACTGTTGTTAAACTAAACTGTAAGATCCATTAATACTGTCATGCAATAAATCATCAAACCATCTCTATGAGGTACAGTTGTTAATAATCAAAATAAAATTTTATACAGTCTTAAATTTATTCTCAACAGAAAGTCAGTCAAGTATTAATATAAATTTATTAATAAGTATTAGTAATCTTTACAATCTACTACTGTTAATCCTTCCCTAAGTCAAACAAAGCCAAATTATATCATCTTGCCTCTCAGACATTAATACCTCTTTAAACCCATCAAATTCTCCCCTCTTAATTTCCCATTTAACATTAATCTGCTACTGGCTGTGTTTCCCAACCATCCACAGTGGTTTATTCCTATGAAGTAAAGTCTATAGGTAGCCTCACAACATATTTGTTCCCAGTTGTATTAAACTGAAAGGAATAAGTGTGGTTAAGTAAGACTGTTGCATAACTTACAGTAAGTGAATAAATGGGTGCATAGCAGAAGAGTAGTACAAATGCAAGGTTGACTGCACTTAATTCTCAGAGTTAATTGTTATTACCTAGGTACTGCCATTTGGTTAGTTAGTAGGCTCCAGCTTCTCTTACACAGGAAAGATACTTTCTGAATAGATTTAGTTAGAGAAAGGAATTAATGCAGAAGAATAAAGAGTGTTACTACAATGTAATAATGTAGAGAAATAGAAGCTGACAAGAAAAGGAAGGACAAAGAGACCTCTTCCACAAGATCCAAGAAATCAAAGAGAAATGTAAACCACAGGTAAGGACTAATTAATTATTAATTTAGGGTATTTATACCCCGCTCTTTATGATCAGAAAAGGAACATAATACACGGTCATGATGAAATAAAAAAATAAAACATTGGAGACAATATACAGAAGAACTATATAAAAATATGAATGATCAAAAGATACATGGGGGTATGAAGATGAACCCCAGGTTTTGGAAAGCAAAATGAAACGTACTAAAAGCAGTTGCGAATAATAAATCACCAGGAACAGATGACATTCCAACAGAATTGCTACAATTCACAGAGACAAAACTCATTTGCTAACAAATATGCAAAATGAAACAGTGGCATTGCAGTAATTTCCCATGCAAGCAAAGTCATTCTCAAGATTTTGCAGAAAAGACTCCAACCATATATACAGCGAGAAATTCCAGAGGTGCAAGCTGGATTCATAAAAGGAAGAGGCACTAGGAATCACATTGCAAACATATGTTGAATAATGGAGCGCACCTGGAAATTCCAGAAGAAAATCTGCATGTGCTTTATTGACAACAGCAAAGCCTTTGACTGCATAGATTGTGAAACGGTATGGCTTGCTCTTAAGAAGAATGGGAGTGCTCCAACATTGAATCGTCTTGATGAATAACCTATATTCAGGGAAAGAGGCTGCTGTTAAAATATGGAGAAACAGAATGGTTCCCAGTTGGAAAAAGGGTAAGGCAAGGTTGTGTATTATTACCCTGTTTGTTCAACCTATACGCATAAAATGTTGTTCACACAGTCAGAAGCAGGAGGAGTAAAGATCAGGGAAAGGAACATTAACAGCCTAAGATACACAAGCAACACAATAATTCTAGCAAGTAACCAACAAGGACTTGGAACAATTACTGAAGAAGGTCAAAGAGGAAAGCACCAAGATAGGCTTAAGGCTGAACATTAATGGGCTGTACATGGGGCTGCCAATGAAAAGTATTCATTAAGATAACAAAATACACTTGGCCCTCCACATTTGCAGCTTTGACTTTTGTGGATTTGATTATTTGTGGATTTGATTAATATACTCTCTAGGAATCTCTCCTGAAGGAGTCTCAGTGAAGAGGCAAGGAGAGGTGGGAAAAGACTCCATCTAATCCCCTCCTAGGCACATCTCAACTGCAGCACAGACCATCTCAGCCCCCCCCCCCCGCCTTCCAGAGAGAAGAGAGGAGAAAACAGAGAGGTCGGACAAGGAAAATCAAACAAGGACCAGAAGACAGACAAGAGATAAATAAAGATATGAGGGGGAAAGGAAAAGGAGAGAGGAGAAGGATCAATTCAACAATAATGAGGGGAGGGAGAATGATACAGGAAAACAACTACTGGGCAGCGGCAGTAGTGGCGAGTGTCACTAAAGTAAAGAACACCAATGACATCATAGCTAACCCTTGTTAGCACTGTGCACAGGGAGGTGTAGGTGTTTCTTCTTGTGTAAGGCCCCCCCCCCCCCAACCTAGAAAACCCTATGAGGAGACATCAAAAAGTATCACATAGGCAGGACAAGAGCACTAACTGAGAGATAAATAAAAACTAAAAGAAAAAAACACTTGCAAGAGCATCTAAGGGCAGTCATAAATGAGGAAGCAAGCAGTAAACACTCTTGGAAAGACAAACCCCATCAGAAACAGCATCGCACACAAAATAGGGACATGGAATGTGAGAAGCATGAGCCAAAGGAAGCTAGACATATTGAAAATGGAAATGCAACACATGAACATAGCAGTACTGAGGGTGAGTTAGTTAAAATGGACAGGAATGGGCCACTTTGAAGCAGACATCTACACAGTGTTCTACTCAGGGAATGAAAAGACAAGAAACGGGGTGGCTTTCATACTAAGAAAAGATGTTGCAAAAGCAGTCAGAGAATACAATGCAAAATCAGACCAAATCATGTCAATAAGGCTCCATGGGAAATCTATGAATATCACCAAAATTCAAGTACAGTGTGCCCGCATCATACGCGGGCGCACATTATGAGGCTTCCAGCATATGATGGAAGCTGGAAGCTGCACTGGAAAAAACCCGCCACCGAAGTAGTGTGTCGCGTTCCCGTGGCGCTTGCCCCGCCCTGCATCATGGGCATGAGCCCCATTACTTCTAATGGGGCTTGAGCATACATGTTTTTTCCTTTGGGGGGGGGGGTTGAACACATCCTCCTCATTAGGGAAGGGCCCACTGTATATGCACCAACCAATGAGGCAGAACAAGAAGAAATTGATAGATTTTATGATGGAGTACAGGAGGAAACTGACAGACCAACGCAGGATGTCAAGCTGATAATTGGAGATTGGAAAGCAAAAGTTGGAAGTAATGAAGAATAAAAACCAGTAGGCAGATTTGGACTAGGCAAAAGAAATGAAGCAGGTGAGCATCTGATAGATTTTTGTGAAGCCAACAACCTGTTCATTGAAAATGCATTTTTCATACAATCAGAGAAAAGGTTGTACACATGGACATCACCAGATGGCCAATACAAAAACCAAATAGATTACATAATTGAAAGTAAAATATGGCGAAGCTCCAAACTGGTAGCCAAGACTAGACCAGGCACTGATTGTGGCACAGATTACGAACTACTCATTTCAAAAATAAAAGTAAAACTCAAAAAGAGAACAAAATCAGCCATCATACCAAAATATGATTTAAACAACATTTCCACAGAATTCATATGGAACAGATTTGCAGTACTAAGAAAATACATCATGATCCGGACTCTTCCAACAGATAAAAGAAAAGTTAAGAAACCATGGATGAAAGTGACAAATAAAATGCTCCAAGCAATAAAGGAAAGAAAAGAAACAAAACAAAAAGGAGATAGGAATAAACTAAGAACCATGAATGTAGCAGTACAGTCTTCCCTCTGTATTCACAGCTTTGGAACTCACGGTTTTGACCATTTGTGAGGGCAAGGCCTCTACATGCACATGCACATGCACTCCCCCTCCTCTCCATCCCCTCCATGCCGCTCTGTAACTAGCCCAGCTGAGTCAGCTACAAGGTGACAGCGAGAGGAAATAGAGGGAAGCTCTTTTTTTCTTTTTCTTTCTCCAAGGCTCTCCAGGACAACAGGGTACAGAGGAAGAGAGAACTCCCTTCCACCAGCCCATATGTGTATAAGGGGGAGGCTTTTCCCAAGGCTTTCCAGGGCAGCAGTGGCCAGAGGAAGGGAGAACGAGTCCCCCACCTTCTGATGTTTCAGAGAGCTGACAGGCATAAGAAGTGACACAAGTCCAAGGAAACCGCCATGGCCGTGGTGACAGCGACAGCCCAACTCGACTCCGCTATGGCTTTCCTCAGACCTGCTTCGATGTTGACTATTGCCCTCTCTGCCGCGGTCCTGGTCCCAGTTTCAGACTTGGCACCAGAGGCTCTTGACTATGGTGTTGCAGACACTCTCGACACCGTCTCAGCTTGTGTCTACTTTGACGTCGACGGTCTTCCCTATCCTCCCACTATCAGCGACAGTCCTCCAGGATATTTTGCCCCCCCCCCGGCGAGGATTTACCAGCTGAAGTTTCCGCCTCCTCCATCCCCCCCAACAGAGGTCACCTCGGAGGTTTCTGGAGCCATTTGAGGAGCGCTTCTTTGACTCACCACTTTCATCGGCTTCCTTCCTCGCTCGGCACCAAGCTGAGGATTTCTGGAGAGAACGGCACCCTTCTTACCGTTCCTACTCCCCTTTTTATAGAGTCCACCACTACTACAGGGATCCACACTTCGACTATTTCTGTTGACAAAGGTCTCGATCCTGGTCCCTTGTGGAAGACTGCAGGGAATATAGAGCCATCTCACCTCCCCCCCCCTTACCACTGCTACGACGTCGAAACCACCGGATTCCTTGCCTATGTCGACAGCAGGTCCGACATCGATGTCGACCTTGATGCTGACACCAATAGCTTCAACTGTTCCTCTAACCCTCTGGACGTCAATGACTCTGGCAACCAGGTTAGTTACTGGAACATCTAGGAGAGAACACATAGCACCTGTGCTCAAATCTCTCCACTGGCTGTTGATTAGTTTCCGGGCACAGTACAAGGTGTTGGTTTTAACTTTTAAAGCCCTACATGGCTTAGGTCCATCTTATCTCAGGGACCGCCTCTTCCCGTATGAGCCCCCCCCCCCCTGCACGCTCTGATCCTCTGGGAGGAACCTGCTTCAGCCTATGAAAACTAGGCTGTCGCAGACCTCTCAGAGAGCTTTCTCTGCGACCGCTCCCAGACTGTGGAATGGCCTGCCAGTTGAGATCCGTCCGTCTTATTTCCACTCTTGATAGCTTTAAAAAAGCAGTAAAGACGGATCTCTTCAGGCAAGCCTTCCCAGAATAACTTTCCTGGCTCAAAAACTTCCCAGCTATAAGAAGATAATTGCCTACCCATCCCTCCCTGATGCCACTGCCTGTGTTTTCCTATAGTTGGTGCTATTGTTTTCAGCTTGTCTTGTTATTTTAACTCTATATTAGTTTAATTTAATTTTAAGGGGTGGGTGGGTTAGAGATTGGGTTGAGGGAGTGTTTTTAACTGTACCTGTTTTAAATCTGTTGTACGCCGCCCCGGTTGCTGAGCAGAGGAGCGGGTTAGAAATAAAACCTCCTCCTCCTCCTCCTCCTCCTCCTCCTCCTCCTCCTCCTCCTCCTCCTTCTTCTTCTTCTTCATGGTCCCGACGTTGACACCTCCTCTCCTACCAACAGTGCACCAGGACCTGTCTGCACCTGTGGCCTCTTTGACCCACTCCACGGAGGACTCAGCCTACGAACTGGAGGTCTCTCCAGGTTCGCCTACGCTGGTCGTGTCCTCCCTCAACGAGAAAATGGAGGATTCCATACCACACTCGCCCATCGAGGATGTTTTACGAGAACTGGCGCTGGATCACCTCGGACTCCTGGGTCTTCACCATCATCTGCCTGGGATATGCCATAGAGTTCTCAAGTATTCCACCAAGTGGTGTTTTCTGCTGTACTCCCTCTTCCTCTCCTCTCCTAGAGAAGATCTCCTCCCTCCTCGACAAAGGAGGCATCAGCAGATTCCAACCAGCTGCAGACTAGAAGCTATTTCTCTCGATACTTCATGGTACTGAAGAGAGGTGGTGGTCTTCGTCCTTGAGACACCTTGAGAGGTGTCAATTCGTTCATCGCGCCTCGCAAATTCAAGATGGTAACCCTGCACTCCATCCTTCCATTCCTGCATCGAGGGGACTGGTTCGCATCCATCAATCTGAAGGATGCCTATTTTCACATTGCCATCAGACCCCAACATTGGAGGTTCCTACGCAGTGTGGAGTTGAAGGCTTTCATGGCCGGCATCCATAGTTTTTTGTGGAGCTTTCGGGCTATGTGGTGAAGTAGTCCCTATAACTTTTTGTCCACACAGAAAGATAAAAACAAAAATTCAACAAATGCCATAAACAACAGCCAAAACCCGCACTGGACACATCACAGACTATCATCACCCTCACACAGCGACAACTTTCAGAAGAGGAGACATCCATCCTGGCCAAAGGAGGCAACTTTGCAGTAACCACCACCAGAATCCCAGTTGAAGACATAATTGCCCAGGTCGAATCTGCCCTCCACCACCTCCCAGAGGAGGAAGCAGAAGAGATAAGAGCGGAAACAGCAAGGATTCTGCGCAAGGCAAAACCACCTCCCAGCAACATAACCAAAAAAGAAAGAAAAGCCATCAAGGACCTCAATTTGGACCCAGAAATCATCATTCTCCCAGTAGACAAAGGCAATGCCACAGTAATCATGGAAACAGAACAGTACAAACAAAAAATCAAGGAACTCCTAGATCCTGCAATATACAAAAAACTGAAACAAGGCCCAACCAACAAAATCACCAAGAATACAAACACCCTGATAAAAAAACTCCTCAATTCTGCCAACCACAAAACAAAGTTTGTGCAAAGCCGAGGCTCTTCCACCAAGACTGTATGGACTTCCCAAGATCCACAAGGAGTCCATTCCACTCCGACCCATAGTAAGTGCCATTGGATCCCCACATATGACTTGGCCATGTTTCTGGCCAAGCAACTTCAAACCTATATAGGGCAAACCCCCCACTACATCAAAGACTCAGCTCACTTCATAGGAAAAATCAACAACCTTGAACCAAAACCCGGAGACATACTAATCAGCTTCGATGTGGTCTCCTTGTTCACCAAGGTCCCCATAATGGACACCATGACAATCATCTGGAAAATTTTTCCAGAAGACATCACAGCCCTGTTCGAACATTGTCTCACCACAAGCTATTTCCATTGGGACAATGGATTCTATGAGCAGAGAGATGGGGTAGCAATGGGGAGCTCTCTGAGCCCTGTGATAGCAAACTTTTACATGGAGCACTTTGAAAAACGAGCCCTGGAAACAGCACCGAAAAAGCCCACAACATGGTTCCGATATGTGGATGATACTTTCATCATTTGGAGCCATGGAGAAGAAGATCTGGCTGTATTTCTGAACCATTTGAACAACATCCACCCTAACGTCCAATTCACAATGGAAAAAGAAAAAGAAGGAACGCTACCATTCTTGGATGTCCTAATCATTCGCAAACCAAACCAATGCTTGGGCCACACAGTATACAGAAAACCTACACATAGGGACAGATACCTGCACAAGAACTCCAACCATCACCCAGGATAAAAAAGAAGCACAATAAAAACACTGGTAGACCGGGCAAAACGGATCTGTGAACCCCACTTCTTGGAAGATGAAACCCAGAAGACTCAAGACAAGCAACCACCCAAAGGGAAAATATTTTTACCATACATCAAAGGAGTCACAGACAGAATAGGGAAGTGGTGAAGAAACACAACCTTCAATGGTTTACAAACCGATGAGGAAAATCCAGCAAATGTTTCACTGAGCCAAGGACAAGAGAGACCCTCTCACAGCAGCTGGAGTCTACCGCATTCCATGCAGCTGTGGACAGATCTACATAGGGAACACCAAACGCAGTGTGTGGACAAGAATCAAGGAACATAAGAGACACTGCAGATTGGGTCAACCGGAAAAATCAGGAGTAGCAGAACATCCTGGGCATAAAATGCTGTTTGAAAGCACTGAAATTCTGGACCATGCCAACAACTACTATGTCAGAATGCACAGGGAGGCCATTGAAATCCATAAACACTTGGACAATTTCAACAGGAAAGAGGAACCCCTGAGAGTAAACAAAGCTTGACTACCACTCCTGAAGGACAGCAAGGTCAACCTATGCAAATGAGAAACAGCCTAAGGCCAGGGGATTCCCAGCAGACAATGAGCACCAGTTAGCAGACATTAATCCTTATTTGCATATCCTCCCACCCTGAGGACTGCCATTAGCAACAGAACAATACATTTGCAAATTACTCCTTCCTTCTCAGGGTCACACAGGATATCCAGGCTATCATTCTCTGAAGATGCCAGCCACAGATGCTGGCGAAACGTCAGAAAGGAACTCTTCTAGAACATGGCCACATAGCCCCAAAGCTCCACAAAAAACTATCCCTACGCAGTGGTCATCTCCCACCTTTGACTGCGAGGCATAAAAATCTTCCCTTACCTCAACGGCTGGCTACTGGTGTCGTCCTCCTGGACAGAGCTGTTCAAAGATATTTACTCTACACTTTCTCTTTTCACCAACTCGGGCCTCACCATCAATCCGTCCAAGCCAATCCTTCAACCAGTGAAGGTGATGGATTACATGGACTCTGTCATGGCATGAGCCTACCTTCCAACCAGAAGGGCAGAAGCCCTCTGGGAGCAGCTCTGCTATGTCCTCACCACTGTTCAGCCAACAGCAAAGGATATGCAATATCCGCTGAGCTACCTAGCCTCCACAATGGCTGTTACTTACCTCACATGTCCGAGATTAAGACCTCTCCAAGAGTGGTTCCTGTCTGCATTTGACCACCTCCGCGACAGCCAGTCCAAGAGGCTCCTGATTCCCATTCATGTACAGGACTCCCTCAAGTGGTGGCTAGTTCCCTCCAACATCCTCAGAGGGATGCTCTTTCAAGCACTAGAACCTTCCAGGATGGTCACCACAGATGCATCTATGACAGGATGGGGTGCCCATTACAAGGACTTTGAGGTAAAAGGCCAGTGGTCCCCAGAAGAGTCAGAGCTGCACATCAACACTCTGGAACTTTTGGCAGTAATCAAGGTGTTCAGGGTCTTCTAACATCACCTCCTCCACATAGTTGTGCAAGGGGTGTCAGTATATGTTACAATACGACCACCTTCTGCTATATCAACAAACAGGGAGGAACGTGCTCTCCAGTTCTCCTACACCTGTCACAACACCTTTCGACTTGGTGCCACCATTGCTCGATCCACCTAGTGGCAGTTCCTCTTGCAGGCAAGGACAATGTGCTAGCGGACTCCCTCAGCAGGGACAAGGTCCTTCAGCATGAGTCACCTCAGGCCTTCCATCTCCTCGCTGGGGGGCTCCTTCTGTGGACCTGTTTGCCACTCCGGAGGATGCCCAGTGTCAGCTGTTCTACACCAGAGTGGACAGAGGCCTAGGATCCTTGGGAGACGTCTTCCTCTGTAACTGGAGCCGGGACTTCCTGTATGCCTTCCCTCCCCTGCCATTGGTTTCCAGGGTAGTGGCCAAATTGACCAGAGACGGATCCAACACAATCCTTCTGATCCCCTTCTGGCTGAGACAGCCTAGGTTCACTCCGTTGCTACATCTGGCCAAGGGCCATTACTTCCATCTCCCGAACTGGTTGGACCTTCTTTCCCACTCCAACAAGGCAGTACCACATCTGGATCTTTGTAATTTACGAATGACAGCTTGGAGGATCAGGCCCTGACCTCTCCTGAACTGATCAAGGTCTTCTCGGCTTCCAGAAAGGATTCTACCAAGCAATCCCATACATATAAGTGGAAACGCTTTTGTGCCTTTGCTGAGGCCAGAACCGAATCTTCTTCTCCTGTGGGCCTCTCTACTGTGCTCCAATTCCTACTGCACCTTTGAGGTCAAGGCTTAGCTTTTTTGTCCCTCAAGGTCTACCTTTCATCCACAGTTGCCTACCAACTGCCTGGTTCTCCATCAGCTTTGCTCTTTACTTCGCCAACACCCAAGAGGTTCCTCAAGGGACTTCACCATCTCTACCCGCCAATGCCTCCATTGACACCAGCTTGGTCTCTCTCCTTGGTGCTCACACAGCTCACGAGACCTCCATTTGAGCCCTTGGGCTCAGCCTCTCTCAGACTGCTGACAGTGTCCTTTCTTGTGGCCATCAGCTCAGCCAGATGTGCTTCATAGCTGACGGCCCTGCGCTCAGATGAGCCGTTTCTCATTTTCTACAGGGACAAGGTGGTTTCACCGTTCCACCTTTCTCAGGAGATTGTGCTACCGAACTTTTACCCAGATCCTTCTTCACTTCTGGAAAAGACTATGCACACTCATGATCCATGTTTTGGCCTTTTATTTTCAACGTTCTGCTGAGTTCAGGTTGTCCACCAAATTGTTTATTTGTTATGGTGGATCCAAGAAGGGCAACCCAGTTTCCTCCCAGAGGTTTTCAAAGTGGATTGCTCAGACCATTGCTCTGGCTTACGAACTGGCTAAACGCCCCTTACCATTTGGTGTCCGTTCTCACTCAACCAGGGCCATTGGTTCATCTGCCGCCTTCCTCCGAGGTGTTCCTCTGCCAGAGGTCTACAAGGTGGCTACGTGGTCACAGCCATCCACGTTTGTTCGGCATTACCGGCTGGATTCCAGGTCCCGAAATGGTGCCAGTTTTGGTCATGCTATTTTATCTTCTATTCTGCAGTTACCTTCCCACCTCCACAGTAAGCTTTTTAGTCACCTTATTGTGTGAGACACAGAGACCATAAAGAAGTAGTACAGGTTGCTTACCTGTAATTGTGTTTCTTCGAGTGGTCATCTGTGCCCTCACACAAATCCCGCCCTTCCTCCCCTTGGTCAGGTCCCTTCTCCTTTTGTGGTGGACTTGAACTGAGGGAGGAGCTAGATTGGCAGGATTGGGCATGCTCAGGGAGTGAGAGGGGCAGGGCTACTGCCAATCTGCTCAGCTTTTCAGCTGTCCGGAAGAGTCTCTGCGCAGGCGCAGTACCCTATTGTGTGAGGGCACAGATGACCACTCAAAGAAACACAGTTACAGGTAAGCAACCTGGACTTCCTTATGTCGTCTCAGATAGCTCAGGCAAGCTCCCTGAGGGTTTGGAAGAGGAATTGAGGCAAGCACGTGCACGCTCTTCTCTAATCCCTCCCTGTTGCTCTGAAACTGGGGGAACGGATTATTTGTGAAATTTCAAATTCATGAGGGTTCTTTGCCCCAAACCCCTGTGAATCTGTATGATTGTACAATGGCTAGTGTGCAAAGATAAGGAAAATTACTACAATGACAAATGTAGAGAAAGAGAAGACACGAACAAAAAAGGGAAACACGAGAGACCTAATCCACAAGATTTGAGAAATCAAGGGAAAGTTCAAACCAAGGACCAGGATGCTCAACGTCAATAAAAATAACATAATTATAAAAATAACATATACATGCAACCACTGGGGGAGGTTGTCCGGAGTTTTTGGGTGTGGTGTCATCAATATGCAGATGACACCCAACTCTACTACTACTTCCCACCTCAATCCAAGGAAGCTGTCCTGATCCTGAACCAGAGTCTGTCTTCAGTAATGGACTGAATGCAGGCAAACAAGTTGAAACTTAATCCAGACAAGACAGGTACTCCTGATCAGTTGGAAGACGGATGAGGGAATAGGGATCCAGCCTGTGTTAGATGGGGTCACACTTCCTCTGAAGACACAGGTTCGCAGTTTGGAAGTACTCTTGGACTCAGCTTTGAACTTGGAGGCCCAGGTCTCTGCTGTGACTAGGAGTGCTTTTGCACATTTCAAACTTGTGTGCCAGCTGTGCCCATTCCTTGAAAAGCCAGATCTGCCTTGGTTACATCCCGTTTGGACTACTGTAATGGGCTGTACATGAGGCTGCCTATGAAAAGTGTTCGGAAAATTCATCTGTGTCAAAGAGCTGCTGCCAGACTGTTAACAGCGGCAGATTACAGAGACCATACAACGCCCCTGTTGAAACAGCTTCATTGGCTGCCAGTTTGTTTCTGGATACAATTCAAGGTGCTAGTTGTCACCTAGAAAATCCTACATGGTTCAGGTCCACACTATTTGACAGACTGTTTCTCCTGTTACGAACCGGCTTGGAGTCTGAGATCCTCTGGAGAAGCCTTTCTCTCCGTTCCAACATCATCACAAACACGGTTGGTGGGAACGCGAGAGAGAGCTGCCCCTAGACTCTGGAACTCTGCGCCCAGGGAGATCAGAATGGCTCCCTCCTTGATAACCTTCGATCGGCAGGTTAAGACCTACCTTTTTACACAGGCATTTAAGGAATTGTTATGAGGACAGGCTGGGATGTTGAATCATTTTTTAATGTTTTAATTGTACTGTTTCTAATGCTGCAAAGCCGCTGTGAGTACCACTCCTGGGAAAAGAGCGGGATACAAATAAATATAATAAATAAATAATTGAAGACCTGGAACGAATAAAAAGACGATGGATGCAATACAGAGAAGAGCTGTATAAAAGAGATGACAACATGAAGGACACATGGAACGAAGAGCCACATGAAGATGAACCCCAAATTCTAAAAACTGAGGTGAAGCTGCAATGAAGGAAATGGCAAAAAATAAGACTCCAGGAACAGATGATATTCCAATAGAACTGTTGCAATCCACACTGACAGAGTCAGCTCTAGTGCTAACTACCATATGTCAATGGATGTGGAAAACAAAATGATAGCCAACAGATTGGGAACGATCAATATACATCCCCATCCACAAAAAAGGAGACACAAGAGACTGCGGCAACTAGAACCATAGCACTAATCTATCATGCAAGCAAAATCATGCTCAAAATTCTGCAACATAGGCTCCAACCATACATGGAGAGAGAAGCAGGATTCAGGAAAGGAAGAGGCACCAGGGATTACATTGCAAATATACAATGGCTAATAAAGCGTAACAGGGAGTTCCAAAAGCAAATCAGCATGTACTTTAAAGCCCTACATGGCTTGGGTCCAGCTTACTTTGGCAATGCCTCTCACCATATATCCACCCTGCACATTCAGATCCTCTGGCAAGAATTTATTGCAGCCACATAAGACCAGGTTGGCTACAGTTTCACAGAGGACGTTTTCTTCTGCCACTCCAAAAGTGTGGAATGACCTGCAGGAGGAGATCTGTCATAACGCCACCCTGGACATCTTTAAGAAGGCTGTCAAGACAGATCTATTCCAATGGGCCTTCCTGAACTGACCTCCCATAAAGGATAACCCCATCTGCCCTTAGTTGTCCTATTTTCATTCTATATGTTTTAAATTGCTTTTTTAGGATTTACTATTTTAAACTGTAATTGTTACTTATGTATGATGGAGGGTTTGGGGGATTGTGTTATATTGCTGATGTTGTATTTGTATTTTATTTCTTATTGTAATCCCACCTCAATCTGTAGGGAGAGGTGGGATATATAAATAAATCTCCTCCTCCTCCGCCACCACCACCACCACCACTATATCAAAGCCTTTAACTGCATAGATCATGAAAGGCTATGGAACACCCTTAAAGACGAAGTGCTAACACATCTGATAGTCCTAATGAGGAATCTGTACTCAGGACAAGAGGCTACTGTCAGGACAGAACACGGAGAAACAGAATGGTTCCCAAATGGTAAAGGAGTCAGTCAAGGTTGCATCCTATCACCCTACCTGTTCAACTTATATGTAGAACATATTGTAAGGAAAGCAGGCTTGGACATGGAAGAGGGAGGAGTGAAAATAGGAGGAAGAAATATCAAGAATCTGAGATATGCTGACCACATCATAATACTAGCAGAGAACCTCATAGACCTGGAACAACTACTAAGGAAGATCAAAGAAGAAAGTGCAAAGGCAGGTTTAAGAATGGGGAGGGCAGCTATGAAAGAACAAGAGAAGATCCTACAATGCAAAGACATGCAACTCAGCACAACAATCAGAATCAAACAAGTCATTGTATTCCCTATTATCATGTATTGATGTGAAAACTGGACAGTCAAGAAAGAAGATAGGAGGAAAATCAACTCATTTGAGATGTGGTGCTGGAGAAAAGTGCTGAGGATTCCATGGACAGCCAAAAGGACAAACAAATATAAATAAATAAATATATAAATATAAATAAATATGATGATGATTATTATTAAATGGGTCAAGCCAGCAATATCCCTAGAATCCAAGATGAGAAGACTTAAACGATCATACTTTGGACACACCATGAGAAGAAATGAATTGTTGAAAAGAATAATGCTAGAAAAGCTGGAGGGAAGTAGAAAGAGAGGAAGGCCACTTGCTAGATGGATGGACGTAATTAAAGAGACCACAAATATGAGTTTGCAGGTGCTAGGCAGAGCAGTAGAGGATGGGGGGGGGGGGCTGGAAATGTCTCATTCATAGAGTTGCCATGGGTTGAGATCGACACGAAGGCAGTTAACATCAACAAAGGCTCCTTTTGCCTCTGTAGGTTTTCCAGAGAAATTTAGTTGGAAGTTGACCATGCAGTTGCACTGAAGGACCTAAAGATTCCTAGAAAAAAACATTTCTCTAGGTATTTATAGTCCTGCAACATGATTCTATAATCAAATTCTGGCAGATGTTAACCATAGTTCTACTGAAGGACCTAAATTCCCAGAGAAGTGTTCTCTCAGGTTAAAAAAGTACTCGTTATTTAGTTGCAGTTTTTTCACTTTCATGGGAGTCCTGTTCCCCTAACCCCAGTGAATGTGGAGGGATAAGTGTAATGACCACAGAAGAGATACAAGAATTAATCCTAGATAACAAGAGTCAAAGAGTTCTCATACCTTGGATAAAATATAGACCAGATTGGAGATTGCAGTCAAGAAACCAGAAGGAAACTAGGAATGGGAAGGGCAGCTATGAAAGGATTGTGCAAGATCCTAAAATGAGAAGGTGTAACTCTGAATGCTAAAGTCAGGCTGTTGTACTTTGGCCACATCATGAGGAAAAATGAATAATTGGAAAAGACAGTGATGCTGTGAAGGGTAGAGGGCAGTAGAATGAGAGGAAGATCACATGCCGTATGGTTAACCTTAATGAAGGAGGCCATGGGCCTGACCCTACAGGAACCGAGCAGGGCAGTTGAGGACAGGGAATCTTGGAGATGTCTCATCCATAGAGTCACCATGAGTTGAAGTCAACCTGAGGGTAGTTAACAACAAGAGAAAGGAATTTGTTAGAAATACAAATTAGCAAGAAAGTATTGTGAAGAGACTGTGGTGATTTCATAAATAGATACCTCCCTACTTTAGGGTTTCCTGCTTTAGAGCAAAGGACTGGTCTACCTTTTACCATTTGTTAAGTGTCCCTAACAAACAATATGATCACAGTTTTATTTTTTCCTTCTTATGTATGAGTCATATTTTTTTTATGTTACTATGATCCATTTTGCTTTAGGTTTAATAATAGGTGTATGGGTGATCTTGAAATAATACCTATGTAAATATCGGAAGAGTATTGACAATGATCTCCTCTGGCTTTTTGGAGTTTATAATAAAAATAAAATACAATAGCTTTTAAAATGCAAAAGACTCTTTTCAAACTGAAGTTGAAAACGTCTATAAAACTGTAAACATAGCTTTATTCTCTTTCCTCATAATGCTTTGATATTTGTTCCTTCTCTCCCTGGAAAGCTGCATTGCTGATGCCCTGAGCACCTCACTTTTCTAGAGTGGTTTATTTTATTTATCTGTTTATGGCCCTTTTCTTTTGTGTTAATCACCAGTGTATGGGAGTGCCTGAAGTCACCTTGGGCTGTAAAATGTAAATGAGAGATGTAGCAGGAATGGCACTGAAATAAGGTGCACACTAAAATTGGAGGATTTTACCTATTCCATTAGACTGGAGCATCAACTGCAGGGCTTGAGGTATAGATCTGTCTCTCCTAAGGAAAATATTTGATACTCTGGAGTTGGTATTAATGTAACACTGTCAGTACTAAAGCTTATTATATTTGTACACTTTAATACCTCTTCTATGATGGACAAAAGGATTACAGCTTCCTTGTTTTCATTCTCCATTGTATCATAAAGGAATGTGTATGCAAGCAAAATTGGCTTGCTGAAAATTACACTCTATTATTTTGGGGATGTTTGAAATTTGCAGTGTGACTTAAACTAGAATCTTGCCTTTCTGGTCTGGGTCCAGAATATTTTCTAGAGCTTCAATAACTTGTTTTAAAAATAGACAAAAAGGATTCCAGTGACCTCCCCGGGGGTGTGTGTCTCTTTCATAGTTTTGATACCACAGCTAAAAAGGTCCTGTTTCTTCCAACTGAACTTGTGTTTGCAAAGAAACACTGACTTCAGGAAGCAGAACAATGTACATAGTACACATGTACTGTACATAGAAGCAGTTTCAGAAGTGTAGCTATGGGACGGGAGTAGATGTGTCATTGAGCTGAGTCTCTACTTAAGAGGAAAGAGGAAGGTTTAGCATCATAAGAGGTAACTCATATTAGATAGATTATAATGAGGAACAAAGCGAAGAAACAATTTTATTAACATAAATATAGATGGTTCAAGCATGTGAGTGAAATCCCAGCCTATTCATACATGATGTGATTCTTAAAACCCATCCATTAATCCAGCCTGAAAGGAAATTCTGTTCTAACCAAATGGAGAGACTAAGTTGGTGTTTAATAGATGTCATTTCAAATATTTTAAGTTTAGTTGCACCTAGGTTCCTAGGGTTTTTTTAGGTGAAGGAGGTAGATCATTGACCTGGTTTCAATAAGTACCTATACTTTGGAAAAATACGATCCATTTCTTCCAGTGGTCTGAGTGTTTTTACTGATTTGCTCCCCCTTGCATTTCCTTTGTTTCAGCTGACTGGAATTATTCAAGCCATGGTGGATGGACAGCCCAGTCTCCAGCAAGTGCTTGAGGTAAGCAGAATAACCTTTAGTTCCTGACCTCTGACACCTCTTCTCCCTTCCCCCTTCCTCTTCCTATGTATCGAACCACATAATTTGACTATGATTACAGCTTCATTAGAATAACATTTGCTGTCACATCAGTGACATGCTGTTGAGAATATTGAACCATTGATCTGTCATTTCCAGCTGTTCATGTCAAAGGTACTGACAACTTGTCCGGACTGCTGCCAGAAGTCACGAGGGGAGATGTGTGCATGGGGAGCTCTTTTACTGGAGATGGTCTTCAGGGGTCAGCAGTGTTGCATTAAGACTAGTGCATGAAAGATGATAGATTAATGTACATATCTACTTGAAAGCTCAGTAATGAAATAGTAAAGGAGTGCCCTGGAAGTCTTATCTATGAGGCTCTGAATGTAGGAGATAGTTTTAATAGTGCCATCTGCTTAATGTTGAAATCCTGGAGCATTTAAGGCTTAATTAGCTGAAAGTACTTCCACAATCAATAGCTTTTGTTGTTTGGCATCTATAGATGGAATCATCCAGGAGGGAGATCCTCTTTTAACTGCAGTTGGATGCATTACTCCTATCAGGATGTGTGCCTAATAGTTATTAATCAAAATGACTGCAGTCACACCTTGTGTAAGGAAATCTGATTAAAGGTTAAAGTTTCACTCTTTTGATTTAGGGATTGTTTGGAACCTTGAAGTGAGGGGAAAGGAGATAGCTGAGTATCCCAGAAATTTTATTAATTAGTTTATTTTGAAACATTTTTATTTTTGTTTTTGTTTCTATTGAAAACAACTTAGAACAAAACATCAAGAATGACAGTGAACAAACAAAGCAAATAAGTAACACATGAATATCTTAAATGTTCTTTTAACATTCTGCTGAAGTCTATTCTGTCAGAGGAGTGTCATCAGAGGTGTAACAAAAGGACAAACATAATTATGCACCAAAGCAGACAGGCCAAAAGGAACGGAGACTGTGGCAATTGCATGGCCTTCTTTCAAAATGGGCCAACACAGTGGTCCCAAATGGGATGCCGGCAGGAGCAGCTTTTCGTTGCTCCTTTTTGTGCTGTGTTTTCCCGGCTCAGTGCGCTCTCTGTGTGGCTTCCGGCCAGACTGGGGGTATGCATTGTTTGAATGCCATGACCTCAAAGCAGCCAGAACCTTCTTTATTTGGCCTGTCTGTTTCAGGCCTACATTATCAGTAGAGGCTTCCAAAATCTGGTTATGGAACAGGATTGTCCAGTCCACCTTTGTTGTTCAAATAGTCAATAAATTGGAACCATTTTTCAACAAACCTGTTCTCTCTGGTTTCTCTTTTGATATATCGTATGTTCATAGTCAATTTATCATAAAATGCCAACTCCAAAAGTCTTTGGAATCATGTTCAAATCATCTGCATATTTCCAGTCATCTACATATTTCAATTTGGGACGATTTGTTTATATGCAATGGTGAAAATTGAGTATTTGTTATGTAGCAATGCATTATTCAGAAACAAGAAAATAAAAGTATAGTGTGCACTTGGTATCCATTGGGGTTTGGTTTCAGGACCCCCTGTGGATACCAAAACCCATGGATGCTCAAGTGTCATTGCATTTATCCCTCCCAATTTGCGGGGGATCCGTTCCGCCCCCCCCCCCCCGGATCAGAAAAACTGCAGATATTCAAGCCCCAATGTTCATAATGGCAGTGTGCGCACCATTTTGTCCCTCTTTGCTTGCCATCCATGAAGGACCAAAACTACGGACTCCAGGTCCATGAGCAGGGAGGGACAAGTGTATATATAATGCAGTGTCCCTTATATAAAATGACTAAGTCAAGGTTTAACTTTCGGATTAAAAAATTTTTTTTTCAAGCTGTGGGTGGTTGAATCTATGGAAGCAGAATTGGAGGATACAAAGAGCTGACTGTAATTCACCCCTTTTTATGATTTCTTTTTCTCTTGTAATATCTTAAATAAGTTTAAGTACAGTGTCTCAAAGGCGCTGGGTTGCATCTTGGAAAATAAAGATTTCCGCACCCATAAAATCTAATTTAGTAATGCTGTTCAAGATTTGCATTGTTCGTGCTTTTTTTGAGAAACTTGGGAACAATATATCTTGGTGAGTACTGGGAGTTTTGGATTTAGGGCCAGCAATTTGGTGATTTCATTCAAAATCAGAAATAGAAAGCTGGAGGATGGGGCTTAATCCATTTAGCTGGGCAACAGTCATTTTGGTGGGCTGCCGCTCCTCCTGTTCCAGGACCCCTTTCATTCTTAATTTTTTCTTCCAACGCCAGTTTTCCAAATCCTCCACCTTACTTTGGAAATCTAAATTAGTCATTTTCAATTCTTGAACTTTTATGTCATTGGAGATTATCAGTTGTAATGTCTCATTTGTAGCTTCCTGCAATATGGAAAATTTGTCAGAGTCTATAGTTCTAACCAGTTGGCTCTAAAGTTGCTGACCAGTTCTCCTGAAGCTCTTTTTATACCTGGCTAATAATTGCCTTTACTTGTGTTCAAGAATCGGTTCTTTCCTAGGCCTTCCTCCCCTTGTTCCCTTATAGGAGCTTCACGCCACAATAAGATCTAAGTGGCCCACTATGTCTCTGCAGTGACTGGTTCTTAGAGAGAAAAAATGCTTCTAAATCTCTTTTTTGGCTATCACCTGCTACTCTTTTCATACCTTGGTGCTCTTTGAAGTATATTGCTGTAATTCAGATCAAATTGACTTGCTGTTGATGGTAAAAATGGGTGGAAGGGGTATGGAGCACAGAAATTATGCTGCCATTACTCTCTGCTGTCAGCTCCACCCCCAAATGTTATCCATTAGTTTGTCTCCATTCCATTCAGGAGCTATCTGCGCTGAGGAGGAGGAGGCTTGCCTTCTATTCTTTGCTCAAAATATTGTTCATGACTATTACATTTTACCTTAATGATCTGTTCAACTACCCATTGGACCTACTTCCTCATGCGAGGCCTCCCCACAATTCTCAGTTCTCAGTTAAGACCTATGGCTTAAATCCAGTTGTTAACTTCAACTAGAGCAGACTCTGCATATCAGTAGGAATTTTGTAAGCCAGCACTTAAATTCCTTTGATTCAAGGCGTCTTTTGTAGTTAGAAATAAGAACTGGATATAGGCTTGTGTCTATTAAATTAGTTAGCACTCATACTATCACAATGTTCAGTGTTAAGCAGGCAAAGGAATTTCAATATGTGCAACACAAAATTAATATAATTACACTGCCATTTGGAAGAGTGAGATTATTGAGTGAGTTTGGTACTAGATGACCTCCAGCAAAGAGTTGATACCTCCTTTTTAGGAACTTAGAACATTGTCTTTTATGGAATCAAAACTGATTCATTTCATTGGGTTGGACAACTTTGGTAGATCAAGCTTGGTGGATTAAACTTTTGCTTATATGGACCATAGACCTCATCAATAACTTCAGGTTTCAAAACATCACAATTGGAAATGACTGGATATACCTTTTTAGTTTTAATGGGCATATTGCACAGTTCTTCTGGGATTTAAAACATCTGTCCTGGGAACTAGGAGCAACTCTCCACTTTTTGTGGAATTTTGTTGGTGCAGGGGCATGGAAGGGTATGCATTTCCAAGAAGGCATTAGGGAACCATGGGCTATGCATTGGCTACTCCTAGTCTACAGATTAGCAGTGGTTCTCCATGATTTTCCACAGGGCTCTTTACTAGCCCTGTTGGAATACTAGATACCTGTGGCACACAGCAGGTACACAGCAGTTAAATTTAACACTATGCTTTCTCTTTTTCACATCACCGATTTCCATAATAAACTGTAGAGAAAAGGAACCTAGAGTCAGTAACTCAGATTCTAGTGTCCTACACAGCTCTCCTGTACTTCTGCTACACAAGTCGACAAAAGACAGACCATATTTAATCTCCCAAGACCATTAATAGTAGATAAGGATCAAAAAGCCAGTTTAGGTATTTCCAAGCACGGTCTGATTTCTTTTCTTCCATGTGGCATTTAGAGAGGTTTGAGAAACAATTAAAACTTCCTTTGGGTATGCTGAACTTGTCATTTATTTCTTTCAATCAAGGTTAGAATAAATAATTTATTTTGGCAGTAGAATGGGGCCATATCTGAGTGCAGTATTTGGGGTGCTGATTACTATGTTATTCTGAAGTATGTTTCTTTTTCGTGGTCTCTGTGCCTCACACAATAGGGTTTGTACCTGCACAGAGATCCCATTCGGATGCTGAAAAGCTGAGCAGATTGGTGGAAGCCCCGCCCTCCCACTCCCTGAGCATGCCCAATCCCGCCAATCTAGCTCCTCCTTCAGTTCTCTTTTGTCTGCCACAAGAGAAACATCTCCTTTGGAGTGCTCTTCGTTTGACGGAACTGCTGAGTAGATTTTATTCTATTTCCTTCTTTTTTCCTTTTCTTTTTTTTTTATACTCCCTTTTTTGCTCCTTGAGCTGCCCTCTTCGACTCTTGTTGGAGCTTTTTCCGAGGTCTTGGTCCGGATGGGCCCCCTCGCATTGTTAGGCCTCTTATGGCCACTTCCTTCAAGAAATGTACGAATGTGGGAACAAGATCCCTGTGAAAGACGGACACTTTAAGTACATCTTTTGCCTGGGGAATACCCACATCCCAGAGAAATGCAGGCATTGCAAGACATTTAACCCAGCCATGCTTTGCCAAAGAGCAGAAAAACTAAAGGCCCATCTTTGGGAGAAGGCTCTCTCCGTTTCTCAAGTGTCGGAGTCTCAGTCGGACCCCGTGGGACGGCTCCCTATCTCCAAGTTCCCTAGCATCCCGAAACTCTCTCAAAGTCTACCGGCCACCCCGATGTTGACTGCCTCAACATCTGCACGAGCGTTCTCAACATCGACGGCCTCAACTTCAACGTCGACGCCACCTTCGTCATCGACTGTTTCTGCTGTGAAGTCTATGCCCCACTCAGAGGAACAGACTCAGGAGCACAGGAAGTGCTCTTCGTCCCAGGAAGGAGACAGGATGCAAAAGGAGAAACATAAGTCTAAGGAGGTCTCGGCCTTGGTTGCATCAGCCGCAGTCCAGGCGGATTTGGCCATGTCGTTTTTGAAGCCGACATCATTTCCATCTGCTGGCCTCCCACCCCCGGCCCCGGTCACTGTACTTGACTCAGCGCCGGAGGCTTTTGAACCTGTGTCACAGCCTGTGTCGATGTCGACCTTGACACCATCCCTCTTGGTATTGACCTTGACATCGACCTCGATGGTCTCGCCCATTTTGTCTCCTGCCGAGGTTCCACCAAGGGACATTATGGCCTCTTCCGAGTTGAGGTTCCCGTCTCCTCCACCTCGAAGGGCATCTGAACCGTATGAAGAACACTATTTTGACTCCCTCACTTGTCGGCTTCTTTTTCAACATCGAGTGGAGAGCTTTTGGAGGGAAAGACACCCGTCTTACCGGTCCTATTCTCCGTCGTATAGAGACTGATATTACGTGAGGGATCCCTACTTCGACCCCTTCTCGCAACAGAGGTCCCGATCCCACTCCCTTGCCTGTGACTGGGATGAGTCAAGAGCCATCTTGCCACCTCCAGCGATGACTGCTACAGTGTCGAGACCGCCTGAAGTGGAACCGACCATGGTAATGGCTCCGACGTTGAGGATAACGTCGACGTCGACATTGATGCAGTTTATTCCGATGGCCCAAGTAGATGCCTCTACATTGACCTTTGCCTCGGCCCAGACCCAGCTTTATGTAGAACCCCAACCAATGGCCTCACAATCCATGGAGGAATCTACCGGTCAATTGGAGGAACATTCTGAATCCCCCATTCAGACTATGTCTTCCCCTACTGAAGAAGTGGAGGACCAGACTCCTTGCTCCCCGGTGGAGGACCTTCACCTTTTCTCTGGGATTCTCTGACAGAATGGCTAAAGCAGTTGGTTTACAAACGGCTCAAGCTTCCAAGCCCCCCAGGGACCCCATCGATGGCCTTGTTGTTCGACTGGCCCAATCAGCTGTCATTCCCTTCTTGCCGTCCTTCTCTTAAATCATGGCTGCCTCATGGACTAAACCAGCATCCATTCCACCTGCGTCCAAGAAGTTGGATTCTCTCTACAGGGTGCAGTCTGATATAGCACCCTTTTTGTTCACACATCTGGCTCCCAACTCTCTGGTGGTGGAGTCTGCATGCAAATCCTCGGGCAAAGTTCACTCCGCCCCGGTGGACAAGGACGGGAGGAGAATGGACATCTTCGGCCAAAGATTTTACTCCTCGGCTGCCCTTACAGCCAAGGTTGCCAACATGCAGGAGTTCATGGCGGGATATCAGAGATTCCTGTGGGACAGGATGGCAGCCTTCATCCTTTACCTGCAAGAAGCAACCCAGGAATTGTATGCAGAAGCTCTCTCTCTGATTGCTTAGGAGGTCCACTCAGCTAGACACGTGGTGGACTGCTCTGCTAAAGTTATGGATGCTTATTTTCACATCAGCATCAGACCCCAGCACTGGAAGTTCCTACGCTTCGCTGTCGATGGAGATCTCTTTCAATATACTGTCCTTCCTTTCGGCCTCTCCACTGCCCCTCGAGTCTTCACAAACTGCATGGCAGCGGTCATCTCTTCTGGCTTCTGGTGTCATCTTCCAGAGCACAACTCTACCAGGACATTCAGTGCACTCTGGACCTTCTCAACGATCTGGGACTCACGATCAACCTACCCAAGTATGTTCTTCACCCGGTGAGGGTGATAGACTACATAGGCACTTCTCTGGACTCTGTCATGGGCCATGCCTATCTTCCAACCAGGAGGGTGGAAGCCCTCTGGGACCAACTTCGATACGTCCTCCGCACTCACAGCCCAACAGCAAAGTACATTCAGAGGTTGTTGGGCTACCTAGCCTCCATTACGGCTATAACTTACCTGGCATGCTTCAGGTTCAGGCCCCTCCAAGAATGGTTTCTGGCTTCTTTCGATCATCTCTGGGACAATCCATCCAAGAGACTCTTGATCCCTCCTCATGTTCGAGACTCCTTCAAGTGGTGGATGTCTCCCTGAAACATCCTCAAGGGGATGCCTTTCCAGACGCCGGAACCTTCCAGGATGGTCACCACAGATGTATCCATGACAGGATGGGGCACACACCTCCAAGACCTTTGTGTTCAAGGTCAGTGGTCCGCAGAAGACGCGGTACTGCATATAAATGCTCTGGAACTTCTGGTAGTCATCAAAGCCTTCAGGGCGTTCGAGAATCACCTCCTCCACAGAGTTGTACAAGTGGTGTCAGACAACACGACTACTGTCTGTTACATCAACAAACAAGGAGGACCTCACTCTTCAGTTCTTCTACACCTGTCTCAGCAGTTGTGGACGTGGTGCCACCATCGCTCGATTCATCTGGTGGCGGTCCACCTCACAGGCAAGGACAATGTGCTAGCAGACTCCTTCAGCAGGGACAAAGTCCTCCAGCATGAATGGACTCTTGCCAGTCCCAGCCTTCCACCTTCTGACATCTCGATGGGGAACGGGCCAGTACTTCCACCTGCCGAAGCGGCCGGACCTGCTGTCCCACTCCAACGGGGGAGTCCTACATCCGGACCTCCACAACTTACGCATGACAGCATGGAGGATCAGACCATGACTTCTCTGAAACTGCAGCCTCCAGGAAGAACTCCACTAAGCAGTCATACGCCTATAAGTGGAAACGTTTCTGTGCCTTTGCGGAAACCAGATTGGAGTCCGTTTCCCCGGTGAGCCTTTCTACTGTATTTCACTTCCTACTATACCTCTGGGACCAAGCCTTGGCCTTCACGTCCCTCAAGGTCTACCTATCAGCTATTGTTGCTAACCAACCACCTGGTTCGCCATCAGCTCTACTTTTCACATCACCGACACTCAACAGTTCTTTAAAGGACTTCACCATCTTTATCCGCAACTGCCTCTACTGGCACCGGCTTGGTCTCTCAAATTGGTGCTCACGCAGCTCATGAGACCCCCCCTTCAAGCCTCTAGGCTCGGCTTCTTTAGGACTGCTGACACTCATAGTGTCTTTTCTTGTGGCCATCACCTCAGCCAGGCGTGCTTCAGAGCTGACGGCTCTGCACTCGGACGAGCCCTACCTTGTGTTCCACAGGGACAAGGTGGTCCTCAGACTGGACATTTCTTTCCTCCCTAAAGTGGTTTCACCCTTTCACCTTTCTCAGGAGATTGTGCTACCGAACCTCTATCCAGACCCTTCCTCGCCTCTGGAAAAGACTATGCTTATGGTGGAGCCAGGAAGGGCAACCTAGTTTCTTCACAAAGGTTTTCAAAGTGGATTGCCCAGACCATCACTTTGGCCTGTGAACTGGCTAAACGCCCTCTACCAGTTGGTGTTCGTTCTCACTCAACCAGGGCTACTTTTTCATCTGCCGCCTGTTCCCCTGCCGGAGGTCTGCAAGGCAGCGACATGGTCACAGCCATCCACGTTTGTTCGGCATTACCAGTTGGATTCCAAGTCCTGAAGTGATGCCAGTTTTGGTTGTGCTGTTTTCTCTTCTATTCTGTAGTGACCTTCCCACCTCCACTGGTAAGCTTTTTAATCACCCTATTCTGTGAGACACAGAGACCACAAAGAAGAAGTACAGGTTGCTTACCTGGAACTGTGTTTCTTCGAGTGGTCATCTGTGCCCTCACACAAATCCCGCCCTACCTCCCCTCGGTCAGGTCCCTGCTCCTTTTGTGGCTGACTTGAACTGAAGGAGGAGCTAGATTGGCCGGGTAGGGCATGCTCAGGGAGTGGGAGGGGTGGGTCTACCACCCATCTGCTCAGCTTTTCAGCTATTCCAAATGAGTCTCTGCGCAGACGCAGTACCCTATTGTGTGAGGGCACAGATGACCGCCCGAAGAAACACAGTTACAGGTAAGCAACCTGTACTTTTTTTGATAACCTCCTTGTAGGAAGAGTGTGTGAAAATCCATTTTCACTACATGTGTGTATGAATGCAACCTGATGCATGTTATAGCAGGATGACAGTCTGTCTAAAGTAGAAATTGGTCAAGGATTGAAAGGCATGAAGATGACACCACATTTTATGCAGAAAATAGCAAAGACCTATAACAACTACAGATGAAAGTCAAAGAAGAAAATGCAGAAGCAGGGTTACAGTTGAAAATTAAGAAGACAAAATTAATGACTTCATATGTTCTGTAAAATTTTCAAAAAGGAAACAAAGACAAAGACACTGAAGTAGTTAAAGATTTCTAATTCTGTCATTAAAATGGAGATTGTAGTCAAGAAATCAGAAGAAGACTAAGGAGCAGAACACACCGCCGCAAAGGCATGGCTTGAAGCCCCTCCTGAGAAAGCCAGATTGGAGCCACGGCAATTGCATGTTGCAGCCCCAATCTGCCTTTTTGCCAGCCCAAAATGAAGCAGCAAAATGCCACTCCTTTTTGTGCTGGCAAAATGCCATTTTTTCCTGTCCCACTGTGGCTTTATCATGCTCTGGCAGTGTCTAAACACTGCACCATTGGAGGACTCAAAAGCCGGCTTCTCGGTATCATGGGGTGGGGGTCATGTGTACGCCACACCCCCAAGCCAGCTGGAAGCTGGCTTTTCACGCCAGTCTGTACCGGTCCTAAGACTGGGAAAGACAGGCCTGAAGAAGCTAGATAATATCCTCAAGTGTAAAGACATAACTTTGAATGCCAAAGTTAGAATCATCGAGACTATGATATTTCTGATTTCTGTGCATGTTTGTGGAAGCTGTATATTAAAGAAAGCTGACGGGAAGAAAATCAGCTGCTATGAAATGTGGTACTGGAAATGAGTTTTACGTATACCATGGACATCTAAAAAGGCAAACTTTAAAAATACTTCAGGGTAGCTGGTGAGACTGTTTTATCGTTTTGTCCCTTTTCTCTACATTTTGCAGTTTGTGCATGTTCAGTAAAGAATTCTGGAGCTGGTTATTGTTTACCTTGCCTGCTGTAAGCCTGCAGAATCTCACTCTTCTTCCCTAGTTCAAGTTTTATTACATTGTTTACTGCAGACACACTGCTGTAACCTGGCACTGAAAAACCCGTATTTCTCTAGCCCTCCTCCAAATGACCGGAATAGACTAGAAAGCTGGGCCAAAGCTAAAAAATGAAATTCACCACGGAGAAATGTAAGGTACTTAGGGCCGAAAAATGAAAGGCATATATATAGGATGGGGGACACCTGGCTTAATGAGACTACATGTGAAAGGGATCTAGGAGTTTGAGTATAGTAGTCTCGATTATCCAACCTTCAGTTATCCAACATTCCGGATTATCTAACGTCGCAGCTGCTGTGATTTCTTTAAATTTTCTGTGATTTCTTTAAATTTTCAGAGGATTAAACTGTTTATACTGTACATCACAATATTGATCAGTGATTTCTTTACATTTACTATTACTGTTACTGCAATAAAAACTTCAATATATTTGCAATTCATAGTGATTTCAAGGCATTTCTTGGACCTTCCGGATTATCCAACATTTTCAGTTATCCAACTATCAGCCGGTCCAGTTTATGTTGGATAATCAAGGCTCTACTGTATACCGCAGGTTGAATATGAGTCAACAGTGTGATGCAGCAGCTAAAAAGGCCAATGTGATTTTAGGCTGCATCAATAGAAGTATAGTGTCAGGATCAAGGGAAGTAATAGTGCCACTGTATTCTGCTTTGGTCAGGCTTCACCTAGAATACTGTGTCCAGTTCTGGGCACCACAGTTCAAAAAGGATGTTGAGAAACTGGAGTGTGTCCAAAGGAGGATGACTACAATGGTGAAGGATCTGGAAACCATGCCTTATGAAGAATGACTTAGGCAGCTGGGGATGTTTTGTCAGGAAATGACATGGATGTGACCACAAGATGGAGCTGTAAGAGGCTAAGCTCCAGTGGCAGGTGTGTGTGGGTTAACTAGTTGGTAATATGCACACCTGGGATGGGTGATGCAATGAGCATTTGAACCACCTATATAAGGAAGATGGGAAATGTCTCCAGTGTGGGTTTGTTGTAGAGTGGTGGTTGGCGAAGCAGTTTCTTGGTGAGAGAGAAACAGTAAGTATTTGTGATGGCTGTCCAATACTCAATATACATAGCTTTGTATATATATATTACAAACAAAGATTAAAGCCCTCATATCGAGCGAAGACTGGCAGTGCCTGTGTCTTTATTCAGCAAGCAGTTTCCTTCCTGGCCTGAAGACTGTTGCAGTTATCTCTCCAGAGATCTTTGTCTTGGCGTCCTGTCCATGTGGCTCTGTTCTGCAAGTGGTCGTAGTGGACACAGCGAGTCTCTCTATGTCCCTAACAAGTTTAGCCTGGAGAAGAGAAGGTTAAGAGGTGATATGATAGCCCTGTTTATATATTTGAAGAGATGTCATATTGCAGAGGGAGCAAGCTTGTTTTCTGCTCCTCCAGAGACTAGGACCCGGAACAATGGATGCAAGCTACAGGAAAATAGATTCCACCTCAGCATTAGGAGGAACTTCCTGACAGTAAGAGCTGTTCAACATTGGAACACACTCTCTCGGAGTGTGGTGGAGTCTCCTTCCTTGGAGATTTTTAAACAGAGGGTGGATGGCCATCTGTCAGGGATGCTTGGATTGACAGTTCCTGCATGGCAGGGAGTTGGACTGGATAGCCAGTGGATTGAGGCATCTTACATACATGGAGCATATAACATAATATTCATAAAATAACAAATAACATAAATTAAAACCCTCTTTCCCCTTATCCCAACCAATCCAAAAACTAAATATACAATTTAACATAATAATAAGATTAAAATTAAAATTTACCATTGGGGTGTCTTTTAAGAGAAAAGGCATTCAGAAACGGTTTACCATTGCTGCTTTCTGCACAGTAGTAACAAGGGTTATCTAAAAACTATTGCTGTTATGTCTGAGAGATCCTCCTATGAACATGTATGTACAGCACTGTGTAAATTTACAGTGCTATATAAATAAAATTAATAACAACAACAACATGCATTCACAGGACCACAGAAAGGAAGTGTCAAGTGTCAACCAGTTTCCCATGAAAACAAAATGAGAATGGTAGTTCTTAAATGAGAACTAAGTAAATAAGTATGAAGAAATCTGGATGGGATGTTGATTTTTTGAGGTTAGGTATTCCACTGAATTAGAAAGATGTTTCTGGTACAGTTATTCTTTAAACAGAATGAGGTGATGCGGCTGTAACAATAACACATTCTAAGAACCGTAGTTAAGACAATGTTTTTTTCTGTGTGGGTTTCTTACACTGACATGAGTGATCAAGGACTCTTGTTGTGTTGCCTCTTTACTATGTGACATGGTAAGTGAGTCTTCTTGGTCAGTTGCTTGTTCAGATTCATGAGTTGCTTGGAGTCTGCTGTTGAAATGGGACCTATTCTAAGTGCTAGTTTTACTATGTTTTCTGTTTTGGGGGGAATGCGGGGGGGGGGGTGTCAGGATACATAGGAAATGGCTAGGCAATATTAATGTTTGATGGCTGTTCTATAATCAAAGTATTGTGAAGCCTGATAATAATCACTGGCTGCTTGATGTCTTCTATTGGAAATCTTCAAAGGTCCAAGTATGTTTTCACAGAGATGAGGAGGGGAACAGAATGAGATGGGAGTAGGGGGGCAGCTGTGTCGGATAAGATCACAATTTTCTTCTCTTGTGATTGTGAGCCTTATCAGCATTTAACTGTTGTGTCTCTTTTCCATGTCTGAGAAAGCTCATCTTCTTTCTGTCTGTTTCTTTCAGAGGGTTGATGAGTGGATGGCAAAAGAAGGCCTCTTGGATCCCAGCGTCAAGTCAATTTTTGTAACCTGTGGAGACTGGGATTTGAAAGTAATGTGAGTATGGGGAGGAGGCTGATGTACTTGTCTTGTGACAACTGTTGCATCAGCAAATCTTCTTTCTATAATAGAATATTCACATATTTCTTACTTTAGGAATTTATGGGGCCTGAAGCACATTATGGGGTGTTTTGTGCTGTAGTCCTTCTATATCTTAATTCTCCAATAGACACATTACTTTTTTGAACAAAGTGTCTTCTAATAATGTATTACTGAGGCTTGTCCAGCCGATGTCATGTCAGTTCTGACTCTTGACATGTCACCCTCCGTTTGCTTGCATACCAGCACTTGGCTATCTCAGAGACAACATTATGGGGCATGCCATGTTAAGGATGAGGGCTGGCACACTCCTATTACTAGTTATCTAAGATGACAATTCCAGGTCATCCTCAGGAGAAGTTAAATTGCAATCTTTGATGCTTTTTCATTTATCATTTCCCTTTTAAATAGTTAAGAGTGTGAATAAGCAAAATGAACCATGATGAGAAAAAACATTTCTTCTGAAGCACATTGAATTTTTTCTGTGAGAATTTTGCCCTCAAAAATGGTGACTATCTAGCTTGGAGATCATCAAATTTTGCATGTCAAGCTTGAAAAGGAATGTATCTGTATAGATGTTGTTTTTGAACAGCACTCTACAGCTGTGATTGGGTGTTTTGTTTTGTTTTGGTTTTTTTAGTGGGAATTTCTTACTTACATATCAAAGGCTGCTAGTTCTGTGTATTAATCTTGAATTAAAAAACATGTCTGCAAGTCTGATAATACCTTTAGAGAACCCAGTAATTTAAAGAACCCAGTATGATTTGGGATTTTAGCTAAGAGCTAAGGCACCTTCTAGAGGAACATTACCTAGAATAGTGCTTCTCACGTTTATTTGATTTGAGAAACTGTCAGTTCCCCTGCCCCCATGTTCCAGGGACTTGCAGCATATTTGTGACCATTGGCTATAACTATTTCTTTCTGATGGTTTGTGGACTGGCACTAGTTCATTGGCCCCCATTAAGAGTAGCAATAAGCTAGAATGCCTCAGTTACTTGCAATGCAGTTTAATATTGGAGGAACTGATGACAGGGTGACTTTTGAAATCTTATTTAACTATTTATTAATTAAAATATTTATACTCTGTCCTCAGAGAGGTTTACAAAAAACATTATAACAAGTTACTCAGTTTAAAACAACATACACTTGACTATAGGTCGATCTCATGTATAAATCAAGGGCAGGTTTTGGGGCCAAAATTATGGTTTTTGATATGACCTATGAAAAAGTCTAGGGTAAAACTTAGAGGCATGTAACAAAGGATGTAAAGGACAAAATAAAGGAAACTGATACCAAAGAACTTATAAAATTTTGGCATCATTGTTTGTGGTCACCCTATAGGTTAGATGAATGAGGAAAGAACTACAGTAATCAGTGGCTGTGCAATGTGTGGGGGAAGTGACCAGGCAAAGGTGGGGCTGAGAAAATGTGTACATGTTCAGAAGGATGAAAAGGCAAAACAAAGAAAATGGCAACTACATTAGCAGTGATTATAGCCTTTAACTTTAATGTGATTGCTTTGCCTGATTTTAATCCAGAAAAACTGACAAACATATACAGATGCCTTAACCAGATCCTTAAAAGTCCAATTCCTCTCAGTACTCCTTTATAGAGAAGTGTCAAAGAGTCGCCACTGCTGCCACCATTTCCCCTCCTAGCCATTCAAAAAGGCCAGAAGTGGCACCATGATGGAGAAGGGAGAGCAGGTCAGTGCTTCTTTTAGGTGCTTCCAGGACAGACTAAGCTCTTGCCTTTCATCACTCTACTCAGAGAAGGGGATGGTTCCCTTTTTTGATAAGAATTAAAGTATGGTACTTATACTGACTCATGGATAAATTGACCCAGGTTTTTTGGGTTAATTGTTTGACTAACATTTCTGGACTTATACATGAGTACATACAGTAATTAAATTAACTAAAACATATTAAACTTCAGTAATATGTTAGAAGTAGATTTACATTATTAAAAAAATTAATCAGTATGCACACCATATTTGGTATGAATTAATAAGAATCAAAGGCTTTGATGAACAGCCTGGTTTTAATGGTACCTAAATTACATGCCACAGCTGATAATGTCCCCTTTTCTATGTCCCAAAATAGTGTATTCATCCCACTGGTGGGACATGGAGGAGGGCCCCCTCCTCCAGAACTTAATTCTCAGGCAGGAACATATGGGGAGAAGTGTTTCCTCAAGTATTGAGGTTCTGAACCATTTAGAGCAGTGGTTCCCAAACATTGCTCCTCCAGATGTTCTGGACTTCAGCTCCCAGAATTCCCTACTGGTCTAGCATGGTGGAGTGTATGGTAGTTGAAGTCCAAAACACTGGGAGGACCGAAGTCTGGGAACCACTGATTTAGAGCGTTAAATGTCATCACAAACACCTTGAGTTCAAACCAGAAATGTATTGGCATCTAGTGCAGTTCTTTTAAGACTGGCATTACATGCTGTCAATATGAACTTTGTGTGGGGCTGCCCTTGAAGAAGGCTCAAAGCTGCAGGTAGTACAAAATGCAGCAGCTTTGACTGGTACTCCAGTCAGCAGTCAAAGCTGCTGCATTTTGTACTAGCTGCAGCTTCAGAGCCTTCTTCAAGGGCAAACCCACACAAAGTGCATTGCAGTAGTCTAATTGGGAAGAAATCTTAATATCTTTGGAATGTTGTAGTTGAGTCTTTTGTAATCTTGGATTATTGTACTTCGTCAAATGTCTGGCATGTCCTGATCTGTAAAAATTAAGAACGTAAGAAGAGTCTTGCCAAAAGAGGATCTAGTACAGGAATCCTTTTTTTCATAGCAGCCAAATAGATGACTGTGGTCCCAAAGCAGGACAGTTAACAACATAGCCCTCTCCAATGGTTGATCTCCAGTGACTCACATTCAGAGACTTGTGGCATTAATTCTGGAAGCAGAGTATAGCCATCGTGTCTGCTAGCTATTAATAGTGATATCCTCCATTACTTTGCTAATTCCTGTTAAAGTCAAACTTTTAAACCTTTCTCTATAGTGAAGTTGTTCCATCTTCCTAATGGCTTTGGCTATTCTTTTGTGCCTTTTCCAACTCAGCAGTATTCTTTATGGTATGCAGGAATTGTATACAAAGTACCAGGAATTGTATACAAAGATTTTACCATAGACATGTATAAAGGCATTGCAATACTAGCACCTTTATATATTTGATCCCTTTCATAATGAGCATGGGATTTACCTAACGTGGATCCCCCGCCAACTGCATAGCTGGCATATCCTAGATCAATGTTTCCATTTCATTTCATTTCACTACCACAACTCCCAAGATCTTTTTTCTAGTCCAGGCTCCAGTGGATACATGAAGTATGAAGTCAGTATAACAACATCCAAAATCCATAAAACAGTGATACCTTTATTAGGCTGACCAAAATGCACAAAATACATTTCGCAAGCTTCACAGACTTCTTCATCAGACAAAGGTGTTAAAAATCATACAGGAGAAAAGATTTTTTTTGGACAATGTTAGTCACAGCCTTGCATTTTGTGAAGATGTTGGTGCTCTGAGTTAATATGGTATCGAGGGATATCTGTGTAGGCAGGCCACTCCTCCTCCTGGCCATGTGATCCTAAAAGACAAAGCATTTCAGTATGCGCATGACTTAACACTAACTTGCATTGAGCTTTTTTTGGCCATTTTAGTCCCAATCAATCCAGAATGGAAAGGTCTTTTTGGATTTTTTTCCATCCCATTTTCATTTTCACATTTTAAACAATTTGGTGTAATCAGAAAACTTGGCTATCCCACTTCACACCCCTAACTCTAGGTCATCCATGAGCCTATTAGAAAACACTGATTTCACTGCAGTTCCTTGGGTGACCTTCATTCCTCTGTTGTGAGAGCTGTCTTCTTTCTATTCCTGGACTAGTTTCCAATGTATAGGAAGAACTTTTTTTTATAGCATTATTTAAGTTTGTTCAAGAGCCTTTGGTGGGGTCCTTTGCCAAAAAGCTTTTTGAATGTCCAAGTGTACATGTTCTGGATCACCCCACCTGGAACAAATCATAGATGGCTTGTTGGCATTTCTGAAGCACTCTAAAGGTTAGTGAGATAGGATTAAGCTTTACAGAAGCCATGCTGATTCTTCTTCAATAATACTTATTTTATATTCCTGATCATTGTATTTATAAAAATACTTTAAGCCACTGTACCCAGAACAGATAGTAAGCTAACCAACTGGTAATTTTATGGATCTCCTCTGGATCTGTTTTTAAACAATTGTCATAAATTGGCAACTTTCCAGTCCCTGGCATAAAAACTGATCTTAGGGGCGGTCTGTAACCGCCCAAAGAAGTGGTGAGATGGGGCCAGGGCTGCCTCACCGGCAGTCCCAGAGGCCCCATTTCACCGCTTCTCCAGGCCACGGAGAAGTGGCAACTGCCGCTTCTCTGTGGCCTCAAAGCAGAGTGCAGCAGGCGCCCAGGGTGCCTGCTGCACCTCGCAACCCCAGCTTTACCGAGGAGAGAAAGGGGCTGCAGTGGCAGCCCCTTTCACCTTGGGATCTTTGGTGCGGCCGTCTAAAGGCTATGCCAAGGCGCAGGTGCCAAAAAGGAGCTTGATTTCCTAGCTCCTTTTGGCTCCGCGGAAAGGGTGTCCTTGGTGCCCTCCCGTGGTGCCATTATGTCAGGCGCGTGCAGCATTGTTTAAATGCTACATGCGCCATGACAACATCATGGCACATCCGTATGGATGCCGTCATTTTAAAATGGCGGCATCCATATGCTTTGGGGTTAGGGAGGGTGCAAACGCTGCGCTCTCCCTAACCCTATTCGTGTCGAAAAGGCGCCTCCCCCCCCTCATTTATATCGGGCCTAAAGGAAAAATTATATCCCTTTGGTTAGAAGACCACCAGTGTCAGCTTTGAGATTTTTCAAGAACTCTCAAGTTTTATAATATTTTACAACTTCTTTGTTTTTCAAACATTTTTATAACCCGTACTACATCATTTTTGTTTTACTTAACTGGTAATCTCTTCATCCTTGGGATAGTTGCCAGTTTTCTCTACCACTGTTCAAATGTAATGGTCTTTCAATAGATGATATATAGTACAAGAGAAAGGAGAATACCTTTTAGTTTATCTGTGTCAAGTTGTGAATGGTTGTCTATCTTGAAGGGCATAATTGTTTAAACTTGTTCCATTCACATAAATTACTGCTTCTTTACATAAAGTCAGCTTGGAAGTTCTAATATGAAGAACCTGTTCTGTCATTGGCCAGTGTTGGTTATATCCTACCAGATACAGAGATATTGTACTCATTATGATGCCACAGCTGCTTTTACCAAGCCTCTCAGCAAACTGCAGTTGTCTCTCCACATTTGCGGCTTTGACTTTTGTGGCTTTGATTATTTGCGGTTTTGATTAATATGGCTTCTCTAGGGATCTCTAGGACCTTAAGTGCAACTCTGCCAAAAGTTGACCTTAGAATTGTGCTGGAGAGCATAGACATTCCTAGTTAAAACAGATATTGACCACAGAATTTCACTGGAGGACCTGGAGATTCCTAGAGAGGTTTTCTCCTAGATAAAAATAGTGTTTTTTAAGTAGCGTTTTTTCCATATTCACGTTCATTCCTAATTCCTGTGAATGTGGAGGGACTACTGTAATAGGAGGCTTTTTTGTTATCTTCCTGAAGAAAAACTGACCTGTATTGCAAATTGAACATTATTTTAATAATTAACTATACAGTATTAACATTGACACCAGTTTATTCACCTTGTACCTCTATATTGCTGCTCCTTAATAGTACACAGTAATATAATTGAGACTGTTGTACTTTGGACATATAATGAGAAGACATGACACACCAGGAAAAGCAATATAATGCTTGGCAAGGTACAAGGCAGTAGGAAAAAAGGAAGATAGCATGAACAGACTTAACGAAGCCATTGACCTGAATTTGGAAGATCTGAGCAGGGTAGATGATAACAGTGACTTGGAGATCTCTCATTCATAAGGTGACCATAATTTGAAGTCAACATGATTGCAGATAACAAGAACATATGCCTTAACTCTGTGTGTGTGTGCACATGTAAGTGTAGAGGCCACCACTCTTTGATTATCAACAGTACTGTAATGTTATGAAAAAAATAGAAAACATTGTGGTTCCTGTCACTTGGCCTCACTCCAGGAGAGCACTGCTAGTTGTATTACATGAAAAAATTTACAGGCTTGACATATATAATCGTAACTTGACACCGACAACTTATTAGCTGTGCCACTTGCCTTTCAATCAGATATGAAGACAGAACCTGAAAGTGACATGATATTATTATTGAGTTGGTGACTGGTAATGACCTAAATCCAGGTGCTAATCCTGACTTCAGTAGACCCACTGAATCAATAGGATTTACACCAGTGTTGATTTACCATTCAGTAGCTGGCTCAGTGGATCTGCTCTGCATGGGACTATCAGTTGCCTTTAAGATAATCATACTGCTAAAAAATAACTACTAACCTATAGTATTGTAATGTTATGGTGGAGTTCTTTGGACTGTAAAGAATAACGAGTCATGATGTAAAATGTGGAATGTTGTGGGGAGCATTTTCTGGTGATGTTGGTGGATTTGGAACCATTAGATTTTTTTTTTTTAAAAAAAGCATTGATAAATACATTGTTTAAATAGTTTATATTGTCTTATCTGTTTGCCACCCTACGAACTCAGGATAAAAGGATGGAATAAAATATTTTAATTGTTTTAAATTTAAGATTAAATGTTAAAATCAACATTTGAGAACTAAGTTATTTCTCAAAAATAATGTGTTCCTTCCAAAAACAATATTCCAAATTCTAATGATAAGAGATATGTTGCCTTATAGCAGTGGTTTTTAACTTGTGATCTGTGGGGCCTGCAGTGTCCTCACAGGGGATCCATGGGGCTCCAGAATGCTTGCCTGCCCTCCTTGATTCTTTTCTTGACCAACCACCCTCCCTGCCTCCTTCTCCCATGTCTTGTGCATGTGGAAATGTTTGGTGCAGGTGCAGTGGAAGGAAGAACCTCAGGAGAGCGGCACAGGTGAGTAACAGGGAGTATACCTGGCATCCCAAGTCAAGGAGTACAGTGATTACAGTGTTTGATGCACTTTTGGGTTTTAAATCTTGAGTTAAATCTTGAGTTAAATCTTGCTGGTCTGTGGAAACAATGGGGTCCCTTAGACAATCAGTGTTTGTTCTGTTTATCATTGAAGAACATTATTATTATTATTATTATTATTATTATTATTACTATTAATAATTTTATTTATATAGCGCTGTAAATTTACACAGTGATGTACATACAATCTTATAATTAGACGGATCCTTGCCCTCAGGCTTACAATCAGGCTTACGGATCCTTGCCCTCAGGCTTAAAGAAAAGGGGAAGGTGGTGGGAAGGGGATGAGGTCCAGTGGTTCTTCTCTCCCTCTGGGTGGATGGACCTGCCATCCTGGGGCAGATGGCACAATCCTGGGAATGCTTCCCTAAGCAATGTAGTCTTCAACTTAAATGAATCTGGTTAGAGAAGTGATGAGGCGCGCGTGTGGGGGAAGAAGGTTCCAGAAGTGAGGGGCAGCAAGTGAGAAGGGACGAATCCGGGACAGGGCAGTGGAATCCTTGGCGGATGGTACGAGAAAGAGCATGAGGAAAAAGAATTTCAGACAAATATGGAGGGGTCAGTCCATGGAGGGCTTTGAAAGTAAACAACAAAAGCTTCTTCTGAATGCGGAAGGGGAAGGGGAGCCAGCGAAGGGAGGAAAAGAGGGGAGAAACATGGTCAAAGCAGTGAGCAGATGTGATAATATGTGCAGCTGAGTTCTGGACAGAGATAGGAGATAGGAGGAAGCAACATCAACAACCTAAGATATACAGATGACACCATATTATTAGCAGAAGACATTGAGGAATTGGGACAGTTAGTAAGGAAGGTCAAAGATGAAAATGCAAAGGCAGGTCTGAGGCTGAACATAAAGAAAATAAAAATAATGATTGCAGAAGAAATACACAAATTCAGTCTAGACAATGAGGAAATTTAAATAGTTCAAGAATTCCCATATCTAGGATCAAACATTGACCAGAATGTTACATCAGGTCTTGGAGTGTAGTGGAGTCTCCTTCCTTGGAGGACTTTAAGCAGAGGCTGGATGGCCATCTGTTGGGGATGCTTTGATGGAGAGTTCCTTCATGGCAGGGGGTTGGACTGGATGGCCCTTGTGGTCTCTTCCAACTCTATGATTCTATGATTAAAGGATGGAGGTGAGAGAGAGGAAGCCCTGTCAGAAGGTTACAATAATCTAGTCTTGGGAGTGGAGGCTGAGAGGAATGGAGAGATTTTAGCAATGTTGTAGAGAGAGAATCTACAGGTCTTGGCGGCAATCAATATCCTCGAGCACTTAATCTGGTTTGCCTTATTCATGGTTATTTTGGGGGGGGGGGGGGGAAGAGCAGAGTAATTTGATATGAAAAAGACAAACACAGAAGGAAATGGTTTTGTTTGTGTTCCCCCACCCCCATGTATTAAGAGAAAGATCTATGTGAGCCATGTGTAGAGTTAGTCTATGAAATATGAGAGCCAAAGTAGGTTGGCCTTGTTGTCACAAAGATTAGGCAGGCCTTAACTCTCTTAGATTTTTACTTGGAAGTAAGCAATACAGAGTTGTCTTGGAGGACAGAGGAAGCCTTTAGAGCAGTGATTCTCAACCTTTGGTGCTCCAAATGATTTGGACTTCAGCTCCCATAATTCCAAGTTGGATGGGGCATCTGGGAACTGAAGTCCAAAACAAATGGAGTAACCACTGCTCCACAGTAGCGACCCCCTCCCACCATGTACTTCCAGTATGTTGGTCTGCAGATCTGAGAATCTTTAGCCAGCTGTGGTTGATACTAGATTCTTCTGCTCTGTAAAGAGGACATTTTGGTCCTAATTATTATCTACTTCTCTTATGGATTCATTGCTTCTTGCTTCCAGTTGTATTGTGACCTTTCTCCATCACCCTAATCATTGTGGGAAAAAGTATCAAATTAACTAGGATACTTACCTATGTACAGTTCTGTTTCCCATAATTTAATTGGATCATTGGAGTTTTATGTTTTGATCGTCAGATTCTAGATTCCATGTAGTGAATCTTCTGAAGTTCATTGAATCTCAGCATAGAATAGCATTGGTCAGCTGGAGTAGTGAGGCCAGTTTTAGTCATAATATTTTAGGGATGCATCTCCAATAAATGCATTGGAGAATATTTGAAAAAGAATTGGAATTTTTTTGGACTTGGAGCGTATGAGGACACAAACACTAAATGAAACTAGCTCTTTTGGGATTTATAGGATCTATTTGTCATTTGCAAATAGGATGTATAAAGGCTGCCATGGGGAAGAGAGACCAAAATTATTGAATGCAGAGCAAGAAATAACAGTTCAAGTGGTAGCAGGGTTGTTTTATATTAGGGAACAAATTTCTTATTCTAAAATGGTTCAGCAGTAGGTCAGGATCGCTAGAGAAAATGTGTAATCTTATTCTGTGGAAGCCTGAAAGTTTATTGCTTGTGAAGATTAAGTTTAGGAAATTCTGCCAACAGGGTTTGAACAAAAAAAATCCTTACAACTCTGTGGTCATGTGGGTAAATGGGCATAATGGAGTTGCTCTCCTTTTGAAAATGATTTAAAACTTGGTGACAATGAGGAGTCAATGAAGAATGTTTTGAGTAGCTTGATACCATTCTTTTCTTTTACATGCATTTTCATGTGGGAGAGAAGACTCAGTTTTAGCTTCAGGAGGTGCTGTAAATGGCTCATTTCCTCTGATCCTTCAGTTTTCCTTTTTATTTTACATAAAAGCTTCAGATGATGCTTAGGCAAATCCTTGGGCATTGCTAGTGTCCAGCAGGAAATGCACGATTGTGTGATTCCAGATTCTTGGAAGTAAGATCTTTCATCAGCTACCTATTACTGAACAGCAGCAGTCTCCTACTGGAAACTGGCTGTAGTGGCCTTAGTGGTGTCAAATCTGATTAGTAGTATGTCAGAAAACATGGTTTCGGCTTGAGTGAAAGAGTGCTTGCTGCCAGCTCTGACTCGTTTCATTTCCTCCTTTACTTTTATCCATCACCTCAAATGCTGAACCCCTCCCTCCAAACTAATTAAGTTTGCATGTGTTTAGACGCATTGCCAAATAAGATTTAGTGAAGAGGAACTGAAGTATATCACTTTTCAGACAGGACTGGTGCTGAACTGATATGGTGCCTCAAGGATCAAAGACAGCTAATTCCAGATAAATACCAGGGGAACTAGGTAGTGTGATTTTGCAAATATTCTCAAGCAAAACTCCATCCCACTTTTCTCTGTAATAGGCATTTAATAAAATCAGCAAAGTACATTTTATTACCTACTTTTTAAACATTGTTTTAGAGTCTAAATGTTAACTGCTGTTCTAGCAAGGATTTTGTTTTACAACTGTCATTTGCTTGAGAAGGGAATAGCATAGCTGGACTGTTTTCTTATTTGCTTTTGCAAGGCTTGGAGAGGCCTAGAGCAGACACTTGACAAGAAGGAACAGAGTTAGAGGATTCATCATGAGATGACTTAAATAGTTACCAGTGCATGAGCAGGACGTTAAATACCTGCAAGAATGTTGTCTTTTTTGCTGAGCAGATAGGTAGAGAAAGCTGTCCTTTGCCAGTCAGGGGAACCTAGAATTTACCTCCTTTGGTAAAGGGAGGGGTTTTGAACAGCTCAGGATTTTTCCAGGGAGGCATCCACTTTATTTTACCAGGTTGTGGCACCTGGAAAAGGACCTGCAAAGGCCCAGTATAGGACAAGTGATGTAAAGTAAACAGTCTTTCAGATATATATATCCCAAGGTGGTATGGACCTTAAAGGCAAACCCAGTGCTTTAAATTGAGCCTGCAAACAAGAATAGGAGCTAGCGAAGAAGGTGAACCAATAGTGTAGTGGTGCTTAAGTCATCCAGTCTGGATTGATAGTTTTCCAAGCCTACTCTAAACTAATTTTCAGTCTGTTGTTCAAGACTGACCCAATAAAAAATATTACAGTAGTCCACACCAGAAGTTACTAGAGCATGAATGGGCTGTCTCTTTCCCGGTAAGGTTTCAGTTGGGTTAATATCACCTTCTCTCGAGTGACTGGCATGATGTGGCTCACTAGGAGTTCGTAGCAATTGTAAATATCTAGGCATAAATGAATGTCCAGCAGTGTTGGTTTTTGGCTGAGGTGATATCATCAACTCATCCCAAATGGGTTGTGTGGTAACATATTACTTGGAAGTCTCTTGAGATTTCCCATCCCCTTTGGATGTAAAGCTAGGATCAGAACCAACGTGCTGATTTTGTATCTAGCTGATGGATGGGTGGATCAACTGGCTTCAGGCCGTCACTGATCAGCATTAATAGCATGGGCAAAGGGGAGACAGCTGTTCCTATCCTGTTCACTCTCTTTTCTTCCTTGTTAAAATGCAATTTCTTTAACGAGGGAAATGCTCCTGAGTGGGAACATCACCTTTCTGAAGGCTTGTCCTGACAAAGACATTTCACATCAACAGAGTCTCATGTCAGCTTTGGCAAATATGAGTCATTCATTCCCAAACCTCCCCCCACTAAGAAAAAGAAAGAAGCCCATGCAATGAAGAGGAATGAATCATACTCCACAGCGTGAATACAACATGACAGCAGTGGATCTAATGAGAAACGGCCATTCATTCTGGGGTGTAAAGTTTCCTCCATCGACATAGAAATGCTATTAATTAAAGAAAAGCTTCCTGAAGCTCAAGACAAGAGACACTAGACCTGCCAGGCTGAAATATGAGTGGGGATTCAGCCTTGTTAAGTGTGTGGAACCTTAGGCTTGAGAGCAAGTGTTGTGGGAATGGGATTCCTTTGACATGGTGGTAGGGTAGGTCTCTTTTTAAGCTTTTGAGGTAGGTCTCTTTCAAGCTTCTGGCACGGAGCATGGCATTCAATGTTAGAAATTGCTGTTTTAACTATTTCAAAACTGGATTCTAGGAGTGATTTTAAACTACTTTTAGGGTTTTTTGAAAAGTGTTGTGTTTTAAAATGTGTTTTAAAATTGTTTTTATCTTTGTATGTTTTCATTGGTTTTTATTTGTTCATTGTCTCAGGAGCCCCTGTGAGCTGAGAGGGGATACAAAAATACTTTAAATAAATAAATAGTGAAAACTGTGAGGTCAAGCTTGGACATGTTGTGAAGAGTTCATTTTTGCTCATTTTGGAAACCAGCTTAGCGATTAGAGATTTATAGTGATTATGAGCAATGAGCTGTATACTTGTTGTTACAAAGCATTGTTAATAGGCTTGCTTGGAGGACCAAATAAAAGAATTATTTGGAGGATCATTCACCTCAGGTTTGCCTGAGTGCTCTTGTTTTTCACTGTACCCTTTAACTTTGTGACAGATTTCTCTCTGTTTCAACAATATTGGAAAGGGGGATTGTACTCAGTTTTTATAGTGAACTAACATCTTGTGAGTTATTCTCTTTTTGTGTGTTGTATTTTAAATAAGAAATGCAGCCTGTCTTACTCCATAGTAATGATCCAGGAGAATAAGATGTAGAGTATGAATATCTCTCATCTGTGTTGAATTCTGTGGAAGCTGGTACAGGCTACATTACCATGGTAATACCTTGGCCTAATAAGCCACAATATTAAAGTTTTGCATGCTCATGCAGCCTCTTTGCTTAAGTTGAACTGACAAACAAATTGGGAAATCCCTAGTTAACTGCTATGGGAAATTCCGATTATGAGGTTTGACATAAGATAGGGTATCAATCTAAGCATCCCATACCTGGGCTTACTCTGAAGTTTTAAAGTAATGGGTGTGCTGCTGCTGTACTTGGCTCCCCCCCCCCAAGGTCACTTATGTTTTTTGAGGAGGAAAGCTGTTTGAGGTACAGAAAAATGAATGTGTATATAGCGGGTGGGATAGAAAAATGAGTAATTACAGTCTTGTAGCTTTTTCTGGATACAACTCCTTGGTTTTGGCAGATTTTTAAAATAGAAGTTGGGAAGAGTTCTTGGTGGCCCCACTTGGGGACTAGAAGGCTAAATGTATGCTATACAATTCCCTTTCTCCCCTGAACTAAACCCGTAATGGACACCTGTGGCCCTTAAGATATTTTTGGGCTGCAGTGTCCATCAGCCCTACTGTGCAGCCTAGTTATTGGTAAAGGAACAAGTGAACTGTAGTCCAAAAACAGGGTCACTGTTGCCCATCCATTGTCTAAATTGTATCTTCCTGGTTCAATCAAAATGGCAAAATCTAAAATCTCCTGAAAGAGGTCTTCAACCTCATTCCTGTTTGTTTTCCCTTTTGTCAAATCTTGCATACGATGAAATAGTGTGCATCCAAGAAAAGATACTTGCAAAGAACTGAGTGTCATGATGCATTCTAATTATATGAAGATGTCTCATAGTTGGAGGTGGAGGGGCAGATGTAGCCCTCTGAGGTCTGAGGAGGTGTAGGATGCCCCCAAATTTCTGTCTGCCCTTGTCATAGGGCAGTGATGGCAAACCTTTTAGAGACTGAATACACAAATGCAGTGGCACTCCTGTACTGTGTCATCCAGTGTGTGTGTGTGTGGGGGGGGGGTGCAGCTTCCGGAGGCAGGACATCTGCCTTCGGGGGGGGGGGAGAACTTCCGAGGAAGGGACCTCTGGGGGAAAACCCAAGGCACACTCAGGCTCAGGCTAACAATAACAAACTCCCTCTGACAAAACTTGCCAAGAAAACTCCATGATAGTTTCACCTTAGGGTCACTTTATGTCAGAAATAACTTGAAGGCACCACATAGACAAGTCATGCTCTCTCAGCATCAGAACATGGCAATGGAAACCCCCTCTGACTAAGGTTGCCCCATGATAGTTTCACCTTAGGGAACCAGTGCTTAGAAGGGAGGGAGAGTGCTCTGGGCCCATAAGTTGGAAACGACTTGGAGGCACACAACAACAACAAAGAAGGCACAGCACAAGAACAAAAAGAAAGAAAGCCAGTGGTTTGAGCATGCGACTCTGGAGACCAGGGCTTGAATCCCAGCTCGGCCATGAAACCCACTGGGAGACCTTGGGCAAGCCACACTCTCTTAGCCTCAGAGGAAGGCAACAGCAAAAATCCCATCTGAAGAAATCTTGCCAAGAAAACCCCATGGTAGATTCACCTTAAGGTCACCATAAGTTGGAAACAACTTGGAGGCACACAACAACAACAGCAAGCATAATAAAGCACAGAGGTCACAGCACAGTAACAAGAACAAAGAGAGCCAGTGATTTGAGCATGCAGCTCTAGAGATCAGCGCTCGAATCCGAGCTCAGCTATGACACCCACTGGGAGACCTTGGGCAGGTCACACTCTCTCAGCCTTAGAGGAAGGCAATGGCAAATCTCCCCTGAAGAAATCTTGTTAAGAAAACCCCATGGATGGCCTCATTACACCCCACTAAACTGCAGTTCCCAGAATTCCACAGCATAGTAAGGTGTGCGGGCTTTCCAGTTGGAAGGAACAGGCCTTCCAACTGGAAGGGGTGGGCCTTACAACCAGAAGGGCCTCGCACAACCCCTCCTTGTTGCGGCTTGGTTCTCCCATGGCAAACCAAGCTGTGACAAGGAGTGAGGACAAGCGCGTGCGCACCCCCACCTCAACTTGCTGTGGCCGTTGCGTGTCCTCAGAGACAGCTTTGTGTGCCAGAGAGGGCATGCGTGCCCCAGGTTCATCACCGAAGTCAAATTATGCCTATGATTGATTCTTCATACATAACATTCTTGTTAGAAGTTACCCAATGAAAATGACTGGCAGCATATTTTGGGCAGGCAAAACAATATCATATAAACCATAATTAACAGTGCAGTTGGTATATCTTGTTGTTCAAGAAGGTTTCCTCCTACTTTTTCCTTCAGAAATAGAGTTGTTCAAAAGCTTTTTACATGCATTAAAATAAATAATTAAAACACATTAATAGACTGAAAGTAGACACCAAAACAAACAGGTAACTCTATACACAAAATGAACACTGCTTGATAATAATTAGTTGCAAATAATTAATCACTTGTAGTTAATACTTTTTCAGTAACAAACACACAATAAAATTATAAAATTACATTATGGGTTTAACTGAATGATTTTTTGTGATGTTTCTGAAGGCAGTGCTACATGCAGATGAGGATCAGCAGCTGATCTTAAAGGATTGGTTGGTTTACATGAGAGGAGACAACCCTTCAAGAAACCAGGTCCTCAGCATTTAAGCTTTAAATGTACTAACCAGAAATGAAGTTTTCAAGCCATGAAACTGATTGAGTGAAGGGTTTATGTGAACCCAGCATGACCCAGCCAAAAGTCTAGCAGGAACATTCTACAATTACATTTCTTAGTAGTTTTCAGGGGCAGGCCCATGTACATTAACCATCTTCCAGGCAGATTTTTTAAAAAAGTTGTTTATCTTCATCTACTCTATTTTTTTTATCCCAGGGAAAATTGCAATGTGCTTGTAGCTTAAAAATTTCCCCATGTCTATGGGAGGATCTGTATGTACAGAATCAAGAATATTTCACAATATCCAAACACCCATAGATAAGAAATATACATTCATGTGAGTTGTTTGCTCTGGGTAACTGTCAGCATCCTTATTTGGGGGGTAAAAGGTGTAACAAAAATGCAATAGATTTGTTGAGACATTTTTGTCTGTAAAACAAAACAAAACAAAACTGTACCTGGCAGATGGCCGAACCTTGGTGATACTGTCTGCAAGTATTCAGGTGACAGTGTCATAAGGTTTCTACTTTGTAGGCCTAGTTCTATATGAGTTCTTCATCAGAATGTGTCTGTAGGGAACTAAAATGTCCCATTTGCCTGGATTAGAGTTAAGCCCATTAATATGTAATTAATGCATGTAGGACTATGACCTGGTTTGAACATACCGAGAACAGATCGAGCAGGTGTAGTACCCAAAGCTTAGTAAAAGCTGTCCTGCTTGCAGCTGATGCCTGCTCACCAAGTCCTAATCAGATACACAACCTGCTTTATTCAGTGAAACCTATTCTTAGGTAAATGAGTATAAGATTTTTGTTGAAACCCTTGAATATGCTACTGTAATGTGTCCCAACATCCATTGGCTTAAAAGAAGAGGAGATCAGAAAAACTTTTGAGGGTTACTTGTCTTGTCCTCATGTTTGTGAGGATATTTGTCTGTAGCCAGACAAGAAAACTTGTCTGTACCTGTAATAGGGAAATGGTGCCTCCCAGTTTAGAGGCAGTATGTTTCAGAGTGCCTGTTTTTGGATGCCTTTGTGCCTGCCATGTGGGCTAAAGATGGCAACTACAGGAAATAGTAGTTTGAACACTTGTATGATATGAACTGTAATGGCTCATGTGCATAGTTTGGGAGCAAGATGGGTAAGTCATACTAGCCCATATCTAAAAAGGTAAATTTCCAAAGGCCTTTGAGATACAAAAATGCTTGTCTGATTTTTTTCATAGCAAGAAGTCCCAACTAATTAATTCCTTTTCAGAGAAGTTTTATTTTGATAGGTAAGTGGTAAAAAGCAAGTGCCTGCTTTCTAAGATGGTGATAAACCATAGTAGCGTTGCTTGAAATGTTTATAGCTCTTGGTGTATTTCTTGGGTTGCACATTAGTGAATCCTTAGTGGTGAATTATACCATTCCTTAATTTTATTTTAGTGTTTTTAATTCTCTCTTGTCCAAGTTTAACAAGATGACTTGGCTGTAACACGTTTAGAATAGATCAAGAATGTTTGGGAGGGCAGAAACTTTCATTTGCAGGCTTAGAGAATAGACTATTTCACTTTCACAGAGGCCTGGTCCCAGGTTTGGAAGCAGTGTTCTGTGTTTAGACTGGTCAAAGTCCTGCACACACATTGACAGTATTAAAATCTTATGGTTCTGGATATAGCTTCATATCAGGCTAGTACTGGTGCATATTTGATTTTTTAAAAATACATAATTCATTGGCCAAGATCTTAGATCAGAGGTAGATGATATTGTGCATGGATAACTGTGATATGTCTCTCATCCAACCATGATTGCCCACCCCTACCCTTTCTCTGATAAATAAGTAAGCTAGGCCTGAAGCAGATGGGCCAAAAGGACTGTGCCTGGATTGCACTGGTGCCATTCACACTGGGACCGCAGCAACCTCACATGCCTGGTCCCAATCTGGGCCACTCCTGCAGTGCTGAACTGGGCTGCTTTCATGGTCCTGAACTGGGTCACTGCTGCGGTCATGAACCAGGCCTTCAGGAGGAGTGGATTCTATCCCAATTCTTTTCAAATGATGCGGTCTCGGTGTGGCTTCAGGCCACATTCGGGGCTTGCATCATGTAAATGACACTCCCCCAATGTGGCCTGAACCTGTGTCATTTTGCCCATGTGTTTCAGGCCTTAGTCACAATAGTTCATACACTGGCAATCTGAGTAATGGAGGAAGAAATTTCATAAGTGCAAGAGGGCTTCAGGAAAGGAAGAGGCGCTAGGGACCACACTGCAAACATACAATGGATAGTGGAAGGCACCAGGGAATTCCAGAAGAAAATCAGTATATGTTTGGCTGCATAGGTTACGAAAAGCTATGCTCTTAAAGAAATGGGAGTGCCAACACATTTGATTGTCATGAGGAGAAAGCTGTACTTAGGACAAGAGGCTACTGTTAGAAGAGAATATGAAGAAACAGAATGTTTTCCACTTGGCAAAAGGGCCAGGCAAGGCTGCATTCTATCACCCTCCTTGTTTAACTTGTATGCAGAAAACATCATATGCAGAGCTGGTTTAGACTCAGAAGACAGAGGAGTGAAGATTGGAGGAAGGGACATCAACAATCTAAGATGTTTAGATGACACCATACTACTAGCAGAAAACAACAAAAACTTGGGACAATTACTAAAGAAAGTAAAAGAGGAAAATGCTAAGACAGGCTTAATGATGAACATGAAAAAACAAACAAAAAGAATGTCTACGGAAAATTTACATAAATTAAGTCTAAATGGTGAAGAAATTGGAATAGTTAAAAATTTCCCACACTTTGGATCAATCATTGATCAGAATAGAGATTGCAGTCAAGAAATCAGAAAAAGACTAGGTCTAAACAGCAGTCAGTCTTTTAATGTGCAAAGATACAAAGCTGAACACTAAAGTAAGGATAGTCAAAGTCATTGTATTGATGTAAGAGCTGGACAGTGAAAAAAGCATGGACAACCAAAATGTCAAACAAATGGGTTCTAGAACAGATCAAGCCCAATCACTCACTGAAAACCAAGATTATTATGTTGAGGGTGTCATACTTTGGCCACATAATGAGAAGACATAACTCACTAGAAAAGACAAATATGCTAGGAAAGTTGAAGAGTAGCAGGAAGAGAAGAAGGCTGCATACTAGATGGATAGATGCAATCAGTGAGGCCATGGCCTTGGACCTGCAGGACCTGAACAGAGCAGGTGATGACGGGGGGGGGGGGGGGGGTTTGGAGGTGTCTTACAGCATTGTCATGAATTGAAGTCAGCTCGAAGGCAGTTAGCAACAATAAACATCCCGATTAGACTACTGTAATTTGCTCAATGTGGGTCTGCCATTAAATAAAACTCCAAAGCTACAACTAGTGAAAAATACATAATCTCATCTGCTGACTGGAATACTATGCAGACAGCACATAATACCAGTCTTAGAAAAATTATGCTGGCTGCCAATTCCATTATGATTGTAGATAAAGCCCTAAACAGCTGGGTCCTTGCCTCTTGAGGGAGTGCTTCTCACTATATGAGCCTGCTCAAGGACTGAGATCTGCTCTGAGTGGGGAGGCTTCCCTGTGTCTTACCAGTGAGATCAGTACGATATGTAGGGGCATGGGAGAGGCCATCTCAGCTGTGGCATCCCAGTTGTGGAGCTTCCACTCAGAGAGACCTGATTGGTATCAACACTGATTTCATTTTAATGGCAGTTAAAAATTTAGCTGTTCATCCAGCTGTTTTCTGTCAAATGCTGATGCACATAGTTTAAAATGTTTAAATATTTAATTTTTTTAAATTATGTTTAATAAGTTTTAGAGTATATTATTTTTAGAGTGTAGCCCTGTATCTAGACTCTGTTGTAGGGCTATATACTGCTGTATTGACTTAACATGGGCAAAGAAAGGAAGGAGAGTTTGCAACCATGAAGACCGAATGAATTGGGGTTGTATTTGACTTTTTCCTTACTACTCTTCAAAGGTTAACTGCAAATCTAATTGATTTCAGGGTTTGTCTGAGGTCCAAATATGATATTTATGCAACATTAGTATGCAGCAATGCTAGTGCCTAAACATCACATTATTATATGGGTTTGCCCTGGAGTGGAGATATGTATAGAGAGGTTTCCAGTAGGAAATGAGCTGTGTGTGTTTCTGAAGTTCTGCTCTTTATAGCTTGAGTTTATAAAGACTCCTTTTTGAATGAGAGACCTTAGTCCTTACTTTTTCAAGCAGACATGCGATTTATGTTGCTAGATATGCTGCACCATAAAATTGCCATCACTTTGATTATACTCTGGAATAATGAGCAACCTGTCTATATGTTCTGCCATATCTAGCTATTCTTTTCCCACTGATATTCCAAATCTCTGACTGTATTAATTTATCCCAATTCTGATAGCCTTCTGACAGACACAAGAAAATGTAAACTAGTTTTGTAAATAAAGTGTAAACTTCCCAACTCTTGTTCTTCCTTTCTTATAATGTGATGTTTGTATTCTTAGCTACCTTTCCTTCTGCTTTCTGTTTCTTTCTTTATTTAAGAACAGGAGGACATGTGTGGAATCCACCAAATATCTTCCTCCCCCTTTCCTCCCCTTTCCATGGTTTCCAGGAATTGGTTTTGGGCGAGATGCTTGTAACTAAGCCGTTCACGTAGGGATTACCTTGCTAGGGATGGCAAAACTCAGCTTGTCTAATCTTCCACACACAAAGGGTAAGAGCCTCATCCCTGTATCTGAAGGGTTGTGGTGCGTTCACTGAAAGCATAATGAGCTTTGACACAGTCTAACCTGAGAGAACAAGGTGGTGCCTGCTCTTTGGAAATTAAGACTATCGGAATGGAGCCAGACAGAGGTAATTCAAGAGACAGAAAACCCCTAAATTGGGAGAAAGACAAGTCAGAGAAATAGATTCCTATGGCCGTTTAGGACATCACCTATTTCTTTGCAGTAGAGACTGAGAAAAGAGAGGCAGAAAACTGGCAATGGGGTACCTTGTGCGACAAGGTAGCCTTGCTTTACAAAACAAGTCTATAAAGATTAGTATCCTGCAAACAGCTGTTATAAGTCTATTTGAACATATATATTTTTCTCAGAAAAGTGATAAAATAACAGCCCACTTAATCACATATATGTATTAGCCATTTGTATTAAATAGCCATTTGAAATTAGGATAACAAACCAACTCTTTCCCAATGGACAAAATATCCTGCTGATTGTCTGAAGAAGTGTCTCCTCATATGATAGTTAGTAAGTAGCTATTTATAAGCTAGTTAGCTTCAGTTTAGCTCAAATGAGCAGAGATATTTTTGAAAAGCGTGTAAGATGTAAACGAAATAAGGTGGTGTCTGAAATGCTCCATAGGATAATGAATCCTTCAAGACTTACAGAAAGGAGGGCGTTTGTTTATATTTGGCATGTGAGACTTAAATTGTCCACATATTGTTCCAAACAATTATTTCACTGTACATTTGCCTCTGAATACTAATGGCTGAGGAATACAATCAGGAGGGTGCTATTTTGATCATATTCTGCTTGTAATATTTCCATAGTTATTTTGTTAGACACATGCTGGACTAGACACAGGGCTATAGTTTGGTTTAGCAGGGCTGTTAGGAAAATGATTCTGGAGCTCCTTTTTAACTCTAGGGCTGTGATTCCCAAACTTTGGTCCTTCAAGAATTTTGGACTTTAGTTTCCAGAAGCCCTAGCCAGCTTGGCCAGCAGTCAAGAATTATGGGAGCTGAAGTCCAAAACATCTGGAGAACCAAAGTTTGGAAGACATTGCTCTAGAGATCTCAGCTGTTTTATGTGGTCCAGAACATTCTAGGACTCAGTTCTTTGGTTGGCAGAGTTGCATGAAGTCTAATGAAATGGCAATAGATGGTTAAATTGTTAGTGAAAGGCAGAGGTCAGAGATGAGCCTTAATAGACATAAATTGAAATTTGAGTTTCACTGTGAATTCGCTTATTTCTGCTGGCTGTAGACTAGTGATTTGATCAGAAACTTTTACTGGTAAATGTAAGCAATGCTTTCTAATGGTGGAAGAGGCAATTCAGGCTAAGGTTGATTTTTGTGTGTTTGTAGAGGGAGCAGGTATAGTGAGCTTGGACAAAGTGAAATAGCCAGTAGTATTAAGTGGGGCTGAAGCCAAGCAATCAATCTTTTCTCTGTAGCACCACTGCCATTATCAATGCGTATGCACACTATACTTTATCATTTCTATCTTCTCAGCTATGGACATGTCTGCTTGGTCTTGACATACATTAATGTCTGAGCTCTGATGTACTTAGGGCTGCACACCAGTGAGAATAAACTAGACATTCTGGAGAAATAGTATCCACTTGTTTTGCAAGTGGAGAGAACTCAAGGCTTGCTCTTGAATTGTGGTGTCACATTGTAATCCCATGGGGTGCTGAATCAAGTAAAGAGTCTGCTATTATGCTTTATGGACTGTTTGGCTTCCCTAATGATGAGCCTAATTTATACTCTACCTTTCTGCCCAAAAGGTGCTAAAACAAGTAGCTAATTTTGGGTGGTGGTTCTGTTTTATTGGGCTTTGTGTCCTCCAGATTGTTCTCATAGCAAGGCGCTTCCATGAGCTGATAAATTCAGCTGGACAAAAAGAGGAGCCATGTTCACCACTGTTCTGTACAGAGAGCAAGAGCAGCTGCCTGAAAGACCCACAGTTCACTCTTAATCTGGCTGTATTTTGTTTTGTGTCACATACCAAGTGGCAGAATTGCTGACATTCCTCAGGGGGCCAAGCAGGCAACACAGATAGTTGGGAGGGGGGAAGAAAGGATGATTACCTTTGACTGACAAGATAGTTTGAAGAAAAACAGTCAGAGGTGCAAGAGGATGGATGGAACTAGTGTATGGGAAGTTCTTGGGGGTAGGAGTGGTATGAGGGTAAGGTAACTGAGGCACAAACCATTAGGCTGCATACTGCATGTATAGACTACTCCTATCCATGGGCAGTGTGATGCGATAAATGAAAAGGGAGTTGTGTGGCACAGCCAATGAGGCTAGACTGAAGAAATACAGCACGTTGTCAGTGTGTGTAGATTAGCTTATTTGCAGGCATTGGGAAAGTATAAATTTTACAGGGGTTGGAAAGAGCAACTGAATAGCACACCTGCATTAAAAAAAATACAGCTTAAGAAAGCTAAAATCATCAATACCCCAAGTTTTTTTTAAATTTTGCTTTATGCCTCCAACATATTAATGTCCTAGGGAAATCTAACCCTATCAGGAACCTGCTGAATTTGTAAGCTTTGTTTCAGGCTGAAATGAGGAGGGAGTAATTAATTTCAGCCATTGTGGCCAAAATGCAAGATAATGCTGGCTTGATGCTTCTGAGGTGCCATTGATTTAGGGTGTTGTAAGGACTCCAGCTCTGTTGAGCAAAGAGAGTCTTTGGGTCCCTGGCAATCCTCTCCCTCCCCGCCCTGTGTCTCTTGTAAGCAGCCTCAGGCTGCCTGTCTCTTTGTTAACAGCGTGACAGCAATGTGACACTGTGAAAATAATTACTAACAAATCATGGTGGTGACTACAAACAGCTCACCATCTTCAGAGACATGTCAGGGAGCATTAGAGCACGACCACGGGAGATGCACGGAGGCTGAAGTTCCCTCTCACTTCTGGGATATTTGCAGACCTTACCTCCCCACCACCTTCTCAGTAAATACACTGTGATAAAAATTTAGATGGTCAAATAAGCTTGATATCAACCTAAGAGGTACACAAGAAGCATTACAAATCACTTGATGACTAGACTTTCATGTGTGAGCAGGACACATTGCCTGTAGGCTTGTGCCTATAGTCAAGCCTATTGCCAAGTGACTTTATCTTGTTTTGGGCGGGGGGGGGGGGGGGGAGAAAGGTAGGAGTGTGTGTGTGTGTGTGAATGTGGGGGAGGGAATTTATAAAAAAGCAATTTTGTCTGCAGTGCAGAAATAATCCAGGTTGACACCACTTTAACTGCCATGGTTTAGTGCTATGAAATTCTGGGAATTGTAGTTTGTTTTAGCACCAGAGCTCTCTGACAGAGAAGGCTAAATGTCTCACAAAACTATTGTTCTCAGATTTCCATAGCATTGAGCTACGACAGTTAAAGTGGTGTCAATCTGGATCTGAATGCAATTCCAGTGAGCAGTCTAACTGCTGCATTTTGCATTAGCTGCATTTTGCATATCATCTTCAAAGGCAGCCCCAGGTAGAGAGGGTGGCAGTAGTCTAATTAGGAAATTACCAGTGCATGGACTACTGTGGTTAACTTATTCCTGTCCAGGAAAAGCTGTAGCTGGCAGACCAGTTGAAGCTGGCCCAAAGCACTCTGAGCCACTGAATCTATTTGGGTCTCCAGTGGCAAGGATGGATCTAGGAGTATACATAGACAATGCACCTGCTCCTTCAGAGAGGAGTACAATCCCATCCAGAATAGGTGACCTACCCAGTTCCTGGATTTGAGAATCACCAGTCCACAAAGCCCTGTTCTTATCAGGATTCAGACTCAGTTTATCCACCTTTTGCCAGCCTATTACAGCTCCAGCACCGCCACGACAAGGACATCTGAGTGTCATCAGCATACTGATGGCACCCAATCCTAAAACTCTTGATGACCTCTCCCAGCAGCCTCATATAGATATTGAACAGCATTGGCGACAATATTGAACTGTAGCACCCCACAACACAGTGGCCTTGGGGCTGAGAAGGAGTCCCCCAATGTCATTCTGTGGAACCAACCTTGCAATTATGAATGGAACCACTGTGAAATAGTTCTTCTTTTCCCCATCTCCCAGATCTGGACCAGTAAATTGCCATGCTCAAAAGCCACTGAGAAATCCAAGAGAATCAGCATCCTTCCCCATCTTCCTCACAGAGTAGGTCATCAGTCAAAGAAACCAAAACTGTTGCAGTACCCTGAGATACTCTGGCCTGAAACCAGACTGAAAAAAGTCCAGACAATCTGTTCCTTAAGGAACATCTGAAGATGCCCAGCCACCTCAAGTTTAAGCACCTTTCTCACATACCACATATTAATGATAGATCAGTAGTTTTCACATACCTCTGACTCTAGACAGCTCCTCTTTAGGAGAGGACACACTAGAGCCTCCTTCAAGGTAAGCTTAAAGGGAAACTATCTTGAGAGGGATGCGGTGACTCAAGTGGTTAAGACACTGACTCTCTTGATTGTAAGATCAGCAGGTTGGCAGTTCGAGGCCCAGGTGCCACATGATGGGGTTTGCTCCCATCTCTAGTTTCAGCTTCTGCCAACCTAGCAGTTTGAAAGCATGCAAATGCAAGTAGATAAATAGGTACCACTTTGATGGGAAGGTAAACAGCATTCTATGCAATAATGATGGTCACATGATCACATGTCTCTGACAATGCTGGCTCTTCAGCTTGACAACTTTGTCAATGGGGAATACCTTTACCTTTATTTTGAGTGATGCACTTTGATGGAATTTTCCTGTGAGGGCAGAGGATGGATGTTATATTTAAAACTTCAGAGGGAAAACTGCTGAGGATTGAGATCCCTGTCCTCTCTAGGTGAAGATTGAGATTCTTGTTCTCTTTACCTTTTTGTGGCAGGCCACACCTTCTTCCATTTCCCTTTATTTACCCAAACTGTTCTCTGGCTTTTGCATGTAGAAATATTGTAGCTCACATGTTGAGCTGTATGATGAATGCAAGAATGAGGGGAAGGGTCAAGGGAAGGAAAGCATTCAGGGTGTTTTAAAAATGTCTCCTCTTGCTAAACTCATGTAATATTTATGGAGGTGTTAAAGAGTCAGATGCACTGACCTCTGGGTTGTGCAGTTAAACAGCTCCTGCCTTCTCCCCCCCCCCTCCTGCATTCTAATTGCTGCACTTGTCCTTTGCTCTGGAGGTTTCTCTCTGGAAGAACACATGCTAATGGCAGTGAGCTCTGGGATGGTTGTTCTTTTTTCTTAGCACATATCAAGAACAAACAAATCTTTCCTTTTTGGCTCCAAATGCCAAAGATGGCTCCTGATGGCTGCTTTGCTGACAGTAGCTGGGAATATGATGCTGAGAACATGGGAGGAGGAAGTATAATGAGAACATGGGAGAGGGCAAGGTTTGCCTGCTGTGTCACAGATAACTCTGCAGCTTTCCTTCTTAACTCTTCTGCACTTTGCCTCTATGCTGTGTTTTCTGGAAGTGTTTGACCCTTTACAGGAGAGGCTATTTGTTTTACTTGATATGTGTAAACTTTCAAAATTATTTTTGATATTCATTTCTGGGATGCAGGGTGCTGATTTGGAGACACTATAGTTCGCCAGCATGCTTTATTAACTGAAAATGGATTTTACCATTTTGGTGAGGTGTCGGTAGGAGATGCTTCATCTCTTGGGGTCTAGTCAGCCTTCTGGAAGTGCACATTGCATTTTGGGTGCAGAACATCTTTGATGAAAAAGATAAAGCCCAAGATCCTCTAGAGCAGAGGTTCTCAACCTTTGATCCTCCAGTTGTTTTGGACTTCAGCACCCAAAAGCCTTTGCCGGCATGGCCAATGATGGAGGGAATCTGAGAGATGAAGTCAAAAACATCTGCAGGACCAGAGGTTGAGAACCACTGCTATAGAGCAACCTAGATGGATGGGTACAACTTCTGGATTGTCATATCCTCAAAAACAAAAAACAAAACAAAAAAACCCCCAACCTATTGGGGCCAGAACCATCCACCTCTGCTGCTGAATGTGTTGGTGCTGCTGTGGAAGAACTGTCATTGTTTCCCATTTCAGTTAAGGCTCTTGTTCCCTGTCATGTGAAATTGCCCTTCCAGGAGGCATTAAGGATTATGATTATATTTGTAGACAAGTTGCTTGGGGAACACACACCTGTTGTAGGAGAAAAAAATGTGCCTTTTGCACATGCAGAAATGGCTACAGGAATTCCATAGTCTAAATCTTAAGCCACTAATATCTTTCACCTTTTTCTTTTATTTTGATAATGAATTACTTATTTAATAATAACTCTGGGCAATATACAGATAGATGGAATATACTATATATAAAATAGACTAAAGCAACCTTTAAAAAATATGCTACAATTACAAGCTTAAAAGCTGTCTCTGAATAATCAATCTGTGTGAAAATCCATCTGTGGTTAAAACAAGGATCTCTGTCCAGTGCAGATCGCATCTTTGTGTGGAAATGGTTACTTTGCTGGGTAATGTGCTAGGGTGTGACTGAACTTGTACACTAAAATCCCTCACAGCAGCACCTGTGACCCTGAAATTTGGTTAGTGTGTGATTCAGGCATGATGTATGCTTTCCCTTTTCTTATTAGAATGTGTCTGTCTTGTTACTAATGGAGCATGGATGCATTTTTGCTGCTGGTCAGCCCTCATTAATATCTAGAGGTGACAGGTTGACATTTGTAGGGAAAACTTTCAGTGACCTTCATGTTGTGCACTAAGGCTGTTGCCATTAATGGCTTTGTGCTACCCAGCTCTGAATTTGTTGTTGGTGTCTCATGAATGGGGAGGGGTATGGGAGAAGGAGCTAGTTGACTCCTTTATTGCTGGAGGTGATGAAGAGAATCAAGGAGTACTGTTCATGGAAGAAATGGCATTCCATGTGACAGTAAGGAGACAAATCTTCAGCAGGGCCCTTTGAGTGGGGCATTCTTTGTGGTTTGCTATTGTGGTTTTGAGCAAAGATGTGTGTTACAAATTTTTATAGAAGTGGAAGTATAGAGAGTTGAGTCTGTGAGAGATATGCGTGAGGAAGCCTGAGTAGATTGGCTGAGGTAGTGACTTATTGATGCCATTAGTGAATTGCAGATCCTCACCTGGAGCCGTGGCCATTATTTGTACAAGAAGAGATTGCGTGGAATAGTTCTGAGTAAAGTTCTGAGGTAACTGCCAAACTTTCTGGAGATTATTTGGTAGTAACCTTGTTTGAGGAATCCTCCTGCAACATGTTAAGCAGCAAAACTCACAGGTCTTTGACCCATTTGCTTAAGTGACTCTTATTCAGTGGTAGAAGAGAGAGAAAGATGGAGTTCTCTTCAGACCCTTATAAGCCACAGTTGTTAGTGTCCTTGGACAACCAACAGACGAGTCTGTGTTGTGCTTTTCATTTCCTTTTTCTTAGGTTTCTTCATGCACATGGGTGTATGAAACTAAAATGCATCATACTGATTGGCTGTTCTATGACATGTAGGGACACTAGGCACACGTTAGTATGAAAATGAAGCACAGTGTTAATTCCAGCACTTAGAGCAAGCATATTGCTTCCTCTTGTAGCCATTAGCCAATGTGAAAACAGACATCTTCTCTGGCTGGCTGGACACTACTAAGATGACGCCAGGAAAGTAATTAAACCTGCCATAGGGATAAAGGAGAAAAATGCAGGTGGCCCTGATAGAAAATGTTGTAGCAGAGCTCCACAGTTAAAGTATAATTCTGGAGAGTATAAACTGGCTCTTTGAGCATGCTGTCAATTGTTGAAGACTTGCAGTAAGCTTGGAAAATGCTGACAAGCTGTTACAGAGCATCTTTAACACATATCTAGAGTAGCATAGATGACTTCTCACCTGTAAACCTCTATGTGTGAGGCTTAGTAACATCCGAAATCAGGTTATCAGGATCTAAACTTTAATGCTTAGATGCATACTAAATACGTACAGCAATGAATATCAAGGTGGAGCCACTTGTACTGAGCAATTCCACTCTGCTGTACTAGATTTTTTAAAATCTTCATTTTCATGAAAGCCATATTTTGTACCTTCATTTATCAGCTGACTTTACCAAGCAAGTCATGATCTTTTCTCACTGAGGGTTTTCCATGATCTTCCAAGGTATCATTCTGGAATAATAGCTCTGACTGTGTCTTGGGGTGGCAAATTATTCTTGGATTAAGGCATAGCAGTGAATTTTGTATACTGTGTACTTCTAACATAGTTATGGCTTCTAAACTTTCCAAACAGATCAGCAGTTTAGTAAGCTTGAAGGCATACATGGCCATGATTTTTGTTCCCTCTCTTTTATAGTGCATAAATGGAAAGAGGAATGTATGGTTTTCCTCTTAGGTGTAGAAAATGGACTGTGTTATTCTGCTTTCTCCTTTACCTTTACCATCCTTCTTTCACATACTGTGTATGCAATTCAGTGCCTTTCCCGCAAGGCTCCATTAGTTATTATTTTATTATAGGATAGGATGATAATAAAAATATTTTAAATTAAAAAACAAATAAAATATTAAACAGATTTTCAAACAGATTTTCTGACCAAGGAGGTACAGCTCTCTATGTTCTTCCTTTCCTTGCATGATTTTGCTTCACTGCTTGTGTGGAAGGTCTTTTACTGAAGTTTCATTGACAAGGTTTTCTGCATATTTTCCAAAAATGACAACATATTGGCTTCTTTTTATGCCTATGACCAAGTCTGTGAGTCTCAAGATTTAATGTTTTCCCCATTTTTTTCCAAAGGATAAGATTTTTCTAAAAGCATCAACCTCAACATCAATGAATCCAGCACGTAGGAAATGGCTCTGTTTTCTTAGAATTCTGACTTTCTGAACCCAGAAGCAAAAGGACATTAACTGTCTGCTTAGTTGGAAGGCCTGCACATTAATTTTTTATACACTCAGACCACCTGAGTGACTGGATTCAATTACAGACCCCCCTTCTTTTCTTTTTATCTTCACTCCCCCCCCCCCCCCAATTTTATTAATGTGGCTCCTCCATAGAGGAAATAGAGGGACCTGTTGAAATGTGAAACCCTTATTTCTTAGTGTGACCCTCTAGATAATTAGGGTTAAATTGATATGCTATCACACCAGTGACACATTTTATCTGCCTCTGTTTATACAAGAGGATACAATGCTGGAGGAAGGACCAATTTGTGCCCTCCTCTCACTAACCAGGCTGAGATAAAAGGTGTCACTAGGATGATAATGTCCTTGCCTAGCACTCCTTTATTGTTGCTCAATTTGCTATTTTCCCCTCAAACCCTGTTCTTTCATTCTTTTAATACCCTTGGCCATATTTTAGCTCCATGCCATTGCATAATGATGCCCTGCTAAATGTGTGTGTACTATCAGCAGCTCTGGCTGACAGCCTTGCCTGATAACCAAATTCCTGTCCATCCATCACTGGCTGCTTCTCTTCAACTTAAGGAAAGTGATAACCAAAGCATAGCTGTTTATCACCGCCAAGCTGGGCTCTTCTGTCCTAGCTGGAAGAAAGGAGAGCAGGCTTCAGAGGAGGAAAGCAAACCACGTGATTTTGCCTCCAATTTGTATACCTTTCCTTTTGCTAGCCTTTCACTGTGGGTAGAGTGTTGTATGCATTCTAAAAGCTCTCTCTCATATGAAGGTAGTCTGGAATTTAACAGAGAGCAGAGTGCCTTTTATTTGGTTTTTGAATTTTATTTTCTAGGTATTATGGCTACAAAGTAAAAAAATGATGTTTACTTTTTGGCCAGCCTGTTGGAGGGGCCACAAAGCAGAATGTGAAGGGAAGAGACATTTCTTGTCCTTCCTCCAATTAAACGGCATTCAGAACTGGTTTTCTGTCTCTGATCCTAGAGGTGTTGTAAAAGTATTGTGAAGTACAAGCCAGTGAAAAGAGCCTGCTTCGTGTGGTTTGAGTGTTGGACTTTGACTCTGGAGACCAGGGTTCTAATCCTGGCTTGGCCATGTAAACCCACTGGGTGACCTTGGGTGAGTCACACTTTCAGCTCAGGGGATGGCAATTGTAAACCCCTGTGAAGAAACTTGCCAAGAAAACCTTATGATAAGTTTGCCTTAGGGTCACCATAAGTCAAAAATGACTCAGAGGCACACAACAACAAAAGACCATGATAGTTTTCTGGAGGTTTTTCAGGCTATGTGGCCGTGTTGTGGAAGAGTTTATTCCTGGTGTTTCACCAGCATCTGTGGCTCACATCTTCAGAGAATGCTGGCATGGAAGTGAGTGGGGTATATATACACTACAGTGATACCGCCATGATCAATGAATATATGTAACTTCCCCTTAAAACCTTCTGAATACTATACTTTATAGTAACAGATCTCATAGTTTAAGTAGGCACCAGGTGGAAAATTCATTCCTTTTTTATCTGCCCACCTGATACTCACACCCATATATTTCAGGAGTTCTATTTCCAAGTGGTAGGACTGGATCAAGATGAATCATTTTAGGAGTCAACAGGTTGCTAAGTCCATGATCTATTGATTCTTTCATTGAAAGTTGATTATTATGGCAACAAGAGTGCAGGTCACCTGTCTCCTTTAAGATGAGGCTAGTTGAATCCTGGTATGGTATGCCCTGGAGATTTTATGTTCATGTAAAACAACAAAAAACAATTTTTATTTTCTAACTGCCTCTGCTCCAGGCTCAAGATGGGGTACAACATGTACAAGGAGCCCTAGTGGCACGATGGTTAAATGCCTGTACTGCAGCCACTCACTCAAAACCATAAGGTTGCGAGTTCAATACCAGCAAAAAGGCTCAAGCTTGACTCAGGCTTGCATCCTTCCGAGGTCGCTAAAATTAGTACCCAGATTGTTGGGGTCAAGTAGCTTACAGTTGTATACCGCTTAGACACTGCTTAGGCAGTATGAAGCGGTATATAAATGAAGCTGTTTGTTTTTTTGTTTTACAAATACAGTATATGTACATTAGAAGATTTTATTGAGATCTGCCTTGGGATGGCATGATGTGATGGTTTGTTCCCACATCCATTGAGTTTGGGTGGTGGAATACAATCAATATTGAAGGAAGATGGTTACTCCAGTAAAACTGGTATGTATATAAATGTGGAGTAAATGCACATTTATCATGTGTATCTATTAATTACATTAAGGGGAAAAGCCAGGTTTTAGGAAATCTGGCAGTGCATATTTCGTCGGTTTCTTACTTTTCCCCATCATCACCACACCAACCAGTGTCACTGTCTCCTTACCTGAGCTTGTGAAAATCCCTGCAAGAGGATAGCAAATTTTGCTGTTACTAGTGAGATCTTTTGCTTCCTGAAAACTGACATTATAGTGAAGTTCTTCTCCCCAGATGCGCTATTACAGACACCAAGAAACCTGTCCTACCTAGCCCAATCCCATCTTGTGTCTTCTTTGTAGAGTCTCTGCTCACAGAAAATAGTTTGCAACAAAGTGCTGGGTGCAAAGTTCACACCTAATTTGCATATCCAATTGCTTGGATTGCAGTAATTATCATGTGTAAATGGATCTATTAATCACTTATTTAATTAATTTTTGGTCTGTCCTAAGTTAGCCTCATTCATACCCAACCCAGCATTCAAAGCATCTCTAAAAATCTTTAGCAAAGCATTAATAAGCATATGACCTGTTAGCTACCCCATATCAATCAAATTGATTGGGGACAAATGAATCTAATTTCCTCCAAAATAAAGGCTCCATTGCCCATTCTTTGCCCCTCCAATAGTAAAAGATAAGGTGGAGGTGCTGAGAGTGTATATGACTGTTGACTGATAGATCCAGGTTCTTACAGTTGGTGGTCCGATTCTTCAGTCTTATGTTCCCTTTTGCCAGGGTGTTGGGGTTTCTTTCTTCTGATTGTTATAGTGTTTGGTCTCCTAAGTATATCTCTGAGTGTTCAGCTCCTTCACATTAGCTGTGAAGCTTATGCTTTGCTCTGACAATCTGCTTGTGTGATGATCTTGTAAACTTGGTATCTTTGGATCCATCTGCAAACACCAGGCCACTAACATAATTTGTGAATGACTATATAGGCTTTTAAATTTTTCTCTTATTTAACTTTGGAAAGATTGCCTTTTAGATAAATTCTTCATATTTACCTGAAAAGAGTAGCTTCAAAATACAGTGGTCCCCCGCCTTACGAATCCCCCAGGTTGTGAAAACCCCGGGATCCGAAAGGCGGCGGACCGGCTTCGTATCCCCCGGGATACGAAATATCCCCCGGGATACGAAATGAAAAAAGCCGCGCGGCCCCTTTAAATGGCCGCGCGGTCCGTTGATTTTAGCGGTCCCCCGGGAAACGAAAGCTTCCGGGTTACAAAAGGTAATCCGGAGCGGATTACCTTCGTAACCCGGGGGACCAGTGTATGACTCTTTTACCTTAGATGCTCTTATGAAAACACTGTATATTGTTTTTGTATCTTTTGAATGACAGTGGTTGAGATCAATTGTCTATCTAGTTCTTTATTCTTCCTTTTATGGTAGATACTTCTTTTATAATGCCAAATATAAAACTTCACACAGAGGAGTCATTTGCAATCCATATTCACTGAGGGACTGAGATGGCGATAATTGGAGGGAAAAAACCAATAAGGAACTGGGTCTGCATCTACACTGTAAAATTAATGCAGTTTGACACCACTTTAATTGCCATGGTTCAATCCTATGGAATTCTGGTATTTGTAGTTTTGTCAGATAATAGTCTTCTCTATCAGGGATCTTTGTGCCACTACAAACTACAGATCCCAGGATACCATATATGGATCCATGACAGTTAAAGAGATATCAAACTGCATAAATCCCTGTCAGAGGATAGCAGGATCTGGGGTGTGTCAGCAGCCTGTCTGTTGAACTGTGATGTTACACTTGTAACAAACTTTTACGGCAGCTGATCCGAACATGTGGAATAGTCTCCTGGAAGAGATCCGTCTTATCACCTCCTTGGAGGCATTTAAGAAGGTGAAGACAGATTTCTTCTGGCAAGCTTACCCATCTCATCTTTTGTAAAAGATACTGTTTCATTCCCTGACCATTAGAAAATTACTGCTGATTTTACTGACAATGTGTTAGTTTGTATTAGAATTTTATTGTTATTGCTATTGCATTTTACTGATTTTTTTGTATGCATTTTATTAGGTTGGAATCCCACCTCAATCCATTCGGGAGAGGTGGGAAAATATAAATAAAATAATAATGACAATAATGCTATGCTATTGCTATTACTGGATAATTATTGCTGGATAATTATTATAATAAAAATGCTGTTGCTGGATATTATCATCATCATCATCATCATCATCATCATCATCATCATCATCATCATCCAGCAGTAGGTGTATTTCATTGGTTGCCTTTGGCTTCACCTCCTGTCAGTATGACCTTACATTTCCCTTAATTATTTCTTGCTTTTACTCCATTCTTGCTGTCTGTTTTCCATTTCATGGTTGTTTTCCATGCCCCCTCTTTTCTTTCTCTCCCCACTCTCTTTTTTTTCTTTGTTCCATGAAGATGCTTTTGTGGTGCAGAAGGTTTATTTAAAAAATATGTTAATGATAGTTTTGGATAGTATCAAAATGTTTGCAACTCATTTTGGAGAATGTTTTGGATTTGTCAGGAAAAGTTTCCACCCTCCACCCCCTATACCATGTAGTGGAGTTCTGCATTATAAATAATAAAGTATATACTGAGAGATGTTCAGGTAATTCATGTTGGTTGTATTAAAGTGAGAAAACTGCGATATAGGAAAAACTGTGATATAGGGAAAAGGAGATTGTGGACCAGTGGCAGTCTGCTAGCTATTGGTTACTGGTCCAAGGTGAGCATGCTGAAAAGAAAATAGTTGTACCCAATGGACACAAATATGGTACCAGTCCCCAGCACATTTAAAAAAAATGGTTGGTCTCCCCCCCCCCCCATCAGATAGCATTAGAAGTGCTTACACAAGTATATTGCACTGTTAAAAACATTATTATTAGAGCAGTCCCTAATACCGGTATTAGTTAATACTTATTTCTTTTTGTTGTTTTGTTTTCAGTCCCTGAGAGTTCTTAGAATAAATGTGCGGATTCATGGTCCTGATACTGTACTGTTTTTGTATGCTTTTAATTTTTTAATGTTTCAATGTTTTTTAATGTTGTAAGCTGCCCTGAGTCCCAGTTCTAGGAAAAGGGTGGGATGATGATGATGATTGAAGTTGACAGCTGTTGATGTTCAGATTATCCAAGAATTTGGCTTCCTTGTCTGATGGTTGGTGGTTGGGGCAACTAAAAGTATGGTTTGAACAAAAAGAAGCTGTAACAAATGTTTTTTGTAGGTGTGGAGCTGAAGTCAGTATTTCTTCACGGTAACCATGGGTCACATACACAGGTTGTTTTGCCTCTGTGCAAAGTTGGCCAGAACCTTCTAGAGCAGGGGTGGGCAACTGTGGAAGATTAGGGGGCTGCCTTAGCCTACCCATGGGACCACTGCCCCACTGCACCTGCTCCTGCCATTTAAAAAACAAACAAACAAACATGTTTTTTTGCCCACAAATGCCCTCCCTCCATAGGGGACATGAGGGAATGTGCTTCCCTGAACCTCTAGAGGCCATTTTTGGATATTCTGAGCCAAAGTGGGTCTTGTGGTGTATTTTTGGAAAGGTTTAGCAAAATGTGATTTTGACCTTGAGGGGTATGTTCACTGGGGCCCTCAAAATGGAGAAATGCTTTCTAGAGGTCAGTTTTGGGCATTTCAGAGCAAAAGAATATAGAGCCCTGGGGGAGCCCTGGGGGCTACAAAAATGACTCTTGGCTCTGCATGTAGCCCATGGTCCACACTTTACCTACCCATTCTAGAGCTCTAGTGCTACCTGTTCACCTTATCGACATACTCAGTGCAGACATCTGTTAATCCCCTCACTTCTGTTTTGTCCAGCATCTGGGGAAGAAAACTGATATTTTTGCCAAGTTTTTGCCCTAACAATAGTTTAAGTAACCTTCATCATATTTTTTAAACATCTGCATTGTACATTGTCTTCATTATGTACTGTTATCATGTTCTTCAAGCTGTCTTTTTTCCAGTACTCATTTCCTCAGTGACTGTTTTCCATCCATTTTCATTGTGTTTTGTGTCCTGTTTTTTTAAAAAAACTATGCCTTGTTGTTGTTGTTGTTGTTGTTGTGTCTTCAAGTTGTTTCTGACTGAGGCTGAGAGAGTGTGATGTGCCCAAGGCCACCCAGTGGGTTTCCATGGCCAAGCGGGGATTTGATTTGTCGTAGTACAATGCTCAAACCACTACACCACATTGGCTCTGTGTGGGATCTAATTTTTGGAAGAGAACTACGTAGCATTGAAAGATATTGATCGTCTACCTAGGATGATGTTATGGAGGCATTCTCACTCTTTCTTTTAAAATGCCTCTGCATTAAACAATCTCCCATTGGAACTGTTTGGCATCCTAAGTATACAACAGTTCTTGTCATTGGAATCCAATGTTTGAAGGCCACAGGTTTCCCATTCCTGAGTGGCATTCTTTGATCTCTGTCGAATGCCTGGGATCCTTCTGAAATGCACACTGGAGCTATAGAAGCATTTTGTTCTTTCCCCTTTCTCAGAACCAGAAGTGTTTAACAAAGCTAACTTTGTTTTGTCAGACTGCTCTAATTTGCACCCTTTCCTCTCTTACAGGTTACCTGGACAATGCCAATACTTAGGGCTTCCAGTTGCTGATTACTTCAAACAATGGATTAATCTCAAAAAGGTATTTTCATTTTAAATCTCCCCCCCCACCCCCACCTTCACTGTTGTCTCTTCTGTTTCCTCTTCCCTCTCTCATTCTACCTTCCTCTCTTCCTTCAAGGAGGTATTTAATAAGCATTGCTGTTTTGCATTGAAATGAGGAGTTATTTTCTCAGAGGCTGGGCGAAGCGAAGTTCCTATTGTATCTCTCCTAATAGAGTCTTACTGTACTTGATGGAATATGGTCTGCAGCTGAGGAGAATCCCATTGTGGCCAGCCTCACGCAGCACCTCTATGCATAATAACTCAGCATCTCTCTGAGAAAGGCTGGGTCAGCTGGAGCATAGCCAAGCCTGCTCTCTGCTCCCGCCATTTCTAAGCCCCGCCACCCCTGGTGAATATTAGCCAGCTGTTCCTCAGCTCTGAAAATCCTGGGGGAGGGGTTATAGAAAATAAAGTCTGCTTAAGACACTGTGCTTATTTACTCTTCATAAAAGACAACAACATATATTTCTCAGCTCTCCCAGTAGTTGTGTGACTGTAATCACTGAGACATGAATGCTTCTGATACCTCATGGAGGGACTGCTCAGCACCTTGTATTTCTAAAGAGAACCCCCTCTGGCAGGCATGGGACTTATTTATATAGAAATCCTCCAGCCAACCCTGGGTGTCCGTAAGAAGACAGTTAAAAAGTTGGAACTGATAGTTGGTAAAGAAAGAAAAATATTGTACAGTGCATAGCAATGTCATGACTTTTTAAGTTTCATCTGCTTCAATGTTAAGGTATCGTAGTGCCACTGAATTTAGCAGTTTTACTTGTTAGATAGAAACTTGCTAGTAGAAATCTGCCTATAATTTGTCTTTCCCTCTATTTTGTTATACCCATTTTTGAGAACTGATAAGGGACATTGCAAATAGTAACAGAACAAAAATTAACATGAACTGTTGTGTCAGTTCAGGGTAGGGCAGAAATGTAACAAGGGAGAGGCTAGCAGCATGTTTCTCCTGAAGCTTGACAAAGGTTTCCTTCGTTCTCTGCTGTCAGAGCAAATCTCTTATTGTCAGGCTTTTGCAAATGTAACCTGAAAGCATATTGGGGCGTTGTGCAGTTCAGTGACCATTAATGATCGCCATTTGAAGTTCACTAAACTTCTGGTGAATGGGTAGCAGTGATATAACCAGCTGATTGATAGATATACAGAAAAGTCAAATCTGCTTTGTTTGGTGATGTTTGATATCAGCTGGCATAAACCCTTGGCAGTTTAGTACCCCTGGCCATTGGGACAATATGTTCTGTCTTTTGGACATCATTTTGGGCTATCAGGTTCAGTCCGTTAGAAAGCTGGCTTTTATTTTGTGTAATCCACTTTGACATACAGACAGAGGGAAATTTTATGTCTCTTTCAGGGCATAGTTTCATAAAGCGGATGTTTGATGAGAAATCATGATGTTTTAGTGTCACAGAAATGGTCAGGACAGAGAATGAGTAGAGATGAGGACTCATGTACAGAAGGGGTTATCATCACTCAGATCACTACACACTCTTTTCCTTATAAAGTGTGGTCACTCATGCTAGACTATGTCAGAAAGAAATAGAAGCTTACTTGCTCTGCAGGGTATGGGGAGAGCAGGATTTGACTTTGTTCACTGCCTTCACATTTTCCAGATTGCCAAGAAGAAAGAGTTTGTTCTTAGGTTCAGGCTTAAAAATTCTGAGACATGTAAGTCCCCCAGCACCCTTGCTCCTTGATGTTGGGTGGTTGCTAGAGTTGGGTTCCTAATGTTACACTTTATTTGTTTTATTAGATTAGTATCCCTCTGGGAATCTGCAAAAGAGATTGTGGAGAGATTTCCTTTAAAGCCAGTGCTGAGGTTCCAACAGTGAACACTGTCTTGCTAATGAGTTACCTTCTGGGCTCCTAGCAAATTTATTTTTTAAAAAACCCAACCCCATGTGATGCAGACAGAAGTCTTGCAGTGAGAGAGTCTTTTGTTCAGGAAGATTTGGAGGAAAGGACTGAGAGATAATGGCAGCAAATCTCAGTGGGGCATGTCTAGTTGAAGCTACGTTAGAGAAGTGGGAAGTAACCTTTGGGACTGTTTGATTTTGGACAAGTTGAAAGAGGAAACAGATCTCTTACCATTATTGTTTAGCTGCTGAAACATGGCATCAAACATGGACACTCCCTTCATGGTGAACTGGTGATATGGCAAAGCCATGCCATTCTTTATCTGATGCCAATATGTTTGAGACAGCAGCTGGATCAACAAACCTGAGGGGAGGAGAGAAGACCCACCAACATTAGGGAAAATAAACAGTGGCTTTTTTGGCTGCTGATGAGCTGAATCTTGGCTTGTTAAAAATATGAAATAGGTGCAGAATACTTGGTGCTAGGGTCTGGTTAAGCATATTGACTATCCATGTGTTTGGTCACAACCATGTAACTAATTTTGGAACAAATACATTGCTTAATTCAGATATGTATGTGATTACCTTGTTAGAGGGTGTTGTGGGTTTTGTGATTGCTTAAGTCAGGCAGCTATCTGGTGACTTACACCCATTTCTCTAGGGAGGATATAGATAATATGGAATGGAAGATAGTTATGCCTAGTTACTATGAGTAGGAGGATAAAGTGCAAAACAAAATGGGCAGGTTGTATCTTCAAGAAACCCAAATTTCTTAGCACTCTTGCAACAGCTCAACTGGATTTTGTTGGGAAATTCTGCTTTTTGTTAAAGCTTGGCCACCTGTATTTCTTGTCTTCATTGTCTTCTGTTTCTAAGCTAACACAAATAGGAAACTGATTTGTGCCTTGTAACCTTGAGTGTCCTTGGACTTGTTACTGTTGTAGCAAGGAGAGCTACCCATGTTCACACACTTAACTGTCAGATCCATGTTAAGTCTTGTAGGTTATCATGTGTGTGTAAGAAAGGAAAGCCATCACTGTAGGAATAATAAGGTATTCTTAGCCTTTTCTGGATGAATTAGTACAGAGGTGGAAAAAAAATCCATTCTCTCCCTCCCCTCCCCATATAAAGGTTAACAGCAGCCTGATACAGTACATGGATTCAGGAGCTGGATAAAATGCAAGACCTTAGGATGGGCAGAAATCAGCAACAGTGACAGCAAACCCTGCTTAAAGCTGGATGTGTTGTCAGAAGTTTTACTTTCCTCTGCCTGCAAATGCTTCCTCTCTGCCAAACCGCATTGGCCTCTCACTGACATTTTTAATGTCACTGAGCGATCTTGTATCCTTTTGTGAACTGTCACTTTAGTGAAGACTTGGGGCAGAGAGTTTATCGTGCTCTTTGCCTTGACTAGATCTGTACCGGGGAGGGCTAGTGGAGATAGGAATTTTATTAGAATGCTCCTCTACATCAGATCTTTTTAAAAACCCTTTCAGTGGACAGCTACTGAGATAGTTGCTGAGTGCTGCTGGCTGGCTTCTCTTCCCCTGCTGTCAAAATCTGTCTGTATCATCAGCAGAGGTGCTGTGGGTTAGTATTAAGGGACATTAAGAAAGCTGGAAGTTCTCTTGTTTGGTCATGTCCAAAGCTGCAAAAGCCAAGAGTGCTTGCAGGTCAGCATGGAGGAGACATTAGGAGAAATTACAAGTGACTGCAGTAGAAGAGGCCAATGGGCAGTGATAGGGCCATGTAGATAAAGCAGTGGTATGGGAAAGCCCAGGAGAGGAGAGCAAAGTTACTGCTCCTTGTGGCAGTCATCTCTGTACCTTCAAGTAGGAGAGAAAGACAGTTATACATGAGGATACACCAAAGTGCCCTTATATAAATGTCTGTCTGTTGAGTCTCCCACTCTTCTGGATCAAGCTACTATAGTGTAAAAGTGAAACTTGTGCAGTAAACCCTTTAGAACAAGGATCCATCTCTTTCAATTCATTCTGGAAAGTACTGCAAGCATTGATGGTGCTATATAAACGATTGGTAGCAGTAGTTGCTACACAATAAGATGCAGCTCCTTAGGCTGTGTAATAAAGCTGCTTAGATTAAGACTTAGCAGCAAACAAATGGAATGTTTTCATGAAAACAAATAAAAGACCTTATATTCTTCTTTTTGGACATTTACCCTTGAGATCATCGTGACAGAAAGGAGGAAGAACTCCCAACATTCTTCATCATTGGTTGGGCATGCTGGCTGCTCAGAACTGAAGGTCATCTACATACAAAGTGGCACATGATCCTCATCCCCACAGCAAACCTGATTAATGAATTGTACCATTATTATTATTATTATTATTAAGCTTTATTTATAAAGCACTGTAAATTTACACAGTGATCTACATACAATCAATTAAAATAGAAATTGTTCTGACTTACGGTGACCCTAAGGCAAGATTTTTTCAGAGAGGGCTTACCTTTGCCTTCCTCTGAGACTGAGAGAGTGTGACTTGCCCAAGGTCACCCTATTCTGCTTGTTTCCATGGCTGAGCAGGGATTCAAGTCCTGGTCTCCATAGTCATAGTTCAATTATCAAGCACTACACCATGCTAGCTCTCATTGTACCCATATACTCTTCCCAATTGTATAATTCATCAGCACAAGTAATATGCAGAGGTTTTACTGCATAATGCAGACTGCACACGTAAATTGCCTGTTAGTACATATTGATGAAAAAATTGGATGGAGATTGATGCTTGTGTGCCCTTCTTGTTGAATACTACCTGGTTCTGTTGGAGCTATTCCTTTAGAAAATGAAATTGAACCTTTGTTTCCAGGAAAACCAAGCTGTAAATTAGCTGTGTGGGATAGGGTCTTGGGACTTTCTGCTACCACCTTTATCCTCTTATACATCTCTTGTCCTTTTGCATCTATTAAATTTCTGGTAAGGATATAGGAAATCTACAAAATAAATAAAGAGCAAGAAAAATGACAGGAAGTGTACAATATTTTCCACAGGAAGAAGTTCTGAAAAGTAGAACTCTCCAGTAATGTCCACTCTTTTATCTATTACTTTTCTAAGCAGAAGTATATAAAATCATGAGTAGAGTAGAAAAAGTAATCTGGAAACAGACTTTTTACCCTTTCAAGTAGTTACTGCAACCAGTGAACCTCCAATGAAATTAACAAGCAGGAGGTTTAAAACAAGCACATAAACTATTTTCACACAGCACACAGTTTATTTGTGGAACTCCACTATCAGTTCTGCTAGGCAATAATAATAAAAAAAAACCTTAGACGAATTAATGGAAGATAAGAATATCAATAGGTTTTTTTATTAGGAATCTCAGGGCATCTATCCTAATGGTTTGGTTGTTTCTAAACTTTAAAACTTACAGTTGGGAGTGGATGACTAAAAATGGACTACCACTGCATAGTTCTTCAAGGACTTTTAATCTGGCAAATGGGACATAGACCTAGAGGGACTGTTGGTCTGGTCAAGACATTTGTTGTTTTTATTTGCTCCCAAGTTGACTTTGAGTTATGACAACTCAATGAATGAGAGACTTCCAGGATCCCTGGTCATCATCTGATTTGCTCAAATTTTATAAACCCGGTGCCATGACTTCCTTGATTGAATCAATCTGCCTGTAGAGCGGTCTCCCTCTTTTCTTACTACTTTGCATTGTTTCATCATAGGGCTTTCATTGTAAAAGGATTTAGGAATGGTTTACCATTGCCTTCTTTTGCACAGTATTAACTTCTTCAGTTGTCCATTATAGATCTTTCATCAGTGTCATCCTCCACTATTGCTGCTGTCCCATAGATGTTTGGCTAGCAGGTCAAGATGTTAGGTCTGCATACATTCACTGCCAGGCAAAAAAATGTTGCACGCCATTAAATAACATGGATGCATGGTAAACTAAAGCACTTGTCTAAAATCCTGAGTCTGCTACTAAACTAAAAGATTGTGGAACCAGTTTGCTGAGTTATTTGCTAGAAGCAGTTGTAATTTGGCACTTCCCATTGTTACCATATGGCTGATTTTACCATCTTCCTTCCTGACTTGACTTAAGTATATTAGGATTGGATTTCTAAATTTAATTCTCTGTGTCATTTTGTGAATTTTTTTTCCATAACAGCTATTCTTTGAATCCAGCAGCTATCCAAAGCACACAGGAAGATGAAATTGGTGATCATGTGATAGCTCAAAGGATATTGGTAACTGGCCAATCACAGAGAGCTAGAATAGATGCATTGATCTGATCCAGAGGGGCAAATGTGCTTTCCCGCCTCTCTCATGTAAACCTATATGGGACCAGCTTTCTACCACTTTGCCTTTAAATCTGTCACACAGCTGTCTTGAACTCTAGAAATCCTTTCACTCTCTCCCTTGCCTTGTTAACATGTGTTGCCTTTGGGGTAATCAGGGAAAAAATATTATGTCCTTTTACAATTACCGGGTTTTGGAATATTAAAATGTCTCGCTGCATCGGCAGTGTTATTTTGATTGGTATTCTAACCTTTGACTAGCCCATAAAGCGTGCCGCTCTTCGAGCCAATATTGCAGGACTGAAATTTAATTCCGAAATGATTCCAGATAATAGGGAGACAGATAATATATGCATGAAGGATATTATGTTTGGACTAAATGCAGCAGGGCCAGGGCTTGGGAGTTGAATAATAGCCCAGAGTGAGTTATAATCTGTGGGACAGAAATACCTTACTGTCAGGGCTAGGAGAGGAACTCTTAAATCAAAGGGAGAGAGCTTGCGGGTAGTCATTGGAGATGGAAAGGGCATCCAGGAAAAGCCTTAAAGAAACGGAGCCCTCTTTGCCTTGCTGTAGTACTCACTTTGTGGGGTTCATTTGGTTCTAGGGCTCCTTAAAATGTGTTAAGTTGTGCAAATATGTATTTACAAATAGTAATTCCATTTATGGTTGAAAGGTGAGTTTTGCACTCTAAACTTGGTGCATTCTTCCATTTACCTAAAGTTGCAGTTTAACCATTGGTAATGTCTCATTTTTCAATTTTACCAAATAAGATTGAATAAAGAACAGTTTGGTAGTTTTATGTTTTATTTATGGCTTTGGCCCTAGTTATCTAATGAATCTCCATTAACCTTTAAAATTGGCTGGCGGTATAATATGTGAGAGTGCCACCTGTTCACTAGGTAAGTTCAGAATGTTCTCAGTAGTGGCTTAACAATCACTAAACCCTCAAAAGCCCAATTTTTGAAGTATTTTACACTCTTTTGAAAAGTTATTGGCCATTGGTTTGTTTTTGAAAGTAAAACTTGGCTTCTACTACTACTCTTTTAGATTTCAAAAAATCTCTACATTTAACACTATATTGTGTATTCTGCTTACACTGTTGTTTTTTTTATAACCCTGTAGCCTGTTTAAACTGTTCAGATCAGTTGTCAACCCTTTGAGCTCTTGGATCAAATTAAATAATGATTATGTAGCTATTGGACATATTAAGAAAATAGTTGTGGACTGATCTTGATAATAACTGCTTTTTGAAAGCTAGTGCAAGGGCTCTAGCGATGATGAATGAAGCTTTTGGGGGCGAACATAGATGAGCAGCTCAGTAATATAGCAGCTGAACAAGACACTGGTGACAATCTTCAAAATTATGTCAGGTGTTATTTCCTGTGGGGATATTATGAAATACTTCAAAGGATGTTTGTTGATAAGATGTCCTAGAAACTGCAAGAGAATGTAGAATTAGCCAGAATCCTTGTTGCTTGAGCCTACTACGTTGGATGGATGGGTAGCTGCTATTAGCCTTATATATATTTTAGAGCCACAGAAGCATTTTAAATAATAACAACAGCAGCAAATGTTTCAGTAGACTAGGTCAGTATTATTATGCTTATATTGTAGATGAGATCTACATGGGGCTACCATTGTGCTTAGTTAGGAAACTTCGGTTAGTACAGAACGTGGCAGCCAGGCTGGTCTCAGGTAAAACTAAGAGAGCCCATATTACACCAATCATAAGAACACTCCACTGGCTGCCCATTAGTTTCCAGGCGCAGCACAAGGTTATCACCTTTAAACCCCTAAATGGCTTGGGTCCAACCTGTCTTTGGAACCGTCTCCTTCCGTATAATTTACCCTTAACAAAAGCTGTTAAGACAGTTCTTGTGGCAGGCCTTTCCTGAATAGATAACTGGCCGCCAAATAAGTTGAACCTGTTATTCCCTGATTTCTGCTACAGCCATTGTTGATTTGTTTATTATTTTAAGGTATGTTTTAATCTGTAAATTGTTTAATTGTATTTTTGGGGGGAGGGGTTTTTTGGGATACAGGATTGCATATTTTAATGTGTAAGATGCCCCGGTTATGTTGCACAGAGGCGGGATATATTGTTGTTGTTGTTGTTGTTGTTGTTGTTAGATCTATGTTCTGTCAGTTTAAGGCAGTTTAGGGTGTGTCTACCCTGACCCCTTCCAAAATTGTTCTCACCTTGTGTTTTTCTGGTCTGCACTACCCTGTTAAATCCACACACACACAAAGTACTTTGATGCTACATTAGCACAATCGGCCACATGTTTTCCCCAGTGAACTCCGCTTGTTTCCCCCTTTCTTAGCTTGTATCAAACCATCTGCCATTAGCCCTTTTGCTTTGCCTGTCAGTCTGTTGGATCCACTCTGATTGGATGCTTCCCCATGCAATCCCCTTTCCCTCTTGGCTGCCCCAGTGAGTGAGTGAGTGAATTCAAATGTACACACACATTCACTACAGAAAAACAACAAAATAAATTGGATTTTTTTCATCTTTTATATATGAAAATGATCAGCCATGAGATCAGTGGTGTGGGGTTAGATTGGGGCACCCTCTCCCCCTTCCTCCCTTCCCCCTTGAGTGTCGCATTCTTGATTAATGGAATGTATGTGGGGGGGGGGGGAGAGTGTGTGCTGGACAGACACTTCAGTAGGAACACATGGAGATACACACAAAACTTCCCAGACCCAACCAGTCCCATCCACCAAGAACTTCTCCTGCTTCTGGCCCTAAACCAGCATCACTATGGAGCTCAGTCCACACACATGAGCAAATATCTAGATTTTCTGCCTAAATCTGGGGTGAATCTCCTCTTGTTTTCCCCTCTGGATTAAAGCCTTGGGATGCTGGAAAGGCCTGGATTTGGCTCAAATTATTCCATACGTCGCTTGTGCAGCCCACTATGAAAATGAGGTGAGACCACTTTATTTGGCTCCTAGCGTGGTGTTGTGGTTTGAGTGTTGGACTATGACTCTGGAGACCAGAGTTTGATTCCTAATTCCACCATGAAACCTACTGGGTAACCTTGGCCAAGTCAGAATTTCTCAGCCTCAGGGGTAGGCAATGCCAAACAAATCTTGCCAAGAAACCCCTGTGATGCCTTAGAGTTGCCATAAGACAGAAACGACTTGAAGACACACAGCAGCAGCAGCAGCAAGAAGACAAACCCTAAGATTTTGTGGATGAGCTGAGATTCAAACCTGAAACCTGATTTCTATCTCCTCTCCTAGACACAAGCGTTCTTGCACTGCCCTGAAAGGGTTGACAGCAGATTGCTACAGTCATGCTAATCCACGATAATTTAAGTACAGTACCAACAAAAAAACTGGATAGAATGAGTGTACTGACTGGCATGCCTAAGTAACTGCCCAACAGTGCCCCCTGTTTTTTTGTTAAGAAGAAAAATACCTTCGCCAAGTGATTTTAAACAGAGTGAAATGGGAAAGGATGAAACTGTTTTTTCTGCTACAGTTGAAATTGCCTGTGCTGTCTTCCTAGGCTACTTTGTTATTTTTTGATGTTTGTTACATGTAGTTAGACCTGAAAAAAAGGAAAAGAATAGCTGGGAAAGGGATCTGAAGAGTCTAATGTCAAAATGCCTAAACTTTGATCATAGACTTAGTCACTAGAAAAAATGAAGACTAGAGCTAGGACTTTCACAAGATAATTCTTTATGTGATGTGTTGTTTTGTGTTATTCACTGTTGTTCTCTGCCTCGATCTTCAGGTAGAGGTGGGTAAATAAATAATAATAATAATAATAATAATAATATACAACAGCAACATGCATGGCTGTGACAGGAAGGTCACTGATATTCCACACAACCTTGTGACTGTTCTTTACTATTTGGGGGGATGGGATTTGGGATAGGATCCTGTAACTAAACTAATTCGCTGGATCTTTGAAGGACTTGAATTCACTGGCTTAGCCCAATTTTAGCTGAGCAGGTGGTTAAAAATATTTCCTGCTCAAACCAGCTTGGAAGTGATATTTATGTGGCGGTGTTCAAGAAATCAGGACAAGACTAGAATTGGGAAGGGCAGCTATGAAAGAAACAAGATCATAAAATGTAAAGGCATAACTCAGAACACTAAAGTGAGGATAAAAGGTAGAAGTAGAGATATTCCTCATTGACAAGGTTGTCAAGTCATGTCCGACCATAGGGGACGATGCTTATCTCCATTACTAAGCCGAAGAGCCAGCATTGTCAGAGACTACTCTGTGATCATGTGGCCAGCACAACTGCACAGAACACTGCTTACCTTCCCACTGAACTGCTTTCGAACTGCTAGGTTGGTAGAAGCTGGGACTAGTTATGGGAACTCACCCCATCATGCGACACCTCAAACTGCCAACCTGCTGATCTTGTAATCAACAGAGTCAGCATCTTAACCACTTGGGCCAATGCTTCCTCACAAAAATGAGGATAATCCAAGCCATTGTATTACCCATGTATGGATATGAGAGCTGGACACTGGAAAAAGCTGATGGGAAGAAAAACTAATTTGAGATGTGGTTCTGGAGAAAAACTATTGAGAATACGATGGATAGCCAGAAAGATAAACAAATAGGTTCTCGAAAATATCAAGCCTGAACTTTCTCTGGAAGCCTAGATGACTGAATTGACATTGTCATGAGGAAAAATGAATCTTTAGAAAAGACAATGATGCTAGGAAACGTAGAAGGCAATAGAAAGAGCGGAAGACCACATGCCAAATGGACTCAATTAGGGAAGACAAAGACATGAGCCTGCAGGACCTGAGAGAAGAAGCTGAGGACAGCAGGGCTTGGAGATGTCTCATCCATATGGTAGCCATGAGTTGAAGTCGACTCAAGGGCAGTTAAAACAGCAAACAATTCTGTTAAATGTATTATCAAAAGTTTATTGTTTGGATATAGAAAGAAAAGCAAATTTCTTAAATAATCCTAGCAGTTAGGAATATTTATTTACATGAGGGAAAGCAAATTCTGAAATATAGTTGGTCTCATTTGTAAAAAGAAAAAGGGGAAAAAGGGTGTAGTGTAACAAGGGATACGTTTCAACCAAACCTTGCTCCAGACAGTCCAGTTTATTTTAGCTTGGGGAATTTATTTTTGGACTACAAGTCCCAGAATCCTACAGCTGGCATAAACAGTGGCTGTAGTGGTAGAGGATTCTAAGACTTGAAGTCTGTTTTTTTTTTTTTTTTAAAAAAACCTTTAAAGTCCGGTTTTTGTTAGAGTATTAGCATCAATGCTTGTGTGTAGCTCTGTTTTCTTGAGAAGGGGTGATGTCTTCCACACAGGAACACTAATGAATAGCTCAATGGTCATTTGGTCAGTGTGACTGCTAGAAGAGGTCACTTCCCATACCCCTCCCTTTCTGGAGGTCAATAAACTTTATTGCCCTTTGTTCGTTCTTTTCCTCTCTGTCCTCTCACCAAGCATGGACCAAAACCAGGCTGTGCTACTAAAGATGTTTTTCTTCCTACTTGCACACATGAGAATCAGCAGTAGGGACTCTTCTACCAAGTATAGTTTTCTCTATTGATTAGTTATTTTTGTAGTACCTAGATGTAGCAATAAAGTTTCTTTTTACCTACCAATATATCCTGTTAATTTAGTAGAAGCTCAGATCTAGTTGTTTTACCAAATACCTGTGGGGTTCATCCTTGTTGCTGTGTTGTTGCTGCTGCTAAACGTCTTAACCATGAATAACCAAACCATATTTTTTTTTCTAACCGTTTTAATCATACTCCATTAGGTGCACCTCTAGACTGACCTTGAGGTTAGACATTTTGTCTAGTTTCAGCCACCTAGTCTCATGCAAATTTCTGAGTAAGTTTTCCACAATGTCTCCCCTCCCCCACCCCCACCCCCCAGCCTGCATTCTTTGCTTCTATACCTGAACATTTCTTCTCTGTATTTACAGTCCTTCTAGTTGCCATCTGGACTTGTCTGTAATGGTTGCTGTGTTGCTGCTTAGGATAATTGATTAATGTAGACGTCTGCTTGCTGTGCTAGTCTGAGTGTTGTGCTGTGCCATCCCAAAATTAAAAGATATTTCATACAATTTTTGGACACCCCCCCCCCCCAAGTTTTTAGAAGTCAGCTGTGATAGGCTGAAATGTTGTCAAACAAACAGCCTCTTTCCAGGGGGTACTAGTCTGGGATGAAGGGACCAGAGAGCCATTTTCAGCTGCTAGGATCCCGGGTGAGAGCCACAGCTGCATGCCTGGTATTATGCAGAACTGATGTTTCAGACTAATGGAAGTCAATTCAGGTTACTGAAATAACACTTTTACCCTATTGTTCTAGGGGAAAAAAGAGCTTCTTGGAGTCATTTAACATTTCTTTGGAGCCAAGTACTAATTTTTCAGCCATTTATTATCAAATTTTGGGTTGGTGGTAATTTTTGTTATGTATATATTTGCATGAGAGAGTAATTGAACAGATCCTTTAAAGGGCACAGAAGTTGTGAGAGCACAGAAATACCTTTGTAGTCCTTTGATGGATTTTGTCATAATTTCAAAGTCTCAATCAGAATTTTAAGGTTCAAGCTGCCTAAAACATCCATGGACAATTTTATTAAACTGTTTACATTTTTGCTTCTAGGTCCCAAAGGATTTTTGCAAATGGTGTAACATGTCCCAATGCCAAAATTAGGTGCCTGGAACATCCTTCTGGGTCTAGAGTTTAGATAAACATTTTTATTCTCCTATATTGTACGTGATAAAATCTTTAAAAATAAAACTTGGCATTCCAGGGCTTCACCTTATGCACTATTCTCTCTCCTGTTCTAGCTGTAGTCCAGTTATCCATAATGCTTTGTATTCATGAAGGTACAGTCCAGATTTCAGTGGGATAAACTGTGACACTTTTTTTTTTAAAAAAGTGCAGTGTCCTGTTTATGTTTTAGTGCAAATTCCAGACAAATTCCAATCAAAGGTACAAATGTGAAGATAGAAACTCTGAGAATAAGTATCAGCCTGCATTTTATTTGCAATTTTTTGAAAATTGTCATGGTTTGAAGAGCAGTGGATGTCCTGGGCTGATACTAACATTTTCTGATAAATCCAAGCTGCCAGGCATCAAGAAATGCTAGCCCAAAGTTACATCATGTTCAGGTAGATGCCAACAGTCTTTGCTGCTTTCTCATCTGCCAGGTGCCATGCTCTCTTTCACAAGTCCTTGTTTCCTTGCTCTTGCTCTGCTGAGTTTCAGCATACAGTATGTTGATATCAGCCGAGAGGCTAGAATGCTTGTCGCGTACCAGTGTTGAAAGAGACAAGCTTGACCTCGCACCTGACCCTTCCTCCCCCACAGTCAATACTAGAGCAAGACTGGGGAAGAAGGGATTAAAGGCAGGGCATGTTTTACAATAATCCTGCAACGTGGGCTGCATTCTAGGCCAGGTGAGAATCGCAAGTCAGTTACCACATGCATGGGGAAATGGTAGCTGGCAATCCAATAGGCTGGGGGAAAAGAAGGTCATATTGTTTGGGTCCTACCTTTTTCACATTAGAATTTCTTTCATTCTTTAGACCATGATGTTAGAGAGGTTGCCATCACTTACTTATAGCTAAATCATATAGTAGCTTCTCAGCAATGGTGCTGTGCTCTGAAGGTAATCACTCCATTGTTGAATGTCCTGGTTTTGGGGGAATGGCAGGATATAAATAAAATGAATGAATGAATGAATCAGAGGCAAGAGATAAGAAGATGAATCATGCACAAGCCTCTCTTTTGTCACCCTCTTCCATTCCTTATTGGCAAACATGAAGAATCCTGGCTATGAAAAGAGTCCATTGGCCCTTTGCAGCCCTTGTTCCCTTCAGGAGAGGGGAAAAAGGACAGAAGGTTAAGTACAGTTCTTTGTGATTAAAGTATTAATAGCTTCTAACTTGGAGCAATATAATGGCGAGTAATGCACTCTTGCACCCTGCCTATCCATACAAGCAGTTGAATTTTATGCCATTGCAAGTGTACGACCACTAGGACAGTGCTTGTACTTCAGTCTCCATCAGTCATCAAGAATTCAGCCATATTTGCAGAATGGACAACTTTTCTGACTTGGGGTCACTTTGGTGTCTGTCCTGTTAGGCTGTCTGCTGCTTCCCTGGTACTGACTAAATACAGAAAAGGAAAGATAACTTGGTAGAAAATTGAGCCAGAAACACATGAAAATAATAGCATTGCTTAGTACCAAGGGGCCACGAGCTATCCAGTTTCTTGTCCACACTAAATAAATATCTTTGATCTAACCTGCATTCCACCTAATCTTTTGTCTCAGTAGTTGTCTATCCAGTTCAGTCCTGCTGTCCCTGCAGAGGTTTATCGTTGGATCACTGTATCATTTGAAATACTGCCAGTATGTTGAATCATTAATAGATGATCTCTAGACCATTGGCTGGTCTGTGAAGTCGAAGGCTATTATTAATTTGCTGATTTATGTGTCTTCATGGTGTTTAAGGCTTCCATGTTCATGACACTTCATGCCAAATCTGCAAAAGACCTTGCTTAGCAGTTTCATGTTGCTGTTAAATAACATGGGTGACAAAAAGGATTTCTGTAGGACCCTATGCTGAAATAGCTGAGCCGTAGCACTTCAGGACCAGTTTCTGGAATGTGCCTCCAAATTCCCATCCAGGCCAATGTATTAAATACTATGGTTGATGGTACTAAAAGTTGCTGATGGAAGGGAATAAATGCAGAAGAAGAAAATAGAAAATAGTTTTTGGTTTTAATCTCATTGTGGAGGGGATCATTGGTGTTCATAAGCTGAACTGTGAGAGGTAGGTTTGAAAATTGGTTTCTTTTTTGTGTTACACAAAAACTGTTCCTCTACAATGTTCATTGTGGCAGCAGCTTGCATGGGTATGGAATAAGGGAAATACAGTGCACACATATGTATGGGAGAAGATATACCGGTAGATACTCTGGTTACTAGAAAAATGGAGGCAAAAATTAGTTTTTCACCAAAAATGTCAATTCTGCATATTTGTTAATGTTATTTTTGTTTTACTGCAGGAAGTACAAGGAACTATTTTTTCTCATATTAGTTTCTCATATTGCTTTCTCTAAAGAACATAACATTTCATCTGTTTTCAAACCAATATACCTGTGCAGTGTGTGTTACTGAGGGATGTGTCAAGGTCAAAATTGCAGTTAACATCTCCTTGAGTTGTTAGAATTATGTTAATACAAATGCCCAAAAGCTTTAGCAACTCTAGATGCAAAGAGAAGTACTGATGATGTTGCAGAAGCTTGGTAGTGCAGTGAAACATATGGGTCTCTTTCCCAAGGAATCTGATTTTCATTGCTGCAAATCAGTGTTACAACACTTAGAGCACAAATGTGAATTTTCATCCTAAAAGGTTTTTTTTTCCTTATACATTTGGGAAACCCTTGCAATTATTTATACCAGGATATTGCCTCGGTGAGCTGGACCTTAAACATGGAGATCTAAATACAGTATAACCTTTTGAAGCTGCTTCTGGTTTTCTGCATTAATATTTTAAAGACTGTTGGGGAGTGCCTGCTTGATTTTGTTTCTTTAATTCTCAGCTGGCTTGTGTGAATGCTTGAGATGGCAATCCTTTCTCAAAACTGTTATGCCAACTTTTGACTTTGTTGTAAGATTCAGACAGGTGAGGGATTGATGTTTTGTTGAGTTAAAAATAAGGGAACCTTCTAAAGTTAGATGTATTCCTGGCCACAAAGGCTCCTTTTTCTGCTCTTGTTTCAGAATACAATAGTTTGGTCCTAAGTACCTTTAGACCATAGAGATCTGCCACATTTCTCAAAACAGATAGCTTTCCAAAACTATGTATTATTTCCACTGATCTCACGTTCCACTTAATAAGATAGCACAGTCTTTTCTGTCTATTCTTGTTATGATGTTATGTGGGCCACTCAGAGCTGGTTATCTCTTACTGTCCAGAAAGATAGATCTAGACAAGAAGCTTATATTAGTTGTCAGGACAGAGATCTGAGGCACTGCTCCCTGGTATTTTGAAGGCTCTGCATAATTTTTGTTTGAAAGGATACATTTCTATTAATAGCACTCTATCAAGAACTTTGCTAAGCTAGAGGGGGGCTGACTGCTCCTTATTTTGTGAGTTGAGGGAAATGAGCAGTAACTGAGAACCACTTAAGGAAGGTTTGAGTTGGGTAAGATGCCATAAGAGGAAGGGGACAGGCTTGGCCTGCTTCGAGAATTGGGGCTCAGACAGACTCAGGAGACCAAGTAAAACCATGTGATTGAATCTCAGACTGTTTGCTCTGCCTAATTATCAGAAGCCTTGCATTCGTTCTGCTAGGTGCACATTATGCCTTTATTGTAGTGTAATTATGCCAGCTGCCTATGTTTAGTGCCATAAAAAGGAATAAAGTGCCCATTACCCGCCTAAGGAATTCTTCCTGTGGGGTTTTTTATTTTTATTGCTTCATAGTACACAGTGGGGATAGTTTTGATCGGCCATGCTCCATGTAAAATAGCTAGTGAAGCGCAAGGCCATCCATCAAATGCTTTGCCAGGGACTGGTCGTGCTGACATCCTGGTGCCTTCAGGTTCCTCTAACTCCCTGGGTGGCTTTTGCTACTGACCTACTGGTGAAAGTGTAGCTGCTTCTATGGCTGCATTACTATCAATGTTGTCTTGTTCCTTTAGCAAATTGCCAGTTTAATTTGCTTTATGAGAATACTGCTGCTTCAGATTGACTAATATTTACATTGTAGGTGCTACTTTATCCTTTCATAGATTATTTGAAATTTTATGCATTGCCTTCATATATAGTCAGAGATGGTTTATCCATCCAATCCAGTTGTCTGCTGTGACTGGAATGGCTCAGCATAGTGTCAGGTAGACATTTGCTACCAGAAATGGTTCAGTTGAACATTGCAGAGATCTTGATGTGTTCTTCTTCTATATGAAGAAGAGTAGAACGCATAGAGAATTGTGTGGTAGGGATGTGTGATTATTTGAAATGATGTTGGGTTTGCTGTGTAATTTGTAGAAGGGGGAGAAGAAAAGAAACTATCTTATTTTGAAGATATAACATCTTTGGTGCTGTTCTGCATCAATGTTGGGAAGCCATGTAGGAGGTATTGCATCCCACTGTTTCTGAATGTGATACTTTTATTTATTAAATTCTTTTATGTACTACTTCTGAAGTATATAGTCTTTTAAAGAGGTTTACAGTTTTTTCTTAAGAAAGCGCATTTAGAAAATTAATACAGACACTTTTGAAAAGCCAGTCGCAAATCAAATACCCTCAAATCTCTGGGTAATTTTTTAAAAAGTCTTCACTGCGTGTGGAGGTGGAGATGGAGATGATGCTGGGGAACAGATTCCAAATGGCACAACAGAAAAATCTGTTTCAAAGCCCCCCTCTGGATATCTGAGGTAGCAAACAAATCAGCTGAACAGCCTCTGATGAGGATGTCAGTATAGGAAAATTTTGGAGGAAAAGAGTGGCCTTCAAGGTATTATGGACATAAGCCATTTAGGATTTTGGAAGTTACTGCCAGCTCCTTAACCAGCAAATGACAGGAATGTGCCTGAAGCTCTGGAGAGGTTCTATAGTAGATGGATGCTTCTCCCTCTTTCAAGACAGCTGGAAAAAACCCATTAAAATGGCCTTTGGACTGGTACAAACAGCTGAAGCAGATATCATGAGATTTCTCCCATTCTTCTACATTCTGAGGGTTAAGAAGTCTCTACCAACCTCCACATCTGAACAAGCGTGTGCTCACTCAGCAAAATTTGGCTAGTGTAATGTGTCCTTCAATTTTTACAAAATGGTAACAAAAATATGTGTTTCAGGAGGAAACATAAAAATCTGTGTTTCTTTGTGGGTTTAGGTATCTGCATCCTTAAGAAAATGGGGTACTGTAAGAATGACTCGTCTGTCAGTATAACTTAAGCAAGGATAAGTGCTTAACCAAAACTTCCCCAGCCAACAAATTCCCCAGTAGAAGGATTGCTAAAGTATTGTGTTTGCCCAGTTTTTGGACACCTATCCTGCACAGGTTAAATACAGATAAATTTATTGTGAATATATGTAGCATTGTATTGGTCTATGAAGCTGCCTATACCTATGTATAGGTACTTCCTTTGTCTTGGGTCAAACACTGATCAGAACAGGGCCTGTAGTCAAGAAATCAGAAGACTAAGAATAGGGAGAGCAGCTATGAAAGAACTAGAAAAGGTCCCAAAGAGCAAAGATATAAAATTAAGCACAAAAGTCAGAATAGTACAAGCAATTGTGTTTCCCATTACTATGTATGGACAATTAAAATGGTAAAAAAGAAAATAAATTCATTTGAGATATATGGTGCTGGAGAAGAGTGCTGAGGATAGCCAAAAAGACAAATAAATGGTTCTTAGAGCAGATCCGATCTGAGATTTCCATGGAAACCAAGATGATTATTTATTATTATCATTATCATTAACCTTTATTTATATAGCACTGTAAATTTACACAGCACTGTACATACAATCATTTAATTAGACGGTTCCCTGCCTTCATGCTTACATCTAAAGAGACATGACACAGAAGGAGAAGGGAATGGTGGTGGGGAAGGGGATCAAATCCAGCAGTTCTTCACTCCCTCTGAGGCCTGGACCAAGGCGGATGGATTGGAGGGAGGGCCCAGCTTCTTAACACATAGTTAGGGTGCAGCATCCTGGGACAGATAAGGGCACTCACCTGAGAACGCTTCCTGAAACAATATAGTCTTTAACTGAGTTTTGAAACTGGTTAGAGAAGTGATGAGGTACACATGTGGGGGAAGAAGGTTCCAGGAGTGAGAGTCAGCAAGTGAGAAGGGACGAATCCAGGACGGGGCAGTGGAAATCCTACGCTGGGACAGTAGACCTTGACTACCAGAGCAGAGGATATGAGTAGGAATGTAAGGAGGAAGAAGTTCAGATAAATAAGGAGGGCCAGTCCATGGAGGGCTTTGAAGGTCAGCAACAAAAGCTTGTACTGGATGCGGAAGATGATAAACCTGAGGCTGTTGTACTTTGGCCACATCATGAGAAGGCATGACTCATTGGAAAAGACCACATGTTAGATGGATTGACTCCATTAATGAGGTAATGGGTATGAATCTGCAAAAACTAAGAAAAGTAGTGGGAAATAGGGAGTCTTGGAGATGTCTCATCCACAGGGTCTCCAGGAGTCAAGATTGACTTGAGGGTGGCTAACAACAACAACAACAAAGCTGCCAGATGTGGTTGAGAGGTGGGGTGGTTAGCATGGCTTCTGTTCCAATATAAGCATACACAGCTGCACTACTGACATAAGTCATGTCAAACAGTACATAGACTCCATGTTTGCAAACTGATGTGCTAAATATGTCACTGCTGGACATGAAGGAGTGCTTGATCATGTGGACATTTGGCTTAATGTCAGCTCCTGTGCATACATACATTGGTTCTTTTTCAGCAAAATGATTATCGTGGTCCCCTACTTGGTTTGTGGAGAATCCCTGTATATTGCTTTCCTTCCCCCATACATGCTCATTCCTTTTCATCTGATGTTCTTGAAGTGGCCTTCATGCTTTTCCACCCTTGTAGTAGGTATGTGTGTCTGCGCAAAATGAACTTGTCTCAGTTGGAGCTGCTGTCCCTTCAGCTTCATTGCTTGTGCTTGTGGTGTCAGTATTGGAGGTGTGACTGCTTGGCTGAGAAACAAGCTGAGGGGATACTGATGGTAATAATTGATTAAGAGAGTAATTGCCCTGAAAATTCAGATTGATCAAAAGGGGGAAAATGATAACTTGTGTAACTATTTAAATCAATGGCTTGTCTATAAGGGAGATGAGGACAGAATATGTAGATGGTTGGAAGAAATGGATATATGCAAGGCTAGGAAGGAGAGCGAGCCATGCTTCCCAAGAGTTTGTCTTGGGATGTTTCTTGTCACTGACCCTGGGCTACTGGGGATTCAATCACTTTTATCTTTCCCTTCCTTCTTCAATCCAAATGCCTTTTCATATTAGAAAATTACAATCTGCTCTCCTCATGCAAGATTTATTAGCTCTGCTGAGCAATGGAGCAAGATGTAAATGATGGCACTTTCCATGGTATTTTTTAAGGTGAGACATTATGAATGTATTACAACTTTGTGATGGTTCTTCCATAAATGAACCCTATGGAGGACATGGCTGGCAGAATGAGATTAGTTTCATTCGGTTTGCCTTAGTTGGTTTCTGGTAAATGTTGAGATTCTGTTACTAATACGACTGTTCTTTTTTCTCTTCTGGAAATTAAGCTCTATTAATGTATATTTATCATGTGTATGATGATGTGTATTACCTTCCTTAAAATACTATCTTGCATGAATACCTGCATTTTTATTCTTTCTGATTGGAGACACTGCTTTTGTGTCAACAGTATTGCTACCTCATTGACTAACTTTCATATCTGTGTCTATATATCTATATCTGTATATCTGCAGTATATTCCAATACTCATTTTCAATCACATTTTGCTGCAGAAATGAAAAGCTGCACATAGCCTTTTGGCTTTCTCCTAATCCAGGAGTTCCAAACATTTTGCATTCAGTAATGTAAAAGGGGAAATTTAGGATGAGATAGCCACATAAGAGATGAAAAACTATCTTCTTGAAACTGAATATATGAAGGATGGGTTTAGGAGTAGAACTCTAGTCCTCTGATGCCTATTCCTAAGATGCTTTGCATATCTTTTTCTTATGAACTTTTCAGATATTGAGCTATGTGCCATCTTTGTCAGGCTTTTTATGAAGAACTAGGACAGGTGACTTGGGAGAACTCTGCGGAAGATTGTTATACCCTCACTTCTTTCCATCCTAAGAAAATACAAACTCTGCACAATGGATAAACGGTGCAAGTTTGCATGAAGTATGCCTAATTTGAATTCTGCTTGTACGGTAATACTTTTCTTTTTTGCAGCACCCCAATGCTTTTAACAAGAATGGGAGATAGCAGTGGTTAAAAAAAGAAGCAAACCTGGGCTCCATTATGTGGCAATGCAGCATTGTCTTAGGAGAAGGTCAGGAAGGACAGAGATTTGACAGCAAGGAGCCTTGTTTTTCTGCCAAGGCCCTGTGATCAGTTTGCTTTTGCTTTTCTGAATGTGTAGCAACAATTCCCATGAACTGTTTCCTTTGACCATCGTGAGAGCTGCAAGTGAGTCTGTTCAAATGAAATTTCACTTTGTACCAGATTTCAGGTTCTTTGATGCTGCTATGTTTGTATATGTTCAAAATGTGCACTGCTCACTGACCTGATCTCATTCTTTTTATAACACTTTCCATGTGGATGTAGACTCGAATGGTTTGTACAACTATTGGTTAGCGAGAAGTAAAAATACAGAGTTTGGTCCAGGCATTGCTTTTAGCTAGAGGAAGGAATCAATTTGTGGAAGATTTGTGTCTCTCTTTTTTTGGGGGGGGGGGGGGGAGAGGGAGCTCACATAGCACACTTTACCCATTGAATAGAGGGCCCTTATCCTTGGTGTAGCATTTTAAGTCTTCTGGAGGGCTTCCATTGGAGGTGGAAAAATCTGCTTTCCAGTTGCAAAGCAGATACAGCTCATACCTACCAGCTTTTTGTTGATGACTATATAGATTTTATTTGAACAATCTCCACATAAATTGGACAATATAGCATATTATTAGAAGACATCCAGTTTTGTCCTCCCTGTTGTTGTTGCTTTGCTAATCCCATTGACCCGAGAGAATACGCTAAACCAGTTGGTATGGCAGCATTTATAAACAAAATTATTTAGAATGCTGTCTTTTGACAGAGGTGTATTGCAGAGTGAGCTGATAGTCTCCGGTCCTTACTTGACTGTCCACCTACCTGTAGTTAGACCATGAATCTTATCTGCCTACTGAATTGTTGCTTCAGTTATGTCCAGTTATGTCTTTTGTGCCACAGAGATATAAATCTCTCTCTGTTTCTGACTGCTGCCAGGGTACATCACAAAGTGAACAATTGATATCTTTTCTCTCTCTGTCTTCTGACTAACCTGGGGTTAGAGGAAGATAAATTCATACTGATTTTGCAAGTCTTCTTGTCTCAAGTGTGGCCAAGAATGTGACCAGGAAGTAGGGTGGAGTGCAACCTTAAATATTGTCATCCAAGGACCACTGCATTGTCATTTGGACATAATTCTGTTCATACTTGCTCACCTGATGGTGCACCTTTCTGTAACCTAGAGGTGGGCCCAACTCCCCTTTTCTGTGTTCCTCATCCCTCTGACATTCTCAAAGCCTCCAGATGTCTCCTCTTTTTTTTCAAAGAAAAAAAATCACCTGAAAAATTGCCCAAGGCACCCCATAAAAACTTTATTTTCTTTCTATAACCCCCCATCCCATGAAGTTAAAGAAAATCCACTGCAAGTAAAAATGAATCAAAACTAGCCCATCCTGCCTTTTGTGAGATGTGTGTTTGTGAAAATATACAGTGGTACTGATCTTGAAGGTTTTCAAGAGACAGGTGTTTATATCCCCATCCTCACATAATGCGGCCACCTGGACAAAATGTGAGAGAAAACTGCCTCTTCCCCAGGGTAGATTATTTTTTAACAGTGCTTTTCTGATACTTTTGATAGAAGTTTTAAATCAAAGTTTTCAGTAGTTAGCCAAAATAGACTCACTAGGTTTTCTCCAGGCTTCTGCTGAGGCTGTTTCCTTGCTTTCTCTCCCCCCCCCCCCCCCATTGCTCTTCCTTCCTTCCTTCCTTTTGGACTGCCATGGTTCTGCTATAGTAGGCAAAGCAGATAGGCAAACAGCTGGAAACACGTTCCAGGAATCACGTCAGCTGTCATTACTTACATTACCTTGATTGGAAACAGTCAGTTATGTCACCATCCATCATCACACCTCTCAAGGGAGACATTGGCAAAGAATGAGAGGAAAAAAGGAATTATAAAACATTTGTCTGGGTGCTCAGCCAATCCCAATGTGCTGGTATTGGAACATCAGTTATCAGGCAGCTTGAAGTGAGGGTACCTTGTGTGATGGATCATGCCACGTGACTCTGTAAGAGGGAGCCATATGAAATGATGGCCTTGTCCATTGAATATAATACGGTACTTCCTCTAAGGCAAGGCAGTCCCCTCCCATACCTTTTAATCATTAAAGTAAATTATAAAGGTAAGTCAAATGTTCTTTTCCTAGAGTGTATTCTTTCAGGGTTAATGGCAGTCTATAGTTATCTTTCAGTGACTACACACAGAGATAAAGTCTTCACATTCGTTTTGACTTAACTGCTATTGATAAAGAGGTAATGGGCAGTAGGCTAGCAAGCTGCCAATTACTGGTCTTGTTTTCCATGGAGAATGTAGTCTGTCATTGTATATAGTTGTTGTACAGAAAAGTCAGTTGAAGCAGTACCTGTGTGGTATGAAGGACCCCGGGTAGTTTTAGTATCATATGGAATCCCATGACTGTCCAAAGTAAATTTCTAACCTTGTGACTCAGGGGATGTAGGACAAAATTGTTTTCTATGGGAGCAAAAATTGTTTTATTTGGGAGCAAAAGTGAGAAAAATGTGGCCCTCCAGATACTGAACTGTACAGTCAGCCCTTCATATCCACAGATTTTGCATCCTTGCGTTCTTGTGTGTGTGTGTTTTTAATTCAGCAATCAAACCTTGATTTTGCCATTTTATACCAGAAACACATTTTACTACCCCACTGTATATAATAGGACTTCAACATCCATAGATTTTGGTATCCATGGGTGGTGTGCGTCCTAGAACCAGACCTCTGTAGTTCCCAGAATTGCTCACTCTTGAGTCTGATAGCCTGGACTGATGGAAATTAAAATCCTGTAACATCTGGACAAACACACTTTTCCCACCCTTACGTAAATTTTGACAGCATGGAACAGGAAGACTTCCAAGAGCAGGACACACAGATCCCTTGGGAAGCTCTCAGTGCTGGTTGGTAAGTATCAGATGTGGGGTGATGTCTTTGAAAATCTCTCATGCCTGCAGCAGCTTTACTAACCTGGCAAGATACCTTTTTAGAGACCAAAGTTCCTCTTCTGAGTGAAAAGGAGCATTTCTGTTTCAAGAGTGTTTCTAGTGAGTAAATACATTCTATAAAAATGTTCTGAATGCCTCTCTCTGTGAAGCAGGGGGGAGGTGGTGCGGGTGCATGGAGTTAGCGTGGCCTTTGGAGTAAATGGAAGGTTTGGTGTGTGTGTCTGTGTGTTCTTTTCTTTTCTTCTCTTGGTCAACTGTGGCTGGAGATAAGAGTTTCCTATTTGAAGTTCAGAAGGAAAAAGAAATCTATTGTTAGAAGAGACTTTCTTTTTTGACTTGATTATCTATCTCCAGTGATACAGAGGAGGAAAAGATTTATTCTGATAAAGGCAGCATTAGAAAAAAAATGAACCTGCATGTGAGTGTTGCTATTCTCTGAACTTCAAAGTCTGAAGTGATATAGAACCGTGTTTTTAAAAAAGCCACCCCAGCCTTCTCTAGGCTATGGGGGATATTTGGATGTGACAATATTAGAAAGGGGCAGCATTCTGCCTCAACATTTAACATGATATAAAAATACACCTGCAGTCAGTACACTGCTGTACTAACTCGATGACTTGTGCATGAGGCAATCTACATCCAAGGTCCTTGTAGGCTGAAGGAGGCTAGTCACAGGATTGAGACAAGATTTTTTGAGGGATTTAAGTTGGGGTAGGATGGTTAATGGGATGAGATATTGAGGGCTATTAAAACATCAGTGGAGCAGCACATGATATCTGAGCAATATTTTGGGGGTCAAACCAATGGTCCATCTAGCCCAATATTATAGCTGCATTATTTCTAACAATGTCCAGTTGCAAATGCTTTAGAGTAGGCATATAACATAGTTTATTGCCTAGAGCATTGTAGTAAATGTCAGTAGTCTGCAGATTTCCTCCCTGGGGGTGGGGCAGGGAAGGTTCAGGCTACATGTTAACAAGAGGATATATACCTAAACCATTTTAATTAAGAGAGAAAAAGGATAGGAAAGGAACTAAACATTTAACTCACAGCTATTTGCATGCATGTTAATTTCACCTAACACTTTGTAATCTTAATTTTTCTTTACATTAAATTTTAGGCCATATTTTGTTATTTCCTTTCCTCCTTATACCCACTTCCCTGATTTTAATAAAGGGAACTGAAATGAGAGAGAAGTGACACAATTGATTCCTATTTGGATATAGGATTTTGAGACCTATATTCAGCACAAGGGACTGCAACAAAATGTTGCAGTATATCCACCTGATGAAAAAAATGCTGCTATTCAGGACCACTCCCATTTGAATGGGCTTTTCCAGTGGTCCATTTCTTTTTCCATGGTGCTCATTTGATTATTCCCTTAGAGGTGGAGATACAAGATACAGTTTTCACAAATAATGGGTTCTGAGTTATTTAGGACATAGAAACCTCATCTGCTGATCACTGAATTTATTGTTTGGCTTCTTTCACAGATTTGTCTAGCCAGTCTTTGTAGCCGTAGGAAAGTAGAGGGATAGAATTTTAGATATGGAATTGAGTCTTGTATATGGAGATGAATCTAACAGGGAGATTTCCAGCATGTTATTATGTCCTGCTGTAGTCTACACTCACATAACTCACACCCGTGGAAGCTGGAGCTGGAATGGGAACTAGGCTGGAATGACTATAGAGAGCTATATACCCAGAAGAAGTCCAGAAGAGACAGAGAGCTTCCACCCACACAACCGGCCTCTCTTGGTTTCAACTTCGCTGGTCATTTTCTCTTCTCCTGAGTAGACCCTGGCAATGAAATCTTCTGCCAGACTGGTGAATGTACTCTCAGCAGTTCAGCATTTCTACCAAGATTGCTGCCACCTTCACTCTGGAAGATGAGGCAACAAGTGGAGGGGGGGGGGGAATCAGGCACAGAGTTTCTCAGCTGCCCTTAGTCTGTTGATCTTTTTCCATGTGGAACTGACTAATTTTGCAGTGGACTCTGAACTGTCTTCCTCTGGAGAGATCTTTCTAGATTCTGGGTTGGGTAGAATCTGGATATCTACAGAAATCTTTTGAGGACTGAAATACTGTTCTGAGCTTCTTTATAGGAAAGGCAAACAATGATCTATCCAGTAATTTTTCTGTTTGTGAGTTGTGATCATAAATAAGGCTCTGCCTATGTTCCTGGAAATTGCTATCTAATCTGTGCAGCTAATTTCAAGACTAGCATTGCATGCTGGGAATGAGCACACTTGCACTTGAACCTATCACCCAACAATATCCAACACAGAGTAAACTGTCCATTCCACATTGACCCCCAACAGAGTTGCATTTCTTTTACTGTTTCCTAGGTGCTCTCTTATCCACTGTATTGGAATTCAGTACAAAATGGAGGTGATATTTTTCATAAAGCCTTGCTGCTAGCAGTAGGCTTTTCAATATGCTGTCAGTCTTTGAGTGCTGTAACACAACGTAGAGGGAGAAAAGTAATAACCAGTAGTGGTGAATTAGAAGGATGTAATAGGTCTGATTGCAGCTGCTTGGGCACTCTGTTCTCTGCCTGTGCCCTTACATGCCGACCCTCAGCACCTGTGCTAATCTGTCCCTTTGCCACCAGAGAGAAAAAGTGAAACAGCAGCATCCCCTGGCTCTGGGCTTCTGGTACATCTTCATCTTGACCTGCAGTATCTCCTGCTTGGCTACTGCAGGGCCATGGACGGCTATTTGTGTGAAAGGAAAAAGTGAACATGCACTGGAAGTTTCTCTTTAAAGAGAACACAGATAGGGAGGCTGCATGAGAAACCAACAAACTTGTAATCACTCCTGACCTAAACTAACACTGGGAGTGAAAAGGATTCTAACCAAACACCGGGCTGGCAGGAGCTGCTAATGAGCCCTCTCTTTTGAGCAATGTTTTACATTCTCTAAAGCTCTGCTGAGCGGCTCTCTTCGAAGTTCTGTTAAGGTAAATGGCAGAGTCAGGTCAGCTATCTTTTCTTTTCTTTCCTGTTTCTTTCTTCTTTTTTTTCTTCCTTTCCCCTTTCTTGGTTCTCTTTATTATCTGGAGTTGCTCTGGCTCTCTCCCTCACTTCTGTTTCTCCTTTTGTTCTCTCTTTGTCTATTTATCACACTGTGAAGGTTGAAAGAGATGTTATTAATCTGGGGGAATGAAGGCAGGATTAGTGGTATGAATCGGATTTTGAGAGGTGTAATGATAGAAAGACTCGCTCTGCTGGCGGGCTGCATGAGTTTGATAAATGGGGAGCACTCCAAACTGACTCTCGCATTCCTCCGCACTGCGCGCTTTGCCCGCTGGGGCGTGCCATGCTCTCAGATCTGCCAGCCATCCCACACTGCTCCTACCTGAACCAGAGCAAAAAGCCAAGGGTAAATCAGAGACAAATATCTCCCCATTGCACTTAAAGAGATCATTTCTTTCAACAGCTGTTTCAAACAGAGTCCTGTCAAGTTCTTGGACAGCCTTGTGTATAGGTAGGATCCTTCCTAGGACTGCAGCTCTGGCCAAGGCTGCCCATCTTCATGGGCTGCACTGGAGGAATTGCCAGAACTCACTTAACACTTGTGTTGTATTGTCAGAGCAGTGAGAATAAGCCAAAGACACATCTGTGTTTGCTATTTTGGGGACTTTCAGTTGAAGTAGCATGTTCAGGCTTTCAAACAAGAACAGTTATGGAGAGCTCTGGACCTTTTTGAACCTGCATGTCTCAAATCTTCTCTTTAAATTTCTCAGAATGAATAGCACAGGAAGAAACAGGCATCTTTAGCATGGCGCTATGTCATTTGAGTGCTAGTTATGCAGTGGCTATTCTACTAACAGGAGCATATAACTACTGTGTGCTTTCTGAGGGGGCACACAGGAGAAAAAGTCCTACTCCAACCTACAGAACTTTCCTGGTGAGGGGGTGTTTGATCTCTTGCATTAGTTTATAGGTGCAAAAATCATCCCGCCACCATTGCTGCTACCTTCTCTTCAACCCACCATCCACGCATCTGCTGACAATATTCTTCCTGTCCTTCAGCAGATTGCAGCAGTGTAGATTCCCTTTGGGACTGATAGTCTATGTTCAATTTGCCCGTGGAAAAGAGTGCATTCTGGAAATACCTTTAAACTGGGGTTTCTTTTTGTCTCTACTTTAGCTCTGGCTGTAAGTGCTAAGGATGCTAAAGTTAATTTGATCAAGCCTTTCATTCTGTTCATGCATGCTGTTCCACGGTGCCATCTCAAACTGTTGGTAGATGTATGTGATATTTCAAACATATAGGTGGGACAGAATCTGTTAGGATGAAGTGAACATCAAATAGGATGGAATTGTAGTAACACCAAGTGAGATAGGACAGTGACCTTTTGTACTGAACTCTGTATGTGTCTCTGTATGTGATATGTAGAAGGGGTTCTGCTTTTCTGAGTAACATGGGCATATGAAAATTGTGTTCTGTGTAGCTGACAAGAAAAGAATCTAACTAGTATCTCCCTACCTGTGTTTTCTGCATGTATGTGACTACGTAATGAGTACAGGATCCAACATTTTCCATGTTGTTATGCACGATTGCCTTCCTTTGAGGCTGAGAGGATATGACTTGCCCAGAGGGTTTCCACGGTTGAATGGGGATTTGAACCCTGGTCCCCTAGAGTCCTGTTTCAACACTCAAACCACTATGCCAAGCTGGTTCTCTAATAAGGGCCTAAAAGTAGTACATAATTCAGCATTCTTTTCTATTTTCCTTCCTTCCTTCTGCTGCTGATGCTATCACAACACTGTTGTGGGGTTTATTTTTTTAAAAAAAGGTGGGCACTAAACCTTGGTCTTCCAGAGTCATAGTACAACACTCAAACCACTACAACATGCTAACTCTCTTCTTTCCATGTTATTAGCCTTTAATGCTGTTGAGATGAGTTTGAAAACCTAAGAGAAACAGCTTCTCTACAATGTTGAAGGGTTGCTATATAATCTGGACTGAAGTTTTTGGAATTCATTGTTTTCATAGTTTCCTGCCCTATTTCCATTAATAGCATGAGAGCAATACATTTTACATGGTATGTGCACATGGGAGCACAAAATATATGCTGTTTTCTACTGAAGCTTTCTTTTTGTGGTTAATGGAAAAAGACTAATGGTGTTTGGGTGAAATGTACACAAGTGCCATTTTGTTGAAATTAAAAATTGTTGCTTCATATTTCTGTGAATGACTCCTGTGAGAAAGTATGTTTGGGCTGACGTGAACGATTAAAGGCTTCAAGGAAAGGGAAACTGTTCCTTACAGGGTCAGCCTGAGAGTTTCACTGGCTGCAAACAGTGGGCTTTCCTCTTGTCAGCTGTACCAGGCTGTATTGTGTATAGAGTTGTTCTGATGATTGCTAATGAAGTTGCACATTTTTAAAAGACTGAGTGTCAATGGGACAGAAATTTATAGAAAAAAAATAAAATCTTCAACTGGCTGGAGATGGTTTGAAATATGTGACATGAGCCAATTGCTGCTGCATTTTTGTGTGTAAGAGCTGAGATGCCAAGTTTTGTAGGGGCAAGAGAAAAATCTCTCTTCTGCCATGTCAAATTGATGGGGGAAAGTAATGAAGTATTTCCATCATAGACCAAGTTTGTACTGTCAGTTTTCCCTTCTTATGAATAGCTTCAGCTTCTCCTTGGCCATGCACATCCTTTTCTATTATGGTTTAAGGAAATGGTTGTACACCCATACAATCATTTGCAAAGAGCTTCTGTGATCACAGAAATCAAGCTATTTCCTGTACTGTTAAGCCCTCTGAATTTTACAGAATCGCAAATGTGAAAGAGAATGTCCAGAATCTGGATGAAGAATTCATCTCATATGGATGGATTTGATGAGTATTTTAAGAACTTGATACCAACATTCAATTAGAATAAAACTGATATTTCATAAGTAAATAATGGTTAACAAAATTGCAGATTTATTAATGAAGTTTGAACAGTTTGAGGTTGGGATAAGATGGATAGGGTCCAAAATTAGTTACAAGCACTTTAGTTAAAGGAACTGGTAGAGGGGGAAGGTATACTTTTTCCCATGCCTGCCGTATCTAAACAAACTGTTCTCATAAGTTAGTGTTCCTTGGTTTTAAGTAGGAACTAGCTTTCATTCTAATGTCAACACACACACACACACACACACACACACCTGCACTTGTGTGCTCCCAAAAGTTTCCAGGGCTCTTGGGTATTATGATCCAGTAGCTTCCCAGAGATGGTTCTGTTCCCTTCCATAGCCTTGAAATAGAACATCCTGCGTTCTTTGATGTCTCAGTGGCTATGCAGCCATAACCCCCACACCATACAATATTGGATCCAGTGGGGATTATTTAAAACAGGATGCAGGAAGTTGAGAGCACAGTGTAGCTGGAACTCTGAAAATATGGTCCAACTTATTCTCCTCCTTTCAACTTTACAGGTTGAATTGGTTGAGGGCAGCTGAAATAAATGAGGAGAGAAATGATCAGTCAGATATTCCTGAAATCCCATCTTTAAGAGCTAAGTGCGTGGCTGAAACTTTAAAGCAGGTAATGAGGCTCTCCCAGATCAGCTCATGAGTGGAAACTGCTAGATTGATCAGGCTTTAAATGGGATAAGTATGAAAGCTCTGTTGCAGCCAGAGGATAGCCTGCTGTCACCAGGTAATATTTGAATACCTTATCTTGATACCATTTCCTCAGAAGGAAGCTGGGATTAGACTACCCCACATGACACATTTATCCCATTTTCCAGGCAAAAGAGACTGGTTTGGAACCACACAATCCCTCAGCATAATCAACATGACTTCAAGGGTTTTGAACCTGAGCAATCAGGTTATTGCAGGACTCCTGTTTCTGGCCTGTAAACCTGATACAGTGGCCCCCCATTGCACTTAAAGAGATCATTTCTTTCAACAGCTGTTTCAAACAGAGTCCTGTCAAGTTCTTGGACAGCCTTGTGTATAGGTAGGATCCTTCCTAGGACTGCAGCTCCTAGGGATACGTAATCCCCGGGATCCGAAAGAGCCGGGGCTGGAAAAACGGCCCCGGTTCCTGAAAAAATCCCCGGATTGCGGGGAAAAAAAGCAACCCGGCCCCTTTAAATCAGCGCGCTCCGCTGCGCTGTGCATCAAAGAAAGCAGTCCCCCGGGTTACGAAGACTTCCGGGTTACGAAAGGTAATCCAGAACGGATTACTTTCGTAACCCGGGGGACCACTGTATATTGGTATACCAGATTTGCAGATCTGAAATAGGAATTTTGCAGAACAAGCTAGTTTGTTCTGATTCAGATAGGTTCAGATTCAGATAGGAATGGGGGCCTAAAGGGCCCCCTTAGGAATAGGGTTCAAAGGAAGAAATTATAGGCTGTTTCTTGTTGAACACTCTGGCAGGAAGCAGTAGGTTGTTGTTTTTTGCTAGGTATGAAGAGCAACAGTCTGGATCAGCTGTGACACTTCTGTTCCTGTGTTTTCCTCAGCAATAAAAAAACACAACAGTTGATAGCAAGGGTGGGGGGATTTTCTCTGTCTGTGCCTGTCTGTTTATCTATTTGTTCACTTTATAACCCACTTTTCTCCCAAGATGGGATCCAAGGCTATGCATGCATTAGTTCATTGAGAAAATAATGTATACATGTATGCAGTTCTGATGTAGCTTTGCATCACCTCACAGAACTGTTTGTGTGAAACTCATATTGAATAATAAAAAGCAAATCTGGCCTCTGGCTTTCATGATTATTCGGCAAGTTTGATAAGATGTATGTTGTGTCTACTAATACATAGAAATCAAGAAAGGCCTTTCTTCCTTTGCTCATCACTCTGTTCTTCCATTTGATTCCTTGTTTCTGTTCCTTCTTTCCTTTTGCAGTGAATAGATGAATTTGTCATTTATCACCAGTTCCTCATTTATAATACATTTTCTACTCCAATTTTTTGTTTTGAGTCCAAAAACAAGAAATTAGTACACAAATTATTAACAGTTCAAGCAGTGACAAGTTTCACTGACTGTCCAGTTCATATAAAAATCTAATAGATAAAATACATTTTAAAACTACTACAACTCTTAAAACTTCAGCAATGGGGTGGGTGGGTGGGTGGGTGGGTGGGCTTCAAGCTATGGCACTGGCATTTAACCTGAATACCTTAGAGCTGAAGGTTGCAGTTCCTCTGAACAAAGACATGACGGGCATCACACTATGAAAAGTACTCTGTTGTGCTGTAGTAGATTGCAGAAGTACAGGTTTTCCCCCTTCGTTCACACATAAGTAGAAGAGGGTTGATCTTTTGTTTTTCTATAGGGAGTTTCTTATTGTTTACAGAGAGGAACACAGTTGCTGAATAGAATAAGGCTGGTTGAGGGGGACAGCACTGCCTTTATTGCATTGCCTTTCATCTTCTACAGATCTTAACTGAATCATGGTTAGCACTGACCTGGGTTCTCAGATGCCCTATTAAACCATTTTTTTTGGTTATCTTTATCTTCTGTCTGATACCTGACCTATCTGTCTTCATTCTACAAGACATAAAGAGCCAAAAGTAATCATGATAATTTTACTATGGTTTGTTTTCTTACATTCGCTATTCAGTGCTTGGCAATTGCCACACGATCTTGAGATGGCCAGTCACTGCCCTCCTGATAGCCAGTGGGCTTTTCCTATGCACCATGGGAGACAAAGGCTTGGTGATAGAGATTTCCAGTTCTTCTGTTGTTAATTATTGGGATGTAATAACATGATTAGCACACTATTAAAAAAATCACTGATATGATTACCATGGATTTAATATCACATGATATATCATTACGTCGTTACATGGTGACAGATGTAATTGAAATACACTTATTGGAGTCGAGGGTTGTATTTCATTCAATCACTGTGAGCACCTCAGGGGGTGGGGGCAGAACAGAGATGGGGGAGCAAGATTGTGGGGGAGCAAGAAATTATAATGACAACAAAGACGTTTGCAACCTTGTTTGTATCTCCAGTAGCTGGTCTTTCATCCCCCTCACCCATCTTTCTTGATCTGTTAAAAAATTATAAGCACAAAAGTGGCATGCTCAAACGGTAAATTTAGGTGAGCTGTCTCTAACTATGTGAGCTTGGTTTTACCAACACTACCTGGTCCTGCTTGTAAAAAAGGACAGTTCAGACCTTCAGTAGTGGCTAATTGATATTAATAATATTGATACGATTTTATTGTTGTTGCACACCTCCAAGTTGACTTCAACTTTTGGTGACCCATAGGGTTTTCTTAGCAATATTTATTCAGATAAGGTTTGCCACTGCTTTCCTTGAAGGCTACTGAGCTAGAATCTGCTCTGTGCGCTGCTTAAGTATTCTGTATGTTTTGCTTGAGGCAAAGAACACATCCTTGTGTTCTAGCTGTCATTTTGACTTTTTTATTCAGAAATTATCATCCTAGTAACCACATTGAACCCCATTTTGGGTGAAAGGCAGGATGTAAATCCAGTAACTAAGTAAGTCAGTATGCATAGGTAAGCGTAACCTGAAATGTGCATAGCTCCAGAGGTTAATTCAGTCCACCTTCTCTACCTTGAGAGTGAGTTGAATGGCAAACTTTCATGGCCATAAATAAGTGAACCTAATTTTTGGACTTTCCTGTTCATTCTCTATCTCCTATTTTTTATACCATGTAGCTTGATGAAGAGTTCTGAAAAACATGGAAGCTTGCACATTTTTTTTGTGTGTGTGTGTGTTTTGGTTGCCATTACCCCCAATGATGGATTTTGGTTTTGCTCATGACCAGCATGGCTAACATTGCATTTGAGCCAAAATAGTTTATGCCCGATGGAAAGATGAGGCATATGGTAGTCCACATGCATGCTTGATGTCCTTTTCTTGCTGATGTGGGAACTTACCCATGCCACAAGAGTGGTCTCTTTCACTCTTTAGTGTTAGCTGTTAAGGTGACTTTACATCACCACATAAGAATGCATTAGCCAGGTCTCTATTGCTTTCACAGAGAAATATTTTATTTTTCTTGACCGAAATGGTAATGCCACTTCTTGAGCTAGTAAGTAATATTAGCAATACGATTGAGACAACATGACTGAAAAGCTCCTTTAAAGACCAAAAATTACACGGTGCATGTTTGAGATAGATTTAGAGACATCAAGCCAGCACAGTTTTTATTGCACATGTTAATAATTCCACCAAGCTGCATTATTTAATGGTGATGGAAATAGTTCTCTAGTCTTTTAGATTGCAGTGGTCAACTGGGGCTAAATTACAGTTGGCCCTCCTTATCCATGGATTTTTTATTGACGGATTTGTGCATACACGGCTTGAAAATATTCCCCAAAAGTATAAATTCCAAATAGCAAACCTTGATTTTCCGTTTTATACATGAAACACCATTTTGTTTTACCATTATATTTAATGGGACTTGAGCATACATGGATTTTGTTATCCATGGAGGGTCCTGGAACCAAACCCCAGTGGATAACAAGGGCCCACTGTATCATGTATTTTGACATCTGTTAATAATTAACAACATGTCAAATGTGTTAACACTGTAAGTTTTCTTTGGAGGTCTTTAAGCAGAGGCTGGATAGCCATCTGTCAGGTATGCTTTGATTGGGAGTTCCTGCATGGCAGGGGGTTGGACTGGATGGCCCTTGTGCTCTCTTCCAACTCAAGGATTCTATGATATATATATATATTTTCATCAACATATGAGAAGATGAGGTACATTATTTCCTCAATAAGCAAGGGTTTGGAAGGATTTTGGTATATTTGCCTGTCACTCAGACTATTCCTAAGGAAAGTGGTTAGTGCTGGCAAAATGTCCCTCCATGTTCCTGTTCAACCCCAAGATAATTCCAGACTGATTTAGAATATTAAAGCAAAGAGAATACCTCAATCAGAGGAAAGAGAATAATATGAAAACACATTTCAGTTTCACACTTCTATGATACATGGTTGACTGTAGGTGTTCAAAATACAGTAATTAAAGCTTTATCTGCCCCCTCCTTTTAAAGGCACTGTGCATATCACAGCTTTATTCACTTTGTTGTTCAAATTGTAGTTTGAAGAAGTGAGTCCTCTCATTTGTGGGACCATTTCTGCTACACAGACATGAACAAAGCATCATGTAATGTGGACCTGGTGACAGTTAGGCAAGGAATTTAGTAGACTGGAATTCAGCATTCAAATCCAAGTTAACTGGCAACATGCAGAACAAATTGGAAAAATTAACCCACAAATATTGGTTGCCATTTATTTTGGGGACATTCTGTTGAGGAATGGGGAAGACAATTTATGTTGGACATTTTTCCAGAGTGAAAATGTCCAGATGTGAGTAAAAGGTGACAGGTTACTATAGGTCACCAGAAGCCATGATGACTGTGCAGTTTGAACAGAGCTGAGTCACAGGATGTTATATCAGAGTGACATCATCATGAGCTGGAAAGCACTACCAAGTGTTGCAAAACTGCTGTAAATATGCAGTGTCATCTAGCCAGGGGAACAGGTGACACAGCAAGAAGAGGCTGGACTTAGTGGCCGCATGGCCCAAGTGTATATAAGGGACAAGCCTCAGTATACAGTGTGGATTGATGTGCGTAGAGGGTATTGGATGTGTATTTACAAATAGCTTTGTTGATGTGTATTGTATATAGAGCAAATGGAAGATTAAAGCCTCTTTGCAGAGAGCTGCTTGTTTCAGTGTGCTTTATCGGCTTCAAGCAAGGACGGAGGAGATTCCTGACCAGTCACACAGCTCCATAGCACTGTGTTGGTGGTTATCCTGGCGTCAAGCTTCAGCATGGACCTATGCAAGCTGCGCAAACCACACTAACAATTTATGACATTGTGAGCCTTTCTAGGTTAGATATTGTGACCAAATGGCAAAATGTGCCATAGTAGAACAAAGGAATATTAATCACGGGGCATCGTTTAGCGGTGGAAAGATGATTCACGTAGCATAGTCAATACAGTGTCTGTCTAGAAGTTTGGGCATCAACTTCCAAATGTCCCAGCCATCCTTGCCAGTGATGTAAGGAAAATATTTGAGAGCCCTGAATGTACTACCTTACTGGCCACAGGTAATCTCTCCCATTTTCTTGTAAATTCTAGAACTTTTAGAATACCACTTTCCTCTCTCTACTTCCTGGCAAAATACATATTCAGAAAAAGGTTTTCCCATGGGCAGTAACATTTGCCAGATGTAAAGTTCTAGCTGGGTTACAGTTCTAATTTTATTCATGTTGGTTCCATCTGACCCGTACGATCATTACAAGAGAAACTGGACTCTTGTTTTAAGTGCAAGGAACAGCTCTGTTTCCTGGAGAGCAGCAACATGGATGTTTTTCAACCTTGCTTAGTCAATTCTGCAGAAGGAAGTTTATGTTCTCAAACTGCGAGTGATAATACCTACCTAACTGCCATTAATTTTGTAACTTTTAAAACTGTGTTACCTTTAAACCTTGCCTTGCTACAGAGTTTCTCATCTCTAAGTCAGCACTCTAGCTGACTTTCATTGCTAGTTTTGTGTGCTCTGTGCCTTAATTCTATTGTTTCATCCTAATAAGGATTTTGCAATGTTTACATATTTTGCCTGTGGTGTTCAATACCTCTTGCCCACACGTGAGTTTTATTACTGCTTATAGATTACAGTAAATTGCCTTTTTGGATATTTTGTTTGGCTCACAGTCACTTTGAGCTGATAGAATTTTTAGTACTTTAGTGTGGATGCTAGATACTTTGCAATTATACAACCTTTATGGATGTATACACCACAGGAGGAGGGGGTTCCCTTGGATGTCCATTGCAAACCTCTGTTTTTCCTGGGAAGTTTTAATGTTGGTGAGAATGGAACTGTCAGGAGTCAGGAGGAATTCTCCTAAGGTTAAAATGATAAACTTGGTTATAACCCTGCCTTTCACAGTCTTCGTTGCTCCCCCACAGCTACAAGCTGGTTTTGTATGACTTTTTAAACAGCCCTGTTTTCTTTTTCCTTCTCTGTCTCTGAAGGATGTGAGTGCCTCTGCTCTTCAACCAAGGACTGTTGTGTTTTACTAATGCTGTTATTATTCCATTACTGTCATTGTGTTCTTTTATAGCAAATAGCCTAATTTAGTTGAAATGTGCAGATGTTGAGACTTTAAGTGAAATCTTCATCACTCTGCTAGTGGAGAACACACAGCAATTGCTCCATAAACACTGCTAGCATTTGATTCAGATCAGCTGTGAGGCAGGAGCTGGGTGACAACACAGAGTGGGGCAGTAGAGAGGTTTTTAAAGCTGGTGGGCTCTGTTTTGAATCCCACTTACTGCTGTCTTACATTGTTTTATGGAATAAATAAGCAATTCTTACTTATTTGTTATGCAGGATCTAGACTTCCCTCATGCTTTCCAAGCATTGGAAATTGATTTTCGTACATATGAAAATAAAGCTTACATTACTATTAAAATAAAGCAGCCATTGCTTTTGCAATAGCTGTATGAAATGTGATCATGCAAGTGTTGTCAGCACCTGCTAAGTATTGCTTAAGGGGTGAATGGTAATGAGTGGCACGACTTTGCCATGCCATTTGTTGAACTAAAAACAAAAAAAGGCTTCCATCTTCCAATTGCAATGTGGAGATGATTGCCTAGCTTTTACAAATGAAAGACAAAAGGCCAGGAAGTCTTCCCACATGCCTTTCTCACATCCCCTGTAGTTTTACAAACTTTTGTTTTTACTTCATGGTTTTAATACTTTAGAGGCTTGTTCTCTCCACTCTGCCCTCCTGTCCTGAAGTGCTCAGCTCTCCAAGCTGTGTTATCTCACAAGACTGTCTCACTGCAAAGAGTGCTAAAAACCTGATTGGATTGTTTAAGCGGTTCAATGTGCCCCATATAATGAGAAAATATCGAGGATGGACAAGACATTTTAGGCTTTAAAACTCTGTAAAATGGCATTCATGCCATGTAGTAGCAGCAGCTCTAACACCACCAGTAGTAGTGATGTAGTAACAGAATACTGCCCCCCTTTTTTGGGGGGGGGGTCTACTATTTATGAAGGAAACAAGGTAGACATGCAAAGGAAACCAATTGACACTGACTGGTACCAGAAGCAATATATGAAATATTTTCTAGTCTCTGATATATATAGTTGCAGCATTTTAAAGCACCTCTTCTGCCTCTGCTTTGCAAGTTTCTTTGGATAACCTGATGAACTCTTTGCTAACCAGCTGGGGTGAGACATCACGGACAGAATAGTGAAGATGGCTTCAGAATTTCTGCATCATGAATTATAAGCATGTTGAGTTGTTGGGCTCATTCCTTCTCCAGTTTTATTTAGAAGTTCCATTTCTTGCTGCCTTGTAATGGTGATACAAGGGTAACTAACAGAACACACTAGCTGTCCTCAGGGGAGAGAGACTGAGTGGCAGAATTTTTCTTGGGGTCTGTTTTATCACTTAGAAGAAGTGAGTTAACCTCCCTTTGATCTCAGTTCACAACAAACCCTTTAACAAAGTTCTGCATGTGTGAGGAAATCAATACTCAAGGCATTGAATTTAACACCAGGCTTCAGCTCAAGCGGAACATGAATGCGAGTGCACACATGCACGCTTGCGCACACACACACACACACACACACAGAGGCTTCCTCTGGTTACAAGGAACAGATTGGTTGCATGCTCATTTGCCTGCTCCCCCAGGCTGCAGGAAAGGCCACCAAGGCTTGTTATCCACTGTTATGTATTTCTGTGGGGGGCTTGGCATGCCATGGCCATGCCACTCGGTCTTCTCTCATGCCTCTGTTGCCTCTAACACCTTTCATTAATGTCCCTTGCTTTCTTTGTTCATGCAAAAAAAAAAAAAAAAAAAAATCTGGAGTCTTCCAGTGCTTTAAGTCCCCACATATTGTTATGTCTTTGAGCTAGTTTCTCTCTCTGTCTCTCTTTCTTGTGTGCTACATTGTCTCTGCAAATACATAATGAGAATCTGCCTACTGGAGCAGTGGCTCCTTATTTTTAGCACCTCTTGCCATTTGCTCTGTGCCATTTGCTCATTGTTTCCCTGTTCCCTGTTACTGTAGTGCCAAGCTCTTTTACTGTCACTTACTGTTTTATATTCTTATGTGTCTCATTGTTTGAGAGCTGCTTTTCACTTCACATTTATACATTTTATACTCTTCTTACAAACTTCCAAGCTAAAATTGTCGGGAATAACATCTCCACCCACGCCTTCACTATTTGTCCAAGGAATTCAAGTTTCTTCTTCCTTGCCTCTGCGAAGCACACAAATAGTTTATTCTTAGGCAGTTTTGGATGGAAGACCTGAGGTTGATGAATCTGTCTTGAGGTAGATAGGCCCTCGAGGTGGAGGAGTCTACCATGACCCCTATGTAATGAACTCGCTGGGTTGGAACAAGAGTGGACTTTTCCATGTTCACCATGAGTCCCAAGGAGTGAAGGAGTGATAGAGCAGATTCAAGATGAGCAATGAGCATCTGTCTGGTTGGGGTGACAAACAGCCAATCGTTGAGGTAGGGAAACACAATGATGTGTTGCTGGCGAAGATAGGCCGCCACGACTGCCATGCCCTTTGTAAAAATCCTTGGGGCTGTGGAGGGAAAAAAAGGGCAGCACTTGGTATTGAAAGCAGTTGGGGCTGACTGAAAAGACCTGATGAGTCAAAAGGGAGCCCCTCAATGGCCTGTTTGGCTTGAGATGTTAAATCAGACGACCTCAGCCAGGTGTGGCATTGGAGGGCCAAGGCCCCAGAGAGTTGTCTTGCTGAGCAATCTGCTGAGCGCCGAGCACAGAGATTTGGTGGGAAGTCAAAGCATGAGCTGCGGCATAGATGGCCATGGCTGTACGTGTCTTGTCCTCGGGAAGGTCATCATACAATGGAAGAGCCCTTTCCCAGAGGTGTTGTTGGTAGGCAGATATGCAGGCCGCATAATTTTGGATTTTAAGGTCCAAGACCACTGAAGCATATGACTTGCAAGCCATGGAGTCCAGTTTATGACCTTCTGTGTTGTTGGGGTCATTGCTGTCTTTAGGGTAAAACGAAGCTGTGAGGCCTCCACAATCATCGAATAGGGGTGAGGGTGCTCAAAGAGCCATGTCTCCTCCGAAAATGAGATGAAGTACAAGTTGTCAAGTTTCTTGGTAGAAGGCTGGGTGAAAGGCAGGGAGGCCCAAGAATGCTTCACAATCTTGGACATAGGAGGAAGGGAATTGAGGTCAGAGTTGGGATCATGTCACAGACTCTCTTGTTGATCGGATCCAGTGCCTCAGAATCAGTGTGGAGGACATCGATCATCAGGGCACTCCCCATCCAGATGATCTGTTCTGAAAAGGAGAAGATGTCAGCTGAAGGAGATGGAGCTTCCATGACTGCCAAGGATTGAGACTGACAAACCCCTCTTCTGGGATATCACCTGGTGCAGTGTGCATCCCCCGCACCTCCTCAATGACACCACTGGTTTTAAGTGCAACTTGCAAAATTAGTTCTTCTATTTTCCATTAAAATAATTATAATAGGTTTTTAAAAAATAAAAATTAACCTGTGGCACAAAAATTACAATTCTTTCATCTACCTCATTGTTTACCAGGTGTAGAGGGTAATTTTAAATAAATGAATTTTATTTGTTCATTTATTTATGATCTCAGGACAATTTACAATAAAAATTATATCAATACATAAAAACAATAATGTTAAATTAATTAATATATTCTTAGGTTTTTATCTGTTAAAAAACCAGGCACTTTAAAACCAGTTAAAGCATTTTAAAATATTACCAACCACAGCAGATAGCAATAGCAATAGCAGCTTTATTTATATACTGCTTCATACCACCTAAGCAATCTCTAAGTGGTTTACAACTGTAAGCTAATTGCCCCCAACAAGCTGGGTACTCATTTTAGCAACCTCGGAAAGATGCAAGCCTGAGTTGAGCCTGAGCCCTGACTGGTATTGAATTCACCACCTTGTGGTGTGACTGAGTGGCTGGAGTACAGGCATTTAACAGCTGCGCCACCAGGGCTCTCCACCTAAGTAGATAAAACCAATTAGGCTTGAAGCATTTAATAAAAAGCCATGTTTTAACTTACTGTCACCCTGATACCATTGTTGGTGCACATTAGGCCTCCAAGGGAGAGTATTCCACAACTAGAGTGCTTTTGGAGAGAAGGCCCTCTCCTATGTTCTCCTACAATGTATTATCCTTCCAGGTGGGACAGAGCGGAGCTACTCTCTAATAGTAGACCTCAGTACTTAGCCAGGTTTATATGTTTGTTTTGCTGTTGTTGTGTGCCTTCAGATGATTTCCAACTTACAGCAACCTTAAGGCAAACTTACGGGTTTTTCTTGGCAAGGTTTGTGTAGAGGAACATTGCCTTCCCCTAAGGCTGAGAAAGTGTGACCTCCCCAAGTTTACCCATTACTGAGTGGGAACCAGAGTGTTAGAGTAGTATTCAAACCCTCTTCTCTTAGAATCGTAGTCCAATAATCAAACCATGATACATGCTGTCCATGAGGGAGCATCTCTCTCTCTCTCTTTCTGTATTCACACAAACACAAGTTTACCATAGTTAAAAACAGCATTAAAAGGTACCTTAAAACATAAAAATAAAAATGCTACATTTCCATTAAAAGCTTTAACTGTTGCATACACTAAAAACCAAAAGCTTCTTTAAATACAAAGGTTGTTACCTGCCAGCAGGAGGGGGTCAACCAGACCTCCTGGGGAAGGGAGTTCTATAACTTAGATAACCAAGGCTATGTTGGTACCATCCTGACTTCAAACTAGACTGAAATGGATCCAGATAATCTGAAGGTGCCCAGCTACCACATGTTCAGTCTCCTTGTCCAGGTAAGGGATATTGGTGAAATGATAGTCATCCTCACATGCCTCTGGCTCCAGGGACATCCTTTTCAGGAGCTGGCATGCTACAGCTACCACAATCACAACACAACATGATGCAACACACAAGCCAGCACATTAACCTCCTCCAGCATTTTTATATCACACTCCATTAACTATAACAATAATTTAAATGTTACAGTTTTACTACAAAGGGAGTGAAGTTATATACCTTGGGAATGTAGTATTGTAATGTAATTGTATGGCATAGTTATTGAATTAATTTCAAGAAACTAGTTATTAATAACTAACTACTTCCCAGTAAGCCAGTGTGGTATAGTAATTTGAGCATTAGACTATAACTATGGACACCATAGTCCTTTCGAAGCAGGGAATTCTAATCACTGCTTGGCATGGGTGATCTTGGACACACCACACTGTCTCAGCTTTATAGGAAGGCAAGTGTGAACCCCTTGCCTCTGAACAAATCTTGTCAAGAAAATCCTGTGATGGATTCACTTTAAAGTCACCATAAGTTGGAAATGACCTGAAGGTACACTACAACAAACAACAGTTTCTTCCTAGCCTGCCTAGAACCTTCTTAGTAAACTTAGTACATTTTATTTCCTTTTGGCTTACTCTGCTCTGTTTTAGTCTGATGCATGGACCTCTTCCATGCCTCCTTGTCCCAGGCTATCCTCTTGTCTGACTGATACTCACTTTCTGGCTTTCTCCCTTGCAAAAGAACCCAAGCTCTGTTTGAGGTGAGTACATATATTTTCTTCTGCTGTGGTTTCTGTGACTCTTATAAATGGCTTACCTTGCACATGTGCAGTGCATTGTTTGGAATCTTCTAGAAAGTTATAGAAGTGCTTTGGAGTTAGCCCTGCCTACCTCCAAGGTCACCATAAGTCGGAAATGACTTGAATGCACAGAACCACACAATCCAAAACTTTGGTTTTGACTGGCCAGAAATACAGTGGGTTAAGCTCAGAATTTTACACACACACGTGTACACACACACATACACACGTGAGAGAGGTTAACAATCAGTTTATTTCTTTTTTCTTCTGTCATTAATGTTGATCCAGGAATGTCATTTGCTACTAATCCATGATTACTTAACATACTTTTCTTTGGTGGTAAAAAGGTGACAAAAGCTTTTTGAAAAGCTAAGCACCACATTATTAACGGGATCACTTGTTTGTTGCCATTCTTGAATCACTGTAATAGATTGCTGAAGGATGACTTCCTGGCACAGCAATTGTGTTGATTCCTTCCTAGTATATTGCATCTCTGTTGTTAATAATCATGGTTTATGTGATGGTTTTCACTGTTTTTGTCTGATACTGTCATGTCCATGGGTTTCTTGAATGTCATTTGAGAATATATTTGTTTGCTTTACATTTGGGGATGTGATTCCTTAGTCACTGACAAGGGAGCTAAATCAGATTAATAATTCTGTTTGTGGAATGGTGTGTGTGTGTGGATGCAGCAATGTGAACAATAGGGCAGATAATAGAAAAAAAAACATTTAAAGGTAATACAGTACTAGGGAGTTTATGCAACTGCTATCACTGGAGGTACCGTATTCTAACAGAAATGGAGGCTGACTCCAAATGTTATCTTTTTTCTTACAAATCTACATTTTAAAACAATGCTGTCCATGGGCAAAGTATCCCATGGACAGCTTGTGGCCCCAAGTCCATTTTTGTGGCCTCTGGGGAACATATATATATATATATATATATATATATATATATATATATATATAGTCTCCTTTCTGCCCTGGCCCCTGCTTAGGCCCAGGAGATGCCTTTTTCTAAAGCAGGAAGTAAGTAAGAAGTCTTCACTTCTTGCTAAAAAAAGGTCTCTCTAATATGGCCTGTTTTGGGGGGGGGGGGAATAGCAAAAATGCTTCCCACAGGGCATTGAGGAATTTTAGGGCAAATTGTTATTGATACTTTTGCAGTGAATGAGTACGGCCCCCCAAAGTCTCTGGAGGGGGGCTAATATGGTCCCAAGCCTCCAACTGTTGCTCTTCCCTGTTCTAAAATGTGTAAATGGCAGTTTCACATGTCTTTCTAGGCATTTGTTGGTAATTATGTAAAATATATGTATGTGTACTTTTTGCAACAGAGAAAAAATCTGACTTGACTGTTAATACTTGCAGTGATCTTGGAAACATATTCAGGGGTAGCCATGTTGGTCATATAGCAAAGTACAATAACATCTAAAATATACAGTTATACCTGCATTCAGACAACCAGAATGCACACAAAAAAGGAGGAACACACCAACAAAACCTTGACAAAATGCAGGACTGTGACTAACACCATCATTTTAACACTCCCCCCCCCTCCCCGCCGGTGTAATTTTTAACACTTGTATTGTTGTGAAAACTGGACAGTGAAGAAAGCCAGTTGTAAAATCAACTCATGTGAGATATGGTGCTGCATGGGAGTTCTACAGATATCATTGACTGCCAAAAAGGCTAAACCTAGGCTATCATATTTTGGATATATTGTAAGATGACATAACTGATTGGAAAAGATCTTAAGTATTACTGTGTTTATAGATTTCTGTTTTTGGTTTGTCTCTTCATAGGGTTTTCAAGGTACAAGTTGTTCAGAAGTGGTTTACCAGTGCCTCCACATGTATGGCATTAATGAGAGTTAGTGAAAGTGCCACTATTATTTTCTCTGAGAAATCCTCTGCCAGTATCTCCTCCCATTATTGATGCCACCCAGTAGCTTCACCTTTGGAGCTTCTCTGCAACTCTATCATTAGAACTATCTGTTCTCTTCTCCCAATGTGGCAGTTAGTCCCCAAAGAGAATGCACATATCTTAGCCTGGTGTCTCCACTTTGAGCATTCCACCTTAATGGGCCCTAGTTTTTGAAAAACAGGGATGTAATTCTTCACCAGTTTTATTCTTGAAGGAAGCAACAAGCAATTTCTTAGCATTTTTCTTCCTGGTGTGAGAAAGTTATCAACAATCATAGCACTTCCAAAGTCTGTTTGCTGTTCGGGACATCTACTGAAAATTTGCACATGGCTGTTTTGTGCAAGAAGCAGCATTTATTTTATTTTATTTTTTTTTTGCACAGGAAATAATAATTCTACACAGGGATATTACTTTCTATGCAGAAAATATTGTCCTCTGCACAAAATAATAATAAGCAGTTTTATGCATGAGGCATCAGATTCTAATCATTTCAGACTTTTTTTCTTCAGGACTTCTCACCATTAAAAAAAAATCACAAATTTTCCAAATATCTTTAAATATGCTTTTCATTCCTACCCAAAAGTATTATTCTCAGCCATCCTGACACTCTCAAACTCTCTCAGAATGTTAAGATATATATTTGAGAGAGAAGCAGTGAAGCTTAAGTGTCAATTGCTACTCAAAGAGGTTAGAGTAGATGATCACAGGATTGTAAGCCTGAGGGCAGGGAACCATCTAATTAAAATAATAATTGTAAGCCGTTTTGAGAGCCTTTAGGACTGAAGGGCAGGGTATAAATACCATAAATAAATAAATAAATAAATAAATATTCACTCTCCTATCCTGAGAGGGTATTTGAGTTCAGAGACATGAGCATCCTAAACCTGGAGTGCTGGATCCTCAATAGCAGAGATGTGAGAGAGTTTGATTTCCTTTTGCTGTAACTTCATTGGAGTGTAGTAGTAGTAGTAGTAGTAGTAATAATAATAATAATAATTATTATTATTATTATTTTTAGCCCGCCCCTCTGAACAAGCAATTGGGGAGGGTTACAACAAGGTTAAAAACAATACAAGTTAAAATATCCCATCCCATTCCCCAGCTCCCCCCCCCCTTAAAATAGGATTAAATCAGAGCAAAGTTAAAATAGCTAAATTAAACAATTAAAAATAAGTGTTGAACTATGACTCCGAAGACCAGGGTCTGAATCCCCCACCCAGCCATCGAAATCCGCTGGGTGACCATGGGCAAGTCACACTCTGTCATCCTCAGAGGAAGGCAAAGGCAAGCCTCTGAACAAATCTTGCCAAGAACACCCCATGATAGTTTCACCTTAGGGTAACCATAAGTTAGAAATGACTTGAAGGCACACAGATATGACCGCATTGTAGAGCTTAGTGTGCATCAGAAAGATTACAGGGAGCAAAGGCATATTGGTTTCTTCTTATACTTTCTGTGTAGACAAAAAGAGGATTGTTTTCTCCTCTTTTCTGAGAATTACTGTATTCCATATTCTAAACCAGTGGTCCCCACACTGTGCCCTTTGAGAGATGTTGGATTTCAGCTCCCAGAAACCTCAGCCATGTTAGCCAATAGTCTAGGATTCTAGGAGCTGAAGTCCAAAATCCCTGAAAGAGCACAGTTTGGGGACCACTGCTCTAAACAAATGACATATGATGGTAGAACCAGCTAAGCCACTTCTGACTTTGCATTGTATACATGGGGCCTAAAAGGACCACTAAGAACTGAGCCAGTGGTTTGAATGTTGGATTATGACTCTGGAGACCAGGGTTTGATTCCTGCTTGGCTGTGAAATCTACTGAGTGACCTTGGGCAAGTCACATGCTCTTAGCCTTAGGGGAAGGCAATGGCAAACTTCCTTTGAACAAACTTACAAAGTGTAAGCTAATTGCCCCAACAAGCTGGGTACTCATTTTAGTGACCTCGGAAAGATGCCAGGCTGAGTCAACTGACTGGTATTGAACTCACAACCTCGTAGTTTGTGAGTGAGTGGCCGTAGCACAGGCATTTAACCACTGCGCCACCAGGGTTCCTTTTTACAGTGGAGAAGCAAGGAAGAAATTCACTTACAGTTTACTTTCTGCTTGAGGAAAGGCCTCTTCTGAATGTAAAAAAAGGCCAGGAAGAACCCAAAGCATTACAAAATTATCCCTCATGGCCCCTAGCAAGTGTGAGCAGGGGACTTTCTCCTGTTCTTTTTAAATAATTGGGGCACAGCAGAAGTAAACTCATGGGAGGTCAGTGCCATTCTCCAACCCTCAGCAGTTGACTACCCTTGATTTTAGGTACTAATGTTTTTCTAGTTCTTTCTTTTTTCACTACAGTGGAACTTCATTTTACCTGTTGAACTTGTTCTCTGATGAGGTTATTTTATTCCTGATCTTTTAATGCCTAATGCTAACACCCTGGTTGGCCAGTCACAACCTAAATATGTTGAACCTGGCTGTGCACTGACTAGCCTGATCTGAGCTTTTGGTTAAATCACATGATGGCAGATCTTTTCATAAATACAGTAAAATAATACTGGATTTTTCATTTAGTTAACCTGCTTGTGAGCACCCTGCACCGTGCAAGCCTGCAGTTGTGTTAATCTCAGGCTGTACCCAGTTGCCATTACTAACTGGATTCTCGTAAAGAAGCAGCACATGAGTGAGACACCTGTAAGATCGCCCTAGACTCCCTCCTTCTTGGAGTAAATAATGGGGCTTTTTATTTAGCTATTAATTCCTGGTGGCACATATCTCACTGGCTGTCTGTTTAACTACCTTTATCTCTCCCTCCCTCTCGCTGTGTATGTGATATAGTTATAGATAAACAGATAGCCCTGTAGTAAATAACAGTTTTTTAAGAGACCAGAGGTATTGGTAGCATGCCGACGCAGCTTTTGATTTGTCTTTCCACAACGTGTATGCATGTGTTTCCCCCTTTTTCTTAAGGAAATGCTTTTAAATAAGGGATACTTCATCTATTAAAAAAATACACTTGTAGCAGCTGCTAAGCCCATCCATAAGCCTGCTTTGCGTTGTATTTGTGATGGGACTGACAGCGCATGGAGCAGCCTGATTATACCCAATTCCATTTTAGCAAGCCTGGCAATGTAATTTCACAGGGCGATCCGTGTTTGAATGTAATAGCAGCCTGTGCTAAGGTGTCAGAATATTAAAGGCGCTAATGGAAAAGCTCCCTGATACACAGGGGGGAGAGCATTACAGGAGACGTCGCAGATGGCTGGGCACTAAACTAATGGGGCAGGATCCAAGGAGGGTGGTGGAGGAAGGGGGAAAATGAAAGATGGGAGTGCTTACGGGAATGTGGGCACCTGCTTCCCTTGTGCATGGAAATTAAAAAGAGTGTGTGCATATGTGTGTGTTTCTGTTTTGTAAAATATAACTTGGTTGAAGAATTCAACCTTTTAATAGCTACCCTTCTCTTAACAGGGATTAAGTGACTTTACTTGTCTACGTACACTATGGAAGTGGACACCTCTGAGTCTTAAAATGTGAAGACAGCAAAGAACCTTGTGACACTTTTGAAGACTCACTGATTTGTTGTGGTATAATGTTTTGTGGACTAAAGGCCATGAGCCTCATGCCACTGTATTGAATCTTATGCCACAATAAATCTATTAGTCTTTCAGGTGTTGCAAGACTGTGAGTTTGTTGCAGCAAATAGCAAAATATCACTAACCCTCTAGAGGTTTGCTCTTGGTTCAAGAGGTACATGGATATTCCAGAGCAGTAGCATATGCTGCAGGTCTGTTTGTTATTGTAAATTGTTGTCTATGTTTATTATGGAAATGGTTTTGTAAGATAACTACACTCTAACTGGGAAATTGAAGTTCCCTTTGCTTTGTCTTTCACATCTAATTTTGGTTGATCTTCTTGTTGAAGAAAGTGGGTGTGCTAAAGAATTATTTCTTATGGACAGTGGGTTGGATCTGGGATTGTGCACAGTGGAGTTTTATTTGCAATTCGAGATGGAAAAGTCAATTTTTGCCAATTCTGCCAAAAAAAGTGCCAGGAGCTCCTGGAATCACTGAATTGTTGGGGTCTTCCAAGGAAGTGGGCGGGTGGATAGCACTGTAGGCTGTGGGGTGGCGGGATTGGAAATCACTGCCCCACCCTCTTCCACTATCAGGAAGCCCCTTAGGAGGATAGGAGGAGCCCCTCTTTTATGGAAAGCAGAGCTCAGACCAATCCTATTGAAAGCAGTAGCAGTGAAACAACAGAAATCTGCATAGAAATGCTCTTGTATTGGAGACTGATGGCAGTGAAACAACAGAAATCTGCATAGAAATGCTCTTGTATTGGAGACTGATGGCAGTATGTGCATGCTTTTTGATGGTGTTATCCTGTCATGTATGGGTTGTTTTTTCCTAAACGAGCTGCTGTCTGTTAGCTAGAGTTTAGTAGCCTTATACCATCATTTTTCTAATCTTTTTTTTTAATACTTCACATTTTCAGTTGACAGCCCTATATGGATTTTTTCTTCTCTCTGACTATGGAACTTTATATAATTAATACATATCTATTGAATATAAAATATACATGTGTGCTTGTAAGCCATGTATCATTCTAGTTTCACTTAGTGCTGCAGCATTCCATGAATGTATGTGAGATTGCATGCAGATATTGAAACCATGTGCTAGAGACTGTTAACTGCGGTCTGAGCAAGGCAATAAGAGTTGTATTTAATAGAATGTCTGAGATTTGCGGCCAGACTAAGGCAAAAAAAGCTGGTTTCCCGGTGGCTTAGGGGCATATGGCGTATGCATGATATGCACCCCCAAGCTGACAGGAAGCTGCCATGAAGCCACCCAGTTGTTTACAAAGCAGCAGCTTTTTGTTGCTCCAGCGTCACAGTGCTTAGTTGCCGCGTGCTGCAGGAGCGCTGAAAACCCACAGTGGCAGCAAAAAGGGCACCTTTTTTCCAGAACAAAAAGGAACAGCATTTTGCTGCTTTTTTGCACCGGAAAAACGCTGGTTCCAGGCTGCGGCATGTGGTTGCCATGACCCTGATGTGGCAATCAAAGGGGGCAGCATCAAGCTGCCCCTTTAGAGCTGTCTGTTTCAGCCCTAAGATGCTCGTGAGTGGTGTGTATTTTGATGTTCTGTATTGTGGTGGACAATGTTGATGGATGTGAGGTTCACTTTTATTCTCCAGCAACCTCTGGAGACCGCATAGCTGCCAAAATAAAATGCCGAAAAATACAGAAAACTAAGTGATCAGAAGTTGACTTCCAATTTTGAAAAAGCACATAATATTAGGGAAGTGGGATTGACCTCCTGAAAAGGTGAATCATCCCCTCTGGAATCTTTTAGAAAATACTGATCACCTTTTTTGTCAGTGAAAGGGCAATTTGGGAGGTCCAGGGCTGCAAAAACAGGCTTAGGTGGCAACAGAGCCATAGTTTTCCTACTTGTTCTATATGCCTTACTAAATTGGTGACCTGAGCCTGAGCACCTCACTGGCATGCAACCCTCTAGCAGATTATACAACAAAATACAAAATCCACATAACACTTTTATTGGGTCAACAAAAAAGAACAAAATGTATCATGCAAGCTTTTGAAGCTTCACTGGCTTATTCATCAGGCAGAGATGTTAAAAATGATATAGGAGAAGGAAAGTGACCATAGAATCGTAGGTCTAGATTTTGGCTCAGATGTTACTTCTGTTGATAGTTAAGATGATCCGAGGAATAGCAATGCAGGGAGAGGCCTCTCCCCATCTTGACCATGTGGGAATCAGGGATAAAAGGTAGTAAAAGACAGGCAATAAAATTCCAAAACCATTAATAGAAGAAAAGTAACTTCCATTGAGATCCAGGCTATCTCTGTCGTTTGCAAGGCCACCAGTTCATTTCTTAGGCAGCAAATACTGAATTTATCCAGAAGTCTCTACCATTAAATCTGGAATTAAAAGAACCTAGCAGATTATAGGCTCTCTTTTAAAATTATTCCAAACTATGCTTATAACAAGTAGTTACAATTCTAGACTATTTAAATTAAAGTGAGTAAGCATTTTAATACAAGTATTGTGTGTGTGTGTGTTGTCTGCCTTCAAGTTGATTCTGACTTATGGTGACCCTAAGTAAGGTGACCCTATCATGAGGTTTTCTTGGCAAGATTTGTTCACCTTGCATGTAATTAAGAACTACTTCAAGGCAATTGTTATGCTGAATCTTCCTCTCTGAAATGCTGGTTTACTGATAAAGGTACAACCTGAAAGCACATGAAAATAACTGTAGGGCATGGGCAACCTTTGTGGGTTCAGGAACTGCCTTTCTCCTCCACTCCTGAGAAACCATCAGAGGCTGCATGCTGCCACCACTGGAATTTCCACTGCCTCAAAAGTCTTAGCAGTTTTACTGAGAAAAAAGGCACATGGATTAGATACACTAGAACTGTGCTCATAGCAGGCTGTCAGGAGTAGATTTATGGTAGGAAAGATGGTGCACACTCCCTACATGCCATGTTTCCCAACACAGTCCCTGGGATTTGGATTGCAGTGGCAGAATCCTCATGGTGGTGGCCCCAGGGTTCTCCATGCAAATGGTGTGAGGGTACATGGTTTTCTCTCTGTGTGTGGGAATTCTATGGAAACTAAAGATCTGAGAAGCAGGGAGCGAGGGGATGGGTTAAAGAAAACAGGGGGGGGGGGATTCCTGGAACTAAATGAGCGAAGATAGACAAACGCATGGGGGCTGTGAGTGCATCCTAGACTTTAACCGGTGAGAGCTCTAGGCAGATTCTGCTCTGTCTTTGGAAACATTAGCAGAAAAACCCTGCATGTTTAAAATCTTTAATTATGATTATAAATTATTTGAATTTTAGAGATAACTATGATGATGGCAGTGATCATGATGTTCTTACTACAGTACTTTGACAGAAAGTCAAGACTTTCTGAAAGAAAGCTACAGTATATTTTACAGCTAATAATTAAGTTGCGGATATCCAGTGTTCTAGATCAGTAATCAGATTTCCATCTTTTCTAGTGACCTGAAGCAGTTCTGAGTCTCAGTGCATTAGTCCAGATCACCAGCTAACTCCTAATAAAAAGTGATTCAAATCCAATGAACTGTTGAGAACCCATAGCCCTGGAGAGAATATTCTGTGGAATGTGTTTTGATCAGATATATTGTCCTGGTAGTGTCTAAATTATATGGCAGGGTATCCCTTTCTTAGCAACCTGTTATGCGGTTCTTCTGTCATAATTCAGGCTAGCTCTACTTACAGAAACTCCATGAATCAGCTTACACATCAGGTCAACAGTGTTCTTAATATTTTAATGTAGCAATTTAATTGTAGGCTGTTAAAAGTATATGTTCTTCTAAGATCCTGCTGTTGTCTGCTTTTAATAGCACATATGGCAATTAATTCAGTTCCATACAAATTAGTACTGAGATTTTCAAGGTAGACACTTAAAATAAAATTATGAGCCAATCCTGGACCTTCTTTTAGTGTTTGTCTGTTTATTTGCATTTAGATTTTTTTGTCTCTGGAATTATAAGATTATATGAGATGCTCATTTTCTTCCATAAGAGAGTGCGAGCTATGATGAAGAGTCTTAAAACATATCCTTAGAAGTCAGGAGAGAAATAAAGAGAATTGCATTTTTAAATCTTTTCTTCTTTAAACTTGCACTTTAAAATCTTAATGAATTGATATCCCCCAGTAGCACTGGAAGCGGAGTGACCAATCAGTCTATAGAGTAGTGTCATCTGTTGTCTTTTATTGCCACAGACTGCCAAGACTTAACTCAAGATTTAAAACCCTAAAGTGTATCAAATATTTATTTAAAATTGCTCATCAAAGGTCTTTAAATTTGGAGAGAAGGAAGTAAATGATACCCTGATTGTAATATTTAATGATTCAACAGCAACAATGGAGTACGAAGAAATGTCACATACTTTCTGTCAGCCACTCAGCATCTTTCACTTGCATATTTTTACCATGTGCAGAACTAGCAAGTGCTGAGTACATGTTTTGCTATCAAACAATTACTTTCATAGGCGATTTTTATTTTTTTGATGGAGGTGGTAACTTAATACAATTTGGCATCAAAATAACTTGTGTAAATCTTCCTTCCATCCACCCTTCTGTCCTTCCTTCCAACTGTAAAAGCTCACAACATTGCTTCAAGCCTTTGTGGACCTCCTGTGAGACAGTGCAGTCCCCCAGGGGTCCACAGGCCACAGATTAAGAACTGCTGCTCTGTATAGATGAGTTTCCTCAGAATTTTGTATGAATCAGATGATGTTGGTGAAGTGTGCTATGAGACAGGAACTTTTAAACCCACCAGTACAGTTAGCCTTATAATTAAAAAAAAAAAGGATTCATAGACAGTAGTTTCCATCTCTGTATTTGTGTTCCCTCCCCTTCACTAAGTGGCTTTAAACAAGGGTTATATACTGTGGAAAGTACAGCCAGAGGTTCACTGACTTCCTTGCAGCCATAAAACTACAGGCTATTTGACTGGATGAGAAATGTACAGTTCCAGATGCAACTTCTTCAGCACAGCCCTGTATTGCATATGATTTCTATTGAAGAAAGAAAGCTACATGTGTGATTCTGTCCACAAATCTATGGGGATTTGCATGGTCTCATTACCACAATAGCCAGGTGGGTTGTTAATGAACCACACTTCTGGATACTGTCTCCTTTCTGTTGGAGAAATGATGCTGCTAGTCTTAAGCATTTAAAGGCTGAACTTTGCCAGTTATGAAATCATTTAAAAAGTTTGTGGGGGAGAGACTTTTTGATTGGGACTGTTAACTATATCCCATATGATGTTTTCTTGATATAAATCCACATGTGATATTTATGCTATAAGGAAAACAGGTATCAGGTACATATATTTCTTCCCACAGGGCAAATACCACCTCTGAGGCAATTTAGACAGGGCACAGAGGTATAGTAGGTGAAGGTTAGTCTCCTTCCAAAACCACAACATCTTCAACCTCTTCTTCACCATAGATGCTTTTAATTTCTTTTTGTTTAAAGGTGGGAGATTCAGACCTGCTGGTATTTACATCCTTTGGCTGCTACTTTCAGGCTGTCATCATTTTCTCTCTGCAGTAGCTGCCTTAGGAAATCTAGTTAGGATATCGAATCATAGATTCTCTGATTCTCCCACATTTAATTCTGTGAATCTCTCTCATTTAAACAAAAAGAAGTTAAAAGCATCCATGGTAAAGAAGAGGTTGGATTGAAGATGTGGTAGTTTTGGAAGGAGACTAATCTTCACCTACTATACATCTGTGCCCTGTCTAAATCGCCTCAGAGATGGTATTTGCCCCATGGGAAGAAATATATATGTCCTTGTCTGTATTCACCACCATTCCTGTTACTTTCCATATCTCCCACTCTGACTTTTTCAGTACATTTGGGTCATAATCTGAGCCTGACAAGTCCAGTTCTTCTGAATGCCTGCTTCTTGAATTAACTTGCATTTCCAATCAGAATTATAACATGTTCCTCTGTTTGCACCATGCACATCCTATACCTGCTCAGCATTATGTACACTTGTGATAGAAAGTAATTAAACATTAGCAGTTTAACAGTGTTTTGTTGTGGGGACATGTATGTGTGTCCAGAGTTTCCGTGGTGTTCTCAGGTATTTTTTGCCTAGGCATTTTATCTGAGTGGAGTGCTGCTTATTAGCAGCTGAACGGCGGGATGTAGTACACACTCATATGCTCAGGAAGGCAAGGGATGGATGGAGCTGGTGTCAGGGCAGCAATTGCTTATCATGCCTTATCTTGGAATATGAAACTGTATTGCATGACATCCAGAGGCAGGCTGAATAGATATGCCAATTCATCTCCAGCCTGGGCTTTGACAAGCTAGACTGCCCTTGTTGAAAGGCATCCGTCAAACGAGAGCTGCTGGCTGCTTTTTCCCTTTCTTAGACTTCTCTCGCTCTCCTGCTCCAGCTCTCCTGCCCGCCCCATCTTTCCCCTCCCTTCCCTGCTTCCTCTTAAGCTTTTTCCACACAAAATTGAAAAGCTTTTGGAAATCAGAATAATACAGCCCCCCACAACTAATACCATTTTAAGTACCCCTCCCTCCCCCAAATAGAATTGATAAGAAGCCTAGTGTATGAAGGCATGTTTAGATAACATTGAGAATATTATAGTGAGTGAAGGAAAGAAGGTTCCCCCCCCCTTTTCCCTCCTCCTCCTCCACTGTGTCTCTAAGCCGGGGAAGGCGACAGCACCCTGGCTAATACGAGTGTTTAATATTTGATGTGTTGGGATAAAGCAGGATCACCTTCGAATTGAATTGAGTGTCAGAATGAGAATCTATTACTGAAATTTTTGTGTGATTTGACAGCAAAGCAGACGATGTTATTCTTCACTAGTTACTGCAATCTTCTCCCCTACATCACTTAAATATTTTTTTCTTTGCTTGAGTAAACACACATTATCCTTTTTTTTTTATCCCTCTCTTCCTTTTTTCCTATCCTATTTTTTTAAAAAAATCAAACCTGCCTTCTTGGGTCTGATAGAGTATATTGTTATTTCTTTATTTGTCCTATTAAATGGAATTTCTGATACTTTAATCCTGCTTTTGTAAGTGATTTAAAAATACCTGAAAAGCATGAATATAAGAGCACCTCCATCTAAACTGCTTAAAAAGGATATGATACAACTACGCTTGGCGTAGATGGTTGTACTTACCTTTTGAGATGAGTAAATTCTGTGAAAAATCCTGTTGTAGGTACAAAGTTTGCCAGCGTCTCAGAAAGGGGGCATTGAGGTTATCACAGAATTTTCTTTTTAAATGTTGCCACAATGGCTGCTTAGATGGTTAGAAATATACCTACAGAATTTCTCAATCAAGACAATGTTAGTTTATTGTAATTTTTCAGATCCTCTATGCCTGACCTTTGGGTTCCTGCTTGCTATTAGTCCCCTCCTGATTTGGTACTAATTATGAAAAAATATGCAGGAGAAACATGTGTTACAAGAGAGCAGCCTATCCCTAGAAGTTCGAGTTTGGATTTAGTTTTCTTTATGAAAGATAGAAGGGAATACAAAATAATGAGTAGTGTTCCTGTCACAAATAAATCAATTGAGCTTTATTCAAAACATTTATGACAATATTCCAGTAGCTCATTTTGGTGTAACCCATCTGTGTGATTTTCTCTTGTGCATGTGTGATGAACAATCTGTAATGCTGAATTGAACTCAATGAACAATATTTACTGTAGGGGCATTATACCAGGATAATATGTTATACTTTCCCAAGCTGGTGCTTTTTAGATGTGTTACATTACAACTCCTATCATTGGACCTTATCAGACGGGAGGAATTTGCGTATGGAGCCAATTGGAGCCAATTCGAATTCACGTGAATTCGCTAGTTTAGCAAATTTACGTGAATTCCAATTGCATTCGGAATGCATTCAGAATGACTTCCCATTGCCCGAAATTGCATGAGATGCTTTAATTCGCAATAACATAAAACCCATGATTGCGTTCAGAATGACTTCCCTTTTGCCTGAAATTGCATGAGATACTTTAATTCGCAATAACGTGAAACCCTATGATTGCGTTTGGATTGCCATTAGATTATACTTCTGATTTCCAACGTCTGATAAAGTCCATTGTCAGCCAGTACAGCCTTTTCCCATCTTGACTGAGAACGATGTGTACTTTAATTCAACAAATTTGGAATGCACCAGATAGGGGAAGACTTGATAATTTGTAAGGAAACCATGAAAACTTTCCCACATATGTCCACATAACTTAAATGGCCCTAAATTTAGTAACTAGAATGTGTGTTTGAACACCCTTATAATGGGAAGTGTCACAAAATACGAGGCTGTAAAATGTTTTGGACTTGCTCTGGGTGGGTTGTTTGCCGGTGAGAGAGGGGTGGGATATGTGTCATCTGGCAGAGGGAAATGAGTGAACTGAGAAGTTGAATTGACTTGGATATCAGTTTAGAATTAATTGATTGGGGTGATATTCCTATTAATTTGGGAAAGTAAAAATTTAATGTAATATAGTTAGGGATGATTTTGAAAAACTAATTGGCTTGCTTATTATGAAATGGATGCTCAGTTGGAACAAAAACTATAGATTTAAGGAAGCAAGTTTGTACTTTGGGATCTTAGACTCTACTTCTGCCTTGTACTCAAAGTTGTGAACAAGTTACATGCTGTGGTTGGCTTCTCCATAATTCTAAATATACCCACAGACTTTGCAAGGTTGGGGACACCTACATGTTCTGCAGCCCTTTATGGTTGACATACTTAAACAATTACCTGTTTAGAACTAGGTCCATGGATATTTTCCTCTGGGTCTTTTTGTACTGGTGGGATTTCTAGTTACCTCCAACCATGTAATTACTGTATGTAATGTTAGTTTCTGGAGTTAATGGTCTCATGTCTCTGTGCTGCTCTTCATGTGGTCATTTATATTACTTTACTCACTTTAAAATGTGATAAGATAGTTCTATCATTTTCAGGGAATATCATTCTTGCTCTGGTGGGTGTCCAGTGGTACCAAAAGTCATCTCTTCATCCTGGAACTGATGTGCCTCTCTTTGTGATGCCTACAGTATTCCATGTGAACCTTTTATCTACTGGTAGTTCTAAGTTTCTTGTGAAAGTTTTGCTTATGACAAGGATCTGGTTTAAAGCTTGGAGGATATTTTCTTCCAAGTCATATTGGCTAACAGTACTATAAAAAGTTGAAGTTGCCTATCTCTGTTCATATGGTTTGTTTATTTCCTTCTCATTTGCAGCTGTTTGCTGTGCATGTACTTTTTAAAAATGTGCCTATTCTGTTTCATGCTGTGTTCTGAGTACATCATATTGCTTTAGGGGGAAGTTCTGATCTTCTGTTGAAGTAGCAGGTTGGGACTACCTGGCTTTGAGGTACATTCTAGTGTGCTGGCTGTTGAATAAACTAAACGGAACATGTGATGGCTCAGTAGATGGTAAATAGAGAAAGAATGTGATTTGATGTTCTATTTGGATTACAGATTTAGAGTGTAGAAGATAGGGAGGTATAATCCGTGGGTGCAAAAATGTGGTGTGGTCAGAGAGGGGAAAAAGAGGTGAGACCATGGAGTTGTTTTTACCTAGAGGTTTTTTCTTTCTTTCTTTCTTTTTTTTTTTTTTTGATATAGCAGTCTAGTTTCTAGGTTTCCTTTTGAAATCACAGCATGAATTAGAACCATCTTATTTTAAATTCTTTTTTGAAAAATGACAAAGAAGCTTTGATTTCCATAAATGCATGCACATGTTCTGCCTTGCACCAATCTATTTTCAGTTTTGCTATTGAAAAAGTGTGAGAGAAAAGTTCTGATCCTCACAATGCAGTAATAAACTAATTCATCTTTGTGCGTATGATATACACAGATCACCCATGCACACATATGGCACTTGTGTATTGAGTCCCACTTGTTTAAATACTGTAGCTAGCATTACAGGGGAAATGCATCATTCTTAAGAAAGCAGATCCTTGAAGATGTCTAAAGAGACCATTTGCAAATACTTTTGTCATCATGGTTTAGAATGTTTGGACAATGTAAATGGGTGTTTCTCAGACTGTCTGAATTGCAGGATTGATATATTTTTTAATGTGCTAGGGTCCAGTAGCATATAGGTGTCCATTAGATACAACTTTTTAAATTTGCTTCAGATTGACAGTGGATGGCAGTGGTTCACGTGCCACCAATTTTAGTAATACTGATATACTGTAAATAATAAGTCTCTTTTGTGGTTGTGCTTAAAGGTTTTCTATTGATGATCTACATGCATATTACCTACACACGTCAAATACATATTTGACATAAGATTCAGCTTCAAATATCTTGTGGCTGGGCTGCTAATGTAATGTTGAGGACTAAACCCAAGTGCTTCTTTTGTAGAGTGGTGACTTCTTAAATCCCTGTTTGTTCCTCTGTGTCTGCCCCTGTGCCTGGGCTTTCTCTAATGGTACTGCTTAGTTTTTGTTTGGTGAGGTTATGCTGCCTCCCAGAGCTACTGAGAAAGTATTGGGCAATTCCTAATAATTGTGCAGAAGAACTTTCTTGTTGTTGCAGTACCCAATCACTTTAGCTGACTTCCCTTTCTCTACACACAATCTCATACTTTGAAAAAAGTGATTATGGCATGCAAATGTAAGATTGCAAATCTGCCTGTGTTATTGATTCCTTCTACTGAAACAAGAAGTGGTTAATGAGAAGAGTAGTTTGTCAAGCACAGTATCCACTAAACAACATTCCACATTACACCCATCTGTGCTTCCATCCCTGTAGGATTGTGCATATAATAGATAAATGACATCATAAAATATAGGCTACAGACTTTTCAATTTGAAATGTAATGCTGGTAGAAGTGTTTATATGACAGAACTGGGATGAAGAGAGACATGTTTCATGTTTGCCTAACATGGATGTACACTCTCCAGACTACTAATAGAAATGGAGTTGGAATGGACACCAGATCAGTCTATCTTTTCCCGTTGTATTTTAAAGACTTTCCTCATATCTCTACGATAGTACCTAGGATTTTCCCACCAAGATGAGCATTGGTACCATTAGTTTTTAGATATGACCATGGGTCTCTCCAGAACCATGGGATGGAGCATCCCCCCTCTCTCTTAGAGAGAGATTAAAAAAATTGCACTACAATTATGAGAGTTGCTCTTGCTTAGCTCTGAAATCTTTTCCGTTATTAGTGGTCGTAGGTAAAACTCAATAAGATAGGAAGGGATGTTCCAAGATATTTTTGTTGCCTGAGGCAGAGAAGAAAATGTCATCATCCCTCATCCACTCACCTTAAGGTGCCTCATATCTAAAGCCACACAGGAGACAAAAAGCCTTATTTGAAATAGGAGGCAGAAAGCTACCCAAATACTTTCTTCCAACTCTAGCAGTAAAAGTGTACTACTAATAGATTAAATAACAATTTGCTGCCCATTCATAACATCCCAGTTCTCTTGCCTGAAGCAAGCCAGGGGCTTTGGGGGTAGGTCTATTCATTTCTGATTGGCCTTAGGCCCTTTTCTGCAACCTGGTTATGGATTCCCTCCTCATTCAAAGGTACATGAGATTTCCTGCAACAGGATGTAGCTGGAGAAATCTTTTCCCTTTTTACATGTTCCTCTTTCATCACTCTTACCCCTTAGATGGTCTGGGAAGCTCTGATGGCAGCTGCTCTGAAGCCCTTTCCATCCTGCTTTAATAGAGGCTTTAACAGTCAGAAGAAGAACTTTCCTGTTTAAAGATTAAACGTTGTGTTTAAATATTAAACAGCCATGCTCCTGTCTCCTGATTGCTTGGCCGCTGCCAGCAGGCGGCTCAGAATTGCCCATTTTAATTAAAAACTTTATTTTCAAATACAATTCACTGGTCACACATCTCCGAGTACAGCTCCTTCTTCCCCTCCCCGTTTTCCACTCTGCACAGTGTGGGGCAGCCTTCCCTTCTCAAGTGGCATGTTTTGCTTTCTGTCTCTCATTCTTAGCTCCTTCGTTTCCGTCTGCCTGTACCAAAGTGACAGTCTGTGTGAGACCCCAAGTGTGAGTGGCTTCGTCAAGGGCTGATCAATGCCCCTGGCACTTCCTTCCAAAACCCCAGGAAAAACAATTAAAACCTAATCGATCCTGCAGGCAGCTGTGAATATGCATAAGGGCACACTTGACCTTCAGTGCTCAGGCCACCTTTCACGCTGCCTCTTTAACAAGTTTGCTCAGGTATTTCTGCCGTTCGCAGTGACCTTGATGAGCAAGACAGAATGCAATGCAAAGAATATCCCACTTGTGGTCCCAATCCTGATTTAGGGGCTCAAGAGCTTGTCTTGGAACAAGTGCCAATGGCCCTTCCCAATACAATGATGGATTAAGAGAATGTGAAGGACAACATCCCCTCAGTTGGCATGTTTTGCTTTTTTATCTCTCATTCTTAGCTTCTTTATATTGCACAGGCCTTATTTGTGTAAGGCTGTGGGCCTTATGAACTGCTTACATTATAAATGTCTGATACATCACAATAAATAAATACTTACTAAAATACCATACAAAAGACTTATAAAAGATGTTAGCTTAACAACCAATGTTAGCTTCAGGTGGGATAGCCATAGAGAGATTACCCATTAGCAAGGATCAGTACCTCACTCACCCCTCACCCCCTCACCCCGTCTAGCTTCCATGGCTCAGAAAATTTGCTCCACAGGGGTTCACAGCCCTCTAGATCTGGTTTTTTGGATATGCACAAGGCTGGGGGATCCAGGCCAGAGTCTGCACAAGAAGTAAGATTTGAAAGAAATCCAAATACAAGGGAAACCCATGAAGAACCAGATAATCGGGAGAGTGGAGGTACTCCATGCCTCAAACAAAAGCCTTTCCAGGTCTCACCTGAAACACAGCTGCATTCCTTGTACAATTGGTCTGTTTGTAAAGAGTGTCCTACTCATGCCCTTATTGATAGGAATCCTTACTCCTTTAAAGGAGCCCTAGTGACACAGTGGTTCAATGCTGGTACTTCAGTCAAAATGTTGTGAGTTTGATCTTGCAGGGCTCCAGTTGACTCAGCCTTCCAACCTTTCGTAAGTCAGTAAAATGAGTATCCAGCTTGTTGGGGACATTGTAAACCACATAGAGATTGTTTACCATTATAAAGTGTTACAGAAATGTAAGTGCTGTTGCTATTGGTATTCCTACTCATGCAGCACTTCTGCAGTCAACAGAGTCTCTATCTTTATAGAACGGTGCTATTGCTGGCTAAGTAGCACCACTGCCATTAAGAAAGAAGGCTGTCTATACTTTGAAGTAGAGGGGTGACTGCCATCTTCCATCTGGTCTGAGGATTCACTTGACTTCCTTAACAACCTTGATTTGGGGTGCTCCTCCATGATAGCTGGCTCATCCTCTGATGAGGATGTATCCATTGGGGGTATGACAACTAGAGCAAGGTAACTTTTTTGGGACAACCTGCTCAAGTAAGTAAAATTTCAAAACATGCTGAAAACCCAAAAAGAATTGGCTTCATTTATACTAGGAGAGAATTCCAGAGTGTGAGTGCTGTGACACTGAAGGTCCTTTGCCACTATTTTAGACACTGTTAAGATAGCATTTCTGCACAAATAGGTAGAGAGTTAAGCAGTCCCTTAGGCATCCTGTTCCTGAATTGTTTAGTGATTTGTATTTATTTTGTATTTCTAAAACTTTAAACCAGGCCCAATATCATATAGGTAGCCAGCGCAAATCCCTCAGCATAGGTGTAATATACTGCCAATATATGACTCCTGTTACCAGCCTTGTTACAGTATTTTGCATCAACTGCAGCTTCTGAATCCACCTTAAGGACACTGGCATTTAAAGCATGTTGCAGTAATCTAATTTTGTGGTTACTAATGCCTGGATTGCATAATAATAATAATAATAAAGTTTATTTATATCCCGCTCCTTTGTCACCAGTCGGAGTGGGTTACAATGATTAAAAAACATCAAGATAAAACAATTTCAATAACCCACAGCCCCACCTCCCACCCCTTAAAATTAAATTAAATCAATATCAGATTAAAATCCAAGAACAATCACAACATACAACATAATACATAAAAGGTCGCTAGTCATTCTATGGACACTGTAGATGTAAATTTCGTAGATAAAGTGCTGGGAGCTAGTAGAAGAACGCGACCCAATGTCATGAACCAGTGTCAAGGCCAGGGATTAAGGGGTTTCTGGGAAGGCCTGCCGGAAGAGATGTGTCTTTAAGGTTTTTTGAAGCTGTCAAGGGATGTAATAAGACGCATCTCATCCGGCAAGTCGTTCCATAGCCTGGGAGCGGCAGCAGAGAAAGTCCCCCGGGAGGTCCATGACAGCCTCTTTTTTAGAGACTGTAGTAGATTTCTCCCGGAGGACCGGAGTGTGCGGGGGGGATTGTACGGGGAGAGGCAGTCCCTAAGATAAGGTGGACCTGAGCCCTGTAGGGCTTTAATGGTTAAAACCAACATCTTGTACTGCACCCGGAAACTAATCGGTAGTCAGTGGAGGGACTTAAGCACTGGTGTTATGTGCTCGCACCTTGAGGTACCAGCAATAAGCCTGGCCGCCATGTTTTGGACTAGTTGAAGTTTCCGGGTTGGGCACAAGGGTAGCCCAAAGTAGAACACATTGCAGAAATCCAATCGTGAGGTTACCAAAGCGTGTACCACAAATTCCAGGTCCTTCTGATCCAGGAAAGGGTGCAGCTGGCGTATCAGCCGAAGCTGATAGCAAGCACTCCTGACCGTCGCATTCATCTGACTAATCATGTGAAGCGATGAGTCGAGGAGTAACCCCAGACTGCGAACAGGGTCCGTCGAGGAGAGTGTGACTCCATCTAGGACCAGAAGATGTAATCCCAGACCTGGCTTTGGTCCTGTGACTGTGAGTAGCTTCAATCTGTTTTCCCTCATCCAATCCATTACTGTCGCAAGACAGTCATTAAGAGGAGAGATGCCATCTGAAGTATGGGCCGATGATCTTGTCATGGAGAGGTATATCTGAGTGTCATGAGCATACTGAGGACACTGAGCTCCATGCCTCTGAATGATCTCACCAAGCGGCTTCATATAAATATTAAACAGCATCGGGGACAGGATGGCGCCCTGAGGGATGCTGCAATTAAGCTCGATCTTTGAAGAGCAACTGTCTCCGAGCAGTGGTCAACCTGTCCCTGTCCAGTAATGCTTTTGATTGTCTCACCACCAAAGACATCCATATCTCCAGTTTCAATACTGAATCAAGTAAATTTTTTAAAGTATCTTTTTAAAAAAAAGGCTCATGGCATGGGAACCTCTCAGCAACAAAGTATATATTGTGGTAGGATTCAGATTCAATTCACAAGCTCTCACCTAGTCCATTACTAAATCTAGACCTATTCCAAGGCTTGCAGAATCCCACCTGATTGAGATGTTACAGAGAAACAGGCCTGGGTGTAATGAGTATATTGATGGAACCATTCCTATAATGAAACCAAATCTCATAGCCATTCTCATTGTCCACAGATAGATATTTAAAACACTGGAGATAAAATAGTGTTCTGCAGTTGTATTTTGTGGGTTTTTTTGGGCTATGTGGCCATGTTCTAGAAGAGCTTATTCCTGGCGTTTTGCCAGCATCTGTGGCTGGCAACTTCAGAGAATACCAGCATGGAAGAGAGTGGGAATATACATACTGTGTGACCCTGGGTGGGGAGGAGTGATTCCCATGTTAATCAGTGGTTCTGTGTTGAAACCAGGGCCTCAGGGTGGGAGGATATGCAAAGAGGATTAGCATCTGCTTAATTGGTGATCATTGTCTGCTGGGACAGCAGGGTCAGGAGCTTTCCCAGCAGACAGTGTTCACCAGTTAAACAGATGCTAATTCCCTCTGTATATCTCCCCCCCCCCATCCTCAGGCCCTGCCGTCAACACAGAACAATGCACAGATTAACATGGGAATCACTCTTCCTACCCAGGGTCACACAGTATTTATATACCCACTGTCTTCCATGCCGGTATTCTCTGAAGATGCCGGCCACAGATGCTGGTGAAATGTCAGGAAAAAACTCTTCTGGAAAATGGCCATAAAGCCCGAAAAACCTCCAAAAAACTATGGATACAGGCCATGAAAGCCTTCAACTTCACAGTGTTCTGTAGTATTAGTCAGAAGAGCAATGAACACTTCCTAGTGTTGCTCTCTTAAAATAACCTTGTAGATAGGACCAGAGCCACTGAAGAACAATGCCTCTGATATGATATCCATCTCATAGAGTTAGTTCTGAAGAATATCATGGTTACTGGTATCAAAAAGCCACTAAAACCAAACAAGAGTAGAGTAGTACTGCTCCATAAGTTCACAGATGACTGTTTGAAGAACCACACTTACATGTATGCATATTGTTCATCCATTAGAGTGACAAAATCTGATTCATTTCCATATCCAGGCCTAAAAGATCCCAGTCAATCTGTGTTCTCAAAGTGTTTACAAGTGTTTGCAACACCATGACTGTCTTGAAAATGTTCTTCCAAATGGGCATACATGTGGCATGGACGAAGGTGGATGCCGTAGGGTTCTGGGTGAGGTCCCAAGGCCTGGTTGCATCATTTATTTTTCAAAGGATTGGGAACCCTATACCCACCTCGTCAAACCTCCTTGGCTAGTTAGCCAAGAGGGGTGAGAGAGCACTTAAATGCCGAGGCATTTAAATGCAAATACTGTTCCTCTCTCTAGGCTGCAAAAACAGAAATTAATCCATAACATAAGGTAGATGAAACATTAGACATCTCCATTGGATCTGTAATAATAATAATAATAATACATTTTATTTATACCCCGCTCTTCAGCCAAAGCTATCAGAGCGGCTTACAATTTGTTAATTAGACAATTAACTCCCCTCAAGATGGTGGTTGAAGGGAGGGCTCTTCTTGCTTGCCGCAGGAGGTGGCCTGCATCTCTCTCCCCTCAAGATGGTGGTTGAAGGGAGGGCTCTTCTTGCTTCCAGCAGGAGGTGGCCTGCCTTTCTCTCCCCTCAAGATGGTGGTTGAAGGGAGGGCTCTTCTTGCTTCCAGCAGAAGGTGGCCTGCATCTCTCTCCCCTCAAGATGGTGGTTGAAGGGAGGGCTCTTCTTGCTTGCAGCAGGAGGTGGCCTGCCTTTCTCTCCCCTCAAGATGGTGGTTGAAGGGAGGGCTCTTCTTGCTTCCAGCAGGAGGTGGCCTGCCTTTCTCTCCCCTCAAGATGGTGGTTGAAGGGAGGGCTCTTCTTGCTTCCAGCAGAAAGTGGCCTGCATCTCTCTCCCCTCAAGATGGTGGTTGAAGGGAGGGCTCTTCTTGCTTGCAGCAGGAGGTGGCCTGCCTTTCTCTCCCCTCAAGATGGTGGTTGAAGGGAGGGCTCTTCTTGCTTCCAGCAGGAGGTGGCCTGCCTTTCTCTCCCCTCAAGATGGTGGTTGAAGGGAGGGCTCTTCTTGCTTCCAGCAGAAGGTGGCCTGCATCTCTCTCCCCTCAAGATGGTGGTTGAAGGGAGGGCTCTTCTTGCTTGCAGCAGGAGGTGGCCTGCCTTTCTCTCCCCTCAAGATGGTGGTTGAAGGGAGGGCTCTTCTTGCTTCCAGCAGAAGGTGGCCTGCATCTCTCTCCCCTCAAGATGGTGGTTGAAGGGAGGGCTCTTCTTGCTTCCAGCAGGAGGTGGCCTGCCTTTCTCTCCCCTCAAGATGGTGGTTGAAGGGAGGGCTCTTCTTGCTTCCAGCAGAAGGTGGCCTGCATCTCTCTCCCCTCAAGATGGTGGTTGAAGGGAGGGCTCTTCTTGCTTGCAGCAGGAGGTGGCCTGCCTTTCTCTCCCCTCAAGATGGTGGTTGAAGGGAGGGCTCTTCTTGCTTCCAGCAGAAGGTGGCCTGCATCTCTCTCCCCTCAAGATGGTGGTTGAAGGGAGGGCTCTTCTTGCTTCCAGCAGGAGGTGGCCTGCCTTTCTCTCCCCTCAAGATGGTGGTTGAAGGGAGGGCTCTTCTTGCTTCCAGCAGAAGGTGGCCTGCATCTCTCTCCCCTCAAGATGGTGGTTGAAGGGAGGGCTCTTCTTGCTTGCAGCAGGAGGTGGCCTGCCTTTCTCTCCCCTCAAGATGGTGGTTGAAGGGAGGGCTCTTCTTGCTTCCAGCAGAAGGTGGCCTGCATCTCTCTCCCCTCAAGATGGTGGTTGAAGGGAGGGCTCTTCTTGCTTCCAGCAGGAGGTGGCCTGCCTTTCTCTCCCCTCAAGATGGTGGTTGAAGGGAGGGCTCTTCTTGCTTCCAGCAGAAGGTGGCCTGCATCTCTCTCCCCTCAAGATGGTGGTTGAAGGGAGGGCTCTTCTTGCTTCCAGCAGGAGGTGGCCTGCCTCTCTCTCCCCTCAAGATGGTGGTTGAAGGGAGGGCTCTTCTTGCTTCCAGCAGAAGGTGGCCTGCATCTCTCTCCCCTCAAGATGGTGGTTGAAGGGAGGGCTCTTCTTGCTTGCAGCAGGAGGTGGCCTGCCTTTCTCTCCCCTCAAGATGGTGGTTGAAGGGAGGGCTCTTCTTGCTTCCAGCAGAAGGTGGCCTGCATCTCTCTCCCCTCAAGATGGTGGTTGAAGGGAGGGCTCTTCTTGCTTCCAGCAGGAGGTGGCCTGCCTTTCTCTCCCCTCAAGATGGTGGTTGAAGGGAGGGCTCTTCTTGCTTCCAGCAGAAGGTGGCCTGCATCTCTCTCCCCTCAAGATGGTGGTTGAAGGGAGGGCTCTTCTTGCTTGCAGCAGGAGGTGGCCTGCCTTTCTCTCCCCTCAAGATGGTGGTTGAAGGGAGGGCTCTTCTTGCTTCCAGCAGAAGGTGGCCTGCATCTCTCTCCCCTCAAGATGGTGGTTGAAGGGAGGGCTCTTCTTGCTTCCAGCAGAAGGTGGCCTGCATCTCTCTCCCCTCAAGATGGTGGTTGAAGGGAGGGCTCTTCTTGCTTGCAGCAGGAGGTGGCCTGCCTTTCTGTAGTAAATAAGGCATCAAGGAACCAACTAAGTGACTTTTGATTGCAGTCCTGAGAAAAATCTCTTCCCGGACGCCTAATGAGCTGCTACTTACAGATGTTGGGATGGTTTTCTTCCAGATACCAGTTCTTTTTATGAAGCATTTCATGAACTTGTTTCTCTTGCATCATAGGAATGTGTCTACGCATGTGCCTAGGCTTGATTTATATATGCAGTAGAATGAGACAATAGAATTCTGAGGTAGAAGAATGCTGTGCTTTATTTCAGTCCACTGGGGGCAAATGCAATTTTGGCATCATGTTTAAAATGACTGCACTACACCAAACAAGCCCCCCCCCCCCCAAAAAAAAACCCATGGGGAAGGGAACTAGCAGATTATGAGGAAGGGCATTTCCTGATGTGCTAGTTTCCTGATTGCAGGATGTTTGTAAAAAATAAATAAATACAGATCACCTTTTTGAATATTCTTGTATCACAAGTCTGTTCTGCTTCCTCATAACCACCATAATCTGCGGCATGCATAGATCAGCTCCCCCCCCCTCCGTTTCAGATGAGCATAGTCTTTCACTATATACATAATATATATAATATACCAGCTGGACACCACAAGAGGGCAGAATTTGAGGAGATAGAACCATAGACCCATAGAATCATAATGCTACTTAACTCTTACATACTGGTAGGGCTTAATCTAGTAAAGTGCATTCAACACAAAGTGAGGGCCACCCACACTTTTAAAACATTCATCTTACTTTGGTTTACGGGGGAAAAAACATCACAGAACATTTGCATGGTGGTTTGGGAGGATCACATATGAAGAGCATGAACAGTGGAATAGAGATGTGTGCACTTTACACATTATAGTTATATATATTGTTTTACATGCAAAGTCTATATCTCTATAAGCAAAGTGTAAAATATAAACCTTGAGTCTTTGAGTCTTTGTTTAAGATCTGAAGTTGCTAGTAGGTGATGTCTGATTTCTTTGGCTGTTTCTGAAATGAGCCTGAGAAAATACTACCTTTTGACTTCCCTGGCGTGGAGTTCTGCCCTTCATGTGAGTAGGATTTTCTGAGATATTATTTGGCAAGTTGTTTGCATGAACTTCTCTTCTGGTATCTTCCCAATATAAGTTCATGCCAGGAGGGGGCACCGGTGTGTCTGTTTGAAAAAAGATATGTTGCTTTTCCCTCATGGTATTTTGGACGAACTATTCCCTTCAACCAAGCAAGTTTCTTGTTGTGGCAGGTGGTGCCAGGATGAAGTCCTACACAAGAGGAATAAAGCCAGAAGATCAGTATCCCTTGTGGGCAATAGACCAGATCCTAGGCTGCAGTGACTTGAATGAGTAATAAAGATATCAGTGTGTATTTGTCAAAGACGGAGAAAACCTCTCCATTGTGTACACAGCGATGTAATTTCAGTGAATTATGCATAGACTTAATTAGGAGTTTTAATTGCTAATCATCTCCCAATAGGATTAGCAATGTTGTCTATTAATTACCTGTGGAGCCCCTGTGTTTTGCTAAGGCAGGAGTAACAAAGCAGCATAAATGGCTACATACGTGGCAATAAATTAACTACCCAAAACCCCTTGATAGAACTCTAGGGACATCTTGACAGTGGCACTGATTGGTTGGGAGGGGCTTTAAACACACTAGATTTGAAAAGTTGAGAGTTTACTATGCAGGAAGACTGCAAGCAGTATTTGTAAGAGTCCCCTAGCTGTGTAGTGATGTGACAGCTTGAAACTGAACATTCTTTTTGTTTGGATATCCATTCCTTGTTTTTCTTTGAAATAGTTAACTTAGAAGAATGCTCTTTCATGAACCTTGTTATATTTGTGAATCATGGAAGATTCAGGATGGATAAAAGAAATAACACTTTTACACAGCACATAATACACTTATGACATTCTCTACCACAAGAAGTGATGGCCACTAGCTTAGATGACCCTTAACAGAGCACTAGACACATTCCTGGAGGATAAAGTTATTAGTGGATACCAACCATGATGAATCTGTATACTCTGTAGTACCAGAGACTTTTTGCCTCTGTGGAGGATAGTTGTGGATGACCATGAGTGGAAGTTTGGTGTGATATCCTCCTTGTGGGTTTACTGTTGGTAGTGGTTTATCCACTGTGTAAACAGAATGGTGGACTCAACAGGCATTTGGTTTGATGTAGCATGGTGGTTCTTACATTTTTAGGTTGTACCTCTTGGAAATGAAGGCCTTATGTTTATTGACCTGAGAGTCATTTAGGGTATAGCAACATAACAAGGAAGCTCACTTTTTGTATTCTGTAATGTCTTGTTTTTAGCAAACCTAAATATCCTGGAGGCACCAGATAATGTCTGATGTTGAAAGCTGGCAGGGTCAGGTTTGGTTAGTACTTGTGAAGAATGCTAGGGAATACTGGGCACTATAGGCTGTATTCAAAGGAAAGGAATGGCAAGCTTCTTTGGGTCCCTTATGGGAGAAAAGTGGAGTATAAAACAAACAAACCTCTGTGAAGTCAAAAGCTTTCACAGTCAGCATCCATAGTTTTTTGTGGGTCTTTCAGGCCATGTTCTAGAAGAGTTTGTCTGTGTGACCTTTGGTTGGAAGGAAGTGATATACATGTTAATCTGTGTGCTGGTCTGTATTGAATGGTAAGGCCTCAGGATGTCTGTTTCATTAATGATCCATTGTCTGCTGGGAAATCCATTGTCTGCTGGGAACCTCACCCCTGGGTGAGGTTCATTTGCATGTTTTGATTTTGGTGTTTTAGAGGACTGGTAGCCCAACCTTGTTTACATTAAGGGTTTCTTCTTTCCTGTTGAAGTTGTCCGGGTGTTTGTGGGTTTCAATGGCTGGCCATCCTCTCTAATCTGCATCCTCTATAATATAGTCCAAACCCAGAGAATATAGAAGGTCCTATCCAAATAGAAGACTTAGGCTGGATCAGTACTGCAGAAATCATCCAGGTTGATACCAATTTAATTGCCATGGTTCAATGTTATGAAATTCTGGGAATTGTAGTTTTGTGAGACATTGAGCTTTCTCTGTCAGAGAACTCTGGTGCCACAACAAACTAACATTCCCAGAATTCCATAGCATTGAGTAATGGCAGTTAAAGTTGGGTCAACCTGGATTATTTCTCCAGTGCAGATGCAGCCTGTTACCTATAGCTTTGGTGTAAGATAGATCAGTGTCAAGGGAAAGCAATAAACTCTCTTCAGTTTTTGATTACACTTTGTATTTTTCATTTGTTCTCTGGAGATACCAGCGTAAGAACAAGTCATGCTGGATCAATCCAAGTGGCAGTCTAGACAACCATCCTGCTTGCAACAGGGGTCAACCAAAAATATCTTAAGTCCATTTATGGAAATGAAAGGTTCAATCTTGCCCACTGTGTGATCTTAGCAGAACTTGGAAAAGGTACTTTTTTGGCTACAACTCCAAATGACTAGGCTGGCTGGAGGACTCTAGAAACTGCAGCACAAAAATAACATTTCTGGTTTGTGTTCTGAAATACTTCATATATGCTTCTAAGCATGTAAGTTCCATTGAGCTGTCATGGATAACAACTGTTGATACACTTTTTACCCACCAGATTTCTTTAACCCTTTAAAAAAGCCATCTAAGCCCACTACATCCTTTGGCAATAAACATCCTAATTTAGTCCCAGTACAGACCGACCCTTTGCGCTGGCCTGGGGCTGAAATTAGGTTTAGATATCTATCATTTTTTATTCTGTACATGTTAACATATATTTGGAAAGCTGAAGTAAGAGACTTCTGTCAAATGCTTTGTGAAAGTCCAAGTACATAAAGTCTACCAAATCACCCCTATACCCATACTGCTTGACACTCTCAAATTATTTTAAAAGACTGGTGTAGCAGAAACCATGCTGAGGTTCTTACTGAGGCTTTCTCTTCTGTGTGTCTAAAAGTACTAATAGTGATAAATGCATTCTTTTGGTTTATATGGAACAACAGTTATGCTTACATATGGTCAACATCTTGGACTCTTCCTCCTTTTTCTTTAATGTATTACATTTGGTATTCCCCTATTCTCTGGTAAGGTGTCTATTTTTAATGACACATCATTTTGTTTTGTTTTGTTTTGATCAAAAGCTTTCTGAAGGAGTAGGGAAAGGATAATAGAAGAACATGAAATACATCGCATGCTGAGAGAGCTTGTTAAACCAAATATTTTGTAAAATTTATTTGTTCTGTTTCTGTCCTAGAAGAAGGTGGCATTCAGTGTACCAGGGTTGCGGATGTTGTGGGTGTATTTGCATTAGTAGTCAAAAGGAGGAACATGAAAACTTGTATCATTTTAAAATTCTCCAGTGAGTAATTAACATGTACAAATAGAAGGGAAGTAGGGGTGCATCCCCCAATAAATACCACAGTGATTTCAGCAGTATTTTGCTCAGCATGTTGTCATATTCCTCTGAGAACCTTTTGGAAGATGCAGGGGAAACTCAAGGAGTCCTGTATTTCATTTATGATAGTTATTCTTGGCCATAGGTTTTTTCCTCTGGTTCTTATTGATGAGGACTTAGGAAGAAAAGAAGCCTTTGGCTATGTGTCCATAATGTCCAAAGCTGGTTAGTTAAGCCTCAGTGGTTTTGCTGAGCATGGCATGACAAGAGAATGATGTGTTCATAAAAGGTAGTTCTATGTATCTTTGGAAGCATGACTGAAGTCTTTATAGACTCATGTGCCCTAATGTTTATGGTCAAAACTTGGCTTAATGCTTTCCTCCATTGTAACAACTCCTGTGTACCACCTTGGCTGTTAGCATTTTCTAGTTTTAGTTCATTTGATAGGGAAAAGGATATCTGCCAGCTCTGTCAAAATCTCATTCTCCTTGTTTCTGGGAGAGCAAGCACATAAGGGACCTGGTAGTGATATATTCTCCTCTGGATTGACATGATCTCATCTGGGAACAATAGCTTGCACGGCAGTCTAACTCCTGAGTATTGCTAAGCCTTGTGTCATTAATATCACACAATGGCAGAGCTATTGCAATACCTTTTGATGGAGAAGATAGGTGGCTGTCAGATCACAATTATTACAGTGTTTGGGGGCCCTGAAGTTTTATCCAGCTGTTTCCAGGTTAGTGTTGCTGTCCTATATTACACAATTAAACTCATTTGCCTCTTCCTTCACATGCTTCTCTGTGAACTAGTCTAGACTCTTCATTTATCCTCATTTATTTTGTGCCTTCCACAAAAGTGTTCTCCTTGCTCTGACATTTGCACTTTGTGGTTGGTGTGACAAAACCAGGGCTTGAGAGCAGCACATATTTTTCAGAGTGTTCACATGTAGGGGTAAAGTCAGAAAAGCTAAAGCGCAGAATGAACTCAGGCTTGCTAGAGAGGTTAAGAACAATAAAAAGGGCTTTTTTGGGTATGTCCGAAGCAAGAGGAAGAAGAAGGAAACGGTAGGGCCACTGCGTGCAGAAGATGGGAATGCTCACAGGGGACAGAGAACAGGCAGAATTACTCAACACCTTCTTTGCTTCAGTCTTCTCAGAAAAGGCAAAAGGTGCTCAACCTAAGGATAATGGGGAAGAAGACAGAATAGTGGAATTTCAGCACAGAATAAGTACAGGAATACTTGGTTAACCTAAATGAATATAAGTCTCCAGGGCCAGATGAACTACATCCAAGGGTATTCAAAGAACTGGCAAATGTAATATCGGAGCCATTGGCAAGTAGAGGGAAGTCTCTGGGAGCTTCAGTACGAAGTAACAGTGGAACAGAAGAACAACTGTCACAGAACTAGTTATCTTGAGTAAAACTACCCCTTCTCTAGTATGGGATGGATATGATAAAAAATGAATGACACTGTGCTGTACTCAAGAGATGTCTTGCTTGAGCCTTGTCTGCCAAACAAAAATTTTTGCAACCCCTATTGGGATATTGTATTACAAAGCTAGTCTTTGGGGTATATGAAGCTTTGATACCCAGAAGCAATGGGTATGTTGGTTGACCTCAATTTGATTTAACAGTATTACACTCAGAACATGACTAACTTCCATATCTAAACACTGAGATTTATACTATAGTTTTCAGCCCATGGCCATATTCCTTAGGGCTAGTGGCTGTGGCAACTGGTGGCTTCTATACCTGTGGCATGGTAAAGCCACTCCAGGTTTCAGTTTGAACTTTAAAGGAGTTGTCAAAGGTGCTGAGCCCTGTGTTCAGAATATATTCTGAATAGCATCTTGAAAGCTCAGGTTGAAACCCAGAGTACATTCACTGTCTATATAACATGGGATCCACCACCTATCACTGAGTCTTGGGTGAGTTTTAAGCCCAAGTAAAAATAGTACAGGTGGGATGAATACTTTAATTAACATACCTTCCTTTCCCAACAAATAAATAAGTCTGAGATTGTCTAGCAAACAAAAGAACACATTGTTTGATTAATGGCTTCATTGCTCTTAGCATTTGCAAAGCTCAGAGCAGAGTAGGAGAAGCTGAATTACAGTTGGCCTTCCGTATCCATGGATTCTTTAACTATGGATTCAAGCATTCATGGCTTGAAAATATTAATATATATATACAAATTCCAAAAAGCATATTTTGTATTTGCCAGTTTGTATAACAGACACCATTTTATTGTCCATTGTATTTAATGGGACTTGAACATCCAATGGTTTTTGTTATCCACGGGGAGTCCTGGAACCAAACCCCAGCTGATACCAAAGGCCCATTGTACTAATGTTGATGAGTTCTAGGGTTCATTATACAGAGGAGCTGTCTTTGTACATTGCAGTTTATTATAATGGCATTGCCCAGTCCAGGACCAAAATTGTTATTGAAATGGAGCTCCACAAAACACCTTTATATTATTCCTTGGGCACCAGTCATCTGTTTCAGAAGTGATCAGCCTAAGACTGAGGTGCAAGATAAATTGTCTCTGCATGCCAGTGTATAATGAGTGCATGACAAAAAGAAAACAAAAACAACAATAACAAAGCATCAGAAAGTACAGAGGTTCTGGGGCAAAGTTCTCTTGTATGGGTAGAATACAGAAAAAAAATACATTTGTATATTAACAAGGAAGGCATGCCTTTCTGACTCTGAAACTGAAAAAAAAAAGAATACAGAAAGTATGAAAGACAGAGGGCAAGGTTTAATTTTATAATGTACCGTATATACTTGACTATAAGTTGACTTCATATATAAGTCGAGGGCAGGTTTTGGGGCCAAAATTATGGATTTTGATATGACTCGTGGATAAGTCGAGGGTAAAACTCAGCGGTGTATAACAAAGGATGTAAAGGATGAACTAAAGGAAAATGATGCTAAAGATCTTTAAAAATGTTGACAGGCATAACTGTTTGTGCTCATCCTAAAGGCTGGATGAGTGAGATAGCAGAGGAGGTTGATGCTTCTTTTAGGTGCTCCAAGAAGAGATTAAGCTCCCACTTTTCACCAAAGCATGGCTCCCTTTTTGACAAGGGTTAAAGTACAGTATTTACATTGAAACATGGATAGGTCAACCCAAGTTTTTTGGGTCAATTTTTTGACTAAAATTTCTATACATGAGTATATACAGTATATAGCCCTCAGGATGTAGAGAAAAATCTGAAAAGGTAGAAGTGTGTCTGATAAAGACTATAGTACCCTTGGTTTTTGAGAGGAGTGTTAGTGAGAATGAAGGGGTGGTTTATTCACTCTATCCCTAGAACATATTCTGTTTTTATGGGCTCGTTTCCTTTTTGTGCCTGCTAATATATCTGTTATCTTTTGTGTTCCCATTTGCATACACTTAAGATGGAGTACTTTGCCCTATGTGGGTGGCATGTTCGTGAGTGAGTTACTGACAATGTTGCTTATGGTGAATGGCATTTGTATACTATTTGTGTACAATAAATCAAATCTGATTGCTTGCTAGTGGAAGTAGTCAACTAACATTTGCATAATGTCATTTTTTATCATTCTGCTTATAACAAATGTAGAGAATTTGGCATCCTAGGTTATGGAATTTGTAATAAATGAAGATCATTGTCCACAGCAAGTCAAAAGCCTCTGAACAAAATTGCTACAGAGAGGAGAGAAAATTTGAGAGAAGGAGGTGTGAATCTGTTTTTGCAGAATACAAAATAGAGTACTGGATAGGTGAGCAGGATAGATGCTTGTGGGCTTTCTAAGAAATCATCCTAGCTTCTGATAGAGGGGGCTTCAAAGGACTGTATAACTTGGAACAACAGCTGTCAGTTCTTTTCTTGGAATACTGAGCCACCCTCTTGATGTATAATTCTCTACAATATTTATTTTATTTCCTTTTCTAGGCATACAGCTTTGCCATGGGAAGTTGGCCGAAGAATGGACTCTTAGACATGAACAAAGGCCTGAACCTACAGCACATAGGAAGGCCTCACAGTGGGATAGGTTAGTAACATTTCTCATTTCGCTACTCACTCCATTTTCTGTTTTCTGTCTGCAGGAGTAGGCAAAGTGCAACTTGCTGTTCTCATGTGGCCATCCAGAGCCACCAGTGCAGCACTCGCATGCTCTTTGCATGTGGCACAGCCCAGAATTCCCCACTCAGATGTTCAGTTGCATCTGAATATATTCTCAGATGCACCTTCCATCTTGTACACTTTTCAAAAATCTTCTCCCAGACCAGTTGTATGCCCTGGGAGAAGGCTGAGAGACTTACATGAAAAAGTCACCCGCCACCCAAGCCTGAAGGAAGCTGTTTAATATTGTTTCAAGATCCTAACCACTAAACTACCAAATCAATATGAGTTAAGGGGATGAATTATTTAAAGCTCACCAGCTTTTAATTAGCAACCTCCTTTTGAACTATGGATCTAGTTGCATCTTTGACAGGATGTAGCATTCACATTTTACTTCTTTGCCTGGATGTAAGTTTAATTCAGGAATGCATATATATTCAGGAAAAGTATTGGGGGTGGGATGGGAGCTGCTCAGAACCTTGCTACATTTTGTTGCTAGAGACTCCTTACAACCATTATAGGAGTGTTTATAGTGTTTCTTCTTACCACACTAGAGCAACAAACATCCCCAGAATATCATTTGTCATTGCCTTTAATTACCTTGTACATCTATTGGACTGTCATTACCTGGCTTTGCCCTGCTGGATAGCTGAGCACAGTAGTGGTTTATTTTCCCCTATCTTCTTGACTGAATTTTCTTTCCAGAGGTTTTACTTCTTCATTACAGCCAAACAGCCTCAAGGCGGGAGAACATGCTGTAGCTGCTGCTACTGTGTGGTATGAGGCATTTTTGTGTTACCTCTAGGTGCACAACATGAGGTTAAACGCTGCCTCTTTGTTTACTGTGAGCCCAGCATTTAACTCCTTAGCAAAGTTATCAGGACCGACTCTCATTTTAATGAGGAACATTTCCTTATTGTGTCACTATTGTGCCAGATGTGTCCTAGCACTCCAGAACACCCATTTTGCAGAAGTATTAAGTCACTGTGAACTTTGTGATCCTCACCATCTTGTCCTGGGCAGAGATGGGTATGAAATTCATCCATTCACATTTTAATATGAACTTGCTACATTTGTACTTCCTTAACCTAAAGGTATATCAAATTCTGCCACTGAAACCTATGTGATTCCAGAGTCCACAACAATGCAACTTGTGAAAATAAAAATTCATGCATTAAAATAATCCACACATTTTTTAAAAAAATGCCTCTGCAGTAATTTAAAAAACACAGATGCTTCATGAGGAAATTGCTTTTAAATATTTTTATATTTATAAAAGTGTACACAAACATGAACTCATTTAAAATATGTCATTTATAAAAATACACAGATGTCTTATTTTGTACAAAAATGTACAAATTGTCATGTCCAAAATGTTTTGCAAATTTTGCAATCCCAGGTAGAAGTAAGACAAAGAAATTAAACATGAAAAAAGCACCCTAAATGAAATTGAGCTTTACATATTTGCCCATCTATTGTCATGAGAATTTAGAAGAAAAAATTACAGACCTGAATAAAATAAGTTACTGTAATCTTGCTGTTAAGTAAAGTCTCTTCTGAACCCAAAGGTAATCTCTCTTCGTAATTTTAAACTTTTTTTCCCCTTTTAGTCACCACTGTATACTTACTACAGAAAAATATTCTTATTACATCAAATTACCCAGTGTTTAATTGTGAATTTAAGAAGTGCTGCATGCTTTAAAGAGGGGAGCATAATACAATTTTGGTCTGGAATGTTTCTGTTTTTTCTTTTGTTTTTTAAAGCATCTCAGTTTTGCAGCTGAGGAATTCATGGGGTGCACATGGCAGGCTTAGTGGACATACTTGAAATGAAGCCATGCCTTCATCAGAAAATCTTTGGGATGGAGTTATGATCAAGTTTGGCTCAAGAGGCAACTAATGGCAGCTGTGAGTCTTCCTGTAACCATGTGCAAGCTTGATTATAAAGAGCAGTTGTGGTGGTGAGTTGAGAGCTAAGAGTCAGACTCCATAGAGGACATTTTGGAAAGGGGAAACAGGACTCTGGAACCCAGAGTCCAACATGTCCAACTGAAACAGCCCAAATGTCCTTTGATGAGAAAGGGATAAGGGATTTCAGCAGTTCTTTCCACCCTTTTGTTCTAAACCCACAGGGGAATGACTGCATTCTGGCAGCTTCCCGCAAATAGTGACCCCTTCCCCTCCATTCTTTCACTGTGTTTATGTATGTTTACAGGTACTTATTTGGCAGCTGTTCAACCTTGCTCTTTCTCACTGTGCTTGATGAGATTAATCAGTAGTGGAGCCTAAAGTACTGTGCGTATCGGGTATGTGAAACTCATAGCCCTTATAGGTGTGATTAAGGCTCAACAAAGGAAAAAAAATAGAAACCTTTGAAAGAAAGATCTCATCAGCTGTCAGAAGACAAGGAATATATCTGAATGTTTGGGAATAGGGTTACATGTGCTTACTTTGCATTGAAGAAAAAGTCTTTTCACAGTTGTGATGGTTTTCCATATGACTTAGTGACAAGATGGAGTACTCTGACATGGTTCTTAAGGAGGAGGGAGTTTGAAGTTTAGCATGCTTGGTGTGTCCTCACTGCACAATTAAAGCACTTTGATACTACTTCAGCTACCATTTCCCCATCCCACTGAATTCAGGAAGTTGTAGTTTCATGAAATACTTAGAATTCACAGCCAAAGGGCTGTGCAAGGAGGAGTGCAATAGAGAATTGTGTCTTATGAAACTACAAATCTCAGAATTCCACAGGACAGAACTATGAAGTGGTATCAAAGTGCTATAATTTTACAGTGTGGATTCACCCTGTGTTGCACTGGTTCCCCTCCTAACTAAGTGGGCAATCATGGCTAGGTTGACCTGAGTGTTCTCCAGATATATCTGTATCTATATCTATAGCTGTATCTCTCTATCTATAGATATATATTTTATTTAAAAAATATCATGCCACCCTAAATGCGCCTGATGTCATCCAGATATATATTTTGCCTGGAACATAGAGAAGAGGACTGACCTATCCAACCTGTCTCATTTTTTATTTTAATTGGTAGCAGCCTATTCCTTCCCCCAATCTGCTTTTACCTTGTTGTCACCCTCCCCGTTATTTTCCTACTTGAATTATAGCAGCCAATTAAGGCTTGTTTATGAGATGTAATGTCTTCACAACACAAGAATGCCAAATAGATCTGGTAGTATTGTGACAATAGCAAGAGGAATCAAAGCACAGTAGAGTGAGGGCAGTGGTTCCTACATTAATGACACTGACAGTTCTAGGCACATAAATGATCACACCAATGATTGAATACTGTGACCAACCTTTTGCAGTGACACCTAAGAAACTGGAGCAAGGGGGTGCACTGGTGATAAAAGTCTTTACGAAACATTCTCCAGCTTTGTTCAGCCCTAATGGCAGATGATTTCTGCTCTGACTCTGGAAGTTTGTCTGTAAGGTATCAATTGTCCTTGTAGTAATTTAGAGGTCTACCAGGCATAAAATTCTGGTATTGGCATGTGCTTTCTGAGAGCTGGACACACATTCAGGTATTCCCCCTCCCCCCACACCCAGTTGCAGGCTGCCCTTTAGCTTATTATGAAGCCATGCCCTCCTTCCAGTCCATCTGCCTTGGTCCAGGCCCCAGAGGGAGAGAAGAATCCCTGGACCTCATCCCCTTCCCACCACCTTCCCCTCTTCCTTTTGTGTTGTCTCTTTTAGACTGTAAGCCTGAGGGCAGGGATCCGTCTAATTTAAGATTGTATGTACAGCACTGTGTAAATTTATAGCACAACAATAATAATAACAACAACAACAACAACAACAACAACAATAATAATAGCAGCTTTTGGGTCTGAATAGAAATAGTGGCTATAAAAATCCAGATGACATTTTAAAATTATTATTTCTTAAATTTTATTACACAATATATATTACACATTTTACAATCTTCATTTCATAATAAGCTTTTCTCCCCTCTCCCCCTTACCAAAAACAGCATTTGATGAAAATACATTTCAAACAAGTTAATAATCATTATTGGAGATGTGGAAAAACCCAGATGACATTAAGAGCCCCTTTCCCTATATAAGTCACCTCAAGCTTTCCAGGATTCTGGCCTACTTTTGCAGTAGCATTGAGTTACTCTGCTCGCTTTTCATGTGGAGAACATTTGTTAAGGCACCATGTGGTCAACACCTCTGGCTGATCATAACCTTTAGGGTTGAAATTGGCAAGTAGTGGTGACAGCAGATATTTTTCTTTGTTATAACCATATCTGGTTAGAGAGCACACTCGAAGGGAGGCTTGTCCCCCTAACCCTCAGTGTTTAGCAGCTGTTGGACACTGGTTATTCATCTGGACTTGTGATCTGTGTGATGCTTTAGTTAATCTGCTGCTTATTCTTTCCTTTTCAGTATAAACAACACTTTGACCACAACTTCATTCATCCACAGCTAGCATGGCCCCATCCAACAAATCTGAAGGACATCGGGGTTGGAGAAGGCTGGTTACTTGAATCTCTTTCTTCCTCAGCCACCCTGCAGTTACCGTTTATGCAGTAGATTAGGAAGCTTCACCTTTTGGGGGCTTGTTGCCACATTTGGGGTTCTGAGAGAGCGTTGTTGAAGCTTTCACAAAATGGTTGCCATACTAGAAGTGATTATTCAGAAAACACATTTTTCAGAAGATGAAATTTCAAAGCTGAAAGCAAAGTAACTTGCCCAAGAATCTGAGCAAAAGGCAGAAATGCTCAAATATGCATTTCATAGGCATCAAACCAGTGAGGCTCAGAGACAAGAAACTTGTCCAAGTAACATTTCTAAAGGTCAGATCACATATGGCCCACACAAATCCCAACAAAGTACCCATTTCACAGAAAGCAAAGTAACAATGCTCAGAAAAACACACCCATTCGAAATACTCCCCTGCCAAAAAAGCATAGCCAAACCACTACCACCAAACTCTGTTTCTTTTTTTTCCCCTTGCACATCCTCCAAAACAACAAACCACTTCAGAACAATGAAATGAACTAACACATACCACATCAAAGATGATGCTAGTGGCCAACACGACAGTTCTCAGAATGCCAGCATCCCTGTTTTCTCATATATATATATATATATATATATATATAGAGAGAGAGAGAGAGAGAGAGAGAGAGACGGTTAATTCCATTCATTTTCCACGTACAAATTCTATCTGCATCTGTTCCCTCTGCCAAAAATGTGCAGCCATCTGAATGCGTGAGAAGCAAATAGATGGTCTTATGTGTTATAATGCACATTTCCGCAAATTTCAGCAGATTCTCCAGTAAAAACTGTGAAGCCTTTTCCCATAGAGTTTAAGGAGCACCTCCCCGCACCTCACAAGAAGCCTGAACTTCTGTGAATGCATGTGTCCAGGTCACATTCTATTGAACTGTTATGAGGAGTTTTTTAAATGTGTAGACTACCCTATAGACTGATGTGTATACCTATCTACTGACCATGAGATTATTTGTAAATTAAATGGGAAATGGTGGGGATCACAATATTGCGCCCGCCACAATTTGCCTAGGGTACACATACTCCACCAACCATTCCCAGCATGCAAATCAAGTTTAGAAAAAAGAGATGGAAGTTTTACAGAACTGACCAACCAAAACATGTAGTGCAAATGGCAGCCTGATTACATTGCCCAGCTACACACAACCAATCTCTCTTAGCTTGTGCTAGCCTCATGGGAAAGCCTACCTATTTGAAAGGGTCAACCACCAATATGGTTTGAGGTGTAGGTGATGCATCTGTATCTTTCTAGCTCCCCCTCTCTCTTTTCATTTACTGATTGGAAATCTAGGAAGGTTAGGGTGTTATATTGTTCCTGATCCTGAGCATTAATTAGGCCTGCAAGAGAAGAAGAGGGATTGCGTGTTTTTAACAGAGAGGTTAATGGGATGCTCACAGAGTAGACAGTTTTAATGAGCTTCAACTTGCTGTGCAGTGAGTTTACTCTTTGTGTTAAAAGGGTCATCCTGCAGTAGCTTGATGTGGATTGTCTCCTGGCCCCCAGTGTCAGAGGGGAGCATCTGTCAGAGTCCAGGCAGGGCGCATTCACTTAGTGACAAGATTCTAATTAACTCCCACCAAGCCAGCCCCCCGCCCACCCCATGGGGAGCTGCCAGGGTGCAGCTCTCATCCTCACAAGCTCCTCATTCTGAATATAGGATTTGTTTTTGGAGACAGTGACATGTTTTCATGACTAGTGTTAAAGAGCAAGTCTGTTTGTGGATGCACAACAGTATTCATGCAAGTACTATATGTGGCAGGCTGGGACATGTGGGGTGACATTGCCTTGGCATATAGAGCTTTGGGAACTAGGATATTAGCTTGCACCTAGAGTAGTTTCTTAGGTTCACTTTGTCCTGTCTTTTTGGCTTTCTCTATTCACATCCCTTTTTATGTTCTTTGCACTCTCCTGGCCCTCTTCTAGTTCATGCTCTTTATTCTCTTAGCTGTCTTAGTTATCAGCCAGACTTCTTCACCTCTTTTCCACATATTTTCTAGAAAACGATGAGGTTGCTGATTGACATCTAATTTAGCATGTCTGTTTAGAAAACAACTGTATTGAAATGTCATATTAATATTACATTTTAAGTACAGTATTTTTAGTTTTGCATATAGTTTAGATTTTTATATACAGCTTAGTTTTATATACAGTTACTACCAGTTTAAGCCATCTTAAGTCTCAGCTTTGGGAAGAAGGCAGGATATAAATAAAATAATATGGTATCAGTATATATTTTGAAATACTTTCCCAATACCTCAAAGCTTTTGTGTTGATATATAGCATAGCCTAAATGGTATAATCAAATTCAGAGCTTTACATAGAATTTTAAAATAACAATACTTGGAAATATTTTAGAACATGACAGCCAAAGATGTTTCAATGGCGGCTCCCCCCAAAAGTTTCAGAACTCTGAATTCCAGCCTCATTGATGGTGTGAGGAAGAACTGTATTGGAAATCTGATAATGAATGGAGTTGAGAGTACATGGATCTGCGGGATTCACAGCCCTTCCAGCTCCCAAACACTTCCCAACATGGGAGAACATTTAGAACAGACTTGGAGCTGATCTAGGTGAATTCCTTCCTGTTGCTTAAAGCAATAGAGGCTACTTGAGATAGCTGTACATAGCCATCTTTATTATTGTGTTTGCATTTTTCAGAACCGCGCTTTATTGAAGAATAAGAGAGATGTCCTAGAAAGTCCAGAATCTGTTTGTATTTAAAAAGGAAGTGGCTCACTAGCTGTGGTGGTTGCCGAGGAAATCCCGATTTCTTGCTGCCACTTCAGTTGATCTTTCTCTGATATCAGGTGACTTCTTGGGCTGGTATGTGTGGCCAAATAAATGAGTCTGCTTCACCTGGGTCACTATCAAATCCCAACATTTCCATACCAATTTGAATGAGAACAAAATATGCTAGTTCTCAAAAGGTTCTGACTTGTCACTGGAGTGGACTGAAGAGAGGGTCTGGCAAGTGTTTATCTGGCTAGAGTTGCTGTTTTCTGTGATAAAGAATCGCTGCTCTCCATAAGTACTTATTCCATTGCCTTATCATTTATTGTCTGCTTCTTTTTTAGCCTAACTTTATGCGATAATGGGACTTAAGAAAGCCAGCAACAGTAAAATTTAAATGAAAGCAAATATACTTAAAAAGTATAAGCAGGTTTAAAATACAATTAAAAACCCATCAGTTAAAAGGAGCAACAGCCCCTTTTAACTATAACCCACCTTAAATGCCAAAGAGCAATCTGAATAAAATGTCTGCTGCTGAAAAGATACCAAACTAAACTCCTTTGCTTTTCTTGTTTCTGACAGTTGTATAGAGAAACATCCAAATGAAGATATTCAAGTGACTTGTTGCTTTGTTTGGGATGATCTATCTCAGGAGGGTATTTCAACCAAGCCATAAAGAGTCATGTTGGTGTTGATACATTGAACTCTACTCCACAACTCCAGATCTGTGATCTATCAGCTACATACTCACTATGTATTTACTCAAACAGGCACATGGAGGCAGCTTCTCTTGCCTTATAGTCCCACACTGGAGTGCTTTCAATCTCTTTACGAACACACAGTGATTTAGGTTGTTCAGTTAGTTCCTTCTCATTTCATCTTTCCTTTGGTGAGATGTTTGCACAGCTTCATTATGATAATAGTTTATAGACTAAATATGACTATTCTGGCAAGACTTGTGTCACACATTAATCCAGATCCTGTTATTCTTCCTATTTGCTTTTTTGGTTCCAAATGGCAAGATGTGGTTCACCCTTGTGGAGTCTGCTGTTATATAGAGCACTTCTTCTATTCCCTGAGAAAGACCTTTTCAAATTTTGCACAACTGGGAAATCATGGCTGGGTGTGTGTGTTTTTTTAAAATGTGAAGATGCCTTTAGATGCAGAGAAATTATTTTAACTATTGGTGATTCACTTGTCACAAAAGCATAAGAATGTCTTGACCTCTGTACTGTATTATGGTAGATTTGAGATATAAGACAAGAGAAGCTGCCTCCATGTGCCTGTTTGAGTAAATACATAGTGAGTATGTAGCTGATAGATCACAGATCTGGAGTTGTGGAGTAGAGTTAAATGTATCAACTCCAAGCTGTCTGTGCAGTGCCTTACGGCTTCACCATTGTGACATTTTCAGTATTGAAAATGAGCACCCTTGCTCCTCCTATTGCTTTGTTATTATGCCCTTTGTTTACTCCAGATTGGCAGAGGATGGGTAGGGCCTGGGTGTGGCCCTTAACCAGCTTTGTGGTAGATGGCAACTCCCTTAAGGCCTAAAGAAGAGGGCCAAAGACTCCAGAGTTAAATAATTAAAAGAGACTAAAATAAAAATCAACAGAAATGTCATCAAATGAGCAGTGTCATTTTGAATTAGTGCTGCTAAAGGTCAAGCAGCTCAAAACAGGTGGAGCGGATGCTCCATGAGTGAGGCAATATGGCAAGTATTTCTGGCAAGGGGGAGTAGGGGCTAGCAAATGGGTAGATGACATGAGGCACTTTCCGCCCAGGATATAAGAAGAGGTTTTTGGAAACAGAGAGGTGCTTTGCGTAGGTAACGCTGGTCTGGGTGGAGAGGGATGTGGCAAGATACAGGCCGAATGTCTGTCAGCGTCCAGTCAGAGCACATTAACGTGGTGACATGATTCTAATTAACTACCGTGAGAGGTGTCACAGTGGGAAAGGCAGTAAGCGCAGACACGCTTTTAGAAAGAGAAAAAAGCAAAGTGACAGTCCTTTTTGTGTGTGCGCTCTCTCCCCTCTGAGTGGGAGTGTGTGTAAAGCTAATTAGGATGTCTGGGCCGGCTGGGAACCTTGAGCTGGTGCTCTTGTGCTTTCAGTCATTTAAGTTTTCAAAATCCCTCTGATGGGACTCGGTGGCACAGTGGATTACTGTGCGCAAAAGTGACAGAACACTCTTGCCAGCATTCAGCCCTTTTTAGCAAAGATTCAGCGCTTCCTTTTTCCTGTCAGCAGCAGGGGGTATGTTCTTATCACTGCTGCTGTATTTCTCTCTGTGTTACAATGGAGAACTTAAGGTCTTTCAGCTGTTTCCTATGGTTAACAAAGAAAGCCTGTGGGTGGGGTGGGGTGGAGTGGTAGGGAACATCACCATGATTGGATGTTTGTGTTGACTCCTTGTCTTTTATGTTGGTCTGTGATTTTCAGCCACATACGTTCCACACAAAGGTGATGAGATGGACCCAAAAGATTTTGCATGCATTGTGCATGATTTTCCCTGGCAAGTGGGACGTGGTAGCCATCTTAGCTGAATGCTGGTGATGTCATCCAGAACATATACTTTCTTGCTGCCTGCTGTCATTAATGCAGTTCCTTTCTGCAATCCCAGTGGAGATGACTGCTCAGAATGGTGTGTGTGCATGTGTGTTCGCACGCATGTATTTTTCTGAGATGAGTAAGAGGATTTTTTTCCATTCACATAGATGTAAATGTATGGCAACCGTACAAAATGGCAAATTAACTGTAAATGTATGTTTCCCTTTAAATGTGACATCACATAAAGAGATTGCAATGAAAGTAGAAGTCCTGAGCTTTATCTTTCAGATTTGTGTTAGTTGTGGGACATGGCATTCTTCCATCTATCATCCTGGGTGCTCCATGAATAAATGAACATAGCTATTTTTCTGCCTACTGTTATCCTCAGACCACATTTTTAGGGAAACACCACATGATTTTATCCTTAGGTTTCCCCCAAAGAAATGCACAGTTGACCCCCTGTTCCTATTGGTGTCATCCTCCTCTCTTCACTGCATGCATGACTACAGATTGTACAAGCACTCTTTCCTTCTTTTTAAACACTTACCAGCAGATCTCAGTGAAGCTCCCAGGTGAAAAAAGCAGCAGTTTACTAGATCAAGCTAACATTTATTAACGGATTTTGATTTAGATCTGAAGCAGCATTGCCCAAATGTGTGTGCTACATTGCTGCAAACCAATGCTTCTGAATGTTGTTGGGATAAAGGTGTCCTTAGGTTCCAAATGTACTGTAGGTTTCCAATGCATCAAGTATATAGTCCATATACTTTGATGTGTTGAAGATAAGGTCTGATGTGTATCTATATATTGGAAAAAGGTAATACTATGGCTTGTGTAGACCTGTTTTGTATAGAATTGTTCCTCATAAAGCTCCATGCAAATGCAATAACTTATGCTGGTCCTTATATGGTACCTATGAGGTTTATCTCAGCAATGGTTCTGTAAATGTGTTCATTCCTATTAGCAAGCAAAAATATGAACATGAAGTCAGAGACATTGTTTCTTGTACATTTTCCAAGAATTCAGAATGTGGAAGGATTCTCACTTCATACTTGGCAGGAGAAACAGACAGTGTCTCACCGCAGTAGTGATACTGTCAGGATTGGTACTTTCGGAAAGATGGTACACCCCTCTTTGGTCCTCCAGCTTCCTTAGTGTGTAGAGGGGGGTGTAAGGAAGGGGATGTATTACATTTTGGTGGTGGGTCAGAATCTGCAAGAGTTCTTTACCCACTTCTGGCTGCCCTCTAGTGCCTGGCAAGAGGAAGAGAAGAGTAGGAAATGAATTAATGAATAAAAACAATGTAAGTGTAATATTTTGAATCAAGTAACCAAATAATGCCACGTACTGAATTAAATAAGGATGTTCTGGCATGTTCTGATCTTCTCATATTTAATCTATTGGGGCCTTCCAGTAGTTCACACAAAACTAAACTGAACTTAATTTTTTTAATACACTTAAAAATAATCAAAACAGAACTCTTCGGTTTCTTTAATTATGCTGTATTTCCCACCTTTCTTTTTTCTGCAGAAAAACTCATAGGGGTAACTAAAACCATTCTAAAATACAAGTGGTCAAGTCTTCTCTGAGGGGAAGGGTCTTTTGCTCTCTTACATAGTGGCTGGCTATTGATAGAGCCCCAGGAGAAGGGGCTGGACTTTTCCCGTTATGTTCCAAACCATGGGAGTGTGGCCGTGAGATTGCTCATTGCCAGCTTTTTGAGCTGGCACCTGGGTACGTTACAGGGTGTCCTGGTTTTTGTCTTTAATGAGTATCTGCCAGTGGGGGATACTGCCTTCAAGCATTCCTTCCATTCATCTACCGGTAATGAGAAACCATTGAGAGGTGTGGTAAGGGGCTGGATGTTGGTGGGGAAATAGCAGCCAACTGGAGGCACTCCATTGCAATTTAACAAGTTTCCTCTCCTGTGAGTTCCATGACAAGACCCCCCTCTATGTCTGTACAAGAATCCCTAAGAACAAGGTAATTAGGATGTCTCAGAGCTGCGACCCTCAGCTGAGTCCTTGGCTTAATCTTTTTCTTTCCTTAAAGACATCTGTAACTACAATCTTTGTTTCTCTCCGTGCCTCTCCCCACTTTCCTTTTTTCCCCCCCTTGTCTGTCTCCATATCTCCTGTCAAACTGCTGCAGACGTAAATGACAAAGAAATCAGAAAGAGAGATCAATGCAGTCCAAATTAGCACTCGGAGATAGACTGTGCTGGAGATGTCAGAGCCTGACCCCTGTTGATCCTGCAGCCTCTGCTGGTGATATTATGCAAATTGCATCCATCTGGCAGAGCCAGCTTGAGAGGATTGAGGGTGCTGGGCGGGCAGAGAGGGGTCCAAAGAGGTGTTTTGCAGCTTTGGCTGCCTGCATTTGGGAAGGGGCAGAGTGGTGGGAAATGGGGAGTGACAGGAAAGAAGAAGAGGGTACATCAGATTAATTTATGTCTTCAGGAAGCTTAAGGACCAACTCTAGATGGGAGATAGATAAACTTCATTTTGATTTTATTTTATTTGTTATTATGCCCTTCTTTCTGGAACAACAGCAAAAAACCACCAGCAAACCCACCCCCACCCCCAACAGTCTTGTTTAATCAATATTCACAAGTCATCATTATCACTGGTGGTAGTTTGAGAAAAAAGGAAGAAAGAAAGAGAAAGAGGGGATGGTGACTGCCCCCAGCCCCAAAAGAGTGCTCTGCTGCCTGATCCGACTGAAATAGGAACAGGGATAATAGAAACCTCAATTTACAGTGATCGCCTTGTTAAGAAGTTTGAAAATACAGTCAGATTGTCGTTTAATGAGAGAAATATGGCTGTTAGTTAGTGAAGGAGGAGGGAATGGACCTTGTTTCAAGATCTGTAGTTCTTGCTTCAAAGAGGAGCTGGCTGTTTCATTTCAAAAATCCTGCTCCTCAGCCTGATATTAAAAATAGTTGTTAAAGGCTTTGAGTAGCAAGACAATTCTCTTTAACTTCTTACTATCCCTCCCCCTTTCCTTTAGCAAAAAAGAAATAGCAAGGAGAGAAATGGAGGCTGTTAAAGAAGTTTCCTGTCCTCTGGGAGGGGGCAGTGGGGTGTGTGTGGCTGCCCAGCATGTGTGAGGTATAGTGTGATCTTTTAAACACCCTTCTCCTGTCTAAAGCCAGTTCTCTAATGGGAAGCTATTGTCACCTTAATAATGGGCTGTTGACTTAACCATGGCCACTGTGCTAAGTGGATCTAGGTTTTGTTTGCCCTGTTTTGAGCCAGTTATAAGGACTTTCCAAATGGAGGCAGATGGGCAGTCACCAGCATGTCTTCCTCTTTAAAACCAAAATGGCTCCTATTGAAAACTGATCTCTGCCTGTCTCTGTACTCCAAACTATTGCCTCTTTGAGGGTTTAGCTGTGCGTATGCTGACATGTGTATTGATGGCTTTCATTCATTAATATATTCAAGGATTTGACATCCAGATATGCATTGGCTGATTTTGTCCTTCTTTGTTCCACTGCCTTCTAGTGAACCAAAGTGGGCAGTTGAAAAACTGTACTCACAAGACCTCTTCTCCTCCTTTAGAGACAGATATTTTCAAAATATACCCTTTGGAGTCCATAGCTCATCCTGACTACATTTTACTGCTTGTTGTGCCTTCAGTTTCCATTTGTTGTTGCAAGCAGTAATGTAGTACTATGGCTGAGAGATTAAGCTATGGATCAAAAAGTACCCAGCTAGGATCCCTTAAGAAACCACTTTCTCAGCCTTAGTACACCATTTGCAGTATGAAAATAATAAAATTCACTTTCCTTATAGAACATACACCTGGTCCTTTGTGTCTTCTGAGGTTTGATTCTACACACACACACACACACACACACACATGGTGGATACCAAAATCTGTGACTGCTCTAGTCCCATTAAGTACAATGGCATAATAAATAAATTAAATAAAATGGATATTAAAATAAAAGGGAAAAGGTACCTTATATAAAATGGCAAAATCAAACTTGGCTTTTTGGGATTTGTATTTTTTAAAAAATGTTTTCAAGCTGTGGATGGTTGAATCTGTAGATAAATAATTTGTGGATAAGGAGGACTGATTTTATTATAAGATGAGAATGTATCATAGAATCATAGAGTTGGAAGAGACCACAAGGGCCATCCAGTCCAACCCCCTGCCATGCAGGAACTCCCAGTCAAAGCATCCCCGACAGATGGCCATCCAGCCTCTGCTTAAAGACCTCCAAGGATGGAGACTCCACTACACTCCGAGGCAGTGCGTTCCACCGTCGAACAGCCCTTACTGTCAGGAAGTTCCTCCTAATGTTGAGGTGGAATCTCTTTTCCTGGAGCTTGCATCCATTGTTCCGCGTTCTAGTCTCTGGAGCAGCAGAAAACAAGATTGCTCCCTCTTCAGTATGACATCCCTTCAAATATTTGAACAGGGCTATCATATCACCTCTTAACCTTCTATTCTCCAGGCTAAACATCCCCAGCTCTCTAAGTCGTTCCTCATAGGGCATGGTTTCCAGACCCTTCACCATCTTAGTTGCCCTCCTTTGGACCCGCTCCAGTTTCTCCACATCCTTTTTGAATTGTTGTGCCCAGAACTGGACCCAGTATTCCAAGTGGGGCCTGACCAAAGCAGAATAGAGTGTCACTATTACTTCCCTTGATCTAGACGCTATACTTCTATTGATGCAACCTAAAATAGCATTGGCCTTTTTAGCTGCCGCATCGCACTGTTGACTCATGTTCAACTTATGGTCTACTTGGACTCCTAGATCCCTTTCACACTTAGTTTCATTCAGCCAGATGTCCCCCATCCTATATCTGTGCATTTCATTTTTGCGTCCTAAGTGCAGTACCTTACATTTCTCCGCACTGAATTTCATTTTGTTCATGAAACATTTCAAACATATGGAATCCCTACGTAGAATTATGTGTTGTTTGTTGTTCTTGGTTTTCTTTTGCAATCCCTCTTTTACTGAAGAGGATTTTCAGTGTCCAACAATTTTTTCTTAAGTGCTTATGCTCAGAAAAAATGAATCTCTACATCCACCCATTTATTTGCTTACTTTTAGCCCGATTAAAGATGTTCTTTTATGCAGACTTGGTCAAACCAAGCGAGATTAGTTATTTATTTACAGCATACACTTGGATTCATTTTGTTCTTTTTACCAGTTTGTTTTCTTTTCTTCATTCTTACACTTGTTATAATAACCTCAGAGATGAAATGTCCTATTTATGCACATTGCATATAGTTCTCAGAGACTTGGAACAGCCTTTTGTGCCTGAGGACTGTGGTAGGAGCTTCTTCATCCATTCTGACCCTGTGCCACTTGCATGATTCCTGTTTTCTGGGAGACTAGCTTAATTCTGTACTACTGTTGGAAACCTCTGGAGTTTTCTTTCTTTGGAGCACTCCATGGCAGAGCTTATACTTGGCAACAGTGCTGTCTAATCTGAGCTGATCAGCTTTTCCCAACTATCATTAAGATCTAACAGGTCCCTCTGTTCGAAGTTGCTGTGACCCGTGACATGTTTCTTCCTGTTGCACTGACATCCCTCTCTTGAAGGCCTGACTCACAGCTCCTTCTTGCTTAAAACTAGAGCATTCTGTTAATTGGTTTAAGCCTCACTGCCCCGTGTCCTGGCTGGTCTGTGCAAGATAATGAACTTGGAGTGTTTTTAATAGCTGATCACAGCCATATTAGTCCCAGGATACAAGCAAGAGACTGACAAGGTGGGTCAGGTAAAAACTCTTATTGCACTACCATTTGTTGGAAGATGAGTCAAGCTTTAAAACATCATAGAGCTCTTCTGTTAGTCTGGAAAGACTGTCCATTTCCCAAGTTCAAATGCACAGCAGCTGGTATATTTCCATGTTGAATGCTACTGACCTGACCAAAGTCATGTGTTTGTGCAACAAGTAGGAACAGTCATTTAAGAAAGCTTTAGATTCTTTTCTTATTTTTTACTTCCTAGCTAGAATTTGATATAACCCTTGAGACAAATCTGCTGTTTAAAATGCAGTCCATATAGAATCTTCTCCAACCCCAGGACATTTAGGCAGTTTTACTCATGTTATTTCTTAAGGTGCAGCACTAGCTAATTGTATGACATGGGGGTGGGTAGAAGTATATGTCACAATAATATTCCAATGTAGAAAAGCCTGACTATTTAAATTAGGAAGCAAGGAAAACAAAAATCCCAATCTTTTTATTTGTTTTAGGGTATCTTTTAAAATGCTTCTGAATCATATTACACACTAAGGCACATTCAAAATGCAACATACAGAGAAATAATAAACCAATAGAAATAATCTGTTATCACTTCAGATAGCTTACATGATAATAGAGCTAGTTTATTCTACCTTGTTCCAAAAATCTTGCTTATAAGTGAAAGCTTTAATTTTTTCATAAAAGGAGAAGGTCCTAGGACCTTTTGAAAAGCTGATTTCAGAGCTGTTTTATTAATTTTCTGCATCCATCACTTTGAGATAACTGCAGAAAAGACTTGCTGGTTTTATATTTAATTTCTTTTTCTATTATTTACTGATAGATCTCTGTGACATAGGTGCTTGCATATTTAGGGGTGAAGAAGGGAACAAGTTCTTACAGTGGTATTACTTTGAAAATCTGGACAACCTGTGACAGAAATGAAGTGCCACAGGTAGATAATTGCCTTAACATAGTGCTGCGTAGGATGGGGTAGGAAGAACACTAATTTAATATGCATTTGTATTGCATTAGTACTCTGAAAGCTATTTTTGAGGGTTGTGTCTTTCTGTAAAGAAAAATCTAGAATTTGGTATTTAGACAAACAGCAGTATATCCTTTATTTACCAGTGACCAGTATTGGATACCAGGAACAAAGTAAACCTCTTCCTAGAAAATGATGTGTTCTACTTTCTTAATTCTAATGTTCTCCTTCCAGCAGTTTTTGGAATATCTGGCAGTAGATGATGTTGCAACAAGTCTAGTAGATAATCACCCACTTGGGGTTCAGTTGGATGTTGCACTCTTACAATTATTTGGGGTATCTGTCATGTTGAAGAGAAGCTGCTTGTTGTTGTTATTGTTGTCGCTTTATGCCTTCAAGATTAGTCTCATCGTGACAATCCTATCATAGGGTTTTCTTGGCAAGATTTATTCAGAGGACGTTTACCACTGCCTTTCTCTTAAGGGTGAGTGAAAGTGATTTGCCCAAAGTCATCTGGTGGTTACCATGGTTAAATGGGATTCAAACGGTCTCTTAACCCAACACTCACATCACTGCTTCTACTCATGTGCTTTCAAAAAGTTCAGGTTTACCTGATATTACTTGTGTGAAACATTCATGAAAGATCAAAGGAAAAATCATTGTATAATCTATTATCACTTCAGATATCCTACATGACAACAGAAGTTCATACTGTGAAGCTAGTGATTTAAGCTAGTTAATTCTTTAGCATATTATGAACAGTATTTCTTAAGACAGAGGTTTTGATTATGGTCTGCTTTCTGTGGCTTTTGCCATGTTTGGTTGAGACCAGGCACTACCAAAATTCTTTAGTTTTTGTGCCACCAGGCTTCTTGGCTTTATCTTCCAGTGGCCTCCCCATTCATGAGCAGGCGTCGGGGGTATCTCTTGCATATGGAGTAGAAGGCACATTAGCAACCCGTTAATATAGTTGGCCCTAGTTATCTGCTAGAGTTTGGTTCCAGGATCCCTTGTGTTTAACAAAATCTGTGGATGCTCAAGTCCAATTCAATACAATGGCATAGCAAAATGGTGTCTCTTATATAAAATGGCAAAATCAAGTTTTGCTATTTGGCATTTATACTTTTTTTGGAATATTTTCAAGCCATGGATGCTTGAATCCATGGATAAAAAATCTGTGGATAAGGAGGGCCAGCCAACTGTACAGTTCTAGAATAGAATATGCCTATAATTGCTCCAGTTTCAAGCAGTGTGTCTTCAATACTTGGAAGGAAGAACATTCTCTTCCCTTATTGAGAGATTCCAGGCTGCTTAATTTAACTTAACAAGGAGTGTGTGATCTTCTTGAAAGTATGCGTGTGTGTATGTGCCTTCAAATTGCTTGTCTACTTATGGTGACCTCATGTATTTCATAAGGGTTTCTTAGGCAAGGAATACTCAAATATGGTTTTGCCTGTTTGTTCTTCTGAAATACAGTGTGCAGCACCTGGTATTTGTTGACAGTCTACCATCCAAGTACTAACCACAGCTGACCCTGCTTAGCTTCCAAGATTAGATGGGTTCTGGTATTTTAGGCTGCCCTTGAAGGTATACTACAGACCTTTTTCTTGGAGATTGCACACCTGCAGTAGAGAACAACTACAGTAAAGAAATGCAAGGCACACAGTTGATATATAGGAATGGTGAACTTGAATAATGACACATTAGCAGAATACACTGTAAAAGGATGACTAGAAGGTTGTGTATAGTACTTCCATAATAATACATGTGGAGTTTACAGATTCAGAGTGACCCATAAGTCACTGAATGAAAGTCAGTATCTTTTGAGTCCACAAACCAATTTTTCATGCATTTGATACCTCCAGTAGTACATAGGAGGACAGTTGGACATGAAAAGTAGCAATTTGTGTTATTGCAGAGAAGGGTACTCCTGATGAGCAAAGGCAACTCAGGGCTTTGTAAGGATACTTGGAAGTTTATCTTGGTAACATTGGCCTAAATCCCATTGCTAGTTCCCAACTACAGTAGACCTGTTAAATGATCTTCTTAATGGCAAGTCAACACTTAAGCAAGTCCCACTGGTTCAGTGCATTTTCTCTCTTTCAGATGAATTAGATTTAAGCCATTATGTCCCAAAGGAAGGACAGCCATTTTGTATATCTTGTGTGCTCTCCCATTCCTGCTGTTTGTTTATTTGTACAAGATTTGTACTGTAAATATTAGAATTTTCTGGTGCATGCCTCAGGTTCCGGGAGCTGCAAGTTGGGCTGTTTTCCAGGAGCCCAGGAATGCTCCCCCCAGTTCTTTCTATATATAACAGCATTGAGAGAGACATTACGGATTTGTCTCAACTTGTCTGTAAAGCAAGGACAGCCTCTGTCCTAATGAGAAGAATATGGCTGCTAGTTAGCAGAGGGGTGGGTCCCGTAGGCTAAACGAGATAGTTAAACGGCACTGATTGAAGGTGGGGGTGAAAGGGCAGCACAATTATGTGCTGGAGAATCAAGGGCCCCGTTTGATTTGGGAGTTCTAAGCTCCCAGCCAGTGTCAGTAGTTTAGCTGAGAATTTTTTTGTAGGCCAAAGACAGGAAGGATAAAAACTATGAGAACGAGGAGTTACTATTATTAAAACCCACAGAGCCCCATCCCTGTTCATGCTTTAACTATTTCCAGGCCCATATATTTTAAGCATGCCAAAAGAATTCTCCACATGCACCAAACTTCTGTCCTAGTGTAGTAATATTGTTGTGTATGCCAAGATTATGTGAAGTTAAATAGCAATTTGGGACCCTCGTAATAGCTAGCCTTACTCCAATTCATATAAGCAGAACTGGTATAGCGATTGGCTGAAATAGAGCTGGGTGGAGTCTATGGGTGGCAAGTTGTTGCTATAAAGTTACTTGCCACTTCAGTTTTTGCCATGCCCGTTTCTTTGTAGTTTTGCATTTGTCTCATGAGTATTGCTGGGAACAGGTTGCAAGGAGTTTTAGGAGAAAGCTTGCCATATACAGCAAAGTTTCAAGTAGCCCTGTGTTGCAGTTTGCATGGGGGAAACCAGATTTTTGTCATGCAAATTTGGTGTTAGGAATGCAGACTCTCCCTCTTTCCATACACTTTTTTTAAAGCAGATTTTCTGCTACTCTGTAATTTTAGAGGGAAAGACCCTCCTCGGATTTCCAAAGCCCCAGAGAAGCTTTTCTGTGGATGATAGCACTTTCCCCCCTTTCCAGTGGAGTTCATGGATGATAGCAGCTGGAAGTTTGCTTTGCATATCCTAATATGTCTGCAAGATTCATCCCTTTTTCTGTCCTGCTGGTTTTGCTTTCTAATCTGTTGTGCCTTCTCCCCTTTTACCAATACCCACAATGAAATGACTATTACAATATTCTGGGCCAGAACACTCAACCCAGTTTCAGGTTTTTCTGTTTTGGATACTGTTCTGGATACTGGTATGTTGGTTGCAGCTTCTCAGTCTGTTTGTTGATGCTACATCCTTATGGTCGTAACCTAACAATGATGATCGTGTTCCTTTTAGACTTACCTAGTCAATCCCAAATCTCCCTCACAAAAGCCATCCCTTGCAATCCTGTAGCTTTACATAGTTCACTGCTCTCTGTGTCCAGTTCAAGGGGAAACAAACTTCACCATCATACACACCACTGCACCAGAGTGCCCCTCACTTCCAAAAGTCACATCACCCTAATCAGATTTGTATTTAAGCCTATGGTCTCTCATTGCTTCCTGAGCCAAATGACAATCGCCTTTATTTACTCTAATAGGTCTCATTTGTAAATGTTAATTCCTCCCTGAAGAAAATGTCTCTTCAAGATGAGTTGGCTGCCACTGAGTTGAGGATTTGGAAGTGTGGGCAAGGTTCTTCCCCATCCCTGTAGCTAAAAACATAGACATAATTTCCGCTGAGCCAGTCAGTAGCATCTCTGTCTTTTCTCCCTCCAAATAAGGCCATCCTAACCTCTTAGCCATTCTTTTGGCACAGCTGTGAAATCCATATCTATCTGGATATGCTATTGACATATACTGTACTATTGACAGTGCTATGATAAACACAATACAGTATGCATTGATTTGAAAAAGTTTGGTGGTGTGCAGATGATGGTTTGTTTTGAGCAACCAAGGTTTCCCTGTGGTGCTTTGTTCAGGAATATCTGTTTTCTTTTTCTTGCCTATAGATCATGACAGTAGATTACAGAAGCAGACATTTTAATACCAATCACAAAACCAAGTTAATAAACGTTTATGTATAAGAAAACTATAAGTAACTTGCCAACATTAATACATTATGAAGTAAGAAATTGAAAATGTAAAATTTAATCCTGAGAACTTCTTTGAAAGACACACCAGTTTCTTAATTTTCTGTTCTGAGGCATGGCTGTAGCCAATGCAAAAAAGACCATAATTGATTTTAAAATGGCCAATAGTTTGATAGCGCACATCATGAAAGGGCTTTTGGACAGAGTTGGTGGAGGGAGGTGTGGAGTTGGGATTTTCTGCAGTATGAATGGTATGTGCTGGTTCTTCCAGCTATTTTTCTTAAATGATGTCCACCAAGGCCTCCTGCCACTCTTCTCTTCCTCTCCTTCTCCTTAAATTTTTAGAAGGCAAGGTATCAATCTAACCACCAGTCATCTCATTGCTCACCTCTCCATATCTTTCAGAGACTTTTGAAAGGAAAGTATAGGGTAGGATGAGATTGTTGGAGCCAATACTCAACCAACTTGATTTTGGAAATGAAGCAAAAGAGGGGGAGTATGATATCACAAGTTGAAATGTCTATGGATGTGTCTGTTGACTAGTTTTGATGGTATGGAGTTGTGGCATTTGGTATTACTCTGAATATCACCAGTTTTCCTTTTAAATAATATGAAATACCTGTTTGTGCATTTAGGACTTGAGCTGTATCTTGTTTCTTGGGCAATTTACTTGTCTTTTGAAATTAGCTAGATAAACATTATTTCCCCCAATTTTGAAATGTGCCCTCAGAGCAAAATAAACCAATCAAGTAAAACCATATTTTAACCCAGTGGGTTTCCAGTTAAATCTTTGTTTAAACAAACTGATTTTAAAAGAAAAATACTTATGTTTGGTTTTTTTATTGATTATTCATGGATAGTCTTTCTGTTATTACTGTTTTTCACCCTGTTACTGGAGCGACTGTTTGAATTTAAACATTTTAATTTTAATAGTTTCTTGGCAGTTATTTGTTGTTTGACTAGTTTCTAGTGCAAGTTGCTTCTTTTTCATCACTTTATTTAACAGGGCAGGAACTGCCAGTTAGAAACAAACCCTTTAGTTATCATACGTTCAACTAAAACAACTTGTTTAAAAAGAGCACTTTTAAAAGCTATTATTATTTACGTTAGTGGCTATAACATCTTAACTGCATTTTGCTACTTAATTTTCTGATTGAGTCCTATATTGATGTATGCAAACAACAACCAACTTGGTTTAAGCAAACAAACAAACAAAACAGTTAAAACAAAAATCCAGGATTCTTTGGGGTAGGTTAAATCTGCCCTTCCCCAATCCTAGGCTAAAAGGCTTCTGATAAAATGGTATAGCTACAGATGCTGTTTCCTCCTCCTTTTTGGTGGAGATGATTTATGAGAACTGAGCTATAGGCTATGAATGTGAGAAACTTGGGTTTCCACCTGCTCTTGGCCATAACAGACTGTTGGGTAGTAACAGTTTTTCAACATGAACTGACTTGAGTAATGAATCTGATGTATAAATTTGGGTCCTCTCATGCCTCAGTCTTTAAGGAACACATATCACACCATAATAACTTTTCAATTTTTTTCACTTTGAAGATGGCTGTGGGAGTTGGGATGATATTCCCAAACTTGAAGTCAAAGACTGATATTCTGTCCATGGCAAAAGGGGAAATCAGAGGAAGGAAACTAGTAGTACCTTTAAATTAATCTGAAAGGTGTCATTAGATTCCTCTCCCCTGGACATGCCTCTTTTTTTGTACTGAAACAGACTAGCATGGGCATTTATTTGAAAAAATGCATTATAATATTTGAACACAATCTCAAGGAAGTTATAGCATTACAAGGAAACAAAAGTTGAATGGCCAGATAGGCAGGATACATTGGGAGTGAGGGAATAATGTATGGAATGGAATGGAATCTCAGAGGAGACAGTACAGGAAGGCTACCAGAGCTCTCCTGTCTTGCAGAAATGACCAAATCAGAAGGGAGCAGTGGGGCTGGTTCCAACCCAACCGGTTGTGGCAGCTAACTCCCCGCCTACTTTTCCCAAGGGAAATAAAAAGAACCATTGATTTTCCTCATTGCTTGTACTGCCTGGTGTGGTTTTTAACAGCATAACTTCAAATGCATATGAGAGCTAAGGACAGTGTCCATTTGGAATGGAGTGTGTCAAGTAAATACTGTGGGGCTGGTCTGTAGACTTAACCAGGAGCAGGGCACAACCACTAACACTTGAGTATTTGGAGAGCAGTGACTAAGAGTCAGGGTCAGATGCTCCCCCCCCCCCCAAACTAAATTAGAAAAAATTACTTCATTTTTTCTGGAGTGAACAGTGAGGTGCTTGCTTGTTCTGCTTTTGTCTAATGTGGTTGATTTTGATGGTCCCCTGCAAGCTTTGCAGCAATTAGGTTATGATTTATTTGCATCCCCCCTTCCTATCCCCATAAACTGTCCTGAGAAAGGGATGCTGCATATGCAGAGGCTACCAAGGGCCTCCAGCACCATCCCTGTTGAACAACAATCTAATCTTGATTGGAGAAGGCGGGGAGACAGATAAAGGGGAGAAGAATTGGAGATAAATGTTAGCTCATTTCTTAAGTAATTAGTTACCTCCTCATCCCCATGTTGTAATTGTGAACAAGCTGTAATGTTTAATTAGTGTGTAAATGAAACCCCAATTTCATAATGGCTGCAGTGACAGCACTAAGTGAGACAGGCACAGAAGGGGCTGCATTGTTTCAGCAGGAGATGAAGCTGTCGCCCAGCAAGCCGTGCGTTGCTGAGAGAAAATGGAAATGATAAACGAAGTGAGGCTAATTAGCAAAATCATACAGGCCCCACTGATGGTTCTCATCAAGGAGAGGTAATGAAGCAGGCAGGCCAAGCTGAGAGGGGATTAATTGGAACCAATTCCTGCTCATGGAACATAGACTCACTGCTTCCCCACCCCCCAGGGCTGGGCCCTTGTCCCAGGGGCCCTTTAAGGAAACTGGAGTGATCAGCCTGCATTTGGAATGCAAAGTGCTGTTATTTCTGGTCTCAGAAAAGCTAGATGTTTTTGACAAACTCCAGAAATCAGAGAATTCCTTACAGGTGGATCTGTAGTAGGGTAGGTTTTCTCAAGAACCTGTATGTGTGTATGCAACTTTAAGTTGCCTATTAACTTATCCTGACTCCATGACTTCCATAGGTTTTTCCTAGACAAGGAATACCCAGAGGTGGTTTTACTAGTTCCTTCCTCGGAAATATAGCCCACATCACAGCACCTGGTATTCACTGGCAGTTTCCCATTCAAGTACTAACCAGCGATGACCCTGCTTAGGTTCCAAGATCTGATGGGATCTTGTGTTGTTAGGGTATTTACTGTTTGGCATTTATTTGTTGCTAGTGCTCTGAGTTGGTAAACTGGAAGTTTCCAGGAAGTATGCACAACCTTAGTAATTATGTTTATTAGCTTTTGGTGGAGTGGATTAACCAACTGAGGACCCAGCATAAATTCAGAAAGAATTGAATCCCACTTTGAGAACTTCAGAAATAGGGTTAATACAGAGAATACACAAGGAGAGAAACCAATCTGTATTTGCCACCTGTGTGATTTCAAGATTTGATGCCATAATCACCTCTGAGATGATGTATCAACTACAGGTATCCCATTTGTCATGGCCAATGTCAGCAGTTTTCCTTTAAATCTGTAGGTCTGAATTCTGGAATGAGACATCATAAATCATGATAATGTGTTTACATTATGAATCATTATAATTTACTTATGCTTGCTATCAGCTTCATCTTACTATCGGCTTTCAACTGATATGTCAGCTGTGCCCCTTTCTAGTGCTAAAGGACCTAAAGATGGTACTGCATGCCCTGGTAACTTCAAAGCTGGACTTCTGCAGTGCTCTGTTCATTGGGCAACCTGTGGACCATGTTCAGAAACTTCAAATACTGCAAAACATGGCGGCCAGATTGGCTACTGGTGCATTTAGGAGTGATCGTATTACACCTATATTAAAATCACTCCACTAAGTGCCAGTTAGTTTCCAGGCAAGGTACAAAGTGTTGGTTGTTACTTTTAAAGCCCTACATAGTTTGGGTTCAAGTTTCCTATGAGATTGCCTTCTTTTGTATAATCTACCCTATTCTGGAGGACTATTATTTCAGTCAACCAGGACTAGGCTGGTAACTGTTAACCAGAGGACTTTTTCTTCAGCAGTCCCAAAATGTGGAATGGCCTGCCAGAAGAGATTCAGCAGCTGGTGAGTTTAAAACAGTATTAAAGACCAATCTCTTCTGGCAGGCCTATCCTGATGGTGTTTAAATCATGAAATGATTGTTTTTAATATGTAAGTTTTTAAACTGATTTTAATGCTCTTTGAACTTGTGTATTTTTAATTGATGTTCATGTTTTTAACTGTTACGTGTCTGTTGTTGCTGTGTTTAAATCTGTTGTTTCCCATAAGAAGAGGCGGGTAAGTCGTTGTCATCATCATCTGAAATTCAAATATAGCAGTAGGATGGAAATGGCAGACTTGATACAGATATCTGATGTGAACACCTTATATCAACCACCAGAAATAAGATAGTAAGGCTAGCCTTTAGAACTGTCTGTTACATTGCATCTAATCTTAAGAGCCAGAGAACGATGTTTTGAATAACCTCCATGATAATCAAAGAAATGGATGATACCAAGTTGAGGTGGTAGTTATCAATCTGAAGTAAGATCAGAGAGATGATTGAAATATAGCTGGAAAACAAAGACATTGGACTCAAAGTCTACAGCCAAATACTGCTGGTTGACTTTCTAGCATGCTCTTCCACTTCACTTTATTTATTTATTTATTTATTTTGACAGAGAGGAAGGGATAGGTCAATTTGGATGGGATAGTGCTGCTTCCTGTGACTATTTTTATGAGTATGTAGAGCTTACATAAGGCAGTTGGAAGAGCAGTAAAAAAGGGAAACATCTACAGTTCAAAAAATCAGATTAGTTCTTACTTTGGGGGGGGGGGGGCTTTGGTGAGTTGATGTTTTTTACATGTGAATTCCTGACTGGGACAGAATCCCTTTGTGAGGTACTCTGTTCTTTTGGTGTGGTTGTCTCTTGCTGCCTCTTGTTTTTCTGGTCCTCCTTGCTGTCATGCTACTAAATACTAGACAGGGCAGAAGCATAAATTGAAATTTTCAAAGCCATTTCATTATTAATCAGTATTAATGAAATAAACTATCCCACAGTAATTAATTAACATAATATGGTTTAGTATCCCCCTATATGCAAACACCCCACAGAAAGTTTTCATGAAGCACAAATTGCATATTTCTATTAGGTGAATGGGATATTCTGGTGTTACTGTCCCTTACCTGCTTCATATATATTCATTTATTGATTATGAATATTGTGAATATGTATGGCTTCTTTCCAGTCAATCTAGACTGAGGTGATTAAAGAATGGAGTGGAGAATGTTCTTCCTTTATAATTTTGGTGAAAATGTTTCTGTAGTAGATGTTTGAGGAATTCATCAGAGCTTAAATGGAAAGCTTTGCCCTTAAATCCATTTGGCTCCCCAGTGTTTCAGCTGTCATATTGAAAATCCAAACCACAGAGCAGGTTAGAGACAGCCAGAGATGCCTCTGATGTAGCGGTGGAAATACAGAGCTGTTCCAGAGCTGAACTTTATTCTTTAACATCCTGCAAGAGATGCCCTTTTTGCAGATGTTGGCACATAATCTTCATCATGTTACATTACTTATTGACATTTATGCAAGCGGAGAGCTTGGTCTCCCTGTATACCCTCTAACTCCACATGGCCTGAGAGATTGCTCTGATGTCTCTCAGGGGATAATGTTTCATCACACTTGCACCTGCTGCTGAACCTGCCTGTGAGCAACATTTTTCTCCTGTCTCCTTCCCCTGCCACATCTTTTTCTGTCTGTGCAATTTTTCCCCATTTGGTTAAACAAATAATCAGATATGTACCAAGAGGATTTTTGCACTATCTGTAACTGGTTGATTAACAACAACACTGAACTGAGTCTCAGGAAATTTGATATCTGTTCCTTTCTCTGCCACAGGCTTTCAATATGGTCTTAGTCATGCTGCTTCTTCATTTGCTGCCTCTTCCATAAAAGGGTGAAGGGATTGTGAACAGTGACTGATAGAGAATGGGCTGAACCAAGTTTGTACCAAATGCCTCATGTTGCATTTAATCTATTGCTTTCCTCAGCCCACTACTCTTTCTTCTCTTTTGCAGTGAGCAGTCTCCCCAGGCCTGCAATGGCTGCAAAGAAGGAATGAGAAATATTATTTATTCAGTTGTTTACAGAAGCGTTTGATCAGGAATAGTTCTTCACTGCCAGGCTGTTCTGTATTATTCATTGCAATAATCTCTGCAGATTGTGATAAACTGTAACAGCGCTGGGGCAGCGAGCAGCGGGGCTTTGCTGATGCCGACGCCGGCACCCTGCTCTAAAATATCGGCAGCTACAATCATAAATCTCAATTTACAAGTGTGACTATTGCACAGGGAGTTATAGTTATACTAATGATTGCTTCTCTGTCTTATTTTTCATGTTGCAACAGAGTAATAAATTTTTAAGAACAGCTTGGGCTCACAGTGTTAGGGTAGGAAGCATGGTCTGTTCACTTCCAGTCTTCCCTGCACCTGATGAGGGCCCTTCTTCCCTAGAAATTGGCGAGGCTAGTAGGTAGACATATACTACCCATCCCATCACCCACTGTAAACATATTTCCTGGGAAATGCACCTAATCAATTCCTTCAAGAGGAACAGAGGATATTTTTAGTAAATGTAGACAACTCTCATCATGGCATGCTTTTGGAGGCTTGGCCCCTTATTGGGCTGTTGTGTCATCACCCTTGCTGTGAGAATAGGTATGGGAGGCTGAATTCTGAAAAATGCAAGGAGGGGCTACCTTCAATGCATTGATTTGGACTGTCTGGCAGAGTGGATAAAGTGTTCAGTAGGCTTGGGCTTCTTTATCCAAAATTTATCAGTTCAGCTGTTTTTCCTGCCTATCCTCCCCACCTTGTTGCTGCAAGGGCTGCTCCCATGTTTTTACCAGATTTACATCTAGTGAGTAAACACAGTGCATTTTATAAGGTGACTAAAATAGCAATGTTAACCTTTAGTGATTGCATTACTTGGTAGATAGAACCAAGATTACCATTACAGTGTTTCTTAAGTTTCTAGTAGTGTTTTTGACTCCTTTCTTCTGTGGGTCCAAACTGGGAATCATAGAATTATTGAGTTGGAAGAGACCACAAGGGTTCCTGGATTTGGACCAGAATGTTTTCTAAGCCAGGATGTTTGATACGGGCATCACTGAGCATTTCCCAAGTGCGCACCAAGATCTATGATGCATGGTAGCTGATGGATGCCTCTGTTTAGAAAGTTGACATGGTGATGTACACAGAGCCTAGAGACATATAGATTTTTCAAAGTGGACACTCTGAGCATAATTATAAATATCCAGCCCCTTCACATGTTAAATTGCTACTGATCAGAAAGAAAACTCTGCAGGGTGAAGGCCTTCAATCTTTGCCTTCTGTGATATTATTCTAAGAGATCCAAGCCTTTGCCTTGTCTCTATGGGGGTGGAACAGAAGCTGTCCCCCATGGGCTCGCTTTCCCATTAGTACATTACACCCTGACGGTAACTCTTTCTGAATGAATGCCTCATGTTCCAGTGTGCAGTGGGGAAGAGGAAAGGAAGCAGCTGGCAGGCACCAGTGATGAGCTGGTGAATCAGGCTAAAGCACTGAGGAGTTATGTAGAAAATGGCAATTCTCAGAACTCTTCTAGATGTTCTGGAACTGTGTCAAGGCATCAGTGTCTGGGAACTGGGTAGCGGGGTAGGTTTGAATGAACTTAGTAGAGTTGTACTACCTAGTTTCAATAGGATCCATTAATTCTGGTTTCTGTATTTGGGGTATAAACCTTTTCTTTGTCCTCCAGCTGGAAGTTTATTATCAAGTTGCTCTTTAAATCACACACAGATACAATATGCCTTGGCAGGCTATCATTTGCAGGCCCAACTTGCCACAGACCAGTTTCCCCATTCCCCACGCATCCCATGTCATGCTGTTTGAGCTGTTTCCTTCAGTGCTGAATTAAGTAGGCTCATTCTCCCAGCATTGCACTGTCATTACAAATGACCTGTGGATGGTAGTTTTGATGTCACCTCCTGTCTTAGGGCAGGATGCAAGAGGTTGCAAAGTCCTTAAAGAATCCTACATGTTTATTTTTAATGATGTTACTAGAATTTTGCAAATCTAGTCAAGTACTGCATTATACAATTATTTCTTTATTTATTTTTCTTCTTTGTGGTCTCTGCGAATCATACAAATGGGTTCTACTGCGCCTGTGCAGTCTAATTTGGAACTTTCTGGAATCACTGGGCAATAATAATAAATATTATTATTATTATTATTATTATTATTAAGTAGAACTTGCAACTTTTTGCAACTTTTTGGTGGTAGCTCCACCCCTCCTCTATATAAGCCCAGTTCCCGCTCTTTTCCCCAGTTCCTTCCTTTCCACCGCGTTGGCTGTTCAAGGAACTGTGCTTGGAATCACTGTTGATTGTCTCATTCGGTTTCTGATCTTTGGCTTGCTTTCTTAGACCATTCTTCTCTTACTCCGTCTTGGCTCCTGTTCTGACCGCTCGGCTCGTTTGACCTCGCTTTGGATTTCGGATTGGATTTGATGTCTCCGACTCTGTTTAAGAACTGTGTTGTTTGTGGGGCGAAAGTCCCTCAGACGGACCCGCACAAGAAGTGCTTGATCTGCTTGGGTGAGACCCACAATGTCCAGAGCTGTGCTCTCTGCAGATCTTTGACTCCCCAAGCGAGGAAGAACCGAGCTTCCAGGCTAAAGTTGTTTCTTCTCGACAAGGCTTTAACTCCACAGGAGATCCTTCCTTTGACTTTGAAGTCGGCCTCGAGGATGTCAAGTGAGTCTGCAGCTAAGGCCCCTCAGTCCACTGTTTCCCCTACCTGTCCAACTTCTTCCACTCCCCGAGAGACGGAGGCCCCTCCAGCGGAAAAATCGGGCAAGAAGGTTAAGTCCAGGTCCTCCAAAAAGGACAAGCCCAAATCGGGCTCGGACCAGAGGGATGATGACCGGAGACAGAAGGGAAAACCTTCTAAGGGCTCTGCAGATAGCGCTTCCTCCCATGCGGAGACGGTTTCAAAGGCCACTGCAAAGAGGAAGCATTCCTCTGGGGTCGAATCCCCCCATAAAAAAGCCCTCTCCAACTCCAACAAGGGATCCCATGCGCGCTGGAGGAGTTTGAAAATGAGGGAGACTCCCGCCATACCGAAGGCCTCCTCGGTACTGGCTGCAACCGCCTCTCCACGTGAAGTCCTGTTCACGCAGGCTGTTGTGGAGCAGCGCCCCCTTCAGGAGGATATAACCATTCCAAGGCTGAGTCCGGAGTGTCGATCTTCTCCACGTGGCTGTCACTCTTTGACCCCGATGACGAGGTCTGTCTCCTCTCATGAATCCAAGCTGGAGCCGGCCTATTATTACAATAGTGACACCGGATGGTATTATGTCGCTGTGGACCCGTCCACTCTTGAGAAGTGTCGGGATCCATCCGCCTCTGGGAGACATTGAGACCGTTGTTGGGTTCCCTTGGACGTCTTGGTTGGAGCCTCGGTACCAGGCAGAGAGGCCGCTCTGAAGGGAGACATTGCCACTCAGATAGGGCAATCTCCATCAGAGTCTGTTGTCTTCCTTGGGGAGGAAGGTATTCGTATGGTACCGGAGGACTCTGACCAGGAAGGACGAGCCTCGTCCCGTGAAGGTGATTTGGACTTGGCACTGGAGATGTGTCATTCCTCACAAGAGTTCTACCAACCAGGGCCTGTCTCTCCATCCGACAATGCCCACTTCTTCGGGGAACACGTAATCAAGATGGCGAACGCCTTGGAGTTGGAGGTCACCCGCTTGGACGACGAGGCTGTGGACCCTGTGGAGTGACGGATCTACCTTGGCTGCTGTTCCCTTTCTCCTGTCCTTGGAGAGAATCGTCAAGCACTCTTGGCAGACACCGGCTTCCATCCTGTCCACCTCGAGGAAGATAGTCTGTACTGGATTGCCCCTACATCCGCACCGTGGCTGCATTCGCATCCGGTACAAAACTCAGCAATCGTTGAGGGCTTTCAACGAGTTTTCACTCCAAAGACCTCTATTTCCCCGACTGACCGAGAGGCCAAGAAGGTGGATGGAATGGTGAAGAACTCGTTCAAGGCTTCGGCGCCCGGCGTCAAAGTCGCCAACTACAATGCCTGCATGGGGGCCTACGTGCAGTATTTAATGGAGCGAATGTCACCTCTCTTGGCGGAGCTCCCCGATGACAAGCTGCCAGCTGCCAACCAACTGCGTGAAGAGGCACACGCTGTCGGAGGCCTCTTGATCACTTCTGCCAGACACAGTACTGACTTCTCAGCAAAGTCAATGGCGGTTGCCATCACCCTCAGAAGGCATGCTTGGCTTCGGGCATCGGACCTGACCATGAATGCAAAGGTGGCCATCGAGGACATGCCCTTCGATACCGAAGGCCTCTTCAACAAGGACATTGATGAGTGGCTCAACTACAAATATAGAATGAAGTCCGCCGCCAAGAAGCATGGCATGTCCTCAACCCAACAGGCCGCCTCCCACCGGAGGTTCAGTGGTCAACAGTCCTTCTTTGGCTTGGGACAGCGTTCGTTTTCCCAAGAGCGCCCATTCCAGCAGCAGGACCAGAGGCACAGGTTTCCATCTCAATCCTCTTCCTCCTCTGACAGGCGCCATCAGACCTGGTATCGGGGGCCCTTCACTAAGAAGCAGGATGCCGATGCCGGTACGAAGAGGCAATGAAGCCTTCCTGCGTGCTCCATTGCCTCCATCACCTCCCTGTTCTTCCTGGAGCTCCTAAGGCCCTTCCACAACATCTGGGCCCAAATCACCACCAACTCTTGGGCTCTGACTATCATGTCTAAGGGATATACCCTCAAGTTCGAAGAGCTCCCACCAACTAGAGCTGTTGTTTCTACCTCTCCTTCAACCACCCTTCTCAATGAAATACGCACTCCCTTGAAAAAAGGGGCAATTTCCCCGTTGGACTCTTCCCAGATTCCTTATGCCTTCTCCAGGTACTTCACGGTACCAAAACCGGATGAGGGCCTCCGTCCCATTTTGGACCTTCGACAACTCAATTCCTTCTTATCCTATAAGAAGTTTAGGATGGTAACCCTTGCCTGTATTCTACCCTTGTTGTACCAGGGCTTGTGGTTCGCGCCGATAAACTTGAAGGATGCTTACTTCCAGGTGGCCATCCAGGAGAAGCACCAAAGGTTCCTCTCCTTCGCCATCGGGACGGACATATACCATTACAACATCCTGCCTTTCGGTCTGGCCACGGCTCCGAGGCTGTTCACCAAGTGCATGGCCCCAGTGGTAACCTATCTTCATCAGTGTCTTCCCTTACCTAGATGACTGGCTCTTTGCCGCAGACTCAAAAGAGGACCTCTTGCAGGACATCTCCTTTGCGGTATCCCTCCTGCTGTCGCTCGGGCTGGTGTTGAACTTGGAAGAATCCCACTTAACCCCAGTCACTAGGATCAAGTTCATCGGTGCCGTCCTTGGCTCCGACTCCTGTGTCGCATACCTGCCAGAGGACCGTTTCCAGTCCTTTTCCAAAGCCGTCCGGCACTGCCGTTCCAGAAGAAGGGTACGAGCCCGAGACATCCAGGTGGCACTTGGTCACATGGCCTCAACAACTTTTGTTATTCTGTGGTCTAGGCTTCAGCTTAGACCCCTGCAGTCCTGGTTCCTGTCGGTCTTCGACCCGATGACCGACCCTCCAAGCAAATGGCTCACAATACCAAGACCAGTCGCCCAGTCCCTCCTGTGGTGGCTAGACTCCCAGAATGTCTGCGCCGGTATGCCCTTTGTGTCTCAAGAGCCTCAGGTCATCCTCACTATGGAATGATGGCCTATCGGAAGAGATCCAAAACGTTAATAATCTTGGCAGTTTTAATAAATATTTACTTATATCCCGCCCTGATTGCTCACCCAGAGGGGCAGGAAATAAATAAATAAATAAATAAATCTGCCAAGATTATTAATGTTTTGGATCTCTTCCGACAGGCCATTCCATAGTTTGGGAATGACGGATGAAAAGGTCCTCTGGATGACTGCAGCTAACCTAGTCTTTATTGGTTGTAATATGTTTTTCCCAGAGGACCTAAGTGTGCAGGATGGATTGTACGGAAGAAGGTGATCCCACACATAGGTTGAACCCAAGCCATTCTATTAACTAGTGTGGTTACTGTAACAGATCGGGGCTTCTGTCAAATGGGTGACACTGTAAAGAGGTTCTTCTGCCTGTGGGAAAGCCACTGAAAAAATCTCCTTGCTCATCAGGAAGGAATTCAAGTCTACTTCTCCACTCACCAAATGGACCTCACCTTCATTCCTCTTCCTCTTTTCTTCAGGCACTCCTACCTGTTGTTAGATTGTGTCTAACAGCAGCCACATAGCCTTGCGGTTATTTATCTTCCACTTCCTGGCAGATATTGCAGCAGCAGCAGCAGCAGAAATAGTCACAGGATGAATGGAATAGTAATGAAGCACCTTGGATAGAATCCAGCTTTGTTATCTGTACAATTTAGATAAAAACAAACATCATTACTTAGTCAGCAGTTGGGCAATAGCTACAGTTCATGACCTTTCCCACTCAAGGGACCAGCAAAACCTTTCCAACACAATTATAAGCCATTAGAAACACCCCCTTGCTCCACATATAGGAAGCGTTACAGTGAAGGCAAGCTGTGCCTTGGAGCCCTGATTTGTTAAGTTTGGAACACACAAGAGTTGGCTAGGCTTGTTGGAAGAAACCCCGCCTTTACTTCAGGTGCATTTCCGTATGTAACAATTTGTGACAGTTGATGGAAAGGGCTCTTAAGGAGTGGGCTGCATTTTGGAATAATTTTGATCTAGTCTGGACAGAGACCAGCATGGCTTGAGTGTTGTACTAGGATTTGGGAGGCTAGAGTTTGAATCCCTGTTCAGCTGTGGAAACCAACTAGGTGATCTTGGGCATCTCTCAGGTGATCTCTCAGCCTCAAAGGAGAGCAAAAGTAAACATCCTCTGAACAAATCTCACCAATGATAGGTTCATCTTTGGGTCATCATAAGGCAGAAATGACTTGAAGGCACATTACAACAACTAGTTAAGAGCAATCTGGTCAAAAATCTGTTGTGGTGGTAAAGAAGTCAAGAAATCTAAAATAATAGATTGCTCTGTGTTTTCATCCTACTCTTTGACTTGCTGTTGCTTAAGAGCATATCATTTGAAACTCTGACTCTCACAACTGATAAGATCCTGTAAATTCAAACTTGTTTTGGAGGCTTTTTTCTTGTCTGAAGAGGGGTTACATTTTACTTTCAACAGGATAATATTTTCCTGGCAATGGAAGAGGTACCCAAGTAGCCATCATACTGGAACACTGGAGGGTTCCAGTATTTATTATTTACTTTTCATTTATTCTAAAATATTGACCACCACTCCACAAAAGGCTATTGAGTGTCTAACACAGAAACTGTTGGTTTAAAGCTCTTCCTTGGTATCCTTTTTGCCAATTAAATCTTTTTGAATTTTTTTCCTAGACAAAATCCTGCATATGATTTGTTTGTTGGTTTGAAACCAAGGGCTGTGAGAGAGAAGGTCAAAGCAGAAAATTGGTCTCGAATTGAAATCAATGGCAGAGGCAAAGATTCAAGGCTGCTTCAATTAATTGTTCCAGCAATGCAGTCATTGTTTTGGCTTTCTAGAAGTATTTGATGTCTCATTAGCTTGTCATTCATGTCTGTGTGTCTGAGTGTATGAATTATGTGTGTAAGGTATGCTATATTTATAGTTAAAGTTATTGCTTTTTCGGATTGTAACAATGTAACTTGAGTAATTTATAAATTTATACTATAATCTCATGATAAAAATAAACAGCAGGACCAAAAACAGCAGAAAAGAAATATTTTTGTTTTGTTTAAACAGTAGGGATAAATTGAAAGTGCCTGGAAAACCAGCAGTGTGTTCAAAGTGGATACTGCCTCTGGGTAGAACATTCCATAACTGTGGCCATTGAAAATACTTTGTGTCTACTGTTCACCAAAGATGTTCCCATGAGTACCTCCTCTGAGGTCCATCCTAGGATTTAAGCAAGTTTGTATGGTGTTATGTGCCTTCAGGTCATCTCTGACTTATAGTGAGCCTATCCTGGGGGAAGGTTTTGGCAAAATTTATTCAGAGTTGTTCCCAGGATCCTAGTCTAACATTGAAACTGCTATACTGAAGAAGTGTGATGGGGTTTCCTTGGTAAGATTTCTTCCAAGGGCGTTTGCCATTGCCTGCCTCTTACGCAAAAAAAGTGAAACTTGCCCCAGGGTCACCCATTGGGTTTCCATGGCAGAGCAGGTATTCAAGACTTGGTTTCTTAGAGTCCTACCGTACTTCAACACTCAAACCACTCCACTGTTTTTGTATAGGTATATCTTGTATATCTTTATACAAGAGAGGTTTGTAGAGGTGATCTGTAAGATACCTTGGTATGAAGATATCTTTTTAAATATTACACTAGTCAAACATTCTCTGAAGCAGTGCAATACTAGCACTTTTAGTTGATTCCAGAAACATACAGCTATAGTAGCTGGTATAAATTTGCTCTAGCCATTTGTTCCTATCAGCATTCTAGCAGCTGCATTTATACCAGTTGTAGTGTTGGGATTTTTAAGATGTCTTAAAGAGTAATTAGGTATTTGGGTTTCAAGATGCTTCTGCATGCTCCATTAGTGGTAGTGCTGTTGTTGTTATGTGCCTTTGAGCCGTTTCTGACTTATGGCTACCTAAAATGAACCTATCACAGGATTGTCTTGGTAAGTTTCTTCAGAGGGAGTTGGCCATTGCCATCCCCATCAGGCTGAGATTGTGTGACTTGCCCAACACCACCCAGTGAGTTTACATGGCTGAGCTGGGATTAAAACCAAGGTCTCCAGAGTCATAGTCCAGTACTCAAACCACTATATCATGCTGACTGTTAGTTGTAGGGCTGACCTCTAAACCTGGCCTCCACCTACATTAGGTATGAGGGGGTAGCATTACTTGGTTATTCAGTCTGTGCTCTATAATAGAGTATGTTTCATAGCACAAAAGAGAAAATCACCCTTTTGCCAATTGCATGAAGAAGTGTGAGTGATGAGGTACTTTCATCACTGGTTATTTCAGCTGTGAGGCAGGGAGATCCTGTTGGCTTTAAACCAAAAACAGTGACAGATTTGTAGCTGTAGAAATGATGTCATTAAATTGGCAGTGTTGTGTTTGACCTGAAAGCAATTGAGTGATAGATGCAAGTAATTTCAAAGCTGCTATCCCCTTCCCCCATCACAAGACACTCCAAGAGAAGTTGCAAATCTACATTTTGGGAGTGTAAATAATTTAAGTCAACAGTGTCATGTTAAATTGCAGTCACTTGCAACAAAGCTACTCAAAGTGGTGGCCCGTGGACCAATTCATGAGCCATTGGTTGCCAGTTCCTTGGGAATTTTAGCCAGTGGGCACAAATATGATACTGGCCCCTGACACATTGGGAGCTGTGTGAAAATACTACTTCCCCACATCAGATAGCTGGAAATGCTCTGTCTTACATTCCAGTGGTATTACAGAAAAGAATACAAAGTAAAGCCTGACTGCTTCAGTCTCTTAACACAAGAATAATCCTGTTTGATTCTGCACCCCCTATCTTGTGCATCTAAACATATACACACACACTGGCAAGAACCTGAAAGAGTCTCACTTTTGGTTATTTCTCTGCCCCAATGACTATATGGTTATAACAGGGGTGGGGAACCTTGGACCCACCTCATGTTTTGAACTACAGATCCTATTGACCATTCTGGACAAGGCTTTTTGTCCAAATGTTCCCTATCTGTATTTTAGTCATGGATTTTTTTTGGGAGGGGGCAGGGGAGTGGTACTATCCCCACCCATTTTTTGTGATTAGGCAATAGTGAACAGACAGCTGTACATTACTTACTAGACATGCTTCGGATGCCCTAAGTATTACTGTTTGGCCAAGTATTACTGTTTGGACGGAAGAAGTAGCTACTGGGTGAGCCAGCTTCCTGTTCCCTATACATGTTGCCTAAAAAAAGAGACACCTGTACCACCATTTTACAGGAGTCATAGTTTCCTCTAATACTGACATTATTGATTGATTTATCTGGATTTATATCCTTCTCTATATCAGACTGGGTAATTACATTTTTCTTATACTTTATGATTGATGTTTTTGACTCAATGGGCAGTCCATGCAACTGGCACATGTAAAATCACAGAGAGATAAAAGAGTTTAGCATCCCATTAATGCATAATTAAATTCAACCAGATTAAAATCCCCCATCTCAGATCTTTGAAAGTCCAGATCCTCCTAAAGTACATGATGTATGTAGGTCTTATTCTGCTTCTTAAGATTATCAGATTGGACTTCAGTAAAACTACAGAGGAGATGGTTTTAGATTTGAGCAGCAGGTCAGCCACAGAGAATGCCTCTCTATCTAACTCAGGATGAAGATCAAATATTGGAATGCCCTTTCACATAAAATTATTATTAGACCTGTTCCATTGTGATAAGTTTTAACCTTAAAGGACATTTTCTTAAAAGATAGGAGTGGACAACATTTTTTTCTGTCAAGGGCTGAAGGCAGCCTTGCTTGCCTGTTCCTCTCTTGTTCTCTCTCATAGTAGAAGCAACTAGTACAAGAAGGAACAGAATATGACAGGGAGCACATATAATAATGCTGAAGGTCTTTATATGAGCTGTAGATGGCCCATCTAAAAAGTTATGACCTTGAAGCTGCATGTGATGCTCCTAGTACTTTTTTGGGTAGCTCTGGAGGGCCTGAGGGCCACTTTTAGACCTTCTGGGCCCTGTGAAAGCCACACTTGCACCATTTCAATAAAAGTGTAAGTGACTTTTCACTGTGAAGTCAAAGGCTTTCATGGCCAGCATCCATAGTTTTGTGGAGATTTTTCGAGCTATTTGACTGTGTTTTGGAAGAATTTATTCCTGACGTTTCACCTGCAATCTGTGGCTGGCATCTTCAGAAATGGTAGCATGGAGATGTATGGGGTATATATACTGTGTGACCCTTGGTTAGGAGGAAATATGTACATGTTAATCTTTGTGTTGGTCTGTTGGTGAGTAGCAAGGTCTCAGCATGGGAGGATATGTGAGGAGGGTTTGTGTCTATCTAATTAGTGATGCATTGTCTGCTGGGAATCCCTTTGAGCGTGGGTGATGTTCATTTGCATGGGCTGAGTCTTGATTTTGATATTTTTCAGGACTGGTAGCCAAATTTTGTTCACTTTAAGGGTTTCTTCTTTCCTGTTGATGTTGTCCAGTTGTTTGTGGATTTCAATGGCTTCCCTGTGCATTCTGACCTGATATTTGTTGGCATAGTCCAAAATTTCAGTGTTTTCAAAATGCATTTTATGGCCAGGATGGTTTATAATGTGTTCTGCTACTGCAATGTCTCTTTTCACTCTTTGTGAACTGCATGGAGAATGCTGTGAAAACAATGAAAAGGGGGGGTATTTGCTTCTTCTTGGAGTCCTCTTTGGTGCATTTCCCTTTTTTGAAATGAATTTTAAAAATATTTTACCACAGGAGGGCAAAGGCCTCACCAAACCCCTCTGTCCTTATACTGCCTCTTTTCACCTCATCCCTCTTAAAGCATAAATGTAACATTTATTATCATTGCCATTAACTTACATTACAAGCCAAGAGTTGGTTTTGGATCTTGTTGTTAACTGCCCTTGAGTTGACCCTGACTCATGGCGACACCACCGATGAGATATCTCCAAAAACCCGTCTTCCACTGCTCTATTTAGGCCATGTAAATCCAGGCCTGTGGCCTCCCTAATTGAGCCTATCTAATCTGGTGTGCACTCTTCCTCTTTTTCTACTACCCTCTACCTTTCCTAGCACTATTGTCTTTTCATGATGTGGCCATAATACAACAGCCTCAGTTTGATCATCTAATCTTCCAGGGAGATTTCAGGCTTGATCTGTTCAAGGATCCATTTGTTTGTCTTTTTGACCGTCCATAGTATCCTCAGAACTCTTATCCGGTGCCACATCTCAAATGAACTGATTTTCTTTTTATTCTCTTTCTTCATTGTCCAGACTCAGTTGTATTTCGGCTGCCATTTCAGTCTCCCCAAAAGCTCTGTTGTGCTGTGTTCTGTGAATGGGCATTAAATAGCTCAGCCTCTCATGGGTCTGTAATTCCAACTTCAAAATTGGCAATGCCAGTAATGAGCTGGGGAGTTACTGTGCATTGGACGCAGCCACTGCTTAAACCTCAATATCTTGACCATTTAATTTAATGGGGCTTTTTAAATACCCAAAGCGATTAAGTTCACATTGTGATCTAATCACCTACAAAAATTCGTTTCTGAGAGATGCAGTCTGTTTAGGAGAGAATTCATAGTGAAAAGGCCAACCGTCTGCTGCTTCTTTCCCAACACACATTTTGTCCAGACAGTTGGCTAGGGAGGGGGAAATTGTTGCCCATCCTGGACTATACAGTAGATTCCTCCATTACTCAGAAGGGATTTTATACTTGTCATCATTCCTGTGCAAAATTAGATTCATATACATATTGGTCTAAAATGTGATCAGCTAAGAAGAGCATGTTTTATCACCTTGAGAGATTTCATAACAGATCACTTGTTCTTCTCTCCTATCACTTTGGTGTTATGGTGAGAGCATTGGCATTGTAGAGTGAAGCTGGACAGTCTGTAGCCTGAGGGACACATGTAGCCCTTATACCCTTCTTCTAACACCAAATTGGTCACTCATATGTGGCATGATGCACCACTGAAAACTCAAAGAATATGTTTTCCCTACCTTTGCCCCTTCTGACACTTTGTCTAGTCCTGTAACACTGTGAGACCTCTATAGTCTAACAGGAATTGATGATGTTCTGGCATCCTCCTGGAGTACAGATCCACAGCATTATTGACAATCAGAAAAAGTCATGGCTTATTACACTGCCTCCTCCTCCTCCTCCTCCTCCTCCTCCTCCTCCTCCTCCTCCTCCTCCTCCAATTTATATCCCATCTTTTCACAAACTAGGACTCAAGGAGCCTTGCAATTATTAAAACCAACACAAAATTAAAACATGCAAAAACATCAGTACAATCTTCTTCCTTCTTTCCTTGCTTCTTTCCTTCCTTCTACAAAAGTTAATTTAAAACAATTTAACAAATCTGTAATATAGAAACCTTTTAAAATTCATAGTCACTTAGGTGGCTTCCAAAATGTTGCAGGAGATACCAGTGTGGTCTTCCAGATCCATAAAGTTGCACACTACAGTGGAGTGCTAGGGATGAAATGTTGGATATAGCTTGAGAAGATCTGGTTCCATTCCCCAGGGCCTTTGTTGGAATATGGCAAGAGGACTGAATCTTTGTGGCATTATATGTTAGGGGTCTATTGTGATTAATATTCAACTCTGCCATTTGTATTTTGTGTAAGATTGTGTTTATATTTTACTATTTTATTAATGTCTTTATTGTTAATGCAGCTTTGATGAAAATATAAATAAATATTGTTAGGATGCCCTTTTCCTTAGAATTGAAATATTTTTGGACCGAAGTGTTCAGAACTAATATTTCTTGGTGTGTTGCTCTACTGGTTTTTTATGGTATTGTATCGTCAGCATTAGTACATTGTGCAACATATAGACATTATGTTCTAATTTGGTTCATCTTGGCCATTATCAAACACTTTTTGCATTTGTCTGACATTAAAGACTCATTCACTAATACCAATGATGTGGGAATAACTTATCTAATTCCCCAGTTCAATTAAAAAGCAACTAAAGATGTATGTATGTACATAGGAATATTTGTATGAGAGTAAGCTGAGTGGTTGTATGTGTATTTGTGTTTGTATATACTTTAAGAGTGAATGCATCTGGATAAGTATGCCTAAGCCCTTCGCTGTTCACTGTATTGATATTAGTAATATAAAAGCCAATTTTGTTCTAGAAACTCAGTACATGAACTGAAACCTGTCATAGATATGGGAATTTTATCTTGCTTTCCTTTTTTTCCTCCTCAGATCTAGGTTAAGGAGGAAGGGTGAGACTGCACTCATCAGAGAGGTGTCAGGCACTTGCTTAGTAAATGAAAGTGTTGATCTTTAAGTAAGAAGGTTACCAGTGCAGGATAGACTCTTGCTACTAGCAGTCCCTAGCTGTGGCCCTGTAGTGGTTGCTGTAGTACAGTTCCCATTATTCCTGATAATTGACAAGTCTGCCTGGCTGATGGGAATTGCAGAGCCATCAGCTCCTCATCATTGCTCTAGGTAGGTAATCCAGTAGCGAAGCATCTGCATTGGCTTTTTTTGCTGCTTCCAAACCAACAAAAACAAACACATCCTGCTTTGGGCACCAGATCTTTGACCCCCTTTGCCCTATAGCATTATGAAACTTCTGTAAGACTTTTATTGACCTGGCTTGGGCTGCTGCCACACTACAGAAATAATGCAGTTCATACCACTTTAACTATCACACTGCCATCCTCTGGAATCCTAGGATTTGTAGTTTCTTGTGGAACCAGAGCCCTCTGACAGAGAGGGCTAGATATCTCATAAGTAGGCAGTTAAAGCATTGTCAGACTGCAATAATTCTGCAGTGCAGATGCAGCCTTAGGCTCTATGGAGAAGCACAGCATTATTTGCACCAGTCCTACAGCCTTTCAGTTTTTGCATGAAGAACTGGAAGTGAAGAACTGGAAAAGAGGCACCACTTTTGCATAAAGCACAGCACCCTAGTTAACCAAATCACTTCCACTGCTTAACCACACAAAATTTAAAACCTAATTGTGAATCAAAGGGAGTTTTAAAAATAAGATTACACAGTACTGCAGAAGGAATGACTAGTTAACTGGTAATAAAACCTGAACCCATCAAAACCAATTAAAAAGTCAACACATTTGTATTCTGGAATGTATTATAGGCTAGAAGTTCAAGTGGACCTTCTTGGCTTGCTGATTCATGCCAATGTGATGTAAGTAATCAAGTTTTTTTTAACAGCTTATACCACCTGCCTTATTCATCTTAAAGTTAAAGCATGTATTTCTTTCCAGACATGTCTTTTATCATCCCTACATCAGCATAGCGTAGTGGTTTGAGTGTTGCATTAGGTCTCTGAAGACCAAGGTTTGAATCCTGGCTCAGCCATGTAAACCCACTGGGGTGACCTTGGGCAAGCCACACTCTTTCAGCCTCAGAGGATGGTAATGGCAAAGGCAAACCTGCTCTGAAGAAACATGCCAAGAAACCCCACCTTGGGTCACCAGAAGTTGGATATTACTTAGAAAGGCACCCAAAGGAATTGCAAAAACTGAGAATTCCTTGTCAAACAAAACCCTATGAAGTGCATTGAGCTGCCATAAGTCAAAAGGTGACTTGAAGACACACACACACAGAGAGAGAGAGAGAGAGAGAGAGAGAGAGATCCTACTGCTTTGGAGTGAGTAATTCTTTGGAAAGTTTCAGCTAAAGTAGTTTTTCCAGGCCTTTTGCTCCTAGCAGGTAATATAAAAGCCTCCTTCCTCTGGTCCAATTCAGTGCCCAACTGTCAAAAGTCTTTTAAAGGAAAAATAAATGGTTAATTGTTCAAGTTGATATTGCCTCATTGTGAACCTGTGGATGAGACATCTCCAAGACTTCCTGTCCTCCACTGTTCTGTTCAGTTCCTGCAAACTCATACTCATGATCTCCTTAATAGAGTCCATCCATCTAGCATGCTACCTTCCTCTTTCTACTTCCCTCCAACTTTCCCAGCATTATTGTTTTTTGCAGTGAGTCATCCCTTCTCATGAAGTGTCTGAAGTACGATAGCCTTTGTTTTGTCATCTTGGCTTTGAGGGAGATTTCCAGCTTGATCTGTTCTAGGACTCTTTTTTTGTTTTGTTTTGTTTTGTTTTTTTGTCTGCTATCCTAAGCGTTCTTTTTGCTTTCTTTAGGTTCAACACTAAGCCTTCCTTTGCACTTTCTTCTTTGGATCTTCCTTAGTAATTGTTCCAGGTCTGTGAGGTTTTCTGCTAGTACTATTGTGTCACCTGTGTGTCTTAGATTGTTGGTATTCCTTCCTCCTGTTTTCACTCTTCCTTCTTCTGTGTCCAAGCCTACTTTTCTCACAATATGTTCTGCATATAAGTTGAACAAGTAGGGTGATAAGATGTTGCCTTGTCTGGCCCATTTGCCAGTTGGGAACCATTCTGTTTCTACATGTTCTTTTCTAACGGTATCCTCTTGTCCTGAGTACAGTTTCAGTTTCCTCATCAGGACTATCAGATGCATTGGTACTCCCATGTCTTTAAGGACATTACATAGCCTTTCATGGTCTATGCAGTTGAAGGCTTTGTTGTAGCCTATTAAATACATGTTGATTTTCCTTTGGAATTTCCTGGTGTGCTCCATTATCCACTGCATGTTTGCAATGTGGTCCCTAGTGCCTCTTCCTTTCTTGAACCCTGCTTGGACCTCTAGAATTTCTCTTTCTATGTATGTTTGGATTCTTATTTTGCACAGTTTTGAGTATAATTTTGCTTGCATGGGAGATTAGTGCTATGGTCCTATAGTTGCTGCAGACTTTTGTGTCTCTTTTTTGTGGATTGGGATGTATATTGATTGTTGCCCTACTCCCCTCCCATTTATTTGACACTGAAGACATCCTCTGTTTGACATGTGCAGGTGGAAAGTTATCAAATAAGCTTTGACAAGCTAGAATGTTGGGCTTCTGAAGGACAGAGTACCCCATTGGCCATGCTGCTAAAACCTCACTTTCATTATCATTTTCGGGCTGTAGCACAGCCATAGTTTGCAGAGTTCTGCATGTACTGCCACTGACCCATTGAATTGGGAGCCCTCAAGGCTTGATATCCTATCTCGGTTATTAAGCTCATTAAAAACCTCCCTGGGTCTCAGGAATCTTGGATCTTGAATAAATGTACATGGATGTTTTTAATGAGATGTCCACCTGCAGAGTTGTCATAAGCTCAGTGTCCAGCCTATGTCTTCATAGTATGAAGACCTAGCGGTAAACAGAACTATCTGTTTCAATGGACTGTGGTGTAAAACCTTCTCCAGCCAGTAAATCACAGGGATATAATCTGTATCCCATGCTTCCTGAGCCAGTGGGTAAACTGACTTATGCATAGGACTCCTCAAAACAATTAGCTTTAATGGCCGTTTGAATTCTCTTTCTTCCTCTGCTGACATTTGGAAGTTCATGGGAAAAACTTGGATTTGGGAGTTGCTTTGTAAATAGGTTGGACTCTCTTAGCACTTCATCTCTGCTTCCACCATGGTATGCCATCTACATGTAGGCCTCTGAGAAAGGAAATCCTACCTTCAAACATGCAGAAGTGGGATGTTCCATTCCACAAGGAGCAAATAGCTCATGTAGTCTTGAAAAGTGAGAACCAGAAGAATTGAAAACAATCTTCCTCTTGTGCTGTGTGCCCTTTTTTATTTTGAACCAGGGAGGTTTGCATAGGATTTGATGTGCATAGGATAGTATTTGGTGCATGGAAACAGTAGCTTCATTTAACTCTGGAAAATATCGTTCAGAACTGGAAGAATAAGACCCAGAAAAATGGATGCAAGCTACAAGAAAAGAGATTCCACCTCAACATTAGAAGGAACTTCCTGACAGTAAGGACTGTTTGACAGTGGAACACACTCCCTCAGAGAGTGGTGGATTCTCCTTCCTTGGAGACTGGATGGCCATCTGTCAGGGATGCTTTGATTGAGAGTTCCTGCATGACAGGTGGTTGTACTGGTGGCCCTTGTGGTCTCTTCCAACTTTATGATTCTGCGGTGTCCCTGAAGTGAGGCAAAAGGGTGCTTGCAGTGGCAGGGTCTTATGGGTGCAGATATGAAGCTCAGTTGCAGAACAGAGAACTATAGTTGTTGATTAGGATTGAGATGCATTAGTGAATGTATTTGCCTTTTAAGGACCAGAGTTTCGACCTATGTGGCCAATAATGAGGGCCTTAGGTCCCAATCCCACCCCCTTTCCACCTTCATCTTCAGCTTTGAATACACTCCATATGAGGCTTGGACTGCCGGCCTTCATTGCTCGCTTCTGTGATTTGAGACTGCTCACTCACTTCCTCGCTGGACATCTGCTTGGAGTATGGTGTGACATTTGGTAAAATAATTTCTGCTTGCCTTTTGCAGGAGGCACTCTCAAGTGGGTGATAAATACGAGCCTTGGGGGCTTCTTGTTTCTCCAAGAGTGACAGGAGCCTGGGGCTTAGTGGCTGCTTGAGAAAGAGGAGCCCCATTTCCCTTATTTATTTCTAATTCTCCCCTGGCCCTGACTCTCTCCTTCCCCTGGAGGGAGTTCCACTCCAGCCGGTGTGCAAGGCAGGGATATTAGTCCTCATTACTAATTAAAGGAAGCAGGAGTAATTGACGGATGGCAATGGCAGGGGAGCCAGCGTGATTAACGGCCCCTGTCCCTATCCTGGGGGCCCATGCTGAGCACTACCTGTTAGCTACAAATAAACAAACCTGATAAATAATAAAGAGTTTGGGGCGAGCAGCAGCCCTGCATTGCTTAAATTAATAGGGATTAGAAGGAGTGCCCTGACATGCAGCTGGGCAGACAGTTGTTCAGCAAAGGGGTTGGAGTAAATACGAAGTAGAAAAGATTCATCACGAAAAGCCTTACTGGGCTTTGTTTGGCTCTTTCAGACACAGAAGGATCCTTTCATTTGTGTTGGCTCTTCTACCTTCCATTTGCTTTGCTCGAGTCTCTAGGGTAGCTGCTTCTAGGATGAATACTGAGGCTGACATGCCTGCTGGTGGTTCTCCATCTTGTGGGATGCTTTTCACATGTAATTAATGGGCCCAGTTCTGGGGTGCACAGATTTTATAGTATAAACAGCAATAATGCACTGATCTTTTAAAGAAAAATAAAATCAGCTCACTGTATATCTATTTAAAGAGGGGTTTTCTCTCCTGGGTGCATATGCACTGTGGAAATAAAGCAGTTTGACAACATTTTAACTGCCATGGCTCCATCCTATAGAATCCTAGGATTTGTAGTTTTGTGAGGCACCAGCATGCTTTGTCAGAGAAGGCTGAAGATCTTTTAAAACTAGAAATTCCAGGATTCCATAGGATGGAACTACAACACTTAAAGAGTACACATTATTTCTATAGTGTAGATGCACCCCTATTCTGTCTCCTAAACTTTCTGATATCCCACCCCTGTAAGAGAAATTATACAGTTTGTGAGACAAGTTTGTTTGGTGTATTATTTGTGAAATAGAGGCATGTTTCTTCAAACCTCTGTGAACATGTGTTGGGGAGCCATTGTCCAATCATGGCTCCCAGATGTGTATACATGGATGTTTAGGGATATGTACCTTACACTTTATTTTTATTTGCTACCAGTCTGCCTTTAGCAGTTGTGCATAATCTCATAATCTGTGTAAGAGACATTCAGATAGGAATAATACTGGTTAGTCATAAATTGCCCACATGTAGGGCCTTATTCTTCAAGATTAAAAGGGATGGCTTTAATTGAACCAAGGCTTACTAAAGGCCAAAGCAGACATGGCATTATTTGCAAAGAAGATGTCTACTTTTTAGCATTTACTATATATACTCATAGAATCATAGAGTTGGAAGAGACCACAAGGGCCATCCAGTCCAACCTCCTGCCATGCAGGAACTGTCAATCAAAGCATCTCCGACAGATGGCCATCTTGCCTCTGTTTAAAGATCTCCAAGGAAGGAGACTCCACCACTCTCCGAGGGAATGTGTTCCACTGTCAAACAGGCCTTACTGTCAGGAAGTTCCTCCGAATGTCTAGGTGGAATCTCTTTTCCTGGAACTTGCATCCATTGTTCCGGGTTCTAGTCTCTGGAGCAGCAGAAAACAAGCTTGCTCCCTCCTCAATATGACATCCCTTTAGCTATTTAAACAGGGCTATCATATCACCTCTTAACCTTTTCTTCTCCAGGCTAAACATCCCCAGCTCCCTAAGTTGTTCCTCATAGGGCATGGTTTCCAGACTCTTCACCATTTTAGGTCCTCCTTTGGACACGCTCCAGATTTTCCATATCCTTTTTGAATTGTGGTGCCCAGAACTGGACACAGTATTTCAGGCTGGGCCTGACAAAAGCAGAATAGAGTGGCACTATTACTTCCCTTGATCTAAGCACTATACTTCTATTGATGCAGCCTAAAATCTCATTGGCCTTTTTAGCTGCCGCATCACACTGTTGGCTCATGTTCAATTCTACTTAGACTCCTAGATCCCTTTCACATGTAGTCTCATTCAGCCAGGTGTCCCCCATCCTATATCTATGCATTTCATTTTTCCGCCCTAAATACAGTACCTTAACATTTCTCTGTGTTGAATTTCATTTTCTTAGCTTTGGCCCAGCTTTCTAGTCTATTCAGCTCATTTTGAATTTTGATCCTTTTCTTTTCGGCATTAGCTACTTTTCCTATTTTGGTGTCATCTACAAATTTGATAATATGCCCTCAATTCTGTTATCCAAGTCATTAATAAAGATTTTGAATAACACTGGGCCTAGGACAGAACCTTGTGGCACTCACTGGTCACTTCTCTCCAGTATGGATAGTAATAATTGTTGAGCACCCTTTGGGTTCAGCCAGTCAACCAATTACAAATCCATGTAATAGTTAACTTGTCTAGCCCACATTTTACAATCTTGTTTGCAAGAATGTCGTGGGGAAAATTGTCAAAGGCCTTACTGAAATCAAGATATACTATATCCACAGCATTCCCTTCATCTACTAATAAGCTGATAATTTTATCAAATGAAGAGATCAGGTTTGTCTGGTATGACTTGTTTTTCTGAAACCTGTGTTGACTTTTTGTGATTATTGCATTGCCTTCTAGATGTTCACAGACTCTCTGTTTAATGACCTGCTCCAGAATCTTTCCTGGTATTGATGTCAGACTATCTGGACGATAATTGTTGGGATCCTCTTTTTTCCCCTTTTTGAAGATGGGCACAATGTTTGCCCTCCTCTAGTCTGCTGGGACTTCTCCTGTTCTCCAGGAGTTCTCAAAGATTGTTGCCAGTGGCTCTGATATTACATTTGCCACTTCTTTTAATACTCTTGGATGTAGTTCATCTGTTCCTGGAGACATAATCATTTAGGTTAATCAGGTATTCCTGTACTATCTCTTTACTTATTCTGTGCTGAAATTCCCCTATTCTGTTCTCTGCTCCATTATCCTCAGGTTGAGCACCCTTTGCCTTTTCTAAGAAGACTGAAGCAAAGAAGGTGTTGAGTAATTCTGCCTTTTCTCTGTCCCCTCTTAGCATTTTGCCATCTTCTGCACGCAGTGGTCCTACCATTTCCTCCTTTATATACTGTATAGGTATAATATATATTCTATAATTCATATATAAGTCTAGAAATTTTAGTGAAAAATTGACCCAAAAAATCTGGGTCAACTTATCCACAGGTCAGCATAAGTACTGTACTTTAACTCATCTTTCTATCTATCGATCTATTGATCTATCGATAGAGCACAAACAGTTATGCCTGCCATAATTTTTAAGTTCTTTGGCATCGTTTTCCTTTGCATCATCCTTTACATCCTTTGTTACATGCCCCTAAGTTTTACCCTCAACTTACCCACAGGTCATATCAAAATCCATAATTTTGTCCCCAAAACCTGCCCTCAACTTATATGTGAGGTCAACTTATACTCAAGTATATACAGTAAATAATTACAGGAGAGAGGATCAGGATGGGAATCATGGGGAAGGGCAAGGTTGCCAACCCCAAGTTGTAGTCCCTATTATAATTAAAAGACCTCTCCCACACACTATATCTGCTGTTCACTCCAGAGGGGAGCCTGCCATTGTTCCAGTGGAAGCTTCCCTCCCAAAGTAAATACAGCTGAGTTGTGGAATTCTTATTAAAATGAAATCAGCAGGAGGAAAATTTATTTTTAAAACTACCTGCAATCATACAGTGAACACTATGTCTAGCATAATGATCAGCAAAAGAAAACTTGTTTTCAGTGCTTTGGAGGATTGTGGACTTTAGAGCTCAGCCAAGAGGGCCTTTGTGTCCACAGAAAGTTTATAGTCAGTAATAACTTGTGTATAGCAATGTGCGGTAGTGATTTGAGTGCTAGACTAGGGCACTGGAAGACCATGGTTTGAATGTGTGCTCAGCCGTTGAAACCTGATGGGTGACCTTGGGCAAGTCACACTCTCACAGACATTGTCCTTGAAAGAAACATTGCCAAGAAGACCCTCTGATACTGGCTTAATAACAAATAGCTTCTGTGCATACACCTAGAAGTACAGTGGTCCCCCGGGTTACGAAGGTAATCCGTTCCGGATTACCTTTCGTAACCTGGAAGTTTTCGTTTCCCGGGGGACCGCATTAGGAGACGGACCGCGCGGCCGATTTAAAGGGGCCACGCGGTTTTTCTCCTTCGGATCCCGGGGGATCCTTCGGATCCCAGGGGATATTTTTTGGTCCCGCCAGTTTCGGGTCCGGGGATTTCGTTCCTCGGGGGATTCGTAAACCGGGGGACCACTGTATTAGGGTTTTAGAGAAATATTCATTTTCCATATTTCCATTTTAAAACATATAAGGGAAGCTTACAACAATTAGAATGACAAAAATAAACAACGTTCAAAGCAACAGAAATCAAGAGAAAAAGTGAGAAACGTCACTGGAAATCAGGAAATCTTTTGCCCCAAGGATGTAACATTTTAGATCAAGGGTGGGAAACTTTCCAAGCAGGGGTACACTGACCTTCCCTCAACCCACTAGAGTCAATACTGTCAAGTGTGCTAATAAAATTTACTAACAGCAGATTGCAAAATGGAGGAGTCCATGTGCTGCTCTGTGTTGCCTAGTTGAAAATGTTGATAGTGAGGTGGCATAGTGGAGAGAGCAAAAGAACAGGAAAGCAGTCACTAACAAATGCAAGAAAAATCCACTTACATGTAGGTCTCTTATTATTACTATACTGTTGTGTTGTTATTGCTAGTGAACACTTTGGGTTTAAACCAAAAAAATAATAATAATCATACTTACGGGGAAAAGATAAAGAATTGTCAGGATTTCTGCATAATTCTCCTTCAAAATTACAGTAGTGTATAGCCTCTCACTTGTATTAATAATATTTAACATTTGTATAGTGCTTTCAAGTGTTCAAAGTGTTTTGCATGCATTATCTTGTAAAGCTAGTCATTAGTATTATTCCCATATTGTAGCTGGGATGAGGGGATTCAATTTAGAAGAAAAGAGTTTACTGAGGCCATGGAGTGAATTCATGGAAGAAATAAGATATCTGAGTTTAAGGATTTCTAAACTTAGTAAGCTTAAGGAAATACTGGGCAAAATCCCATAGTTGGAAATACTCAAAGAGTTCATGACAAATGGGAGTTTCTTTAAGTGAAATATAGAAGGCAGAATTATAAACAATTCCAAAAAGAAATAAAAGTGAGAGGCATCTGAAGAAACCAGACTGCCTACAGAAAGAGCTTTTGGATGAGCTGCAATTTAAAAGGGGACACATATAGGAAATGAAAGCAGGAGCAAATCACCAAGGAAGAGTGTAAAGGAGTAGCCAGTATTTGTAGAGAGAAGGGATGGTAAGGCTCAGAATGGGCTCAGCCTTGCATGAGAGGTTAAAGATAATTGGAGGGTGGGGTGGTGGTGGTGGAATGTTCACCTACTTTTGGCACTAGTAGAAGAATAAGGAAAGGATAGAGCTACTGCCAACAAGAGAAGGAAAAATGCTAATGGAAGACAGAAGATAGAAGTGCATAACACCTACTTTCCACCATCCGGTTCCCTAAAGGAAAACAGTGTTCAACCTGGCAAAAACAGAATAAATGATGCATGGAGAGGGCTGCAGCTCAAAATAAATGAAAGAAGTACTATGGGAACACTTTGCTATTTTAAATGAATTTAAGTCTCTGGGCCCAGATGAAGTGTATCCAAAAATCTTGCAGGTATGCTCTTAGAGCCTCTGACTATAATCCCGGATAGGCAAGTGGGGTCCTGAAAAACTGCAAATGGACAAACATTCATCAAAATGGAAAGAAAGATGATCCAAGTAACTACTGACCTATCAGCTTGATGCTGATATGAAGAAAGGTACTGAAATAGATACTTAAATAATCAGTGTATTACCACTTAGAAAAGAGTGCTAGACTGATTTTACTTCTGTCCCCTCTTTTTGGAGGTGGAGTGGAGTTACAAGTTTTCTGTATCAGAGAATGATTTGGATGTCATTTTGATGTCAGCAGGGCTTTTGACAAGACCCCCATGTGATATTATGGTGGTAAAATGTAGATTAGACAATACTAGCTGGATTTGTAACTGATTGACAGACTGAACCCAAAGATTCTTTCCAAATGGTTTCTTATCCTAGAGACAAGTGGGATGCTACTGAGTGCTATCCTGGGCTCAGTGTTCAACATAATTGATAAATTACTAGATGATGTAGTATAGGAGAGACTCATCAATTCCAGAGTTGACATCACTCTGGGAGTGGGAGCTAATATCTTAGAAGACATCAGATGCCCAAGTACAGGAGAGATGATATGTGGCTTGGCAGCAATATGTATGAAAAGGATCTAGATTTTATCAAACATAAAGCAACAGGGTGATGGGGCAACAAAAACATTTCTAGGCAACATCAACAGTTGTGAAGTGTCCAGAACAAGGTAAGTAATAGTTCCACTCTGCTTTGGTTTAGATGGCTTTTTTTCCAACAGTAAGTGACTTAAAAGTTTTGGGTCACTTCCTGTTGCAGAAAGACCTCTTCTGATAGCCAGGAGGAGAGCCAAAAATGTGCCCAGATTGCTTCCCACACATTCTTGAGGGCTTTGGGTGGGCGATATGTGACAGAATTTTTAATGGGCCCTGTGGACCATAAACACTGGCCTGAGAGTGGCAAGAAGCCCATGGGCTGTACTTTTCCTACCCCTGCTCTGTGAATGATGATTGTGAGAGTTGTATATATTTAGCCTGGAGAAGGGTAGATTGAGAGGTGACATGTTGGTAATGTTCAAATATTTGAAGGGTTGCTGTATAGGATCCTGTATATTTTGCTGCTGCTTGGGAGTGCTGGATCCCAAACCAATCAATTTAAATTATAAGGAAGGATATTTCTGAGTAAACATCAGGAAGAACTTCCTGACAGTGAGAGTTGTTCCAACTGTGGTTCCTCTCTTTCCTTGGAAGATTTCAAACAGAGGTTGGATGGCCAACTCTCAAAAATATATTAGCTGTCCCTTCCAGCTTTACAGTTCTGTGATTCTGTTACTTTAACCAGGAATTTCCTGTTCCATTGCTCACTCTCTTAAGTAAATATGGTACATCTCATTGTGCACAAGCATTCCTGTGGAAATTTACTGTATGTTGCAAAAATATTAGTGTCTAGCCTTTTTACATAGCTTGTGTCAGTAGCAAAACCCCACTCATAAGCTGAAATTGCTCACTTTACCTGTCCTTTGACACCTCCACTTGTGTCCTTTCCATTGGCCCCAGCTGCATATTTGCTGAGACAGTTTGTTGAGTGTGTGTAAAACTTCCCTGGTGCCCCACAAAGGCCTTGGCAGAAGCAGGCGTTTGCTGTCATTTGCTGTTTGGTCTTAGCCAGTGAATAAAGCAGCTGTTGGTCATCTCTTCACCCCTTGATGACATTTGAATAAAGCACTCTGCCTGTTCACAGCACAGGCATGGTGGGTGATGCTGGGCTGGGGGAAGGCATTGAGGTCGTGGGGCTCTGCTTGCTATCACATTGAGTCTATCTTATCGCTACAATAATTTGATGATAAAAAATAATCCCAGGCTGGAGAGGAAACATGTGTAGTGGAGTAAAGATTGAATGTAGGTGGAACGTACCCTGGGGCAGTAGCTGAGATAGAAGGAAAATGTCCTTCTGTTTGACATACTGCTGCAATGCTGCCCTGTGCCTGCCCAGCTTTGTTGAGCATTATTTTACATGGAGGAGGGAGGGGGAGACGGCACGCGGGTTAACTGATTGCCCGAAGGCATGAGATCACGGAAAGAAAGATAGCTCTGCACACTCCTGCTTCCTTTCTCTTGCTTTTACAGTCACAAAACTAGACAGGAAGAGACACCAGAGGGCGTAGCTGCTTTGGGCTCAGATACAGCCTTCCTACCCTACCCACCCCATTGAATCTGGGTGTCTGCATTTTCTAGCCCCACTCACTATGTGTTTTAAGTTAAGGGTGTCCTGTACAGAGCTTTTAAAAATAGATTTTTATTGATTTTCAAATTTTTATAGAACAGCCAAACATTACAGTGCATCTAAGGAAGCAGTAAAAGAAAAAATGAAGAAACAAAGACATAAAATGATAACCACAAGGTATGATGCTGTTCAGTGATCAGTGGTCATTGGTCTGTGACCCGTTGGGAGTTGGGCCTGTCATTGGATTGAGTTGTAGAGTGTCCTTCCAGAACTTGTTGTGAGAGTCCGGAGGTTGAAGGTGATGTGAAGGGGGAAAAAAGTACCCAATCCTCATTTTGCAGATACTCTGTAGTCATTCATTTCTAGGGTCTCTCCTACAGCAGGATTATACAGAAGATTTGGTACATCTTTGTGTGATTTTCAGTATAGACTTCTTTGGGAACAGCAACAACAAGATGACCTACCTGATAAAGCAACAGGCCTCTCCTTCCCCCCATTATGTAGCCTCAATCTCCAGCATTCATACATTGTAGATGCCTGCATCAGAGAAGCCCATATTAACAAATCTGCATCTAATCAGAAAGCCTAATCTCATGGAAGCCTACCGGTATGTATGTAAACTCAGTGCATAGAAAATAAGCTCAATGCATAGAAAATGTCTTCAACATTTGTGGCAAGTCCAGTGACATGGGCTACTCCTTTTCATGTGCATAATGTATGAAAGAAGCTTAAATCTTGGAAGATTGTTCAAGGAAGTCTCTGCCAAGTCAGAAGCATGTATCAGATCAGAGTAGGTAACTTTCTGAATAATCAATTCTGCCACTGGTTCTTCTCTAGAACAGATAGGACAAATCTCTCAAGATTTGCAGACTGAGACAGATGTGAACTGTAATATGTGCTGTTAAGAACTACAATTCCTAGTGGTATGCAAATAGATATTTTGGCACTTTTGAGACTAGCTGAAAGAAAGAAGCATCTGAGAAAGTAGGCTCAAGTCTATGAAAGCTCACACTACCAGCTTCTTTCTTTCAGTTAGTCTCAAAAGTGCTAAAAGATCCCTTTGCATACTGATTTTCCAGACTAACATGGCTATGTCTTTGAATTCCTTGTGGTTTCTCCTGTTGTAGTAGCTATCAGGGAGTGGCAGCCAACTGGCAGCAAAAGGGAAGGGGTGAAGCAGCATAAATTGTGAATTACATTGAGATCCTGGGTGTGGTGTGAACCAGTATTTCTTGTGTGATTTACAGGTTCTGGAACATACAAAATTGGGTTCCAGAGACGAGTGGACACTAGAGCATGTGGACAGAGAATGTTGTCTAAAGGACATTTGACATTCATGTATAATTAATATGTGCATGTGCGATAATGCCATGTAGGCTATAAATAAAAATCAGGTGTTCAGACACAGAAAGAACTTTAACAAAAAGAGCTAAAGAAGCTAAAATTCACCAATTATTCCTCTAGTTCTTCAAAATGAGCCAGGCTTTTCCTACTAGGTTTTGTTGTTGTCGTCGTTGTTTTTGCACATGGAGGAATGGAGTTGCAGGAGAGAGATGAGGAGATATGAGGGGGTATCCAAAAGTTTTAATGATCCCCTTTTTAAAAAATTGACAGAAAGTTTGTTTTGATTTGTAGTTGTTAACTTATCTCTGTGTAGTCATTATATAGATTTAAAAAATTTCCCCAGCATATCTTGACCCTCTGAATATTTGATACAGTGGTCCCCCGGGTTACGAAAGTAATCCGTTCCGGATTACTTTTCGTAACCCGGAAATCTTCTTTTCCCGGGGGACCGCTTTGTTTGCCGGACCGCGCGGCCAATTTAAAGGGGCCGCACGGTTTTTTCCTTTCGGGTCCCAGGGTTTTCTTCGTAAGCCGGGGCCGTTTTTGCGGCCCCGGCTCTTTTGGCTCCTGGGGATTTCGTTCCCCGAGGGCTTTGTTTCCCGGGGGACCACTGTATTGTAGAAGCCTGCAGATTGTGCCTGATGGGGATTTTACACTTTCGTCACTTCTGGCACAGCCAGTCACAAAAATAAAGGATTCAATGAGCTGATTTTCTCAGCAACATGCACTTAGGGACCAATGATGACACTGACAAAATTTCATCAATATGCCATAATAACTTCCGAGTGATAATTATTACTTTACGATACCCCCTCATAAGGCACAATCTGGAGACTCCTACAATATCAGGTATTCAGAGGGTCAAGAAATATGTATAAATATTTATTTATACATATTCGCTGGGAAATGTGTATAAATCTAGATAGTGACTACATAGAGATAAATTAACAACTACAAATAAAAAAAAACTTTCAGTTTTTTAAAAAGGTGATCATTAAAACTTTTGGATACCCCCTCGTATGTTAGAAATGTATTGGGGGGGGGGCTGCAAAATGATGGTGGAGCACATCATAAAGGTTATGGTTATTCTGTGATGAGGAAAAGATGTTAGCACATATTATTGCTTTGCCTGTTATAAGGATAAATTTTGGGTTGTTTCTGAATGAAGTCATGATAAATTTTAGCTCAAGACAAAATATGAATGTATCTCCAGGGATGGTTTGTGAGGTAGCTGGCATCATTTTAGTACACTTGATTCACAGCTCTTAGCATACCTGCATCTCACTCAGCTCTCAAGCCTCCTTCCCTCACAAGAATCCCTCCCTGTTTTCTGAAAATAAGAATAAAATAGCCAACATTTACATTTGATGAAGAACTACATTTGATGATGAACTGATTCTGTTGTGTCTCATCATTGGCCAATCAGGTGGGATTTGATGGGAAATGGAATCCAACTTCATCTGGAAAGCTTCCCCAGCACTCTTTTCCATTGATAATCTTTGGTAAGATAGTTGGAGGGAAAAATGTGTGTGAAAAGAGAGCCCCTAGAGAAGAAATGTGTAATTTGATGTACTTTATCATTTTATTCCTACACATCTGGAAACTTCTTCCACTTCATCATGTTGCTGTTAAAAGCTCACAAGAAACTGCAACGATCTTATGACATTGGAGGAGTTGATGTAGACATCCAGCCTAACACAGAAACATAGCAGTGGTTGTGTTTGGTCATCTACACTCATTTTTTCCCTTAAGTAATTATGCATGTAGTTACAGATGTGCTAATGTTGTGTGCCTTCAAGTCATTTCCACCTTATGGTGACCCTAAGGCAAACCTATCACTGATTTGTTCGAGGACGGGGGCCTTGCCCTTGCTTTCCTCTGAGGCTGAGAGAGTGTGATTTACCCAAGATCACCTAGTGGGTTTCCATGGTTGAGAGGGGATTCAAACCCTGGTCTCCATGGTCCTAGTCCAACACCCAAATCGCTACATCACACTGCCTCTTTAGTAGCCCTGCTGTCTTCAGCCCTAGCAATAATCTGCACTATTGCCATGTGGCGTACAGAGGCCAGAATCCTGTAGGTGGCACATGCTGGTTCTATCTCCAGTTACACCTATTACATGGACCTGGGTATGTGCATAACACTGTTTCCCCTGTCTGTGCAAGGGTAGCTGGAGGCTCCTGGGAGGAGCTTTATTCCTCCACAGTAGTCACTGTGGTCTGAAGTTGTTGACTGTCCTTATCTTCTTGGGACTGAGGAAGCCATGGGTGTGCAAAGATAGTTTGGGGACTCCTGTGGGCACCCCTGTAGTTCAGTAGCAGAGCTGCACTTGGGTATCTCTGACTGCTCTTGTGCACCTGTTACACCCTCTCCCTTGAACCTTTAGCATAGCTAGACACAGAGTTGTGCTCCTCCACCATAAGTTTTGGGATCTCAGCCAGAAAGTCCAGCTCTGGCCCAGACAGCCTTTGATATTTTTAGGTTAGTCTGTGGGTTAAGGCAGCAGAGTTCAAGCTCTGCCACCCTCCATGAGCATCATTTGTATGAAGATTCCTAGTGTGGCTTAACAAAAGACTAACATGGCCTTTAGTAACAGATGCATTGGAGCTTTTTTCAGTCTTGTTTTAAACTTGAGCTAGAAGCTTATTCTGGGACTTGCAGAAAAGACAAAAATTGGTTGTGCTCCAAACCAAGGATCTATAAAGATTGACAACATCAGCTTTGACTAGTCATTAAGGATGGTATGTGCAACCAGGATCGATTCTCCAACCTGAGCAAGAAACTTTTTTGTCCTAGTAACAGGTGACAAAAGGACCTGTTAAAATCATCACCTCATCTTTGAAATAGGCTCCTCCTTGAACCAGATCAAACAGGTTTGAAATTTAATGACCATAACATCCATTATTCAGAGTTTTGGCCTTTGATTATTGACCTTGAGGTGTTGAAAAGCAAAGTAGAAGAAGCTGCAATAGACCTGCTGGGTCCACCATGGTCAGTTCCTGCAACATGCTTCTTCAACCTGCTCAAGGCTCAAGTCCTACTCACATTCCCTCTCCAGGGAGGTGGTGGGAATCCCCCATCCCTTCTTTTGCTAAATGCATTTGTTTGGTCCCTGCAACAAACAGATTAGCCAGGGCTTTATCGCAGGAGAAGAGGAGGGAGCGTGTGATGTGATAATGGTTTTCAGCAAATCCTCAGGCTGTCACAGATTAGAGTGGCTGTGGCAGGGAGTATTATCGGATCCCCCCCCCCTTCCTTTTGTCTTCCTTTTCCATCGGATTTCTCAAGCCAATCTATTGTAGAGAGAGCTGGTAAGATACAAGCAGAAGTCAGTTTCAATCTGATCTGCGATTGGTTTCCTGGCAGCTGATCTGTGCTGCCTTATCGATTCGCGTGCCCTCCACCTTGTTTGTCTGGAGAGGGAGGGTGTATAGTGGAATTGAAGTGTGTGAGCCCTTGGTGGAACCACTTTAAACTTGATACATCCAATTGATCTGGAGGCAAGAGCACAAAGAGGCCAGTGGGGCCAATACTAGAAGAGTAAGAGCCGCCAGCCCTAATCAAAGGGGTTTAAATGGTTGTGACCTTCTGATTAGAAGTGAGAAATCATGTTTAGAGGGAGAGCTGGCTAGGGAGTAGAAGACATTGGGGGGCAAAGCCTCTCAGCCCATTGTGCTGCCATGTTTATTGCCTTGGCAAGGGCTGACTGCCCCTCCACAGATCTTGCACATTTGACACAAAATGTGTGCTGGGGCACTAGGTCTTGTGTAATGTGACCTATGCAAGGCTTTCTGTTGGGGTGCTCCAGTGTTATTTTGAAAGGTGGGAGGTATGGCACCACTGCAGTCTATTCCAGTAAGGGAGGCACAGGGTGGCTGAATTTGAGGCAGGGCTTGCCATGTTTAACTGTGGGTCATGTTTTCAAAACTTTGGAACATGCAGCATATGTTTAAAAGAGTAACTATCAAACAACTTCAGCTAGAAAATCTTTGGGTTGCTGCAGAGAAACCACCAGTGATTCATCTGAGATTGGGAGCAAGGCCTCTGGGAAAAAGGAAGGTGATTTCCAAGTAGCCTTCAGCTTCTGGCCTCTGTCATTAGAAATAAAGCTCTGCAATAATAAACCGTCTAATTATAAGTTTATATGTACAGCACTGTGTAAACCTACAGCACTATATAAATAAAGGATAATAATAATAATAATAATAATAATAATAATAATAACCACATACACAGAAAAGTCTAGGCAGCTAGGGGCTTGTTTTGCCTGGCCCCAAATCATCAGTCAGCAGGCCTGAGTGGGTGGGAATGAGGGGATATAACAAGTAATGGGCCCAAGTGTGGAAACAGTGTTAATAAAGTGTATTTCACTTTTAATTTTGACATCCAATGTAATGATCTTTTTAAGGCCCTATCATATTATCTGCATGACTAGATTATTGAGTCTTCATCGTCTCCAGATAAATTTATGGCTGGGATGAGGCTTGGAATTTATTATCAGTCAATAGAGCTCGATCCTCTAACAAGGCGTGTAATAAGATATACATATTTAATGATCCGGAGTGAAGCAGCCTGCTAATGGGGGTCGACACTTCTATTCTCTCCCCTTTTTAAAGGGAGCAGGCTCTGGCAGCCTCAACTGCCCTCTTCTCTGGTCAGGCCCCTTGAAACAGTCCTGGGCAACCAGTAACTGTTTTCCCTGGTGTTCACCACACAAAGCAGAGCAAAAATGATGTTTTACCCCACTTCTTCTAAGTACCTGATGTGGGGGGTCCAGCAATTTTTCCCTTAACGTACCAGGAACTGGTGTTATATTTATGCCCATTAGCTACAATTGTTTTTTTGTTTTCCTGGAAACTTGCCACAGACTATTAAACTTGTAACACATATATTCCAAGCCTATGAAATTCCCTTAATTGTTGTACTTAATATGTGGTAAACTGAACAGATTGTTAACCACAAACCAGTTCAGTCTTCATGGGAATGGGAATTATCAGAATTTAAATACTGTAGTTAAAGCAGTTCCATGGTCCATCTGGTTCCATGACTTGGAACCAGTAATGGTAGTTATCACATCTTCAGAGGTCACAAACCATCCAGAAGGGTTGTTTATCCAGATCAGTGTCACTGTTTTCTCCCTCTTCTTTAAGTTCCTGACCCTCTTTCTAGGGTCTGCTTGGAGGTGCATACCGACATGCACATTCTGGTAAAATCATTCCTATAGGAATTTAATTCCTTCTAATAAAAAACTTGTATATTTGAGTGGAGTCAGTGTGGCCTGGTGGCTTTATTACTCTCGAGGCCAGGGTTTGAATCCCTACTCAGCTATGGAAACCCTTTGGGTGACCCTGGGCAAATCACATACGCTCAGCCTCAGAAAACCCCGTGATAGGTCGCTTTAGGGTCTCCGTAAGTCGGAAACTATTTGAAGGCACACCACAAGTACAACAACATATTTGACTGCCGATGAGCTCAATTAAAAAAAAAAAGCTACCCAAAAATAAATTAGTGCTGTCTCAGGGGTTCTCTAAGTTCACAGAAGTGTTTATTTTAAGTTAGTGGTCCCCAAACTACTCTTTAAGTGATTTTGGACTTCATCTCCCAGAATCTTGGCCAACATGGTTGAGGTTTCTGGGAGCTGAAGTCCAAAATCTCTTAAAGGGCACAGTTTGGGGACCATTGTTTTAAATAAAGAACACATTAAAGTTAAAGAACACTTTAAAGGACTGTGGGAGTGGCACTCGGAGGTGGTGGTGGAATGTGTGTGGAGTGGCAGAGATATGGGAGAGGAAGAGGTCATTGATCTCCTCTTAGCTGCTTTATAATGGGGAGGTACATTGAAATGGGAGTGTCTCGTGTTGTGAGTTTTTAAATTTCCCACCTTGAATGGGTATTGTACTACTGGATCTTTTTTTTAATAATACAGTCCTCATCTACCTTACAGGGTTGTTGTAAGAAGTACAGTACAAGATAATTTATAGGAAGTGTTCTAACTGCTCCAAAGTGTCTTATAAATTCAAGCATTGCCACAGTTTACAAATATACATAGAGTGAAAAGGCAGCCTTCTACCAACAGGCCTTTGTCCCCAAATAATATGATTTTAGTTTTTCTTTAAATTCAGTCTTAATTTTTTTATCAGAAAAGAACAAGTTGCGAGGATGTGGTTTCCTTTTCTTGGGAAAACAGGAATAGTTGAACCTTTGGAGGTATTTGGAAGTTAGGAGAAACTGCTTTGTTCTGTATCATAATAACTCTTTGGATCAGTCTGCCTTTGAAATGCCATTAAAGACCACTTCCTCCCTTATGAGCCTACCTGGAATTTGAGATCCTCAGAGGGGAGACTGTTGCATGTCCCAGCAACTTGTGAAGTTATGTTGGTATGTATGCTTAACAGAGCTTTCTCTACAGCAGCACCCTGACTGTGGAATTCCATGCCCCAGGAAGTTAGGCTGGCTCCATCTCTTTTAGGATTCTGACAAGCAATCCAAACAGTGCAGTTCTGCATGGCCTTTAATCTGAAATTGCACTGTTTTAACTATTTTTAAAATTGCATTTTAAAGTGTTTTAAAATATTTAAAATAGTATTTCAGTGTATTTTTAAATGTTTTTATCCTTTCATTGTTTGGATTCTTTTTATTCATCATTTTGAGAACCCTTATGAGCTGGGAGATGATACAGAAATATCATAAAATAAATAATTGATAACTAATTTTAACTTCAAGAATGAGGTAATCTTGTAAGGATGGTGTGGTAATCCAGCAAATTTGATTTTCTGCAAGAGTGTTGTAGTTTTACTGGTGCAGGCAATTTCTGCTTCCATCTGACTTATTTTCTCTTTTGGGTGGGATATAATTATTGACAGCTTTAGGCAGAAGCTCTTCCTCAGTCTAGTGGGGGTTTAAGAATATGGGGATGTGCATCTAAATGTATATTCCATTGAAAACAGAGGACAGCATCCACATTGACTAATAATAATAATAATAATAATAATAATAATAATAGATGATTTATTTATAGCCCGCCAAATCACTAGGAATCTGGGCGGGTTACAACAATAAAAATGTGTTAAAGTATAATAAAATTCATATCCCTTCAGGTATGTGTTTTAATGCAGATTTATTTTATGCCTGCACTTCCTTAAAGCAAGGTCACCTGAGACCATCTGCAGAGTTTCTATGGCTATAACAGAATACAATAAAATAGCAGAAAACAGGTCAGTTTCTCCCTCCCCACTTCCTTGTAGTCCAGTGGTCCCCAAAATTTTTGGGGCTCCTGTCCCCTTTACTCTTTGGTGACAACCCTAGCACTCCCCCCCCCCAATATTTTTTGATATTAGGTCTGTTCTACTGCAAATTCAAAACAACCAGTCATAGTCACTGCTCCCTTTGCCACCTGGTCAGTCGGGGAGCAGCAACTGAGCAGCTGGCAGTGCCTGTGAGAATTTCCCAACCGCCACTACTAGCAAAAGATGCAGCTTAGAGAGTGAGCTTGCTGGGGTGGTGATGAGTGGGAGACACTACCACACAAGTGATCAACAAGGCTGTGCGGTGATTTTAAGGGACCTTGAAAAGATGTTTCATACAGCCCTCACCTTCATAGAATCATAGAATCATAGAGTTGGAAGGGCCATTCAGTCCAACCCCCTGCCATGCAGGAACTCCATGCAGGAACTCCCAATCAAAGCATCCCCGACAGATGGCCATCCAGCCTCTGCTTAAAGATCTCTAAGGAAGGAGACTCCACTACACTCCAAGGGAGTGTGTTCCCTTAAGGCCGCTGGTTCACCTTGTCTTTCTTGCGCACCAATTGTTTGACTGAATACCCCCATCCCCGATGTCCCCTTTCCTCCTCAACTCTCCCTTGGATCTTTTGACTGCTCCCTATGGTGGGTTATACCATCCACTTTGGGAATCTGTTCTAGTCTTTAGTATATGGATGTGAATAATTCACTCCCACTTATTTGATCATGATAACAACCACTACACTCGGCCCTCCCTACAGGCGGGCTTGTGTTCCATAGCTTTGAGCTTACGCGGAAGGCAAGCCCTGGCAGAAGTAATGGGTAGTAATGGGCAGAAGTACCTGCGCACGCACACCACATTATTTTCTATGGTGCTTGAGCATGCGCTCTTTTCCCCATATGTGTGTGGGGGTCCAAAATGGAATCCCTGCATATGGGGAGGGCGGACTGTACTAGCAAAAGATGCAACTTAGAGAGTGAGCTCTCTTAGTAGTCCAGGCAGACATGACACATAAATTCTATGGTAAATTGCATCTGGAAATTACTGGATCCCACACCACACACACGGGTGCCTGCATCTCCTCACCTGATTCAGGTCAAATCTACATGTGCTAGAGGCGCTATTTGAAACAGAAATTATTTTTTTCCATTGATTTTTAGACTACTTGATCTGTGAAATCACAAATTGTGGTCCCAATTCAGACTTCGTGGCCTCTGTCTGAGCATTGATGAAAAATGCTTTCGTGTAACACCATTCCACATGGAAGATGTAGCCCTTGTCAGTAATCTATTTAACTCCCCATATGAAGAACCCCACATCATTGTCGGTGGCTATCATGTAGTAAATATTGTGCAGAGATTCTTCACAAGATCAAACCATATGGCATGTTGTTTACAAATGATGCAAGATGGTGATTGCCTATGGAAGGTGACTCTTGATATGGAGCTGTACGTTCTCTTTTTAGAAATATGGTTTGTCCTTGAGAGGTAACAGTGTGATAAATTGGTGGATCCTGTTGGAATTATAATGGAAGTGTGCGCTTTGCTCTGTGATCAAGAAACACAAGCTTCCTGTTAATAGCTCATTCTCTGAGTTAATTCATGAAAATCTTGCATTTGGTGACTAGAATTTTCTGTCTACAAGTATCATTTTAGCTACATTAGTATGCTTTATTTGTGATTATATTGTTAAAAGTCTATTTGTGTTCTCTTTTCTACTATATAAACCTTTCCTTTGTGTTGGCCCTGGGTTATTCTGTACACCATGAGTGGGGAAACTGGTCCTGAACAATCGTTAGACCAGCCAACATGGTCAATGATCAGGGATGATGGGAGTCAAAGTCCAGTAATGTCCAGTAAAGGCTGCTCATTTCCTGCTTCCTGCTATACTTTTGCTTGTTAAACTGGCACAAAGATTCAAAATGCTCCACAGTCTTCTCCCCCGCCCCCAATTTCCCACCTCACTTCTCTAGTTAGTGTTTTTTATGTGTCAGTGTTGTTGAGCTGTGAAATTCACTTCCACAATATGTCATGATGGCTTTAAGGAAGGATTAGATAAATTCATGGTCAGGGCCATCAATCGCTGCTAGTAAGGATAGCTATGTATCTCCTTGAGTATCAAGGGGGAAAAAACAAGCTGCTGTAGAATGCAAGATGGAGGGTGGTATTGTATTCATGCCCTTCTGGCAGGTTTCCCATAGGCAGCTTTATTGACCGCTGTCAATAGACTATATAAGCCCGCAGTCTCAACCAACATGGCTCTTGTCATAGTCTTACCTAAACTGGCATACCTATAGTTGGCTTTTAAAACAAAGATTGAAACCAGGTTTATAAGCTGTTTTCAATAACTAGAAATTAAGTATGGTTAATGGTAACTACAGTTTGTCAGACTTGTCAAAGATAGGAGGCAGAAGGAGTTCTTAAACCCTTGAGGTGGTCCTAATTTCCAAAACATGATTTGGTAAATCATTGCATTTGTGTCATTAACATCTTCTCAGATCTTCTGCCTTACCAAACTGTAGGCATATGCAGTGTCTACAATATAGATGAAGGTATGTTTGTACCCAAACACATGTGTACATTAGTTGTTTCCTGGGAATTAAATGATGATCAGATACTCTGTCCCTCCTAACTGTGAAGAGTTAGGGTGGGTGGCAGTTAGCTGAACTTTAGAGTGAAAAGTGAGTGGACTTGCCCCACAGATGATGAAGGGTGTCCTTAATATGCTTCTGGTCACAAATGTTTTTTCTTACTTGGGTGAATATAATGGATAAGATCCTATACTCTTAAACTGTTGTGTAGAAGAGGAGGATCTGGCAGATGCTGTTTGATAACTACACTTCTTCGTGGTCTCTGCGAATCATAAAAATGGGTTCTTCTGCGCCTGCGCAGTTGAATTCAGAACTCTCTGGAATCACTGGGCAGAAAAAAGGCTTGCAACTTTTTGCAACTTTTTGGTGATAGCTCCGTCCCTCCTCTATATAAACCCTGTTCCCGCCCTTTCCCCCAGTTCCTTTTTTTCCGCCGCGTAGGCTACTCGAAAGGAACAGTGTTGGAATCACTCGGTTTGTCTTTCTTTGGTATTGGATTTTCGGCTTGTTTTTTTCACTACTCTCCCTCGTCTGTGACTCGGCTCCTGTTTTGACCTCTCGGCTTGCTAGACCTCGATTTTGGACTACGTTTTTGGGCTTGATGTCTCCGGCTCCATACAAGCACTGCGCTGTTTGTGGGGCCAAGGTCCCTCACTCGGACCCCTACAACAAGTGCCTGATCTGTTTGGGCGAAGCTCATGACACCCAGAGCTGTGCCCTTTGCAGATCCCTGACTCCGCAGGCGAGGAAGAACTGGGCTTCCCGGCTGAAGTCCTATCTCCTAGATCGAGCTTTGGCCCCGCAGGAAATCCTTCCTTTGACCTCCGTTCCGGTTTCGACCTCCAAGGAGTCCGTTCCGGCCTCCAAGATGCCTTGTGAGTCCGAGCAGAAGGCTCTTGATTCCCCTTTTGGTCCCTCCAAGTCCGCCCGTGAGACGGAGGCTCACCCCGCCGAGAAATCGGCCAAGAAGATGGGTGAGAAGTCCAAGTCCTCCAAAAAGGACGCTAAGGACAAGCCCAGGCTGGGCAAAGACCACAGGGATGAGAGTGGGAGAAAGAAGGTGAAAATCCCTTCTCAGGGTGAAGCAGGTGGCTCTTCCTCCGTGAAGGAGTCGAGCTCGAAAGCCTCTGCTAAGAGGAAGCATTCCACCGAGGATGAATCCCTCTGGAAAAAGCGCTCCTCTGAGGGTGAAACTCTCCGGAATAAAGCCCACTTCGACTCCGACATGGGAACTGAGCTGCCATGTGCGTCGACACCAAAGCAGACTCTCGCCACTGAGTTGCCACCTGCGTTGACACCAAAGCGGACTCCCGCCACCGAGAGACTGGCCTCCATACCGACCGCCTACGTACCGAGGGAGGTGTCACCTCAGGTTCAGCCTTCCCGCCGGGAGGCGTCTATTCCTCACAGCCTGACTCCTGCCCAGCGCAGCCAGAGGTCCCAGAGGTTCCCAACCTCGATGGCGCAATCCGAGGACGAGACGGAATACTATTACGATAGTGAGTCCGGCAGGTATCTCATGGCGATCGACGCATCAACCCTCGACAGACCTTGGGGTAAGCATTGGCGCCCACTGGATGTGTCCGCAAGGGTCAGTGAGGGTCCCCGCCGGGCAAGAGGAGGCCCATCGAGGTGAGGCAGCCACCTAGACGGCCTACTCTCCATCAAGCTCTATCCTATGTGTGGAGGCCAGCTCGGATTCGGAGCAGGACTTCGAGGCCGAAGGCTCTGTTCCATCGCCCCTCGATACCAATACCGAGGAGCAGAGGCTGGTTCGCCAGAGCTTCTACCAGCCGGGCCCGGTGTCTCTGACCGACAATGTCCACCAGTTCGGGGAACACGTTATAACGATGGCCAACGCTTTGGCGCTCCAGGTGACCTGATTGGAGGAGGAGGCGGGTGCAGGGCTCGGCCCCCACCTTGGCAACCATTCCATTCCTGCAGTCGCTGGAGAAGATCACCAAGAGGTTTTGGCAGAATCCTACCTCCATCCCCTCGACCTCGAGGAAGATCGACTCCATTTACAAGATCTCTCCTTGGTCTGCTGTGTGGCTCCATTCGCACCCGCCACAGAACTCGGCCATTGTGGAGGGGTCCCAGAAGTCCTTCACCCCGAAGACTTTTCCCTCTCCATCTGACCACGAGGCCAAAAAGATCGACGGGCTGGCCAAGAAGATCTTCGAGGCCTCGGCTCTTGGACTCAGGGTCTCTAATTACAATGCCTGCATGGGGGCCTACATCCAGTACTTGATGGAAAGGATGTCCCCCTTGCTGGCGGACCTCTCGCAGGACAAGGCCCCAGCCACCAACCAGCTCAGGGAGGAAGCTCACTCTGTGGCGGGCCTATTGATTCCTTCAGCCAGACACACAGCAGACTGTTCAGCCAAGTCCATGGCCTTGAGTGTTGCCCTCTGGAGATATGCCTGGCTGCATTCTTCGGACCTCACACCTCAAGCAAAGGCTGCTATTGAGGACATGCCTTTCGATGGCGAAGGGCTCTTTGCCAAAGACACCGACGAGCGGCTGAACTTCAAGTACCAGGTGAAGTCAGCCACTAAGAAGCACGGCATGTCCACTTCCCAGCGGCCCTTCTCCAGGAGGCGTTTCGGGACCCAGAGGTCGTCCTTCAGCCAGCAAGGGTCAAGAGTCTTCCCCTACCTAGATGACTGGCTCTTTGCTGCAGATTCCAAAGAGGGCCTTTGCCAGGACATCTCCTTCGCTGTCTCCCTCTTGCAATCTCTCGGGCTGGTGTTAAACCTCGAGAAGTCCCACTTGACCCAGGTCACCAGGATCAAGTTCATCGGGACTATCCTCTATTCCGACACTTGCGTCGCATACCTGCCAGAGGACCGCTTCCAGTCCCTCTCCAAGGCTGTCCAGCATTGCAGTGCCAACAGACGGGTTTGAGCCCGAGATGTCCAGGTGGCACTCGGACATATGGCCTCGACCACATTCGTCACCCCGTGGTCAAGACTTCACTACTGACCCCTGCAGTCCTGGTTCCTCTCCATGTTCGACTCGTTAGTCGACTCTCCAACCAAGTGGTTAACAGTACCGAGACCAGTCGCCCCGTCCCTCTCTTGGTGGCTGGACTCCCGGAACATCTGCGCCGGCATGCCGTTCGTCTCTCCAGATGTACAAGTGGTCCTCACCACCGACGCATCCATGGACGGTTGGGGAGCCCACACCATGGGCCTCACCGTAAAGAACAAGTGGCAGCTGTGCCACCAGGATCTCCACATCAGCGCCCTGGAGATGCTGGCTGTGGAGAAGTCTCTAAAGGCCTTTGAACCCGAGCTCCTCGACAAGGTCGTACAGCTTCTGACAACAACACCACCGTCATGTACTACATCAACAAGCAAGGTGGCACCAGGTCTCCAACCTTGCTGGAGATAACCCTTCCCATTTGGCATTGGTGCATCCCGAGGAGCATCATCCTCCAGGCAGTTTACCTCCCCGGAGAAGAAAACGTCTTGCCAGACCAGCTCAGCAGGTCAGATTTGCAGTGCCACGAGTGGACTCTGCATCCCGAGACAGTTGCAGACCTCTTCTCGAGATGGGGCACCCCTTGATTAGACCTGTTCGTGTCGGAGACCAACGCACACTGCACCTGATTTTGCTCCCGGGACCGGTCCCGACGCTCTCTGGGGGATGCTTTCCTCCACAGCTGGATAAGGGAATTCCTGTACGCCTTCCCCCCGTTCCCACTCATCATGAGGGTCATCTCCAAGATGTCGAGAGACCAGAAGGACACCATCCTCATCACCCCTTGGTTGGCCCAGGTAGCCGTGATTCCCATCCCTTCTTCACCTGTCTCAGAACCGGTTCCTGAGGATCGAGCCGAGGCCTGATCTGCTCACTCTTCAGGAGGGTCGCGTTCAGCATCCGGACATCGAGAACTTTCCTCTGGTGGCCTGGAGACTCCGGCCTTAGCGGACCTTCCAGCGGCGGTGCGGCGTGTGATCCTGGCAGCACACAAGCTGTCGACTAAGAGGTCCTACTCCTGCAAGTGGCAGAGGTTTCTCCGTTTCCTGGATTCGAGAGGCCTCTCTCCATCCGGGGTGTCGACACCGACAGTGTTGGAGTTCCTGATGACACTGGTGGAGTCAGGGCTGTGCCTTAACTCCATCAAATGCTATCTGTCTGCAATTTGTTCCCATTTTCAGTTTGATGGGAAACATTCCTTTTTCAAGGACCCTTTGGTGAAAGGGTTCTTGAAGGGCTTTAACAACCTCCATCCGCCGGCCTCGGTGTGGAGCCTTGAGGTTGTTCTGTCTTGTCTTGGTACCAAGCCCTTTGAACCTATGGCTACTGCTGACCTGAGGCTGGTTACTTGGAAGACAGCCTTTTTGGTAGCCATTACTTCAGCCCACTGGGCAGGCAAGCTTTGTGCCTTACAGAAGGACCAGCCTTTCCTTCGGTTCCATAAGGATAAGGTTGTCCTCCGTACTGACATTACCTTCTTGCCTAAGGTAGTGTCTGCTTTCCATATGTGCCAAGATATTGTGCTTCTGACCCTGGCCCCGAACCCGACCACCAATATTGAATGCTGTTTGCACTCATTGGACGTTAGGAGGGCTTTGGCCTTCTATTTGGACAGAACTTTGGGTTCGAGCCGCTCTGACAGACTGTTCCAGTGCTATTCAGAGCCAAAGAAGGGACTACCTGTGACTGCTCAGAGGTTTTCCAAATGGGTGGCTGGTACCATCCACCTCTGCTATGAACTGTCGGGTAGAACTCTTCCTACCATGGTCAGGGCACATGTTACTAGGGCGGTAGCAACATCCTCTGCCTTTTTGACTGGAGTCCCGCTGGAGGATGTCTGTAAGGCTGCTTTCTGGTCCCAACCAATGACTTTCATAAAACATTATAGGTTGGACACCAGGGCAAGGACTAACGCAGCCTTTGGCAGGGCAGTGTTATTGTCTGGTTTACACTGATGTCTGTTTTTGTACCATGCCATGTTGTTATGACAAATTGCATTGTTTTGTTGCATATGACACATTGCATTCTTTATTTCACTGTTCTGCCTGTTTTATTTGACCTTCCTTCGTATCCAGGATTGGGTGCTTTGGTGGTACATTCCTGTGCATTCATGCACAGTGTATATAGTTTGCTCTTTGAGTATGTGGTTCTATTCTGCTCTGTGAGCAGCATTCCTTCATTGTTGTTGTTTTTCCTATGCTTAAAAGCAAGAAATACACAAAGTTGAGTTCAGTTTGACAAATTTTATTGTGGACCAATAAAGGTTTTTGGTTCATCTTTCAATTGTTGTCATGACACTCTCTCTGCCCTTTACCTAAGCTTGCTAGTCTAACCCATTTGTATGATTCACAGAGACCATGAAGAAGAAGGACAGGTTGCTTACCTGTAACAGTATTTCTTCGAGTGGTCATATGTGAATACATACACATTCCACCCTTCCTCCCCTCAGTGTCCTGCTCAACATTAGTTCTACTCCTCCGTCGCTTGCGGCGGAAAAATTTTTGAACTGGGGAAAAGAGCGGGAACAGGGCTTATATAGAGGAGGGACGGAGCTACTACCAAAAAGTTGCAAGCCTTTTTTCTGCCCAGTGATTCCAGAGAGTTCCGAATTCGACTGCGCAGGCGCAGAAGAACCCATTTGTATGTATTTGCAGATGACCACTCGAAGAAATACTGTTACAGGTAAGCAACCTGTCCTTTTTGAAAGGCCTACTTCATTTGAACTGTTAATAGCACAGAAGCCCCAATACTTAAACATTGATTATTTTTCTCATACATTCTTGTTCATCTTTAAAAAACCCAAACATTTGCCTTCCTTGAGTGTCCCTCTGCATTTTTTTTCAGATTTGACACTCTCTTTGGTTCACTTACTGGATATTCTTGTGGCTTTGTATTGAACTTGCACAGCAGCTGCAGGGTTCATACAAATAGAGTCTTAACCAGGAAAACAGCATCTGCAAGGACTGTGACAGAGTAGTGGGTCACTATATGTGGCAACATGCAAGAGATTGTTTGTACAGTGGTCCCCCGCCTTACGAATCCCCCGGGTTGCGAAAACCCCGGGATCCGAAAGGCGGCGGACCGGCTTCTTATCCCCCGGGATACGAAGCGAAAAAAGCCGCGCGGCCCCTTTAAATGGCCGCGCGGTCCGTTGATTTTAGCAGTCCTCCGGGAAACGAAAGCTTCCGGGTTACGAAAGGTAATCCGGAACGGATTACCTTCGTAACCCGGGGGACCACTGTATTGGGCTTTTCCTCCTACTGAATGTTGACAGTGTGGTTCCATATGCATTAACCATGGTGTCCTGCAGTTGCTGTTCTATCCTGGGCCACTTTGGATCGGGTAGTACTTTTTGGCATAAACAATCTGAAATATTTGAATCTGTTATCAAGCAACGTCTTCTATATGACATATTGAATATAATTAAAGCTTAAAAGAGTTACTTTTTTGACCACCAGGCATGCCATTTGGGGGATTCTGGTAGTTGTGCAACAAGGAACTTCATGTTTTGGGCAGGTGGAAGCTAATTAGGCAGTAGCGTCATTTAGTTTAATAGAAGCATATGGAAAAACAGATTACTTTAGGCGTCATTTTTAATTGTAAAGACAATGCCCATTATTCATCCTTAAAGTGTCAGCAATTTATCAACTGTCCTGTGCTTCCATGTATTAATTTATTACCTTTCTGCCCATCAGCCCACAAAAGGTGATGTTAACTTATCAAATGGATATCTCAGGAAGTCATGTACTCTTGCCTGTGGTGGGGTTCTCTTAACTAGTAAGACCCAAAGATATGAGAAAGGTTACAGCATGCTCTTAATAAGAAAAGTTTTTAACGGCAACCAGTCTTGCTGATTAGTTCATTTGAGCTCACGTTGTATGATGGGGACCTGAGATAGCTGTGAATTTTTAGTAGGCATCCTGGCAAAGGGGGATCAGTCAGCAAAGAACAGCAGAAATAATCATTTAAAGCCACAAAAACAAATGTAGATTCATCCCTTGTAGAGATGGAAGAAACTCCCTCTTGAGCACAGGAGGCTGTTGTGCATCTGTGGCTAGATAAAATAAGTCCCTCACACCTGGCTATATTTTGAGCCTCTAGTGCCAATTTTTCTAGCCCTTTGGGATATTATTAAATTAGTTTCCCAGGACTTTTAATAAGCACTTTTGATTCCTTTGAAGCATGTGGCTTTGTGGGAAGATTATAGCTCTGCATCTACTCGCTGGGAGAGAAACAATGGCAAGGGCCTGGCGTTTGATCTGTCCTTCCGAAAGCAAGGGAGACAAAGGGCTGGACTGAGGATTGGGAGCTAATGTTTAAAAATAGGCAGGTCTCCCTCCAAGATAAAGAGAACTGCCCTTCTGTGTGCAATCAGTGTCTCTGCCTTGCTGGACCTGCCAAAATGAAGCGGGGTTTATTTGAAAGATTTGAGTGTAGCTCTGCAATTTCATTCCAAAGCCTTTCAACGCAATAACTAGGCCATCTTGCCTGGCTTTAAAGCAGAGAACTTTATATTAGGACTCTTGGAAGCTCCGGAATTGCAACCCTTCCCTTTTATTCCTTTTTCTTGACATGGCGTGTCACTCTCAGGGAGAAGTGGCTCTACTTAACAGATTCTCCCATTTTGACTTTGAAATCTCTTCCTAATTAGGGTCCCAATCCCAGTAGCATTGTTGAACCAGGAAGAGAACAGGGGGCTGGTGAGACATGAGCAAGTAGTTGATAATAGATGAGGGGATAACACTGCAGCAGACATGGAGGGGCAACTGCTGTCATGCAAGTGACAAAATTTTTTACCACTCTAATCATTCCAGAGTATTAAGCATATATCTACAAATTCCGTTCAAGCTCAGAGGCTTAGGACCTTCTATATTCCAGTAGGATATGCTGTTGCACCAACAGGTCTATTAAGATAATTCTTTGACAGAGTAAGAAGACTGGACAAATGAAATAGTTGGAGGACCAGTCCTGTTGGAGAACCAGCCTAGATCTACAGGCAAAGGATTATTGTCTGTTTTACTACCAAGCACAACTCTACCAAGGCTGCTTTCAAGATCTGGGTCCATATCTGTGGAATGGTCTTCCTTTAGATCTCCAGTTGGAGGACAATCTCACTGGTTTTTGTAAGGGATTGAAGACCTTCCTCTTTGATTTGCCAGATTAAACTGCTCAGTTGTGCCTAAAGTTGCTGGGTGGGTAGTGGTTGGTGGTATGTTGAGGGTTTTATATATATTTATAATGTTATGTTATATTGTCTTTGTCTCTGATTGTATCAGTTGTTTAATGTTCCACCATTTGGTGGAAGGAGCATTATAAATATTGTTGGGAGGAGGAGGAGGTGGTGATGGTGGTTTAGGTCTCACCTTTGAAATATTTCAGGCAGTGACGCCCTCTTTATTTAGATACCAGCTGTACTGAACTCTAGATACCTTGGTTAGACATGTTATTGCTGGTTTTTATTTAATAGTTTCATCTTGTAAATCACCTTGTTATTTTTTACAAGAAAAGATGGTCTGTAAATAAATAGATAAGTGTCTGGATGCAGTTGGCATCTGTTTCCTTCTCCTTTTATGCCATTTATGGAGAACATTTGTGCAAAAAAGACAGGTTCCCCATGAAGCACAGGATATCCACAAGGGACAGCAGGGGGGCAGCAGAGACAAATGGGGGACTAATGGTTTGTTTTTTAAAATCCTGCTAAGTTCCCTGAGAGGCCTGATTATGGTTTCTAATACACCTACTCTTGTGCAAGCATAGACAAAAAAGTTGGTCCCTGCCTATAACAATCTACACATAAGACTGTGGAACCCAGATATTCTTCAGAACCTGTAGGTTGGGGGTGACCTGGTGCCTTCCTGCAGGGAGCACTGAAATTGCTCAGAAAGAAAATCTATGTGAGGCTCTCAGCAGGAGCAACCAAAAGACAGCTAAGAGCAGTTCAACGAGGGCAGAAAGTTCCTGGGAGCAGAGCCCTGTCTTTATCAGCAGTAACTACCGCTGACTTTAACAGCCAGGCATAAACTTGCCATAAATATTGTGCGGATAAGTGCTAAGACATGATTCCTTTACAGCAAGCAGTGGTCTGACCTTCCCCAGAGAATATATGGCTGTATACCAGAAACAGCATTGCTTTAGCAGTTTCTTCTAGAGAGAAGTGCAACACAGTCTTTGGTGCTGCCCACAGGCATACGTACAAAGCTGCTATATATCCCAGACAATGTCTTGCTAGTGTTATTCTCCTAATAATGTTATCAGCAGCTGGATTGTGGTTTCCAGCCTCACAGAGAATGATACTGTCAAAGGAAAGACCTGCATTTCCTCAGTCTTCTATATTAGTCTTACCCATAGTACTAACCTGGAAGCCATCCAGAGAACATATGAGCATGCAGGGGGGTCTGTGAAAGATCTAGGAATAGAAACCAGAATTGCTCCTGCAATTGCATTGGTGGAATCTTGTTGTACAAAAAGGAAATGCACAAAAGGATTAGTTTGTGCTAGTAGTCTCCACACCCCAGTACAAAAAGGACCCTGTACAAAAAGGATTAGTTTGTGCTAGTAGTCTCCACACCCCAGCCCTTTCCCTGTCACTAGGCATGTACAAATGTTGATGTAAACAAGCAGAAGTGCACAGTTCAAGCAATCTCCGATGCCTTCAGAATTACTGGCAACACTGGAGCTTCGGCTTTATCAGGAATCCTCCTCCCAGTCAATGAAAGAGACTGGAGCCAAAATTCTCTCCTCAGAGGTTTTATTCTTAAGTTGCTGTATTTACAAATATACATAGACGCTCGTCCGACAAAACTCCAACAATCTACTCACTACTCCACCCAACCTCTTCTGGTGATTCATCTTCCTTGTGTCACCTACAATGTTGTCCCCTCAGTCAGGAAGACTTTTGTTGTTTATATTAGGCTTACGTGCAAGCAATCACATACTGACCTTGAGCAGTGTCTGTTTTCCAGCCTTCAGCTGCAGACAGCTCGAGCCACAATTCCTGTTTTTCCATTTGTGCACATCTGTACATTTCATACTCAGGCCTCAAAGCCTAACAACAAATACTAGTAATTTTCCACAAGTTGCCATCGTTAACATACTAGATCTCAAATCAGTACCTGCCTGGCTGGTTTTCCATAGTCCTGATGTGCATGGGGTTCTTTCCCCTACCTCCTGATAGCCACTCCACTTTCATACACATTTCTAACTGTGCAAGATATGGCAATCCATCCCCATTGTTGAGACAGTCAAACACCTGGTTGGTTGATCTGGAGCAGTAAGGGATGGAGACAGTTTCAGTATATGAGTATTGCCTGCTGTTTCATTCCTGGCTCTTACACTTTCTTTCTAATGTGTGTGTGAATGAGTGCTCCAGGAAAATCCACCAAAGCAGAACTGGGAAATAGTGGCCAAATGAAAGTTGTTCTTACACATCACATGTCTTGTTGTTGTGTGCCTTCAAGCCTACATGCATTCCCCCCCCCTCAAAAAAAAAAACAGAAGAGGGGAGATAGTGAAAACAGAATTTTTAAAACATTACACTTTTTGCCAGTCTTCCTACTTTCTAGGCAACAGTTTGAATCAGGACCATGTTGTGGGAGTGGGGAATGTTATTTCTTTTCGCCATGCTCCAGTTCCAGTCTATCTCATGAGAGAGCAGGGAGACTCTGTGTCTGGTGTTTGAAATAGAAGGACAATGTAGATTTGTGCTAGTGGAAGTTTCCCTTTTAGTACAAAGCAAACCCAGAGGCCCTGGGTCTGGCTTGCGACTACAGCATGAGACCAAGTTCTAAAGTACCTCTTCCTTTCTAGAGCCATTCACATAATTCCTTAACTGCCTGAATGGTATCAATTTGGTATCAAATTGATCCTAAAATTCCACTCTAAGGTGAACTGGTTAAGACCAGGAAGCATGACTATATCTTTCTATATGGAGTTAATTTAATTCTATGAATCAGTACAACCATGGATTGTTTAATAACAGGCATGGGGTTGTTTAATAACAGGCATGCCATAGTGCATGGCTAACTAAAAAGTGCTGGAAACAAGATTCCACTTTACCTAAACCACATCCTATTCTCTTCTGTCTATAACCAGAGGAGCACTGTGGAACAATAGGATGTTCTTGATCCTTATGTCCCACAGCATCTAGATTAGGAGTCCTTAACTTGTGGTCTGTGGATCCCTGGAAGTCATGGGCTGAGATCCTACATTAAACAGGCAGAGCATAATGCTCTACACAATTCAATGTTGTCCCATCACTCTGCCAGCTGTCACACTCTGAGAAAGGCTTCTACTCATGAAGATTACTAGTGGAGAGTGAGGAGACAATTCAGACAATGAAGAAGCAACTGGCCTTGACTCAGAAGAAGGAAGGAAGAAACCAGAGTGTGCTCACAGATGTTTCCTTGCCTTGTAAACCCAGAGGAGCCACATCTTCATAATCTGAATTGTCTTCCTGCTCCTTCCCCTCTTCTCCCAACAGTAAGCAGCAGCAGCTTCTCTCTAGGCTTGACAGCTGCTAAGAAGGGAAAGGCTTTAAACAAGGGCACAAAGGTCTAGAGACCCACCACCTCAACCAAAAAAGACATATGTGTGCATACGTCACTAACAGGATGCTACTCCATGCAACCATGAACTAGCACGCCTGCCCCCCCCCCCCAAATAATTTCTCCCCTCATTTGCGCTCTCTCTAGCTTTCATCAGAATCTCAAGGGGGTCTGTGCCTCAAAAAAGATTAAGAACAACTGGTCTAGAATTTGTAATACAAGATCATGTGTCATATTCCTGTGTAGGTATACTTCACTGTTTGTTTCATATAGGGGATGGACCAGATCAGATGCATGGGCGTGAAGACATTTTCTAAAAACTCATGTGAACTTCTGTTTAATTGTAACCAGTACTGAGTTTATAACTTTTCGAGACCATTTCGCAAAATAAAAGGTCTTGCATAGCTAGGAGGTTGGTATTGGTCATTCTAGGTTGGCCAGGATACTGTATGACTAGACTGATCTGAGCAGGTACAGTCTGGCCTCCTTATAAAGTGGATTGTGTGGTGTATTTTGTTCTATGTTGTGATGTGTGTGGGTTTCCTGAACTGCCCTGGAATCTGTTTTGTCTGGCATGAAAGTGGTCCCTTACAAAGTCAGATACCCATTTCCAGAACAAAAACATATATGTGCCACACTACACCTCAGAAAGTCTGCTGCTATTTTGCTGCCATTGGCAACCAAGCTTCATACACTTAAATTTTATATGTGGTGCAGAAGTAAAATATATGTCCTGACGTATAATATTCTTAAATCAAACTAATCTCAAGACGACTGAGGCAGAGTTGGGGGCAGGACTGATGGAGGAGAGCACCTGGTGTTTGATTTTTGGTTGTACAGTGGACCTATGGTATTAGCTGGGGTTTGGTTCCAGGACTGCAGTGGATACCAAAATCTGTGGATGCTAAAGTCCCATTAAATACAACAGAGCAGTTAAATGGTGTCCCTTATATAAAATGGCAAAATCAAGGTTTGCTTATTGGAATTAATACATATTTTAAATATTTTCAAGCTGTGGATGCTTGAATCCGTGGATATAAATAATAATAATAATAATAATAATAATAATTGTTTATAGCCCGCCCTTCTGAACAAGCAATCGGGGCGGGGTACAACAAATTAAAACAACAACAGTTAAAATAGATCAATCCCATCCCAGCCTCCCTCCCCATAAAATAAAATTAAATTAGCAATAAGTTAAAAACATGGAACACATACAAAACAATATGAAAGCCTAAAAAATTTTGAGCTATATGGGTATTGCTGATATCATAAGGGAGAGAAGCTGGAAAGATTTGAGATCTGGAGTTTGGAGCCGGGAGATGTTAAACACTGTCTGGGAAGGCCTGCCGGAAGAGATGCGTCTTTAAGGCTTTTTTAAAGCCATCGATGGATGCAATGAGACGCATCTCATCCAGCAGGTCATTCCACAGCTAGGGGGCTATAGCTGAAAAGGCTCTCTGGGAGGTCTGCGTCAGCCTAGTCTTCATGGGCTGTAGCAGACTCCTCCCAGAGGATCAAAGTGTGCGGGTGGGTTCATACGGGAAGAGGTGGTCCCTAAGATAGGATGGACCCAAGCCATGTAGGGCTTTAAAGGTTAACACCAACACCTTGTACTGTGCCCGGAAACTAATCGGCAGCCAGTGGAGAGATTTGAGCACAGGTGTTATGTGCTCTCTCCTAGGTGTTCCCGCAACAAGCCTGGCTGCCATATTTTGAACCAGTTGTAGTTTCCAGGTTAAGCAAAAGGGTAGCCCCATGTAGAGTGCATTACAGTAGTCCAGACGTGAGGTTACCAGCGCATGTACCACAGTTTCCAGATCCCTCACATCCAGGAAAGGGTGCAGCTGGTGTATCAACTGAAGCTGATAACAAGCACTCCTGACCGTCACAGTCACCTGACTAGTCCATGAATATGGAGGGCTGACTGTATTTGTACATTTTGACTGCAAGAAATGGAATGACAAACTGAATTTTAGACACTTTTAAAAAGACCCAAAGAGCATCATGTTCCACTCTCTCACTTATCATCCAAACACATTCAGCAGATTAGCTTTTTGAAAGCTGAGAACACTTTGTTTATTTTAACAACAACACAGTGCTAAGGATGGAAGAAGGAGCAGAGATGATGCAATCTGGCATGCACTGGGGATGCTGAATACAGAAAATCCATTTACTATAGAAAAATATTGGAAAAATGAAATAAACCAGAATTGTCATGTGAATTTTGATCTGATGCAATGTTCAGTAGGAGCCTACATGGATTTATCAGAAACAAATCCTGCCAAATCTTGTATCGTTTTTTAATCAGGTTACTAGTTTAGTAGATAATGGGAATGGTGTGGATTTCAGCAAACCATTTGATAAGCTTCCCCATAAAAAATGGATTAGCAAACAGATTAAATATGGAATAGGCAGAACACTATCAGATAAATAGATGCATAATTAGTTGGAAAACTGCACTCAAAGAGTTGTCAGCAGCTTTAAACTGGAAGGAGGTCTCCAGTGAAGTGCCTCAGGGTTTTGTCCTAAGGCCATTATTCTCAACATTTTTATCATTGACGTAGATGACAGAGTAGAAAGAATCCCTATCAAATTTGCAGATTACAAAACTGGAGGGGGTAGCTCACACATTGGAAGTATAGAAACCAAATTCAAAAAAGGACTTAGATAAACTAGGAAATGGGGCAGAAATTAATAAAATGAAATTCAGTAGAGACAAACGCAGAAAATCAAATGCATAGATATACATGATTCAGCAGTACTACATGTGAAATGGATTTTGGGATTATTGTTGATCATAAATTGAATATCTAGCACTGTGATGTTGCAGCAAAGAAGGAAAAGGCTATTTTAGCCAGCATTAATAGACACATCGGGGCGATATAGACCGTCCAAAAAGGGCAGTCTGGCGCCACTTTTTTTTGCTGTGGCGTTTCACTGCAGCAGGTAGATGCAGTGGTGAAGCTGCACAGCAAAAAAGGAGTGGGCAAACACCGCTCCTTTTTTGTGCCGCAGATGCGGTGCAATTAAAAGAAAAGGCACCATTCGGCACCTTTCCGCTGCTGCAACTGCGCAGCTCCATCTAGAAGCTGTGCAGTTGCTTTGGTGTGCTTATGCATGCCAACTAAAAGCTTTAGAGTGATGACACAAGCGTCATCACGTACCAGGGTTAGGGAGCGTCCAAACGCTGCGCACTCCCTAACCCTAATGGCACCGCCCAGACACCTCATAGTGCCTTATGTATCAGGCCGTAGTTACCAAGCTGAGGAAAGTAATAGTATCACTATATTCTGCAGATCAGTTGTTATCTGAGTACTGCATTCAAATCTGGGTGCCTTAGCTTGCAATGGGTTCAGAGAAGAAACAATGATTATAAGAGGCATGGAGACCAAAACATATGAAGAAAGTTTGAAGAGAAGACTGGAGATGACATGATTGCCCTCTTTAAATATCTCAAGGGCTGTCAAAGAGAAGAGGATGCAGGTTTGTTCTCTGCTGTTCCAGAGGGTAGGACCAGATTTAAAGGCTTGAAATTACAGGAGGATAGATTTTAAATGAACATTAGAAGGGATTTTTTCACAGTAAGAATGGTTCAGCAATGGAACCGGTTGCCTAGAGAGATGGTTGAGTCTCCTTCTCTGTGCATATTTTTGAAAGGACACTGGACAGAAAGAAAACATGTATAGATGGAATTTCACACCAAATAAGCTGTGGAAAGTATCTCAGAATGTTTCAAACCAATGTTGAGGGTGTCAAGATAAGGAGGGCTCTTTTTTCATATGTGGTGGACTTGTAAGAAGGCAAAAAGTTACTAAGATCTGTATTTTAATCCAAAAAACCTGTAAAGGTAGATTTTGTAATGATACCAGGAATATTTTTGTTGGATATTATGGGCAAAGAACTGGAGAGTAAATATGGACTACTTCACTGATATGTGACAACAGCAGCAAGTATATCGTTTGCTTAAACGTGGAAACAGACTGAAGCACCAACAATGGAAGAATGGATTGTTAAGGTTGCAGAGTTAGCCCAAATGACCAAATTAACATAGGTTTTTAAAGGCTAAGAGCCAATTGAAGATTTTTTGAGACATTGGAAACCATTTATGGATTTTTTGAGCAATAAGAAACCTAACGATGTAATAATCTGTGGTTATGGTTTTTAGTAATTTTAGTAGGATTATTTAGCCAGATCTGTAATGGTGGAATAATATTTTTTTTTATTTTCTCTGCTCCCACTTTCATTACAGTCAGGATTGTTGAGGCCGGAGTCCTGTTGTTTATTAGTTATATTTCCTTTTCCTTTTTTCTTCTTTCTGTCTTTTTTATTTTCTGAATGTATATTACTTTGATTGTAAACTAGATTGTTCCTGTTAAAATTAATAAAAACATACATATCAGAAAGAAGCTGGACATCTCCATACTAGAGATGCTTTAGCTGGGTATCCTGCACTGAGCAGTGCCCCTTCCATGAGGCTGCTTCCAACTCTATCATTCTGATGGTTAAAATTTCTCTTTTAAAAATGCTGATCTGTTGTGCTGTGATGATCATTCAACAAAATGTTAGGCCTTTCTGGCAGAAATTTATTTATGTATTTATTTTATTGAGAGTATTTATATCCTGCTCTTCAGCAACAAAGGCTCTCAGAGCAGCTTACAGATTGTTACAAACCTTTTTAAAACTATTCAGTAAAACTCTCCAGCCAAGCACAGTGTTGTTTTAGCTGTGGACTAAGTGAAGTGATACTACAGGGGAATGTTGCTGAGGTCTGGTGTGTAAGATGAGTATCCCTTGTGCTGTTTGCTTGTAGTCCATCCCTTGCATTTTAAATTAAGGAACAGGGGCTTGAGGTGTAAAGGCTTTCGAGTAGGTATAAGCCCAAGGACCCCAGTCTGTAAAGAAATTAGTTTTTCTATTATTGCTTCTCTAGCTGTGGCCATTTTGGAGGGAAAGTTTCCTCAGAATTGCCTGAGGAAACTCTGAGGGTGGGGAAAGAGTTTGATTTTGCACGACATGCTGTCAGTGTTCCTCTGTCATTTGCTGGGATTTTTATGAGTGGTGAGCATAATACAGGAGTGTATGAATAGGATTGTCTAGCTGATGGTGATGTATCGTTTTTCATTACCGCCTCTCAAGTCCTCTCTGCTCCACGTGTGGAAATCCTATTTATTCTCTAATTTGTAAAAATTCCCTCCTTATCTGATACCAATCAGGGAGGGGTAATTGCCTCTCAGGGCCAGTGGCTGGGGGCCTGATGAAGAGATATGTGTGCTGGCACTGTCTGTCCAGGCACTGTGGCCTGCTGCACCATGTGCGTGGGCCACAATTAATAATGATTTGCAAATGGCAGACAAGCAATAACGCAGAAAGATGTCCAGCCAGCCTCCTGCCCACCCCTTAATTTCCTCCGGTAATATAAATGGCATGGGGACGAAAATCCAGCACTATAAATTCTGAAATTAGTTATTCACCATAATAAATGGATCCCTTATCAGCTTCTTCCCTCCTCCCCTTTCCCAGCCTACTTTTTTCTCTCTCTCTCCGATCCCCCTCCTTGTCCTGCCAAGCCACAGACTTCATTTGAGCCCTAATATGCAAATGCTGTAATTTAACGGGATGGTGAAGTTGATTTTCGTGTTAACTTAATTATTGTGATTTATGAAACCCTGGCCCACAAGACACCACTACATCATTGTCCCTCCTCTCATGGCCTGCCTGTCATCCCAGTGACCTACTTCCTTATGTCTTCCTTTCCCATTCCCCTTCCTTCCCTTCCCTTTTTTCTTTCTGTTTTGTATCCTCTCCCAAGTTTAGTGTTTTATTAGCCAGCTTTAAGTGGGCATAAGTCCTCAGCACAAACAGGCACTGGGGCGGACAGCCTCTCGTCCTGCCGTGTTTAATCGTGCCTGGATAATGGATGTCTAATTGACTCATTTGAATGCTTTTGCCTACAGGAGTGCATAGCATTAAATGTTTGATTGCCTTAATTTCCAAACACATCATTATCCCCTTCTTACCCGCTCTTAATAAACACTTTATGAGGAAATTTTTTTACGGAAAGGAGGGGAAAAAAATCTCCACTCCTTGTACTTCTCTGAAGTGATAAACTCTAATTAAGTCTAATATTTAAAAATATGGTAATGGTGACTTGTTTGAATAAGTGGACTGCATTTCCATAATTTCATTATTACGTAAAACACGCTAATTATTTGAAGTGTGCTTATTACTAAAAGAGAAATCTTCCACTAATAAAGATGAAATTGCCTTTTCTCCCTTATTGCCAAGCCGGCTGCTATCCTTCAACATCAGGCTGGTTGTTATCTCATCAATTGGGAGGGGGCATGGGGGGCACAGCTTCATCCTTGCTTTGTCTATCCATGCTACTCGTTGTGGCAATCAGCCTGGCATTTTCTTTCTTTGTGTAAAAGTCTAGGCGATTCCCGTTTTGCAGAGTAGCAACATGGCACACAAAACTCAGCTCTTGCATCAGAGGAGATTATAGAAAGTTTCCTGGTATATGTGTGGTGGTGGTGATGGAGAAGGATTGTAGTTCCAGTCAGTTGCCACTTCTTCCCAGTATTCAAATTTATGAGCTTATTCTTGGCATTTTATATTAGAACTCTTATTTTATCCTAAGCTCAAATTTGAGTGTGTGATAGATAGTCACACATAATGTGACAGAAGAAAGCATCTTGCAGATTCATCATAACCTGGTAAGCTGGGACTTCACTGCTGATCCAGTACCTGCCCATGTAGACAGTTCTAAGATTGAGGCTAGTAGAGGAAGGGCCTCTAAGGTACCTAAGACCTTCAAGTATATTCCCTACTTTATCCAATTAAAATGTGCTCATCTAGCAAGACTAGGAAGAACCTCTTCATGATAGAGAATACTGTCGAGACACTTTCACGTTAAACTTGCTAGGCTACTTCACCTCATCTTTTAGGTAACTGGATGCTAACTTAGCTCCATCTTAAATATCTACAGTGATAGAACTTTCAAAACTTTCATAGGTAGCTTGTCCTATCTGTAAATACTGTGAAAGATGGGAAAACACTTTGTTATATCTTAGCACTGTTGAGCACCATTATGCATGCATTAGTGCCAGCTAGTGGCATTAAAGAAAGGAGTATTCAGTCATCTTTCTAGTCACTAGTTACTCAAGAGAAGATACAGTAAAATCTAAAATCATAATAATAAAATGCAATTTTTAAAAGCAGAGAACCAAAAGCAAGAGCATGCCTGTATGACTTGTTAAAACCAGCTATTCAAATCCCTATCAACCCAATCTGCTATAGAAAGGAGTTCCACATTGTCAACACATTGACAATTTGGAACATTGGAACACATTTGGAACATTGTTCCAAATTTCCAGTGGATGGAAATTTATATGCAGTTAACTAGTACTGGGTACAGAAAATGGGAGAATTGGCAGTGCTGTTTCAAGGAAGCAAAGAGAATTATTCAGCAGTGAAGTTACTATATAGGAGGGAGGGAAATAATGGGACAGGACAGCAGAAGCCTAGCAGGAAGAAAGTTTCCAGAATCAACAGCATAAGCTAGAGAAGCCTTCTCCAGTTGCCCTACAGATGTGTTGGATTACCATTCCTATCATTCCCATAAACCATGAGAATTATCTCTTAACCTCTCTGAAAGGTAAGAGGTTAGAAAAAGTTGACCTAGAATTTTAACTAAAGATATAGTGCAATGGTTTGAGCATTGGACTATGACTCTGGAGATCAGGGTTTGATTCCCCACTCAGGCATGGGAACCCACTGTGTGACCTTGAGTGAGTCCCATACTCTCAGGTCCAGAAAATCCCATGATAGGTTTGCCTTAGGCTCACTATAAGCGAGCAATGACTTGAAGGAACTCAACAACAACAGCCATTAAATCAAATTGGCATAATTGTAATGTCTCACACAATTTATGAAATATCACTATCTGATTTTTATCATATGGATGTGTCTAGTGTTGAAACTCAGACCATTTATCTCAGAACTGTCACTATCACTGGCAATAGCATCCCAAAACTTTGGGTAGAGAGTTTTGTTAGGTCAACTACTTCATAGTAGTTGACAATCTACTGGAGATTCTGTGGACTGAATAGGAACCATGTGCAAGCAAAACCTGTTTTCTATCAAATGACATTGTTATTTGGCTGGCAGCTGTACTACATTGCAGCAGTATGACTTCAGAATTCTGTTCCTGTGCAACAAAGACTTAGGATGCCAGGGTGTAGCAAAAAGAGTGCTGACTTAGGCTGGAGACACCAGGTTAAATAACTTCTCAATAACTCTGCTGGTTAACATTGGTAGGGAAGTAGAATATGTGTGTAAAGCAAGATGGACAGACATTTTGGGGGCCAGAAAGGAGTGTTGAAAGCTGGACTTAATGGAGAGGCCCTACTAGTGTTGCCATTAGGGCAGTTGCCTGAGTATCCTGCTCCTATCAGAGGAAAATAAAGTGATAGGCTTGTGGAAAAAATGTCATAAGGAACTGCTAAAGTAAAACAACCATCTCAAGCATACAGCTAGAGCTGCCTCTTGAGAAGTAGTAGGGTGTCATAATTATAGTGCTGGACATATACTAGAGGGAGCCCAATTCAAATAGCTACTCAGTCACAAACCTGCTGGTTGACATAGGGCTTATTCCCTGTCTTCTTGCCTAACCCACTGCATGATTGTGATTGTAAAAGGTAGGGGGAGCCAAGTTCATCACTCTGAGCAACCTGAAGGAAGAGCAGGAGAAAAATAAATACATTTGGCCCTCCATATCCACTGATTCTTTATCCACAAATTCAAGTAGCCACAGCCTGAAAATATTTAAAAAACATACAAATTCCAAAAAGCAAATCTTGATTTTTGCCATTTTATATAAGGGACATCCCATTTTACTATCCACTATATTTATTGAGACTTCAGCATCCACTGATTTGGGGGTCCATTAGGGATCCTGAAAACAAACCCCAGTGGATACCAAGGGTCCCTATATATTAAGTATAACGGCTACCACCCAGGCTACTAAGATACTTATAATCCATACTACAAATGGAGGAGTGTATTATTATGCCTTACTCGTTGGAGGGGAAATTGGAGTGGAATTACAAGGGTTATTACCACCTATTTTAAAATATGTGTATAAAGCATACATGTTTGCAGAAATACTGCTTAAAAAGAAATGGAAAAAGCCTCCAAATTAAAAATAACCAAATAGAAATCAAATAGAAAAGAAAATACAACAGTTACAGCAAATCTATTCATAAACCTCCCTGATCACCAAAGATCCATTTAGATGTCCATCTAAAGTTGACAGGTCTATGCCATATATTCAAATCTTGAGAGTTATTTAATTAAATTTTGGAAGTGTGTGCATAAAGTATTTGCTTTAAGTTGCTTTAAAATGTTCAAGGCTGTGTAATCTTTCTTACTTTACAACAACCCTGTAAGGTAGTATGTAAAGAGATCTTCCAGCACCTTTGAGACTAACTAAAGAAAGAAGTTGGCAGTATTCTTTCTTTAGTTAGTCTTAAAGGTGCTGGAAGATCTCTCTACATAATGATTCTACAGACTAACATGGCTATATCTTTGAATTCTAAAATGTAAAATAGGTTATACAAAGCTGTCTTCCCTTGTGAGCTTCCAAATCTGTTCACAAGATGCAACTGTGTGGAAATAATCTAGCACAGCACACAGTCCTAGGCGCACTCACTTTAGACTATGTCACAGAAGAACACAGCCTGTGTGCCACACCATATCAAGGCTGGTGGAAACAGGCAAAGCTGTAAATGTGGTGTCAAATATAAGAAGTTGGATTGGGGGAGGAGGAAGCATGTTCTTGGTATACATTGTCACAGATCAAAATCTGGAAATATATTTGGTGGAAAAATAACAAATGAAGGAAGGGATTGCATTACTTTGGAATGTCCCTCTTCCATCTGGATGGTGGCCAGAAAGAAAGAAGACTGGTTTTGGAATGCAGCTCCCATGGTGTAGAAAGGAAGCTGCTTCCAGACTGATCAGGAAAGAAAGAAGTGCTTGAGAGAACAAGGGCCTGAGCTGCTTTGGATACTCAGCTGTCCACAGGTGTTTCCTAAGGAGTGAGCCAGCAGTAGCCGATACCGTCACGTACTCCTAAATGCCATCAGGAAAAGCATGAAAGGATTCATCATTATTGAACTGAATAAAGGCTTTGCCTGCATGAGGCTCCCATCCTCAGTCCCTCACTCCTCAGATACTAGAACTGGGAACAGAGGTCAGTAAACTTGTTAGCCAGCCCCAAATTTGTGGCTTCCAGAAATATGCTCTCATTTCCCAGAGGCCATGTCTGGTCCTTGACCTCAACCTAATACTGCATTTCTTCTGACACATCCCCAGTGCATGACCAGGGTCAGCTCCCTGCTCCCTTGTCCAGCTGTCACCTTTAGAGCTGGAATGATGGTGAGATTTTGCATGCAGTGATGGGAAGGCAACCCACCCAGCCTTCTGCTTTTCTTGAACTCAGGCTTGGAGTGAGAGTGGAAGTTTGTCTGAGTTTGGAGCTTCCTAAGCACTTGGAATGCTTGGGAGCTTGATGAGGGAAGCAAGGTTAGTCAGCTTGCTGTGCCCTGCATTGCCAGGTATAGTACTATGAACTTGGAAACCCTGGCAGATGTAGAAGCAAATCTTCACACACCCTGCCTCAAAGCTCAGAGCCAGTCAGAAAAGGATGGGAGTGGTTTGTGAAACCAATTCTAGGCTTCTACCAGATGCTAAACTGGGAGGGCACAGGGACCAATCCTAGGCTTCTCCTAGATGCTGAGTTGGGAGGGCATAGGAGTCATCCATTCTCCCAGGTCCAAGGTTGGCAGGGAGCTTTAGGGTTGTGTCACTCACCAATTCATACTAGAGCCATATGCTAAATAGGCCAATAATCTGACTTTATAAAGCTTTATCACCAGCTCAAGAGCACTGCAGTAACTAGTGAGATGACTTTGCTCTCCCCAGTAGAGTGGGCAAGGAAAGAAGCAGAAATGTTTACTGCAATTAGGACTTGAAACTAGTGCCAGGTTTCAATGTTTACCAGCAGGGGGCTTGGCATAGAGCTGTGATAATGGGATTTCAGAGCACCTTTGCTCTGAATTGACTGGATCCTGATTAACATTTTTGACATTTAAAAAAGCAAACAAAAACCTGCTGTGTTTCTTTTATCTGCTGTAGAAATATATCAAAAAAATTTCCAGTAGTTCGATGTATATAGACTGACATATTTGATTAAGAAAGAGAAAAAAATCAATAAACCAACAAAAGTATTTTAAATGTTAAAAACATATTGGGAAAAAATCAGAACTTCACTTGGAAATAATTTTTATTGCAGGACTTCTAAATGCCACAGGATGTGGTAACTTGGTACAAATCATTTCCCCTAACAATATTGAAATATAAAGAAAAATTGAAAGCACTAAAAATGTTTTACTTACTTGTCAGCAGAAAAAAACTTAATTACAGCCTTGAAACTGCCAGGTTGGCTAGCAGTTGCATCAGTTTGTTATGCTATTAGTTAATTTTGTGAAACAACACATTTTTAGAACTGGAACATTTTTTGTGGAAAACTAGGAAAATATCTGCCACACAAATGTTACAGAAAAGGGCTTTTAGGCTTTTAATCTAAAGGTCTACTGTATGCAACACCATTTTTAAAAATATACCACATAAAAAGATGAGGTGATTTGCCATGTTAGGGCCTGTGTGAGGTGGAGACTTGAAAGCTGGGTTAACAGCCTGGAAAAGTTACGTTTATAGACTGTGGCTCCCATAATCCCTCCACCAGCATAGTTTTGCTGCCTGTGAATTATGAAAGTTGTGATCTAAACAGTAGATTCCCCTGGTTTTGGTGAGGTTTAGAGAAGCCTAGTCTCGGGATCTTGGCCATGAAACCCTCAAAGCATCCTTGGATAAATCCCCTTTTCCTGCCTTGTAGACTGTATTTATACATGTTTAAAAAGGCTTTGACATCTCCACATGCCAGCCAGAGGGCACCAAATGCCAGTCCAGACATGACTAAGATGTCTGGATCTCTGTAGTTGAGAGGCAGCTCCTCTGCATATTCCTGTCTATTCTGTGTCCTCACAGGATTTGACTAGCATATAAACCAGTGATCCCCAAACTTTTCAGGTTACTGCCCTCTTTTCTCTTGGGTACCCCAAATGCTCATTTCTTGATATTAAGTCTACTATTTGTGGAGCAGCCATCTAGTTAGTGGCATCTACCTCAGCCGCACCCAGCTTGTCATCACCTCCTCCTCTGCTTCAGCCTGTCATGTGTGATTACAGCAGCAGCCCAGATCAGCTACTTGGTTGCTGCTCCCAGTTGATAGCGTGCAAAGTAAACAGAGACTAAGCAGCTGGTTAAGCAGCTGGCGGAGCAGCAACCAAGAAGCCTCTTGACCATGCCAGTCTTGCCCAAGAGGCTTTTTGGTCACTGCTCGACTGGTGACTGGGTGCAAAGGGAGAAGCTTCTCCCCAGCAAGGAAGGACTCTCAATCTTAGAGAGGTGAAGAATCATCCCCATATACTCCTTGGCTTTCTTCCCCAGAGCGATGCCCTCATGCAGCTTCAAGTTTTCCCACTGACACAAACATTGTTTCTTCTGCTACCTCTTCTCTTTACCTGTCTGATTAAACTAAACAGAGCAGCAGTTCAGCTCTAACCTGCAGCCAAGTCCTGGCAAAGCTCACAAAGCTTAAGGAAGGCCACAAATGTGAAAGTTCCTTTTTTCTGCTGTTTCTCGCCTGCGCCACATGTTCTTATTACTCATCTCCACCATGGTCCTAAAGGCTGATCATTCCCCTTGTCTTTCTTGTGTGCCAATACTTTGACTGATCCTGTTGCCCTCTTATGGAAGGTACTAAAAGGTGTATTTATTTAACCCATACTGTCATGTTTATGTGCATAGCCTAGCCTTTTTCCTTGGCTATAAATGGCTCTGTGGACCACCATCAGTCTCTGTCCCCTGCAGCAGGAGACAGCGAGTTTAGCTGAGAACTAAGCATGGATTCTACCCACTATATGATTCCCATAACCATGTGCTCCCTTTGTACTCAGGACCTGAAATATACACACACTACTGTGCTTTTCTATGTAGGCTCCTCATGTGGTTCTGCCTGCCCTTCTTCCTGATAGACTGGAGCCTGGCATTTGCACTCTGAGGTAGAGGACATGTTCCTTTTTCTCTTCACCCCTCAGAGCCAGAGCTTTTCACAGCACTGTTATTCTCCTGCCAGCAATTATGGCTAATGGATAGAGAGGTTGCAGAATGCTGATGTAGAGGGGAAGCATCTTTTCTGTAACCTACTGCCCTTGCCATTTTGACTCATCTCCCCCTCCCCCATTTTTGCATCCTGGCCTGTGAGGGCAGACTGTTGTTTGGGGTCTTCGTGTTCATTGAAAAGACAGTATCCTGTGGAAGAGGCCAGACAGGAGGCAGAAATGAAGTATGTTGGGCCTGCCTTGACTTGACAGGCAGAAATACTTATATGGCCCGAGAACACAGCACCCCAGAGCTGAGGTAGTCTTTTGAATCACACTGACTTCTCTAGTTTGGGAGTGGGATAACTTGTGAAGAGGACTTTCTTACTTCTGGGTCTGATTCTGGAATAAACCCTACTAGCCTGTATCTCATCCTGAAACCATTGATGTAAGCCCTTTCACACCCCCAAAAGGGTTTTTGTGCCCAAGCATTTTCTCACCTCTAGGCAACAGGTTAGGAGAAATGGTTATTAATTACAGAATTGAAGCCCACCTCCACCTTGCCAGCCCCCACCCTGAAACATTGAATGGTTTATCCAGCGGCCGGTTGGGAAAACTGCTAGGATGAAGTCAATATAAAACTAATTTTCTTTTCTTTGCGAAGAAATGAGGTGTGTGGCAGTAATGTAATTGTAGATAATGAGGTAAGTTATTCTTAATGTTCTGTCCACCCACTGTCAGCACTATTTGAGAAACCTGCCGGCAGAATCAGGGACCTCCCCTTTCTAGCTACATGGGGGGTATGAAGGAGAGAGAACACCTCCAATTTATTTTTACTTTTGTGCTTTTTTGCTGTATACCCAGATGATATTTAGGATTTCTTCCAGGTATTTTAATAATTCACACCTCCACCTTCCCCATCTCTTCCTTTAATTCAGGCAGTGCTGTCTTCTACTAAAATTATAATGTGGAACTCATTGCTACAAGTTGCTCTTCCTTTCTTTCTGTTTCTGCTTGCAGACCTGCACATACACAGATCTGCATAGAGAGATACACATGGTAGGCACAGGTAGGCCTCAAGGTAGCCTAGTCAGGTAGGTTAGAGTGATAACTTCAATGGCCATTTTGGCTGAGAATGCTATTAGTTGTCATGTAAACATCTGGACAACACTAGGTTGGGTAAGGCTAGGTTAGATCATTTGCCAAGAGAAGTTCCTGCTCTGGAGATGACATTTTGTCCTATTTTAAAACAAAATCTGTTTCTTTCTTGCTGGTTCAATTCCACTCTAGCCTATGAGAAGTTAAGGGAAGTCTTATGTGAAACCTGACATGCAGTTGTTCCGTGAAAGGGATGAAGTTAATGTGAAGTACTAGCAGCAAGCAAGTGGTGCAAAGTACTCATCCCATGGACAGTGCAAAGCACACTGATGCTCTCCCAGCAATATTTCCATGACTCAATTGCTCATCAGCTACAGAGCCGGGACAGAATGATAGATTTCTGTCGGATACTAGTTGTTAATAAATAGCAAAGATAGGCGCTATAGTGATGATGACAAGACAGAAAACATGAGAAATGCAGTAGTAATGGCCTAGAAAGAGCAGTGGCACACAGGTTATTTGGAGAGAGACTTTGGTTGGTAACAAAAGCAAATAAAGGGAATTTGGAAACAAGGCAGCCAGTCCAATGGCTGTCCTCCCCCTCTGCTGGTGCTGAGAGCTGTTGTACAAAGAAAGCAGTGATATTATTCATTAACAGGAATCTGCCATTCCAGCAGTGACAAATGGCCTCTCGCTGCCTCTGCATCAGCTCCTGTACAGACCATAAAGCATAGGGACAGCTTAAATATGGACCTGCTCAGCGCAGGCCACTGGGTGATCTGTCTTGGTGGCTATAATGCAGGGGCAGCCAGCTTCACTCCAAATGAGCACATTTCCCAAGGCCAGGCACATACCCTACTTAGTTTCACCATCTGATTGGGATTTCAGGATGTACAGTTTTCCACCAGCATCTTTGGCTGTCCCTGCTGTGCATTCTGACACGTTATTTCATATTCTGGGGACACAATTTAAACTCTTGTTAACACAAGAGCAAGGAAGGACTGGTTTTAGGGTTTTAATTTGGCAAGGTAAAAAACCTGTTTTCCTGCTCTTCTTCAGTTGCTTCTGTCAGCTTACCACACCCCTACTGGATGGCCACTTTCTTCATCTCAACTTCCACCTTACACACCTTGCTTCTTTTGGCTGTTTCAGAAAAAGTGTGCAGTCTGTATGTCTCTAGCTGCTTTCATCTTTTCTCTTAGTTCCATGGCAAGATCTCATGAGATGATGGCATTCAGGTAGCATATTGAAGTTAAAATCTCTTGCTCCCAAGTAGCATCATCACTTCACTTCCTCAGTTTATTTGGCTCTGATCTGCATCACAACCAGTGTAGTTTTGAGAATGAGAATACTTTATGGTGCAACCACATAGGCATTGACACAAGATCAGTTTGCAAAGAATCCTGCCTCTGTTTCAAAAGGTATGAATCCTCAGTTGAGCAATTGCAGTGCCAGGTGTCCCTGGGAAACTTCTTTGTGTTATGCACCAGGGCTGGCATCTGTTCTCTTGGATGCCAAATGCATTGGTGCTGATTCCAGAGAATTTTAAAACGTGAGGGATTTGGAAGAGCTGTGACACAAAATCCTATTTGCAATTAGCAATTCTGGCAACAAGTTGGGATCCATCCTTTTGGTTTAGATCTTCCCCTGCAGCACCCATCGAGTTTTGAAAGGGACAGTGGTCGCCTAAAATAAATGACCCACTTGGAGAGACAAGGCCACTCTCCAGGCAGAGTAACCCTGGGTTGACCCCATCCATACGCACCCCTAAATCAATTCCATCTTATTATTACAATATCAATATACAATATTCCAACAATAACAACATTGATTTTCCAGCCAGGGTCCGCACCTCAGCCTGGTTTAAAGAGGAGCGAGTAAATAGCAGCTCTCATTAAAAATCTATAGATTACCCCCTCCCACCAGCCTCCTTCCCCTCCCAAAAAGAGAAAAAGCAGTTTATATTCATTAGAGCTATTGAATATAAAGTAATATGTTTGTGTTGGACATTGGGGTAATGTGATAATCTGTCCGCATATCAGAGAGAAATCCACTTAGCAGCACTGTCAGTTTGACAAGAAAAATGGGCCCATAAAGCTGGCGCATACATCGGGGAGAAAGAGCAAAGCTTGTCTGTGTTGTGCGTTTGGGGATGATTTTTTAGGAAGGGTCCTTTTGTGAGTTCTGATCTGCACATGGTGTGACTGCAGTGTCAGAATAAGGCAGGATGTGGTAGAGAGAGATCAAGCTTTTTGATTATGGTTACTACATGGTGCAAATGCATGTCTTTATAGGCTTGTGCTTATATGAGTAGGCTCCTGCACAAATTCTACTAAGATGGTTGTGGTACCAGATTGGCTTTCTCTTAAAGTAGTAAAGTTCAGCCCTGAACCACATGCTCTGGACTCCATGTTTGCAGTCCCCGCAACCCCTCCACCAAGCACCTAATCCTCTCCAAGCCTTCAGTTTTTAATAATAACAATAACAATAATAATAATAATAATAATAATAATAATAATAATATTTGGGTATTTTTTTGCCTGAACACTATATGGAGAACCTCCAAAACATGCAAAAACACGTCCAGATCTATAAAGAAAATTTTCCAGAATGCCCCAGCACTCTCAGATACCTTTATTTTTATTTTGTTCTTCTCAAAATGGCAAGTGACACGATGTCATAATTTTGGGAAGGACTCAGATGAACATAGAGGTATTTGGGAATATTGTTTGGGCATTTGCCCAGTGGTAGAGCTGACAGGGAAAATTGGTGCAAGGCCACTGTGCAGTTGCCCACCCCTGCCTTAAAGCAATTAAGTTTGCTGTCATTCTCCTCCCAGTGGAACAAACACCATGTGTGAAAGCAAAGGCAGTTTTGGTTGTCAGCAATTCCAATATTGGATGTCTAATAAATGTCCACTACACTACACTAAGAGATAAGAGGTCACCTGGGAGTTGACCCAGATGTTTTATTACTTTATGCTTCTTCTGCTATATTATCTCATTTGACCTGATATAAATATTTCCATTGGTACTTTGTGAATCTCCCAGGATAAGAGGCCTTGAGGTGGAGAAAGAAGATGAAAATAGCCCCATTCCAATTCAGTTGTGGACAGGAAGATGAAGATTGGTATTTTGTTCCTTCCTCCTGTTGTTTACTGGAAGTAATTATATGTGTTCTGAAGTGTTGCGGTGTCTTCAGCAACAGACCCCATACTTAAATACTTCCCTTTGAACAAATTTAAAAGATGGCAAATCTGCCATAGAAAACCTGAGCAATGGAAAATAAAATCATTCCAGCTTAGTATGATGCAGTGTAGACCACAGAGCAAGCTAAAGCAGATCAGGATACGGTACAGGAGTTGCAAGGCTAGACATGGAGAGTCAAAAGCGTATGGCTCTGGTTAATCTCTGGGCTGTTTCTGTGTATACCCAGGTGATGTTGGGACCTATCCTTACCTTCTCTAACCACTTGGCAACATGGTGCTTCAGAGGGTAGTGAATCAATTAAATGTTTGAAGAGCCAATCCAAATACAGAAGCCTATCTTTGAAATGTGCCAACTTTGAAATGTGTCAAGAATTGGGAAAGCCCCCAATGCCGTGTGGTCAGTGGTCTCTAATTCCGAGTTGCCATTTTTGTAGCAGAAGATTCCTTTTCAAGGTAATGACGAAGAGATTTAGGAGATTTCATATGGCTAATAATTCCCCAAACAGCTATCTGACGGTGTTGTTTTAAAAGCCGCTTAGTTTTTTGCTTTGGAGTTTATGAAAATCTCCCGCACTAATATCCCGGGAGCCAGCCTATAATTGTGTTATTAAATCAATCGGAGCGGATTACATTGTAAAATCAATAAGCGGCTGTAATTGCATATTAGAAAGTTGTTCGGCTGTTGTTGATTTTTTTGTACACGGATAATTGTAATAAGCGTGTTTACCTTCATGCTGATTTGAAGTCAGTCTAGCTAAATGACTTGTGGCAAGCAAGTTTTTTTAGTGGTTGGTTAATGCATATTTGCAGGCACCACCTGTACCAGGAGGATTGAACACATTCAGTCTGGCTTTGTTCTCAAAGTAGGAGGGAAGTGGAGGTTGACTGACTTTCTTGGCACTTCTGCTTCCAGAAAATACAGGAAACATTAATAGGTCCAACAAAATGTCCTCAGAAAGAATGGCCCATAGACTGTTGCCTCCCTGTGTGCCCAATCCACTACACCCAGTTGCCCAAGCTGTGTTCTAGTTTGGCGTTAAACAAAGCCTTTATTAGTGCCAATGGAAGGATTGTTAAAACAAAAATAAAAACTAATTCCTACATGGGAGATGGTAGTGAAGAAGGGAGGCAGCTGTGGTTGAGGAGGAGAAAGGGAGAAGGTAGAGATGCCCAGGGTGGGGGGGTGGGCCTAACCTACTTTGGCCCTTGGAGGGAGAGGTCTCTCTCTCACACACACATCCCACAGAGTACATGTCCATGAGAATAGTTGTATTGGGTCAGTTATCTTGTTCAGTATCTTGAAAGTGACAGAGATAGAGATCTGTTTCATGCATCCCTGTATGTTATGTAATAACTCATTTCTTCATAATCTCTCATCCTTTACCAAAGGTGTGACTTGATTATACTGAAAATGTTTAAATACAAGGACATACGGGCAGTATGAAACCTCTGACTTTTTATCTTGATCTTTTAGAGTAAGGCTAAGAAACCTCCACCAGAAGTTGTTGAACTCTAATTGCTACCAGCCATAGTCAGCCTGGCCAAAAGAGGGATGATGGGAGTTGTAGCTTAGCAACATCTAGACAGCCAAAGGTTGACTAACTTTATTTTGGAGAAAACGCATAGTAGCACACTTCTCACTAAGGAATATTATCAGTTGTTCACTTCTAATTACTAGAAAACTACTAAAGTAATCATTTTATTGATTTTTTTAATTGACTATTTCAGCTGATTCACACATATAGTCACTGCCACCTATATTGATATGCTAAGTATAACTATTTTGTGTGATTCATTCAAATTGCCATAATTTGCCATATATTAATGAAATAATTATAGTTACCAGAACTTGTGAAATAGGCTAGAATTATTATTACCATACTACAGATGAGGATTCCATCTCAACATTAGGGAGAACTTCCTGATTGTTAGAGCAGTTTGACAGTGGAACTTGTTTTCTCAGAGTGTGATGGAGTCTCCTCCTTTGGAGGTTTTTAAACAGAGACTAGATGGCCTTTGTGGTCTCTTCCAACTCTATGATGCTATGATTTGGAAAACTGAAGGTAGGGATGGGGATACAGCTTGCATGTAAAGTGGTTGAGAATGATTTAAGCTGGAATACAAGAACTTCCAGAGGACCAGATTTCTCACTCCTGTTTTTAAAGTCTTTATTTAGCTAGCATGTTAATAGTGAAAATGGGACAAATTAGCTCAAAGGTCAAACTCTGCTCATTACACCACCTCTGAAGAATTAGGCAGAGTCCTTCTGTTACATTCAAGAAGCAGCATTTTCAGTCTGCTTAATATGGGTTCAGATCAAAGAGCAAGTTACAAAGTGAAAGGACAGAATAATGCAAGTTTCAGAAACAAGACTTCCAGATTGTTTTTATGAGTGCAGAATGAGGATGTTATGTATTGCCTGTAGCCACTGAAGTAGTGAATGCAGGTCAGTTTAGGCTAAGTGTAGAAAGTAGGAAGGGAAAATCTAGCAAGAGAATAAAATCCCAAGGGAGTTTGTAGAATCCGTAGGCGTTGGATCAGTGGGACAGAGCACATTGGTGAGTCTTTGTGGAAGTTTTCCTCTTGGTCCAGAGAAGACTGCTTATTGGGGTTCCTCTTCCTCCTGCCTGGAAGCAGGAGGCTCATCCTCCAATTTTGGTCTGCAATGAATGGTAGTCATTGTAAATTGTCATGAGCAGAGAGGAATCTGAGAGCCCTTCAAGCAAAACATGTTGCAAGAAGCTCAAAACTTGTCACAAACACATTGAGTTTTTGTCAGATTTTGGACAAGGCAGAAAGAGCATTAATTCTCTGATGTTCCAGCAGTTAATTAGATGCTGCAGTCATCGAGTAATACCAGTAGTTGTCTTTGTAGACCTCAAACTGTTAATGTTAATGATAAAATTTGTGCCAGAATGCCAAACTGGGAAGGAACAGAAGCATATGCCCAGTTGTGCACTAGGTAAAAAGATTCTCTTTCTTCCTTCCCTCTTGTCTACCTGGAAGTCCTACAGAGAATCAGACACAGCTAGGCCAAATCCTACAAAACATCAAGACCTGTTGGCCTGAACACCATGTCACTGTAGCTAGCTGGAAACTTCTAAGCAGACATGACCTCCTGATACAGAGTCTCTGATGCCCATATCCAGAGTAGTTTTCCTTTAACTCTCTGGACCAGGAGCAACTAGATTTCAGTTATTTCAGGGATGTTCATTTCACACTATTGACCACCAGAAGCACCTCCCTCTCTTAGACTTTGGAACTCAACTCAGAGTTTTTGTTAATGCATGTCATGGATAAAAGTGGTTCCTACCAGCTATTCCATAAGTTATTTTTTAAAAAACCAATTCAAGAATGCAGAGAGCTTCATTCTGCATATTCTGAGATTCTGTATGTTTGTTTTTAATATCTGTATTAAATTTTAGAAATGATCTTAAAATTGAGGATCAAAAGATCAATCCAGATATCCAGTTTCACCTAGGTCATTATACCTAGAGTGCTTCCAATTAAATGACAATAGTCATTTGCACTGTTCTTTTAGCACTAATTGCACCCTTCAGACACCAATTGTGTTGAAGGATTACCTTCTCATGGCCACATAACAGTTTTCTTGAAGACTGAGTTTTTATACCTATAACAACTGTTTAGAAAGGTTTAATAAAGGTAGACAAAATCTGCATTTTCCATCATGGTAAGTAGAACTGTGTTCAACTGAACTCATGCCTAAGGTGAACACCACTTCAACACTGATTTTAAGCAGGCTTCTTCCTATTTTCACTTTAGAAAAAATGATTGACACATTATATACAGTTGTTATTAACAAAGCCTCTGATAAAGTCATTTTATGTCCACCCAGCCCCCCTTCTTCCTTGTTCTCTGTCTAGCTTTTTAGGTTGTGTTTTGTTTTGTTTTGTTTTGTAGCATCAACATTGGGAAGATGAAGGGTGAAATGCATACTTTGAGTGTCAGATTACCACAGCATGTCTGCAGCAAACAATGCATTAAAGCTTGAGCTGGGAAAGAATTACATTCTGCTATAGCTGAGCCTACAGTAGCTTCTTGCCTACAGTAGGCAAGGTAAACAGCAGCTACTTCCACAATCCCTTACTGAGTATGAATGAACAGCAAAACAGAGAGAAAGGGGGAAAGCAGATAAGCCTGTTTCATCAGCTGCACATAGCATGTTTATAAAAAACGTATAGATGTGCTAGTCTAGCCACTAAAGAAAAGTGGAGGTTGGTAAAAGAAAGAGTCATTCTTGGATGCATTCGAAAGAAGCTTTCAGAAGGTATCTGAAAGGTTCAAAATATTTTTGGTTTATTTCTGCAAGGCTTTCCTTACCTGGTCATTTTGGGCATATTGTTAGTTTTGGATTAAAAAAAAAAACCTTTTGCTGAAGCATGACAAGTTGTTTCTCTTTTTTGTGGTATAGGATTCTATACCTTCTCTTTTAATGTTATTTCTGCCTTTGGTACCAAAATTTCTGCTAAAGAACAGGTCTAGTTCATCAACTGAGATATACCTCTGTGCATGAGGCTTTGAAACTAATCTCAGGATGCGAAATTTTAAGTTAAGGGGATGCCTGTTTGTTTGTTTCTTCCATGCATACCTCATTATAACATGGCCTCTACGAATATGCCGTATTATAAGTCTCTAGTCAGAAAATATCCGTAGGATATTACAGCAAATATCCTATGAGGAATAGCATTTTCAACAGGATCCTGAGAAACCTGGTCAGAGGAGCCACTTGATGAATTCATGAAACCCTGTAGGTTTTGCATTTGGTCCTCTGAAGCTCTGAAAAGTGGAGATGATGATGATGATGATGATGATGATGATGATGATGATGATGATGATAACGATGGTGTTCCCATGTGGAATGTAACTGCTCCTGTATATGCTGTATGCTCACAAAGGGAGAAAATTTTGGCTTAAGTGTGGAAATATGTTTTTTCTTGTTACACAAGGCAGTCTGTTTCATCCTTCACCACAGCCCCTCTTTTATTTAAGTAAGGGAAGGCAACCTAGTATATTGTCAATCTCCCATAATCCTCAACCAGCATTGACATTGATGAGAGATTGTGGGAGCTGTACTCCCAAATATCTGGAGGTCATGAAGTCACATATGCCTGGATTTAGGTTTGTAAGTAGATGAGGGTGCATGAGGATGTCCCTCTACACCAGCTTATTCTTGTTCTTCATTTCATTTTCAGTTAATAGTTTTGCTGAGTTGTGTTGATCAAAGAATAACGGGGTGGGGTGTAGGGTGCTGTCTTGCTCAAGCATGGTCTGTATGTATGGAGAGTCTGTCCTCCCAAAGTAAAGCTTAATTAGAGGCAAACACTAGCCTGGAAGAGAGGCAGTCCCCATCCACCAAATAGGACTGGGAAAATGCCTGCCTGAAACCCTGAAGAGATGCTGCCTGATAGTCAGCCATACTGAGCTAAATGGCAGAAGAGCTGAAATCACTCCCATCAGCCTCATCCCTCAAACCACATGGACAGGCAGAGCATGTTCAAAACACAAATTTGACCTATCTGTGCATGTGCCTCCAGTGATTATCCAGAGTAGATGTAACACAGGATGGGACCAGCAATGGCCTTTCCATACCTCAATCCTAATCTGATTGTAATGGTTGGTCTCTTGAATCTTCTTTGCAGCTTCTATCTACATCATGCAACTTGCTATGATGTTCAATTTTTTTGTTTCTCTCTATACACTTCCCCTGCCAATGCAGAATGTCAAATAAAAGCCAAATTCAGTAGGACATGAGTGCCATTTGATTGTCTGTTTCCCCACAGGAGTGTTAGTAGTGCTCAGTGGGTTAATCGGTGTGAAGATACCTGGGGATGTTCTGTATATCTGTTGATATCCTCTGCAAATAGTGAAACACCTGCACTTGGGGGCCAAGAGTGCTTGGCCAGCCACAGCTTTCTGCTCCATTCGGCCTCTGGCATTCATTCCTCAGTCGGTGTGCCTGTCTCCTAGACAGTGAAATATGGCCACAATTAGCCCGGATACAGTTCAATTATGATAAACAGCGCTTGCACCCTTTAAGCCGTGATTAAAAGGCCTCCCCCCTTTGATAGAGAGACCTAATTTCACATTATTATCGCTGCCGCTTGATTATAAAGCACTCCCTGGATTTACAGTTAAGAGATGGATGTGGAAGCGCTGCTTTATCATTTACACATCAGTAATGATGCAGCTGTCCCTCTGCCACAACATCCATTTACTAGTGAGGGGGTGCATGTGTTCGGCTTCTCTCCCCTGCCAGAGTGGCAGCACCACCTCTTGTCATCTAGGGCCTGCCTGCCACATGCAAGTGGGCAAAGTCACCCTTACGGTAACAGCGTGATGAATGAGCGCACACTAATGAAATGGAGACATCAAGGCGTGGGGCGAGGAAGAAAGAGTGCTGATGGGAGGCAGCGGAGCTGTCCCGAGTCGGAGGGGAGCGGGAAGAAGGATCGCCTCGCCACCGTGTGCTGTCAAGGGAGAAATTACACATTTACTCTTGCTTTTTCTTAAGGAGACGGCCACCATAGATCAAAACATGGATTTACAAGCCAATTTTCAACATGAAATATAGACACCAGGAATCAATTTAAGCTTTGCTTCTATTTTAGCAAACTCTGCTTGTGTTTCGTCTCAGGTAAATAACACAAGCTACCCAGCCCCTGCTTCCCTGATAGTTGGGAAGGGAATGGCATATGCGCTATCTGCTCCTTCCCTCTGTCATGTTGTTTGCTTGTTTGTTTGTTTTTTGGCCCTAACTGCATCTTTACAGGCGCTACTAAATAATCTGTAATAAAAGTCCTGTCCAGAAGTTTTCCAAGTGTTCAAAATATCAAAGCTTATTTTTGTTTCTAGTTCTTTGTTGGAATTTGTAAGAAAAAGAAATAGAAGCAGGGGTACTAGAATTACCAATGCACTTTATTTTATACTTCAGATATTCAGGAGTTGAGGGGATGTCTTTCTCCTTCATGCATTCACCAAACCTTGCCTTGCCGGCTTTGCCTAAACATTACACATTCTTTCAGTTTTCAGTTTTTTATTTGTGTAAATTACATAAACTTAGCATTTTTAACAAAAGACATTTAAATAATAAATAATTCTGAGTACAGAATAAAAATTATTTTGGAAGAATAATATCCAAAGCCTTGACTCCCTCATTCCCCACTGGGGTCAGTCTGATGGGTGCACAGGTTGTCTTCTTTACACCTATAAAGAGGAGTGCTGTTGAAAGAGCATATTTATCCAGTAGTGCCTGCGCTGTACTGTGTGATGACTGGGCATTTCACTGAGCACCTTAAGACTCATTCCAAGATCAGGCATAGCACCATTTTACTTGGCAATTATATGAAGCCATGATTGTCTAATGATGCCATGTTCCTATGGTTGTTACACTTGAACTGAACCAATAATAAGTGTAGTGCAAACATGGAGTAAAGCAGTGGTTTTCCAATTGTCAAGAGCTGGAGCCTACCCAAAGCTCACATCTGCCAGAATGGGATCCCTAACACATGGGATGGGGGGGTTGGGGGGACAAGTGGGTTAGACCTTTGTTGTAAAGGGGCAATAGGAGGAGCATCAGAAACACTCGTTTTTCATGTGAGAAGGGGAAGTGTTTTCTTTAGGAAAGAAATACTACTGGCCAACACTGACAAACCTGAACTAGGGCTATGGTCTATTTGTGGATTCTGATTTAAACCAGTGGTTTAAAGCAGTGTTCTTACCAGGGGCCACTAGATCTCCTTGTCGCCTCAAATGCTGGTTTCCACCTCTCCTTCAGCATTCTCTCTCTTTACAGTTGCTGTTCATTCTCAACAAGGGCTGTCCTGTCTTAACTTCTTGTCTAGTTTAGCAGTAGGTTGGCTAATTGAGAAGTGGGTTAGGAGAGGTGGAGAGTCAGCAGACCTATGGTCTGCAGCCCTAAGGTGGCTGGGGGTGGGGGAGGGAATACTGTACAGGAGCAATCTGTTTTAGAGAGATCAAATGTAAGGGGACCAAATCCAATCTGATTGGCTTGGCTGTGGGTGTGCCCTGCACTGGAGCTGGAGGGGAAATATGTGCAGGAGAACACTCAAGAGAGAAGCTATGCACAGCAGGCACCTATGCTGGAAGACTAGGTGGCACAGAGAAGAGCTGAGCGTTTGATAAATGACTAAAAAAGGATCCATTCCAATCCAAAGACCAAATAAGTCTGTTGGAATTTGGCTGCCTGGAGACTTTAGTGGCTGATGGATGAGGCCTTGCTTAGATGATCAGCCCCAGCTCCCCAAACTGCCTGTTAGGCAGTACCTGTAGCCAAAGTGGTTCTGCTTTTTAAAAAATAGTGAAGAGAATAGACTTAAAGTTCATTCAGGCTCACTGGAACTCTTGGACATTTTAACTAGGCATTGGGAGCGTTTGCTGTGTTGAAAAGAGAAGTCTTCAAAGCCAGACAGACAGTTTCCTTGCCACAGAAGTGCATCTTGGGGTCATTCTACCTGGCAACTCCAGAGCAAGCATTTCCTGTGTGAAAACATCTTAGTACTCAAAGGAACATGCAGATCACTGGGTAAATGTTACAAGGAGCCTGGAGGGATTGCCTCCATAGTACACAGTACTTGCAGTGTTGCTTTACCTAAGAACTCTTCGAGCTACAAGTTGGCTCCCAGTTTACATCTGCAAGGTGTAAAGTGCATATATTAAACTTTTATGTCCCTAAATTGGGGCTGAGTACCCCCTAATTCACAGGTTGGATGTGGCCCATGATAAGGTTGCCATAAACCTTAGGGTCACCATAATTTGGAAAAATTTGAAGGTTCACCAGAACAACAAGCCACCATGGGCTATTGTTGCTGGGGGAGGGGTGAAATTCCTCCATGTATATATGTGTCTGTGAGTTTGTGCCTTCAAGTCCCCTGTTGAATTATGGTAAACCCCCTCTGAATTTTATAGGGTTTTCTTAAGCGAGGAATATGCTGGAAAGCCATTTCCTTCCTCTGAGATATCTACAGCTCCTGGTATTGGTTGCCATTCTCCCATCCAAGCATTAACCAGAGCTGCCCCTGCTTAGCTTCCAAGATCAAATGGGATATGATGCATTTAGGATATTTAGGCTGAAATTCTTCCATACCTACCTATAAGATTATGGGCTTAACACACGTTAAGGAATGTCTCCTTCCATACAAACCCGTTCACAAGTTCTGTGTGATTCTGATGACTCTCCTTACCTGCCATTCTGAAATATGGCTGGTGGGGACAGGGACCTAAGCTACCCAGATAGTGGATTCCCATCCACCCCAACCCTCAAAGGAAGCCCATAATGTTATTTTAATGTTCACCTTCTGACAAGCAGCTAAATGTAGCTTTTTAAAAAGGCTTTTAGGCTGAGATAGTTTTATCTGCTGTTCCGGATCACTTTTCCCAAAGCTATTTGTTACTATTGTTTTCAGATTAGTTGTTTTAAAATGGTGCATTGTGAGCCAATGTGAGGGGTCTCCAACAGAAAGGTGAGCTATAAAGGTTTCAGTTAAATACCCACCCAAAATAATCTGGTTCCATACCCAGCATGGTGTAGTAGTTAGAGTGTTGGACTAGGACTTCATGAGACCAGGATTCAAATTTCTGTTCAGCCATGAAAACCCACAAGATATCCTTGGGTGAGTCACTGTTTCTCAACATCGGGAATGCAGTGACAACCCTTCTCTGACTCTGCTCAGTCACCATAAGTGGGAATTCACTTGAAGGCACATAATAACCATCACCACCTAGTCCCAGCCAGCCAGTACCTGTGAGCAGTTGCTGAGGACCTGACTTTTCCTTGCCACAGTAGTCATCATTCCCACACATATCAATGCTTCCACTTCCTCCTCTGTCCCAATATCCCTGCTGCTGCCTCTTCATAATGTTATGTGCTCAAAAGCTGCCACCTCCTGACAGCTGATTTTAATCATAGAGTTGGAGGAGGGGGATGGCAGGAACATTGGAAAGTGTCACAATGGAAAGGAGGCCACCCAAATGGAAGGTATTTTAATTGGAGATTTTGTCAGCAAATTATCACCTTCCATTTTCAGGAATTTGTGTACCTCTCTAGCCAGAAAGGAAAGGAATGTGAGGGGAAGAGGTTAAAAAAGAAGCATCCTTCTGTTAGAGGACGGAGATTCCGTCATTGCTGCAGCCACTGGAGCAAACCTCAAGACAACCCTGCAGGAGTCACTTACTTACCAGATTTGCCGTATCAGAGGCAAAAACACAGCCCAGCTCATGGCCAGTTCCATGCCTTACCAGTTAAGACTTAACTGCAGGCTTACTGAAAAGAGGCATGTAATTTAGTCCTTATATAGAATGGAATTCCCTCTTCCCAGCAATGTTAAATAATTCTCACAAACTCCTAAAGAGTAGAGTGTTCATCATAGTGAAGCATACTAAATCAAGGAATAATGGGGCAAACAAAGAAGCAAAGTTTGGGACTGCATCATACATGGCTGCTACTCCTGGTTGCTGGTGATGAAGAAAAGGGATGGCCTGGACTGCGTATGGCAGGGCCCCATGTTGTATTGGTGCAAATCTCTAACAGATTATATCTGTATTTCAGAGTTTGCCCATATTTCTGAATTCACAGTAATTGCATATTGGACCTTTGATTTTTCTTTGGTTGTAGTCAAGCCCAGCTGTATGTGTTACAGAATAATCCTTGATGTCTTATTCGGACTTTTTCAGACAGTCCTACTTATGCACTATTGCAGTATATTCGGCCCTCCTTATCCACAGATTTTTTAATTCAAGCATCCACAATTTGAAAATATTCAAAAAAAGTATAATTCCAAATAGCAAACCTTGATTTTCCATTTTATATAAGGGACATCATTTTGCTATGCCATTATATTTAATGGGACTTGAGCATCCACGGATTTTTATTATCCACGGAGGGTCCTGGAACCAAACCTCAGCAGATAACAAGGACCCACTGTATATCTTTAACTAGGTGTGTGTGTGTGTGTGTGTGAGAGAGAGAGAGAGAGAGATACATGCTGCCTAGCTTCTTGGCCTCAGAGCATCTGCCTTTGTGACATGCTCAGCTATGAACCAAGCCACAAAATAAAGGATAGTTAGTGTGAGGATGTCTGTTTGGTGGTTTTTGATGATTTGTGTAAGGGCTGAGTAGCAGCATTGATTCCTTTTGTTGAAACATATTTATTTCAACACCCCAGGTAGTCTTGTAAATACATCTATAGCCATAATGCATTATGTAGCCATAAAGTTAGAGACTTGGGCCAAGACTCAATAAACCTTTAGCAAAGCATAAATATATGCCAGTGTAGTTACACTGGATCCCACAACGAATCACACAGTGGCACCAAGGCCTTGAGGTCGCCCACTGCCCAAGACTCAAATAGCTCCCCCTCTGCCCAGTTGCAAGAGAGAGAGAGGGTTGTTTGCACATGTTTGAAGACAACTGGCTGCATACACAGCCTTTGATAAAGTGCAACTGCTAATGCAACTATTTTGCCCCAGCAGGAGTCCAGCCCTTAAAGCCAGCAAAATAAAAACAGATTTATAATCAATTTAAAATAGAAGCCAAAAGCCACTCCCTCCCAACTTACTGAAAAGCCCCTTATGCTGCCCCACATGGCCATCCCATGTAAAATGCTGTCCCTTATATAAAATAGCAAAATCAAGGTTTGCTTTTGGGAATTTATATATTTTTGGACTACTTTCAAGCCACAAATGGTTGAATCTGTGGATAAAGAATTCATGGATATGGAAGGTTGAGTGTAGTGTGGTCATTATCCTTGGCACTGCTGTCCTCATTTCACATCTGGCTTGGGGAACATAGCAAGGGACTTCTGCAATCCTGCCTGCTTGCCACAAAAGCAGTGTGGCTTGAGTGGCTTTTTGGTAAGCTTGGTGGAGGATATATGTCTCAGTCTAATGTAACTCTACTTAGAGATACCTGCACTAGGCTAATAATGGGATGTTGGATTGTGACTGCCAACTATGGCCATGGTCCCTACTGTGAGGAGAAAAGGGAGATACCTCTCAAAGTGTTCAGTGGATGATTTTTATTTTTGAAAATGTCCAACACTTTTCACCCTCTGTATTTTTTTCAATGGCCTCCTATAAAGACAAAAATATAAATGTAAAATTAGAGAACAAAAGGATAACACATTAATTATATAATAATTCCTGGCAGGTTCTCCCCAAACAAACCTGCCAGAAGCTTAAGATCTTTAGGAGAAGGCTTTCTCTCAGTCTGCCATCACAGGGGTACTTGAAGAGAGAAACCCTTCTCTGTGACTGCTTCCAGTAGGCTTTAATATGTAATTGCATCCAGGGAAGCTTCTATCTGGGTGTTTGCTTTGTAATGTTTTCAATGTTTGGGTTTTTTTTTAACTTAGTATTTTTAAGGATTTTATATTTTTGACTTGTTATATTAATGCAATATTTTAGTTGCACTGTAAAATTTTACTGCTTTATTGCTGTTTTTAAGCATCTTGTGCCTTGGGTGTCCATTTGGGAACAAGGTAGCATATAAATAAAATTAAAATAAAATCTTAATACATTTTAATTTTTGTGTACTGCTTGAAGCCTATACCTACCAATATGAAATCTATATACTAATATAAAATCTAGCTTTCTCCACATATTTCTGGAGCTGAAAATCTCATTCCATTTGTTGAATGGAAAAGAAACAAGTGAATGAAGCTCAATGTTTTTTTAAAAAAAAAGGTTTTGGAAATGGTCATGAAAGGGGGGGGAAGGGGTGTGAGAAAGTTTTCAAGGACATATCATGCAACCAGACTACAAAATGTTCTGAGCGAATTTACAAAAGTGAGAGGAGATCAAGTTCTTTACTTAGTCCTCCAGGAGGAACCAAAGATTTTAATTTTAAAATCTACTCTGCCTCTTTAAAAAAAATAAATCATTAATATTTGCTTTTTCTATAGCCCAAAATGTGAGGTCTGGTGCAGGATGATGGCATTTTATCTATTTTTGTTTCTTACATTTGAAAGGTGTTCTGTGTTTTCTGGAGTCTTGTATTTCCAACCTACATCTTTAGACACTTACACTGTATAGCACAGATTACAAAACGATTGCAAGTGGTAAAGTGGACAAAACTGTACTCCTGTTTGTTAATATGGTTTGTAAATTAAGTCATTTTGGAGATATACCTGCAATAGATGCCTTGGCTGCATCCACCAGTGTTCATGGATGCTTGTTCAACCAAACTATCTTTGATGTTTTTGGTTCGTTTAAATGAAATCCAAAGTTTTTCTTAACAACTTGGTATGTGTTGAATTATGTGCCAGTTTTCTTCTTCTATGAAACCCTGTTAGTGATATGATTGAAGGTGAGATATAACCTTGGTTTTTCAGTAGTTCAGAATGTGGACTTTTGAGATAATTTATGTAAACCCTGAATCACATCATCTGGATCTCCTGTCAATTACCTGACTGGTCAATATATAGGATTCTTTTTGTAGTCACTTTTCATTGGAACAGCTCTCTTTCAATCTAAAATCTGCCCATGGGAGAGCTTGTAGGTTTTTGATATAGGAAGATTGTGAGGTGATTACCCCCCCCCCTTTTTTTTTTAATTTTTAAATCCAGAAAGTGGATTTCTGATTCAATTGCACTCTCACCTTCAATCATATCACCAAGAGTGTAAAACATCAACAGGATTCCAGCCAGCCTACTTCAGAAGGCCATTCTAAAGTTGGAGCACTATCACAAATAAAAAGAAAAAGCCATAGTCTGTTAGATGCATAGTGTTTTTTCCCATTGATTATACAGACAACCTCTTTGGAAGAGCTCTGTGTGTGGGCAAGATAGGAAGTGAGGCATTCCTTCAGATATTTAGACCTCAAAATATTTAGGTTTTTAAAGTTTGAGCATAGAAGCAAATAGGGAACCAAGTGTAATTCTCAGATCTGTCTCCATCCATGGCGAGAGGAAAGCAAAGCATGGCCTTCAGATGTTATTGGATTGCAGCTCCCAACAGCTCTAAGGGTATAGAAGCAAATAGGGAACAAGGTGTAATTGGGACAAATCCACACCAACCCTTTCATCAACCCGGATTTCATTTACTGTTGTTATTGAAAACAGACCTCTGGTTCTAATAGTTCTAAATGGTTTACCATTGGTGGCTCAGAGCGCAGGGCAGCTGATGCATCTTTCTTCTGCCTTTGTTGGTGAAGCACTCAGCCATTGCTTCTCCAGGGTCGGCATGCATATGAGAGACATTTGTGTGCATACATACACATGGCTGTGAGATATCAGGAGCATCTCTGGATTGTTGAACAGATATGGGTATGTGTGCGCCACCATCTTTTCTACTAATTTCTTACTGGAAAATGAAACTCAATATGTTTGTTCTCTTTTCTCTTCTTTCTCTGCCCAACAGATGACTGCAAGAACATCGCCAACATCATGAAAACTTTGGCCCACAGAGGGTTCATCTTCAAGCAGACCTCCAAGCCCTTTTGATCTCCAGGGCCGGCCGGACAGGGCTGCATGCGGCCGGCTCCTGCTACATGGGTGTGATGGGCTGGAGCTTTCAAACAACAGAAAGAGGACAGAGGAACGAGTAACCCCATGATTCCGTCAGTTTTGCTGTTCTGCCAGTAGAGGCTGTATATATGGAACTGGAATCTCTGTGTAGGCCTGACGTGACTCCCTCTCTGGGGCCGGCCGGCTGCCTGCCCAGCCTGGCCCAGCCTGCAGCCCACTAGGGTGCTTGCTCCACATGGTTAGAGACGTAGATTGTTTTCCCTTTTGTTGGCTTCTGATTTCCATTGGCGTCTTTCTCTCTCTCAATCTTTCTGCTCACGTTTGCGCCTGTAGCAAGATCGTGGCGCCATGTTTGGGCTCTTGCCCTTATTTTTTTGGGTACAATATCTCAACAGCTGCAGTCAAGCCCCCCTTTTCCCTGTGTGAATCTGTTTCTGTGTCTCCTGCGTGTCAGCTAAATATTGACTGAGCAGCATTCAGACAGCCCGCCCCCTTTCTTCAGCCTCTTTCCCTTTGCCCCATCTGTTTTAAATAAACACTAACCCTCTGATTCCTTCTGTATGTGACTAAGAAAGCTTGGCTCTTTCTGTTCAAGGTAAAGTGCCTGTATTCCCCGCCCACCAAAAGCCACCTGTCTCCTTGGGCCTTCGTTCAGCAGGGGCTATCATAGGCTGGAGCATCCTGGCTGATGCTCAAGACCATGTCCAGAACCTCCTGCACTGTGGTCCCCTGCTCATGCCTCCTCAAGAGCATGGAAGACCTTACTGTGCATCCATCTGTGTTTGTGCATGGTTCCCCTGCCCCCATGTAGCATGCAGTCCATTGCGGGCAGTGGACATGCCCATTACTGCTAGCCCAGCAGGGGCCGTGGGGGGGGGGGTGTTCCCGATCTCAATACATCTCCAGAACCTGTAAACTGACTGATAGCTCTGCTTCTTCCCCATTACTAAAACTGACCATCTCCTCCCAAAATGGCTGCAACCAGTTTGTTACTTGAGAGATGTGGCCCATTCTTCCCATCTGATTCCCAGTGCTCTGGAACAGTGTAGGAGGAAGGAGAATAAAGAATGGCCATCCCTCCTCATTTTGATGTTTTTCACAAACCTTCTGCCCTACTTTTAGCCTTTGCTGAATGGATACCCAGGTGGATAGGTGCCAGCTGCCACCTACTTGGGAGCCACACCAAGAAGGCTCTGCCCATGCAGCAGTCAGGCTGTGAGCTGATACAGGCACTGGGCCTTCCCAGTAAATAATGCATGGTGTGTGGATGTTCCAGCTGAACCCATCCTGACCTCCTCATCGGCTCGTTACTCCCATCCTTGCTGTAAATGTGCCACATGAATAAAGTTTGGGGGAAAGGAATTTGACTCATTGTGTGTTGAAAGGAAGATGGCATGACCTAGCCAGGAATCTCCTACATGGTTGCCTTCTTTTTCCAAAATTTATTTAGATGACCACAAAAATGGGCAACTTCTGCATTGGTGTGTCCTCTATTTTCAAATACTTTGGCTTTCTGGGATCTTCAGCTCACCTCGTTGCTGAACAATGATCACTTTTAAAATGCCTGTGAGAAACTCATGAATTTCTAACTGCAGCTTAGATACAGTGAGACAGCTGAAGATCAGTGCATGGTTTCTTACTCTTTCCTTAAGAAAAGCTCTGAGAAAAAGTAATGCCAGTCCCCATAATAGTTAGGCACACTCTTACTCCTGCTGTCTTGTCTTCACTGCCATCTTCAGTTTCAGTAAAGGCAAATGCTGTAAAAGAATGGAAGTGGACAGGGGTAGGGTGGATAAAACCATGCTGATAAGTCACTACCCTGTTTCCCTGAAAATAAGACATCCCCCCAAAATAAGACCTAGTAGCGGTTTTGCTGAATTGCAAAATATAAGGCCTTCCCCAAAAGCAAGACCTAGCAAAGTTTTTGTGTGTGTGTATATATATATATACACATATACATATACATACATACAGTATATAATAAATGTTTTTTTTTTTTTTTGGTTCAACAATAAATATGAATTCTTCTTCACGGAAAAAAATAAGACCTTCCCTGAAAATAAGGCCTACCGCATTTTTGGGATCAAAAATTAATATAAGACAGTGTCTTATTTTTGGGGAAACACGGTACTAAATATGCTTGGTTCAAAATTGAAGGGCATGAGATTGCATAATATTTTTATCTTTTCTATCCAACTAATTCACACACAAAATATATAGTCTGCGCCATCCACAGGAGCATAGGTGAGCACTTTGGAAACATGCACCTTCACTATAACAGGTATAACCAGTAATCAGAAGTGGAAGTTAGCCTAACATATGTATACAAATACGTTCTCATTAGCATTTATAGGTAGAGTGACTCATCCTCCTTTTCTATGAATATATATATATATATATCATGTATTGCAGAGCTAAGCCTAGGGCTACATGTTTAAAAAATCATCCATTTTAAAGTAGTCAAACTTGAAGGCCAATGAATAATTAATTGCCAAATATTTGTTTAGTGCTACTTGACCCAAGATGGCTTATGCACCAATGTGAACCACCTCTAGGATTTAGAGAACAATGATAAATGGGAAACAGAAGGCAGTAGAAGCTCCTTGGAGAACATCCTGAGTTGATTGCTTAGCAGCCGTAATAAAAACCAAGTCACTCACTGCCCACATCACTGTTGCACTTTGTTCTCTGTTTCACTGGAGCAGTACAAAATATTTGGTCCACCCCACTTTGGACCCCCTCCACTCTGGTACATCTCTGGCAATACTATCCTTTCCTTCTACACTCTAGTTCAGACAATAGGAACATCTACAAGATAAACAGTATGACTGCTCAAGACAGGCACCAGACTCTGCAAAGTTTGTGCTCACCACCCCACCCATTCTCACTTGTGGATTTTGCCCTCCAAGGCACTAGTGAATATAACTGAGTCTCTCCTATCTTAGGTTAGGGACTTGAGATCAAAGGTCACAGGGATTTTAATGGCTCCCTCTGTGTAATCACCTGATCAGTTTTATTGATTCAGTGTCGATGGAGTCCTCTAATTAGTTTTCTATGAAAACTAAGAACTTGGCCTTTGACCTTTCTTTCTGCCAGCAAGAATGTAAATCAAAGGGCGTTGTCATGCACTATCGATTTGAAGTTGCACTTGAAAGGAGAAGTGGATGGTAGAGCATGAGTTAGGCCTGTCAGCTGTAGACCAGGAGTGTCATAGGCCCCTTCAGAAAGGTATCTGATGGAAGATGACTATTTGAGGGGAGGGGGGGGGGAGAAGGGGGCTTTTTTGTAATTTGTGGCATGTCTAATACTAGCAAGTCTAATCCAGCAAACTGCAATCATTTCCAGGTCAAAATCTTAAGATCTACCACGTATATTTGTCTATAATGCCAAGGCTGGGCTGCTCACACACCTAGGAACTACTACCGTTTTGGAGAATACCATGCACTGCCAAATGCCTGCAAAAACAAACAAAATCAGCCTCTTTCTGCTGAAAACACAGGATCATGTTCTCTGCACTGAAAACAATTATGCCAAAAACCTGGAAATCTGTGATCTGTACATATGATGGAAATATTGATATATTTGCTCATTTCACATCATTTATTCTTTTAGTAAAATTCAAAGACACAGCCATGTCAGTCTGGAAAACTTCTGGAAAGGGATCTTGCAGCACATTTGAGATGGCAGCATGAGCTTGAGCCTACTTCTTAAGATGCATCTGAGGAAGAAGGCTCAAATCTATGAAAGCTCATGCTACCAACTTCTTTTTTTCAGTTATTCTCAAAGATGCTACAAGATGTTAGTAAAAGGACATAGTTAAGCAAAGCAGTAAAATTTCACAGCTTCATCACCCTCTGACCCTGAGGATCTCACTATACACTTTCATGTTGCCCTCTGTAGCCAGAATGGCTAGAAAATTAGTTCAGGTTGCTAAATTCAATACCAAATACTGTGATTTTTTTTAAAAAAAATTGTATTTTTGCCACTGGCTACATAGTTCTAGTTGTACTGACTTGGATGTCCAATCCTACACAAATAACTCAGTCTTTATAAGTTGAAGCAGAGGGTAGTTCATGAAAAGCCAACCTGTATTCAGCGAAGTGCTCCATTTGACACTAAGCAAAACAACTATTCTCCCATAGGATATCTCTACACAGAACAAATGATATTATCCTGCCTGCGGCATGTGATAGGCAAACGTAAGTCAGTTGCAATCCTAGAACAATCCTAGATTCTAAATCCCCTTGTAGTCCAAACTAGAATACACCCACTGGCCTTTATATAAATATTGATTTACAGTTCTCATAAATTCAGTGGGTCTACTCTTAGTTCCAGCTTAATTGAGTAGACCCACTGAATTCATGAGAACTGTAAATCAGTATTTATATAAAGGCCAGTGGGTGTATTCTAGTTTGGACTACAAGGGGATTTAGCACAGATAGCATCATAAGCTGAAGCACTACTTTGAAGATCAACACAAAAACCATTACGCTATGGAAAGCGTACGTCCACAAGCACAACAATACAGAATACTTTGGCTAGTGACAGAACGGAAAAAATGCCTCATCTGAGAAATGACACTTTTTAAAAAATATAGTGCCAACTACAATATGTATCAAATGGAACATTTTCCTCTTCGGAACAGCTGTACAGTTTGTATTGAATGCACGCAGATCAACAAACCAAGATTCCTTCAGCTTTATGGATATCTCATAGGACATTCTATAATGCCAGAAACAAGCAACAGTAACTGTTAAACTAGTGACTAAATTTTCTTTGGTGTAACTCAAGTACATGGAAAATCTTGAGAGTTATAAAGAGCATGAGTTGTTAATGTTTTTTTTTAATATATGTATGTTTGTTCATGTTTCTCTTACTTCTTTCTGGTACTCTTATATCTTAACTGTGGCCTGAATCTTCTTGGCAGTCTCAGCTAGAGTAGACCCACTAAATTAACTACTGAATGGTAAGTCAAACTATGTAAATCCTTTTGATTCAATGACCTTAAGATAGATCCAACAGGATTTGGGCCATTGAACCCAAGTCTTCTCCACTATTATGAGATGAGCATCCAGACTACAGTAACTTAATTATTCATGTGCAGCAGCATGCCAGGAAACCAAACAAGTTTTACCCCTTCTATGTATATTCTTCAGATATACAAAAGACAACACAATTCCTATCCTGATGGTATGACTGAATGAACATCCAGCTTCTGCACACTCCCAGTTCAAGGAGCAACTGGGACAAAGAAGCATCTGGCAGCATCATACTGATGTTGATCTTCTGCACACACACACACACACACACACATATACACACCAGATTCAATTCAGATTACAGAACAAGAGGTAACAGATTCTATATTTACAAATTTACAAAAAATCAGGCATAGAAAATACAACACAATAACTGAAGCATCAACAAATAAGAATTTGTTATGCAAGCTTATCCAGTCCTTTTTACCTCAGGCAGAAGAGGACAATGGCATTAAAAGAATCCTCCAGCATAGAGATCATTGCCACTGATGCCCTCTTGAACCTACAGTCAGTGTTCTGATCCTGCAACATCTAGGAGCTGGGATCTCTGGTTGCTCATGGCTTCTTCACTTTTTTGACAGATGAAGAACTTGAAGCAGATTCCCTGCGTTTTCTCTGTTGCCAAAAGCAAAAACAAAAGTGAAATATTAAAGAGTTAGATTATTAGGCATCTGGTTCAACCATTACATACACCCCTGCTAAACCTCAGGTATCAGGTGTGTCTAGAAAAGCAGCTTGAGGAAAGACCACCAACTCGGGGCTGGATCTGGTACATAAAATTTGGAGTGGAAAGGAAAGAACCTTGAGGCTCTTGTTATTTACAAAAGGAAAACAGCTAGCCAGTGGTTCCCAAAGTTGGTGATACCACCCCCTGGAAGCAGTGGAAAAATCCAAGGTGGCAATAAAGGAAAAAGGGGTGGCAGAGGGATCTTCAGCGAAAGTACTGGTGCGCAAGAAGAACAAGGGGAACCAGCGGCCATAACGGGGATGAGGATTTAGAGCACATGGTGGCAGGAAAGAAGTAACAGCAAAAAGGAGTTTTCACATTTGGGACCCTGCTTAAGCCTTAGCTTTGCTGGGACCTGGTTGGGAGGGTGGAGCTGCATTGCTGAGCCTGCTTCTTTCATTGGACAGTTTGAGAGAAGACGTAACAGAAGAAAGTGGGGACTTGAAAATTTCCCCATATCTCGGGAAGGAAGAAGGCAAGGAGGGTCTGAGTCAATTCTTGGAAATAGTCCTTCACCTCTCACCATGTTTGGACTGAAAGTCCTTCCTGGCCAGGGAGAATGTGGAAACCAACTGAGCCCTCCACCACCCCGGCAAAGAAGGATTGAGAGTCCTTCCTCACTTTCTTTTGCTGCAAGACTGGCACAGGTAAGAGGCTTCTCAGTCACTGCCCAGTCAGCTGCTGCTTCCAAAGTGAACAGGTGTAAAGGGAGCAGTGACCAAGCAGCCTCTCATCCACACCAGCCTTTGCAGCAACTGAGCAGCTGGCAGAGCAGTGATTGAGAAGCCTCTCACCTGCACCACCCTTTGCCACAAGGCCAGCACAGGTGAGAAGGTGTTCAGTTGCTCCTCCCTTTACATCCAGTCACTCTGGGAGCAGCAGCTGGCCAGCAGTGGGCCTGGGCCACTGTCACACAGGCAAAGCTAAGGAGGCAAAGGAAGCAGTGGCAAGCTGGGAATGGCTGAGGGAGATGCAACTGGCCAAGCTGGCTTTTGCACAAACAGTAGACTTGGGGGGCACTACAGTTGTTACCCAAGAAGAAAGGGTGTGGTAGCCTGAAAGGGTTTGGGAACCACTGGTCTAGACTTTCAAACTGATCTGATACAACTAAGGGTAGAAGAGAGTAGAAAAATTTTGATAGCCAAATCACATGTCTGACTACATGGTGAACTTCTCCAGAGCATGTATTTTTGCAACTGACCTATTAAGGAGGCAACGGATAGGGACAATGCTATGCATAAGTCACACCAAGAAGGGACTGCAAAAGATGAGCAGGTACTTCCAAAGATAGATAGAATTCCGCCCCATTTTCTTGGCAGGAACCTAAAAGTTATCTACATCTGTGGTAAAAAGAATATAGACAATGTTGCCTCACAGGAAGCCAACAGGCCAACTAGAAGAGACAGAATGATATGAGAAAAATGAAAACAGATTGAACTCCCCAGAAATGATCAGAAATCACAGAACAACTTAAGACCTACTAAGGAGTGAAAGGCCTTATTTAAAACAAGTGGGCAAAGTGTGGCTCTTGAGATGTTGGGACTGCAATTCCCAGCAGACTATAGCCAATGGCAAGGAATGTTGGCAATTGCAGTCTAACTGGAGGGCTGCCCTCTTGGGCTCACGGCCAGCACAAAGGAATTCAAATGATCCCTCCTGGGATACAGGTGCTCTTCTACTATCTTGCTTTGTACATATTTATTAAACACTTGAGGTATAAATGTTTGAGCACTTATATATTAGTAATGAATCCTTCACATGTCTAGGGGATGTGCCTATCCTGTATGTTTGAGAATGCTTGTCTAGAATAGTTGGGACACTGATAAATTCAGCAAAGCAGCCTTTGCTTAGCAGGGAATCTGCACTACTTCGTTAGCAGGTACCTTCTGACAAACAAAGTCTAATATCAGAAGGAAAATGAGAATCAAAAGGTACATTTTAAAAAGCCAGCCCAACCTGGAAACAAAGGAGTGGGGCTCAAGAGCTTCCCAGCGAGGCTGCTGAATTAATGGGGATGAGTGCACATGTTTGATAATCTTTATATGGCAAAAGAGCCATCTTTCAAATATGTCACAAATTCATATCAATCACCTTCCCCGGCTTGGCTTTGCCCATCGCTGTGGGCAAAAGCAGTAAGTGTCTGGTTAGAAAAAAATGTTCTACATTATAATTTACAAGAGCCTGGGAACCCAGTTCTCTGTTAATGGAAAGGAATCATTTTAAAATGAGAATTTTTACTACACACACACACGCACACGCACACACACACACTTTCTCCCCCTCTCATATCCTGAGCACAGATACACATTTATATATACGCGTGAGCGAGCCAAGCTTTCTAACTCCATCTGGAAGGAAGGATGTTTGATGTTAACAATGTAACTTCTCACTTTCAAGCAGGCTCAGAAAACAAGGAGCCGGCAGGAGTTCAGATAAAGGCAGCTTAAAAGTCAAATGATTCTGACTCTGAACCTGAGACTTCTTAGAGGCAAGGTCCTTTCCTTTCCCCATTAATGGGCTGACTTGTGAGCCCAGGAACAAAGTGCGCTGATGTGAGGAATTCTGAGGAGAGTCAACTCATTATGGATGGGCGAGTGGAGTCTGAGTCGTGCAAATCAAAGGCTCTAATCTGGAGTAACTGGCTGCACTTCCGCTTGGAACTAATTTGTTCCAAGTTAAACTCACCTTTCACCCCCCAAAGGCCTGGAGTAGCGTCCCTCCTGGGTCAGCAGAGCATGTTCTGGGGTGGGGGGAGAAGGTTACCTTCACTGTGGGTCGCCAGCAATGGGCACAATTTATGAGGATCCTAGAGTGGATTAACAAAACCAGGGTGCATTGGGCTGAGTTGGAGAAAGGCTGGAAGTCAGAAGGCCATAAACTGATCCCATAAAGGTGATGTTTCTGTCAGAAGAGAGGGGGTGTTCAATGCTACATTTTTCCTAGCTGTGGTGAGAGAGCAATGTGGCACTGAAGGATGGATGGTGTTATTAAATGCATATTTGAAAGGTAACTACCATTCTTGCAGTATTGCACACAACGTCTGGTGCCCACTTGCCCTTTCTACCTCAGAAATAGCCTGCAAGTGAAAGATCTGAATAGTTTTCAGCCATCATCCTTCAAAATCCCAATGCTGGATGTTGGGACCACATCACTGTTTCACAAACTGGCTACTTCAAATATGCTTGGAACTATTCCCGCCCCCGCCCCCCCCTTTTGGAGGGGACCTACAATCCCCCAAATCCCACAGCAACCTGGAGAATTCAGAAAGCTGTTAGCCAAAAATGCAACTTCCGTGTACATTATTTAGGTAGTCAGACATGTGGTGTGTGGATCTGTTGCTATGCAGGGGATGGAGGACAGGAAATGCTAGATTTCCAATTCTGTACTGGCAAAGAGATACTGTCAGGCAAGCAAGCTAACACATCTGGGAAAAATCAAATCCACAGGGAACATGGGAAAAAATGATGTCACAATTATGTCCCCACACATACAGAAGATAAACGCTAGGGATCCACAGCACATACTTCCCACCTGTCCCTGGGCATTTGGAGATATGCAGTATACTTCATGCCAGTGTGGAAATAGAAGCAATGGCTGTCGATGCTGAGTGATTCTGCATGCAAAGGTTCTGTGCTCTTGCAATTTATCCATAAGATGGTGATAAAATACATTATTATTATTACTACTACTACTACTACTACTACTACTACTGTTTTTTCTTATATCCCGTCTTTCTCCCAATACAGGGACTCAAGGCAATAGTGTGTATATTATACACACTATACAGGCCACTGGCTGCCTTTATGTGTTTGTTACATTTTTATTTCACTTTTCTGCCAAGAATCTGAGAATGACATTTTAGCTTAGCAACTACAATGTGTACTGTTAAAGTCTGAGAAATGTGGCTAAAAGCCAAATGTGAATTTGAACCCAGATTTCCTGCATTCCAGCCCAATACTCTAGGATCCAGCAACACTGGCTCCCATGCATGAGAGTGACAAAAATTGCCCCTCAGTGGTATGTTGTTTGAGCCAATGTTTGCTTGTTCACTCAGACATTCAAGTAATGGGAAGAATACTCTGGGTGCCTTGGTCATAGAGCTGATAGTTTTCCTCCTATACCAGCAGAACCAACTCCCTGAAAAGGCAAAGAGGGACATACTCCACTCCATAGGGAGCTTGTGTTCTATCTTGTACTGGATGAAAAGACAAGCTGCTGGATTCAACTCTATGACCAAGATTCACTGTAAGAGACTTGGACGCCTTCTCTGCTTTATCTGCACTTTCGTAGCAAACTTTATGGGAAAAGTCAGTGACTGCACATGCTCTGGACTCTCACACACTCTCAAGAGGTACAAAAGCCCAGAGAGATGCAAGAGGCTGTAAGGTAGTGAAGGGACAGCCCAACTGACACACTCACCCAACTATACATCAAAACAATGCTTATTACTCGAATTGGCAACACTGTCTTTCCTCCACAGCACCCCCTTATGCCCTCCCCTCCATTTTGGCAGCAACGGTGAACCTCCCTAAGTTGCCCCCCTCCTGCTGGGTGGAATTTCTTTCCCCTCCAAAGACAGCATAAAGTGGTCACAGTGTGAATGCGCTTGACCTTTTGTCTTGGACTAATCTAATTGTGTCGTCTTTGTGTAACCAGCCGGTAAAGGTCAGAGCTGTATTTAACAGGGGGGCCCTTTAGGTACCAAATTTGCCTTGCAGTGAATTAACTTGATTATATTCCTTTCAAATATGTCAGAGCCCAGATCACGTTAACCCTCTTACTGCTGCCTTTATTATCTTTGTTCCTATCCCAAGCTTGAAGTTGGTCCAGATCAGCAATGAGAATGCATGGCAGTATGACATTTTGTAAATGGATGCATCAGTGCAGAATGCACATGGGGAAAAATGCTTCTGAACTGGCTTTAAAAAGGTTGATCAGGATTGTTGAAATCTAAGACATGAGTGAGATTTCATCTTTCCCCCAGAGAGGCTGTACACTGGGGCTCAACAAACATGATCTAACCCACCACACAGGAAAGGCCTCTAGTTCATCCAAAGAATACACTGCTGCACCAATTTTAGTTTATTTCCAGAACTAATAGAGAGTTTCTTCTGTATCAAACAACTGAGCAAGTTTTTAAAAATCGTGACAAGCTGCTGTGCCAACATACTGGACAGCTGTTATGCAATGAGCCAAAAGACTATGTTGGCCAGATCAACCAACAATCTGATCACAGACACATTGAATACATTGGATTACTCTCATCATTGGAATGAAGTTTGTATCTTAAAAACTTTTAACTTTATAGTGTAATGAAAAGGTCAAAGATGAGGAGCAAATCCCTGTCCTAAAACAGTGAAGAGAGTCAGTTAAGGATGGAGAATATACATGCTCATTTTTGAAGGAAAAGGACAGATTAGAGATGCTAAGTTGAATGTCCTGCAAAAGTTTCCTCTTCAGTCCATCCCTATGTCTCTATCTATGATAATCTAATCCTGAACCTACCTGAATGGATTTTTATCCATCTGCTTTGCATTATGCCATGGACCTGGCACTCTGCATTAAAAACCAAACACATCTTGGGCATATAAGCACATGCTGGGAACACTATGGCTACCTAAAGTATCTTGAGTTGGACGGATATCACAACTAGGAGATCTAGATATATAACATTGGCAGAGATGTGGGAAATGCCTCACTAACATGTACAGAGATCTCCAACTCCAATTCCTACTCACCGAATTGGGTGTGAGGGGGGCTCCCACCACATCAATGATCTGTTCCTTGCCATCACCCTTGCCCTCTTCAGTGCACAAGCCTGACTGTCCATCAGCATGTACGCCACCATCTGTGCTAGGTCCACTGCTGCCCGCCTTGGCCAGTGCCTCATAGCGGTGGCGCAACATCTGCAGCTCATATTCACAGTTCGCAAAGGCTTGCTTGAGCTCATAGAGTAGCACTAGATCACTGCGTAACTCATTGAACATCTGCACAATCTCCTCTGTTGGCATTGGGTTCAAGTCTGAAGAAGATAAGAGAGGGGGAAAGGGAAGCAAAACACAACTTGTTCTAGTCAGCCACTTGCATTGTTTTCTAGGATTCCTTTTTCATTGCAAGCTGAATGTGGTAGTAGAACTAAAGAATTGATTATGTTAATTCTTTTACTCCCCCAGATATAAATAGTATGAAGAATTATCCTGCACTGGATTCCCTGCCACACCCTCAAGGCCATTTCAAGATATGTAGGTGAGGAGTCTATATGCTTAACCATTTTCAAGGGAAAGTATTCATTACACAACCCCACATTCATTTCACAGCCTTACTTGCTGGCTATACTCAAGAATCCTTGCTCTCCCTGGGTAAGCCAGAAGATTCTAGAAGAGCTAGGCAGGGTGGTGGTGGTTGGAATTAATCCTCTTTGCCAACAAGGAGCCACTCTTATTTTGAAGGGATTAACATGCAAATATATCCCCCAACTGCCTATGTAGGATCCCTCCAAAAGAGTAACAAGGATGTCAAAGAGTCTCCCAGACAATGGCTACTAACCCTCTTCAAAGTACTCCTCCCTGTACGAAGAGATTTGCCTCCTTAATGCTAGGCTCTTGCTCCTCAGGGTTTAAAAAAAACCCAAACAAGGCAGAAAGAGACAAAGACTCTGTTCAAATACTTTTCTACTGGGGAGAATTAAACAAAAAATCCTAAGCATCATCTTCTGGTTCCCCCTGCCATATCTATATATCTATATTAACAAAACACATATTATTTTTCAAACCCATTCACATACTGTTATTCAGAGAACTAGGTATATTACTAGGGGGAAAAAATAGCCCCTCTAGACTACAAAGGCTTTGCTCCATGGGTCTCTCTCTCTCTCTGCCTGCCCTCTTTACTCACCTACTCCAAGTTCCATCAGCATCTGCTCCAAGGCTTTAATCTTCTTCTGTCCCACGGAGCTCGGCAGTTTCATCTGGAATACAAAGGTAACAGCCACACAGCTCTGAGCTAGCCCTCACTCACAGCCGCCTAGTTCAAACGGCAAAGGAGCTTTGCTTTTTATAGTGCATGGGGAAAAAAGCAAGGCAAAGAAAGAAAGAGAGAAAAGGGAAATCAAGTGCTGGGAGAGGGAGGCAGAGAGAAGGCCTGAAAGTTTGTAGACTAGGGCCAAGGGCAGGGACTGAAAAGCCCGGTCGCAAGGGCTTTACAGTTCTCCTGGTGCCAAGATGCGGAGATGCACAGCTTTACAGCTTCCATGTGCAACTGAATTAACAACAAAAGTTCTGCTCCGCTTCGAACTCTCTCCCGCAGTGCCCTGCCCATCAAAGAGCTCAATTACACAGCAGCTAATGTGCGATGCTGCCCTACTTTACTTGCTCTTGCCAGCCTGATTAGACTGGTGCACTAACAGACTTCCTTCTCCCTTTACCTGCAGAGCCCAGAGCTGTGGGATTCATTTGCAGAGCCAGTTTTCTAACAAAAGATGCAAAGAGGCACAAAGAGCACACACACTTACTCAATTGGCAGAAATGTGAACACACAGCCACATTGAAGCCGAAGGGGGCATAGAGAGCAGGAAAGTATCAGACAGGGCAGAGATCCCAAGCTGGGTATGAGATCATACTTAGCAGGACCCCCTCACTACAATCTGATGGGCTGGAGCAGCTCAAACCATCAGTGACAGGGGGAAAGCCCAAGGACACAGAAACATGAGGCTCAATTTAATATGTGAAACAGGTCCCTGAGTATACAGCCAGGGGACGGGGGGTGGGGGGGATGCTCATGCAAGTTTCAAACATTCCACCTGAGCTACCAAAAAACAAACAAACAAACAGTATATTGTAAAACCTGCCTGCAAGATCTCTGTGATCCCCTCCAGGAGGTAACACAGGGAACAAGTTTCTGGTTACAGCTTCAGAATTGTGTTCTTTGGTCCAAAATAGGTATCACCCTCTCCCTCAGCCTGTTCCACTTCAAATCTTTGACAGCAAGAAGCTGCTTTTAACCTATCTTCAGTGGTATACCGTAGAGTAGATTGAGATGATCAATTCACAGGATTATCTCACATAATTGTCTCTTCCTATTGACAGACGTACTACAGGAACATAATGCAAAGGCTCTGTTTTTGACTGCCAACATGTGACAGAGGTTTATAGGCAATTGGGCCATCATACAATATAATCCATTCCCTTCTATTTGCCAGAAAGAGAACATCTGCAGCAAGGAGCTTGTTCTACTCACACAATATGGATTCTTACACACCTAAAGAGATCAGCAGCAACACTGAAAAGCAACACTGGCTATCAAAATACACAGTGCGTGGAAATGGTCTTAAGTATGTACATTTCAACATATTTAAGACAGTAATGACTTTCACCTCCTCCAAACCAAACCTTACATTACAGTTCTGCATTGCACTTGGCCATTAAGAGCAACTATCTCCATTCTCTACAATTTTTCAGCTGTAACTTCAGAATAGAAATAGCAATAGCCAAGAATAACCTCTCTTGTAACATCTTCCTCAACATGTCCAATTCTGCCAGTCAACAATAAAACATGAGAACTTGGTTTTAAGAGGGGTGTCTATTGAGATGCAAATGCACTTTAAATTTCCTGGACTTTGAAAATGTCCCTATTGCTGAACGGCCAGGAGGAGGAGTAGCCTGCCTGCAAAATATATCCTCCCCAACATGCCATCTTTACTAAGGACTGAAACAACATACAGGCACCTAACATATCCAATTGTTTTTTCCCCTCCTGTTTGGTTTATAATATCTTGCCTGATGAAGAAGCCCATGGAACTTTGAAAGCTTGAAACAAGTATACTGTGCATTTCGGTTGGCCAAGAAAGACATCACTGATGGATTTTAATTTTATGATGTTATTCTTAACCACTAAACTTTGACCCAGATTGGTACTCTGATAAAAAGAATAATTTCTTTATAAGAAAACACTATTTCAGTTTCATTCACCTCCTCTTATAGAGTCTTGTCTTGTACTGCCCAAGACATTCCATTCCTCTCCCATTCCCATTTTAGATCTAGAAGTCATTTCATTCTGCAGTTCTCTTGGTTGTAGCAGGGGTTCACTGTTTAGTGCAGGGGTGGACAAAATATAGCCCTAAGGCCACATGTGACCACCCAAGGACATTTTTGTAGACCTCATAGACCACCCTTTCTCTGGCAAGGAAAAGAAAGAAAGAAAGAAAGAAAGAAAGACAGAAAGAAAGAAAGACTGACTGACTCCAGGAACAGTGATTCGTTTTTGTATATGCCACAGGTTGTTCCTGCACTGTAACATCTCTCTCTCTCACACACACACACACTCATAAATACACAACCAAGCTTTTCAAAATTAGAAGCAGATTGTTTTGGTGGGGGAGCATTTTTAACAACCCATAAGCACTCAGACTGTTTTGGGGCAGTAAATTGGCCCCCAAACCCACCAAAACCAGCCCCTCTTATTTAGGGGCTAAAAGAATGAACTACAAATCAGAAAGTCCCTAGTTCAAATATGTGCCATAAATTCATGAGGTAGCCCTAAGTAAGCAAGCCAACCACTTTGGCCCAAAGCAGACGGGCCAAATAAAGCTCCTTCTGGGCACTTTGGGGGCATGGTGTTCAAACAATGCACACTCCTGAGATGAGCAGCCCAAACACAATCCAAAGCCGGCCCGAAAAGGAGCAGCAAAAACCACTCCTGCTGCAGCCGAATTCAGGACCACAGTCCGGTTGCCATGGTCCTGGAGTGGCCACAGATCCCTGCATTTTGACCTGTCTGTTTCATCCCTTTCTTTCAGACTCAGGTCGCCTAACTAGATGTGAAACATATTTGAACACCTGAAAGTGCTGTACAAATGTTAAATATTATTATAGTTTGAAACAGTCATCAATTTGTTTCACTGAGTTGTGTGATAGCTACAATAAAACGTGGTTTATCTACATAAGGACATTTATGTATGTACATAGGTTGAACAAAATCTGCATATTTTATTTACTTTATTCCTGTTGTTAAAAGCAATTCCAGGCTGCCTCTTTCTAGATTCTAACACCTGACATTAACCTTTGGAAAAGTCTTTTCTACATCAAGAAACATCAACACTACTTTCCAACAGGTGTTGTTCCAATCAAGTCCACTACTTTTTCTCTCTGTACTACCCCTCACTGTCAGTTATATCAGGCATTTGAAAGACATCAGGGAAGATAAGCCATCTGTGGTGATTATCTGTTTACAATAGGTACACAGAACCTCCCAATCTAGAACACTAGGCATCCAAGGAAGTAGAAAAAATCTACACACGCTTAAACTACAACTTCTTTCCCTCACTTTCAGAGGTGCTACAAGTTCCCTTTGCATACTTATATTCCAGATTAACACAGCTAAGTATCTGAATACCATCTCTCTGAATAAAGAGTTGATTATAGCTTTTCCCTATGCCCAGTCTGTCATTAACCAGAAGCACTTGGCAGACACAGAATCCTGGATTCAGTGCAAAAAGTGATCTTCCATATGTTGTTGGATTTCAGCTCTCGTCAGTTCCAAGTAGCATTTCTAATGGTCATAGTGATGGGTAAAGAACTGCCAAAAGAGATGTATGACATCTTGAAGTTTTCAGGTTCCTCACCATGGAACAGAACCTTGGTAGACCAAGCATGTATCAGCCAGCGGAAACTACACAGGATATTCTCTTTCTAGTCAAGGGTGAGTCTGAAGAAAATCTGGAAGCTTCTGTTCAGAACATAAAGGACATCAGTCATCTTATTCCTTAAAACAGAACAGAATGGTTTGTTAGAGTGTTCTTCTAATTATAGGACAATAATTTGGTTTATTCTCCATGTGTGAGAGCTTCAAGCATATTCCGTATGGTAGACTGTTTGAAGATAACAGTGTAAATTAGTACAAGGCAATAGGATCACCTTTCTAGGCCAATCAGAGCTCTGTCAATGTCAGCTGAAGGAGACATTTCCTTTGTCTAACCAGTGGAGCAGAAAAGGACTGAGAACTGATCCAAGAGTTTGGAAACACACAACCTTCTTTTTGGCTTAAAGGGTGGGAAAAAGCAAAAGCAGTCTGGATAAATTTGGATCTACCAATAGACTGCAGAAGAAATACGAGGTCAACCCAGAAGACGCAGGACTGTTTGCATTGTCTCAGCTTTTGAGAATATCAATTAAGCTTCCCTTTAATTTTGGGGGAGGACTTGGCCTGTGAACATGAAAGCTCCATTGGCTTTTTCAAGCAAGAGTATATTTTAATTTTACCGTCATTAAGAAAATGTTATGATTTATGCGGCTGCTCTTGGACTAATATCTTTAAAATTTAGCTGGCTAAGCCAATTCATCTTTAAGACTGATGAAGGTTGATTGCTCTCTATGCAAAATGTATTAAAACTAAATGAGGAGTCTATTACTCACAGGGCGCTGATAATCCGTTAGGTAGGCTCCGTTAGCCTGCCTGTCTCAACAGCAGGGGAAGGCCCAATGCTCCACTCACCTCAGCAGCAGAAAGCAAAAGGCAGCCAAGACAACCGCCCTTCTAGAAAGCTGCAGAATTTGGGATGCACTCAGAATTACAGAACTACAGGGCTATAAAATGCAGGATTTTACAAAAAAGCAAAATGTTATGTCCTGGCATACAGATGGACATATTAGTCTGTGTGGACTTTAACAAACCACAGAGTCTATGAGTGAAACAGTTGTAGCAGGCTCTTTTCTAGTTGCTTCTACTTACTTCAGAGATTTATCCAGATTCGGCTTGGGAATGCTGTATTCCAGCACAATTTCCTACAAATAACTATAATACAGCTCTTTTAACAAAACTGCCTTCCTTCTTGCCTGTGAAGGAATTTACTAAAGCTTTCCCAGGGCAAGAGGTAGACTTATAGTGACTCTAAGGTGAAACATCATGGGGTTTTTTTGGGCAAGGTTTATTCATTGCCTTCCTCTAAGGCTGAGAGCATTTGACTTACCGGTACCCAAGCTTACCCAGTGGGTTTCATAGCTGAGCTGGGAATTGAAATCTGGTTTCCAGAATAGCAGTCGAAACACTCAAACCACTACACCACACTGAACCATATACATGGTTGATAAAGATTCTTTCCTAAATTATTAACATTAATGTCATAACGTGCAAGCACCAGTTTTTCCTAACCTTCACAAAACTCAGTTTTAAGCAACTGCCAGCACGGGGAAATCAAAAACAGCTGATCATACATAAACAATAAAAACTGGAGGCACCAATTAATTCAAATGGTGCCTCAGTTAGATCCCATCCTAGCCGATAGCTTAGCAACAGCCCCATACTCCTTATTTAAATGCACAAGATCCACATCATGTACTACATTTATCCTTACAATCAGGGCTGAACTACACAATCAGAAACATAATACAGGACAGCTTTTCCTGCATTAACACATCTGAATGTCTCCCTCCATATTACAGTATATGGCAGCCTATCCAAGAGAAATATAGGTGATAATCTTTCTTCTTGATATGCTAGTTTTTTTATCCACTGAGATGGCATGGAGGAATCATTCAATTATGCAAATTCTGTATTCTGAAACAGAAAGGTCTAGAAATGCCTATACCACATGCTACTTCTTCCTAGTAACATATGCTAGGCTTGTGGGAAAGAAGGACCTCCTGCTGCTATTGTTGTTATTAAGTACTAGGAAAAGGACTATCAGAAAGACAGTGCCAAGACAAGAGCCTTTTGGAAGTTTTCTTAAGTTCAAACTCCAATTCCATTTATAGAAGATAGGAAGTTTCCAAGGAAAGTTTTTTCATGGCATGCCATGTGGACACTTCAGCAGGGATTCCACCACAATGGAAAATAAGAAACAGATCAATTCCACTTCTGTTTCTTGACCCCTTTTTCCTTCCATATCTACATCTGCAAAAAGATGTTTGTGAGTGAAGAAGCATCCAGCCATCTCCCAGCTGGGAGGTGCTTTCTGACAAGCAGTTGCAACAGGATCCTGCAAGGCTCCTTGTCTCTGCCTGTCATAAAATGCCTCACTGCCAAAAGAGGGCTGGGCTTTTCTTCACTCACCACCTTGCTTCCCTGCACCTCAGAAATCCCTAAGGAGTGGCACTGCCTGGCTTCCAAGGTGGATGGAGAGTTCTGTTGTTGTAGCTATGCCTCCTGATCTTGGACACAGACAGTATTTGTTGGGTCTGATATACACTTCTTCATTCCCTTTTCAAGCAAGACTTCTGCTAATCTTTTATTATTATTATTAATTTTATTTATATAGCGCTATAGATTTACACAGTGCTGTACATACAATTGTAAATTAGACAGATCCCTGCCCTCAGGCCTTTATGGGCACAGATAAATACAACCCTCCAGTTTGGTTGGATAGTACTGGAAAGAAAACATTGCAATCTGCTACAGAACCACAGAGCTGATCCAGATGGAGAGAAACCCCTCTAAATAATATCAACAAGAAACAAAAGGTGGGCCTTAGTCCCCTGCAGGCTACATGTGTGAAACTCAGTATCTCACAATAGATTTCAGCTCAGTATTCCATGCCAAAAATTTTGGATTCTGTTGGCTTTCAATCCTGTCATAATTGAATGAAGATGGTCAACCACAACTTTTCCATTAAGCAAGAAATGCATTTCTAACTACCAATGGAATTTGACCTGGGCAAACCTGGGTAGCAGCTCAGTGCAACACAGGAGAAAATTCATTTCTAAGCAAGTAAAAAAGAATTCTCAGCAAGTAGTGTCAGTCCCTTCTTCTCCATAAAATATATATTATTTATTATTGCTAAAGTCCCCAAATACTCATACCTGGAAAAAATGGATTGCTCAAGTTGAAGAACGGATTAACTGGGATTTTTGAGGTTAATATATTTTGGATGCTTTCTCCCTCTGACAAATTCTCCCAGCAGCCCTCTTTGCAACACCAGCGTGTGCTTATAATTATGCCAGCATCACTTTTGATTTAAGGACTCTGAGCCTTTGTCCTTACTATAAACAACCAGTAAATGCATGAACTGTGCAGAAGAAAAATAAATAAAAGAGCAACACACCAACATATGAATCAAAGCCACATGATTAGCTGAGAGTAGTTCTGCTGACTGACAGCAACCTTTCCCTTCACCAATGGAATAGCGAGTAGCAGACTATGAAACAACAGCCTAATCACTATGGTTAGATGATAAAAGCACTATAGTCAGGATCACTGAGACTCATACCTGCTTCACTTTTTTCTCCTCTTTTCCCTAAACTACAAATCATGAACATGAACAAGGATAGACTTGACATGCAACACTGAGCTATTACTTGTCTCAGCTCCCACCATTAACCTCTTGGGAACTGATCCTTTAGATAAAGGCAACTAGGCCTGTGCTTGAAAAACTCTCTATCTTCTGCTGCTTAACTTACACTCTAAACTAAAACAGAATTCCATTTCCTAATTGAAGATTCAACTTATTTCATTTTTGCAAACTAGAGTTTTAAATAAGCAAATCTAATAAGCAAACCTAGGCTTAGGAAGGGATATTGACCTTCCTATGAAGAACATGTCAATTTCTTTGTGGATTTCACTACTGGTAGCTCAGTTATATTCTTCACCAGAACAGATGTGGAGTGTGTCAGGCACTATAAGAATCTTCTGTATATTTCAGGGTTCACCATAGGGCATATAATGATTGTACAGTAATATTTTAAAAAAACCCACTGACAATGAGTGATTGGGAACAGCTGCAGGAAGAGAACTATTATCATTTTGAATGTCCAAAGCATTTTGACATGTGAACACTGTTGTACATTTTGAACCTAGGAGCCACAACATTCTCCAAGAACATCAGGGTGCACAGTTTTGCTGCACAGCATTTCCATCTAAGGGGCAGGCTCTTGTATTGGCTGGTATCAGAGAATCTGCCCAGCTTCTACACTATCCAGTCAGGCATTGGCAACATCTTCACATACAGAGCAGGGTATAAATATTTAAATAAATAAATAAATAAATCCCTAGAGTAATAATTTTTAAAATGTATTCTTAATTGTATTCTATTAAGAGAAATATTCAAACAGCCCTTAAATTCCACATTACTGTCTGTACCTGAACCCTACTCGGAAGAAATTAGCTTGTCTCCTGCTGGGTTTGAATAAATGGAAAAGTATCTAATTGCTATTCTTCAAGTTTATGCAGAGTACAGTTTTTAAGATGTACATTTAAATAAGAAGCTGGAGATTTCACACCTGACCTTTTTATATTATTCTTTAAAATTCATCCATAGTTCTATATAAAAGATGCAGATAGAGAGCATGATTTATTGAGATTGTGTTCTGAGAAAGCTGCTCTGAAGGGAAGTTGTATTGCACACAAACATCACACTCCTGTACCACTGCAACTCACTTCAACAAGAACTCTACAGGAAATACTCCTAGCAATTCCCCAAATGCAGCATAGCAACTGAACAGGCTGCCCATCACCTTCTCAAACTTTAACTAATTTCATTTGGAGAATGAAGTGATCAGTGATGCAAATATTATCCAGATAAGGGAGCCTAATTTTTCCAAAACCATTGAGATACTTTGCATAGGAATTTCCCCTTCTTTATGTGATCCAGCATCCTGTTGGCACATCTCATTCACAGCTGCAGACTCCTTAATGTCTGATTGTTCACAACTATGCAAACTATTTGCAAACTATGCAAACTTTTCAGCTGTTCTTTCCTAAATGTGGATTTTATGTTATTTTTATAATGACAACTCAATTTTAAGGAAATTCCTTCATTCACAGCTGCTTTTTACTATATGCAATCCATGGCACTGACTAAATTGTTCCATGATTGTACTGCAAAGGTTAATGCTGGGCCTTGTTAAACAGTCGCACATATCAATGCCCTGATATAATTCCTACAAAAACTAGTCCTTAATAGCACTACCATTGTAAGGTCATTGAACTTGGCCAAAACTCAAAACTCTGCAGGGTCTGAAGGGATCAAAAGCCACCAAGAGTTCAACTGCTGCTTAAACAACATGTTGCATAAATGGATAACGAGCAGACATTATCAAATTTATCTAAGGTGCTAAGCAAATTTGGTTGTATAAACACCACTCAGTTATCAGCAGATACATACAACCAAAGCTAACAGGCCTTCTTTGAAATAATTCAAATCAAAATATAAGTATATCTAACTCTCATTGAAACCAGGAGTTCTTCAGCATTACCTCTGCATGACGCTTACCTGAATCACCCTCTGCTATACCACAAGGCTAAAGATGTACACTTTTTATTTTTCAAAGAGTATAACCACACTGTCTTCAAAGGTGCACTTCAAAGGTAGTAGTGATATGAAGAAGCCAAATCAGTGTCCAGAATAAGAACAAGACTGGAATGGTATAGACATCGATGTCGACGTGGAGATGGAATTGCCAGATGAGGTTTCTCTTGAAATGAGACTTGAACTAGAGAAGGAGAAACACTTAACAAGCAAGGACTCCGGTACTTCTCCCTCCAAAACTTGTTGTCCAACATCCTGTCCTGAATGGATAAAGTCTACATTACAAAAGTACACTGTTTTGGAGAAGCTAGCAAAGGAGACACCATAGCCTCATGAAAAACAATCTTCAAAGTGACTCCTTGGAAGGGAAAAGAAGGTTCAGCTACAGCCATAGTTTTGACAAACAAAAGCGAAGAAGAGTGTCAAAGTGATGAGTGTTCCTTCAATCTCTTCTTCTTGCGCTTTGGGCCAGTGTGCACTTAAACCTCGAGAACCTGCCAGGGATTGATGGATGATGAGACAATTTGTCTCCAGCGCCAACTCTAGCCTTCTTAGGAGGTTTACAGATGGTTTCCACCAAAGTACTTGTGGCCTTCCATTTAGAACTGACATCCATCGTGACCAAGGCTACCGTTTCTATAGTCTACATCGACTTCTTTGAAGTTGAGGATTTTTGTCAAGTGCTCACTTCATCTCTCAAAGTCAAAGATTGTTGACAACGCACAGGTTCTTAGGAGTTTCAAGGCCTGCACGTACAGAAGAGCTTTAAGGAGGTGCTCTCTGTTGTGTGAATGCCACACAGTGCACACAGGAAGAAACAACATGGAAGTCGCCAAAACACTGAAGGCATCTCAAGTGTTCATCTCAGCCTGGAAGTTTAGTAATGCATTCAACAAACTTCTTGAAAGAAGCCAGTGATACTGAGAAAGACCTGAAGGCTAGCATGGCTAGAAAGCAAATACTGACGATCAATGTTTCTTCAGAAGACATCTTCCAATTCAAGTGCACAAATATTGTTCCTGATGAGGCAGATACAGCCGCATATGAAAAGGAACTGGGCAGGTTCTGAGAGGAAGCCGCTTATATAGGGCTGTCAGAGGTTAGTGGGGCTACCACCAAAACTCTTCAGAATGCTTTCGAACTCTCCAAATGAGGCACTATGCAGGCACAGGATAACCCATTTGTGTGAGTCTCAAAGACCACAAAAAGGAACAATTGTTATATAATACAGGCTGAGTCTCCTTGCCTTTATTCCTCTCCTTTGCACAGAATCCAAAAGATTTAGTATTCATGCTGATACCACACATATGCATAACTGAAATGCATAAGACTTGTACAAGATGGTACAGAGGACATATCCAGAAACCGCAGCTTGAATTAGTGTGTGTGTAAGTCACAGCAAATATATTTTTAATCTTGTAAACTATTTTCCCACATACTTGATCTGTGTATGCAAAGGTGTGTGTATATTCAACCAATCCCTTCACTGACCATGTTGTGCACTGAGATCATGCAATTCCTTTTATGAATGCTCCCACTTCAATTAGTCAAGGTGTTGTGGATATTTGGTTATAAAACTAACAACTGGAAATGTGATGGAAAGATCTGAAGAACTTTCATTCATGTAGATATGTCTGCTAAGTTAGCATCACTCTTATTTGCTTCACTATTAGGAATCATTCTGCTCAAACATTCCTTTTGCACTGAGCTGATGGATCATAGCTAGTATGTTATGAACAGCCACAGTGGCACTCTCAAATGCAATCCCCAATGAAAACAAAATTCACAGCCAGTCTCCATTAAGTAAAAGTTTTAGGAACCACTACAGTTCTGAACACGCTGATAAGATGCCAACAGAACATCTCTGAGTTAGACTGCTTCAGTATTCACCATTTGTAAACAAACCCAAGATGACATTCAGATCACATGTACTTCCACAACCAGCCATCCTGCCATGTTCTCTGTGTCCCTAGTTATTATCTCTCACATTGGTATACTGGAAACTGGCTGTGAATACAATTACTACATGAACGTGTCAGTAAAAGCAACATGAACACTTCATCTTTCTAACCATCGGAAGTTTTCCCCGTTATGGCAACATACAATTTCCGGCTAATAAGGAGGCGCTGATTACAATCAGCTTATCTCACCAAAATGCCTTGCAGCACAGTCAATACTAAAGAGATAAATTATTAATTGTTCCAAGTAATTAAATTTATCAAATCCAAATAAATATTACTGGTATTTTATGTAACTGCTTTCAAGGCCTGGCCTCTGAAGGGACAGTATTGATCAAGCAAAGAAAGACAGATGTTTCCCCCGTTAGCAGCTGATGAGGTCTGGCTTTGCATTAATGTCAGAGGGAATGTGGATGACCAAGAGCCTGGAATGAAGAGTAAACAGGCAGCACATACCTCCATTTCATAGTGGGACAAATCAAACAACAGAATATATATTTAACACACATACACCTAAGTCAACCCCCTCCCTCACGTCCAAATACTCGTTTATCTTAAACGCACGGTACAATTCTAGCTCCTACCCCCATCTCCATACTCAGAGAAAGCAAGCACCACAGTGAATTGTACCTCATTAATCAGTGCTAAAAAAGTGCTCAGTTGGCTAGTAAATATTTAAAAGCCAGTGAGGGTGGATGTGTGAATCAATGGGAATGAAAGCTCCCTCTCCCCACATTTCTTTTTAATTGGTCTGACCACCAATTTGTCTACAAGATCCTAGTTAGCAGGTAACAAGTAAAACTGCCTGCTGGAAGTCTTTCTTGGTGGAAGGTGTCCAGCTGTGAACTAAACAATTGCACCACAGCATCCCCTCTGTGGCTCTGAGGTTGCTAAGAACTTTCTTTCATTCTACTGTTTTGCCTCATTATCAAAGACTTAACAGTTTGGAGTCCAGACCTCTTCCTTCATTCCACAGACTCAGTGCAACAAACCCAAAACAGAACTTAAACACACATCTGTCCTTTACCTACATCCTCTAACAAGGGGGCTAGGGTAGTAAATGAACATAAACAAAATCCCCTGACAAAAGGTACAAGGGAAACCATATATTGCTAAGGTTAAACTTAAAAGAAATCACAACACACACACAAAGCGAATGCTTTCAGTTGAGTCAGAACTGGCAGTGCAAAAGAGATAAATTATTACATGAGTACAATTAAAATAATGTCTGGGAATTTAAAAATGATTACAAGCCATTTTTACACTTCTCCCACCCCCACTCAATTCGGCATGTGCGGAAACCATACAAAGTGTTCTTTTTTCAGCATGGCCAATGTATCCTACTGTTCCCAAGAGAAATGAATTCAAAATGGCCAAAGAGAAGATTGCAGCCTGATAGAAAAAGAACAGTAGCAGATCTATTAACAACTAAAGATGTGTTTTAACACCCAGTGATTATTTGATTTTAAGAAGACGCAGAAGAAAAATATTTTCTGGTTGTGCCTAACTAGTAATTATAATTTTTTAAAAAAAAAAAAAACTTTCAAATTGGTTTAAGCCACAAATTTTCAGCTCCTGGTTACATTTAAAGCTTTGCTATGTGTCGTGCTCTCATTACTTAAAAACTTTATTTAAAAGAATCCTACTGTATTATATACTAAACAATACTGTTAATTTTTTACGGTCTTCATTAATCCAAGAAAATGAAAGCTGTTAATGAGAAAAGACTATTTTCTAATATTCGATCAAGTCTATCTCTAAATATTAAGCAAAACCATCATGTTGATAGTAGATATGAAGCTTCCCCCTGGCTTCTTCATTGTAACAAATTGCAAAAGAGAAGCTGAACAAGCTGTTTAGAAAGAACACATAATCCAGGCAGTTAACAAATCCTCTTCCGATTACTCCCAGGGGCTTTCATGTCTACTCACCTTTGCATGTCACACTGCAAACCATCTCAAACCTTGTCAATCAGGAATAGAGCATGGAGGGCTGGCATAAGAGAACATACTGGCAGAAATGGTGCCCCAGTATAGCTAGCTTTCTCCAGGCCAGCACTTAGAATTACAATGACTTATGGAAACTCTTAAAATGTCACACAAACAGTGGCTAAGCCTTCCAGGTCTTCAACTGCCAACAGTATAGATAAAACTATTAACTCCTGCAGACGGAGGCCCAATTAATACATGACTGATGAAGTCTGATCACTGGAATATCAAGGTTTTAGAAGCACTGGCAAGAATTTAATACAGGATCTTCCCATTCTGCATGATTCTGCCATATAAAAGTTACAAGTGAAACAAATTATGAAGAAATGGCAGCTGCATTATAGCCTCCATATGGAAAATGGGTAAAAGGAGAGAGGCTACAGCTCTTTGGCTGCATGGTGTTTGCAGATGCTTTTTTGTGGGAGCTCCTGATTTTGACTAGGCCTCCTTGAATCCACAAAAACTCAATTCTTTGTGGTGAAAGCTATCCCAAATCAATCCAAAGCCATTTCTTGGGTGGCATATACCATCAGGTCTCCCCATCTCATCCAGACAAAGAAAACTAGCTGAAAATAGAAATTAGACATTTCCAATTTCATTTTCAGCTATTTCAGCATATTTTCAAGGGGTGAAAGGGGTTGCATAGTTGACAACTGGTCTTCACAGCTACCACAGTTGCCCATGCTTGCCTTAACAGATAAACTAAGCTTCACACAAGATTAAATTAGTAGCTAAAGGTCAGTTCCCATAACATAAGGTGACATTTTCCTATTCATATTCTCCCTGCCTTAGCCATGATTCCTTCCACTAGTGGAGTCAGATCAGGTAGCCTTCCCCATCCTAGTTCTCTCCAATGGCCTTACTGACTGGGGTGATGGTAACTGTAGTCCAACACATCTAGAGAGAGTCAGGCTGGAACACATTACATTTTAGAGCCCTCAAGATCTCTGAAGAAAAATACGTTTCTGGGCAAGTGTTCAAGTGCAATAGTTCCTTCTTAATACACTGTTGGGTTTTCAAACCCCAAACGTATTGAGGAAAGGATTATCCTTATCATTCCAACACAACCAAGCCAGATCCATCTTTTTAAAAGCATAAACAAAAATGTAATTATTACATTCTTGAGCAAACAAAGATGATTAAAAGATACAATACATAGTTATGATTTGAGATCTTAAAATAACGAACAGTTTAGGAGTCTAATCCCTAACCTGCTCACTAACTCAAAGTCCCCACCCAAGCTGGAATATGAGTGGGAGTGGAGAAAAGTCACTAACTAGTAGAATATGCTCTCTCCTTTAACAAAGTTCATACATATGCTAGAAACCTTGCATTCATGCACTCTATAATCACAGAAAGCAAAGAAACCTCCATTTACTGAGTTCTGACAAAATAAGAAACTATGATGCAGAAGACACTAGGAAGGTGAAATGCAAATCCAGAGGAGAGTGTCACCTGAGGAGAAGAGGAAAGCGAGGTAGGAACAGGACAGTTGAGGGGTGAATGTGCCCCTCAAGGCTTCACCAATGTCAGCTTTCTCCCCAGGGACCTCAACTGAGTGACACCTCAGTGATGTCCCAGATTGAAGGAGGCTGCAGGAGCGGAGCTGTGTCAGGGCCAGGTGCTGGTGCAGAGTTCCATCCAAAGAGAAACCCTGGCACTGACACTGTCACACATGCGGTGCAGGTGGGCCACCTCAGGCACCTGCTCAGGTGAGATGGGGTTTTGTTGTTTTCAGGGCCAAATATAGAGCCATTGTTCAAAAAGAAAGACCAATCATTTGGGTCCAATCCGTGGGGAAAGAAAAGACACTCAGAACATCTCTCCCCATTTCTCTGGCAGTAGGGTAACAGAGGGCAGCAGGTGAACCAGGCAGCGAGAGGGGAGGTCATGGCAGACTGCCCCCCTCCCCCCGGAAGCTTGTTGCACCAGAAATCACACAGCATTTAAAAGTCCAACCCTCATCAGTTTGAAAAAGCCTGATGGCACAAAAACATATTTACCTGCCTCCAAGAGGAGAGCAGGGATAGGTCATCCTGGTCTCTCTAGGGAGGAAGTTCCAAAGTTTGGGAGCAGCCACCAACAAAGTGCTCTCCCTGGTTCCCACCAAAAGAGCATGAGAGGGTGGTGGGACAGAGAGAAAGGCCTCTTTGGATTATCTTAGCACTCTATATGGGGATAATGGTCCTTCAAATAACCTGGACCTAGACCAACAAGTCTTTCACTTCTGCAAGTGCAGTATGCAAGAGTCAAGATGCTTTATAATCCATTTCCCATTGAATTTCTCAGGACAGTTTTCATGGCTACATAAGCTGCCAGCATGCCAGTATCACACACAGTAGGCTGGTTTTCAACAGAAGCAAATGAGTAGGGAGGTTCAACTCAGTCGAATCTTTAAGAGCAAAGAGGCTCAGGCATGCACAACTGACACCTCTAGTAGACCTTTGGAGCAAAACACACAGACTGTATTCCAGAGAGTAATTGAAGCCCAGTTTACCATTGCAGCTGACACTCCAGTGGACTCTTAGCAGCTTTAAGTTAGCTGCTTTGATCTTTTTGGAGAAGTGGGATACAATTATTATTATTATTTAAAAGGGAAGGAGGATAGAAAAGGAAAGTAAGCAAGCATCCAACTCAGCCCCCAATGACCAGTACAGCAGCCTACCCTCTGACTCCGCAGCGTGACACCTGCAGACTTGAAGTCCGGAAACTTGATGCCAGCAGTTTCAGGGACAGCCTAAAACAGAAAGAGACAGTATGTTGATAAAGAAAATGTATGAGGAGACATACAGACGATCCTGGAAATGGGGAGGGAACCACTTCCTGTCAGACAGCCACTTTGCCAGTGACATATGAGGCTGTGCAGAACAGCAGGAAAAGCTGGCCTAGGGCAGAGTCAGGGCGTGGCGTCCTTTTTGTGCCCTGGAAAGGCCAGATTGTGGGCTGTGGTGTGCAGTACCTGCGCCCTTGATCTGGGGAACATAGAGGCGGCTGCAGACCACCCCTTCAGGGGCTGTCTGCACAGCCTCTATATCTGAAATAAGAAGGACATAACTTTTTCTTAGCACAAATGCTTTGATTTCATAAGCAGGACAGAAGTAAACTATGGATTTAGAATGCTGCACTAGCACCAGCATTAATCCATTGGTTTAAATGCCATTCAAATTACACCAAGATGGTTTTAGTACACCATGATATCAGCAGGTACAAATCTATTCATACTGATTACACAGTGTCTGCTTTAAAATTATCTCAGGAAATTGCATTTAAAGCAAACAGTGTGGTATTACTGAAGAGGTCTCATAGCAATAGAAGGCAGGCAGATGTGGTTTACATTAAGCACAAAGTCATGAATACTGAAACAAAATAGTCCCAATTATACCTATACTATATTTGATTCTGTAACTATTACTATGAGACATTGGTTGCTGCCACACTGCTGAATTAATGCAATTTGACACCACTTTAACTGTCTTGGCTAAATCCTCTGGAATCCTGGGATTTGTAGTTTGTTATGGCACCAGAGCTCTCTGACAATGAAAGCTAAATATTTCATAAAACTACGTATTTCACAATTCTGTAGCATTGACCAATGGCAGTTAAAGCAGTATTAAACTGCATTAATTCTACAGTGCAGATGAAGCCATCAACTTCTTGAACATTTTGGCTCTAACCATACAGTTTAAGTTACCACATCTCTAATCCCCTGGTTGATTCCAGCATCTTTGCTCTTTCAATCACCTGACAACAGGCTATCTCCTTCAGAGATAAAACTACCTTTGTACATGATTTTACACATCAACCACTGAGCTAATTTGCTTATTGATTTAAATGAACTCTGCTTGCTTTGACCCATTTTGAAATGTGTTGATTTTGTCCTCAATTGCAATTAGAAGGCACACTCTCACCTGAATGGCCCGATCTCCCTCCCCCTTGAATCCTATCATGAGTACAGCATTATGATCTTGATCATGACTATGTATCTGCAAACAGAGCAGGTTTTAAAACTCTGCAAGCTCACAGTCTAACTCTGAAATACAAGGTAGTGACTTTTCCAAATCTTAACAATCTCAGTTTTAATTTTAAAAATATTTTGTTCACTACCACAATTGTCAACCTCCAATGTATCTACTTCTGTATCATCTTATATTCAAAATATAACCTTTGCACCATTTGTACATAATGTTATTGTCCTACTCATCTGACTCCAGTGGGTACTCTATGGTAAGGGAATATCTGCTCATCCCTCAGTCCTTTGCATTTTTCTCCAGGAATAATGTCCTCTCCCTCTAGCCAAATATTTCACCATTATAAGCTAATCATGTAAGCTATCTACTGTTTAAACACTGCAGATTCACAAATGTTTCAATATACTGAATCTCCTCACATAATTGTGCTCTATTTTTAAAGGGGTGGGTGAGTCTTCAGCAAAGAAAGAAAGAAAGAAAGAAAGAAAGAAACCCAAGAGTAAAGCTCCATTGCAGATTTCTATGTCTTCTTCTCTTCACACTGAATTCTATGTCTCTTGCATACAAGGCAATATGATACGTTCAGGTTGCTAAAGGATACAGTTATTCTAATTCTCATGGCCAGAAATAATATTTGTTTTATAAAAGAGTTTTCATGAATATTTTGCATTGTTTCAAAAATACATGATAGCTTCACACACCCCACCAAGTCAGTGTTAGTAGTTATAATAATACACTCATTCTTACCACAGCAACCATGTACAGCTATCACAATAAAGAGTATCAAGGAAAAGCAGTGTACTAGTAGACCCTATCTGATTGTTCCCATGGCTAAATGATCCATGGAACTTCAGCTCATGGTTTGTTTGCTCCGACATTCCAGCAGGGAGCTCACTCTGTGGCTTGCATTCCCCCAAACAAGCTAGAGAATTAATCCAAGGTTTGTTCTAGCATTAATTCTGTGGTTGGGAAAGAATCAAGCCAGAGTGTTGGCTTCCTCCTGGGATTACATATCATAATGAAAATAAATGTAGCTGTTCTGGCTATTACTAGCCAAGTCTGTAGCAACATGATGACTCATCTACAACCACCCTCTTGGTTTCAAGGAGTGGTAGCCCACATATATAACTGTGATAAGACAACAGAGTTGCTTCTAAATGGATCGAGCCTAAAGTGTCCCCAGAGGTGGCAAAACTCTAGAGAAAGGGGAAAGGTGCAACTTTGCAGGCCAAATTTAACACACTAACATGCTTTTATTCCCCTCTACAATGTCCAGGGGTGAGAGGGAATGGATAAAAACATCACAGAAAATGATGGTTTGTTTGTCCTCAAGGCACCTCAACGTGGTAATTTTGGGCATAGTTCAGACACACTCAAACTTGCAAACACACCCCTATAAAAACCAAAAGTGAAACTGGACGGTACTGCCCACTGCTCCATGTTTTAAATTTTATTTAAATACTTTTTTATGCTTTTTGGTTCATACTGAGGCCCACAGCATGTTTGTTGCTTTTGTGTGCCTTCATGTCATTTCCAACATTTGGTGGTTTTCACAAGGGTTTTCTTGGCAAGATTTGTGCAGAGGAGGTTTGTCTGGCCCCAAGCCTTGGCAAAATTTACAGCCTCTATCCTAGATCCCTCGTCTTCACATAGAAGACACAGTTCTGATTATATTTTGTCTTTTATACCCCACATGTTAGTTTCTTGACTTTTCTAGCATCAGTCAAACATCTGTGAATAGTTAAATATTTGTTCAAGTATTTGAAGCTGACTAATGTTCACTTCTAGACTAAATGTGCCTAGATCCCCCATGAATTCCTTACAATCTAAATTTCCAGACTGTTTATGATCTTAAGTCACCCCACTCCGGACATATTCCAGCTTGTCAACTTCTTTCTTAAACTGTGGTGCCTAGAACTGCACATGACACTTGAGATAAGGTTTCACCAAAGCAGAAGAGAGTGGTACTATCTCTTCTCTTGACCTGGACACTACACAGCTGCTGACGCAGCCTAGAATTAAATCTGCTTTTTTGCTGCTCCTACTGCCGCATCACACTGGTAACTCTTGTTAAGTTTGTGATCTACCCAGACCCCTAAATCCTTTGTATATATAGTGCAATCAAGCCAGGTGTCATCCACTATATCTGTGCAACTGTTTTTCTTGCATTACATATATCCCAGTTGAAATTCATTTTGTTATAAAAAATCCTTTATTAAAAAAACCCCTAATTAATAAAATTAATATGGAATTTACATCTTGGGTATACCTACAGTTTGGACCTACAACTAAAGCTACATAGACTGCTGGGACAGCAGAGGGGAGGGATATAGAAGAACCCTTTAGCTATCTCTGGATCAACAACAATGGATATTAAGACCTACATATTCCATCAGATGAAACACATCGGCGGATGCAACCAACTTTTCCAGAAAAACTATTTAATTCAGTTCAAGAGATTCTAAGAGCAATTTGGGGGCATGCCCTTACTACCCACCTTTCAATAATTATCCACCTAATCTCTAATGAAAATGAGGGATACACTAACTCCCTCCTACACCGCACAGTCTGCCTTCACCTCACATCAGAGCAATTAAACAGGTTGCTATACCTCACACGCCAGCATGAGCTGTAAATGCTTCAACCTCAATTGACTCTTTGGTAAATGACTTCCTTTTGTTGAGATGATGCTGATAGAGCCCTTGATTCAAATTCTTAGTTAAAATGCAATTTTTTAAAATAAAAAACCCCACATTTTTCTGCTACAGTTGGTAATTGACTCCTAATGGACTCTGTCATGGTTGAAACGGCATAAGTGCAAAAACAGAAGCTGCCTTCAGAAACCCTGAGGTGCTTATTTACACTCAGATACAAGGGCCCCAGGCAATATAGGAAGAGTTAGCCAAACTTGCCTCCAGCATGTCAAATGGCTATTTGATCCCATGTCCCACTGACATGGAAAATCTGGCTGGCAAAGTACTAATAACTACAATGCAAAAAGAAACTGTAACAGCAAACTACAAGTTTTTGGGATATCCCAACACTGTCTGCAAAGCTGTTTACCCAGAAAGCCACTAGTGGGCAAACAAAATAATGCATTCTTACAAAAAAAAAAAAAAAGTACATTTAGTGGCCACCTCCTTATTTCACCTCTCATAATCACAGAAAAGAACAATTCCACACTGTTTTCTAACCAAAGCACATCACTAAACATTTCATATATAATATTTCATTATTTTTCCCACCACAGTGGGTACAGTGGCTAGAGTGCTGGACTAAGACACTGAGAAACCAAAGTTCGAATCCTTGCTCCGTCATGGAAACCGTGGCGAGTCACACACTCTCAGCCTCAGAGGCAGGCAATGGCAAACCCACTATGAACAAATTCTGCCAAGAAAGCCATGTGATATGGTCGCCTTAGGGTCGCCATAAGTCAGAAACGGCTTGAAAGCACACAACAGCAACATTATATTGCTGCTCAAAATATAATGAATTCATTGTTTCATAGAATGAATGATATGTTCCAGATAAAACAGTGCAAAATGCATTGAAAAGCCACTACTAAGGCCAGTGCTGCTTTCTACGTTATCCTGCCATGCCTGCCAACAGCAGTTGTCAAAGCTAAGATCATCCCATTAGGCAGGGGTAATATCAAGAATTCATCCCCTTAATATTCCAGAAATACTGATTTGTCTCTGGATTGTGGCAATTTATTTACTCCAAGTATGCCTACTGTGCCAGATCTAGAGGAAAACAAAGGGAATTTGACCAACACCTTATGATTTGGAAGCATATTTTATAGGCTAACTGCTAGAAATGGTTGACGAATTTGTTCATTAAGAACTCCAGTGTGAACTGAGCTGAGCTTAAAATATCCACTTAAAAATGTACATTTTAGGATAAAATGCTTGGAAATGTGTACATTAAGATAAAATCTGTTTACAATGCATATTTTGTAAGAAATTATTTTCAGATACATGTATTTAAATATGTAATAAAAACATTTTTGTGCATTTGTAAAAACATGCACATTAATGCAGAAATGTAAGAACAGACTTATGAATGGACATGTGTCAAAATGGCAGGAATCAAAACTAAAATTATCTGTCCTTAATAACCACACTGAATCAAGCCAGATTAAAATTTGTTGGATCCCCACCCCACTATCTCCTCTCTTTCTGTTATGCTTCAAAACATGGAAGTGAACAAGTTCCTGGTCACCAAACCATTTGCTCTTTGAGAACAGTCTGCACAGTCTGTCTCCTTTCCAACACAGCAGTCATTTCCAATTTCTCTGGGTAGCTTATACATGACTACCCCAAGAAATATCAGAGTCTAATGAAAAACAACCAGTCTAATGCAAAACAATCACAGAAACCTTACTTATAGCTAGGGCCAGACAACCACCCCCACCCACAGCCCCTTGCCCTGGCAGGCAAAAGGCAAAGTAGTACCATAAGCAAGAGTAAGAGGACAAGTATAAGATCTTTACAGGCTTCTCTGTCTCTTTCTTTTGTGGCAGCTTCTTTTTGGGGGCCTTGCGCTCTGCACGTCTTTGTTCAGTGGTTGTGTCAGCAGCTGTAATGAGTTTCTGCAAGTCTTGTGTTCGCTTCTCCCTCTCTTTCTTCCTGGCTTCAATTTTCCTCAACTCCTGGATAAGATATTCCTCTTCTGCCACCTTCAGGTGAAATAGAGACAAGAGGTAGGAAGCATAATTGGTAAACTGGTACAAGAGAACCACCTAGTGGCAACAACTGTGCTTCTCATATAGGTTTCTTCCTTGGTTTCAGAAGCCAAGAAATATAGTAACACAGATATAAAAGTAACATCTAGTAGAACATACTACTCCCTGTCACGTTTAAAGGTGACATGCCCTCAGGGTTTGTAACATGCCTACTATACACATCCTTGTTCCATGACATGTTGCCCTGCAGCTCCCTGTCCATCTACACCAGGATGTACAACATCTTCAGCTTCAAGGGCCATGAATGATGTTGCCTTAGGAGGTAAATGAATGAATACACACATGCAGAAACATATATACACAACCAAGCATCCTAGCTGGGAGCCTTCTCTCAACCCTCTCTCCCAGCAGATTTTGATACACATTGTCACTTCCTCACCACTAACAGCAGTGGGGAAATATCACTTTGTAGGAAACTGCCAGGGGAATTCAGCAAAAGCAAAGAAGGATCAACCATTAAGGCTTTGGGACTGCATACACCTCTCAGACCACATGTACACTCTGCTCTACACAGTTTGTGACCATATTTCACCATATGTCACTCTTTTTCTTTTCTTAGTTCCTGCTTAGAAAAATATTCTCCATAGTCCCCCCCCCTTTTTTTTTTTTTCATACCTCTGCCACTCACAGCTTCCCAGTTCTTATCTTCCTCTTTTTCCCTCTTTAATTTGGCTCTTTTCCCCCACTGAGGTTCCTACTCCATAGGCTGCTCCATAGCCTTATACTTTACCATAAGCATACAGTAATCTTCTCTCAAAGCCTTGGGAATACATTTTACCTACCTTCCTTTGCTGCCAATTTCATTTCCTCATAAATGTGAATGTCTGCTTATAATCCACATCGTCACACCATGTCAATCAATTGCTGCTAGAGGCCTCACCATCAAATTCTTAAACACAGTAACACTTTATAAACAAAATATGCTGAGGGGCTAACCTTTTTTTCCTAATTTAATTTTGTGAATATCCATCATTTGTTGGAAAAAGAAACATTTTAAAAGCATTATCTGAATTCAAGATTTTGATGAGCGCCAACAATCAATCCATCTATCTATCTATCTATCTATCTATCTATGGGTCTTCTCAAACTAAAATCCTACAATATTTTCTAAACATCCTGTGTTCAATGAATTATGTCCTTAATCACACTGACCCATTCAGACAGATTATTTGACAAATGGTCCTCAAGAGATTAACAGTTACAAAGGATATTGGGGCATATCCCCCAATTTACTAACTATTGCTATTGACCTGGCACAAAGTAATCTGAGACCTGCTTGTCTTGGCATTACCTGTTCTGGTGTCCTGTTATATAGCCTCTCTAACTGTTCCTTCCGCCGCCGTTCATGACCAGCATCAAAGACAGGGATTTTCAAGTCAGTGCCTGGAGCAGCACGAATATTGGCTAGTTTGGCACAGATGTGATAGTAGCGCTCCTTTAGGTCTTCCACTGACCGCTTCTAGGAACAGAACAAGAGTTATAAATGGGAATTCAAAAACGTTTGCAATACGTGCTAGCTTTGCATAGCCCTTTGTAACTGCCAAACATTCTTTCTTTGCTTAGACATGCCAAAAAAAAAGAAGCTTTACAACTTCATTTGCCCAATCTTATACCATGTTAATTACAAAACTAAAAGTTTACTTTAGGTATGGGACTACCAACACACAGGAAAAAGGAAATGCAATCAGAAAGTGAAGATACTGAAGGTTATATCATGACCAATAAGAACAGTTTCAGTACTACACGAACCTTCCAGATTGAAGAGGATTTTAACAAATTTATCAGTCCAATTTCCCTTTCTCTGTTATGCCTTATTTACCCCATGTAGGGGTATTCTTAAAATTTCACAAACCCTGTGCAAAACTATAAAAAGAAGCCAGAAATCTGACAGATGGACATAAGCCTAGTATGCATTATTGTTTCTCACTCCATGCTCAATATTAGCTCTCTTACAGGACCCATATGTCAAACAGAAAATCTCTAAATTGGAACTATGAGTTATGTAACAAACTAGGCCAGAGCAATTTACATGGAGAACATACTTATTCACTCACTTTGAACTGCTGGTGATCATAACGGTCATGAATGACCACAAAGCGGAGATCAAACCGTCGTGCTAAATCAAAAAGATGGTCTGTTTCAGCTTTGGTCCAGGCATCATCATGAAGATACATTTGATACTCTTGCTCGGAGTAGATTGGCACTTGCACAGTCTGCAACAGGGACAGGACAGGTTAAGACTACTCACACACTTCCTTCATCAGTATGGTTAACAATCCTGTCTAGCAGGTGTACTTTAAGGAAAACAAATTCAGGACTCCACAGCACAGACATATAGGACAGAAACCCAGTTGTCCTCAACTATGCCTTAATCACAAGTATCTATTATTACCCAAATTCCATTTTTTTGCTGCCACCTAAATGATAAGACAAGGAAACCTCTTCCTCCTAAACTTGGCCAACTCTATTTGTAGCGCTGGTGGCACAGTGTTTAACTGCCAGTACTGCAGCCAAAATGTGAGTTCAAATCCACAGGGCTAAAGGTTTACTCAGCCTTCTTTCGTAAATCAGTAAAATGAGTACCCAGCTTGTTTGGGGCACTTGGCTAACACACTGTAAACTGCTTAGAGAGTGCTCAGCAATATAACACAGTATAGAAATGTAACTGCTATTGCTGTTTATACTTCAGTGCTGTTTCTCTAAATTAAAAAGGGTGCACAGAACAGGTTTCAATATTAATGGAGGTGCTGGCAGGTGATTATCTGTTTTTTGTGCCTCGTCTACTAAGCCAAGGGCAAGTTCTCACAAGCTAGATACACAAAATGTATGCATACCTAAGGACTATAATGCTCTTACACACAAATTCCAGTAAGGACTCTACACTAGAAGCATAACTGCATGACTGCAAAGCATGCCAATTTTTCTGATAATATTCAAAGCCATTCTGGGGATGCCAGAAATACTGGAAAGATCTCCAGATGGGTTCTAGAACAAACTAAGACTGAAATCTCCATGGAAGCCAAGATGATGAAACTAAGACACTTGTACTTTGGTAACATCATGAGAAGGAATAACTCATTAGAAAAGTCAAAAAAAGTTAGGAACGTTCAAAGATAGTAGAAAGAGAAGGAAACTGCATGCCAGATGGCTAAACTCCATCAGGGAGGTCACAGAGCTGAACATGCAGGACCTGAACAGAATGGCAAAGAATAGGAGGTCTTAGAGATGTCTCATTCACAGGGTTGCTTTGCGTCAAGGTCGACTTGAACACAGTTAGCAACAACAGGTTATGACATCCTATTTGGGAATCACAGATTTATATTACTAATGCTGAGACAGAGATATCCTTAGAGAGAACAAGTGGCAGGAAAATAGTATTCAGGATTATCTTTTGAGATCTATGATGCAAAGCTATCCATCTTTTCATATCCCACATATACTATAGCTTTAATCCAGGCTCCATACTTTGTTGAATCTGGCAAAAGGGTAATCTTTGCCCTCCTCTGCTGCCCTCCGCCAGTGGTAGAACATTGCCCCATCCTTCCGAGCAGGGTTGGTGAAGGGCATCCATTTCCAGGGCCGCACTTTCTTAGAGCCCAGTTTTGCCTTGACAGTGCGGTAGCCCTGTGTTGTGTCACTTGGCAGAAGAGGAGGTGCATCCCTGTTAAAAAACACACACAAGGTACTTATTGATACCTGTTGTCCACATGAGGATCACTTCACATGTCCAACTGCCCATTTCACAATCTCCAAGGAAGGCTTAAAAGCCAATTGTTTTATTATCATTTTTTACACAAAGGCAGAATGGAATCCTTAGAAGGTGGGAGAGCTAAAGACAATACAATCAATCTTACATGATTAGTACACAATACAAATTCTATGGACCAAAGATATCCGACATATGTGAATTTTTCACACTAAGACATAAAGGTCAGAAACTGCCTGCAAGACACAATGGACTGATTCACAGTTTGGCATTATAACTGTAATTTGGAGGGTATATATGAACCATAGTTTGTCCATTTGGATACATCAGTCTGTGGTTTGTGCTACAAAAAAATCAGCTAACTGAATTAAAGTATAAACCAGGTAATAAAAAGTAGCACACGGGATATCACAGGTTTTTTTTCTAAAATTCTCTAATTTCAGAAAAAGCTTGTTAAGAGATAAGCAGGGTTGCAACTTAAGAAACAGAAGTTCAAGACTCTGGACACAATAAATAAATCTGGATCCTGGCCATATTCCTAACACCAGAAAGCAAAAGCTTCCTTTTCTTAGTTAATGGGTTCTTATTTTAACCTTCACTGCATTCTTATTATTATCCCAGTCCAGATATGCCTAGGCACTTTCAGATATATTGTCTGGAATAAAAATAATGTACACCTAGTTTCAAATTTCACAAATACACTGACAAATTATAATTTTATCTACAAAGAAAGTTGTATATAAAACATTTTATATTCCTAAAAGAGAAACATACATTTAGGTTTGATTCTGAGAGGTACTACAATTTCTTCTAACAGCTGATTATTGCCGGAAGGGCATCTTAATGATTTTTCCATACTCAACATTTCTGGAACTATTACATATCAAAAATGCCTCATACATCTACATCATAGCACTCACAAATTCTAAAACAGCACTGCCTGTCCGAGGTAGTTAGAGGTACTAGAAAGGAGCCAAAGTGGGAGTAGAAAGTCAATTTTCAAAAGGTGATTTGTCAACGCTTTCATATATGTAAAGTTGAACAGATGAGAGGCTACTTGAACAAAGGCACCCACTATCCAGGAAAAGAACTGTGAGAGAACTCTTACTTTTTATCAGAGTACAGCAGTGCATACACCTCCCGGTGCATTCCTTCTGGTCTCTTAAAGGTTAGAGTTTCTGATGATTTTTTGGATTTTTTCTGAAAGAGAAGATCTTTATTAGAGGCTCTCCTCTAGTGAGGTAGAACTGTTGTGGAAGCACCTGTGGGTCTCGAAATGTTTAAAAAAAATCCTAAGGGTGGGGAGAAAGACAAAGTAGTTCTAATCATGACTGACTGACAAATAGCCTTGACCACTGTGGTCCCCATGCTGTCTCTAACAATGTGGTCTGAAACCACAGGTGAAGGTCTACTCTGGAGGAAGCCTACTCTGATGAATGCACAAGAAACCAAGATTGTGCATATCTATCTCTCCATATATGACTTTTTTGTGCTTTTATTTCCCAGTTTCATCTTATTCTGTCATCCTCTTCCCAGACTAGTTGCTTGTACACATACCCTTCTTTTCTGGACATTCTACCTTCCATTCTATATATGCTAATCAAAAGAAAGAGGGCAGAAAATAAGCAAAAACAGTGATGGAAGTGATGGAGGAAACTAGACATGCAGAAGGAAAGTGAATGAGAAGGAGGATGGTACTATAAGAAGCTACAGGCCTTGTGGTATGTCAAGGGACAAGAAACCTGAAAGAAGATATGCTGGCTAAAACTGGAGTTGGGTAGGACTAGGTAAAGGCCCTGTAGAACTTCCATAACAGTGGTACTCAACCTTTTTACCTTTGGGATACTTTCTACCTTCTTTTCTCTACATGTGGACATTGCCCCCCCACCCCACCCCATACAATGCAGTATATGATTTAAAATATTTTGTTTATTTTGTGTGCACATTTACTTTCACACATTCATGTATATTGATATTTTAACATTTTCTAAGGAAATACCATTCATATTAGAATAGTTTTATTTTAAATTCAATATTTAACTCAACACATGTGTAAATTTTACACATAAAAAGGTCTGGGAAGAGGGGGAGGAGGGATCAGAGCCTCCATGTCTTGCATCCCCCTTGACCAACTCTTGCACTCCCCTGGAGATCCCATTCCCACCCCACCATTTGAGAACCACTGCTTTATTATCTTGAACAGCAGCAGGTTAATGAGAAGTAAGAGAGAGAGAGATCTTTAATTTTAAAATTGGAAGGTTAATTTGAGTATAGAGGGGAAAACATGCAGGTCAAAAGGCAAAACAGGGGTTAACAACGCTTTTCACTGAAATATCATGGGGGCCCCTTCATTTCAATGAACCCAGGACAATATTTCACAACAAAATCAAGGAGAACTCCATTTTTATGTAGTACTCAACATCCCAAAAATGTTTGAAAATAATGTTAATGATAAACATCATTCAATGTTCATCCCATTTCTGGACTCACATGCCCTTTCATTGAATTTTAGCCTTCAATGCTATGCATTCTTTCCCTAAAGTAATCACCACTAAACACAGCAGGACTTCCTTCTGAGAAAATATGCACAGAATTGCTATGCTTACAGGACAAACAGCTATGTTCCTTTCTCCATACCTTTTGCTAGTAATCTCCGTCTACGCAGTAAGGAAAACAACTGAAATCCAATGTGAACAGTACAGTGGTCCGGGATTACTTTCGTAACCCGGAAGTGTTTCGCAACCCGGGGGACCGCTTTAGTTAATGCACAGCATGCCGGAAGCGCACTGTTTTAAAGGGCCCGGGTTGCTTTTTTTTCGCAACCCGGGGATTTCTTCGGATCCCGGGGGCTTTTTTTCGGCCCCAGCCGTTTCAGGTCCCGGGGATTTCGTTCCCCGGGGGCTTCGTATCCCGGGGGACCACTGTATTTGTAAAAAAAATGCTCTTCCATCAGCTTTTATGGTAAATCTGGGAATTGTGTTAAAGTTCTCATATAAAGTGGATTAAACACATTCCTTACAATGAAGTCCTTAGCATACTTTCCTGAGAGTAAGCACTACTCAGGCTACATCTACACTAAAAAAATTAATGCAGCCATGGCTCAATGCTGTAGAATTCTGGGATTTATAGTTTTGTGAGCTGTTTAGCCTTCTCTGTGAGAGAGTTCCAGTGCCACAACAAATGATAAATCCCAGGATTCCACAAGCCATGACAATTAAAGCTGTATCAAAGTGCATTAATTCTGTAGTGTAGCTCAGGCCTGTGCATCCCAAGATCATGGTCTTGAGAATATTATTCAAATTTAAAACTTATGGAGGAAAACAAGAGATGAATATTTGATTTGTGTGGATGCATCAGGAAGAGAGTATCCAAATGATGCACCCCAGAGGTGTGTGTGCATCCATCCATAATATAGGAGTAGGCAACTATTAAAGGTTACCTTTCATGAGTTACTGTAAGAATTCACCCAAAAGATGAAAGAAAATTGTATAAATACAGTAGCATATTGTTTTCACCAACAAATACAGAAATATTAATTGGTGCAGATACCCCCAAATGGAGGAAGGAGAGGGACACACAGAAATGGTATCCTGAAACTGTGTTAAATTTCATAAAAATAAAAGGAACTTGCTTTAAATTCCCTTTTCAGGCCAATTAGGTCTCTCAGATTGTTCAACAACAAGAACTCTGCTCAGGAATTAGAATGTAATTAAAATAAACATATGAGGAGGGGGTCGTGCTACCCCACCTTCTCTATCATCACATTTCTCCTCAACATATGGAAGTTCTCCATATGAGGAAACCTGGCTTTTGAGTTTCAGGGATATGATGGAGTTGAAATACAGAATAGATTGTTAACTTCTCCTCTGGATTTAGTTTTTTTTAAGTGCAAACGCTTAACTGGGGCTAGAATAAGCAAGATCCCTGCACAAAGGAATCAGGTCAAGATCCAAGACAACAACATCCTCCTGTGGATATGGATCATGGAACTCTCTCTCACCGCCATTAAAAGGCACACAGAAGATTATTGTATGCACTCATGTATAAATCTACAAATTTAGGTTAAAAATTTGATCCAAAAAATCTGAGTCAACCTATCCACGGGTCAATTTAAGTACTGTATTTTAACACACATATATAGGCAAGAGTTTAATCTGTCCTGGAAGCACTGACCCCCTTCTACTTATTCTTCCATCCAGCCTTTAGTATGTGCACAAATAGTTAGACCTTCTGGAATCTTGTAAGTTCTTTGGCATTGTTTTCTTTTACTTCGTCCTTCACATCCTTCATTACATGCCTCTAAGTTTTACCCTTGACTTATCCATGGGTCATATCAAAATCCATAATTTTGACTCCAAAACTTGCCCTTGACTTATATATAAGGCCAGGTTATAATCGAGTATATACAGTAAGCCTCCTAGCTCCAGTTAAAAGTAGATTCTAAGTCCTTCTATCATATTCTACATAGTTCTTGCATAATATATGGGGAGTTAACACTCCAACTAGACAAAATAATATACAAGTATCTTTCAGGACAAAAGTGAAATTCATTGCGTTCGGGGATCCCTTCAGTTTAAACTTTCCAGACTATACCTTATCAGAATTGATTATGTCTTTCTTGTTAATGGTTCCTATATTCTCAGAATCTGTTCCTCCCAGTTCCAGTATATCCCGGACATCTGCTCCTGTTGCCATTTTGTTGCCTAAAGTTAGAGAGGAAAACATGATTTAAAAGGAAGTACAACTAAATGTATAAAGAGCACAAGCTAGGCTCTACAAAATTAAATGCTTTTCTTAATTCCCTCTACAGACACTATACACTGTTTATTCAGCAATAACTTTATTCTGGCATTGATCTTCTCTTCTCAATATGCTTATCTTACAGAAATTAAACAGATCCAACAGATTTGATAGGTATCTGAATTTTCAATACCTAGGGGAACAATGACCACCATGTTTTGTACACTGTGCATCTTTATGTCTGTCCACCAATTACAATATCTGGTATTTGTTCTAGTATCTAGTTCTGGTATCTGGTGTTCTAAAAAACTTGTACTTTCAACTGGGAAAAAAGGCAACTTTCTAGGCATTATGTGTATAGTGCAAGTTATTATCTACTGAAGAATTGAGGGGAGAAGCTTGGTGTCTTTCTATATGATGATGATGATGATGATGCCTGTTTTGGCTACTCAGATCCATCCTTACTACTAAAAGTCTACCTAAACCAAATCTGCAGATAACAATGTCAGTCAAATTCTTTGTCCCTATCTCTGACACAGTAAAATGATTTTGTATACCCCTAACATTTTGATATACAGTACACATACCTAATGCCTGTTAATTAAAATATAAGAAACAGAAAAGCTGCTCTGAAAAGCTGCCTAGCCCCAAATATTCCATAAAATACAATAAGAGTCCATGCTAGAATTATGAAAAAAATCTTAACAGATTAGTTCTGATTATACATAAGAAAAACATAACTTTTCCAACAAATGAGAAAAACGGGCATATATTATTCACAAATCCATCCCTGTTATTGAAAAAAAATTGGAGGATACAGCTGAGAATCTCTCAAAAAGCAACAAAGAAAATGACTTTCTAGAATGTGCCAAACAATGTGTGTACATGCATAAAAAGCATACACATTTAAAAATGTCTAGTTTGTTGAGGGTTGTGAGAATTTAAGTCACAAATTGAACTGTCGCTAACAAGTCTACATAACAAATCTTTGCTGCTGTGTTCATTTCTTACATGAGAACAAAAAATACTCTCATATTCTGATTCATATTAGTTGTAAGGATGGGTCTGAATAACCAAAGCAGCCAGAAGAAGAAAAATAGTAGGACACTAAGCTTCTTCCATCAATTCTTCAGTAGATAATAACTTGCACTATACACATAATGCCTAGAAACTTGCATCTTTCAGAAACTTGCATTTCAACATTATAGCAGCCTATTAATGACCAAATGGATTCCATTTTGGAAGAAAGGTGGGATTAAAGTGAAATAAATAAATACACATGTGCTTACACATGTACACATCCTCTTTGGGGAGCTGTGGAGATTAGTATTCCATTCCACTGCAGCACCCAATTTTCCTCCCCCAACTTACTGAAGAGCCTCTGAAGTCTCCTGTGTACCCTTTCCATACTTTGTGAGGATCAGACAGGATCACAGAAGCTCCTGGCGATGCCCCCATAGCTAATGCAAGATGATGCTGAGATCCACCAGGGTCCTTTCAGGTACTGTAGTAACTTCACATCTGGCTTCTGTAATTCTGCCCTTTCGCACACCGCATGGAATGGCCATGCAAGGGTCTTCAAAGACTGTTCAGTAAGTCAGGGGTGGTGTATGTCTCAGCTTAGCAGAGTCATGCAAGACTGAGGCCAATAAGCAAAGAGTTATAGTCTTCATAACTCCTATGCAGACTATTCTATCCATCCCAAAATATCTATCATGATCCTGTTCAGGAAATAATATAGTTAAAATTCACTATTTAAAATTCATGTTTTAGACTATGTACCACACCGACATGTATTTCCATGTATAAACTGCTTAAATCATAGCTCATAAGATGTAGAATTTACCACTGCTAATGGCCAAAACAACAACAGCTCTTTCTTCTCATATCATCTTACCTGACAGGGACACAAACAGTCTCTCATGAATATTCTCCCAGTGCCAAGAACAGGGATACCAAATACACCTAAGAATGAAGATAGCCCTTAGTGTATAGCCACAAAAAAGGATTAAACAACTAAAAAATGGATACAGTCTGGATATATATTCATACAGATTCATAGTAGTATTCATTTTCTGAATGAGTAAATTTATTCTTTTGTTTTGCATTAAGCTATTACACAGCCACACAGAATGCTGTACACTATTTTGACTAAACCTTTTTATTTGGAAATAAGAACCAAATTCATGGAATTTATTGCCAAATTTTTGTTGTTACCTTCAATTTGCTTCTGACTTATGGCAACCTTAAGATGGGGCTTTCTTGGCAAGATTTGTCACAGAAGTTTTGCCATTTCCCTCTTCTAAGAATAATTAATTGTCCGAAGGTCAGCCATGTTTCCATGGCCGAGCAAGGATCTGAACCTTGTCCTCCCGGAGTCCTGTCATCCAGCACTTAAAACACTGTACTATGCTGGCTCTCCAAATAAAGAACAACAATTGCCAAACACACACACACATAAATAGTTAATTGTTCTATATTTCAACTGGTGGATATGAAACAAAATGCTTGGATTCTTAGACCTTAGTTTTTCTCCTATAATAACAACCTCTCAGACTCATGAGATTTCTTAGTACTTTTATCAGAATACATGTGTGTGTACAGAAAGCAGGTTTTTTTTTGGATTAAATAAGATTCCATCAAAAGGGCAATAACCACCAGTGTTTTCAAAGGAATACATATAATGCACAGATATATAACTTAATTTCTGAAGTGAATTATATTTTCTGTTCAATACAAACGAACCTTTCTATTTGTACAGCATGAAGCACAAGGCTGCACATATAAGTTCCACTAATTTCAACTGAACTTCTTTATAAGACTTCAAAAAACTATCCTCTTAATAAAAGTTACAGTCTTTGGATTATTCTATTACATTCCATTGCAACCTTTTGGGAATATAAATGTGATGTTGTTACATTTTGATAAATACATCTGTTGTTGCTAACTGCACTTGGGTTGACCTTGACTCATAGAGACCTTGTAGATGAGACATCTCCAAGACCCCCTGCCCTCCACTGCTCTGCTTAGGTCCTGTAATTTCACATCTGTGACCTCTTTGAGTCTAGCCATCTTGCATGCGTTTTTCCTCTCTTTCTACTACCCTCCACCATTTCTAGCATTCTTGCCTTTTCTAATGTGTCAAGCCTTCTCATGATGTGGCCAAAGTATGACAGCTTCAATTTGATCATCTTGGCTTCCAGGGAGAGTTTGCATCTATACATGATGATGGGGAATACAATGGACTGGATGATTCTGACTTTAGTGCTCTGCTGTATATCTTTATTCTTTAGGAACTTGTCTAGTTTTTTCATTATGCCCTTCCCATTCCTAGTTTTCTTTCAATTTCTTGACTCCGATCTCTGAAGAATGTTTTATTCAAGGTATAGGAACCTCTTTAACTATTTTGATTTCCTAATTGTCAAAGTAAAATTTATGTAGATCCTCTGTGGTCATGATTTTTGATTTTTTTATGTTCAGCATTAAACCTGCCTTTGCACTTTCTTCTTTGACCTTCCTTAGTAATTTTTTTTCAAGTCTGCGGTGTTTTCCGTTAATAGAGTGCTGTCATCCACATATCTTACATACAATGTAATTTTTTCCCCATACTCCTTTGTGGCATATTGTTTTGGAGTTGATTTTCCTCTTGTGGAAGCTGAGTAACTGTGGATTGATGGTGAAGGAGATGCATAGAAAAGGGACCTCACCGGATGTACACATACTGATTTGTTAGTTTAAAAAAAACAACAACAACACACTTCAACTACAACCAAACATCTCGTACATATATGTTAGTCTCAGTCCAACACCCCTCCGTATCCATACATCTTATGAGACTAATCCGTTCCAACCATATATGGAGACAGAAATCCCAGAGATCCAAGTGGAGGAAAGGAAGGAGCACTAGGGATCACACTGCAAACATACAATGGCTAATGAAGTGACCAAGGAATTCCAGGGGTAAAAACAGCATATGCTTTATAGACTAAATGATGGAATGCCCTTAAAGACATGTGAGTGCCACTATATCCGACAGTCCTGATGAAGAATACTTATTTAGGACAAGAGACAATTGATAAAACAGAACAAGGAGAAGCAGAATGGTTCCCAATTGGCAAATGGGTCAGGCAAGGCTGCATTTTATCACCCTACTTGTTCAGCTTGTATGCAGAAAATATATGACAAACAGGATTAGACTTAGAAGGAGTTAAAATAGGAGGAAGGAATATCAACAATCTAAAATATGCAGACGACACCATAATACCTGCAGAAAAACAATCGCAGACTTGGAATAATTGCTAAAAAAGCTCAAGCAAAAAACAAAACAAAACACAAAACACAGCATCAGGTATACAGATGAACATAAAGGAAACAAAAATAATGACCATGGTGGATCTTCACAAATTCAACTCAGACAATGATGAAATCAAACTAGTAAAAGAGTTCCCATACCCTGGGTCAAACATTGTTCAGAACGGAGACTGCAGTCAAGAAATAAGAAGACTAGGAATGGGAAGGGCAGCCATGAAAGAACTAGATCCGTCTAATTTAAGATTGTATGTACAGCACTGTGTAAATTTACAGTGCTATATAAATAAAGGTTAATAATAATAAAAAGAAGAAGAACTAGACAAGATCCTAGAGAGTGAAGATATACAACTAAGCACTATAGTTAGAAAAGCTGAATCTGTTGTATTCCCATCACCATGTACCAATGTGAGAGCTGGATAAGAAGATAAGAAGAAAACCAACTCATCTTTTGACTTTGGGAGGATGGAGTGCTGGTGGGAGCAGCACTCCAAAAAATGCCAGCTTGCTCCCTCCCCAACAGTGCCAGCGCCGGGACATCTTTTACCGTTCACAGAGGACTTCGGGATTAACCTGATTAACCTATGCTTGTTGTAACTGTATTTTAATTGTAAATGATTATGTTTATATTGTAAACTGCTTGTTGATATTGTATTGTACAAGTTTGTATTGATGTTATGCATAGGTGATATTGTGAATATTTGTGATATTGTAGGTATATATACGATGATGCATTAGGTTTTTGTCTTTATTATTTGATGACTGTGTTGTGTATAGTTTGTGTGTTGTGTATAGTTTATTGCTGTAATCCCGCCTTGATCTGAAGGAAAGACGGGACATACAAATAAATATTATTATTATTATTATTATTATTATTTGAGGTGTACGTAGAGAGATCTTGTAGCACCTCTGAGACTAATTGAAAGAAAGAAATTGGCAGCGTGAGCTTTCCTAGGCTTCATTCCGCTTCCTCAGATGCACCTTCCACTCCGCCAAATGCACCTGAGGAAGTAGATTCGAAGTCCGTGAATTTCTTTCTTGCAACTAGTCTCAACTAGTCTGGAAGACAAGATAAAAAGAGGAGGAGTGCGGAGAGTTACCTTGGGCTGCATCCACACTGGAGATATAACCCGGTTTGGCGCCGGTTTAAATTGCCTTGGCTCAAGGCTGTGGAATTCTGGGAGTTGGAGTTTGTTGTGGGGCCCAGAGCGGAGCTCCGCTCCGCTCTGGGCCCACAACAAACTCCAACTCCCAGAATTCCACAGCCTTGAGCCAAGGCAATTCAAACCGGTGCCAAACCGGGTTATATCTCCAGTGTGGATGCAGCCTTGGAAAGCCAAGGAGACAAACAAAATGGGTCTGGAACAGATCAGTCCTGGAAGACAAGACGATTAAAATGAGGCTGTCATACTTTGGACACATCACAAGAATAGAGGACTCATTGGGGAAAACCAACAATGCTATGAGGATTTCTTTTTTTTTTTTTTTGGACTTCACTTCCCAGAATCCCAGGCCATTGGCCAACGTGGCTGAGGCTTCTGGGAGTTGGAGTCCAAAAGAATCTCTTAAAGGGCACACTTTGGGGGACACTGGCCTAGAGTCCAGAGCAAGCCTTCCAGCGTTGCCTCAGCCCCCTCCATGCCCCCCGGCGCCCCCCAGGTCCTAGCGCCCCCCCCCTTCCTCCATACCTTCTCCTCCGGTCTCTTTCTTTCCCGCCTCGAAGATGCTGCTGCTACTGCTGCACCGGAAGTGCCGCCTGTGTTACCTCCAAATAGGCTCCCCCCGGGCCTACTTCCGGTTTCTCCTTCCATCCCAAGCGCACTGTTACAAAGTGGAGCAGCAGCAATTGAGGCTCGGGCAGCCTCTGGACTCGGAGACTTTGGTTCCGGATCCCTCCTCAGGGGAAAAAAATAATATAAAATAAAATAATATAATATAAAATAAAATAAATACCGTTTAAAAACTGAAAGTGAAAATGTGTGTGTTTATATGAATGTGTGTGTCTGTATATATATATATATATACATATACACACATGCACATACACACAATACATATTTGTGTGTGTGTGTGTGTATATATATATATATGTATAAACATATTTGTGTATATATCTGTGTATAGCTGTCTGTACATATGTGTGTATATATGTGTGTGTATATACACACACACAAATATGTACACACATATGCACACATACATATGCGCACACACACAAATATGTATACACACACAAATTTCATATAGATAGATATATACACACACACAAATATGTGTGTATGTGTGTGTGCATATATATATATATATATACACACGTGTGTGTATACACAAACACATATATATACACACACACATAGACACATACATATAAACACAAAAGTACACACGCACATATATACACACACAAATATGTGTATAGATGTACACACAAATGTGTGTGTGTATATATATATATATATATACAAACACACATATATACACACACATGTCTATACATGCACTCACACAGAAACACATATACTGTACACACAAATTTGTGTGTGTGTATAGATAGATAGATACACCCATCCCTCCACATTTGCAGCTTTGACTTTTGCGGATTTGATTATTCACAGGTTTTATCAATATGTTCTCTCTAGGAATATCCAGGTCGTCCAGTGCAATTCTATGGTCAATGTCTGGCAGAGGCTGACCACAGAGTTGCACTGGAGGACCTAGAGATTCCTAGATATGTGCTGTCTCTGGTAGAAAAAAATAGTGTTTTTGTTATTTGCGGTTTTTCCACATTCACAGGGGTCCTATCCCAGTGAATGTGGAGTGACAAGTGTATATATATACACACACACTGTATATACACAAACATACACATAAACACACACATATACACTCATATATATATTATATACACATACACACACAGTATATACACAGAGACACAAATATGTGTGTATGTGTGTGTATATATACGTGCATGCACACACACATACATACAAATACATTTCAAAAACAGTAATGGCAAACAGCTTTTGCAACATTATGTGTGTGTGTCTCTGTGTGTGTGTGTGTGTGTATATATATATATATATAATATTATATATAGGCACTTGATGTGCCAAAATAATCTCACCAAATACTATCCACTATGATACTATGGAGATATTAAGATACTATGCACCTTGACTTGTAGGAGGAAAATGAGGAAGCCACCCCATTTGTTCCATATCAGGAAAAATGTCTTGGTTTAATCCCACAAAAGTGTGTGTAATGCTCATACATATCTACAGTTTGGAGCAATAGTCTGAGGAGAAGGAACTGTCACATGATGGCTTCCATATTAGAGGGTGCTGTGATGTGTCTGGGCCAAATCCTATCCCAACTCCAGTTGTGTGGCAGGAGTATACTGCAAGGCATCTAGGTGAAGGGGGTGGGTTATAGGGAAGGATTGCTATATTAGCATTTTTAAATTTTTCTTTGAAAAGCATTGCATCCTTGAATCACCAGCATGGCCTTCTAATTTTTTCTTAGTATTACTGAAGGAAGGCATTCCTCTTCGATTTATAAGGTGCAATATTTAAATTAGCCACTTTGGTGAACCACAAATCATTTTCCTGTATTCTTCAATGGCACAATAATGACAGGAAGTTGTTAGTGAAAGTAATGCCAGAGCTAACCTTTCTAGATTCCTGTGACTTGTTAGGTACTCAGAGTAATAAAGTAACTAGTGGCTTTTAAAAAGTAATATTACAAGCTCTGATTTCTAAGAACCCCAGTGATCTCCATTCAAACTCTCCTCCTCTTCTTGAAACCATGCTCAGCTATGGCTAACAAGGCAAATCCTCTTTTTCACTGCACAGCAAAAAGAGTGAGTTCTGTTAATCATCAAATTTACTGATTATTTCCAGGCTCTGATAGTAAAAGCCTATTAACCAATAAAATAATCTGTTAAGTAAATTAATTTGTTAAGAAAGGCCCATTTTGTGGGATTTACTTTTAAGGAAGTGCGTAAGCTCCATGGAACTACTGTACATGGGACTTGTTTTTAGATAGCCATTTATTGGATTGCATTGTACCATACATCGAATCAAGATTGATCCATTTCCCACTGAGAAATTTAACAGCTACATGTTTAGATGGTACTCAAGTCTTTATTATTTTATTTACTTTGAAACATTTAAGGTACCCCAAATTCTCCTCCAAAGGCAAAAAATAGCAACCATGATTTACCAAGAGTGACAGGGAGTAACTATTATGATGCAGCAGTACCATATATCCAGTTGTCTACTACTGAAAGAGTTTTGTCCAACATTACAGTTAAACAGCAGATAACGGATATCATATGTTTCAGAATCCAGAGGAGTCCCTGATGAGTTGCTAATTAAAAAACAGCAACAGATTTTCTTAAATTGAAACGTTATGTGCACAAGTCTCGAAATGTAATATGTGAAGTAGGATAATAAAATCAGTGTGGCAATGTTGTGAGAAATCTGAAATTTATCAGAATTTCTACTTTGTATGTTAAGGAGAAAGAAAAGTGGCACAAGAGAAAAGAATCTTGCTGGTCTGGATGAAAAAAAACAAACCCTGTAGATCACAGACTGTAGTGATATTAAAATGGAATCTGGGGGTGGTATATTGACATGTTGGTAACATATAGGGCAAACCTACCCTGGGCTGGCCATACGATGTAGTAGAGTGAGTCATCCATTTCACCTGGGAAATGAAGGGGGGCACAGAAGAGTGGCAAGATGTTGGAGGACATAGCTGTGTCATACAGTCTGCCTTGCACCTCATAAATTAATCTGCTGCCTTCAGGTGTAGTAAAAGATGCTATCATCTTACTAGTATTGAAATAAAATTTAATTGCCAGTCCAGTCTCTGGAATCCTATCAATAAAGTTGTTCTTTCTTTGCTTCTGAGACAGACTGCCAGGCTATTCTGTTCAGGAGGGGAAGGAAATTTTCTTGGCCAAGAATAACAATCCTTCCACACAGATTCAGGGTCTAAAAACTACTGTCCATATAGTGATATCTCAGTTCTCCCCACCCCCACTTATAAAGGCACACAACAACAATAAAGGTATGAGGTATACTTTCTTCAAATTTTCTTATTTTCTAATGGACCAGGAAAACAGAATGCAGGGTTTGTAAGTAGTGTTTTGCCCTATTTAATTATACTGGATGAGCTACAATTTGGTGCTTTGTTTTGGACACAGCAATGATCAGCTGGACAAGGATGAGTCTGGTGGGATTTTTTATTTGTCATGTATTGTTTTCTGCCTAGTGGGTTTAGGCTTGTCAAAATGTCCAACCTTGACAGGGCTGTGGGACATAGTATTAGGATGGGATCTATGCTCAAAAGGAATTCCTGTTAGCACTGAGGTATTTTCCATGCTTCCCATGACCAGTTTTCCTGTCAAGACCATGGCTAATCCCTGAAGTGGAACACTGACACAATCATTTTTGAAATGCCATTTTCACCACTAAAAGCCAAATCTCTTGCTTGATCTGTCAGATATCCAGTGACAATAAGATGACAAAGATGACAGTTAGAGCAACAGTGAAGGAAAATACATGATAAATCCTACCAAACACAATGCAGAATCAATTTCATGAAGGAGTACATGGCGGTGATGACAGCAAAGAAGTCTTAAATTTCTACCAGCATTACGTTTGCTTAGGATGGATACCTTTGGCTGCTGCTAGTCTCAGGGTGATGATGAATGGCTTTCGGTCTGTACAGCAGAGGAGATGAATAGAATTATTGATCATATGACACCCTCAGTTTAGGTTATTAACCTTTATCCTGGGTAATAGTAGTAAATTATCTAGCAGAGCTCTCCAACATTTTGGAATTTTCCACTGATTTAAAAGCAGCTCTTGTTTATTTATTTGTATTCATTTGTTTAATTAATTAATATAATGCCTTTCTCTTAATACGGGACCCAGTGCAGCTCATAATATAAATAAAAACCAAATACATTTAAAATAATAGGAATACAAAAGTTAAAAGGCAATTAAATAAACAGCCATATCAAAAACAATAATTTAAAACAATTTAAAAGGCAGTGACACCATTGATAATGATGATAAAAATACAGAACAGCCCTTTAAAAGAAATCTATGTGGCCGGTTAATAAAGACCTGAGTAAATAAGAAGGTCTTCACCTGCTGACAGAAAGAGTACAGAGTGGGGCCAATACAGCTTCCCATGGTTGGGAATTCCACAGCTGTGGGGCAGCCATCAAGAAAGCACTTTCTTTTTTTAAAAGACATTTTTATTGAACATTTTCTCATATTACACATATAAACATAAATACATAAAAACACACTAAACATAACAATTGCATTCTAAACCTTATCTCATTTCACTTTATATTTTTCTAAAATTTATCTAAACCTATTCGGTATGTATAAAACAACTCCTTGAAAGCTCTTTCCTGTGTCCTCAGCAACCATACCTGTGATTGTCATAGGAACAAGAGATAATCCACCTTGAAGATCTTAAAACTTGGGCTTGTATCAGAAGATATGATCTTTCAGACAGGCCAGACCCAAGCCACACAGAGGTTTATAGATCATAACTAACACTTTGACTTATGCCCAGAAACAAACTAGTAGCCACTGAAACATTTTCAACTGTTATATGTTCCTTATAGCCACAGTCCTTTGGACCCACTGCAGTTTCTAAACAGCTTCTAAAGGCAGCCCGATGTAGAGTATGTTACAGTAATCCAAATGGGATGTAGTCAGAGCACATGTCATTATAGCCAGATTTGACATCTTTGGGAATGGGCACAGCTGGTGCACTAACCTCAACTATGCAAATACAGTACACTCCTGGCCATTGCTGAGATGTATTTCAGGCTCAGAGAGGAATCCAATAATACACTGAAGCCATGCACCTGAGATATCAGTAAGCATGTAACTCTATCCAGCATAGAGTGCATCCTATTCCCTGATCTGCCTTACTGTTGATCAGGAGCATCACAATTGCTCCTGGCCAATTGTAAGGTAGATCAGGAAACACTCTATGATGAATGGGGTTACATGCCTACTGATATCTTGTCTTGCCTGGATTAAGCTGTCTTGGGCACCATTCACACTACAAAATAACTCGGTTTGGAAACCGGGTTATTTCCCTGTCATTTTAATTTGCCCTGATTGTACTCGGTGCTGTTTGCGGGGAGGGGAGGAGGGCAACCAAAAAGCCCATTTAAAGTGGTTCATTTGGTACCGGATCCCTTAGTGGTTCTTTTTTTAAGAACTGCAACGATCTGCATCTCCAATAGTGTGAGTAAGCTATTGGATCATTTCGGATCATGCAACTTCTATTCAGGAAATGGAGGCGCCTCCATTTTGATCCAGAAGAGTAGCGAATAGGAAGTTCAGATCAGATTTTGTAAGCCAGGAAGGCAAGGGTCCAGTACTCATGTGATAACTCTGAGCTCTCCAACGTTCTCCACTGTTTCACAGACAAAAACTAGGATATGTTTGTTGCCATGCATCATCAGAGTGTGGTCAAGATGGCAGAAATGCATATAGATTTTAGCAGACCTGTATGTAATGTGAATTAACACTCTGCTCACTTGACTTCTGGAACATCATTCCTCTGAAGCTTTTTGCCACTGTGGGATGAATCTGCTATTTCTTCCAATAACCATCGGTATTTCACAGTTGAAAACTAAGAAATATGTGGCCAAGCAACATTAAAGTATGTTCAAGGTGGCAGAAGTAAAATATGGTCAAGGAAGGGTACAGCAGTTTATACTTGCCTGAGCCTACAAGGAAGAGCATGATTCTGCCTCCTTCTCTCTCCACTGCTGAGTTAAGAGCTTATCGCATTAACAAATAAGCCGGTTTACCTCTTTCGGCTTGAATTCAGGATCTGGGATGCCCCGGATGTTATCATACCTAAATCGCCACCAATCTAGCTAGGATACCACCACCTGAATGCATCCTGGGTCAAAACCTCGCTCAGTGAGCACATTTTTGAAGTCCAAAGCTCCCTGACTTTAAAAAGTGTGCTCACTGAGCAAGGCTTCTACTCGGGATGCATCTGGGCGGTGGCATCCTGGCTAAATCAGCAGTGATTTAGGTCTGATAACATCTCAGATCCTGAATTCAAGCTGAAAGAGGAAAGCCGGGTTATTTGTTAATGTGATAAGCTCCTTAATTGAGTAGAAACTAATTTTGCATTTTGAAAACAGTTTACACCACTTCAAGTGATCCAGGGACAAAAGGGGAAGAGGGAAGAGAGAAACTGAGGCATTTTAAAAGCAATTGCAAAAAGTGGGACAACGGAGAATTAATCAAGACTGGCCCTGGCAAATCGCAATAGCTGGAGGTCCCAGAATCCTATCCAGATCCTTCTGATGCACATACTAAAACATACAGAATAAGAAAGGACAGGGAGGAACAAAAATTAAATCCACTGGCCCTGAATTAACCACAGTATCCAAGTCAGAGTGACTGCAGAGTAATTCATTGGGAAAAATATGATTTCCATCAATCCAGGCTTCTTCTCTGTACGCATGGTGAGCTTTCTGTGTTTGCAATAAACATTGCAATTTGAAGTTTTCGTCCACATGTTACATGGTTTGTTAGGCTAATCAAATCTTCATTCTTGAACACAGTATCACCAAGCTTGGTATGCTGTTTAATGGGACAGAAACGAAGACTGTATGTAGTAAGAATTTGGACACAATATATATCAACTACTTGAGGTACTTCCTGAACAAGGGGATACAAAATGTACATTTACAAACCCATGTTTACCAAACTTTATACCTGCACTTAGACTGACATCCCAAACATTGTACTGCAAGTACAGAAAGTCAGCAAACTTTGGCTGTTTTTGGAAAACTGCTGAATTTGGTCCATTTTGCATTGAAGTGGGTGTAAAATACATTTTTGAAATTGTAGCTAGTGTACTATCAAACTTTTGTTTTGTTTTGTTGCTATATTTATATTCTGCCTTTCCCCAGTCCAGGATTCAAGGTGACGTACAACAAAGACAGTTAACGAAAATGACCTCCATTAAAAACAATAGTTAAATTATCAGTAAAATTAAAAACAATTAAAAGCTTAACCATTAAAAAGAACAACAACAGTCATAAACAAAGTAGCACAGGAAAAACCCTTTCTCCCCAAGCAGTCAGCCTTCAAAGGTCTTATGATACAAATTGTAGTAAGGTGGGTATCAGCGTATCTCTCTAAGAAGGGAGGTCTAGAATCAGGGAGCAGTCACTGAGAGGGCCCTCTCCTGTATTCTCCAGGAGATCTCAAGACATGGGCATGCTCAACTAGGGCGTTAATAGCCTGGAGCTGTGCCATGTAGAGCTTTATATGTCATAACCAGCATTGCCTGGAAAGAGACAGGAGCTAGTGGAAGTATTGCAAAAAGGGAATTGTGTGATACCTGTAGCTAATCTGGCTGCAGCTCTTTGAACTAGGTCAGGTTTCCAAACCCTCTTCAGTGGCAGCCCGACCTAGACCACATCTCAGTAATCCAAATGGCTTGTAACTAAGGCATGCTTCATTATGGCCAGACCTGGCATCTCAGCTGGCACTCAAGTCTGACCTGTGTGAATGCATTCCTGGCCATTACCTAAACCTGAGCTTCCAGGTGCAGAGTTGAGTCCAGGATTACATCCAGGGTACAAACCTGTGTTTTCAGGTGGAGTGTAACCCAATCCAGCAGAAGCTGAATCCAGTGGTGCCACTGGTGTTGGTGTCACCAGGTGCGGTAACTCATGGTGTCACCCCTGCCATTGACTTCCTCCTCTACCCACACCATACAGAATCCTTAGTAATATTTTTTGTATTGATGTTATTCATAAATTGTAATTCCCATATATCACAGAATGTAATGGTAATAGTTGTGAAATAAACACGTAGCAAAATTAAAATTATATCTTTAAATTACGATATCATACACACAGCCTAAATTGTTTATATGTACATAGTTCCATGTGGTTAAAGTGAACATTTGGTAAGATATGTTTTTAAAGAAAAAATTTAAATAATTTTATTTATTCATTTATTTGTGGTATTTATACCCTGCTCTTCAGCCCTAAAGGCTATCAGAGTAGCTTACAATTATTATTTTTAATTAGATGGTTCCCTGCCCTCAGGCTTAATCTAAATCTTAATCTACAATCTAAAAAGACATAACACAAAAGGAGAAGGGAATGATGATGGGGAAGGGGATCAGGCCCGGCAGTTCTTCTCTCCCTCTGAGGCCTGGACCAAGGCAGATGGACTGGAGGGAGGGCTCTCTTTCTTCAGGCTAGCCCTGATGGAGCTGGGCTTGCCTGTTCACTCCCTCCCAGGCTGGAAGATGACAGTTAGCATGGAGGGAGGGCTTTCTTTCTTTAGGCTAGCCCTGATGAAGCTGGGCCAATAATAATTTTTTAAAAAATAAAAATATATTTTTTAAAATAAAATTTAAATTTTATTTTTTAAAAAAAACCCTAGGGCCTCTCTTTTCTCCTTCCACTGAGCCTTGGTCCACTCGCACCATCACTTCAGTGTCTTAAAGGGACTAGGCAAATGTCACAGCCTCTTTCGTCAGAAGGCAGATATTCAGGAAACAATGGTGTCACACACCACTAAGGGTGTCACCTAGCGTGGTCCGCAGCCCCATAGTAACACCCTTGGGTTTCCTAACCTGACTTTCAACTGACCAGGAGTACCTCTGTCTTGTTTAGATTAAGCTTCACTTTGTTCACTCTCATTCTGTCCACTATTGATGTCAGGCATTGGTTTAGACCCCAAGAGAGCTTCTTTTAATTAAGTTGGAGCAGTAGAGCAGGGTGTCATCTGAATACTGATTGCACCAGACCTCAAAACTCTGTACAGCCTCTACCTTTACCATTAAATGGCACTGGGGACAAAAAAAACAACAAAAAACTCTGAGGGATGCCCCAGAACAATGGATAGCAATGAAATAGGAGTGCTCCTAGTACAGTACTACCTTCTGGGTTCACCACTCCATTGTAAAATAGTGCCTCCAAGTCCCATCCCAGCAAGGTGGCCCAGAAGAATAATATGGTCAATGATATCAAAATCTACTGAGAGGTCCAACAGAACAAACAGGAACACACTCAGGCAAAGCCAGATAGAGTTCATAGTAAACTTTAAAAATTGAAAAGTTACAATAACTGCATTGGAAAGTTACATTTCACTAGGTGTTGCAATCTACTATTAGGCATTTAAATCAGACCAATGGTATCTCATACTACTTGTGTTAATTGGCTTGCTTAGTGCCAGGATGTTTGTGTTATCCTCCACAGTTTTGTGAATGCCAGTATTAGTTAACTAATCATCACAGTTATTACTTTCTGCATTTAATTTCCCTTTAACCTTACTGTTCAACCCTCAATCATGTATGCTATATAGTATAAACATAAACTTGAAATTCTGGATAATACTTTATGCATCTGATCAAGTGAGCTATAGTCCATGAAACTCATGCTACAATATATATTTTAAGATGCCATCAGATTCTGTTGTTTTTATTGGAGATACCTATTAGGAGATTTCTGATTACTTCTCAAACTAGAAAAAGTAAAAACCTGTTTGGTTTATAGAGGCTAGTGATTTGTTCATTAGCCTCTTCTAGTTTGAGAAGTAGTCAGAAAACTCCTAATAGGCATTTCCAACAAAAACAACAAAATCTGGTGGCATCCTAAAATATATATATATCGTAGCTTGAGTTTCATAGACTATAGCTTACCATGAGAGGGCAGCAACTACCACAAGATGGGACCATTCCTAGTGTTTCCATCCCTCAGCCAGAGGACTGTCAGGAACTGTTAAATACTAAGCAATCAGATGTTTCCTGTGCAAGACTGACAGAATCTTTGCCACTAAGTTTTCTGAGTATGTTCTCATATCCCAGTTGGAGAGTAGACCTCTCTGAAGTATTTACTCAACCTTTCTCAGTAGTACGTACATGTAATATCTCCCAGCAATGTGTGTTTCAGAGAATCTAAGCAGTGAAATCTTACTCAGAAGGAAGCACCTACAGAAATAAAGCTTTAGAAGACAGAAACCAATAGAGATTAAAATGACAGGTAATCATCCATATCTAGCCGATTTTATACTACTACCCTTCCCCATTAACTGTTGACCCAACATATCTAAGCTCCTTTGCCACTATATTCGTTGCCTCGTGTGACCACCATTACTTACAACACAGTCCTGTGCAGAGGTGGAAATTTAACATTTCAATCAACTTAGGTTCATCTAACTGTGTGCAGGATCATGTTATATGTAATAATAGCAATGATCTGTGTCACAGTTAGGAAATCCCTTCCACGCCTTGCTATGTGTCAGCACTGGGAAATCCCTGTAGATTTAGCATAGATTTGTGTTTTCTCATTCCTTTCCAATTCCAGAAACTGAAATAAATACATGCAGACTTCAAAACATATTTAAAAGGAATTCTTAGGATTATAGTGATGCTAGGTTTCATCTAATAAGTACCAAATATCTACATATTGTGTACCTGCTCTGGTGACTTCATTGTCAGGGAGGTAGCAAATCCATTCACTCAAGGTACTGACCACCCAGATAGATTCAGCATATTGAATAGCTACTAAGTCTGAACTAAAACCTAGAGCAGATTCACAGCTCCATAGAAATGCTAGCCACGAGATGCTGCTGTAAAAAGCTGAAGAAGGCTGGCCTGAAATTGTGCCATCCAACCATTATATTGTACTGTTATTATTTTAAGGCAGGGGTGGCACTCATCCTTCAGACACTGTGGATTGTTAGCAAATGGTATGTAATTTGGAAAAAAAAGAACCTATCAAATGTATCTAAAAATGTCTTAAACCCCACCCCTCAAAAAAAAAAAAACAACTTTAAAATACTGTAACTAGCCTTTACTTGTATGCACCACTTGCTACACTACTTTTGAAATGTAACCCTGTAACCACTTGCCACCAAAAAAAAAATAATTTTTTTTTAGGAGATAATTTATCATGTCCCATCCTTGGTATATGAGAAAAATGTTCACCATCTAAGACACAGGTGGATAACGTGATGCCCTCCAGATGTTGTTGGGAGGCAACTCCCATCAATCTTAGCCAGCATAGCCAATTGAGGTCTAAGGGAAACTGCAGTCTAACAACATCTGGAGGGCCACCAATTGTCCACCTCTGTTTTAAAATAATAAAAATGCAATAAAATACAAAATATTTATAGTCACGTCATGACACAGGCAAAGGAGATGTGTGGCTCATCATCAGGCACATCACAAGCACTAGCAAAGGGATGTAAGACTTAACAATACTGACAAAGCATCACAATAGATTTGCCACTTGTGTTTCCATAGACTAAATTATAGAGCAGGGATGGGAATGAGTCAGTATTCATGCTCTAGTGCAGCCTAGAACAAAAAAACACAGCCCCATCACAGGCTTTTAAAATTGATTTTAGTGAATCCTCAAAGCTTCAAGGAGGAATGGGGGCAATTTTGTCCACCCCCCCAAGCTATTTTAAGGTGGAGATTATCCCCAAACTGAAAATCAGTTCTGGTTTTATTAAAAACAACACAACACAACACAACAAACAAACAAAACCCTTCAAGCAACACAGCTGAAATTGCTACCCATGACTCAAAGGGTGTAGAGGACTTATTTAGATTGTTTTAATGGTGGGGAATGGGAGATGTGGCCTTCCCAAATTCAGTGGGGAATGTGTGGCCCTTGGACTTGGGGAAGCAGCTCCCACCAGCAGTAGGCAGAGAAAGAGGTTGACATATTTTAAGTGACAATGTTTCATTTTGAATATTAGGAGAATACAGGTTCTCTTCCACATTTCATTGAAAGAAGACATTAGAATTCTCTTCAACAAACGAATACTCCTTGCACAACTGGGCACCAATCCAGAGATAGCTGCACTGAAGTCTCACTGAAATCAGTCCATTGATTTCAATGGAATTTATGGGTGACTTGGCATCATTTGAATTTACAACAAAAAATATAGTGCTCTGGAAACTTTTGCTTTTTCTTCAGTTGTTGAAAACTCATTGATTTTGTTTTATCTGTGTGCAGGTGTTAATGTTTCTTATACAAACTGAGATACATTAAGCATACATTAAGTTATATAGTAGAAACATGTATGTTATAGTCAATTTAGATACTGCATTTTAATTACAGGTATGAAATGCATTTTTAAAAATTATGCCTTAGTAATGGGAAAACAAAAGCCATGCATTCATGAAGTTACAACTGAATAATAATAATAATAATAATAATAGTTCTTCTTCTTCTTCTTCTTCTTCTTCTTCTTCTTCTTCTTCTTCTTCTCCTCCTCCTCCTCCTCCTCCTCCTCCTCCTCCTTTATTTATATAGCGCTGCAAATTTACACAGTGCTGTACATACACTCTTAAAATTAGATGGTTCCCTGCCCTCAGTCTAAAAGACACAACAGAAAGAGGAGAAGGGCAAGGTGGTGGGAAAGGGGATGAGGGCCAGTGGTTCTTCTCTCCCTCTGGGGCTTGGACCAAGGCAGATGGATTGGAGTGAGGGCTGATTTGCCTACACTGGACAGAGTTGTCGGTTCTGCAGCTTGCTTCTTGGCTTCTGTATCGAGTTGGGCTTCTGTCACTAGGATTTAACATCATGGCCAAATGTTTGTTTGCTTGTTTGTTTAATTTATATCCCACCTTACTTGCACCGGATCCAAGGCAGATAGCTGTCCAGTGAAAAGAAAGTGTTAATTTCAGTGTCCTTGGACTTCATCAAACGGGGTTTAAAATGACATTTTCCGAGGATATTTTTGACATCGTGGCAAAGATTTTCCCACACATTGTGCTTAGAAAGGACTTATTCTGGGAAGAACCAGGAATGCTCCAGCAACAAACCATTCATGAGATTTCCCCTTGAATGATTTGTTGCTGGAGCATTCCTGGTTCTTCCCGGGATAAATCCTCCCTAATTGTGACATTGTGGGAAAATCTTTATTGTGATCATGCAAATGTCCTACGAAAATGCCTTTTTAAACCTCTGATTTCCCCCATGTTATAAAGTCCCTTGTTTGATACTTTTTAGCATTAGCTTAGAAATTGAGGCTAGGAATTGACGGTGGGGTGAATGCTAACCTGCTTACATAGTTCTCACAGGACTTTATCACATAGGGAAAATAGGGCGATTTAAACATTGATTATCACATTTAAATCATGCAATCACGATTAACATTGTCGCACACATCGTGATTAAAGAGCCATTATCCCAGGAATAAACAGGCAATGAACAGCAACACGGATTGCCCCGTGAATGATTTGCTGGTGTTTATTGCCTGTTTATTCCCGGGATAATGGCACTCTAATCGCGATGTCGTGTGAAAATCTTAATTGCAATTGTGCAAGTTTCACTGGATAATCAGTGTTTAAACCCCAAATTTTCCCTGTGTGATAAAGTCCATAGTTGGGAGTGGGGGAGGTGATTCATGTTTGTGCCCTGTGGCTTTGTTTTTTTCTGCACTAAATAATTCTTAGAAGTCTATGTTCCATGAAGGAGGTGAACACCAATCCAAGGGCCCCATGTAGCCAATGATTGGGAATTCAATTGCTGGCCAGGAATAACCTGGATAGAATTGGTTTAGGGGCACAGTTCTAACATTGGCTGTGTGAAGATACTGGCCCTCATCAGCTAAAGGACCAGGATGCTTTACCACTGATAAACCTTATCTTATAGCAGTAATGTAGTTATATTAATGTAGGTATATTTAGCACCAAATGAACTTTTGTGGAGGTCTGGAACTACAGCCAGTTCCACCCCCTTCCATGGGAAAAGGTAACAATCTTCCAGCTGAAGCTTGCTATGATGGTATAACTGGATGTATATGGAGCTGCCTCCTGCATGTGCTATAAGGGGAAAAAATCCACTATGCTTTAACTTCAGTCTACCTTTTCTTCCTCTAGTATCCCACCTCTGTCCAAAAAAACACCAGAGAATATTTAAAACCTGTAGGTAAAAGAAAATGTTGAGAGCATCAGATAGACTTCTCATAGATCTCATTTTTCTCAAATATATCCTGCTGAGTTTTCAAATGAAAGAGATCTTCTGTTCTCACAACTTTACTTGGGAAGCTATTTTAGAATGTCACACTTTGGATTTATTGAAAGCTTCTTTTTATCTTCAATCCAAATTCAGTGTGGGCTCCCAGGGAGGTTCTCGTCTCCAGCTAAGATACTTCTGGATATGCATGCAGGGCCTTTCTACCTTTGAAGAGCATTTGTGTTCATTTTTAATATTTAGCTCTTTTCTTTATTCCTTTCTGTATCTTTAGGAAGCCCCTCTTCCACCACTGTCTCCTGTAATATTACCTCCAGGTTGGAGCTCTGTGGTATGAAAACAATAAACAAAGGGAGATGTTTCCTTCCAGCCACTAAACCTCGTCTTGTGTGCTGGCTCTGCTTCTTGAAACAGAATTTCTCTTTCCCAGGTCAAAAGGAGAGGACTGTTAGACACATACTCTTCAGCTTAAATAGTCCTTTACAGGAAGCGGTGACTTTAGGTTTTCAGAATATGGGTCGGCAGCCATCCTTTCCTTGGTTAGCCTTTCTTTGGAATCTCATGTTTCTTCTCAGGTCTCCACTGACCATTTCAGTGCCTCATTATTCTTGTTTTTTTGGCCACTCTGCTCAAAGAGGACCATAAGGCCACTCCTGCAACAACTGAAAGTGATGCAACATTATCTCTCGTTCCAGGAATCAACTGAAATGCAGGTGATTCCCATAGGTATGGGAGGCAGTGGAAGGCAAGGGAAGATGAACTGCCATGTTTTTGTTGCAATTTCATTCTTTTGGAGGGCTTTTGGGGGATCTCCCTGGGGGGGTTTGGGGGCCATAAAATTCCCTCTAGGGGTCCATGTACATCCCACTTCAGTTTTCCTACCACTGGGAATATTAAATTAATATTTGAATATTAAGTGGAATGGACAAAACTGCTTTAAAAAGTATTTGAATGTACAGTGGAATGGACAAAACTCCAGCCTCTTCAACTCTAACAATAAGGCAAAGTTCAACAGCATCCTTCAATTATATGTGCTGCAATTGAAGCAAGTCAGACAAGCAGGATCATAATTTAAGAAGAACAGGAGCGCTCTCATGCCAAGGCCAGGCCAGACAATTACATATGGCTCCGGTGCACTCTTATCTCAGGCCAAGTTTCTGCTTCTATACTTCCTTTACACCAATAATGGTGCAAGTGTGCCCCTCCAGATGCTGTTGGACAGCAGTTCCTATCAGTTCCAACCAGTATAGGCAATTGTTTGGGTAGATGGGAGCTGTAGTCAAACAGCCCCTGAAGCCCCATGTGTGATCTAAATAATATAATGATCCAGAATACTGGGTATACCAAAAAGCACACTTTTGTTCCCTTTTAAAATAATTGCTACTCTGTTCTGTACTGGTCACATTATTGTGGTTATTTTGAGATATTAAATGATTCAGAAAATTATTACAACATGTGTTTTTAAAAATATCTTGTGGTTCACCAATACCTGGAGAACCACACCTTGCTCATCCTTATTTTAGTGGTTGAAATTATTAAGATGATCCTAGAAGAGCATCTATAGGAAATGTTTTGGGTTGGTCAAGGAGTGAGGAAAGTGCAGTGCTTCAGCATTATTAAGCATTGGCTGTGCTTGCTGATGGAAGCAGCATTCCAACAGCATCTGTAGGGTTGCATTTTACCTGCCCCTGGCCTAGGATGTCTTGCCTAAGCCTACATGTAACTAGCATTTTTCCTCACCCTACCCAATAAATGAAGCATTTAAAACTTTGCTGTTTGTTGGGCCATATCAACAACATGTATCTTAAAAGAAGAGCATCAGGAGCTTTTTTTTTTTAAATCAAATTCGAGAAGTGAAGATACTCTCTATGCCAGTGCTGAGTCTCTAGATGTTTTGGATTTAAGTTTCTAGGAGTGCCAACCAGCACAGTAAGAAATTAATGATAATACCAAGCACATTATTGGAGTGGTAGTACAAAACATAGGGACGGTCAGTCCTTCATCCTGCTTTATGCCTCTTCCCCAGCACTACAAATATTTCACCCTAAGTAAACAGGTGTAGATATGTGTCAGATTGGCATTCAGTTTCCCCAAAAGTGTTTTCTAGAAACAAATTCTCTGTGTACTTTCTTGTGACTCAGGCAGCAGGGTCATTATTTCCTCTTCTTGCTAATGAAGGAACAATTTGTTTGGTTCTATTACCAGGGTGGGGAGTTCCAAGGGCTATCAAAAACACATTTCACACTTCAAATAACTGCTGCATAAGCCCTTTAATATTTGTTGTTTTAACACCACACTATATTCTCTTTATCCTACTCTTGGAGAAAACATGGCATACACACTTCATATATTAGCCTGCTTAACTTGGATGACTTCAGGCATGTTGGGCCATATTGCCCATCTTCCAACCAGCATGACTATGGATTGGGGATTATGGGACTTGGAGTCCAGAAGGCTAGGATAGTGGAACTGTCACACAAATCAAATATATGTTGCTAGATACTAAGGAGTACAAAACATGTGAACTGCTTTTTTCCCGGATGTAACTTAAAGCAAAGCCAGATAAGAATAGTCCTTGACTTGAACTTGTAGCTTTCTTTTAATTTCACTTGCCTGTTTCCTTTCTTCTTTTTTTTTAACCATGTAGAAATAACACCAACTAGGGGAGATGTGCAAATGAATTTCAGCAGACCTGTATGGAGTGTGGATTAACCCTCTGTTCACTTATAGTATTCCAGAAAATCTTTTTCCAGTGTGGGATGAAACACCAATTTCTTCCTAAAATTATCAGAACTTCCCCACCCTCCCTTATCCTCTCCTGTTTCACAGATGAAAACCAGGACACGTGGTTGTGCAACATCAGAGTGTGATCAAGATGGCAAAAATTATTAATGAGGAAGAAAGGGTTAGGTAGGCTGCAGCAGTTTGCTTTTGCCTGAGCCCACTGGGAAGAGCAAGATTGTGCTCCTTTCTTTCCTCTCTCTCCATTTCCCCCAAACTGAGTTAACTAAGTACAAACTACTTTTGTACTTTGAACTCAGTGTGTACCTACTGAAGTATGCTGAGGCCAAAGAGGGAAAGTGGGAGGAAAGAGAAACTGGGACATCTGAAAAAGAGGCATGACAGGGGATTAATTGGGACTGTACCATTCAGATAGGCACAGCTGCAAGATATGCCCCCACTGAGGGAATGTATATTTTAAGACAACTGCACATAAAACACAAAGAAGCACTGAAATTCATGTCTAATTTGATCCTAAGCCGTGTCTCACTCTCTACATCATATTGGTAGTAGTGGGCACCACAGTACTGATGATGTACAAGCAGGAAAATTTGGAATCTCTTTGATATCAGTGAAAAATTGGGATTATTAGGGAAAATATGGAATAGGAGGCTAAAAGGACTGGGGAAGAGAGGGGCATCCGAAATGGGAGGAAATGACTGTATTAAGAGTAGACATTCCTTAAATAGTAACACTGAAGCCTGAAACCCTGTGGCTGGCACACTCATCCTTGGGTAAAGGTTGCTGGTGGCTCATGGTTAGTGCTGGCAAATTGTTCCCAGTGGCTTTGTGCCAGCTCCTCACCATCTGTGGTTAGAGGTTAATGAACAGCCTACAGTACACACCACGAGGGTCATTAAACAGCCGTCTGACAAGCTAGGCCTGCAAAACAAAAGGGGCTGATTCACACTGTATTTGTCAAGCAATAATATTTACCTGAGAAAAGGAATGTTTGTGAACTGTGACTGTGGGGAAATGGGGACAGCGAAGACAGTGATGGTGGCACTGAGTCCAGGTCAAGTGGAGGCGAATGGACTTTGTCAGCTACTCAAGTTTCTGGGGTGTTGAATCTGTCTCTCTTTATTTGGCAAAAATTGCTATCCTAATAAATGAGTATTGTATTAACAAATGTACCTGATTATTCAAGAAGCAAGATATGTAAGAGTGACAATATTGTTTCCCCTGTTCTGCAGGTGCATGTGATGGGAAACCCTTTTCAAACTGGTGGATTTCTTAAAATGCATATAGCATCAGTTGTGTGGGGTAGAAACAGCATTATCTGGAGAGGCTGCAGGCAGGAATTTAATCTCTACATTCCATGCTGCGATCTTCCTGAAAAATGCTTCCTCTGTTGTTAGTATTTGCATTTGTGGAGGTGGGGAAAGATTCTCTATTGGCACCAATAATTATCAGCACACAATTATTAGTGATTGGGAAATCTTTTACGTAATTGGATTTCTGCTTGTCATGAAGCTGTTTAAGGCACAGGAACTCCGCCAGAGAGTGAAAAAATTGTATCCTTAACAGAACTGTCTGCTTATTCCTCTCCCCTATAGTTCAAGGGAACAACCTTAAATAACCTTAAATGCATCTGAGGAGATAGACTTTAGCCTATGAAAGCTCATGCTGCCAACTTCTTTATTTCAGTCAGTCTCAAAGGTGCTACAAGATCTCTCTACATACTGATTCTACAGACTAACATGGCTATATCTTTGAATTCTAGACCTGTCAAGGGGTATGAGTGTTGATCTAGGAGTGACAAAGTAGCAGAGCAGTAAACACACAGATGAGTTTCCATTTGCTTCATTAATTAAAATGGTTCCAAATGTACTTTCTAGAACTGTTCAACTGCACATGTAGACAGCAGGAGAGTACTATTAGCTTTAAGAGCTGCTTGTTCAGGAGACAGAGGTAAATTAAAGATACAAACTAATCTGAGTCCAAGACCCCTTAAGAAGCCACCCTCCCCAAATGCTGAAATACCTGGCTTTGTGTCTTATTAGTTTTATTACAGAAAACAGTTCCCATCATTCTTGGGTTAATACTAGACGCATTCAGTCAAAGTGAAACCACTGAGTTTGATCCAGTGAAAATAGGAGAAAACTCCTTCTAAAGAAGGGGGGTGGGCAACTATGGCCCTCCAGATGTTGTTGGTCTGCAGCTACCATAATGCAGAGGTAGTCAAACATAGAATGTGCAAGTTGTAGAAATATGTTGGCTGAGCTCCATTTTGCAAAAATAAGAATAAGAATAATAAGAAATTTTATTTCACTGCTGCATCTCCTCAAGGCTCGAGGTGAGGTACAACATTTTAAAATTCAAAACACATTAAAAAAAAAAAAAGGAAAAGGGTATCTAAAAGGTAAATAGTTTTCCCCCTCAAGCTTTATAATTAATAGCTTCCTTGAGTTCCTGTACTGGGAGGAAGACAGGGTATGAATAAATATAATTAATAATCAATGATGAAGATGATGATGATGACAAAAACAACAACAACAACAATAATTATTTATCAGGTATAAACTGAGAGTCCATTGGATTAAAATGTAAATTTAATGTTCGTAGTAAGTAAATATATTTAGGAATTTAAATCCTAATTTTAATGCTAAATTTGTGTCAGGGATTAAAGAAATTTTATTTTAGCAAGGATTATGACTGATTTATACAATTTTCTCCCTGTTTTGGCCACATATTTACTAAGACAAATACATATAATTTAAAAATATCTGTTTCAAGCCCTTTTATTTTACATTGTTCACAATTTTACGTAATGTCAACGAATTTTGCATATTTTTAAAAAGATATTTCCATAGTTCCTTACTGTACTAAATGCACTCAATATAGTTAAAACAGTAATCAATCAGGATTTTGAAAAAAAATTGGGGTGTGTGTATATATGCATTTGTGCATTTTGTGATGACTGAAATGATTACAGAGTAACAATTTAAAAACTACATACAAAAATAAGTATTATTACATATTTGTATTTAATATTTTTTTTTATATATATATATATATATATATAATGTTTATGCAACAATAACAATGTGTGTGTGATATCTATCCATATGTTGCGGCTCTCAAAACATCTTATTGTATGTTATGTTACATTAAGCAACTTTGGCATAATCCCTCACCTTTGGCTTGTTCACTAGGGCTAATGGGAACTGTGAACAAAAAAAACATCTGGAGCTCCACAATCCCATTCCTCCACTCCCACAAGGAAGTGATAAATAGAATCAAACAAATGTACGAAAGAAGTCTCTCATATCCCTAATATTCTGGAAGTCTCTTGTTAATCTGTGGGACACCTGCTCACATTTGGATGAGATTATGAAATTTGGTTGAAGTTAGTGCCATTCTTTCATAATTGCTGTGATTATACACTCTCTGCTGCATACAAATATAGGCAGATTCCTTCAATTAGTCATGAAGGCAACCCTGTGAGGTAGGTTAAATTAAAATAGAGAAGGCAGATCAGCATGTTTTGATTTCGCAACTAACTGATATTTTACCGCAATTCTCTTCTTGGAAACTCACAGCAACATTCACAGTTCTCAAGGTTGCTCCTAACATTAGTTTTTTTGTAGGATTTTGGGCTATGTGGCTATGTGCCCATGTTCTAGAACAGTTTGTTCCTGATGTTTTGCCAGCATCTGTGGCTGGCATCTTCAGAGAATGGCTCCTGCCATTTTCCTATTGTAGCTCTAAGTTTTGTTGAGACAAGAGACAGTGATTAATCTGTGGGGCTGTCTAGACTGGCAGGAAAGGGAGACATGAAGTTGCCTTTTCCTTAATGCTTAGCAGCTACACTGCAAGCCCCAGGTGTGTAATAAAAAGGCATAGGGCAGCTACACTGAGGAGATGTGGGGACAACTTATCTGAAGTCTTTGCTGTTGCTCAGCAACTACACTGGAAGCTGTCAGGATGCTAGAAACACAGGCGGAGCAGCTGCACGGGTGGCAATGAACGGGGATTTTGGCCGCATTGAACCTTTAATTTTTTTTTTGTTGCCGGCTGTGAACTGCGCAGTTGCACCGCTACATCATACAGGCAATTGTATTGCCAGCTGCGAACTGCGCAGTTGCACAGGTACATCACACGTGAACTGTGCAGTTATGATCTGTCAAATTACCATTGTGGTTTTGCTTCCCTTTTTTAAGTGCGCAGTTGCATCGGTGTACCATGAATGAACCCCTTTATTTAATGATAATAATAGTTGTTATTATTATTATTATTATTATTATTATTTATATCCCACCCCTCTGAGATCAATTGAGGTGGCTTACACATTAAAATACTATTACATCAATAAAACAAACTGCATCCCTTCCCCCTTAAAAAAAAGATATTAAATCTGTTACAATTTAAGTTTTTGAATAAACTTCTTTATTTTATGAATGAATTGACATTTTATGCGCGGTTGCATAACAGTTACAGCATCCCAGAGTCCCTACTGCACATGTTTAGGGTTCGGATTAGAGCTGGAGCTAGGGTTTGGGAGCTTTAAAAAACTGCACAGTTGCACTGCAGCATTTAGACGCAGCTGCACTGTTACACCCTTTTTGAAAAGAAGCTGGGAAAAGCAGGTTCTTTTTAAAGCTGCTTTTCCCCCTCTACAATGCAAAAGAAGTGCGTTCATGCCAAACCTTCAGTGTGGGACATCTAAAAGCTACACTTTCATGCAGGCATGAACACACCCCTTTTTGCCAGTCTAGATCAGCCCTATGAGCTTCATGGCTAGGTGGAGATTTAAATCTAGGCCCCTCTAGTCCTTGTTTAACACTTCTCTGCCTTGTGAGAATAATGGCTGATGGCTCCTACACAATTGTTTCTCTTCTCCCTGTGTATACACTGTATATACGGATGGACACTATATATACTATATATACTATCATAGCCCCTTAGCATTTGAACAGTGAAGTGCAGGTGTCAATTCATTTCAATAGTTTTTACAATAGCCTTTTAAAGAAGATCTCATATCATTATGCCTTTATTGCAGATGTGACACTGAGGTTGAGAAGAGTCTGTCTCCCAAGATCATTACATAGTGAGATCTTGTAGCACCTTTGAGACTAACTGAAAGAAAGAAATTGACAGCATGAGCTTTCAAAGACCTCAGTCTACTTCCTCAGATGGTGCTACAAGATCTCTCTACGTACTGATTCTACAGTCTAACATGGCTTTCCCAAGTTCAGGTAAGAGATGAACTTGCAGTGTCCCCATTTATGCTCTTAAGGTCTACATCCAGATAATTGTGCCTCTGTGTAGGGCTTATCACATGATACTGTTCCTTTTCTGTGGTCCTCCTGTTGGACACCATTTGAAATTTACTTCTTTTTATTAGCACACAAAATAATCTGCTAATGACTTCCTTTTCCCGTTTCTGTTGTGCCACAATTTCTTTTGTGTATGTACAACTGCATTTTTATGATGATTTTTTTTTGGGGGGGGGCATATTTTGGATGGGTAGGTCAGTCTGTATCATGGGGGGGGGGATGAATGGACCCCAAGAAGTTGAGCACCTGGAGAAACCAGTAATCCAAAGGGCTGGGAAGGAAGGAATCAATTGGGGCACGGTGTGTGTGTGTGTGTGTGTGTGTGTGGTGGTGGTGGGTAAGAAGATAGGGCCTCAGGCTGGTGGTGAGGTGTGCCCTCCAAGACCTCCAATTTAAGTACTCTTGGAAGAGCTTCACATGATGCCAGACCAAATAGACTCTCAATCTTTTTCAGGGTGGGCAATTTCTGGGCCTCTAGATGTTGTTGTTCAGCTGCAGCTTGCATAGCATGTCATCACTATTAGCTGTGCTGGCTAGGGCTGATAAGAGATGCAGTCCAGTGACGGAAACATTATCCTCTGTCAACTCATTTGAGATGAGTTGATAAGCAAATGGAGCAGATAAAGTCAGAAAGGTCCCTGGAAGCCAGGATGATTAAATTGAGGCTGTCATACTTTGGCCACATCATGAGAAGGCATAGATCACTATAAAAGACATTAATGCTAGGGAAGGTGGAGGACAGTAGAAAAAGAGGAAGACTGCACGTCAGATAGACAGACTCAATCATGGAGTTCATGGCATGAATCTACAAGAATCGAGCAAAGCAGTTGAGGACACAGGGTCCTGGAGATGTCTCATCCACAGGGTTACCATGAGTTGGGGATGACTCAAGGGCAATTAACAACAACATACTGGGAATGCAGAACCAAATCTAGAATTGGCTGGGGAGGTGGAGGACTTTGTATATAGATGCCCATGGTGCCCTCCCGAGCATATATATCTTCTCCCCCCCCCCAACCCACCCATAGCCCTTTCACCTGATTTTTTTGCTGTTAGCAGGGGTTGGGAAAAATAGCAATCTTAGGAGCAGGATCACTGGGAGCAAAAGCTTCTCCTACTGCTACAAATCACCAGCAAGATCACGCTTTCTCCTTAGCTAGGAATGGCTGGAAGACTACTGTTAGAGAAGCCTTGACACCAGGTGCTACAGTGGGGAATGGGAGGCATACAGGAAGTAGCAAAGCACAAAATGCTGTGCAGTGCACATCTGATCTATTTGTTGTTGTTATTTGTCATCAAACCAGCATTAACATATGGTGGCACTCTGAATGAGGGACTTCCAAGAGCCCTGGTCATCAACTGCCCTGAACAGGTCTGGCAAACTCAGGGCAGTGGCTTCCTTGACTGACTCACTCCACCTGTAGTGCTGTCAAAAGAAAAGTATAATCGAGGAAGTGATCTGAAAAGAGATTTTAAACATGGGTCTCCAAATGTTGAATACCTATGGACTCTTTCAAACGGGGAGGAATTTCTCCCAACTCCGAATGGAGCCAATGCGGATTTATGTAAATTCGCTTGTTTAGCGAATTTACATGAACCCCTGCTCCGTTCGGAATTACTTCCCATTACCCGAAATTAACCCCCTCCTGCCCGAATTTGCATGCGAAGCTTTAATTCGCAATAAGGTAAAACCCATGATTGCATTCGAATTGACCTTAAATTATACTTCCAATTTAGCCTTGTATGAAAGAGTCCTTTGTTTTTCAACATGCTACTAACATAATCTTCCAAAGGTGAGAATGGTAAATCAAATGCAGCAAGAGTTACCTGAATTCTAGACTGTTAAGAGGCCCTAGGTGGGCTTGCTATGGATCAGGGATCCATACTATTAAAAATCCTTTTGTATAATTTTCTGTTTTCGGTTGTGGTATAGCTCCCTTATGGTTTCAACAACTTATAGCAGTTGTTTTCCCCCTTAGATACACGCCATACAATAGAACAGAAAGAAAATCCAATCACAGAGGGACTAATTCAGACTTTACTGCAGTTAATGTCAGCAGTACGTGCTGACATGCAGCTTTAACTGGTGTTTGCTTTCTCATGAACTGTTTAATAGGTGTGATGATGTCCTAGAAAGGCAGCTGAACAGCATTGCCTTGTTTTTAAAAAGAAAAGGTGGGGGGAAGGTCCTGGGTCTCAAATATATTACAGTAGGTTTAGAAAAACCACAGCTTCAACCTGACTTTCAGGCTTCTTTCTCTCCCTTCCTACAACTACCACAAAATATGCTATAAAAATGCAGACAACATTTATTGTGGCAACCACAAGACTCTTTAACAGCTGAGTTTTTACAAGCTCCATCCGGATGCTCAAAGTTAACAAGCCTTTAGCAGAAGCATCCCCTCTAGACTCTAGTGCCTTCTAGAGGTGAAAAGAAGAAACACAGTATGTAGTGTACAAGTAAAATTTTGCTTTCTTCTTCTAAATCAGTGGTTCCCAAACTTTGGCTCTCCAGATGTTTTAGGCCACAGCTCCCAGAATTCCTGATGGTTGGCCAACCTAGTTGGGGCTTCTGAGAGCTGAAGTCCAAAACATCTAGAGCGCCAAAGGTTCTAAATGTATTATAGAATCATAGGACATTATCACATGGAGGTACTTACCGCTGCCCAGATGTTGCCCAAACATTGCAGAAGTGCTGGGGAAGTGTCAGAGGTGTGATATCCTGATATTAAAAAATGGCTTCTCCAAGGCGTCCCCGTGAACGATTTCATGACGGAAGCAAAGCTGGAAGCCTCAATTGCACTTTAGAAATGAGCCAGATGATCACACCTCTGATGCTTCCCCAGCACTTCTGCAACATTTGGGCAGCAGTAAGTGCTTCGTCTGATAAGGTTGATAGAGTTGGAAGAGACCACAATGGTCCAACCCCCTGCCATGCAGGGATATACAGTCAAAGCACTCCCAACAGATGGCCATCTAGTCTGTGTTTAAAAACCTACAAAGAAGAAGACTCCACCACACTCCAAGGCAGCATATTCTGCTGTTGAACATCCCTTACTTTCAGGAAGTTCTTCCTAATGTTTAGGTGGAATGTGTAGTTTGAATTCATTGCCTCATGTCCAAATCTCCGGAGCAGCAGAAAACAAGCTTGCTGCATCCTTGATATGACATCCCTTCAGATATTTAAATATGGCTATCATGTCATGGCTTAGCCTTCCCTTCTCTAAGTTAAACATGCCAACTTCCCTAAACCACTCCTCATAGGGCATGGTTTCCAGAAATTTCATCATTTTGATTGCCCTCCTCTGAACACATTCCAATACCCCTCTTGAAGCGTGTGCTCAGAACTGGACACAGTATTCCCGGTGAGGTGTGACGAAAGCAGAATAGAGTGCCACACTTACTACCCTTGATCTAGACACTATACATCCTTTTGTATGTAATTTTCCCTACAGTGCACATTTTTTTGCAGGTTGTTTCCCTAACAGAATGAGGTTTTTAAACATTCTTTTCACTCAGATATGCCTTGTTGTACACAGCTCTGTTTCATTTGCCAATTTTAACTAATTATTTCATTGGAAAACTTTGTTACAAAATTCTGGAAAATGTGAATTTGAACATACAGCTGCATTTTTGTTTGCTACTGGTTCAGAAAAGGTAAATTAGATAAAAATATGAATAAGAGAAAACCACAGGTTGAAAACTGCAGGTACAAGAAAAAGGCAGGTGATAGACCTATGAGTTACAACAGTGCAAGAAGCTATTGTGGCCGCCTTGTCTTCCACTCTGTAAGGTCATTTAAAAGAATATAGAACTGGGTTGCAAACTGCTGGCCCACCTGAATTCTCAGAAAATATCCCTCTGAGAGTGTTTCAGTTCATTGTCCTTCTTTTATTGATGGCATTATTTTATTATTTTATTATTTGTTTTTCCAGGTTGTATACTGTTTGTAATTCATTGTAAGTTACTGACAGGCAGGCTTCATTGGTTTCAGTACATTTCACTTGATGCATGATAGTGATCTCAGATCACAGAAAAGTACCCACACTCTTGTGTCAAGTTCATGTCAATATACACAGATTATTTTGACATTTAATTATATAGGTTGGTTTTAGGTAAACAAATCCTGCAAATAAATAATTTATCATATGTTTTCAGTGAAGGTCACAGAGCAATCAGTGGTGCAGCTAGGTACATTTTAGATCCTGGATGCAGTGTTCTAACAAGAGGTAGCTTTGGACAGTCATATGTATCTTTCATTTGTGAAGCTGACAGCTAACAGCTAACAGCTAAAGTTTTAGAAATACAATGGGCATAATATGGTTACCATACCATGCTCATTGCATTTCTAGACATTTTAATTGCTTCTGCATTCTTGATATATTTGAGCAAGAAAATGAAAAAGCAAGATAGTTCGCTAGTTTGATGAAAGTAAATACAGTCAGCCCTCCACATTTGTGGCTTTGACTTTTGCAGATTTGATTATTCATGGATTTGAATAATATGTTCTCTCTGGAACTTTCTAGGTCCTTCAGCGTGACTCTGTGGTCAACATCTGCCCGAGGTCATGCTTGAAGACCTAGAGATTCCTAGAGAGAACACTTTGCTAGGCATTTGTAGGTCCTCCTGTGCAATTCTATAGTCAACCTCTGGCAGATGTTGACTACAGACTTGTGCTGGAGGACCTAGAGATTCCTAGAGAGGTGTTCAAGTGCAACAAAAGACATACTTTTACAACTGTCTCCCTTGGGAAGAGAGCAGAAGTGCTTCAACAGTATGCAGAGAGGCACAGAGAAAGCCACTACTCTTCCAATACATTTCGGCATTCTTTTCTCATGTGTTAATTATTATTATTAGCTTTATTTATAAAGCGCCATAAATGTACATGGCGCTGTACAAAAACCAATAAAATCAAGAATATATAAAAAGCCTGCCTATGGCGTACAATCTAGGGGTTAAAATAACAAGTTAACAACATCATAAGAAAACAAATTAAAACAGCAGATATCAAATATTGCACTAAAACTACCAGGTCACAATCACAAACTCCCTGGGAACGCTTCCCTAAACAATATGATCTTTAACCCGGTTTTGAAACTGGTTAGAGACGTGTTGAGCCGTGCTTGTAAGGGAAGGAGGTTCCAGGAGTGAGGGGCAGTAAGCGAGAAGGGACAAATCCAGGACAGGGCAGTGGAAATCCTGGGCTGGGACAGGAGACCTTAGCTACCAGAACAGAGGGAACGGGTGGGAATGTTGGGGGAAAGAAATTCAGAGAGATAGAGAGGAGCCAGCCTGTGCAAGGCTTTGAAAGTGAGCAAGAGAAGCTTGTACTGAATGCGGAAGGGAAAGGGGAGCCAGTGGAGGGATGACTATAGGGGGGAAACATGGTCGTACCAGTGAGTGAGAGAGATAATGTGAGCAGCTGAGTGCTGAACAGAAATTAATGGGTGGAGATGAGAGAGAGGAAGCCCTGCCAAGAGAAGGTTACAGTAATCTAATCGTGAGACCACTAGGGCATGGACCAACGTCTTTGCAGTAGAAGCCAAGAGATATGGACGGATTTTGGAGATATTATAGAGAAAAAAATCTACAGGCCTTGCCTGTGACCTGGATCTGAGGGGTAAATGACAAAGAGGAGTCAAAAATGAAACCAAGACTGTGGGCTTCCTGGACCAGCTGAATAGAAATGTTGTCAACAGAGATAGAAAAGGAATATTGAAGGGTGGGCTTGGGAGGGAAAACAAGAAGCTCTGTCTTGGATGTGTTGAGCTACAAGTGCTGATGATGCGCTGATGACGCATCCAGTGGGAGACAGCTGTCAGACAAGATGAGACTTGCTGCTCGAGCCTTGGAGAAAGGTCGGGGGTGGAAAGATACAGCTGAGTATAATAATAATAATAATAATAAAATTTATTTATATCTCCCGCCTCTCCCTACGGATCGAGGCGGGCTTACAACATGAGTATCATTGATGTACAGATGATAAGAAAAACCAAAAGAACTGATAAGTTTACCGAGCGACAGTGTATATAAAGAGAACAAGAGGGGACCCAAGACAGGTTCTAAGCTGAAGATGCCCCTTCTCCACCATGATGATTGCCCAGCTTTGTTACTGTCCTTTTAAATGGAGATCTAGATTATGTTTTCCCCATCCTGAAGTATTCCCTGGGAACTCAAAAAATTACCAATGACCTTTAATTCCCACACCCCAGATCAGTAGAAAATTAACCCCCTATTTCCTAAAATGCTCTCTGTGTTATTCCAGAACTAGCTAAGATGGCCTCCACAGTGACTGTTCCCAAAACAGCAGATTCAACACAGATCAAATGAGTATTATTGCTAAAGCATTTTAACACAACCCCTGAATAATAATTTAAAAGGAATTATTTATTTTATTCCACGGAAATTGGTGAAATATTACCTGATGTGATATTCCGGTATTCCTGCATGGCAGGGGGTTGGCCTGGATGACCTTTGTGGTCTCTTCCAATTCTATGATTCTATGATACATGGTTGGGAGAGGGGGAAAGGGAAGGAGACAAGGGAGGGAGAGGAAGGGAAACCCAAGATATTTCAAGAAAGGGTTGCAAAAATGTGAATGAGCAGATAAAAAAGAAAAGAAAAAAATCTGGATACTTCCAGTGACCTTTTTCCTTTCTGAATGAACTCTCAGGTTATATTCTTACATTATATCTCACTGAATTCAGTAGGATTAATCTGAGTAGACAAATCTAGGATTACTTCATGAATAACACATGAACTAAATCAGCCAGCTCTTACCTCAGAGTGCCAACTCTTGCATTCTCTGTTTCTTCTTTTCATTTTTGGACAGCCATGTGTTTTCTCATGTTCAGATAATACAGTTGCATTAAATATTAATGCACTGTAGCAATGGTATTTTTCTCATGTCAAACATGCTTAAAATGTACTTATGTAATCCTTGCACGGTATAGGTAATCCGTGGAGATTTTCTACCTTAAAGCCATTGTTATTTGAATATGAGATTCTACATTTCTAAAGTATAAAAGGAGGACTTATCCTGGACTATAGTATTCTTTCCCAGCATTCCCCATTCAAGGTGTGTCTTTTGTTTTCTAATTTTTTAGTATGATCTCTGTTGTTCTAGGATAGAGGGGAAGATGGATAGAGAAAGAGGTGAGTGAGTACAGCTCAGTTAGTTTAATTGAGGTCTGAAAGGCCCAAAACCCATGGGCCAAATTAAGCAGCTTTTGGCCACTGTGGGGGCATAGCATTCAAAAGACACATGCCCCCAAAGCGGCTAGAAGCTGCTCTGATGCCATGATCTGGGAGATTATTGCATTAGCTTTGCTGCCAAGATAGACCCAGGATGTAACTTTCTGGGGGGAGGGGGGGGGAATCTTATTGCATTCAACTATTGCCGGGCAGTTTGCAGCCCATATGCAATCGGGGCTTCTCTTGCAGCTTTTGAAGATTCAGGACAAGCCTGGAGAAGCCCTGGTTGAATACAGGCTGGCAATGGGTGAATGTGGTAAGATCTGCCTTAAGAAAGTTACATCCCAGGTCTATCCCAGCAGCGAAGATACTGTAATGTGATAACCTCCATAGCCCTTTGGACTGGATCAAAAAGTAGTGGAAATAATTCATCTCCTGGCAACAGGTGGGTTGGGACCACAGTGGTGTCCTGCTCTGGAAGCAGGCCCTGCGGTTGCTGCAGTCTTGGTGTGATAGCAGCCAGAGCAGCGAGAGGCCACACTTTATTGGCTATGTGCTTCTCTCCCAAGCAATATCTATAGTCATTGGAGAAGCTGTTATTCCAATGCTCATGCAAAAAAACAAAAAAACAAAACCAGTCTTCTAAACTGATTCATACAAAACATATACCTGCTGAGCAACAGCAGGAGCTAAATCATGCCTGTATTGGTAGACTTTGCAATCGTTTTTGCAGGCCAAATCTTGGATCAGGCGTTGGTCACCATTCTGAAACAAAGCATTTTCCTTTTGTTTGAAAGTGTATTGTACAGGCGATGACCTCAGCATAGCTTGCCCTTCTTCTATGATGAAGCCTTGGCAGCAGTCCTGTTCCTTGTAGAATCACTTTCAGAAAATAAACAGACACCACCCAGGGAGGCTGGGAGAGCGTGTGGGCTTTATTTTTGGCTGTAGGCTGAAGAAGTACAGGAAGGTTGCCCTCCTACTCACCCTTTATTTGTCATCTTATTCCTGTTCAGCCAATGATGCACCTATTTGGTGTGCAACCTATGTATTTAAAGCCCATCTCCGTTTTCCCTGATACCCTCTGTTAGCAAAAGAAAAAGTAACTTCCCATGAGATCCAGATTGTTTCTGTCCTGAGTTTCTTTCCTACCAACATCTAGAGGATTCCAGGCCAGAGAAGGATAGCTGGGCACACAGCTAGACATGGATTTCAGGATGTGCCTTGGTGGAGAAACGTGGAGAGAACTTATATTTTGTTTTTTCTTTGTTTATTGCTTGGACTTTATAAACTGTCTAGTAACTAGTCCAGTAACAAGAGCAGTGTACAATACATTTAAAACATTAGAGACAGATAATGTAACAATGAATGAAATCAATCATGTAATAAAACCACAATCAAACCAACAGCAAGGGATAAAAGCACTGCAGGGCACAAAACCAAAGTCAAATCTCAGCCCAAAGTTAAAAGAATGCCAGGATCTAAAAGCACTGAAAACTACATGTCTAGAAAAACATATAGGTCACTGAAAAGAACATAACAAATGTGCCAGGCAAGCCTTTCTGGGCACAGCATTGCAAGATGAGTTGCTGATACTGAAAAGGCCCTCTCTCTTACAGTCTTGCTCCATCTGGTGAGGAAACCTGGCGGAAGACCCTGGATGCTGATCTTAAGGTTCAGGTAGATAGATTTTGGAAGAGACATTCCTTTAAGTAAACATGACCCAGGCCAACTGATGCTTTAAATGTTAAAAGTGACACTATGAAACAAAGTCAGATATGGAATGACAATCAATGTAGACAGCAAAGCAATGGCATATGTTTATATCAGTAAGCCCCAGTGAGCAGACTTACCGCCCTGTTTTGCACTTCCATTCTAATTCATGGTAGTAATCCAAACAGGAGATTACAAGAACATAAATAACTGTTGCAAGACTGCCTTGATGCAGGTAGGATCGTAGCTGGTAGATCATCTTAAACTGATAAAAGGTGCTTCAAGCCACTGAGGCTACCTGTGCCATGACAATGATGGATTTAAGAGCATCTATCTCTAAGCTAAAAAACTCTTTCTTCAGGGGGAATGCAGCCTTACCTGAAAAGTCTGGAGACACCTCCTAGACAGACAGATGAACCACCCACAAATAGTATCTCCATCTTGTCTGGGCAGTGTCAGATTATTGGACTTCATCCAATCCATTACCTTGCCCAAACACTTCTTCTGAAGAACATCAGCTGTCTTACCAGTAAAGGAAAACAACAGGAGCTAGATATCATCTACATATAATAATAAATAATAAATAAAATATAATAAAATTTTATAATAAATAAATTATTATTATTATTAATATTAATATTTTTTTATTTATAACCCACGCCTCTGAACGAGCAATCGGGGCAGGGTACAACAAGTAAAAAGGCAAGTACAATTAAAAGTAACAACCCAATCCTTACCTCCCACCCCTTAAAATGAAATTAAACTGACATGGAATTAAAACAAACTCAATAAAACAGCACAGAGTAGTAAAATCATCATTCTTCGGCAGCCTAAAAATAGCACCTAATGTATGGCCGGGGAAGCTGGGTGAGTAGTCTGCTTTGTTGCATCCTCCTTTTCATTACAATGGCTACATCGCCTTATGTCAAATCTCTGCAATGAGCTCTGCAATAGACCTCATCTAGATTTTCTTCCCAAACTGTAGCATTAATCCAGGGAACTGGAAACGAATGGGCCAAGTATGTAGTTATAATTCTGTTTGTGCAGAGCTTCGAAGGCGGCACTGATGGTGTGGACGCGGGTCCTCTCCCGGGCATTGGCCAGGAGACACAACAGCCCAAAGACCCAGATAACCTTTCCCAGTCTTTTTAAGTAGATGTCAGAAAGGTACTGGCTAACATTTTGCTCATGCCTGGAATAGAATCTTTAGTTTTTTAAAGAATAGGGGTGGGGTTGCATGAACATCCACTTACCAAGAAGATGAAAATTTTGCAACTTTCTCCAACTTGGTTCCCCAAAAATGTGTTCAGCTACAACTCCCACCATCTGTAGATGGCTGGAATGTTGGGAATTGTAGTGTAACACAGTGATCCCCAAAGTGGATGGTACACACACACACACACCCCAGGGTGGTGGGAAAATCCAGAGGTGAGGGGAAAAGGGCAGTAGAGGGGGCAGTTAGGAAAAAGAGGGCAGCAGGGGGCCTTCAGTTAAAGTATTGGCCTACAAAAATGATAAGGGAATCAGCAGTCTTTAGGGCCATGGTAGGGATGAGGAGCTAGAACATGGGGGCAGGGAAAGGAGCTGTGGCAAAAAAGCTTTCACATTTGGGACCTCACTTAAGCTTTGTGAGCTTTGCCACAGCTTGGCTGGCAGGTTGGAGATGGACTGCTGTTGCACCTTTCTTCTGTCAGACAGGCCAAGAGAAGGTGCAGCAGAGGAAACATTGGCCTGATCTAGATTGGCAAAAAGAAGTGTGTTCATGGCTGCATGAAAGTCTTGCCTTTAGATGAGAAAAAGGGAAAGTGTGCCATGAAAATGCTTTTTTTTGCGTTTTAGGGGAGAAGAAGCGCCTTTAAAAAGGTGCTGGTTTTCCCAGCTTCTTTTTTAAAAACTCTGGAACAGCGCAGCTCCATCTAAAGGCTGCGGTGCAGCTGCTAAGCATTAAGGAAAAGGCAACTTCATGTCACACTTTCCTGCCAATCTAGAAAGCCCCAATGTTTGTTGGGCAGGGATCTGGGGGACTTGAAGCTTTGCCAGGAAGGTATGGCTCGGGGGGGGGGGGGGAGGGAGAATATCTGGGGTTGATTCTATGCTTCTCTCAGATTTGGAGCCCTTCTTCACTGGGGAGAACAGTAGGAAGCCAGCTACACCTCTGCAAAGAAGGATTGGGAACCCTGCCTCACTGGGGAAAGGTTTCTCCCTTTGTACTCAGTCACCCTGGGAGCAGCAGCTGAACAGCTGGCTAGCTTACCTTCATTTTGCTGTAAGAATGGCACAGACAAGCGGGAAGTGCAGGATTGGGCCACTGCCACTGGTGTATTTGCACATAAGAGGCTGAGGCAGAAGAAGAGGCAGTGGTGAGCTGGTTGCGGCTAAGATAAGCACTGCTAGATGGGCGGCTGCTGCACGAGCAGTAGACCTAATATCAAGAAATAAGGGTTGAGGTATGCTAGGGCTGTCACTGAAAAGGAAAGAGGGCAGCAGTCTGGAAAAGTCTGGAGACTACTGGTCTAACACATCTGGAGAAAAAAAAAAGCTTTGGGAAGGGTGGTTTTAGGGACCTGAGTATCAGGCTTGGGACAATGGAGAAATGGGTTCCTATCCCAAGGTGATAACTGGTAACTCAGTGACTGAGTTTGTTACATTCAGTCTTGTTTTAGCTTAACTGTTAGGTCTCAGTTTTGAAAGGCAGAATATAAATTTTAGAAATAAATAATTTAAATCTCTCACTAACATATTTCACAGATGGAACACTGTGAAGACAAAACAAAACAGTGTCTATGTATATGTCTACCTGTCTTATTTGGCACTCTTGAAGACATCCAGGCACGATTTGGCAAAAGGAGTGGCCTCCAGACCTGCGGTGGCATGTTGACAGCATCCCAGCCATCTTCCTAGCGCCTTGTGGACAGGTGGACTGGGTGGGTCATTCCCAGGACCTTCAGTCTCTGAGAGTCCTGGCCTACTCATGGAGAGGTGCAGCAGTACACATCAGAAGGTAGTCCCTTCCCACAAACACATCGGGACACAGTCCTCTGAGAGGTGTCACCCAGTGCTGTCCGCAACCCCCTTGAAACACCTCTGTACATTAAGCCCCAAACACAGCTGCACAGAGGATGCCATTCAAATAAAAAAAACCAAGTCTAAGTAATGAAGAGCAGAAATATCCACATTCTTTTCAAGGCAATGTTCTTGCCCAGAGATTATTTCAACTGGCCTGTAAATTGGAGAAGAGGATCCTGAGATCAAGAAACCTCACTTAAGACTCCTTCTGCCTTTCCCGAGCTAGATGGAATTGCCTGGTACAAGAAAGGGGTTTCAGTCCGACAGCTCTGCTTAGGGAAGCTCTGTTTAATTTATTTAATTTATTTATATGCTGCCTTTCTCCCAGGACGGGACCCAAGGTGGCTTCCAAAACAACAAATTAAAAATGTTTACAAAAAGATTTTTTAAAACAATTTAAAATCACCACAAACACTATGAAACTATTTAAAAATCATACAACTGTAAAAAAAGAAAAGAAAAAGATAACCTTCCCTGCTTAACCATTAAAAGCTTGTATGTCCAGATAATGTTTCTGTCTCCCCCTTTCTGTTGCATGCTTTCTTATCTGTTTTTGCTCCACCCCATGAAGACAGGGGAGAAGGAGAGAGATTCTAATCCAGGCAGAGGATCAATCTTTAGGGGAAAAACAAATTATCTCCAGCAGATCAAAAGCAATCAGTCTTCCACTGCATCCACCTGTCTGTGTAGCTACTTTGCCTAAAGGACCTGGCACAGTCCTACCTAGAACTGGGGTTGCCACCTGGCCTGCTTCAAACTGGCTTAACAGTTTTTAACTACCTGAGGTATGACCCAATTACTTCTTCTCTTGGTCCCTCTGACACCCATCGTCAGTCATTTCTGAGTGGGAGTTCTGTCACTTTAACAGGTCACAGTGCCAAGTCTTGTAATGTGGCACCTCGCCAAGTTGTAGCAGGAAAAGCACGCTAGAAATGTTGTGTCCCATGCTGGGGCTTGACTGCTGGGCGGGCTGTCAGCCAAAAGCAGCCATGTGCTTGATCAGAATGGAGAGCTTCTTGCCCCAAGCGAAAAGCCAAAATATTCACTAAGGCCCCAATGCAAACTTTTATTTGTAATTCAGGGAGAGAGGGGCACAGAGAGTAAGGGGGCAAAGTAACCTGTGTACTTGCCTCATCTTCCCCTGTTCAGTGGTTCTTGATCTTCAAGATAAGCTATTAAGCCTGGTCCCCTCTCAGACATATGCAACTCCATCGTCACAGGGTGGCTCAACTTTCTTCTTGCTGTACCATGATTATGTACAAACTAAGTAAACTGTATCTTAGGACCTTAGATTATGAAAGGCCTCTAAACAAAAAACAGAAACAAAACCCCCAAATTAAAAAAAATTGCAATGTGAGGCCTATTAAAGTTGACAATATAGTAGGCCCTCCTTCTCCACAGATTTTTTTATCCACAGATTCAAGCATCCATGGATTGCAAAATATTCAAAAAAAAAAGTATAAATTCCAAATAGCAAACCTTGATTTTCCATTTTATAAAAGGGACACCATTTTGCTCTGCCATTATATTTAATGGGAGAGCATCCACAGTTTTTGTTATCCATGGGGGATACTGGAACCAAACCACAGCAGATATCAAGATCCCACTGTAGAATCTTAGGGCTTCAGTATGATTGAATCTGATCTTCCTTCCTTTAATTTCAAGGCCACCCTTCAGTGGAAGACTCACAATGTTTTAAGTCAGTGCTCTGAGGCAGAGCATGTTGTACCATGCGGCTATGTCATAACGATGAAGCTAGATGTGTTTCTTGTTATCACTGGGATCTTGTCAGGGCTTTGAGTGAAAATAGACAGTATTAGCAACTGGGCAAGTGACTAACCCATCAGTTTTCATTATAGGATTTAATTCAAACATCTGTAAAGACAGGTGGGATGGAGATGTGCATATCTTTTCTCTTCACCCAAGTTCATAACTGTTTTTTTTTTTAAATGTAAAGATATTGATGCCAACATTTTCATTTCCATGACCCAGTTAGGCAAAACGTAGATAAAGTGTGAAGCTACGAAGACTGCTGAGAGGAATATTGTAGAGGAAACAAAAACAAGAAATACAAATTTCCTGGTCAGGTGAAACCTGTTTAATGTGAGCAGATATTGACAGATGCAGAGAGTTGACACAAGTGCCTAGTGTAGCTATCACAGATATACCACTGCAGTGGCTACAGTGAGTGAAAGCTTTCCTATACAAATTCCTTGTTCATAGAAAAGTGGCATGTCAGGAAAAAGGAGGTTAAGGCAACAGGTAGTAAACTTCAGATAGCAGATACTGAGTAAATGTCAGTTCATGATTTATATTACGCTGCCTTCTGAAATGTCAAGTGAAATGCATATATAATTTACTATTTTTTTTAAAGTCCATTTAACCTTTGTTATTTTATGTTCTGTTACAATAACATGTCAGGAAAAAGATCTTTAGAAACCAAAACCTACAAAACAAAAATGGCACCCTTAACTCTTCATGCCACTGATTAAAATTTGCTCTCAAAATTCTTTCTTAGGAACTTCAATAATAAGATAAATTAAAGTATCACATTATTGATATTTTGTACTGGTAACTTGTACAGTTTCATGCTGAATGTTGTCTTTAAGATAATGTTTAAGTGACTTTATTTCTATACACTTGCTGCTGGCCACAGATAATACCCTGTTTCCCTGAAAATAAGATATCCTCGTAAAATAAGCCGTAGCAGAATTTCTAAGCATTTGCACAATATAATCCATACCCCGAAAATAAGACATAGTGATAGGCCCGGTGTGGAACAGAAGGGGGTGGGAAGGGAGCAGAAAGATTGGAGCCAATGGTTCTAAAGGAAATGGAGTCACAAGAAATTCAGAATGGAATTTGGGTTTGGAGAGTTATGACGATGTTCCAGAAAGAAGATGACTTAACTATATTTGAATAAATGTAGATTGTTGTACCATCATTAATAAAAACAAGACATCCCCTGAAAATAAGCCATAGTGTGTCTTCTTGAGGAAAAATAAATATAGGACAGTGTCTTATTTTCGGGGGAACATGGTAATCTAAAAATCCTCCGCTGTTACCTACTAGAGCCAATAAATAGGCAGCAGTAGGAATAGGATGAGATATTGCTCAAAGTGGAAAGCAGAGGTCCAGACCCAGACTCTATCAGACCCCTTCTCCCCCCCCCCCCAACCCTTGGCATGCTGAGAGAAAATTGCTGTGGCAAGTGTATATGCTTCACACAGCATCCCATGGCTGGAGCCATCTGCACCTTTGAAATATGAGGATCCTAGGTAGCCATTACTACCTGCTGCCCCCAATTGCCTAACCCAATATACCATTTCTGCAGAAGGTTTTTTGTGATGCAATCCGGGCCTCTCCCTGTCTTTGGTCAACAGTTGTCAGAGACAGGAGGACTGGTATGCCTCTAGCCCAGCAGGGGTTGTAGTACCCGAACTGCTAGCCTGATAGTGGCAGAAGGTCTAACTGTAGGTCTATAGTATGGCTCAGCAGGAGACAGGCCTTTCATCATCTTGCACCTGAGTACAAGGCAGGTAACCCAGAGTTTGCTTTTGGTGGGAACCTGTAATTTTGCCTCCCAAATAATTGAATGCCTGGCAATTCCCCTTGTCCACCTGTGCCAGAGAATTCCCTGTTAGGGCTTTGAAGTGAGGGATTGGCTAGAGGGAATCATTAGGAATTTGATGCAGGTTGATTTGAAGAGACCCCATGGGGAGCTGACCCTGCTAATTTGGCTGACTGACATAGTTCCATAGAAACAGGCCATATCCTGGTGAAGAAGGCAATGATTCAACATTGTGCAAGTTTTCCAAGCTTTTCCAAACAAGAGGAACTTGACAACAGAGCTGGGAAACATTATCTTTTTGCCTCTAACTTCTGGATCCTCAAGGGGATTGTAGGATTTGTAGTCTAAAAAGAGATAAATACTGAAACACTATGATGTTACAGAATAAGGTGTATCTAGGAAGCTTTGTATAATGGCATGTGGGTAAATGGGTAAATGGTGAAAAGACCACTAATTGCTTGGTGTGGATTTTGGAATCTGAAGCAAAGAAATGAGACTGCTTTCTTTGTGTTAAAATAACGGGAAGGGGGGAGAAAGGTGAGGGCTGAAGTGAAACAATGAGGAGTGGTGCCCTTTTGTTCACTATACACCTTCCCTGCTAAGGCAGTAAACTCAATAAACTGGAAATTTTCTCACACTCTCGTCAGAATGAATGGGGTGGTGGTGGTGGGATCAGCAAGTGTCTTCTTTTAGCAGCCACATGCCCAGGGGGAATCCCTTGCCTAAATTTTCCGTAATGATGTAAGAGGTCTAGTGATGAAGCCCCTCTGCTGAGACATGCTTAATGAAATTAAAAGCTAAAAGACTCTTGTTCACCCAAGAACCAACAAATGAATGACAGACATCACAACTGTCCCGCTCCTTCCCCAGAGAAGTAACCGTGATACAAAAGGGAAGTTGTACCACCTCTTGGAATACCATCTTTTCCACAAACACACACACACACATACACACACACAAAGCTGTTCTAAGCATAGTATAGTAAAAACTTTTGAGAATGGAGTTTTATCAGAAAGAATGTTGTCAGTTATAGACAGCTCAGATAAAAGAACATGGTCCGCTATCAACAGTTATCTTACACTGATGGTACTAGATTAGTTATAAAAAGCTTTTTGAGGTATAAAATAACTGGAATACAAAGGAATCCTTAGCACCATCTTCACAAGAAAGTTTTCCTTCTTATATTGTATATCTGTAGTTGTTGTTAACTGCCATCAAGTCAGCTTCGGCTTATGGCAACTCTATGAATGAGAGGCTTCCAAGTCACCCTGTCATCACCAATGCAAATTCAGTGCCTTGACATCCTTGACTCTCGGTCAATAGGTGTAATAGTGTTGATCTATTTTTTACATTGTCTTTACATTCTAATGTAAAAAAAGTCGATAGAGTGCAAGTAGATAAATAGGTACCACTTCGATGGGAAGGTAAACAGTGTTCTGTGCAGTCATGCTGGTCACATGAACCACAGAGTAGTCTTTGACAACACTGGCTTGTCAGCTTAGTAACAGAGATGAGCACCTCCCACTACAGTCAGTTACGACTAGACAACCTTGTCAAAGGAAATGCCTTTACCTTTACCTTATATTCTAAAGGCATGTTTTTCAGGTTGTGTTTTGGCTCAATTATTCGTCTTGGGGTGGTACAGACCGCCCAAAAGGGGTGGTCTGCAGCCGCCCCAAGAAGCAGTGAGATGGGGCCAAGGCTGCCTCACTGGCAGCCTCAGAGGCCCCATCCTGCTGCTTCTGCAGGCCGGGGAGAAGCGGCAAACTGCGGCTTCCCCGCAGCCTGCAAGCGGAGTGCAGTGGGCACCCTGGGTGACCGCTGCATCCCACTCTCCCTAGCGGTGCCAAGAGGAGAAAGGGGCCGCCGCTGCAGCCCCTTTCTCCTCTGGGTACTTGGCACCGCCAAGGACCAGGTGCAAAAAAGAACTCCATTTTGGAGCTCTTTTCCGCAGTGCGATGTTGTCAGGTGTGTGCAGCGTTGTTTAAACACTGCACATGCCATGACAACATCATGGCGCGCCCTTATGGATGCCGCCATTTTAAAATGGCATCGTCCATACGCTTTAGGGTTAGGGAAGGTGTAAATGCTGCACTCCCCTAACCCTAAACATGCCGCAAACAACCCTAATCACACCTCTTCATGGCCTTGGGGCTAAACAGACAGACAAAAAGAGGTGCTTTCAGGCTAGCTTGAAGGTGGGGCGTTTAGATGACACATGCCTTGAAGCCAGCAGAAAAATGCCCTTATGCAGAGAAAAGCCATTTCAAAAAGAAGCAGCTTTATTCTGCTTCTTCCTGGCTTGAAGCCATGCCATATGGTCATGACATGAGCACTCCAGCTGCCTTGGTAGCTGGTGGTGGGGTTGGTGGGGTTTCAATGTGGCTTTAGAAAAGGCAGCTTCAAGCCACTTTTTCCTGCCCATCTGTTTCAGCCCCTAGTTTTAGACTATAAAGCCGAATCAACTGGGAAACAGAGGAACTTGATTATATATTAATATAGCAAATATGTGAATAAACATGAAAGTTGTAGCACCTTTGAGGCTAACATGAGCTTTCACAGAGCTGAGCCTCAAATGCATCTGAGGATGTAGGCTCAAGTCTACCAAAGTTCATGCTATCTTCTTCTTTCTTTCAGTTAGAGCCGAAACAGATGGCCCAGTAAAGCTGGCTACTAGCCAGCTTGGGAGTGTGGTGTTTAGATAGGCCATGCCCCTGAGTTGTCCAGAAGCCAGGTTGGCAATTACATACCAGCCGGATTCCAGGCGACTTGGATGCCATTCGTCCCATAACCGGCAAAAAGCCAGCTCTAGAGGCAAGGCTGGATTGGGCCCATGGTGTGCAGTTGCTGCGGCCCCAATCTGCCTGTCTCAGGGATGGCATCATGCTGCCCCTTCGGGGCCATCTGTTTTGCGCCATAGTCTCAAAGGTGTACAAGATCAGGACAGTTGAAGTGTATGATATTACTGGCAGGACCTTTCATTGTGATTCTGCTTCCCTTCCTTCATTCACCCTGGATAGCCACTTACACTCTTTATTATAAGAACATATGCTGAGTACACCTGTTTTTCATCCATGGGCTTCTTCTAGCTTGGCCCAGCTCATCATTCTTTAGTTGATATGACAATGGAACCTACATCCAGTGACCTTTGACGAAGCAAAGACATATTTGAGTGGTACAATCCTATAACTACAGTCGTCCCTTCCAGTTCATGGGGGATCTGTTCTCCCCCCCCCCCCCCCCCACGAATTGGGAAAAACCACCAATATTGGAGCCTCATTTATTACAATGGTGGCACACTCCTGCACATGCCATTATATCCCTCCTGGCTTGCCATCCACAAAAGACCAAGGGATGTGAATGGCAAAATCCCTAACTGGGAGGGACAACTGTAATTACCTGTAAATAATCCTTATTTTGAAAAATAGGATATATTTCAAAGTAGACATGAATAGAATTGAACTTTAAATTATTTTCAGTATTTATTGTACCAAGATGTTGGGGAGGAATACATTTCTTAACAATGTTTGCAAGCTTTTTTTCTTTTAAATATGAATTCTATTTTTCCACTGCGAACACATTTTTCCACTGTGCTGAATTCCTGGCAAATAAGAATAAAAGATGAAGCAACAAGAGAGTATCACATTGTATTTAAAGCAACTTATCCATGATGGGATACAGTCACGTTTAATTTTAAAACTGTGTGTTATCACATGCAGCCATAGCCGGGCTGTGTGCAGCCTGGATCCTAGCCGTGCTTATCCAGCGGCTTTTCAAAAATGGCAAGCTCTCATTTTTGAATAGCCGCAGAATAGGTGCAACTGAGATCTAGGGTTGTACTCACCTGGCTGCAGCTGCATGCGATAACTTCCCGTTTTAAAATTAAACGTGACGGTATCCCATCGGGGATAATTCATTTTAAATACAATGCAATAATCTCCAACAGAGGTAGGTAGGTAGGCAGGTAGGTGCATGTGTGAGTGAGACACTTTACATTTTTATCTAATCTAGAACGTTTTATACTGGAGTTACCATTTTCTTTTATTCTGTGATCGCTAACAATAAATATTGACTGAGTAAATAGCATCTTGGAAAGAACACAGCTCTCTTCTCCTTACTAGGGCATTTTCTAACATTCAGAGAAGTTGTTGGTAGCTCTTGGTTTGGGCTCAATGCCCACTGAAGTTCAGTGTTCACCAATGAGCATCTTTATTAGTTAAACTGGATTAGTTAATTAGAAGAGAAAGTACTGATATACACTATATATATATATATATACACACACACACACACACACACACACACAGAGGGTTCTTCCAGATTTGTCTAAAGAATTATGGGTTTTCACATAACTTCTTCAGTTCTGCTGATTGTTGTTGTCCCTGTCTACTAATTCCATTCTGGAATGGGGGGATAATAGCGATTTTTTGCACCTGCACTAAGGCTCTTCCAAATGTTATTTAAAACTGGAGTGTGGTTTGCTGATGTAATCCTCCAGTCTGAAGCGGTTTCTCCACTCTGAATTTTAAAATCTTTTTCTGAGAAGTATATTGTGCAAAAATGCCATTTTGCTGATGCACTGTAGTCCCACTGAAGTACTAGAGTTCCAGCCAATGGAATCCTGGGCCTTCTCTGTCAAAGAATGCTTGTGTCTCACCAAACTACAGATCCCAGGATTCTGTAGGCTGGAGCCACAGCAGTTAAAGTGGTGTCAAACAGCATTCTTTCTACTATGTAGATGCACCCTCAGTTTCTGTTAATGCAGACTAAAATAGCAGTTACCTTCTTTGCTGCAGTATCACACTACTGGTTTGTGTTCAATTTATGATCAACAATAATTCCAAGGTCCTTTTTTGATGTAGTACTGCTTCGCCATGTATCCCCCATAGTACAACTATAGTACTATGGTTCCACTTTAAATAACATAGCAACATCTTGTGGAACACTGGGATTTGCAGTCCAGGGAGAGGTATTTAGAATTCTCAGTCAGAGAGCTGCAATGCCACACCAGACTATATATTCCAGGGTTCCACAGTATGTAGCCATGACAATTAAAGTGGAATGACAGAACTATAATTGCATAGTGTGAAAGGGTCCCTTCTCTGGACAAGACACGCATAAAGCCCATCAGAAGAACAGTCCTTCCATTAGTTTTGTTTATGTGAACAGAACTTATAAAACTGGGAGACTTGTGTTATAGAGGAAATGTAAAAATCATTGTACTGATCCATGTAGTAATACGAATACTGCTGTCTGTGTTCCACCTTGGGACTTCCCATCTCTTTACAATGAGGAGCATAAAAAAACAAATGACACCTTTTTTCTTGTGTCCTCAGTATAGGATCCCATCACTGGTTAGTACCTGGATGGGAGATAGCCAACAAATACCAGGTGTTGTAGGGTAGATTTCAGAGAAAGGAACTGGCAAAACCACCTCTGTGTATTCCTTGCCTAAGAAAGCCCTATGCCATTCATGGGATCACCATAAGTTGACAGACAACTTGAAGGCACACATATAATATGCACACTTTATGTAGGGAAACCCAAGCCAACAGCCAGAGGTTTCCAGATTATTGATTCTTACATCCCTGCATTGACCTCCAACAATAATACACTGTATTCATGTATGTTGTATCATTTCATGTTGCCTTCCCTCAGATGCTGAATATTTAGCCTGTCCCATAAATAACCAGGGCCCTGGAGCACGTGTCCTTCCTTGGCTGCAGAAAAGCTAAATAAAAATGAGAGTCCTTTTAGTTAGCTGTAGTGACGCCATGGATAGGGACACCAATTACAATCCTGCATTTTGTTGCAAAACCATCCCACACACTGAATAACAACTGTGTCTGCCCACAGCCACATTTAATATATACATGCACACAGGTAAGACATTCAGGTCTGTCCACCTGTGCTCATACAAACATGCTCCCACACGCGCCTCCATTTGTCACGTGGGTCAGGTGCTGACACCATGTACAAGTACTCAAAATATCAGCATTTAATTCAGGCCTGCCCAGAGTCACTTGTAATTCTAACCTAACAGGTTGGGTTTGGATGATGTGCCAATGGGTGATGAAGTTCAACAGTGCAACATCAATAGGGTGGGGCCCTAAATCCAGAAGGCATGTCGGAAGAGCACAATGTAATGCAATGTAATGAAAGTTATACAGTATAATGAGAACCTCTTAATATATTAATTAGGAACTAACAGTTTCTGAGCCCTCAAAGACTTTCAGCTAGATGTACAATGAGTATTATTATTATTATTATTAAGCTTTATTTATAAAGCACTGTAAATGTACACAGCACTGTACATAAGATCAGTTAAAATGGAATAAAATAAACCTGCCTATGGCATACTTTCTACAAAAATAATTAAACATAATGCATATTAATACATATTAACATTTAAAAAAAATAAAATCTAGCAAGCAACAAATAAAAATAAACCCAGGATAATAATCATGTGGTGTCTAGGAACGCATCCCTAAACAGTATTGTCTTTAACTCAGTTTTAAAGCTGGGTAAAGAGGTGATGAACCATGCTTGGGAGGGAAGGAGGTTCCACTAGTGAGGAGTGGCCAGTGAAAAGGGGCAGATCCAGGCTGAAGAAGTGAAAATCCTTGGCTGGGACAAGAGTCCTTGATTCCCAGAATGGACAGTGCAAATGGGAAGGTGAGGGGAAAGAAGCTCCGATAAATAAGAAGCCCATGCTGGGCTTTAAAAGTCATCAACAGTGGTTTATAATCAATATGGAAAGGGAAGGGGAGCCAATGGAGGGATTACAATAAAGGAGAAATATGGTCGAAGCAGTGAGCAGAACTGATGATGCATGCAGCTGAAAGGATGGAGATGAGAAAGAGGAAGCCCCCCAGAAGGAGGTTACAAAAATCCAGCCGTGAGACTACAAAGGCATGGACCAGTTTCTTGGCAGTGGAGGCCGAAAGAAACGGTCACATTTTACCAATATTATAAAGAAAGAATCTACATGCTTTGGCTGTAGCCTGAATCGGGAGGATACACGACAGGGAAGAATAAAAAATGAAACCAAGACTGTGGGCTTTCTGCACAGGTATATAGGTATAGATATATAGCTTGATATATAGCTAGATATATATAAATATACAAGAGCACATAATATAGATTAAGTATCCTGTAGCAGAGTTCATTTCTCTTTTATAAGAGAGAAATTACTGAGTATTTCCCCTTCTTTTGCAAACAGGTTTCTGAGAAATGGTGATGCTGCAGATAAGACATTAATCTAGAGCACCCTCCTCAGCCTAGTGCCTTTCAGATGTGTTGAACTGCAATTCCCACCATCTCCAAAGATCATGGGAGCTGTAATGTAACATATCTGGAAGGTATCATGTTAGAGAAGTCTATTGTAACTGAGATTATTTGGTTCATTAAATTTGTGACATTTTGTGTATAAATTTACTGACATTAGCTATGATCATGCCACCCAGTAGCTCCTAGCTATCTAAATTAGCCAGTAGAAACAAAAAAAGTGATTGGCTGAGTCACTTTTATTATAACCAAGTCACTACTTCATGGTAATTTCAGATAGCAAGCTGTCTCTGTGGTAATTCATGTAAATTTACACTTATTGGACTACTAAAAAGGTTGTTTGAATCTACCCTATGCAATTTATCACAAGGTGAATCTGCTAATTTCCTTGTAATGGCCTTTATAGTATTTAACCATCACAGCTTATTGTAACAGCAGCATTTCCTTTCCTCCTTGAAAAAATGTCAGGGCCCAGTCAGTCTGAAAATACAAGAATATTCTTTATGGATTTAATAAAGGGGGACTCAAAGTGGTTATATTGCTAAGCAGTTGCATTGACAAATCCAATGATATAGTGACAGAATGGAAAGTGTAGCTGACAATAGGGACAAAGGAAAGATAGATAAAAGAAGCAAGTAAAATAAGTACATAAGACTTTTCTGGTTAATTGATTTAGGGCTGTTTATATACACTAACAAAATTCTGGTCACTGAGCATTCAGGCAGCTGTCTGATTCTGTCTGACATCAGAAACAAGCTACATAAGGGCTGACTTGGAATAGGTCTTGGTTGGCCCTCACTGATCAAATTCAGGACAAGTGCCACTATTCAGCATCCTCAGGCATATGTCAGGGGCCTAGCTGGACCTTCCACTAATGGGTTTCTATTTTAAAAAGCCAGTGAGTGCCAACTGTCTTGCCAGATACTCTTATGGGCTGCATCTACACTGTAGAATCTACTCTTGTCAATTTGATGCCACTTTAACTCAATGCTATGGAATTCTGGAATTTCTAGTTTTGTGAGATATTTAGCCTGCTCTGTCTGATAGAACCATGACAGGTAAAGCAGTGGCAAACTGCATAAATTCTGCAGTGTGGCAACAATCATTCTCTCAGTATCCCCCAATGATGTAGTGTTGAAAGCACTGTGAGAAAATTTAAATGGCAGCTCCTCTGCACCAGTCAGAAGTGATGTTTCTGCAGCCAATGCCTGTCAGAAGAATACAAGTAGTTCATCACAATGTGACCCCCCCCCCCCCCAAGAAGTGTAGGATGTGGATAGGGGGTGGTAGGAGGGAGAAGTAGCACCTACCAGCCCAATAGGGTGGAAGAGGAAGCCTGTTTAGGGGAATGAGGAATGAATGGAAGCCTGCTAGTAGAGATATAAGCACAATAAGAATCAAGGGCCCTCTCAAGCTTGAGGTCAGTCCAATATATAGTTTGCCAGGTTATACTGTGTGATGCAAATTGTTCTCTAAAAAGTGTTCAGAACTGGGCAGCATCTTAGATGATGTGGATGTGTATTAACACAGTTTTCACGAAGACATCTAAAAACACCTGGAACTGTTATACATCATGTAGGAATGCCAAGGCAATAAAAATGTCCCTATGAGAAATAGGAGTTATCTGTAAAGAATGATATAATGCATTGCTTAAGAGCAGTGGAGACTAGTCCATTGGGACAAATGTTTCTTCCAGCAGGTTCAGCCGCCCCTAGCCAATCTGATCCTGAGTGAAAGCCTTTCCTTGCACGTGTATATGCCTTCTTGCCTGCCCTTGTGTGGATAAGTATTTCTTTGCCCCTGGCTCTACCTGGAACAATGCTCACTTTGCCCCTGGCTCTACCTGACATCCCTGGCTCTGAACACCATTATTGGTGGTGTCTTCTGCTTCACCAACCTCAATGGGCACCAGGTGCCATTGATTAAGAGCATGAGCTCTTTACTATACTTTACTAAGGGCCAGTACAGACTGCCCAGAAATGGTGGTCTGTAGGTGTCCATTTTTGTGCTGGATTAGGGCCAGGGCAGCCTCACTGGCAGCCCAGAAGCCCCAATCTGGTGCTTTTCCAGGCCGCGGAGAAGCGGCAAAATGCCACTTCCCCGTGGCCTGGAAAAGGGGTGTCCTTGGGAGCCAGAGCCATGGGAGAAAGGGGCTGGCTGGCCCCTTTCTCCTCGGCTTCATTCCCACTTGGTTGCTGTGGGAATGATGTTTGGACACAGCGCACTCCTGATGCTATCAGTATGTGCTGTATGTGGATGGAGCGCTTTCGAAATGGCCCCGTCCATACACACTAGGACTGGGGAGTGTGCGGTTGCTGCACCCTCCCCAGCTCTAGTTTTGGCCTGAGGATGGTGCTTTGTGCCGGTCTGTATATGGCCTAAAATTTCTATATAGTAGAAATCTTGGGTTCAAATAGTTATGGAATCACCAGTTGGCCTCAGGCAAACTACAATACATATTATCTTATGTGTAATATGGGACAGCTTCATTTCAGTGCAAAGTTAAAACATGACTTTTTATTTAAGCCTTTGGGGCCTAATGATTTTATCCAACTTGTCCATGTACCTGGTTTTAACTTGTTTTATCTTGTAAGGTAGTTTAATATGTTTTAGAGTCTGTAAATTTAGATTCTAAATTACTTTTTCACTGTTTTACATTTTAAATTATTTTAAATTGTTTAAATTTATTGTACTGTATATTGCCCTGAGGTCTTTGGCTGTCAGGCAGGATATACATAGTCTAACGACATTATTTGAAAAACTGATCTGTCTTAAGAATTATTGTAAAATTTACTGAAGTATGTAAAATAATTTGAACACTGAGAGCAAAGGTATACAAATTCTCTGAAGATGCCAGCACAGATGCTGGCAAAATGTCAGAAACAAACTGTTCTAGAATATGGCCACATAGTCCAAAAAATCCACAAAAAACTAAGTACACAATTTCCTATTGTAAATTAGAGGTGCATAGTACTGATTTTCAGTATAAGTGATGAGGACTCCCTTGCTCAAATAATTAATTCTACCTATCCTGTAAAAAAAGAAGAGTGCTCATATTTCTGAGAAAAGCTCTTTCCATTTAATTGCCAAACTGTGGATCATTTCATGTGATATTATAAAACACTTAACTGTAATAATTCCAAAATCAATGTTAGGGCAATACCTTTATTAGAGCAGCTGAAAGGTGCAGATTTTTGTATTCACCAGAATCCTTCATCCAAATAGCAGTAGGGCAGACACGTTAAATACACAGCACAACATGAATGTTTCAAGTGATAATTTGTACTTGGTGCTTTCTTCCCAATTCATTCCTTTTTGATGCTTGTCCAAAGACTATATAAGGAATATTGTTGGTGGTAGTGGTGTTAGCAGCTGCTTTCAAATCCATCTTGACTCATGGAGACCCTCTGAATGAGACATCTCCAAACCCCCCTGTTCAGGTTCTTCAGGCCTCCTTGATTAAGTCAATCCATCTGGCATGTGGTCTTCCCCTCTTTCTGCTTCTCTCCACCATCCCCAGCAACATTAGTCATCTTGGCTTCCAGGGAGAGTTGTGGCTTGATCTGCTCTATGAGCCATTTGTTTGTCTTTTTAGTTGGCCATTAGTTCTCCAGCACCAGTAAAAGGAATACAGGAATATAAGAAGATTCTGCTGAATCAGAATGACAGCTCTGTGACAAACAACTAATGGGGGCATGAAGACAACAGCCCATCTGTGCCAATGCCTGCCAGCAACTAGAATGGGTATGTTACCTTCCCATTCTGTTAACTAATAACATATCATGTGGAAAGTTACTTTTGTGGATTATAAACACAAAAACACACCAGTTGGTACACTGTTAATAGGCCTATTCTCAATTAACTTCTAGAAGCCAGTGTGGTGTAGTGATTTAAGGGTTGGACTAGCACTCCAGGAGACCAAGGCTCAAATCCCTGCTCAACTATGGAAATTCCCTGGGTGACTTACAAGTTACACTTTTTCAGCTTTAATTTGAATTAATTTTGCCAAGAAAATCACTGTAAGTTAAAGCTGACTTGAAGGAACGTAACAACAATGTTGTGTATTATAAATTACAGGTCATAATTTTCTAACGGATTGACTTATCCTCTCCCAAATTTCTTAGAACTGCTATTCCTCTTCCACCTTCTCCATGCACTGTCTGATTTCTCAATATTTGTAATTCCAACTTGTCCTGGAGAAAAACTGCCTATAGTGCCGAAGTGACCCTTGCAGACTAGCCTCACCCACAGTGAATCCAAACTGAAGAAGAGACAGATCAGCAGTTAGTAGGACTCTTAGTGAGAAATGAACAAGGTATTGTTCACCTGTTAGTATTACAGAAGGGGAGCCTGAATAGGAAAATATTATCTTCTATTGGATCAACTTTAGAGTGAGTCATAGAAGTATCAACTAAGCAAATGAGACAATTTGAGTTTCAGGGCATTGGGTGCGGCCCCTTCCCAACCTGTATCATCTTTGATTCCATCATGTCAGTTAACTGGGAACGGTTATCAGAACATAAGAGTACATCTCTACAAGTCTTGTGCAGATGCCTGTTTTAATTGCCTTTAAAAGAAGATGTGACAAGATTAAGCAATAACAGTTTCTTTTGGCTGCTTTCAGTTACATCCAAGTTGAGGCTGATGGATGCTTTATTTTATCTGTTTATTAAAAATATTTTAGTTATTCAGTACCTCACATTTCATTAAAATTCCCAGGGTGCCTTTCAGCATTTAAAAACACGGTAAAAATAATGAAACACACTCCCCCCCCCGCCATGAAACTATACAAAAGGTATGGGGGTACTGTATGTCCTGACCATCTTTCAAAAAGTATGGTGACTTTCTTATGTTCTGTTAATTAGTAATTAACTGCTGCAGATTACCTAGAAGCATTATTTAATGAATTATTTAATGAAATCATCACAACACTGTAGTCTTTCCAGTTCCAGGCAAATACTTTTTTTTTTTTTTTAAATAGCATTTGTTCAAACGTCTTAGTTTTCAGATTTGTTTTATCTGACCATAAAATTATTCTGCAGCCATTGCTGTTTCATAAAGCTTTATGCTGATCGTATATGAAATCGTTGTTTAAATTTCACTGTTTTATTTGAACATCTTAGCCACTTTGAAAAGCAATGGCCCAAAGTAGTGGAATATAAATCCTATTAATTAATAAATATATGCAAAACGTAGAAACTAACACTGATTTTGTATTTGTGTCATTTTACAATTATTAAAGTTTAATTTCATGCACTGATGTTTTTTTCTTTCCCCATGCTACTAACTGCCACAGTGATGTGACCTCAGCCCCTTTTTCATTAGTTACTTCTGTCACTTTTTCCATGATAACATTTAACAAAATATATTTCCAAAGTATAGCCTGAATGCTATCAGTTAATCCCAAGCATAGTAGATCCATTACATCAGTTGTTGAATGGTGAGTCAACATGAAGATAAATCCCATTCTTCAATGGGCCACAGTAGTATGAGAACCAGCATGGTGTAGTGATTTGCACACTTAACTACAATACTGGGAGGTCGGGATTCGAATCTCTGCATGGTCATGAAAATCCTCTGGGTGAGCTAGGACACACTCTCCCGGTCATGGAGAAAGGCAAGAGCAATCCATCTCTAAACAAAGTATACCAAGAAAACCCAGTGACTGGGTTGCCATAAGTCAGAAATGACCTGAATGCATACAACAATAACAACACAGAAAGCTTCCTGAAACTGAGTCGGGTCATTGCTTTATGTAACACAGCATTATCTGTGCTGACAGAACAGATTTCCAGGGTCTTTTCCAGATCTACTGAAAGTTTTAGGGAAATCAGAAATTCCACTGTGGTGCCACATCTAGAATCAAGTGAATGCATCCTGATACCTTTACAGGCATTAAATATGGTGATACATCTTATGTGTGAAATGGCATAGCAGGGAACTTGCAAAAGTGATCACAAAGACAGTAAAAACTTTTTGGAACCAGTTTAATCCTCAGACCTTTCCATTGCTGCCTTTGTGTTTCCTTTGATAATAGCTTTCCCTTATTTAAAATGCAGTGTATAAATTAAGCCATAAGTAGGGTGAGATCCCACTGAAGTCCAGTTGCAACTCCTAGCAAGAATGCCCTGACATTGAAATAACTGATTCCTAGGGGATTTTCTTGCTTTTGCTGTACAGAATAATTCTAATATTTTTATGTCCTCTTCTGTGCCCATTGTGCTCAAGTTTCAGAACTGTATGCAGGAATATTGCATGTACTTTAACATCCCCTGAAGTTTGGAAGTTTGCACTTTCTTTCACAAAGAAAAGCTAGCCCAATTAAAAGGCATCATCATGGTTGTCATCTGTGTATCAGTTTACAAAACAGAATTGTACCACTAACATACGCCATACATACAAGCAAGATTCTTTCATTTTTTATTTACTGTCCCAACCCTTTCTGAATAATTTCCAACAGTAAGAAGTGGTAATTCCTGCTCTGTCTTTGTACAGGGAGCATGGCATAGAGCCAGCAGTGACAGAGAGTAAGAGACAGGCTGAATAATACAATTGGATACCAGCCCTGGTTGAACTAGTTGAGCCAGTCTAGTTGGTCCTTGAGCATAACAAGCAAGCTGCTGTCTTGATAGGACTAAACAAGTATATGATGCTCATCTGGACATTGGTCTATGCACATTCCAAAATAGCAGCACCTTGGAGATTACTGGGAATGTGCCTACCCATCACCTACATTCTAAAATGGCCAACAGTAGAAAAAACTGTTTGTACTCTTTTCCTATGATGTCAGCAAGGCATGGTTCCGATTTTCCTAAAGGAGGGGATTATAAAGCTCTTGGTTGTTATTTTTTAAAAGGCTCTATGGATATCACTCTACTGGATAATTATCAGCCAGTCTCCAATGCTTTATTTTGGGGGAAGGTAACTGTGGAGCATGTGGTGGCTTCCCAGCTCCAGGAGTTCCTGGATGAGACTGATTATTCATTTCAGTATGACTTCAGGCCTGTTGGCAGTGATGCACTGGACAAGACCAAAGTGCTCCAGGTCAGTCAAAAGGCAGATCAGGGAACAGGAATTCAGCCTGTGCTGGATTATGTTACTTTCCTACTGAAAACACAGTTTGGGTGTACCCCTGGAATCAACCCTAAACCTAGAAGCTCAGGTTTCTGTAGTGGCTGGGAGTATATTTGCATAGTTAAAGCTAGTGCACCAACTATGCCCATTCCCTGGGATGTCTGACTTGGCCATGGTGACACATGATTTAGTTACATCCTGATTGGATTACTGTAATATACTCTGTGTGGGACTGCCTTGGAAGAGTATTTGGAAACTTCAGCTGTCCCATAGAACTGGAACTAGATTGCTAAAGAGTGTTGGTTACAGGGAACAACTCCTTTGTTGCAACAGATCCACTGGCTGCTACTCTGTTTGGGGGGCACAATTCAAAGTGCTGGGTATGACCTTTAAAACCCTATATAGTCCTCCCTCCATTCTCAAGGTCTTTGAACTCGCATCCCTCATTTATGCACGAGGGACGAAGGGAGAGAGAATGAATGGGGTGTGCACCCATGGCGTGCGCCTGTGCACCATCGTGCCTATATTCAAACCAATGATCTTAGCTAAAAAATGGAAAAGTAAAGACAAACCAAGTCTGAATGAATGGTTTGTAAAGGTGTATGACATGATGTCTATGGATAAGTTAACATATCTATTGAGAGAAGAAATAGACAAATGCAATCAAGAATGGGAATTGGTTATGAAATACATCAACGAAAGAAAAGGAGCTCATTCTTAATCTTGTATTATGTATGTATTATGTATTATGTATGGATAATCTGTAAACACTGGTAAAATGAGATATCAAAAGACGTGTACAAAATGGTATCAGGTAAAATGGATAAAGTATCAAGATAAATTGATCAAATAAGGTAAACAGAAATTACTAATGTAATAAGCAAATACATGCAACAGTTTGAAATCTTAGAAAAGAAAATATAAGATTAAAATAGAGTGACATGTACAAATCAAAGTTAAGGTTCAATATCATCAATAATCACGCAACAATATATTGTTATAAATTGCTAAATCAGAACTATACAACATTACTTATACAATAGACTACAGATTGAGTTCAAAAAGGAAGTTTTTACTTTAATATAGAAATGATAGAAGAGAAGAAGAGGATGGAAGAGACTATTTAATGTCTATTTTATTTAACATTTATTTTGAATCAGACACAGTGTGATATAAACATTGTGTTTCTATTTTTCTTCCTTTTGCTTGCTTATCTTTTTCTGGATATATCTCATAGATTTTGTAATAGTCTACAATCATTTGTAAATTGATTGTTTGTATGTATTGTTTTTAACCAATAAAATCTTTTTAAAAAATAAAAAAATGGGGTTTGTGTATAGGAGAAACTCCATTTTTGCGAGGGTGTCCAGAATGGTTCCCCTGCGCAAAAGGAGGGGCAACTGTATGTTTCAGGGCCATATGAGCCTGCTTAAGGTCTAATATCTTCAAAGGAGTCTCTTTTCTCTATCCCATAACCTTAATGGGAAGCTTTGGTGGGAACATGGCAGAGGGCCTTCTCTGTGGCTGCTTCCAAACTTTGGAACTGCCTCTCTAGGCAGGTTAGGATGGCTCTTTCTTTCCTGTCTTTTCTGCAGCAGATGAAGATCTTTCTATTCAAGCAAGCCTTTGGGAAATGATTATTAATAAGAGAAGAACATTTCATGATACTGTACTGTTTTAAATATTTGTTTTAAAGTACAGTAATGATTTAAATGGCTTTAATCATGTTGTTAGTTTGCTACTGTTTTAATCTCAATCAAGTAAAGTATATGCGTTTTAATTGTAATCTTTTGGTTTTTGTAAGCTACCTTGAGTTCAAGTCTGGAAAAAAAAGTGTGGTTTAAATGAAACAATGGATGGATGGATGCCTCCTACCCTCCAGTGTCAAGCCTGGATTGCCATATGAAAAAGCTGTTTATATAACTCACTAGGCCCACAAGATAACTGAAATTTAGATCTTTTAAAGACTGTGTATCATGAGCAAAGCTAAATACTGATGTTTTTCATACCTGAGAAATAAAATTAAAATGTGTTCATTGGAGTTCTTTTCTTTCCACTGTTTGAGGCTGACTCAGATACTTTCTAAGAGCAGGCTTCAGAATGCCTCACCTTGTATGTCCTTTGCTCACTCATAGACTTATTTAGAAGCCTATTGTCACATATACAATAGCACAAGTTTGCTTCCCCCCCCCCCCCAAAAAAAAATTAGGGAGTAGAAGAAAGGAGAAGCATAATTTTGCATAACATAATGAATATAGGGCCATAAGCGGTCAAAGATAAGAGTTTTCCAGTGTTCAGGTTGCAATCCCAGTGGGACTGATGAAAAGGAAAATGGAGTTGTAAAGGACCAGTTATCTCAGGATGATGTTTAAAGTTAGTTTTAGAGAACTGACCTTTGGACTCAGACTTGGTTCTCTTTGGGAAGATACTTGATCTCTAGATGTATGAAAATGTACTGAGAAGTACAAAAAGTACAAAACCAGGAAGTTTACTTTCACCTGTAGCTTCTGTTGCCCCTGCTTGTCAAATGTCCGTAGACCATGTAAATGGCTGAGATAATAGGTTTATGTAGGAACAAAGTGGTGCAAGATAATATAAATACTGTGTAGTAAGAGGGATGAAATAGAATAGGATATTGTACAGAAGCTGGGTGGAAAAGAAAGCTGACCCCAAATCTGAGAACAAGAGTTTCTTGCTTCAATCTCCTGTACACTCAGAGAGACAAGTTTTGTCTTACACAGAAGTCCAGTGCCTGGTTTCATACCTGGTGAAAGGTTGTAACTTGGGGAGGCTTTTGTCTACATGTGAGTTGTTTTTTATTTAACCAAAAAGTTTTGTATTGTAGATGCAGACAAATAAGAAGGCACTTAGGCAGCCTTGGTTTGTGTGCAGTCTTTTCAAGTGTTGGAATTTTTAACTCCTCAGAAGACGTGCCATTGGCAAGCCTGTCTTTCTTACCTTCCTTTAACCATATTCCTTCTGGCTATTAACAGCTTGGCCTCCATCTGATCTCCCCACTGTAGCCAAAAAAGACTGAATTATCCAAAAGGGGCTTAACAAGGAGCCTGATGATAATTTAGTCTTTGGAAGTAATTATAAGAGTTTGAGTATAAAGCCTTGTTTTAATTTTATTTTACATTGAAGCACTAGAATGAATCTAGCTTTTCCATGACCCAGTCATCAGGTTCTTCTCTGTCAAAGACACCTAATTATAGCCATCCCTTGCTCCACTTCTCTTTCGTTCCTCCTCAGACTATCTACTTCCCTTTCATGTGGTCTCCCATTTCATTGATCAGCTTTCCCTGGTTCAATGGGCTTCAAGTCTGCATTTGGGCTATTCCCCCAATGTCACCTCCATTCTCTACATGATAATCACTCTTTACCTTTATATGTGTTTTTGCTATCTTTTAGTTAGGGCTGTATGCCCCCTTATGTTAGTGAAGTGGGTGCAGTAACCAATTCCTCTTTGTAATGAATATGCATTCATTACAACATGCATTCATTACAATGTGCATAATTGCATTATAAAAAAATAAGATCTGTGTTCTGAAACTTTTAAAGCAAGTGTACATGAAATAACTGGATACAATTAGGCACGCACAATTAGGCACAGATAGTCCTCATATGAGGAGGCTAGCATAGTGTAATGGTTTGAGTGTTTGGAATATGATTCTGGAGACCAGGGTTAAAATCCCTGCTTGGCCATGGGAACCCACTGGGTGACCTTGGGCAAGACACACTGTCTCATCCTCAGAGGAATGGCAAACCCCCTCTGAGTAAATCTTGTCAATAAAACACTGTGATAGGGTCTCTGTAACAGGTCACTTTAGGGTTAGCATACAACAGAAATGACTTGAAAGCACACAACAACAACTCCACATATGAACAGAATCCAAGAAGCCATTATGTACATATGTAGCTCAGGCAAGAGACCCTCTTTGGTCTTGAAGAAAACTTAAAGGAAACTGTGAGTCTGAAAACACACAATATGCTTCTGAGTATTTATTTTTAATTAAATGTTAATTAATTAATATTTTATGTGCCTTTGGGACAGTCCATTTAGCTTTGTTTGAGCTGTAACAATTAAGTCAATCTTAAATCTGACAGATTAAGGAAAGACATATTCTTATTGCAGGGTACCCTTTTGCTTTTCTATAGGTGAGTACTCCAATTCCAGACTTTCCTTATTGCCATTAAGCTAAATCACAGTTGGCCAATACCATTAGAGAGAGGCAGGCACCTTAGGTAGCAGATGTGTGAGGTGACAGAAAATTTTCTGGAGGAGTGGACTGTCTGCCAAGTGGCCCTTAAGCTAGCCTTTTGGCTTCATATACAGTGTATGATAATGTCTTATCTTGAGAGCTGCAGTAAAATTCCATTGCCAGTTGAATCAGCTTTTGTACATGGGATACAAAAGGATGCCATCTTGTTCTTTGCCTTAGGGAGCACTTAGAACAGACCTGAAACTATTGAGCCACTGAAGGCATTGCAGATAGCTTATTTGTTTTGTTAAACCACGCATATGCACATGCGCACACACAAATACATCTTTTATAAGCATATTCATAATGATGGGCCTCTCTCACTCCTTCCTTCTCATGTGATAAATAGGCATACACATCCATCTGACACAAATACACTCAGTTCACACATAGAAGGCCCAGGTGTGACTCACCTATTGTGGATTTAGGACTGGGCGCACTGCCAAAATAAAACATTTTCAAACCAAACCTAGGCAGGTTGTGCTCAGCCCAGGGGGATATTGGCCCTGTCAAGGAATTCGGCACACAGGAGCAAACAAGACCCTGCCAATCAGAGCAGGAATGGTGCAGGCTCAGCTTCTACTTGGAAAATATTCAAGAAACCAGCAATGAACTGGATTAAGATATTAAAGCTGAGCCAGGGACTCACACTTCATACCTGTGGTCTCAACCCCAAGTACCAGGATTCAGCCCCAAAATCTCTCTATCAAGGTACAAAACTTCCAAATAACAGAATGCTCCAATGTGTATGCAGAGTGCATTTCCTGCTCTGTTTGGATGTATGTTATCATGAATTTGACCTAATGAAATGCATTGCTAAACAGACAAAACACCAAAAGTGTACTGAAGTGAATTACTCACTTGAAAGCCTGATCCTAATCCCAGAATAGGAGACAGTCTTCTAACTTTTCCGTATAGGAAATGAATTACTGCAGCATGAATCCCAGAAAAGAGCAGTGAAACAGCAAAATAAATTTTAGAGAAAGAAGGAAAATCTAGGGCAGAAACTGAAGGAGACATAAGTCTGTGAGGAAAAATGTAAATCCCACAAAAACAATAGCACAGTTCCTTCATTAGGAGTAACTGAAATGGGAGGAAATAGTGAGCAAGCTTTTAAGTTTAATAGAACATTTCTACAGGGTGATTGATATCAGAGATTGGCATGGTTCCGCACATGCTAAGGCTCAAACTTTTGCGGGGTGCCCACAGACAAGAGTTTGCCCACCCTTAGCTCCTACTTTTCTTTATCACTGCAGTGTGTCCTCTTTACACATCCTTTCCTTCTGTCTCAGGAAGGGAGAACCCATGAGGGCAAGAAGGAGAAGCAGCAGCATCTACCAGTGGTCTCTCACCAGTGTCCCCTTTTGTGGACAAGCATGGTGAAGAAGAGCAACTGTAGCAGCTGCTTCCAGCTGATGACAGTAGTAGAATCCTAAAATCATAGAATTGAGAGACCACAAGGGCCATCCAGTCCAGCCCTCTGCCATGCAGGAATACACAATCAAGTCATTCCTGACAGATGGCCATCCAGGCTCTGTTTGAAAACTTTTAAAGAAGGAGACACTACCACTCTCTGAGGGACCATATTCTACTGTTGAACAGCTCTTACATCAAGAAATTCTTCCTAATGTTTGGGTGGAATCTCTTTGAATCCATTGTTTCATGACCTAGTCTGTGGAGCAGCAGAAAACAAGCTTGCTTTCTTGGTCATTATGGCACGTCTTCAAATATTTAAATATGGCTATCATAACATGTTATCCAGTAAGCTTCTCTTCTCAAGGTTAAATATACCAAGCCACTTCTTATATAGCATGGTTTCCAGACCTTTCACCATTTTAGTTGTCCTCCTCTGGACACACTCCAGTTGGTCAACATCCTTCTTGAATTGTGGTGCCCAGAACTGTATACAGGATTCTAGGTGAAGTCTGACCAAGGCAGAATACAGTGGCACTGCTACTTCCCTTGATCTAGACACTGTTGAAATTCATTATGGAGCTTATCGCTCAGTTTATTAATTCATCTTACCTCTCCTGGTTTAAATTTCAATTTGGGCTGCATCATGATCTTATCAGAAAGTTTTTGCCATTGGATTTACCACCCCAATACAGCCAGGATGCATCCCTGTTTCCAGGAACACTCCAGCAGCCATTTTTTTAAGCCGGAAAACTCCTGGATCCGAATTAGCAGTGTAGAGCAATCACAGAAGCAGGGATGCACCCGGGGTGTTTTTGGGTGGCAAATTCGGTGGCACATCAAGATGCCGCCTGAATTAAAATTTAAATCAGGAGAGGTAAACTGAATTAATAAGACAAGCCATAAACTCCTTTGTTGGTTTTGGCCCAGCTTTCTAATCTTTTGAGGTCTTTTTGAATTCTGATCCTATCCTCTGTAGTAGCTACCTCTCCTAATTTGGTGTCATTTTCAAATTTGATAAGCATGTCATCTATTCCATCATCCAAGTCATTGACAGAGATGTTGAATAGCACTGGGCCCAAGACAGAACCATGTGACACCCCACTGGTCACTTCTCTTCAAGATGGACAGGAGCCATTGATGAGCACCCTTTGCATCAGTGGTATCACTGGGGGGGGGGGACCACACCAGGTGACACCCCAGTGAAGGGGTGATACCCAGTTGGCCCGTCCTCCCCCTTTGGTGCTGAAGGAGCCAACACGTGCACTTCCCAGATGGTTCATCCCCAGGCTTTCTCCCTGAAGAGGAAGCCCAGCAACAGAGGAGAGAAGAGGTGAACGGCACCATACTTATCTGTTCTGTTCCTGAGCGGCCTCCCTGGGAAAGAAGCCTGGCAGCTGCTCTGTCACTGGAATGACTCCCTGGGAGGAAGCCCACCCAGTGACAGAGGAGCAGGAGGGGTGAACATGTTCCTTCTGTCCCCTTCCTCTACTCACTAGCCTAGTGATGTAGTGGCTGGGGAGGGAGGGGGAGACAAAGTGTCTGCCTCAGTCCAGCAATGGTTCCAGGGTCTGACTAGGAAGAGGGCAACTGGTTGGCTGGGGATGAGGGGGCAGGCTTCTGAGTTAGTGGGAGGGGTTGGGGTAGGCCACCATCCTCCATATTGGCAGGCCTCCACACTAGATGACACCCTAGCTAATGATGCCACTGCTTTGGGATCAGCTGGTCCACCAGTTACAAATTGGTCTAACAGTCACATTGATTAGCAAGCAGGAGGTAGGCTAACCTCTTGAGGAAGGTGGCCTCCAAAAATGGAGCCAGCAAATGTGTGGGTGGAAAAGCCAAGGATTAGTCTCATGAGTGGCTGGGTGCTGCAAACATTTTCTGTGAAACATTCTTCTTTATCCTTTCTCCACAGCACCCAGCTTCTGGCACAGTGCCTGGGGTGGGGCTGCTTGTTTGCCATATCTTTAAAATGATTCATCCTTTTCTTCCCCACTCCCCCAACTGATGTGATGGTGTGGCTGGCATCAGCAGAGGTAAGAACTGTGGAATTGAGAGAATACCCGACTGTAGCAGAATAGCAGTGAAGAGAGTCAGAGGATTGGGATCCATGTTAAAGGTATGGGCCCAAACTGATTCATACAGTGGTGTTCAGAACATCAATTAGAAAATCAAAGACCTTTTGCCAGTCCTATTCCCAGAGGCGTTTCCCTATTGTTTTCATCACAGAGTAGCTCTCATTTCTCTCTAAACATATTTTATAACAACTCATTTAACTTTCTCCTTATTCAGCTTAAAGCAAAAGAACCTCATAACACAAATTAATTTGACCTTTTATTTTATTTTTTAAAAATCCTTTTCCACTCTCATTAAATCCATGGACAAGCTGAGGCACAGACTGGCATACCTTTTCCTGGACTAAAATTTTATAAACTGAAGAACTGCTGGTGCCTAGTGTTGTGCCCACTCTTCTGTCTTAGCCTGGGTATCTCATTCTCTATATCACTGTGGTGGATTTGTGACATGAAAACACTAACAAATAAAGTGAGGTGGGAGAGGGAGATATTAACCAAACCACCCACACAACCTAGTTAATTTTAGTAAAAGGACTAGTGTGGCCATGTATCTGCAGGGCTTCCATTCCAGATCCTGCTCCCCGCAGATAACAAAACCATAGGACCTCAAGCCTCATTGTTTACAATGGTGCTGCGCACACAACCATATTGGTGCAGCCAAAGGCACATACTGCTATTGGGTTGAATGGGGCCAGACCATCCATGGATGCTCACATCTGCGGGAGTTGACCATCATCATTAGTATGTGAACAGCATACTGAGCAGGTTATCATACAGCCTCTTCTTCTGGCAATCATCTTCATCTCAATGGTAAGGCATAGTACACCTTTATCTGGACTGAAGATATAGGTGAACTATATCTATATCCTGACAGTGAAGTATGCATCTTCATCTCAATGGTAAGGCATAGAACACCTATATTTAAATCATAGTAATTGGCTAAAATACTATACACTTACCTAAACACGTAACTATTCACAATCATTACTTGGTCATGATTTTGACACTATTGCCAGGATCAAACCCTCCCCCCCCCCCCCTTATGCAGCACTGGCTGAATGGGGAAAAGGAGGTCCATTCTGCCAGCGATTAGAGCACATTTGAATGATGCATTTGTCAGGTTTTGAGAGGTTAGGTCAGGAGAAGTTACATAGCTAAGTACTTAGTTACATATAAGCTGATAATTCTGGACATTATGCATCTATGTATTTAAATTACCATGTGTAATTTTTGTAGAAATCTCTGTCCCTTTTGTCCTCTTTTTTTTTTAAGTAACATGCAAATAGCCATTCTTCCCAAGAGAAAACATCATTGACATTTCCCAGTGCACATTCACATGTGTTCTGTCACTTTGAGAAGTCAAAGGCAACCATGAAGTATGCATTATAGGCCTACTGGTACTTATCCCCTCATTCAAGCATCTCAGACCAGTTGCAGTTGCTTTTGCATCCTAGAGCAGACAAGAAAAGGAGTGGTTGGATCTCTCATGTGAGAGTGACTATGAATTCCTTTCCTCTGTGTCCGTGTTAAAGTGTCAAGTAGTGGCTCTCTTTGCCATGTAAGCTGAACCCAGAAGGAGAAGCAAGACTGTGCTCTCCCCCTTTATTCAGTTTATCAACTCTGTCCTTGCATGCAGTTGGCCTACAGTGTTTCCAGTCATGTAGAAAAATCTAGCATCTCTGGCTTTGGACCTGGCAGTCTAAATATGGAAAGTCAAAACAGGAGGGCGGAAATCCTTAAGGGAGCCATGAGAGGCAAACAGAATGTAAGCAGGAGGCAATGACAGACACTGTGTGGTCGTGGGATAGCTAAAGCATAGCAGGGCTCTTAGGGGAAATAGTAGGAGATAAACCTGTGAGATAAAGATTCAGGGTTGGCCTTGCCATTAGTTGGAGAAGAGCAGTCTCTTCAGGGAGCAGATGCTAGAAGGCTTTAGCAAAATCCTGGAGTTAAGAGCTGTGTTCTACACAGCTTGCCTGCATCCCATGAAGCTACCTTGCAGCCTTCAGGTACAGTGGAAGATGCTGTCCCATCAGCAGTGCTGAAGAAACATTAAACTACCAGTCCATCTTGTTCTTCACCTCAGGCAGCAAAAGTTTCCAGTACAGACCCTTCATTATAATAAACAGCAGATAAAGTAGTAAACTCATGTCTACTGGACCAGACCTCCCCCCCCCCCCCCAGCCATATATGTAGATAAATAGAGGTGTCAAGGAGAATGTTGCTGTCTTAGCCTTCTGCTTCTATGAAATTTACTGGACTACAACTCCCAGAATTCCCTGGTGACCACTGGCTAGACTGGCTAGGGGATTCTGGGTGTTGTAGCCCTCAAAAGTGACATTTCCGGGTTCTTCTCTCATCAGCTTTTTTGTGAGACCTAATCCAGAGAGAGAGAGAGAGAGAGAGAGAGAGAGAGAGAGAGAGAGAGAGAGAATTGAAGGTGCAGTGTGCCTAGGCTCTCCAGGAATCTCTACCCTCTTTTTAAACTTCTATTTTGCCTAGACTGCTCATGTGAGATTGCTGTATAGATGAACTTGCACCCCAGTATCCCTGACTTCAGGGGGAGGAAGAGGACAGTGGTGGAGGAAGTAGGATTGGAGTGTGCCAGAGCAAGAAATGCAGGAATCCTCCAAGAACAGCTGATCTTGGTAAATAAGTGCTTCTGACTCATCCTCAGCAGGAATGTTGAAAATGCAGTGAAGCCATTATGCCACGTGAGGCCAGACAGGACAGAGCATGTCATTGCAAGTGGGATTGTTAGTCCTCATGCAAACAAGTTTGCTCGGTAAGAACAAGGCCTTGGAAGAACAAAGGGAGATTGCAGGGTGATTAGATGCCCAAGGGTGCTCATTAGGAGCGTGGGCACACAAAGAGAACAAGTTCATGTCACCAACGCCTTCTTCTAGCTTTTGTAATTGTAGCAAAAGTTTGGGGATCCATAGAAACCAAATACACAATGCATCTGGGATGGTGGGCTCTGGACAGGCTGTTTCTCTTTTCCCCATCTGTTGCATCCTCCAGTGTTATCAGAGGAGGACAGATACATCTGACCTATGTGGGAAAGCCTATCTGGGGACTTCGTAAGCTTAGTTCTCTGAGTGTGTTTCCTTTCACACTCTCTGCCCTGAAACATTATTGTTTTTTGTCCTTAATTGCCTCCACCCTGTGGCAACCCTGTGAAGGAGACATCACCAAGCCCACCTGTCCTCTACTATTCTGCTTAGTTCCTGTAATTTCATCCCTGCGACCTCCTTGATTGAGTCTATCCATCTGGTGTGTGGGCTTACTTCCTTTCTACTACCCTTCACCTTTCCTAGCATTCTTGTCCTTTCTAATGAGTCATGCCTTATCATGATGCGGCCAAAGTACAACAGCTTCAATTTGATTATCTTGGCTTCCAGGGATATTTCTAGATTTATCTGCTCAAGGACCCATTTGTTTATCTTTTTGGCTGTCCATGCTATCCTCAACACTCTTCTCCAGCACCACATCTCAAATGCGTTGATTTCCCCCTTTTCTGCTGTAGAACTCTCATATCTGTACATGGTGATTCACATGGTGAATGGCTTGGACAATTCTAACTTTAGTGTTGGATCTTTGATCTTTATGATCTTGTCTAGTTCCTTCATAGCTGCCCTTCCCATTCCCAGTCTTCTTCTGATTTCCTGACTGCAGTCTCCATTCTGATTAATGTTTGATTGAAGGTTGGGGATTTCATTAACTACTGCTTGCATGGGATATTAATGCTATGGTCCTATAGTTGCTGCAACCTTTTGTGTCTACTTTATTGTGAATGGGTATATATATTGACTGCTTCCCATCTATTGGCTACTATTTTGTTTTCCATATTCGTTGGCATATTTTAGTTAGCACTAGAGTTGATTCTGTTTGGATTATATCAGTTCAATTGGAATATCATCTGTTCTTCCAAATTTCTCTTATTGTAGCTTCCATTTCACTTTCTAGAATTTGGTGTTGATCTTCATATGGTTCTTTGTTCCATGTGTCATTCTTCATCTCTTTTATATAACTCTTCAGTGTATTGCATCCACCATCTTTTTATTTCTTCTTGATCTTGTAGTATGTTCTTTTCCTTGTCATATCGCATCCTGGCCCTTGGTTTGAATGGATTTTATCACATGTATCTTATCCTGTTGTTTTCCCGATGGGATACATGCATGTTTAACTTCAAAGATGGGTCTTACTGGATTCTCCCATATGCAGCCCATATGCAACCTGGGCTTATCCTGCAACTTTTCAAGGATGGATTTTCCAATCCTTGAAAAGCTGCAGGATTAAGTCTGGGTTGCATACAGGAGAATGCAGTAAGACCCGACTTTGAAGTTAAATGCATGAGTATCCCATCAGGAAAATGGCAGGATAAACCTTGTGCAATAATCTCCTTTGTCCCTTTGAGTACTCAGATCTCAGGAAGAAGTCTCTCGTCCTTTCTTTTTTTGTTGCTGTATTCTGTGTTTCTGCATTGTTTGGTATGATAATTTTCTTTATTTTTGTGCACAAGTAATTGTACAGCTGCATTCATGCCTTGAAACATACAACAGGAATATTGAAGACCAAGAAGTCTCTCATAATGTGAATCTTGGATGCCATTCCCTGATAGCACTGCAGAGTTCTCCAGGCAGCCCTTGTTATTCTGAGAAGAAAAAACAAAGGTTTGAAAGCACTTACTGAACCAAAGCTATAGTCCCAAACAGAACTGGGCACATTTAGGCATACCTAACTCTATGCAGCAGGAGTGGGAATGAGACAGCTTTCCAGATGTCAATAGACCCAAACTCCCAGCATTTCTCACCATTGGTTATACAGGCAAATGTTGGTGGAAGCTTGCAGTGCGACAGCATCTTCACCATCAACACCATCCATATTATATAAGAGCAGGCTCCTGGTTGCATTGGGGATTATGTACTGTAAATTGGAAAAGTAACATGATTTTTCAGAACAGACAAGGAGGTGAGGATGTGTAGGACTAGAAATCCTGATTAAGGAAATAGTGAGACTAATGGCTTATACAAACGAAGTGTTTTATTGTAGGATCAATTAAGATGGAAATGCTCTCTAAGGTATTAAGCTAATACTGAAGTAAACCAGTTTCCCTTTTGCAATAAACTGAGAGAGAGAAGTATACGAGTAAAAATGGAAGAGGTGGCAAGATCCCCAAAAGTATCAGTTTATATTGCTGAAAGGTCAAGATAGGTAGATAAGAAATGAGGAAGTTTTGGGTCCATTAGATGATTCAACCCTGTCACTGCTGCTCTGTTTGAGACAATTTAACTATTTAATGCTAAGCACTGTTGCATTTCTAACCCTATTATTATTATATTCTTCCCCACTTGTGTTGACATTAATTTGAGAAAATTTATTCTTTACATGGCTGGTGCAACTCAAGGCCTGTTTCAGGGCATTTCAGGGGAATAATGGAGTTTATGATCCTGCAAATCTATTATTTCTTCTAATGTAATCCCAAGATATCCCTGCTGCATCCTGTTTCTGATCTTACTGCTTCTGCTGCTGCTGCTGCTGCTCCTGTTTCTGGTCCTCCTACTGCTAGAGCACTGCCAGCAATAAAATGGTAGTGGTAGCACTTTCTGCTGACATGGAAAGGATGCTTCTGATGAAGACTTCTTTAACAATGGTCCTCCTTCTCCTTGGACCTTCTCTCCATGTAAATTGAGTTTTGCAGCATCTTGGCTTCCCTCTCATAGGACAGAGCTTGAAAGAATCAATTTTTTAAACTACAGCACCCAGAATCCCCCAGTCAGCATGGAAAAGTATGTGAATTATAATTCAAATAAATAATTTTTCCAGAACATAAGGATTGTTTCACAAATTAATATGAGAATCTTAAAGATGTCATACTCTACAGAAATATGCATGTTTTTTTTTCCAAATCATAAATAGATAACTTGTTAGATTTCAGGTTTCTAATCAGTTTCAGATTTTACACTCACACCAGAGCTAAGAAAATTTACTTATTGGATGATATATTCCAGAATCCCTGATAGTGGGTCTTCTAGCCTCCCAAAGTAACTTTTCCAAGCTCTGATCTATACACCGTTACTGCTCAGCTATTCATACTGTTACTGGTCCAAATTGCAACATTGGCTTCTGATATATATCACAGACAAAGAAAGCCAATAAAGAGCCAGCCAAACACTATTTTTGATAAAGTTTGTGCCTTGATGAACACCAGGATCTGTTGACAACTTAACAAGTACAGTACTGCTTTAGTTTTGCCACTTGAACTGTCCCCATTCTGCATCCAGCCCATTCTTTATTGAAATTCATAGCTAGTAACATCTAAACAAACCAAATAGTCTTTAAAAAGAGAGAAACAAGAACAATGTTTGGTGGAATTTTTCTTCCAGTTCATCTGAATTAATGATTTCCTGTGAGCACATTTTAAAAGCCTGGCACCTGTGTTTCAATGGAAATGAAACAATATAAAAGAAACTAAAGGCATGCTATCAGCACTGTTTCTGCCCAGACTGACTCATTGGCAAAAGCTGTGTGGCAGTGGTCCACCGAGGTGGGTGCGGTTGGGAGTGCGGGGGTGCGGCAGCTGGGTTAGGTCAGGGGACTATAGCAGAGGTGACAGTTGTTGCGTGGCCACAGAGCAAACATGGTATCTGTTTTGAGTTTGAAACACACGCAATGCAGGCCCTATCTCTCCATTGATAATTTCCTTGGAGCTGGCATTAGTCCAGCACAAGAACAGGTTGTTTGAAGGAAAGACTTCATGTTTGCAGACTATATTGCCTTCATTTCTGACTATAAGAAATGTCGGAGCTGAACAGCAAATGCTGCAGCAATTGGCTTTATGGTACAGCATAAAGTATCTTTATATCTATTTGCTTACCAGAGCACTTTGTATTTGTTACAGGTACACAGCGTCTATCTAATATGTGTGGTATAAGTACACTTTGACAAAATTGGGGGGGGGGGGGCAGTGTTGAAGAAAAAAATGGCTGCAGTAGAGAAAGAGAAACAAATGGTTTTAATGTTCAGAACCTAAAATTAGAAATAGACAAGAAATGTATTTACATTATTTTACAATAGCAACTTTCCAAAATTCATAAATCTCTGCAGAACGTCAATGGAGGGAAACGCAGAGATTACAGTCGGCCCTCCATATCCACAGATCTTTTAGCCATGGATTCAGCTATCCATGGCTTGAAAATATTGTGGGGAAAATATAAATTCCAAAACACATTTCCTTAAAATTGCAAAATTATAAAAAGTGCAAAAGTTCAGAACACAAAGAAAACTGATACATTTGTCCATCACTATCAAAAATATATATGGCCAGATATCAGTTAAATCTGCAACTAGGTTGAATAACAAACTTCTCTACCTCTGAAGATTTTAAAAATAATTTCTAATACAGTTATTGCAAATTTGTAAAATAACATGAAGCTATCACAGTAGTGGCTGTCATTTGTCACTAATTATATAATGAAAATACTTAGTAATGTCCCATGTAGTTAGGATCCTGAGGATCAGTCCATCTACCTGGAGAAAGGACAGCAGTTTCCCAAAGTACAAAACATTGTACATTGAATGTTAGTAAGATGAGGGAATGGGTTTCTCTTTTGCAATGGCTCTGGAATGCTCTTCCTGGGGACACTCCTCTGGTTTTGCTGAAGTTTTTGATATGGTGGCCAGTTTCCTCACTCCAAAAGAGGAAATGAATCAACCAAAAAAGACAAAAGATAACACTGATTTTAATGCATATTGTGTATGTAAATTTATGTGAATACAGATACTCATTTAGAAAAAAAAATGCATTATAATTGACATTTAAAAATCAGTGCATTTCACCTTAGCGAAGAAGATTGTGACCAGGTGACCTGTGTGGCCACCTGTTTGATTTGCTATTCTGGTGCTGACTGTTGATAAGCAGCTTCACATTCCCTGATCTTCCTGCTTATGCTTCTTGGATACCTGGTTGCTCCTTAAACAAGATTTGATTTGGAAAACTTTTCAAGCAGAAGATTGCTTTCCAAAAGACTTTCAAATAGAGTACTTCCCTCTGAAAAATCAGACCCTTTGGCCTAAAGTGAATTTTTTGCCTTAAGTAGTGCAGGATCACTGAAATAAAGGAGAACTTGGTAAGTCATCATTTACATTAGTTCTATTAATTTAGTGGATTTACTCTAGTTGAGACTGTTGGATTTATGACCATCCCAAATACATGCCACAAGCATCCTAGCAGCTGCATTCTGCACTTCTTGGATTATGCTAGAAAATTTGTTAAAATCATCAAACATGGTTTGTGCTTGTGCTTTCACATCACCTTTGGTTTACAGCTGGAGCTACAATTACTGCAACCAGCTAGAAAGGGAAGGAAAAATGAGACCAATGAGACCTGTGGCACCACAAAGATGAACTGATTTATTTCAGCATACTCTCTCACAGACTACAGCCCACTTCTTCAGATGGATGGAATGCAGCTTCAGTTGACAATACATGTGCAGGGATGGGAAGTGAAAAGTAATAGAAATGTAAAATGGTGATGAGGTGGCAGGTGCACATCTTTATCATGGTTAAGAATTATTAAGAGGATAAGCAAATAAACATGTATGGTAGGGGAAAGTGTTTGCCCAAGTCCTGTGAAAGGGCAATAACATATGGATTTAATGAATTAGAGAAAGATGCCAAAATTACAACTAGGGGGGAAAAGTCCAAACAGAGTCGTGAAACAAATAATAGTGATAATAATGGAATGCGTAAAAGGCAATTGTAACTCTTCTCTAGTGGCAGTAGTGGCTGGTGGCTTCCATGTCTGTGGGATGGTGAATCTACTTGAACTTTATCCAACTTTAAAAAACCTTCCCAAAGTGCTGAGTTAACTCCTTTAAAACTCAAATCTGATTTACCACCCCAGGGGAAAGCAGGAATAGGTAAGGCTCAGATAAATATTGCAGAGAGATAGTGTAGAAGTAAAAGACATAGAGGTTTCCACAGGTGTGTGTGGGAGCATCTGAGCCACATCGAAACATCGTGTCCTTTCCAAGGATCAGGAGGGTGTGGATGCATTTGCTGATGATGATTGGAGATGAAAAGGCTCCTCATCAGCAAGAGACTGTGAAATGCCTACAGTGTGCCAGAGCTAACAATGCCAGATCAGCTAACAATGTGAGATCAGAAGGAATCAAATTATCTATTTAGGACACTTAACAGCAAACAAGTTCAACAGGCCTAGAGAAGAGATTAAGCAATTACTGAAAGGGGAAGAGTGTCTCCCAACACAGTCTAGAGTGTAATTGGTACATTAGCACATGTGTGCAAAACTAGTTTAATCAGGGGGGTCGAAAGGGAATGGAGCATGTTATAGTCCTGCCATCACTAGGAGGTGAAATACATTTGTCAGTGATGGGCAGTTTACAGAAAGATCCCTGTAAATATTAATCATTAATCTGTTGGTCTTAAAGTTGCAATAAGACTTCTCTATTTTTTTTTCTACCTCCTTTTTATATTGAAACAGATCAACACAGTTATCTCCTTTAACAATGTTGTAATGTAAGAATCACATGTTCTTTATAACTGGCTCCAGACAACTGGCTGTAGCATTCTGCACCAACTGTAATTTTCAAATTATCTTAGAGACAACCTCATGTACAGCATGTTATAGCAATCCATCTTAGACTATGATGGATTTCCTATTTATTCTGCCGAATCCTCTTGCCAGTGGCAAAACTGTGTCTTAACTCCTGGAGCTAAGGACATCATAGATAAAATAGCTGCTAATGAAGTGGTCAAATACTTGAAGATCATATTACAAACTTTTATACAATTAGTTTTGCATCTCTCATCTACATTTTGCCTCACAAATCACATCAAGTATGTCCATCGTTTTGTAGTATAGTGCTTGACTAATATATCTTAAATGTATGCACCAGAATTTCCATGCAGCTTCCACGACAGACATCTGCTTTAGGTTAGAAAACTGAAATGAAAACGTTTATTCAGTGATCCATTGTCTGGATTTTATTTTTACAGTGGACTCTCCACATTCACTGGTGTTAGGGGCACAGGACCCCTGTGAAAGTGCAAAAACTGCAAATAAAAAAGCTTCTAATTCTTCTTTTTTTTTAACCTGAGAGAACACCCCTCTAGGTCCTCCAGCGCAACTCTGTGATGAGCATCTGCCAGAGGATGACCACAGAATCACACTGGAGGACCTACTAATGCCTAGAACAGGGAGGGTATTGTTCCATCTTGTTTAAAGGAAGCAGTGGTAAAACCCATCCTGAAGAAACCCTCCCTGGGCAGGAACAACTACAGACCAGTGTCCTTGCTACCTTTTCTTAGCAAGGTCATCGAGAGAGCTGTTGCCTTCCAACTCCAAGCAGTTTTGGATGAAGCTGATTATCTCGATCCTTTGCAAACCGGCTTCAGGGCGGGGTATGGAGTTGAGACTGTCATGGTTTCTCTGATGGACAACCTCTGCTTGAGCATCGACAAGGGTAGTGTGACCCTGCTCATGCTCTTGGATCTCTCCGTGGCTTTTGACACCATAGATCATGCCATCCTTTTGGAGCAGCTGAGAGAGTTGGGAATCGGTGGCACCGCGCTCTGGTGTTTCTGGTCCTTTCTCTCCGACAGATCCTAAAGGATGAGGCTCGGGAAAAGTTGCTCTCCCAAAATCAAGCTTAAATGTGGCATCCCTCAGGGTGCCATCCTGTCCCCGATGCTCTTTAACATCTATATGACGCTGCTTGGTGAGATCATTTGGAGGCATGGAGCTCAATGTCTTCAGTACGCTGATGACACTCAGATATATCCCTCCATGACAAGATCGTCCACTCAGACCTCAGATGGCGTCTCTCCTCTCAACCGCTGCCTTGAAGCGGTAATGGATTGGATGAGGGAAAACAAACTGAAACTCAATCAAGCAAAATGGAGGTACTCACAGTTACAGGCCCGAAACCAGGTTTGGGAATACAATCTCCAGTTCTTGATGGAGTCACACTCTCCTCTAAGGACTGTGTTCACAGCTTGGGGGTCCTCCTTGACTCGTCGCTTCACATGACTAGTCAGGTGAATGCGGTGGTCAGGAGTGCCTGTTACCAGCTTCGGCTGATCCGCCAGCTGTGCCCTTTCCTGGAGAGGAAGGATCTGGAAACTGTGATACATGCGCTGGTAACCTCATGACTGGACTTCTGTAATGCACTCTACATGGGGCTACCCTTGTGCTTAACTCGGAAACTACAACTAGTCCAGAATATGGCAGCAAGATTCATTACTGGCACATCTAGGAGAGAATACATGACATCTGTGCTAGAATCTCTCCACTGGCTACCGATCAGTTTCCGGGCACAGTACAAGGTGTTGGTTTTAATCTATAAAGCCCTACATGGCTCGGGTCCATCCTACCTAAGGGACTGCCTCTCCCCATATGACCCCCCCCCCCACACACACACACTTCAGTCATCTGGGAGGAATCTGTTACAGCCCAGAAAGACCGGTTTGGTGCAGACCTCCCAGAGGGCCTTCTCAGCGGTCACCCCAAGCTTTGGAATGATCTGCTGGACGAGATGCGTCTTATTCCATCTATTGACAGCTTCAAGAAAGCCTTGAAGACACACTCTTCCGGCAGGCCTTCCCGGAAAATGTTTAACATTTCCCGGCTCTATCTTCTACTAGTTTTTAATCTCCATCCTGCTAAACTGCTCAGGAAGTCTTTTGCTGTGATATTGTTGTTTTTACTTATTTGCAATTGTTTTTAACTTGCCTTTGGTTTAATTCTTTTTTAAGGGGGGGAGTTGGGATTGGGATTGGATATTTTAATTGTCATGTTTTAACTTCTCTTGTACCCCGCCCCGATTGCCCATTCAGAGGGGCAGGCTAGAAATAAAATTTATTATTATTATTATTATTATTATTATTATTATTAGAACAGTGTTTTCTCTAGTAATTTCTAAGGTCCTCCAACATGACTCTGTGGCAGAGTTGTGCCGGAGAACCTAGAGAGAGCATTTTAATCAAATCCATCCCCACCCCCACCCCCCAAAAACAATCCACAAAAGTGAAATCTGCAAATATGGATGGCCAACTGAATTTATCAGCTGAATAGTTCTTTGATCATGGAATGTAATTGAGTGGATCAAGAACTATTCACTCAGTTCTTCACTTTAGAATCTTAATACATGGATTAATTATATATGTTTCTAGATTAGGAGTGAGCAATGTATGATTGCTGCTGACGTTTGAAGGATTTATAGCTGCACCCCATCAGGAAAAAAATAATTTAAAAATTATTTAACTTTCTGGGAGCAGTCTGGGAAGCAAGATTTTCTTTAATAAAAGGCAAAAGATTCTTCTTCACTTTGGGCTCTGTGTGTGTGCCCAAAAGGGGGATTAGGAAGATCAAAGTGGGCTTTTGGCCCCTTGCAATCATTTTGGGGCAAGTATTGCATCTCTGGGTATATCCGCACTGCAGACAAAAGTTTGACACCACTTTAACTGCCCTGACTCTATCCTACATAATCTTTGGATTTGTAGTTTGATGAGGCACCAGAGCTCTTTGACAGACCAGGCTGAATACCTCACTAAACTACAGATCCTGGGATTCTGTACAATAGCATCATGGCAATTAAAGTGGTGTTAAACTGCTTTAATTTTGCAGTGTGGATACACCCTCTGACAGAGTTAAGTGACTAAATTTTCTTCTCAGTTTCTTTTCTGTACAGGCTCTAAATACTTTGTTATATGTTAATGCACAGATATAGGAAGGGGCGGGTGGGTACCTGGCTTGACAATAGTACATGTCAAAGGGATCTAGAAGTTGTGGTAGACCACATGTTGAAAATGAGTCAGCAATGTGATACGGCAGCTACAATGCAGAAAACTCAATGCAATTCTAGTCTGCATCAATAGAAGTATAGTGTCTAGATCGAGGGAAGTAATAGTACCACTCTTTTCCATTTTGGTTAGGCTACACCTGGAATACAACATCCAATCCTGGGCACCACAATTCAAAAAGGACGTTGACAAGCTGGAGTGTATCTAGAGGAAGGGAATCAAAATGGCAAAAGGTCTGGAAAGCATGCCCAATGAGGAGTGACTTTGGGAGCTGGGTATGTTAAGCCTGGAGAAAAGATGGTTAAAAGGTGATATGATAGCCCTGTATAAATATTTGAAGTGATGGAACATTGAGGCTGGAACAAGTTTTTTTCTGCTGCTCCAGAGAGTAGGACATGGAACAATGGATGCAAGCTACAGGAAAAGAGATTCTGTTTAAACATTAGGAGGATCTTTCTGACAGTAAAAGCTCTTTGACAGTAGAACACACTCCCTTGGAGAGTGGTGCAGTCTCCTACTTTGGAGGTCTTTAAACTAAGGCTGGATGGCTATCTCTTGGAGGTGATTTGAGAGTTCCTGCATGGCAGGGGGTTGGACTGGATGGCCCTTGTGGTCTCTTCCAACTCCATGATTCTATGATTCTATGAATGAGAGACCTCCAAATCACTCTGTCATCAACAGCCCTGCTCACCTCCTGTAGATTCAGAGCCATGTCTTCTTTGACTGAATCCACCCATCTGTAATGTAGGCTTCCTCTCTTCCGACTGCCTTTTTTCCTTACCAAGCATTATTGTCTTTTCTAGTGAGTCATGTCTTCTCGTGATATTTCCAAATTATGACAGTCTCAATGTAATCATCTTGGCTTCTAGGGAGAGTTCAGACTTTGTTTCCCTGCAGACAATGGATCACTAATTAAAGAGACACAAATCCTCCTCACATATCCTCCCACCCGGAGGCCTTGCCATTCACCAACAGACTAACACACAGATTAACGTGTAAATCACTTCCTCTCAACCAAGGGTCACACAGTATATATAACCTACTCACTTCCATGCCACCATTCTTTGAAGCTGCCAGCCACAGATGCTGGTGAAACGTCGGGAATAAATTCTTCTAGAACATGACCACATAGCCAAAAAAAACCCCACACAAAATATATAGTTGAGGCTTGATTTGCTGTATTGTTGTATGCATTCAACTAATTTCTGACTTAGGATGAATCTAAGGTGAACTTGTTTGGGTTTTCATGGTAAAATTTGTTCTGATGGGGTTTGCCCTTGCCTTCCTCTGAGGCTGAGACAGTATGGTTTGCCCAAGGTCACTCAGTCGGTTTCCATGGCTGAACAGAGATTTGAACCCTGGTCTCTTGGTATCCTTATTGAACACTGTAAGCACTACACCATGCTGGCTCTCTTGATTTGCTGTAGGATCAATTTATCAGTCTCTTTAGCAGTCCACAATATCCATAGAACTTTTCTGCAGCACATTTCAAATGCGTTGATTTTCTTCCTATCATCTTTCCTCACTGTCCAGCTTTCACAACTATACATACAGACTGGAGATGCAATGGGATAGACAATCCTAACTTTAGTATTCAGTGATGTACAGTACAACCTTTGTATCCATGGGCTGTGTTCCCATGGTTACCACAGATAAGTGAAACTGCAGTTAATACCAAACACTGAATTTCTAGCAGAATTTGATCATAGAGTCATGCTAGAGGACCTCCAGATGCCTAGTGAGACTTTTTTACTGGGGGAAAGCTGGGAAAGCTGAATGGGGCTCAATACTCAACTTTGTAATACAGCCAGAAATACTAAGGCAGAGTTTCTGCCTGATTCCAAACTGGACCAAAGTGGGAGTGCCCAATGTGGGCATATTTATGGACCAAATTTGTGTCGAGACAGTTGGAGTTGATTTTTTGGGAATCCCAGAAACAATGGGATTCCCAGCTGGTTGATAGTTTTAACTTCAGAGTTACAAAAGGAATATTTTTGATTGATGGCATTGACATTGATTTAATCAAGCAGTGATAATATCAGGACAACAGAGAGGCTAAAAAGCATCAACCTAGAAAGGTCACAATGACTTTTAAGTGCACTTCTCATGAGTCATCACAGAGACCTTGGGACATCTGTAAAGGACCCATGTAACTTAATGACAGTGAATATTGCTACTTCCCAACCCCCTTGAAAGTCAAAGACAAAGAAGTCTGTCAGTATTATGCCAATCTCTCTGCTAACCCCCATTGTATTTTTCAACACTCCATCCTATCCCAAATGTCCTTGGGTTGTCCTGATCTTATCTCTTTGGTCCAGTTTGGAATCAGGCAGAAACTCTGTCAGATTCAAGCTTGGACCCTGAATATTTCCCAGCTTCACCCAGATTGGAGCCTGACTTCTGGAACTGGTAAGCATTGCCCATTGCAATCCTTTAATTTGCTAATCTAATATCACCTTTTATATCTTAGTTCTTGTGTGAGAGAGACTGCTTTGTGTGTGTGATTCTCATTTTTATAAATAAACTATTTGGAACCTGCCTCTGGAATTTTTTGGGTTTGAGATAGACAGACATAGGCTGAAAGTCCCAGCTAGAGTTACCCTGTCTCTCTCTCTCTCTCTGCTAAACTATTGAGCTAAATTAATTTCTCCAGTGAATACAATTTGTGGGTGCCCTCCCAGGACCCAAGGTTTTTGGTTAAGAGCCGCATGTAGTAATCTCCTTAGAGCATATCACAAAGGATTCCATCTTGAATCTTAACAGTAGTAGCTGCAGACTTTTTTTCGACTTTGATATGTAGATGTGGAATTTAAAGTAAGGGGGAGGACCTTTGGTCTTGCCATAGTCATGTACAGTAGTTGGCTGCTGTGGATAATAGGATGCTGGACTTGATGCTAAACAGAACTTTGACCTGATCCAGGCCAGCTCTCTCTCTCTCTCTCTCTCTCTCTCTCTCTCTCTCTCTCTCATACACACACACACACACACACACACACACATTTGTGCTATGTAAAAACATGTTGTCAATTGTGGCTATGGAGTTTTTCCCTCCTGGTTGTATTTGTTCATGATGGTTTTCTCCAGAGTACATATTAGAGTATTTTAGTTTCAAGTGTTGTCTCTTATCAACTAGCATACCATTTGAGGTTATAAGAACTGTATAGAATTTTACTGCAAGAAAGTCATTGGCACCAATTGAATGGCATCTGAGATGACACTTGTGACATCAGTCCTCTCCTTATTCCACACTATGTTGTAATTACATTCAAATATTCTATAAAATTGTTTAAAGGTTGCTTGCCTCTATGTTGTATCACTCAATAACTGAATGACTCTTTCTTTTATTTTCTACTTTTAAATAAAATTGCTTATTAACATTAATACACGCACACAAACCCCTATCCTTTGTACTATAGTCTAACACACAGCACATTGGAAGCTTTTTTTCTTTTTTAATCTAGTCCTGTGAAGGCTGAGCATTGTCCCTTTCCATGCAAAAGGATATATCTTTCCAAATTTGGTTTTAAAATATAACACGCCCAGCAATTCTATAGCAGCAAGGTTACTCTTCCATCAACTTTATTTGTACAGGAGAAAAGACAGTTGACTGTGAGATAAGATCAGTCAAGGAAGGGAAAGAAAAGCTAAACCAACATTTTAAAATCCCATTTCCATAGGTTATAATAAATACAGAGCCAGTGTGGCATAGTGGTTGAGTGCTGGACTATGACTCTGGAGACCAGAGTTCGATCCCCACTCATCCATGGAAGCCCACTGGGTGACCTTGGGTAAGTCACACACACTCAGCCCCTGAAAATCCCTTGATAGGTTCACATTAGGGTTGCCATAAATTGGAAATAACTTGAAGGCACACAACAAGAACAATAATAAGTACTGACACATAACTAAAGATATAGTTAAGGGCACTTGATTTTGTGTGATAGTTCAGGCAATCTTCTGTTCCTAATTCTAAGCACAGAGCAGTAACATGTTCCCTGCATATAAGCCAACTAGAAGGGAAAGTAATGAGTTCCAGAATTAATCTTAAATTAAAATTGATGCAATCAGAACTTCATGTATTACAAAAGGAATTCCGTCCCACCTCCTTCAACAAAGCCATAAGCCAGGGGCATCCATCATGTTTTAGGCCTTGTGCAAAGGAACGTTAGCCAGCAAAGTTTGTTTGGAAATGGGAAATGTATGCTTTACAAGATATGCTAATTCAATTTCAAATGATAGAGGTAAACTTGGCATGATGCCACTGTGTGTTATACATACTAGCCAAGAACAGAAACAGCCTCATCTTAAAAACAAAGATGGTTTAATGACACCATGGAAGGAGACAAACAAATCTGGAAGCTGACTGCCAAAAAGAAGCCAAGTTCTGTAAGCAATCTGTACTTTTTCCACCAAGGTTTCTTCTAGCACGTGTACATGCCATCATGCCACGACACTAAAATCACCCTTAAGTAGTGAAAGCAAGGAGGGCAAGTTTGATAACACCATGAGTAACTTATACATTCCATACTTGTGAAACCCAAATAGTTCAACAGCTACATGAAGACTTGAAAGTAGTAGATGCATAGCTCAGCCATTTATTGATCCTGGCTGGTATATTCAGAACTTGGAAATGCTATGCAGTTGGCAAAGACTGTGACTGAAACAATATGGATTAAGCTGACACACCACTGTTTTCTCTACCCAAGGCTGATTAATCTTCCAACCAGTTATGTTTGATACAGAATGTACCTATGAAATCATGGAAGTTGTGGTTTGGTAGGTATTAGAGATCTCTGGCTGAGAATTCCAAATGCCTCTAGAACAACAAAGTCTAGGATTGAACCATGGCAGTTAAAGTTGTATCAAAGTGTGTAACTGTTCAGTGTGAAAGAGACCAGAGAGAAACGCACACAGACACACAATTTATGAAGTATGAAGACTGGCAGACAAAATACACACACACACACATATGTATATATGTATGCATGCATGTATGGGTGTACTTCTGTCTGATTGGGCCAATGAAGTTTTGTGTGTCATTTGACAGCTGATTTAACATAAATCATTGTTTCCAACATTGCACGTACACCATGGTCCAAATATAGTCATGGTACTCTGTTTCTACTTGTCTGTCCAAAGGATACTCATTGTCATCTCTAGATTAATTTTCACATTTTTAATTACTGGGTCTTGTTTTCCAATTAGAAAATAACCTGGTTTTAAATATAACCTGGTCCTTCTTGTTCTGGTTTCCTGGTCTGACTGAGCCAGGGTGCTGCTGTCAAAGAAAAGAAAAGTACAGGTATGAAATCTAAAAACCAGCACAGGAGATGGAATGTGAATAAAAGAAAGCTGGGAGCCTACCTAGAGTGGATTGAAAAACTATGAAGGAAACAGGAGAGAGTCCCTCTGATGAGCTGTTGGTCATATATTTTCCAATGAACTAGGCATTGCATAGGAGTGTGACACCCCACTAGATAATTTACTTTCCATGGAACTCCAGTTGTTAATACATGATAATGGCCTGTGACATATGTGGTCTAATTAAGCAGGTCACTGAGTATTTTGGAATGAACTTGCACTCGGTTTTGTTAAGTAACTGGGGTGTACGGAGTGCTACAAAAAAGGTGAGATTTATTCATTTTTAAATGGCAGTGATCAAATATCCATGTAATAAGCTTTGCCTTCTTTCCTGATGGTGATATCTTAGCTCCCTTCAATCAAATTATTAACTCTGAACAATATTTCCCACTTCAGAAACACACTAACAGGCAATTAGATAAGGTCATCAGATCATAGAATCATAGAATCATAGAGTTGGAAGAGACCACAAGGGCCATCCAGTCCAACCCCCTGCCATGCAGGAACTCCAAATCAAAGCATCCCTGACAGATGGCCATCCAGCCTCTGCTTAAAGACCCCTAAGATGTTTCAATATGTGCACACATTCAAGCCACTTTCTTTCATTGCATTTTGTTCCCCCCAAAAATTGGCCCAGAGCACCCAAAACCAATTACAAGTGTGGTGATTTACTTCCCCCAGCCCAGAGGCACCCCCTCACTGTCAAAGATTGGCCAAATAACAACTGGAAGTGATGTTGATACCATTTCCAATGCATCAAAACACAATGCTGCACCCTGCCAGGGAGATGCTGGAGGGGGAAATGGCCCCATCCCCTCTGCTGTTACCCATTCCTGAGATACACAGAGGCATACTGCTTCTGACCCTGGTGGTGATATATTTATCATGATGACAAGTAACCAGGGATAGTATCATCTTCCATGAATTTATTTCATTTCCTTTTAAAACTGTTCAACTTGACAGCCATCACTAATCCTAATGTCCAGTCCTGTTCTAGACAGGTCTTAAATACAAGTTGCAAAATGGCAATGTTGTATATTTCTGTCTTAAAAGGATAGCCCAGAGGCTTCATTGCCATGTGGAACGAAGCTTTCGTTGTTGGGCAGAAGCTGGGAAGTGTACTTGGATCCTTCTTCACTTCTTCAGAAACCAGACCAATCCTTCCTGAACCTATTTCAGTTACATTTCATGTTTCTTTAAAGTAAAATATTGCTCTGTGGACTAGGATGATTTAGAAAGTTAAAGACAGCTCTGTATAGTGCCATTTCCTGTAATCAAAAGTGAGGTATAGAAGGAATTGCTAAAGGTCTGTAAACTTCTTCTTCAAACTGTCCCTATGGTGAGTAGTGTCACAAGGAGAGTTCGGGGGATGCAGACCACACCGAGTGACACCACTGAAGGAGGGTGACACCACAGAACAGGGGGTGACACCCAGTTAGTCATGGCCTGTGGCACAGAAGGAGGGAGAGGGCCTGGCACCCCCACCCCCACCCCTGCCCTGTGTGGTTTTACTTTAGATTAAAGCCACTCAGGACAGGGAAGGAGAGCCTGGCACACATACCCCGTCCCTGCCCTGTGCGGCTTTACTTTAGAGTCAAGCCACATGGGACAGGGAGAGAGAGAGTCCAGCACATGCACACACATCTCTGCCCGGTGTAGCTTTACTTTAGAGTCAAGCCACACAGGACAGGGAGGGAGAGGGCCTGGTGCCCCCCCCCCCATCCTGCCCTGCACAGCTTTACTCAGAAGTAAAGCTGCATGGGAAAGGGAGTTGGGAACGGGCCCTTTTGTCTCCACCTCCAAGCCCCCCCCCCATCGGGTGACACCCTGGTGTAGGACGCCACTGCCTATGATACTACTTCTTTACATTGACAGAGCCTGTCAGTTTGTGTGGACACAAACCTGAGAGCTAAATGGACCTAGTTAAAGAAAGGTTGCCAGCTAAGTTATGTCATGACTCAAAACCCAACTGACAGAACAAGTCCAGGGACAGTACCATTCACCTGCCTGTGCATGTGAGGGAGCAACAAATGGCACTAATGTCTGCCTTTCCCAGATTGAGCTACATTAGGTCTCTCTTCCTTCTCACTTGCCAGAAACAATGGCATGGTATTTAGAATCATAGAACAGTAGAATTGAAAGAGATCATAAGGGCCATCCAGTCCACCCCCTGCAATACAGGAATACACAATTAAAGTACTCCTGAATAAGGTCAACCAGCCTCTGTTTAAAAACTTTTAAAGACGGAGACTCCACTCCACTCCCAGCCAGCGTATTCCATTGTCAAACAGAAATTACTGTCAGAAATTTCTTCCTAATGTTTAGGCGTAGTTTGAAATCATGGCCCGTTGTCTTAGTTTCTGGAAACAAGCTTGTTTCATCTTCAAAATGACACCCTTAATAAATATTTTAAAATGGCTAACATGCATCCTTTAACCTTCTCTTCTCCATGCTAAACATACCTAGCTCCCTAAGCTGCTTCTCATAGGGCATGGTTTGTGTTAAATCATCTGGGCCAGAACATCAGGTAGCCCATGTTGCACTGGCCCATCTGTTGGTTACCACTGCACTCAGAAAAGAAAAGTCAGATCCAGCCAGCCATCGCTTTATTTATACACCATCTTCTTCCCAAGATGGGACTCAAGACAGCTTAGAAAACAGATCCATGACTAGCCTAGATCCAAGACCTTCAAGACAACAAATTAATGTATATATGCATATATGAGCCTAGAAATTTTATCCAAATTTGAGCCCCAAAATCCTGGGTCGACTTATCCATGAGTCAATGTTCCTTACTTCTTACCAAAAAAGAAAGCATCCTCCTCTGTCAGTGGCAAAGGGTGAGAGCTTAATCCATCCTGAGAGAACATAAAAGAAGCACTGACCCCCCTCTACTCTCCCTGCCGCAACACTGCTTCTAGCCTTTTTGAATACCTGTAGCGGTGGCTGTGACTCTTTGGCATCTTCCATCAAAGGAGTACCTAGATAGCAGACATAGCCTTCACCTGGTCACCTCCCCCACACATTGCACAGACACTATTTACTGTGGTTCTCTTCTTATCCAGCCAACCTTTAGAGTGAGCACAGTTATGCCTGCCAGAATTTTGTAAGTTCTTTGGCATCATTTTCCTTTGCTTCCTTTGTTTCATCCTTCACATTCTTGTTGTTGTTGTTGTTCTTGTTGTTGTGTGCTTTCAAGTCATTTTTGACTCATGGTGACTCTAAGGCAACCATATCATGGGGTTTTCTTTGTTATATGCCCCTAGGGTTTTAACCCCAGCCTCAGAAAACCCTGTGATAGGTTTGCCTTATGGTCATCATCATTCAGAAAGGCACACAATGACAATAAAGTTTTTACCATTCATTTAACCATGGGGTCATATCAAAATCCATAATTTGGGTCTTAAAACCTGCCCTTAATTTATACATGAGGTCTTCTTATAATACATACATGGTGAATAAGGAATCCTGCCTCGATCCGTAGGGAGAGCCAGGAAATACAAATAAAATTTTATTATTTATTTATTATTATAAGGCAAGTTCAATTACAATTTTTGCAACTGAGATGGCAATGTTGCAGTGACCGATATATTAACCAAAGCATATGGATTATGATTAGAATTTAAGAGCCAAAGAGAATGCAGGAGATTTAGGGATAGATAAAGAGGAATATTTCATACATAGTTAAGCTGTACAGTTTGGTAACACTAGAAGTTTGGGTGGCTCTCAGTCCCTCCCCGTTTCCCAGAGTGCCCTTTCTCTTGCCAAAATGGAGTAAACTGCCTCTCTTGAAAGTGTCCAGGTGTGACAATTCACATTTTAAATAGATTGGGGGGGGGCTCTACATTGTTTAATATTTAGAAGGCTCAACAGAAGACAATCCTCCAAATAAAGATCTCCATGCCTGAATTGGTCCAAAATTGTCAATTGTTCTCACTGGCAATAGCTCTTCAGGATAGCAGGCAGGGGAATTCAGTTGACCAGCTAGCTGATTTAAAAACAACCTGAAAGCACCTTAGGTTTGAATTTGGAGCCTTCTGCAGACAAACCATGTGCTCCACCACTTAATCAATTGTCCCTTCCCTAAAGGGAGCTTTCCACAAGTTTACCTTAATGCTTTTTTGATCCCTTTGAGCTACTATCAGAGAACCTTACTGGGTTTTTTTCCAGCCATGTTGATTTAAACTAATGCCACACAGTTGCCTCTAGGTTGATCAAATTCTTAACATAAAATATCTTATGCTAAGCTAAACTGGAGCACTAAGGAATATTAAAGTATCATTTAGAGCCCACTGCTTGCATATCTTGGGTCCAGACTATCTGAAAGCACATTTTTAGCTAAGCTTTTATTTTAAATATTGTAAACCACCTTGGGTTCCTTGGCAGATGAAAGACATGTATGAATTAATATCTGTTCTCTGGGGCAACCATCTCATTCTGCATAACCCTAGAGCCAGCCCTACTGTGGATCCCTCCCCCAAGACCTTGAAGCAGCTATAAATCTTGGCCTTCATGCTTACATTTCAGTGATTTTGGGAACAGGATGCATTCAGACAAATGTTCCCAATGCTGATTCAGCCATCACTACATCACTCACTTGTAAATTTAGTCCTTTGATAGTTCTGGCCACTTAGATGGTTTTTCCAGTTAGAACCTGCACTGTTACAAGCTCAACTCCTAGTGCTATTCTATTCTCTGAGTCAAAACCTGTGACTCAGTTGGCAATGTATTAATTTGCTGAATCTTGATATGAATGATTTTCTGCTTTATTTCAGATGATCCCACACTATAGATAACACCTTGAGCAGAGCTACTTGAAGAAATTAAAGAACCCACTTGAGCATACTTAGTCACATGTCAGGGGCATATATTGCCAAGGCAGAATCCTTCCTCCTACCCAAAGCAGCAAACATACAGAGTGACATCCTGCATCTGAAAAAAACTTATTTTCACATTTATTCTCTACTTTCTCAAGTTAACAGAGACTTCAAATCCTGTAAACAATTTATTTAGAGAATCATCATAATTTAGTTGTTTGAGCGATTGTTTAGGACTCTGAAAGACCAGGTTAGAAACCTTGCTCAGCCATGGAAATCCACTGGGTAACTTTGGGCACGTCAGGTTTTCTCAGCCTAAGAGGAAGGCAATGGCAAATTTTATTCTCAAGAAAATTCCACAATCAGGTTGCCATAATAATAATAATAATAATGATGATGATGAATTTTATTTATATACCGCCTTTCCAAATAAATCAAAGCGGTTTACAAAATAAAGTAATAATACAAAAATCAAAACCACATAATAAAAATACGGTCCAAAAAAATACATAACATAGCACAGTAATAATTGAACAACATAGCATAGCATAATGATCTGAACAACAATCCCCAATTCTCCCCTGGCGCAAAAAAACAAAAACAAAAACAGTTATCAAATATCAATTACATATCTGAAATAATGATACTCTGGGCCGGTGTAGCCAGGTGTTCTGGGGGGAAGTGGAGCTGGCATTAAAGTCCTCCACCACTCTCCTCCTCATTCTCTTCAGGGCCGGCAAAGCCAGATGTTCCAGGGGCTTTGGAGCTTGCCATAACTTGGAGTCAACCTTAAAGGCACCTTCAAGTCATTTCTGACTTACAGAGAAACTATCATGAGGTTTTATTGGCAACATTTGTACATAGGGGGTTGACTTTTGCCTTCATCTGAGGCTGAGAGAGTGTGACTTGCCCAATGTCACCCAGTGGGTTTCCATGGTTAAGGGGGAATCAAACCCTGCTCTTCAGAGTCATAGTTCAACACTCAAGCCACTATATCATCAATAATTTATCTATAAAGCATGCACTTCTTCCAGACCTCCAATGAACTCTGGGCAGCATTCATAGAATCATAGAATCATAGAGGTGGCATAGTTCTTTATTGTACTCCCGTGTGTGTGCATGTGAGTGTGCATGTGAAATCAGATTTAAAAACTTACCCAGAAACTTGGCATACTTTAAGGATCATTCCCATCCCCCAAACAGCTGCATCCAGGTCTCTGCATCCAGACCAATAACCTTAATCAATCAAGACGCCAAGATTTTAATATCTATACTGGCAGCCAGACCTTCATTATAAGTTATATTAATTCAGATTATATTAATTAAATTATATTAATTCAGGAGGAGAGCAGTTCCTGGGTGGCCACTTTTAAGGACTAAATAAGATTTCTCAGTATGGACACTGAGGGAACTGCTGCATTCACCTTCAAACGCTTATGGGATGTTTGTCTTCTTGCCTACCGATGTGGGGAAATTCACATGCCTCAAATGCAAGTTGGTAGCCCTCTTGAAGGAGAAAGTGCAGCAGCTGCAGGCTTGCGTAGCTACACTTCAACATATCAGGGAACAAGAGGTTTTCCTGGACAGAATGGAACAAACGGTCTTGGACAGGGACCACACAGAGGAAGTCGTTATGGAGGAGACTGTCACTTCATGTTCACAGGAGGAAGACAGCTGGAAGAATGTCACACACAGACATGGGGAAACTAGGGAGAGGTCTGGGAGCTTGCAGCTACAGAACCGATTTGAAGCTCTGTCCCCTATTAAGGAGACAAGTAAGAGCAGAATGGACAGACTTCAGGGACACAGCAGGGGAGTCTGGGACTTCCATACACAGGGAACAGTTGCTGCTAAGCCTCAGAGGAGGCATGTGGTCATGGTGGGGGACTTCTTGCTGAGGGTACAGAAGGAATGATTTGTGGGTCCAACAAGATGTCTCGGGAGGTGTGTTGTCTCCCTCGGGCAAAGATCCATGATGTGACAGAGAGGCTGATAAGACTGGTCAAACCTACTGATCAATATCCCTTCCTTTTGGTCCATGTGGGAACGAATGACACAGAAAGACACAGCCTTCAAAATATCAGAAGGGATTATGAGGCTATGGGTAAGAAACTGAAAGAAATGGATGCACAGATTGTCATCTCGTCTCTTCTGCCAGTTGAAGGGCATGGCCCAAGAAGAGAGAGGAAAATCACAGATGTCAAAAACTGGCTCTGCAGATAGTGTCACCAAGAACAATTTGGATTTTTGGATCATGGGCTGCAGTTCCATGAGGGGAGACTTATGGCAAGGGATGGGCTACATCTCATGCCAGTTGGAAGAAATGTTTTTGCCAACAGTCTCAAGAATCTGATCAGGAGGGCTTTAAACTGAGTTATGAGGGGGAGGGAGACAAAAGTGCTGGAGAAAATAGTCATACTGTCATAGATGGAACAAGGCAAACAGTGAAAGGGCCCAACAGTAGGAGGCAAAAAAACATGCACAGGCAGCAAGCAAAGGGGACACAAGGTCTTAGATGTCTCTACACTAATGCACAGAGCATGGGAAATAAGCAAGATGAACTTGAACTCCTAGCACTATAAGGGTAATATGATATAATAGGCATCACTGAAACCTGGTGGGATGAGTCTCATGATTGGAATTTAGAAATACAGGGGTATAACCTTTTTAAGAGAAACAGGCCAAACAGGAAAGGAGGAGGAATAGCATTATATGCCAGGGATATTTATATCAGTGAAGAGATCCAGGACATGAATACTGGAAGCCAATTGGAGAGTGTCTGGATAAAAATTAAAGGAGAGGGAAGCAACAGGGATGTTACTGTGGGAGTCTACTACAGACCCCCAACTCAAGCAGAAGAATTGGATGATGCCTTTCTAGAACAGATGACCACACACTCAGATAGGAAAAATATAGTACTGATGGGTGACTTCAACTATCCGAATATTTGCTGGACTTCAAACTCAGCAAAATCCTCAAGGTCTAGCAAATTCCTCATTTGCCTGGAAGACAATTTCATTGTCCAAAAGGTGGAAGATGCAACAAGGGAGTCAGCTATTTTGGATCTGATCCTAACCAACAGGGACGACCTAGTTAATGGGGTGCAAGTGGTTGGATCCTTAGGTGGGAGTGACCATGTTCTCCTGGAGTTTGTTATACAGTGGAAAGGTGAAGCTAGGCATCGTCAGACATGCATTCTAGATTTTAGGAAAGCTGATTTTAATAAACTGAGAGAAATACTGGGGGTGATTCCATGGTCAGGAACACTTAAAGAGAAGGGAGTTCAAGATGGATGGTAGTTCCTCAAAAGGGAGATATTAAAGAGACAATTTCAAATAGTTCCAATGGGGAAGAAAAATGGGAGATGTCTCAAGAAACCAGAATGGATGACTAAGGAACTTTCAACTGAGCTAAGTTTTAAATGGAACATGTATAAGAAATGGAAAAATGGGATAATAACCAAAGAGGAATTCAAACAAATAGCCAGTATGTGTAGGGATAAAGTCAGAAAAGCTAAAGTGCAGAATGAACTCAGGCTTGCTAGAGAGGTTAAGAACAATAAAAAGGGCTTTGATGAGTATTTCTATAGAGGAGTGCATGATCTGATATTCAGATACTTTCTGTGCTACTTTTTTATTTGAATAATGTTATCCTTTTTGACTAGAAAATAATCTATATAACTGAATTTCTTGTGTCTAGCAGAATAATATGCAATATGTATAATTTGTGATATGTATTATCATAAGTATTGTTTTCCACTGTTTCATATCCTCTATCATATTCCATTTCAATAAATTTAATTTCAAATGACTTTGTATTGCCTTACCATTCCCTGTCTCCCCTTTTGGTATCATTTATGGAACTATACCCATTTTCAAATCTAGATCAGCCCTAATTAAAGAAAATACCCTTAATGTTGTATGCAAATGGTATCTAACCTCAATTAAATTAGCTAGATGGATCAAAAACATCGCTTCTAAGTGTTGAAAAGGATGCAACATTAAGGGTACATTTTCTGTTTTGTGGCTTGATTGCTGAAAGGTAAACAATTTTTGGCATTTAATTCATCAATTAATTTCTAAAGTTACGTTCAAAGAGTTTGATTTTGCCCTAGTCTCTTACTCCCATCTCTTTTCTTAGATAAAAACAAAAACATGAAATACATACAAAAATGGGGAGGACTTTCTTCCGGCTACTTGTATGGAAATACCAAAAAATTGGAAAATGCAGGGTGCTCTTGTAGAAATGTTGTAGAAAGGGGTATAGGGCTATTGGTTGATAGAAAAATGTTCAGTGTTTATGTTTTAAACAGTCAAATAAGGAAAAGCTTTTTCACTGAAATTTGTTTTTGGTTTGTTGAATATGTTAATATGTAGTCGTATCTCTTGCAAACACTGTGAATCATATGGAACTTTGGTCAGATCTTCTGAACTTAGATACAGATAACTCCAATAATGAAATCTCTGGCTCCTCCTTCAAGATGAGTCATCTAAAAAAAGCAAATAAAGTGGATTATTAAGTTTATATCTTAACACAATCTAGTCTCACAATATAACTGTTCAATTTCTTTTTCCACATGTTTCTAATTGCTTATTTGTTTGATTCTTTACAAAGTTACACAGTATAACTTGCAACACAAATAAAACATTTAAAAATTCAAATTTACCATGGGCATTCAGTGATAATGCCTACACATTTTCTGTGATGGATCTATTCTTAATTTAAGTATGTTTTGAAATTATGGACTGAAATTCAGCAGGGTTTTTTTTTAACCGTGTATAACTGGTGCTTTATTTTTTAAATTCTTTCATTGCACTTGAAAAAGATGAGCTACAAGAAAGGCTGTTAATGCATTAAGAAAGCAATCTAACACTTCTTACTAATGGGCTAGACAGCAGGAACTCAGAAGTTAATCATAATACTCAGGTCCTAGACTCTAGCAAAATATAGGTGATTCCAAATTGTCTAGTGTTTTAAAGACCAAAGTTTACAATTTAAATTGGGCCTAGAAATGAATTGGCAACTGGTACAATGAAGCCCCACTTGTCCAAGGAAACTTCCTTAGTGACCTTGGTCAAGTCACACACTCTCAGCCTCAAAGGAAGGCAATAGCAAACCCCCTCTGAACAAATCCTGTAAGAAAATCCCATTATATGTTTGCTTTAGGGTCATTATAAGTTGGAAGCAAGAAACATTTTCCACCTATGGTTAGCTCAAGAAGAGTCTGCACTCGATTTATGTATGTTAGTTTAGGCTTTAGGAGCATAGAAGTATGACAGCAGTGCACGTTGGGCGAACAGCCCAATATATGGAATAGCTAGACATTTTCTCATAGGCTTAATAGAGGCTAATAAAGCAATTTGACTGTAGAATCACAATGATGTGCCCCATCCATATTAAAGCAATGTGCCCTATGTTCCAGTCAGCATATATTCTGGGAAGCAGAATATTATTATGCAAGAACAGTCAAGCAACCAACTCAGTCCAAAGCCATCAAAGCATAGCCAGTCCAAAGTCAAGGAAACCCAAATGCCAGAGTACAGTCAATCACTCAGATAGTAACAAACAACTAAAGGCACTGGGGACTTCTGGGAGATTTGTGGACAGCCTCTGCAACACCAAGTGCCTAATTAATTAGCATCACCTACTTTACAACTTCTGTGGTCAGTGTTTATCTCTTTGTTGCTCAACAAAGGATAGGGACCTCTTATCAGCATCTTCAGCTTCTGTCACCTCCTGCTGGGGAGCTGGAGCCCCAACTGCCTGAGGTCCTGAGACACAGAGAGACCTTCATTATTATGATCAGCAGATTCTTGGCAAGCTACTTCTTCCTCCTCTTTGTCTAAATCATCTGGGGCTCAATTATGACACCACAGTCTTCTTTTGACTGACTTGTGCTATTAATAAATATAATATCCTGACATTTCAAGAGATCTCATTGCATCTAATGCTGAGCTTTTTTTTTTAAATGAAATCTTCTGATCTTTGCCAGCCTTTTATTCCCATGACAACTAAATCCCTCCCCCAATGTGATCACATTCATGGATTTATTCAGGGGGAAAGGCTGTGGCTGGTTCACTCTAGGGTTGCTTTGTAGAAGGAATAAGGTATCTTCAGCTCCTTACCACCTGGGATTTGGACCACACCTGCAAGTGAGTTCCCTTTCAGTTGCTGTTATTAACCCGACATCTTAGTCATTTAGCTGTGAGGGAGCAGTCTTGCTCAGGTTTTCAGATCTGCTGTCTCTTCCACTAATGGGCAGGTGTCACTGGAAGTTTTTTATGGTTCTGCAGCAACAGATTGACAGCTCTTTTCTTTGCCCTCACTTCTGTGTACAGATCAAGTTTGCCCTCTGATGCTGTGGCTCAATACCTCTCAGAGTGAGTGAATAATCTCAATAGAAGGAAATAGGTACCATCTACAGAGTAAGTAGGTTAAGATGAGTTTATTAAAACTGGGATAAAACAACAGTGAACATGTGTTGACATTCCTTGCTGCCGGTGACACAACATTCCTTACAATACCTGGGAGTCATCCAGAAGATGTGCAGTAATCCAGGAGGGATTAAAATAAAACAAACCTTATAAATATTACAGAAGTCAATTCTGAAAGGGGCTGGAGCCCAGGCTAATTTATTGCTCAACACCAGGAAGCAGTGGTTCTAATTTTGCAGAAACAACAGTCATCTAAACACTATCTCTCTTGTACAAACCATGCTGTGGCTCACACAGCAATGCTAGTTGCAAAACAAACATACATAACCTGTTTATAAGCACTGTGTAGGCAGTCTGTATAGGCAAACACACACACACACTTTTCTCAAAGATAAACAAATGTAAATGCTTCCTTGACATCACTTCTCATTTGTACAATGAAATAAGTGAGGTAGTCTTGAAGGAAGTACTCTAGGTAGCAGTGGTGATCGTTTTATTTCCTCTTATCATTAGCACCTTTCTTCTAAGAAACTTCTAAAGAAAACTATGACTGGTAAGACACAGGGCTTATTTTGGAAAACTACTCAATGAACCAAAAATGACTCAAGTCAAATGGAGAAAACCAACTGAGGGGTAAAGAGGATAAGAAATCATGAAACACATACTGCCAATAGCAGCAATACAAGGGGAGGATTGAATAAGGCTCTGGGCTCCTGAGTGCAAAATAATTTCCCCAAACTTATACAACAGTAATCATTGACCTAAATGCAATTGTTGGTGCCAATTAGAGTAGGCAAAATCAATCAGTGGGAACTTGATATATATATATATATATCTGGACATACGAGAGGGTATCCAAAAGTTTTAATCATCACGTTTTTAAAAAAATTGACAGAAAGTTTGTTTTGATTTGTAGTTGTTAACTTATCTCTGTGTAGTCACTATTTAGATTTATACATTTTCCCCACCGTATCTTGAACCTCCGAATGCCTGACATTGTAGAAGTCTCCAGATTGTGCCTTATGAGGGGGTATCGTAAAGTAATAATTATCACCCAGAAGTTACTATGGCATACTGATGAAATTTTGTCAGTGTCATCATTGGTGCATGTTGCTGAGATAATCAGCTCATTGTGTCCTTTATTTTTGTGACTGGCTCTGCCAGAAATGATTAAAGTGTAAAATCTTCATCAGGCACAATCTGCAGGCTTCTACAATATCAGGTATTCAGAGGGTCAAGATATGCTGGGGAAAATGTATAAATCTAGATAGTGACTACATAGTGATAAGTTAACAACTACAAATAAAAACAAACTTTCTGTCAATTTTTAAAAAGGTGATCATTAAAACTTTTGGACACCCCCTCGTAAAACACACCAGCCTTACTTAAATGTGTTCTGTAGCATCTGGTAGTTATAGCACATGGGGTGGTGCTATACGTAAATTCAGACCCTTAAAATTCCGTCAGGATCTATTCCTGGACAAGTGGTTTGTTAGTATAATTCATGACAATGTTGAAATGAACATGGAAATACAGGCAAGTGGACCATGAATATTTACATTGGGGTGAAACTCTTATGAACATTATTTTATAATTATAATTATTTATAAAATAATTACCTATTTTATAATTAGGTAAGAGCTAGCATGTGTAGTGGTTTCAGTGTTGGACTACGACTCTGGAAATCAGAGTTCAATTCCCTGCTCAGCCATGGAAACCCACTCCATTGGCAAGGGCTAATGGGAACTAGAATTAAAAGATACTTGAAGTTCCCATTCTTAGCTTATAATCATCTACTGAATCTTCACAAGCAATTCTAAAATGGGTTGTTGTTGTTTTCTTTACTTATGTCTAGTTAGTATTTTGTAATATGACAGCAAAAAATGGTCAAAGGGGAAGTGGGAGACTACATGAAGCGTTACGTTCCTGTTTTATATGAATGCTGTAGCTTTAATCTTAACTGCAAGTAAGAACCCAATCAAATTCTCTCCATATACAAAAATTGGAAATAAAAATACATATGTTCTTGTGTATGTGCGTGTGTACATGAGCACCCCCACCTATAAGAAGAGGGATATTAACAGAGCCAGCGACAGGTTTCGGGGGGTGGCCATTTATATACCCCCCCTCCCCGGAAATGCATCACCAAAAAATAGGATTAGAGATTTGCATAAAAAATGCTTACTATTTTAAAAATTTAGAATCTGTCACTATAATTTGTATAAAATGTAATTTATATTTATTTATACCTCAGGTTAGTTTTTCACACAAGATGTTTCTGCAAGAACAACTGCTAGTCTGGATAAGAACTATGCAATTTAGTTCAGTTAAATTGGATAGCGAGTGGGGGGAGGAATTAGTTTAATTTAGAAATTTAGTCAAGTTAGTCAACTGGAGTTATTTGTCTCAGTAGATACAGATTTTATACTTGGGACAGGTTTAGAAAACCTCAGATTAATCCTTACTTGGCCACAGAGTCCAGCTGGGTATCTTCAGGAAACTTGCTCTTGCTAAATTTTGCAACTATAAAATAGGTAGAGCAATCTACTTCATGAAGTTGTGTTGAAGAGACGACAAAATAAAGTTGTAAAGATAAGGTTGGTTTCAGGCAAAGATAAAATAAATACGATAAGCGTCCATGTGCATATCTGGAGGGTCATATAAATTACTCCAAATCAAAACTAAAATCTATTATTCAGTATTATATACAGCTATGTACAATATATCAAAGAAGCTCCTTCTAGACAAAAATGTGGACCTACAACCCTTGTCCTTTCCTTTCTGGTTTCTTGGCTGCAGGGTTTCTGGAACCCTGCTATGTTCTTATTATTTATAAGGCTCATTTCCACTAGTAATTAGAGCTGTCTCAACCACAGGGCTAAGACTCTAATTTACTGTTGATGTTGGTAATGCGTCACTGTTGGGAGGGCCTCTCAGGTGAATGCTCACCAGGTTTTCTCCTTTTTTCTCCCCCTTTTCTTTTAAAACTGGTTCTCTTCCTCAGCCTCTGACAGGAGCCCGACACACTCCAGTAGAGCAAGTGCAGCTTTTCCTGGCAGGGAAATATGATAGAAACTTTTTCTCCTGACATCAGGTTGCTGTAAAAAGAAAGAATAGGTCTTTCAAAAAGATGACCGTAGGTTTATTGCCAGACTGCTTAGAATGTTAATATTTCGTTGTTGTTGTTGTTGTTATTGTGTGCCTTTAAAATATTTCAATTTATGATGCCCCTAAGGCAAATCTATCAAGGGGTTTTCTTGACAAGATTTGCTCAGATTTGCCTTCCTCTGAAGCTGAAAGACTATGACTTGCCCAAGGTCAATCCAGTGGGTTTCCAGGACTGAGTGGGGATTTAAACCATGGTCTCCAGAGTCATAGTCTGATGTTCAAACTAAACCACACTGGCTCCTTTCCTTATTGTACGTATCCATACCCCCAAATAGTCCAGATTTGCAAAGGACAATTCCAATTAATCCTCGCCCATCCTACTTTGTCAGCTACTTTTAAAATGTCCACATTTCTCTTTCTTCTCCCCATTTTTCTTCTTTGTCCTCAGTTTACTTCATTTTCTGCCAACTAAATTCAATCTATGAAAGTAATTTGTAGCCAGTTAACTCAATGGGGCGAAATTAGAGGGGGAAGAAATCTTGCTTCTCCAAGTAGGCTCATGTAAAGCAAACAGCCAATCTTAACTTGATGCCATCTTGACCACACTCCTAAGTTATTTGGTCACATGTGTCCCAGTTTTCACCTATGAAATGTTGGAGGATATGATCATCACTAGGCCACACGTTAAAGCAGAATAAGAGTGTGCATAGATCTTGGTGTCAGCAAAGCATCAGCAACCAGCATGGCAGATCAAATACTAGGTCCCATGGGCCCTGGATTCTTTTCTTTCTTCGAAACAGACTGGCACTCCAATGCGAAGCATCAGGTAAGGTGGTTGCACTACTGCCATCCAATTCTCTAGGTCAATTGTTCATAACTATGGCCCACAGACCCCTAGGAGCCCACAATGTTCTCCTCACCGGGAGTGTACAAACATTTGAAGGCTTAAAAGCTGCTCAGCCCACCTCCTCCCCACGACTGAATGGCCAAGTGACAGGAGTCAAGGATTCCAGCAATCACTTGGCACTGTTCTTCAGAAGACTGAGCTATATTTTCTTTCTCACTGTCGTGCCATCATCTGCTGAAGGAGTCCAGCATGTGGGGACTGAGAGCACACCTTGCCCACATGGCCTTTTCAAAGCTGATGCTTGCTGGGCATCTCCTTTCAAGAAATCCACAGAAATGTCTTGTTCTAAAATTATAAATGTATTTGTTTTCTTAAAATAAGCAGAGTTATGATGGATCATACCAAAGATATACTTAATTCTATTCACCTGTCTAATCCCAACACTCCAAAAATCCATCATTCCATTCCCTCAATGGCCAAATAGGTTGCCTATGAAAAGCCTACATGAGCACAACAGCAATCAACAAATTGCAATAAATGTAACATAAAAATATTTCAGAACAAAGCTTAACCTATATCTCTTTGTTTTACATTTATTCTAACTAGAAAAAATAATCATACAACAAAGCACAAAGAAAAAGAAGAGAAAAAAAATAACCGTATGGACCTAAGGAGGAAAAAATGGGAAAGCAAGCTATATTTGATACATGAAGGCATATTGCAATAGATTACTGAAACTCACATTTCACTCATCTTTAAACTGACAAGTATACCATCATAAACTAGTCAATAACCATCTAAACCATTCATACAAATAACTTCCTATGAAACAGTGTACAGCACATCCAGTACTAAGTAACAGATCTGCAGAGTAAAAGGCTAGGTCAATACATAAGTAACATTGCTGCTTTAAAAAATATTCTGTCATGGTATCTGTGTTTTTAAAGCTACATCATGGGAGCAGTCAGCAGGACCTTTAGATATGGAGTTTCCAATTGTGAAGAAAATTTTGGGTTTCTGGTTGCAGTGCAACTGTTAAAAGGTCAAGAACCCCACACCTCATCCTCCTCAAAAACTGGCAACTTTGCAGTTAAGTCCATTGGAAAATAACCAGATAGTACAAGGAGAAACCACAGGACATAAATGTTATAATTAAAAAGAAATATCCACATCTGAATGTTAATCAGGTGGCAGTGCTGGCAATGAGGTTTTAAAAGCATTGTTCTGACATACTCCTGTCCATCCATATGTGTTCCCTTGAACAATGGAACTCCCTTATCCTTTTCCTTACAAAAGTTCCAATGAACATTAGCATATAAGTACAGTACAAGGAAATTATATATGAAATACATCACTTCCTAAAATACATTCTTCCAAGATATATCAAGAAACTGAAATACCAATTTCATTCACAAATATGTAAGATGAAATTGGAAATATCACTGCATTATACCTACATAACATCACTTTTATCTTGGTGATCTTTAAATAAAGGAGTCAAATGTTTAATCATACATGGAGGTGAACCACTAAAGTCAATGAGACTCAAATTATCTATGTCTAAATTATGTTTCATTAGTTAAAGTATGACCCATTGATTTCAACTATGTCATTCTAAGCATGAGTTCTCCCTGGATTCAGAACTTTGAATTTTATTGTTCCTAAAAGCAAGAAAGAAGGAAAAAATGATGAGACATTGATCTGGAGTGCCTAGAGTGTTTTATTAATCCAGTACTTTGGTTTTTTAAAAAAAGGCTTCACTTCCTCAGCAGCTTTTGAAATAAAAACAAAAAACAAATAAAAATAAAATTATACAGTTTGGAATTCATCCCTTTCCTCAGTGACCAGGGTGACATTGCTATTTCATATTACAATTGTGTACAAAAGAGGGGTGATTTCACTCTTTTTGGAATGTGGCTGTAATTTTAGTTCCTTTACAGCTACAAGGGTGTGGCTTCAGTAAATTGTAGAGGAAAAATATCACAGCGTTGGAGTGCTGAGTCTTGATGATACCTCATGCTTTCTTGTGGGCAATGATGCAGTAATGAATTAGATGAAAGGAGTGTTTGTTCTTTCTTTTTATTTAATTTTTAAAAATTATTTATACAGTACACAGTACAAATTATATGATCTCTAATTCATAATGTGCATTTCTCCCCCTCTCCTCCCTCCCACAAACAGCATTGGAGGAAATACATTTCATTTAAATTAACAGTCTTTTTAGGAGATATGGAAAATATCATTAATTATATTTTTAAAGGAGTGTTTCTTCTTAAGTTATAATATTTGTTACTTTGGAGAAATGGAAAACAACACTCTTGTAAATGAGTTATAAATGTATTTTAGATGTAACTGTCTAACTGAAAGTTCCTTGCCTCACTGAAGAAATTTTCTCTTCTGTTCAGTATAAGATAGGTTCAGTATGAGGTAAGTGACAACTGCACTATGTCCTTAAAAGGAAGGTGGAGAACTAAAGAAGTAATGGAGAACTAAAAATGGTGGAACTAGGAAAGAAAAAGTATATAATGCAATGTAAGATGTCCTGGCAAGGAACACCTGCTTTCTAACCTCTCCAAAAATGGTGCCCTCCTTTTCGTTCTGGGTCTGGTAGTCAGCCTTCTTCTGTGCAAACTAATGTAATTTATATGCAAGTTCTAACTTGAAATGCAGCAGCTTACTGTGCTCCTAACATGCAAGTTCTAGTTGCACTGATAACAACAGTAGTGATGGAAGGAGAAACAGGGAAGATGAAGGTAGTTAATGCTCTTAAACTGCATTAGGACCTAACTTTTTTTTAAAATAGCCTTTTGTATTCCTTACAACCAGATTTACACAAACACTCATATATTATCTGTAAGAACCTTAAAAAGATTTAAGTATGAAAGGATAGTAGCAAGTACTGACTGCCAACTTGTCTTCTCTGTATTGTTCTACAGGTAGGTTACCTAAGAGCTCACATTACTTCTTGCTCCTCTGCAATGCCTCTTATTGGTCCCTGCAAATGTTGTAAAATCTGGGCACCTCATAAGTGTCAAATGTATTATTTTGCTTTCCTCTCCACCAGCCTGAGACCAAATCTGCCACTTTCTGCCAGGAGGAAAAAAAAGGACTAAGAGTAATTTAGGCTAGCTCCAGTTGCTGGTCGTGGCTAGAATAGACTGAGTGGAGTTGATATAAATGTTGACTTAAGATTCAGCACATGATCCAATGGATCTGTTTTAGCTGAGACTAGTAGGTAGATTTAGGCTTTTGTGTCCAGACTGTTTGTGCAATTGCTTGCAGTCCGATAATGAGATACATTTATGTGAATAATTAAGGAAGTGGGATGCAGTGGCTGATTCCAGAATATGATGTGACCTGCAAACCTGTTCTGCAGACAACAGCAGCGCATCAGGCACAATAACAATATTAAAACAAAAATAATTTTGATCTAGATATGTATCAGTGCTGGTAGTGTGTGAACATGTGATAATAACTTCATTGGAAAACATGTTTTCAAAAATCTGTCCAGATCCAAAGAAAGAGTTTCTAAGCAAAACAAAAACTGAATTCCTGTACCCATTTTCTTGACAGTCCTATTGAACTTAGTGTTGCTTGAGTATGATGTACACTGTTAAAACTGGACATGGCCAAGAAGGATGGATCTTACTTAGTCTTTTCATAGAGGTAGGACATTAAAAGTTCCTGACAATATATGAACAAACTGAGTTCTTTCTGAGCTGAGTTACAGTTCAGTTGCTGTTTAGAAATTTCCCTCTAGTAGCCCCATCAGGCGATTATCGCACGTCTATTTTCACTTGATCTGGGCATGGGCTGGGCACAGGGCAGGCTTGAATGGGTGAAAACGGATCTTATTGCACAACTTTTTGCCCAACTCAGCCACATCACATACCCGATCTGGACTCCTGCGTACTTTTCAAACCTACAATATTTTCCTGTCCTTTGAAAAGTATGCCAGGAGTCTGAATTTGGTACGTGATGTGGCTGGGTTGGGCAAAGAGGCATGCAATAAGATCTGTTTTCATCCATTCAAGCATGTGCCTAGCCATGCGATAATCTCCTACCTTTCCATGATGGTGGGATAGCATGCTGCTGTGAGCCAAAAGGCTATGATGGTGACAGCAATGCTGCTAGTAGCATCTTCTATGTCAGACAAGTTTTTGTGGAAGAGACAGAATAAATGTGCCAAACTTGGCTGTCTCCTGTTTTTCTGTATTCTGTTCTGGTGGCAGCCTCTTGTTCTCAGTACAAGATACATATCAGGACAATTAGATGTTGTGGCACTCCCATTCCTCTAAGCATAAGCCATAGTTTTTCATGATCTATCCAGTCAAACACTTTGGTGTAGTCATTAAACATACCCAATAAACACTCCATAATATATCTGTTCCCATTTCCCCTTGTACAGATGGATACATTGTAAGACCAGGACTCAGAAAATTAACTTTGGGTTACAACTCCCAAAATCCAACAACCAGCATGGTCATGTTGGGAAATGTAGCCCAAAAATAACTTTGCTGATCTCTGCTCATAGTCTATGTATGAGGAGAGGCCACAGTTTCACTGGCACAGCATGGTATTATCTGTGCTGTATAAGTAGATTCTGAACCATGTTGGATTGGATGAGATCCTGGCATAATCTCTATGAACATGATTAGACTAGCTCAATCAGGGAAGGGAAATCTGATGTTCAGAAGTTGACAATGTCTGGGGCAATTTTCATAAAGAATCAAGTTTGTCTTCTCATGGTTCTGAGGGGAACACACAGACCCTCATTGCTGTTAACACTGGGACTGATGCAGTCTAAAAGAACAACTCATTTTAGATGATGATACCTGTGTCTTTTAGGTTCTCGCTGGTAGACCAGACCATGTAATAGGAACCAGATCCTGCGACAGATTGTTTCCATATATAGGCCCAATAATTTCACCTATGACATCAGAAAGGCTGATCATGGGCCACCAACATCCTATTTCATTCTACATAGGATGAATAGACTAAGTGCTAAACAAAATAATGAAAGGTATTCTGATATGACATCATCAGTAATAACAATGCTGAAAAAAACAATAGAACACTGTGATTTATTCTAAGGGTCCATTCCTGAATGAATGATCCATGACTCTTTAAAAAGTAACTCCTTTCTTTCCTCCTAACTAAAATAGTTATTTTTAGCTAGTAAAAAAATCACAATGCTACCTACTGAGAGCCTGTGGTACAAAACTACAGTTTCCATTCATCTACTCTTACCTCAACCATCACAACAGAGAACATGGAACAGGATGAGGCAGCACTATAACCATATGATATTTCTCTCCCACTATTTAATAAGGTTACTCCTAACAATCGTAATAATACAGTAAGTAAAACTTTGTAGTCACATTATAAAAGGACTGGAGTCGTCCCTTGTTACGTTACAGATTTAATTTATTGAAGTTATACATTCAATATTAGTGGGGAAAGAATCAATTACAATTAGCTCATTATTTGTAACTAGTTACTTTCAAACTCTGGAATCTACCTGTCTGAATTTTTAAACTAGTTTTATAGGGGAAATCCTTCAGTACCTTTATAGGGGAAATCCTTCAGTACCTTTATCAATGTAGCATCCTGTTGCTCAAGATGCGTGTGTGTGTGTGTGATTACTTAGTATCCTGTCTAATAATGTTTTCTTATACATACATAGGCAACACTGAACAAATTTTATGATTTAGGGAACATAATTACAACAAAGTTGGAGAAAATCTAGTGCATAGAACACTATTACTGAGTTGCAGCACAGTGTAGTGAACAGAGTTCAAATTCCCACTGATCCATGAAACCCACTGGGTAACAGCGGGCAAGTCACAGTCTCAACCTCAGGGAATGGGAATGGCAAATCACATCTGAAGAAACTTGCCAAGAAAACCCTGTTCACCTTAGGGTTGTCATAAATAGGAAACGACTTAAAGGCACACAACAGCAGCAGCAGCAACAGCAGCAACAACAACAACAAAGCATTGAGCATTTGAAGCATTTTTCACAGATAATCTTATAATCCTTACAAATCCAATATGGTTCATATAAATCTTTCCTAATATTGCTGATGGTAAGGATGAGAACAAAAAGAATTTAGTTAATTTGGGGTGGGGCAGGTAGAAATTTTGGCCTTTCAGGTTTTTGGACTTCAATTCCTAGAAGCCCAGTCCAGCACAAACAGTTGTAAGCTGTTAAGGAAAATGAAAGTATCTAAGTGCCTTTTCTAAGGTGAATGAGAAAAGTCTGTTCATTATAGCATGGCATTAATATCAGTGTCACCATTGGCTGAATGGTGAGAGACTGAGACCAAAACAAATGTTTATCTCCAGGGTATACAGTATAAGAAGCTCTTACAATCTTCTTCAGCATGATGTTCCGAAAGGCTATGGCAGATCTCAAAGAAGAAGACGGTATCTATATATGTTACTGTACTGATGGTAGCTTGTTTAACCTAAGCCGTCTGAAGGCTCACACGAAGACTCTAATCTATCTAGTCTGTGAGCTGCTTTTTGCTGACGATGCTGCCCTTGTTGCCCATACAGAAGCAGCTCTGCAGCGCCTAACATCCTGCTTTGCAACAGCTGCAGAGCTGTTTGGTCTGGAGGTCAGCTTGAAGAAAATGGAAGTTCTCTACCAGCCTGCACCCCAGGAAGAACACTATCATCCCCACGTCACCATAGGCAAATCTGCGCTTAAGTCCATTCAGGAGTTCACCTGCCTGGGAAGTATCATCTCCTCAGATGCCAAGATTGATAAAGAGATCGATCACAGACTAGCAAAGGCATACAGTGAATTCACAAAAGAGTCTGGAGTAACAAACACTTGAGGGGAAGAACAAAAGTCAGTGTGTAGAGAGCAATTGTACTGTCTATTCTCCTCTATGGGTCTGAATCATGGGTTACCTTATCGCCAACACCTACAACTCCTTGAACGGTTTCATCAGCGCTGTCTACGCACAATCGTAAACATACACTGGACTGACTATGTGACGAATGTTGCTGTCCTGGAGCTAGCAGGGATCACCGGCATTGAGGTCATGCTATTGAGAATGCAGCTGTGCTGGGCAGGGCATGTTTCTAGGATGGAGCACCACTGCCTCCCAAAAATAGTACTCTACGATGAATTTGTCACAGGTTAGCATAAGAGGGGTGCCCCAAAGAAGAGTTACAAGGACTCCCTGAAACAACATCTCAAGCTTGGCCAAATTGATCACCAACAATGGTCTGCCCTGGCCTCACATCGGGAGGCATGGAGATGCACTATCCATAATGCCTCAGTCTCTTTTGGGAACTCACTCTGATCGAATCTCGAAGAGAAACGACATCGCAGAAAGAACCACAACTTGGAAACATCACCAAAGGAGACTTTTTGCTGTGCTTGCTGCAATCGGACTTGTTTATCTCGGATTGGCCTTTTTAGTCATGAACGCGCTTGTAGAAAGCATGGGATGAGTCCTTCCTGAATCTTCGTTAGCGAAGAAAAGCCAGAGAGATATAGGAAACTATATTATAACAGATCAGATCATTTCTCCATTTAGCTCCCTACCATCCACTCTGACTGGCAGTAGCTCTCAATATTACTTGGTATCTGACCCATTTTAATTAAAGATACCAGGGTTTGGACTTGGTACTGTCTTCATGCAAAGCATATGCTCAATCACTGAGTTCTAGTTCCTTGCATTGAACATATCAAGGTCATTATCAATTAAGACAACTGAGTGAGACATCAAATAAGAATGTGAAAGCTGAAAGAGAATCACTTAACTGCTATGTTTCTTTCTTTTCTTTGGAAGAGCATGGGAAAGTTACTTTTTTGGACTACAGCTTCCAGAATAGCAAGGAATAGCATCATTACTCTGCTTTGAACTAATTATCTTTGGAGAAAGATTTCCAGGTGATGTGGCTATTTGTCCATCTCAATCTGGCATCAACCATAAGGCACATTGGGCTGTTTCTGACATAAAAAGAAATGTCATGAAGTCAGCTTATGTCTGAAAAATGTTGGAGAATCTAGGTACATGTCCCAGAACTCATCCTCATTCTACACTCTCTGATTTTGATGCCCCAGTTTGCACATCATGTGAGGAGAAGAGGGGAATCTATTTGTATGATCAGAGTTGCAAAACAGAAAACATCTGCAGGCTGACTAGTGGGGCCCTCCAATTCCATTTGCAAATGCACCAGCTGAAAGTCCATACAAATATCTGTCTTTCCTTGCTTTGCAGGCTATGATTATAATTTTCCAAACAATGCTGTTTTTAATGGGCAAATGGAATTGTATGTGTAGAGCAGGACAGCATGTGATAAGCTGCCCATATTGTTCCAAAACAATGAGCCATGGTTGGGATAGCTGTCCAGGCAAAATACATCAGGGTGTTCTGAGATATATATATACACATGCATATGGTTGGAAAAATTTCTCTTTTTGTTCCTGTATGTTGGCAAAGCCAAGGATGTTTCAGTCCGATGACATTTGGGACAGAAGAGGGTGGAGTCCATTATGTTTACCTAGAGAAGTGTTACTTTCCCTGGTGGACAGGCAACTTTAGAACTATATTCCCCCACCCCATGCTGGAAAAATTTCCACAGAGCTGCAGAACTCTCTCCTCCTGGTGGCAGGGAAGATGGAAATAACTTCTGCAGGGAACTAACTAGAGGATTGTTTTGTGGATTTTTTCAGGCTATGTGGAATTTTTATCCTTTAAGTAGTGGTTGTAATATTCTAAAACAGAGGGCTGTCCTGTTCAAACAAAACATTATTGAGATCAAGCACAAAAAGGCTCTTAATGGGAGCTGCTAATGCCATTGGACTAAAATTCCCATTGATCCTGACAATAGAATATTTTGGCTGTGGTTGATGGGGGCTGGAGACCAACAATATCTAGAAGACCATTGCTTCTGCACCCCTGTTCTAAATGGACCCCTGAGCTCAGGCTTTAGAGCATCTGTCTGATGTTACTCTGGGATTTTCGAATGCTTAATGACAAAAGAATTGCAATATTTTATATGAAATTTCCCCTTCCACTGACAGGATTATACAATTAGGCTTTTATATCTTTCAACACCAGGAAAACAGGATTTGGTAGCCTTCATCTGTATCTGATGAATAATAACTGTCTACCATCTCTTATTTTTTCTCAGAATGGTTTGTCTTTGTATGAACATCAGTATGTTGTGGAAGGAGAAAAAGATCAGTTGTTATCAAACAGAGAATGAAGTTGTAAAACCATTTAGTCCTAGGAAGAAAAAGTAACTGTTTAGGACTTGATGAAATGCTCTGGCATTTATGCCAGAGTTTTAAAGATTTCTCCTGGTTACAGATGGGCATGGTGACCTGGCTAAAAATGACTATTACCAAACGGACACTTGTTGAAGACTGGTCTGTATTTTTTTTTCATTAAAAATTAACTACTTTATCTAAACAATTTTCAGTAAAAAAAACAGGAACACAACAAAGTGCTTTATACCAAGTTGGACTTTTGGTCCAGCTGGGTCAGTATTTTCAGCACGGAGGTGAACATACATTGCCTCACTAGTTGTTGTTAGACTACAATCCCCATGATCCCTCATCATTACCTGTGCTGGCTAGGTTTGACTGAAATTCTAGAACATTTGGACTTATTTACATAGACTAGAAGCAGATACAGTTTTCCCTAGCACTCACTTGAGATCCCAGGGATTGAACTTGGGTCTTCTGCGTGCAAAGGCCCACCACGGAGCTACAGCTCTTTCCCTATAGGAAAAATTTCATATTTTTATATTAAACATAAACAAACAAAAATCACTTGCACAATCTCCTTCCAGAATAACCATGATAGCTTTTTGGCCATTTAAAATGTTATATTTTCCTATGTTTTATGTATGTATGTATGTATGTACATATGTAACATTTCATTACACTACACTTCACAAGGGTCAGTGTTACATTTTTAAATGAATAGTTTTTGAAATATTATTGCCATTAAATGCTTACAGAGTCTGTCATTATGTCTCAGGTAGTGCTACTATTCCTATTTCTCTTGTGAGCTGCTTTGAATGTAACCTTTTCGGGAAAAGTATGAGCAGTACTTGAACCATATAATATTTCTCTTCCATCATTTAAAGACGCCAAGCCCCTGTGGCAGTTGGCCCTAAAACTTTATAAACTACGGTTATACTGCAAAAGGAGTGAAGATATCTCTCATTAGCATATCATTATAATGCATTGTATCTTTTGTTTGGGAAATGACTCAATTATAAAAAAAACTTATTATTTGGAAATCTAGTTATAGGTTGGGTATCCTTTCTGTGAAAATCCAAAATCTGAAATGCTTCAAAATCCAAAACATTCTTCATGAATGGCTGCAACAGTAACACCTTTGCTTTCTGATGGTTCACTATACACAGACTTTGGAGCTTATCGCACAGCTTTAAAAAGCAACTTACCACTCCCAAATTGAATTCTAATTCGGGCTGCTTCCTGGTCCTATCTCATGGCTTTTATCTCCAAATCTGCCATCTGAGTACAACCCGGCTGCAGCCCACATCCCTTAACGCTCTTCAGCAGCTGTTTTTCAAAGTCGAGAACTACAGTGGTCCCCCGGGTTACGAAAGTGAAAAATGCCCACCGAAGCACTTTAAGGGACATGGGCTGCAGCCAGGCTGTACTTGGATTGTGGATTTAGAGCCAAAAGCAAAGTGATAGGACCAGGATGCAGCCCGTATTAGGATTCAATTCAGGAGCAGTAAGTCGCTTTTTAAAAGCTGTGTGATAAGCTCCTTTGTTTCATGCACAAAATGATTTAAAATAGTATATAAAATTATCTTCAGGCTATGTGTATAAGGTGTATGTGAAACATAAATAAATTTCATGTTTAGACTTGGATCCCATTTCCAAGATATCTCATACATATATGTAAATATTCCAGAATCGGAGGGGGGGGGGATCCAAATCTGAAACACTTCTGGCTCCAATAATTTTGATAAGGGACATTCAGCCTGTAATTGCAAGCTATGAGTTGCTTAAACTCAACGGAATCCCTCACCCACTCAAAGACAGTTAGGCCCTGGCTTGGTCTTTGAATCAGCACACAGGGAAATCTTTCAAAACAACATCTCTCGCTACCATGAACCTTCCCACATTTAGGAGACATGGGTGCCTCCCTGCACAGCCAATGCGAGGTGTCTGTCTTACTCTAGTTCATCAGCCTTCTAGGGCTGGGAGGGATACAGGGTTCACTGTCTGTCTGCCACACACCCCTGGGTGTGCTGTAACACAAGACTCACCTCTAAGTGACTCTAGGAGTGTGACCAGAGCATAGGGTAACATTGCCCTACCTGGACCTGGGAGCTACCCCATGCCCTGGCTCTGTGCCATGGCTTGTAGGTTTGTGTGTTTTGCAACAGGATGGAGACAGGTTTATGCTTATGGGTGTGACTGTGTATGTGTGTGATATGTCAGTTGAATGTAAGATACTGGCAAAGCACATCTTCAGTCACCTGCTATAGGAAAGAAGCAAATATTATTCAGATATTCAATTGCTTTGAAACATATATACGTGCATCCAACACTAAAGACCATCAGGCTAGCACAACTGAGATGATGGCCCTTGTGTACTTTGAGGAAAGGTAAACAGGGATAATATGGGATTTGAAATGTATGAAATATGAGACTGGTGGAAGAACCTGGTTATATTTAAGTCTGAGGACAGAGGACTGAAATCAGTCACAAATCTCTAGTAGTTTTTCCAGATCCCTTACTATAAAATCCATGTGAACTCAGAACCTGAACAAGAGTGAATGTGGTATTTGGACAGAATTCCACCAAGGAACATAAAGTGCTGATTTGAAGGGTGGGAGTAAGCCACAGGCAGAGTACGTGATTTACATGCAAAAAGTCCTAGGTTAAATCTCTGGGTCTGAGACTCAAGCAAGCAATGGTTAGTCAGCATAAACAGTATTCAGCTAGATGGACCAATGATTTGACTCAGTATAAGTATGTCTGAGCAAAAGAGACCTAGGAAGAATTTCCTTTTGAGTTTTGCATGGAACAAGTTGACTAGGGAGGTATAAACCTTCCTCTAGATTGTTATAAGAAGAGAAAGATTTTTTATTTGTCAGAGATAATTTAAGTCTAGATGCAAGCATGACTAAAGCAATTTAAACATTATCTAAAAGCCTGGACTAGAGATCTCCAAGCTTTTTATACCAGTGGGAGGACTTGGAATTTTGAGAAGGTATTGTGGGTACCAAGTAAAATGCCTGCCATGGACCAGGTGCCAGTTCATGAAGTAGCTGCTGCAGTGGGTGCAATGGTACCCTAAAGGCACCAGATCCTGTCTTATCTTGGAAGCTAAGCAACAGCAGCCCTGGTTAGGACTTAGAAGGGAGCCCACTAATGGATACAAGGTATTGTAGGCACCTGGCAAAAGCACCTCTGAGTATTTCTCATAGGGGACATATGCTGTCACCATAAACCAACAGACAACTTGAATACACATACACACACAGTGGATGCAATAAGTCACAATACATCAATTTTTCAAAAAGTCAAAAATTGTTGGAAACCTGTGGCTTTGAAGCATTCCAGCTGAGAAGGGTTTTTAATTTAAAAATTGGGAGAAGTAAAGACCACCTTAGTGGGTACTACAGGAGGGATCTTCACCTCTATCTTGGGCTATCTCCTACCACATATTTAAACGCAGGAATGTTGAAAGAATCAACTGTAAAGAAGATATTACCACTAAAAGAAATCCAATGGTACAAGCCATGAAGGGTTTTAAAGATCAGCACTTCAAATATATTTTTGCTAATTATTCAGGCCTGTCCTGTTCTATACCAGACATGTGAAATTAATGTACTTCTTCAAAATTAGCTCCTGCTGCCCCGTTTTCAGACAATCTCATGTACTTCATAGCTCAAATCATTCTAGGAAGGACTTGTCCTATATGCTATTGGCATTTTGCCCCACCTGTGGACTCTACGTGTCTGCAAGACTCCACAGATCTAATATTTGTTTGCTTGCAGAAAGGTGTACAGTTCCCTCAATAAAAACCTGGAGAGAAGCTGACAGAGCTGTTCTTATAAAGGACATTCTCTGTGCAGTGCATTCTATATCTCTGTTTGTCAGGAGCATTTCTTAAACATGTCAGTTTCTCTTAAAGAGTGATCCCTTCCAACCTCTCTTACCAAAGAGTCTGCAGCAGCAAGAGTTTCAAGAAAAAGAATAACAACAAAAAAGCCCTGCTGAATCAGACCTAAGGCCTATCTAGTCCACATCCTTTCCCCACATCAGCCAAGCACATGCTTATGGGGCAGAGGTTTCCTGTAAAGGTAAATGAAGTAACATCTATTACTATTATAGGATACCTCCTTGGTTGCATTGAGTATCCCAAGATCACCCTGAGTCTTTGAGAAAGAGGACAATATTTTGCATTCAGTGTTTTGGAGATGAAAACCAGGACACATGTAGCCAAGCAACACCAGAGTGTGGTAAGATGGCAAAAATAATAATAATAATAATGAAGAAAAACACACAAGTTAGGAGAGGCTGAAGCAGTTTGCTTTTGCCTCAGTCTACTGGGAAGGGCAAGATTCTGCTCCTTCCTCTTCTCTTGCCCTTATGAGTTAACTACAAATTAATTTTCTACTCTGAGCTCAGTTTGCACTGAAGTTAGCTGCAGACAAAAGGAGAAAGTGGAAGGAGGAGAGAGAAACTGAAGCGTTTTAAAAGCAGCTGAAAAAATAGGATGACAGAGGGTTAATTAGAACTCTCCCTGGTGAATTAGGACAATTGGTGGGTATGAAATTGTCTCCAGTGGTGAATTACTGTTGTGGCCTGGCATTGTCATCCAAAGTGATTCTGTATTGGAATGTAGATTGCGTGTTTTGAAGTACCCCCATCTCTGACTGCTGTGGCAATCACATTTCCACAGATGTCAGTTCCATGAAAACTAATCTGTCTTTTATCTTGACTATGTTTATCTATTTTATATTGAATAGGTTGTTGTTGTTTTTGTTGGTTTTAGCAAAACAATGACTGTATCCTTGTGAAATTCTGTGCCTATTTAATGGCTCACCTACACTACAATCACCACGTGCTTGCCCCACTATCTACAAAACTCACAATTTCATTGGTTTCACTTGTTTGGCATTAACAGTTTCATTGGAAAGTTACCACCAGCTGGAGAACTGCTGATAATATCCATGGAGTCGGTAACTGTGTTAGGCTGGAGAAAACTAAGTTAGCTGTTCATTTAATAACCGCCTGAACTGCAGCAATCATCAGGTGATTCTGTTCAGCTCCATGACATGAAAACTCTCCTCTGCTGATTGTTGTATATATCATGAAGAGTGGCTCAAGGCAAAAGAAGGAATCATGCAGCCCTCAAGATGTTGGACTGCAACTCCTGTCAGCTCTAGGCAGCATAGACAATCAAAAGGAAGGCTGGAAGCTAATAGTTGTGTAAAAAAGAACATTTCAGCTGGTGTAGCTTATCACACAAACTCTCTCTAATGAAATTCCCTCTTCTACACAACTACTGGTATTAAAAGTTAAAGAGGGCCATCACTTCTTTTTCTTGTGACCAGCATAATATCAGGTTTATGATAAAGGGAGAGGAACATCCAAAATGACTAATCAAGAGTTTTACACTTTGTACAAACCAGATGTTTTCTTTCACAATTGCAGTTTTGGGCAGCTGGCTGTAGAGCAACAAATGGGCTGAATCCATGAGGCAAGCCAGGAGAGGAGGTGCACACATGTAAACACTGATTTACATGGTTTTAGAGAGGAGAATTGTAAACAGTGAAGTCAAACAGCAATGAAATGCAAAAGGTATAGTTTGTGACAATTCTGTTAAACTTTAAATACTGTTTACAAATTGATCTCTCACAAGAGCAGAAAATGGTAATAATAACAAAGACACATATCACCCAGTATCCCCTTTCTTCCTCCTCCTCCTCAGACTATTTGAAAGTTTTTAGCATTATCAGCATTGAGAGGATGGTGAAAGAGGACTGGCAAAACACATACTTTTGGTGGATCTGCACTGAATAAAGCAATAAAGCTTGAGCTGGGAAAGAATAAGATTCTACTCTATCCAATCCTTCTGTATCCCTGTTTCCTGTCTACAACAAGGAAGATAAACAGCTTGCTGCTGCCACAATCCCTTATTGAGCATGTGTGAACAGTAAAATAGAAAGAAAAAGGATAAAAATTACTCTGCTTCCCCAGCTGCCTCCAGTGTTTTGTTTTTAAGAATAGATTTCTAAGTTTGCCACAGAAAAGTAAATCGCAAGAAAAAATAGAAGCTGGTGAAAGAAGGAAAGAAAGAATCCCCGAAGCAATTTTTAAAGAAACTTTCAGATGATCTCAAGAAGCTTCAAAATATTTTTTGCATATTGTTACTTCTAAAGAAAAAGTTTGCTAAAACATGTTGAACTACTCTTCTTTCTTCCAGTGTAGGGATGTATTCCATGTTATTTCTGCCTCTGGTACCACATTTTCTGTTATAGATGTAATGCCAAGAAAGACATCTACTTCATTAAGTGAGGCATACCTGTACAAGGATATGATCTAATGCAGCTGAAAGTAGCAAGTGTTGTCACCCCCTACCCCCACCCCCCACAGTATACATGGAAAGCACCAACAACATCCTGGACGCTTCTGTGAGCTTCCTATATTGGTATAAATTAAAGGGAGATTCTGGCAAAAAGCAGAACTATGCCTCACTAACAAAGGACTTTCATTTCCTCCCATCTCATGTAACTGCCTAAAAACACAAGCGCACTATTTTCCAACAAATGTTTCTAAGTCCAATTTTATTAGGCTTTGGAAAACGTTTCTTTCTGTGCTTACATCTTACACTCCCAGCAACACCTCCGAACAAACTTATTGCCCTGTACGCACAGAGCTCTGTTACAGAGCTTCAAAAATTTATTTTTGGTGTGTGTGTGTGTGGAGGGGGGGACTACAACTCTCAGAATCCCCCATCTAGTTCCAAGCTCTGTTCTATTAGCTTTAGGGAGTCTTCTCGGGAAGTCTGCCTGCTTCCCTCTCTGGCTGGCATCTCCCTGATGTGTGTTTGCTCACTCACAGGGTTATCTGCTACACAGGAATTGTTGGTTTTGGCGTGGAATAAGGACCACACCTGCTATTCAGCAGCCAAGAATATATATATATCCCTAATGCAATATTTGTTATGGCTTTAATCAGCCCACATATTACATTCAAGTAGTCTATGAGGGGTGATAGGAAATACTCTGAGAAACCAAGGTATGCAAGAGGAAGAGAAGTATGATTTGAGAGACATTGGTCAGGAAGATGTATCTAGTATCTACAGTCTCCTCCACCTCCCTACAACACTATGATAGTATGTAATTACCAGGTACTATCCAAAGAATAAGAAGAAGGCTAGGAATATGAAGGGAAGCTATGAAAGAACTAGACAAGATCCTAAAAAGCAAAGATATACAATTGAACACTAAAGTTAGAATCATCCAAGCTATAGGATTCCCCATCACTATGAACAGATGCAAGAACTGGACAGTGAAGAAAGGAGATAAGAAGAAAATCAATTAATTTCTGATGTGGTGCTGGATAAGAGTTCTAAGGATACTGTGGATAGCCATAAAGACGAGATGAGTCCTTGAGCAGATCAAACCTGTGCTCTCTCTGGAAGCCAAGATGAAGAAACTAGGACTGTCGTACTTTGGCCACATCATGAGAAGGCAAGACTCACTAGAAGAGACAATAATGCTAGGAAAGGTGGAAGGTAATAGAAAGAGAGGAAGACCACACACCAGATGGATAGACTCAGTCAGAGGTCATGGGTCTGAATTTACAGAACCTAAGCAGAGCAGTGGATGTCAGGGGGTCTTAGAGATGTCTCATTCACAGGGTCACCATGAGCTGGGGTCAATTCAAGGGTGGTTAACAATAACAAGCCCCACATATTTCTTTAAACTTTAACCTTCAATGGAAATGGTACTAGTTAGTCCCTGAGAATCATATGTTCTCCCTGTTAAGAGCTGTGGACTTGAGTGCAGATGATATTCCTCCCTCCAATAGTAAACTTGGTTGGGGAGCGCAGACAAAACTGTAGCTCATATGGAGCCACTGAGAAATAAGAAGCAGACATCAGATTCTTGGAGCAACATGGTTGTACCAACACAGACAGGAGTTCTATCAGAAGTTGAGAGCCCACAACCTGGGAGTAGACATTAAAAGTTATCCACAAATGATATTAATGCTGGAAAGGATGCATGGCTTCTGGTCCCTATGTGTATTTGTGGTGATCATGTACCATTTCCCACACCTTCTGGTTTTCTCTGAAATCAATGTAGTCACTAACCAAACTGTTCCTGCAACTCAGGAGTATGTTTGTTATCATTATTCTGGTACATAGTTTATGGTACATGGTTTATGCAACATAAAGACCTTATTACCTTTGTGTGCATCATAGTTCATCTCATACTGGTTTCGAATTAGAAAAATCCCCTTAGTGTAATTTCAAAGAACCTTTAGCAGGATTAATAATGCAATGATATTTTGAGTTGTCTGCACTACCAGTAATTGTCAGATTAACCAGTGGGGACCAATATAAGGATATCAGAAGAAACATGCTTGTAGGTAAGAGTTAGAACTTCAAACCAAGCTGCAGCTTTTTCTGGAAGCTGGAGAGCAAATGCAGAGAAACATGTGAGCCATACAGTTTTTCATTGCTATTGTTCCTCTTCTTCTAATAGCATCAGCTGAAAGACTAGTTAAAGCTAATAGGTTTCTGTTAGTCATCAGAAGACCTTAAGGGAGTGGTGGGTCAATTTGCCATCATGCTTTGACTGGATTTGGCTTATGGGGTAACAGATATCTTCCATTGTTCTATTCTTACCATGAATACTAGGTACCATTAGAGGAGGACCTGAGGGTGTTAAATAGTTGTCTTCTTCGGATATATTCCCCAGGTATAATAACTGCCTGCTATAAAAGTCCAGCAGGAAGAATACAAATTGTGCCAGGATGCAAACTGGACTGGAAATCAAACAGGTCAGAACAGAAGCAGATCAAGGCAAACATCACAATAGTGTTCATGTGGCATAGAATACAATTTAACAATAGATTAATAGACTACACATCATTATAAGACTACCCATTGTCATCCATACATGGTACAGAAAAAGTGCCTGGCACTGAGGAGAACAAAGATTATTTATATTAGAGTGGAAGTAACTGATATAAAATCTACTACTATTTTGTGCACCTAAATTTCTATGCTCACAAAGAGTCAGAAAAGAAGATTATTGACCATGGGAAGGAAAACATAATAACCATTCTGCTGCTCCAGAGGCTAGAACGTGAAACGATGGATGCAAACTGCTGGAAAAGAGATTCCACCTAGACATTAGGAGGAACTTCCTGACAGTAAGGGCTGTTCGGCAGTGTAACACACTCCCTCGGAGTATAGTGGAGTCTTCTTCCTTGGAGGTCTTTAAGCAGAGGCTGGATGGCAATCTGTCAGGGATGCTTTGATTAGGAGTTCCTGCATGGCAGGGGGTTGGACTGGGTGGCCCTTGTGGTCTCTTCCAACTCTATGGTTCTATGATCCCTTGTGCCTCAGTGTATCGATTGGTGAGGAATATGAGACATAGGCGATCTGAAAGACCTTTAGTCTGTATATGAGGTTACCTGCCCCTTAAGATCCTCATGGGAAGCTCTTCTCTCTGGCCCACCATCTTTCCAGATATGTTGGGTGGGAATACTGGAAAGGGCCTTCTTAGTGGCTGCTCCAAGGCTTTGTGACTCTTTTTCCAGGAGGCTAGAATGGCTCCTTCCCTGATGTCCATCTTTCAACAAGTGAAATTTTTCCTGTTCTGACAGGCTTTTAGTAATTTACTGCAAGGTTTTTAATAGTGTGCCATTTTGATGTTGTTGTGTTTTACTGATTTTTATATTTTAATAGATCTGTTTTAAATGGTCTCAAGTCTATGGATTATTTAATTGTATTTGAACAATAGCTGTTTAGATTACTTTACTTATGTCTTCGTCAATTCTTTTTAAACTGTATTTAATTTTTGTAAACTGCCTTAATTTTCATTATTGGTGAAATATGTGTGCGCGCATGCATGCACACACACATGTATGAGCATGCTTGATCATTTACCACAGTGTTTCTCAACTGGAGAATATACCAAGTCTCCCTCCCAACTAATCTGGTAGGGGTCGAGCCCTCCTGTTCTGGGATCCATGTTGCCAGATTACACTTCTAATTATGATAATCTGGCTAGTTTGGCACAAGCACTTTAGGCAGAAAAACAAGACTGAAAACAAGCAGGATGGGCATAAACAAGTTGTGTGAATATGGGCACAGTGGCATCGTAAGGAAGGTAGGGGCTTATCTTCTGTCTATCCAAACTCTAATCCAGATAGCACTATCCACTAACACAAAGGTGGATTTATACAGACTTGGAGAAATCCCAAGGTATGCAAAAACAAAAGACTTAGTATGTTGGGCAGCCACAAAACACCAAATTGTGGGAAAAGACGAAAAACAGAGCGTGCACGGAGTGGAGTATACTGGAATGAGACATAGACTGATCAAACCTTGCAAAGTAGCACTACAATTGCAATTCCTTTTGCCATGAATCTAGTAAATAAAACATACAGAGGTGATGAATTCAGATGCATATATTCCTTCATTGTCTGGCACTGATTTAATCAGCAGAACAAGATGATGATGATGATGAAGGTTCCCAACTTCCCTGCCTTCCCTGCTTAACACATGAAGAGGGAAAGCAGCAATTTGTTGTTGTTGGGTGCCTTATTTCCAGTTTATGGCAGCCTAAGGAAAACCTATCACATGGTTTTCTTGGCAAAATTTGCTTTCCTTTAAGGCTGAGAGAATGCAACTTGCAGTAACAATACAATCTCATTAACAATACAATCTCATTAAAGAAAATTGTGCATGCCTTTTTAGTTATCTCTGAATATTTTTTTTTCTTGCTTACTAGTGACTAAAACTGTTTTGGAACCCTATCCCCAAGAGATCAGCTAATCTGAACAGTGAACAAACCTGCTTCTAAAAATTGCAAGCCTTTTGTGATGTGGAGCAAACCTATTTACTAATATGAAAGCTGGATAATTAAATGACACTTCCTGGAACACAGGGAGGAAGTTTTACATAATGCAACATGAAAGAGTTTTGCTTCTCCATCAGAAGGTTATTGTTCTTTCTAGACTTTGTATGTCTCAGCAAGGCTATCTATTCTCTCTGTGTGTGCACATGTGTGTGCTTACACACATGCACACAAACAGAGACAATGACTGAATATATGCTACAGGTCTGATATTAAGCTGGGGAAATTTGTAAAAAACAACAACATCGCTTTCTAAAATATCTTTTATGTAGTGTGTTGGGGGGGGGAGATCTGCTTGCATACAGTATCTTCTCATGCAGGAGTAATTGAATAAACTGAATGGAGGCATACCTCAGCTAACAAAGCCTCTGTCAAAGAAACAGTCTTTATACAGGTGCTCAGCCCAGCTCCCCTTTTCTTGTCTTCTGTCTACCTGAAAGTATTTTGCAGCCTGGCTTTGGGAAGATGGTGAAGGAGAAGACAGACTTTCGGTTCTGGGTTGAGCACCGTGTTTGCAGTAAACAATTCAATAAAGCTTGTCCTGGCGGGGGAATGGATTCTACTCTAGGTGATCCTACAGTAGTTTTGTGTGCTTCCGTAGAACAGGCAAAGTAAACAGTTGTCTCCAAAATTACTTACTTAGCATGTGTGAAGAACAAAACAGAAGGGAAAGGGGAAAGCAGATTTTCCTGCCTCATCTGTTACTTTGGCATGTTGGAAAAGAATAGATCTATGACACTTTACCCAAAATGGAAATCATAAGAAAAGCAGAAGCTGTTGAAAGAAAAAAGCTTATCCTGGGAGGAGTTTTGGAAGAAACTTTCAAGTGATCTCTAAAAGATTCAAATGTTTTTGTTTACTTAAGCAAGGCTTACCTGACCTGGTTATTTCATATCACATATGCATGCTAATTTTTAATAAAAAGTTTGTTAAAACATATTGAACTGCTCTTTTTTGTGGTGTAGGAACCTATCTCCAAGAATTTCACAGGATGAAATTAATTTTGTTGGATTAATCCTTTAAATGCTACATTAATTACCCCCCAATGAGACATAAAGGGAATGTGTAACTGACATACAACTAGCCGCTAGCTTTGATCTCTGTGTCTTGTATATTTCTAATAAACCTCCTTCTTTAGGGTATCATGAGGAAAGCATAGAATGACTTCAGCTACCAAGATTTATGTGTTAAAGACTGAAGAATATAACACATATTGCTGAGTATGGAGATCCAATGTAACGCATATTTATTTTACCAGGGGCATCACTAGGAGGGTGTGGTGGTATGGACCACATCAGGTGACACCCTAAAGTGGGGGGGGGGGGATGACACTACTGCTCCTCAAATATCTTCTGGCAGAAATGGGCTGTGGAAGTTCCCCGGATCCCTTTTAAATGCTGTAGATATGGGGGGGGGGGGGGAGAATCAGTGGGAGGAGAAAGTCTGAGTTTGAAAAAAAATTAAAAATTTAAATATATATTATTTTAAAAAAATTAAAAACACAACTTACCCAATTTTCACTTTAACCACATGAAAATGTAAATACATTTAGCATGTGATGTTGTAATTTAAAGGTGAAAGAAGTTCAGTCTCTGAATGAAAAGATGGAAATAGGAACTGTAAGAGGCTGTCATCAACAGTGAATAGTTATATCTTATACAGAGAAGAATTCTGAACAAAATGGATTTAAATATTCATACTTAAAATTAAACAAGTTAATTATATTCACAATTATATTGATGATTTACATACAAATTCTGCTTGCAGTCACATGCAAAAAAAAAAAAAAAAACCTTGGAAGATGGAATTTTCTTCTTAGTACTGTTTCCTAAACCCAGATGACAAAATTTCCATAGAATATTAATCTTTGAATTTTGGCTAGTTGAATGAATTTTGATTGAACTGCCACTTGAATTTGGGTTGAACTGCTACTTTTTTTATTCTTGTTCTCCAAAATCATTTAAATAGAATGGTCTCGTGATTGCATTTGTGTGAAGAAAGGACCATGAGGCATTGCACCCATGTTGATAGATACCCTTTTTGGATCACAATTTGCCTGAATGAGCCTGTCCATTCTTCTACCACCGCACTCCCACCAAAGTCGAAAACTGTTGACTTGGTCATGCCTGTTCATATGTTATATGCAGCTGGGAATGAAGGTATGCTCCTTTAGAAATGTCAGAATATGTGGACTAGTAATTTCACTGTAGTCAACTATTGCTTCAGTTGAAGGTTCCAAGTGTTGCTTTGTATCTGTGTTGTCAGAGGCACATTCTACCATTTGGTATTACTGTTGCATGAAACAATGGAGCTCAAATTCTGTTCATGTTTGCTCTTGAGTCTTGATAATTTTTAAAAATGAGTGTGATTCGGATTTAAACCTTATTCTTATTTTCTGTGTGCATACTTCTTTTCACATATTTCACACTGCACCATGTATTGGGGCGGTGTGTGTGTGCTAAAGCTTAAATGATTGGTTGTCTGCGTATTTTCTTCTAAGGCTGCATCTACACTGCAGAATTCATGCAGTTTGATGCTGCTTTAGCTGCCATGGCTCAATGCTATGGAATTCTGGAATCTGTAGTTTTGTAAGATATTTAGCCTTCTTTGTCAGAGAGCTCTGGTGCCACTACAAACTACAAGTCCCAGGATTCCCTAGGATGGAGTTATGACAGATAAAGCAGTATCAAAATGCACTAATTGTTCAGTGCAGCAGCAGCCTAAAGCTCACATTTTATTATAGTTCTTGATGAGATTACTGGAGATGGCTTTACCACAAAGCTTTAAAAATAAGAATGGAGATGGTTTTGTGTAAATGACCTAAAATATCTTGAAACCACAAATTAGCACTCACTAATTCAAGCACGACAACCATTAGATATCTTAAGCCAGCATGATAACACAGTGGATTTCTCAAAAACATATCAGATTACTATAAATACATATACTTTTTACCCACCTCTCCCCAAGGCTTGAGGCAGGGTACAATATAATAACAGTTTACTTTCCAGGTTTAATTTGTACAATTATAACTGAACAATTGAAATGTGGTGAATAAATGGACTGGATTGTGTGTTGTAGAATGGCAGTTTTGACTTAAACTCAGTAGTGAAAGGAAGCCTGCAATTGCTTGTTTAGACCTTACTACAACATATTACCACTACTTGCAAATCTGAATATATTTAGTCGCCCCTTTGAACATATCGGGGATCTGTTCCAGATCTCCTAGAGAGTTCAAAACCTCATTCATATTCAAGTCCATAGGCTTGAATGGGGTGCACAAATGCATGGTGCGCTCCCCATTGAGATTAATATCTGTTGCCCCTCCACAGATTTCCAAGTCTGCACATTTCAAGTCTGCAGACTTGGAGGGGCAACTAGACTTTGGCCATATTTGCTTATGATACATTATGTGTCTGTAGATTATCAGAGATCCGTTGTAAAGCTAGTGCAGTGTAATAGAGTATCGACCAGGAACTGGTAGATCTGAGTTCAAGTTCAACTCATTGAGCCATGAAACACACTGGTTGACCTTGGATGAGTTACTCTTTCTTAACCTGGCCTACTTCACACATCTGTTTTAACAAAACTGTACGGGAGGAAGAGGAGGTGGTCCAAGTGTGAGCTAACAGGAGGACCAACAAATGCACCTTCCACCCAAGCTTGGAAACAACTGTAATGGCATGTGGACTTAGACAGGGCTAGGTCATCACACATATGTTTGTAGAGGATGCAGTATGCCTGTCCTCATTAGAGACTGCCTCCCTGGCTTGGAAGCAGGAGATACTACATGTGCAGATTGTACCTGTTACTTGAATAGCTGACCTTTTGTTCTTATCTCATAGATCTTAAACATCCCTCTAAAGACACTGAAATCCCAGCCTGGCTGGAGTAATCTGTTCTCCACCTGTGTGACTTGGACCCTTGAGGCTGCTCCCTTGTGCACTCATTTGGGCTGCTGACAGGTTTTCCTGTAACAGTGAAAGTTAAGCGTAGGAGAAAATAAAGTTGTGCTTAGCATGTTATAGAGGAAAAGAGGTAAAAAAAGGGCAGGAAATTTGTGCCGTATCCATTTCCCCTTGGCCCTGAGCCGCAGCTCATTCCGGATCTGGGATTTGCGTAGGCAGAGTTAAAAATAACTGGGGTATATAAAGAGAAATGCAGAGCGCCAGTGAGATCCATAACAAAGGGTCTAAAGGGCTGCACAGTGAAATGGCCAGAACTACCATTGCATCAAGGAATATGATCAAAGCAAAAATGTTCCAAAATGGAATAGGCCATGTAACTGCTGGGGGGCAGGGGACAGTATGGAAGCAAGTATGCTTATGCTTGGATCTGTGGCAAAAATATAAAGGCAATCCCACTCCTTAATCGCACATTTCCAATCAATTCAAACTGGACAGGGACTGAACCCATATATGTTTACCTACTCCTACTTAGGTTTACACCAGGGTGGGAATCATGTGGACCTCCAGATATAGTTGTAGTGCAATGCCCAGAATTCCTCACCATTGGCTATGATGTTTAGGGCTGTTGGAAGCCACACTCCAACAACATTTGGAGGGCTGCATGATTCATACTTCTGATTTAACAAGTCTTACTTTCTAGGAGCAGAGCCATTTTAGGATTCTGAAAAGCCCTGGTGCAGAACAGTTATTTCAGACTTGTTTCACATTTCTCATTATATTACATGTCAGTGTGGTGGTTCTTTCCAGATGAGGAAGAAAAATCATAAATAAACATAAATCTTTGAAAAAGATTTTTGAAAAGTATGTTAACATGTTATTATTGCTGCTGAAATTGAAATAATTTTTTATATACAGTATTGAGATCAATCTGTAGTACTCTTTCATTCCTCCATACATGAGATGTTCTTTCCATGTAACAGCAATCAATATAAACATTAATAAATAATGTTTATTCTCATTGATGAACAACATACAGATTACTATAAAAGTTGGTACTGGTGACTGTAATGCATTTTTATTAAATAATATCTGGGAATATTTTTGTGCTTCTTAGTTTGAAATAGGAACATTTCATGGTAGAAAGCTGTAGAAAGCCTTTATGGTGGTAAAAACAATAATTAAGCTAATTGCTGTATTTGTTTGCCATGTACTGTTGGGTGTACTGTACTATCTTTGTATTTGCCTAGTCATGACTAATGCGCCATAACCCAGATATTTTTTTTCTTCTTACTAAAACAGTGATTGATTACAGAAGTCAAGATTTTAAAAAATAATTAACATTGGTGGGAGAGGGGATTTTAAAAGTGTAGGAAAGAGAGCTATCCTAAGATGTACTAAATATGTATTACATATTTATCACCATAAAAATAATAAAGAAATTACTTAGAAATTAAGGAATCATGTAGTTCTTGGACTATTACTTAAGCCATTTTGCATACTGTTGCTTGCATAATTGTTAACTCCGTGAAACCCAGCTCAGTCTGAGCATCCAGCAAGCGGAGCACAGTGAAAGCACCAATGGACCAAAACCAAGTAAAAAAGCAGAAGGTGCATGAGAGGCAAACACCAAAACAGCAATACCTTTATTGGCCAAAATGCACAAAATACGAAGAGGTATCCAAAAGGTTTAATTATCACCTTTTAAAAAATTTGACAGGAAGTTTGTTTTGATTTGTAGTTGTTAACTTATCTCTATGTAGTCACCATCCAGATTTACACATTTTCCCCAGCATTTCTTGACCCTCCAAATACCATTATTGTAGAAGTCTACAGATTGCACCTGACTAGGATTTTACACTTTAGTCACTTCTGGCAGAGCCAGACACTAAAATAAAGGATGCAATGAGTTGATTTTCTCAGCAACATGCACTTAGGGACCAATGATGACACTGACAAAATTTCATCAATATGCCATAATAACTTCCGGGTGATAATTATTACTTTACAATACCCCCTCGTAAGGCGCAATCTGCAGACTTCTACAATATCAGGTATTTGGAGGGTCAAGATACGCTGGGAAAAATGTATAAATCTAGATAGTGACTACATAGAGATAAGTTAACAACTACAAATCAAAACAAACTTTCTGTCAATTTTTTAAAAAGGTGATCATTAAAACTTTACGATACCCCCTTGTACATGAGGCAAGTTTTCAAAGGTCAACTGGCTTCTTCATCAAGCAAAGGTGTTAATAATCATACATAAAAAAGAAAAAAAAATGACGATATGGGATATGCCTACATTTTTTCAAGATTTCGTCATAGTTGTTCTCAGTTATACAGAGGAATATCTATGTAGGCAGAGGCCATTACTCCTCCTTGGCCATACAAGCTCTGGGAGACAAAGAATAAATTCCAGGAAGTAAAATTTAAAGTACATGAGCAACACTTTAAGAAACTTCCTTTGAGATCCATATTGTTTTGTTCCCGCAGAAGGTCATGAGTCCCCTCAAAGGAGGTTTCTTATTGTGTTGTACTGCAAATTGCAATCCTATGCATTCTCATGGGGAAATAATGTTCACTGTAAAGAGTGGAATAAGATCTGAGTATACACATATTCATAGATTTACATTGTAAGCAATTAAAACAGCAATTCTGTTCATGGTTACTTGAGACTGTCCTCTGGAACTGGGAAGGAGAACTTGGGCCCTTTCACACCACACAGTTGTAGCACTATGAATCCACTTTAACCACCATGGCAACATCCTATGTTACCCTGGGATTTGCAGTTAAGGGAGAGATACCTAGAATCATCTGTCAGAGAGCTCTATGCCTAAACTGCAAATCCCAGAATTCCACAGGATGTTGTCATGGAAGTTAAAGCGTGCAGCCCTATATTGTGTAGTGTGAAAGGGCTTCTGAATGTCGGTTCAAGTCCATCCCCAAGTGTTTTGTTCTCTTAGGCAGAACAGTCAATGTTTACACCTCACTTACTAAAGAAATAATTTCTACCAAAGGCTGGTCAGATTGTTTTGGCAAATAATCCCACAAGAACCTTTTTCCTTACATGGCAATAAAAAAATACAACAATAAATAAATAACCGTTTGCTACCCTTTTGGAACACCCAAGATTAGCTGCCTGAGGTGTTGCTAGTTCTTACAGTGTTTGGGCTCCTCCTTATTACATTTCATTTTCTTCTACCACTTGTGTGGCCTCATCATGGAGCTAGCTTTGTGTTGATGATGTGGAAAAGTGTGTATTACCCAGCACTGACATCTGCCACTGTTTAGAAAGCAAGTAAGCAAAGTGCTCTAAATACCTCAAAAGTGCCTGCTCTTCAAGTTACAACAGTGGTCCGGAGGATGGGTAGGTGGACAGAGGAAGGGATAATGGAATCTTCCTTGGATAAAGGAACCTTAGCACACTTTGCTTTCCTCTGGGGTTGCCCTTAGGGACACTATGCTGTATCTGCTAATGTTAGTATGGGAAAAATACATAGTCTTTCAGAATCTGATGGACCTTTGAAAACCTATTGACTTGCTCCTCAGAAAAGTGCACATATACAATTTTATAAGAGACAGGAAAAGAAGATGTCATTTTTGGATATGTCTGGTTTGCAGGCCTCATGAAGCCCATCCATGAATTGCTTGAGATCCATTAACTACAGATTAGGAACCTCTGGTCCATTTATACAAAAATTACTCCGCCACACCATCAGTATGATTCAAAAAGTTCAGCTTTCTACACTGATTCCCATTAGGCTCAATGCAGACTGATGAGTAGACCTCCTTAGTTCTTTGCTTTCAGTTATTCTAAAGATATACTCACAAACAGAGGTAGCAACTACTGATCAAGAAGGAGATGAAATGACCAGCATCAGTCAAAACCTATTGTTACCAAGTTGATTTAAAATGATGGTTTCTCTCAGATGATCTCTCTAGACTGGCCAGCTGATTTCTACCAGTACAGGCAAAACATGGAAGAGAGAGAACCTATTGTTACTTTTATGTATGAATGTGAGGGTAGCTGATTCCACTTCTAATACAGGAAGTCTAATTAATAATCATTTGCTGACCATCCACTATTGTCTGTGTATCCAAAGTATGTTTCATAAAGGGGAAAAGGGAGGCTTACTAAAGTTTAATAAAGTTTATTTACCGTAGTTATTTTTCCCCTTCAGATTTATGGAGAGCTTGGAATCACTCCCTTTTTTAAAGCTTCAGTTCCGAGAATTTTCTAGCCTGTAAGCTAATGCAAGCAATCTTGGGAACTGTTGTCCAAAAATGAACATTTCCAAGGTTTGGGTTTATGAAGCTCAAGTTAATAACCTTCTGGGAGAAAAAAGTGTCAGCTATGCAGAAATGTCCATCTATCAGTGTTGATGCAGGTACTCCAGGTGTGAGACATAGAGCAAGTGTGTTCTGTGTCCACTTTGAAGGAAAAGAGTTCTAGTCTCAAGTTATGTGTTTGATAATACTTGTTCAGCTCATAATGCCATGACACCTGATTGTACAGTATGAACACATCTGCATGCACTAATACATAGCTATGAAGATAGTTCATGCTCTCCCAGCCATGTTATTCAGTTTCTGTTTAAAAGTCTATCCTGGGGGAAGGGGGAACCAACCATAAATCTTCCTAGTAATAGACGGGGCTACATTTTCTAGTATAGAAATATTTAATTGATATTGTGTGTGTCTGTAACTATTAAGGGTTACATGAGAGTTTAATGACAGTAATAGATAGGGAAGATACAATTCTCGGTACCACTGCAAATTATTAAAATTGATCAAGTTTTTTAAGTTCATTAATTAAAATAATTAAAGAAAGGAAAAAGAGAGAGCAAGAGGTCCTTAAGTGGCACCTTTTGGGTGGCCTACTTATGGTAATTAATCACTGTTGGGTATTCACATTTGTTCTTTTAAAAAATAGTATCATAAAATATAAAATTATTTATTTTTAAACCAACATATCTAGAATAATAAAGCTCATGATTTTGGAAGAGCACAACTGAATAGTCAGTAGGAGAACAAGAGAGAAATGAGAGCCAGCGTAGCATAGTGGTTTGAGCATTGGACTATGATTCTGGAGTTGTTGTTGTTGTGTGCCTCCAAGTCATTTTGTTACTTATGGTGACCCTATCATATGGTTTTCTTCACATGTTTCTTCAGAGAAGGTTTGCCATTGCCATCCTCTGAGGCTGAGAGAGTGTGACTTGCCCAAGGTAATCCAGTGAGTTCCATGGCCAAAATGGGATTTGAATCATGGACTCTAGAGATCTAGTCCAATGTTCAAACATACTATGCCATGCTGGCTCTCCTATGATTCTGGAGACCATGGTTCAAATCCCCACTTGGCCATGGAAACCCACTGGGAGGCAAAAGCAAAAATCCATCTGAACAAATTTTACCAAGAAAACACTGGTTGTTGTTGTTATGTGCCTTCAAGTCATTTCTGATTTATGGTCACCTTACGCTTGCCATAAATCAGAAACAGCTTGAAGGCACACAATAACAAATAGGTACTGATATTTAGATATCTGAAATCTATTGCTTAGCTTTCTTCCTTTCAATCTGCAAGGATGAAGAACACTATATTTGTTTTCATTGTGTTCTTCAATGATTTGTATATTAGTTGATGGAAGTTAGTTGAAAGTGGGCAAAATTAGTTCCTCTTTGGCTTAATCTCTGATAAACCTGGGCCTTCTGTTGGGAGCCCAAGGCCTAAACACATTAGATTCTATTGTAATTCATTGTATTGTATTGAAATCAGAGGATGAAATGAAACACCTAACCAAGTTCCCACTTATTTAAGTACTCTAGATTACACCACACACACTAAATACAATTCTTAGTTAATGGGATTAGCAATGGGCTGTAATACACCAGACACAGAGATTTCGTACTGATTTTTTCCCAATCTGGGCAGGGGCTGAGACTGGGGTAGGGACCATGTGTTATCCCGTGCCCATATCGGAAGCATCCCCTACCTGATTGGGATGTCTCCCATTACTTTGCTAAGAATGGAAAAGTCCCATTTTTAGCTAAGTACAGGAGATGTTCTGATCTGGCAAGAGACACCTCTGATCTGGGTGTGGAGCTGTGCAATAAAACACAGTCTCAGCCAGTGCCCAGATTGGGGGGAAACAACCAGTGCGATAATCTCCTAAAATAAAGGAAATGAATTGGTCAGCAATTCTCTAAAAATCTGCACAGAAGCAAGATGATATAAGCATTAATTAGTTTCGCAGCTTGCATAGCTAGGTTTCTGGTGCTCAATGGCAGGAAAAGTGCATAGAAAATCATTCACGACTACTTCTAGTCTGGAATATGGTTTTAATATTGACTGCAAGATGGGAGTCATATAAAACTAAAGGCCAGCCATTTCATAACCTCAGGTTGGCCCACAATTACCCATTAATGTTACACCTTGCAATATTCTAATAGTACTTATTTCAAAGTCAGGTCCATTACATTCAGCAGAATTTTAGAGTAAACATTCTTAGAAATGGGCTGTAGATTGTGAAGAAAATTTGTTTTGTTTTAAACGATAACTGTGTTAGGAGCAACTATTAGTTCATACTTCCCATTATACACATGTGTTTATGTGTGTGTTTGTGTGCGTGCGTGTGTGCATGCATGTTGTTGTTGTTGTTGTTGTTGTTGTTGTGTGCCTTTAAGTCATTTCTGACTTATGTTGGCAAACCTATCATGGGGTTTTCTGGGGCTGAAAGTGTGTGGCTTGTCCTAGGTCACCTAATGGTTCTCCATGGCCAAATGGGGAATTAAACCCTATCCTCCAAAGCTGCATCCACACTACAGAAATAACCCAGGCTGACACTAGTTTAAGTGCCATGGCTCAATGCTATGAAATTCTGAGAACTGTAGTTTTGTGGGACTTTTAGCTTTGTCTGACAGAGAGCTGTGGTGCCGCTACAATTCCCAAAATTTTATAGCATTACGCCATGGCAGTTAAAGTGATGTTAATCTGGATTATTTGTGCAGTGTGAATGCAGACATCTTTGAATGCTCAAATCACTACATCACACTGGGCCTTGTGTGTGTGTGTGTGTGTGTGTGTGTACACACATATACACAGATAGCTCTTAAAGAAAAATTACTTGTACTCTGAAACAAAGATAAAATATGCGGCTTATCCAGGGGTAGACAGAATGGAAAGAACCCCACAGTGTGAATGTCGTGTGTGAGGTAACAATAATGAAAGACTTGCACAAGTTCAGCTTTCACAATCTTGGGGTGAGCAGGCTGTTTAGTAGCTTTTGGTTTTAATGAATGGAATGGAAGATGCAGCAGCTGACCACCCCATTTTTGAACCTATGTGAGGGGCCAAGTTGGAATTCCCCCGCCATCTTTAGGAAGTCATTTGAAAGACAAACGCTACTCCTGATAACATTGTTTTCCTTCTATGTGCAAGGGAAAAAGCTGCCAAGAGATGATAAGTGAAACCGCCTTTAATTGGTGGTTGCTCCGGATTGAATTTCTTCTGTCTCAGTTTCTTCTCTCATGCTTGTTGGTTATAAAACTTTAAACCTTCATATGAATCATACTTGCTCCATAGTCACTGTGTTACTGGACTGTGCTTGGGAACTGAGTAATGCTACCAACCCTAATACTGTACACTGTATACTGTACATTGATATTCTTTGGAGGAGGAAAATAATATGATGCCATTAAAAATAAACATGACACATTTCTGAGGTATATATATGTTATAGGTTCTGTCTTTTGGTTGTGCTAACTCAAAACCTAGACTAGACAGTGCTCAGAATAGGCCCTACTGTTCTTTCAGGAATCCCAGGGCTCAAACCCAGATAAAACTCTTATTCATAGGAGGCTACAAAGGTGCTTTTCTCTTCCACTCTCTGAGGATGCCACTTTACTTATTTTAGTTATCAGTTGCATTTATAAACTGCCTTTCCTTCCAAGAGCTCAAGGTAGGTTACATGACTCTCCTTTTCCCCATTTATGCTCTCAACAATCCTATGAGGTAAATAAGTTTGAGAGAAAATAACTGTCCATGGCCACCCAGTGAGTTTCACAGCTTGAAATGAACTTTACCAAGGTCAGGTAAAGAGAAATAGTGGCTTTGGGCAAGCTTTCTTGGATTAAATCCAAAACTGTGGAGGTGGAGTTGTGAGACCATGAAGTCACTTGCAGTTCTGGGCCCTTTTTCACTTCCTTACATTATCCGTTCCTTACAATAAACTCCCAATTTAATATGGAATTTCTGGTGTGTGAACAGATTCACAGGTAGCCTGTAAGGTTAGATGCTATTGTTACAAATAATATTATTCATACAGTATCCCACTGTTCTTCAAGTGGTAGACTGCCTCCAATCCAGGAGATACCAGTCAGGGTGCATTTGCACTGTAGAAGTAGAGCAGTGTGATGCTACTTCAAGTGTTGCAGCACCATACTATGGAATCCTGGGATGTGCAGTTTTACAAGGTTTTTAACTTTCTCTGGCCAACAGTGCTGGTGCCTCACAAAACTATAAATCCCAGGATTCTCTAGAATGGAGCCATGGCAGTTAAAGTGATGTCAAACTGCATTATTTCTGCAATGCAGATGTACCCTTTGTTATCATAGTTGTGGGGAGGGGTAATGTCTGTTCCATGAATTTGTATAATTCCTTTTTAAAACCATCCAAGCTAGTGATTATCACCATGTTTTGTGGTATTGAATTCCATAAATTATGTGAAGAAGTACTTTCTGGTCTCCATTTAATTTGGGTTCAGGGTGGTACACATGAATCTGAGTCATCATACTAGTTAATCCTTCCTTCAAAACTGAGAAGGGTTAGGCTGAGAAAGAAAGTGACTGGCTCCAAAGTCACCAATGAGTTTCACAGCTGACTAGTCAAGTAAAAGGACTGGGAGCCAACTGCCCTCTGTTCCTTTCCCACAGATGGTGACTATAAACTGGGCCAGTCTAGTATGTTTTGCTGCATGAAGCAAAGACATTACACTACCTGCCCTTTGCAGAAAATCACTGATCTAGCAGTTGATGGAATGACACCTTCCACTATATTAAGGCAGAAAGTTAGTCTGCTATGCAGCAACCATAGCTCAGTCCTCAGTGGAGGGGATCACTAGGGGAAATAAAGAAAAAACCTGCATTTACTACTTGAGGCAGTTGTGTCATTATACCTAATAACATGGCAATCCCTAATTTTTACCAGGCTTCTTTGTGTTGCTTCTGTTGCTTTCTGGTTTGGGAAACAATAATTACATACTTTCCTAAGAAAGTGTAAAAAGTATGGTGCAAGAGATGATTGGAGTATGCTTCATAAAATGCAGCCATTAGTGCTCATCTGGCTCAAAGTTTCTCAAATACTGATAATTTAAATGTATGTATTGGATTCTTACCCAAAGAGTTCTTCTCTCCACTAGCCACTTAATTCCATTTGTATACACAGTGTGTCAATAAGAGAGAGAAACTTTTCAACTGTTGCAGAAGCCTCTCTCTTCTTCACATATCTTTCAAATCCTCTTCACATATTGTTATGTTAATCGCCTGATGATTTTTTTAGGTTTAATTATTAAAATTCATTTTATTGTTTTAACTACATCCACCTGTAATATCTGTAAGCATCCGTAAGGATAAAGTAACATTTTTAAATGTTGTAATAAGTAAAATACATAAGAAAAATAGGGACTTCCCTGCTCACTGGCAGAACACTTGCAGCCTGATCCTAACCTGTTGACTCAGAAACATTCAATTGATTTAAATATGAATAATTATGGATTGCAACCTCAGCTACTATTCTACCCCACTTGTATATTTAAAATGTATTTCTTTGTTAACTACATTTACATCTTACACTTCCTCAAAAGAGATGAAGGTGACTCAGGACCTTATCACACTAGATAAGGTCCAGGCAAAATGGGATTTAAAAGTAGAAACCCCCCGCAAATGCAGGATGTTTTTCAGACACCGTTTCTTCCAAAGAGTAATAATGCAAAAATAAAGCAAATGGAAAGTCAACAAAAATGACACCTTTTTACTTTCAGGAACTTCAGAAAATAAAAAGGTGTCATTTTTGTTGACTTTCCAATCACTTTATTTTCGCATTATTACTCTTTGGTGCAAACACAACTGAAAAAGTCCCACCCATGCTGGTTTTTTTCTACTCATAAAATACTATTTCTGTGTGAGATTCATCTAGTGTGTTAAGGCTCTAAGAAGCAGAGCCCTCCCTACAGTCCATCTGCCCTGGTCGAGGCCTCAGAGTGAGAGAAGAACTGATCCCTTTCCCAGTGCCATTCCCTTCTCCTTTTGTGTCATGTCTTTTTAGATTGTAAGCCTGAGGGCAGGGAACCATCTAAGCCACTCTGAGAGACTTTGTGGCTGAAGAGTGGATATAAATACTCTAAATAAATAAATTAAATTAATTTGTATTCTTCTACCTATATTATGCTCACAATAACTCTGTGAGATGAATTATGCTGAAAATTACTGACTTAAGGATGGTATGTTGAGAGATCTTGTAGCACCTTTGAGACTGACTGACTGAAAGAAAGAAGTTGGCAGCATGAGCTTTCGTAGACTTCAGTCTACTTCCTCAGATGCATTTAAGGTTGACTTAAGGTTGTTCCTCTGAATTGCAGGGGAGAGGAATAAGCTGAAGCTAGGTCTACCCAGACCTATTTTGACATGCTAGCCATTCCAGCACAGTGGCTTTGATTTTCTGATCTTCCAGTTTTTAGAAATGTTACTCAAAGAATATTTTGAGTATTTCAGTACCTAGTCTTCTGCTCCAGTCAGGACCACCATAAAATCTTATGTGATCCACCTATCCGAAGCTGGTAAACCCTCCTCTTCATTGTCCAGATGTGCTGGACAACAGCTCCTAATGGCTGTGCTGACTTCATGCAGCCAATGGGAATGATTGCACATCTGGAGGATACCAGACTGGAGAAGACTGAAGGATACAGAAAGAACTTATACTGAACTATTCTGTAATGCAATCATTTGCTGGTTATCTATCAGATCATTTCCAACAGAAGAACTGGGATGCATTTCCACTGAACAGAAATGATGGGTTTTTTGTTGGGCTTTCAGGCTATGTGGTCATATTCTATGGATCCCGGCCATGAAAGCCTTTGACTCCACATCAGAAATGATGGTGTTCTCCCTCCTCCAACAACTTTTGGCACATGCATTTTTTTGAAATTGGAGACAGAAATGTTCCTGATATTTGTATATTATTCAAGACAGCTATAGATAATTTGCTTAATGAGCCACTTTAATATGCAAAATGAAGCTGCTAGCTGCTATTGCTAAAATTAGGGTCAACCCCCACCCTGAAAAATATTCCCAATTTTTTCACCAAGTTAGAGCCTTTGGAATTTACCTTGGGGAGAGAAGGGCTTTCCAAGCCTTCCATCACCACTGTAAGGCTGGACTTATGCCAGTACATAAAATGTGAAACAAAGATGAGCAATATGGATAGCGTGGAGACAATTTCCTTGCAGAGACCAGAATGTGCTTTGGGAAATAATGTTGGATCCCTTAAGAGGAGATTTGCATAGTTGTTGCTCTTCTGGATTACACCAACAATTTATTGTGCTGCTCCACCCTGATAATTAAGGTTTGGTAAGGAGAGTAACTGGAAGAGTAGGTTTAGAGTCAGTCTCAACAAAATAGTGTGCCTTTCCCTTGATGTTACATCCACATTATTTGTTCTGGTCTTCTGCGCCTTCAGTACAGCAAAATCAGCCTAAAGTTCTTAGAAAGGTAATTGGATATGAGAAGCCCTGTACAGGCAGCAGGCTTCGGGAGATAAGCCTATCTCCGCCTTACAAACTCAACAGCTAAGGAGCTTCCTGGTACTGAATGGCTGGAGGCCAAGTCCCAGCGAACAAGGGAAGAGACCCATGCACTTTGCTTGCTGAATGGACATGGCCCTGTGTAATTTTTCAAGAGTCTCTGTGTAGGCCAAGATAGGAAGCCTGTATCTCCCCAAATATTTGAACCTACATCTTCCACATGTCTCACCCAGCATGGTTAATGACAGAGGATTTGGGGTGATGTAAGCCAAAACATGAGAGCCAGCATGGTATATTGGTTGGAGTGTTGAACCAGGACTCATGGAAACCCACTGGGCAAGTCACACTCTCTTTGTCTCAGAGGAAGGCAGTGGCAACCCCGCTCTGAATAAATCTTGCCAAGAAAACCCTGTGATAGGGTTGCCTTAGGGTCCCACCATAAGTTGGAAACTACTTGAAGGCACATGACAAGAACATAGCTAAATTATTTTAAGGGCCAAAGATTCACCCTCCAATATATCCTCACCATTTGGAATCCTGCCAAGTCCTGCCCAGAGGTTGTCTGTCCCACATCTTGATAAGTGGATCACAGTGAAGAAGCCTGTTTTGTGTGTGTATGTGCCTGTGCCATAGAGGAATTGAGGTAATATATGATGGTGCTATCATGAGATCAGCAGCACCTGTCCTGCTTGGCATGGAGACTGTGCAGCACTTACCTAACTTATCTGTAGTGGAGAAGTTCTGCTTTCTACATGTCTGAAAGGATCAGAGAAGGTTTTCCTATATTCAGATGAATGACTTAAAAAGCAGCATGTGTGATGTCTGTACTGATTGCTTCTTATCATGAAAAGGGGGCCAGAAAGCAAGAATAATTATCTCTCTCCTGCCACACATACGTGCAGCTACTGAAGCTTGTAGAAAACACAGCTGAGATCCCACATTCTGTGATAAAACTGTCATTGCTAGGAATATACAACGACCATCACTAGCAGACATTCATCGTATCGGTGTATGTGTTGGAGGGATAGGCTTAGAAGAAAATGGTTTGAGACTTGTTTTTGAAAGAAGAGCAGATGAAAACTGAGACATAAACACCACTCATAGAGAATTTGTGAAGCATTCTCATATAATTACAGCTATACAATCGCAAAGATGCTCTAGTACCTTAAGGGCTAATTAGTTTATTGTGACATAAGGCTTAGGTCAAACATACACAGTCTATATTTGCAAACATAATAATAATAATAATAATAATAATTATTATTATTATTATTATTATTTCTATAAAACTTTACCTCTCATACTTTTTCACATACACAGACTGTGAAGGGAAAGTATTTCACATATTTGGGAAGCCAACACTGAACTCCCAAGAATGCAAGGTTAAATTTAAATACTTGACTAATAGTTTTTCTTCTGCAATATTTCAAGTTCTTAGGTGCAAAAATCAAATTTCTAGGTGTCCTAGCATCTGGGATTTTTCCAGTTTTCATTAAGTATTGCATGCTAAGATCTTAAAACATGAAACATTGAAAACGCCAGAAGAATCTCGGCATTGATTTCAAATAACTTGATGAGTTGTTTTGAGGACTGCATACCATAATAGTTATGAACATTGTAGGTTCACACACACCTTTATTAAAATGATTAATATTTACAAAGCTAATGATGTTAAGTATGCATCTCTGCAAGAAAGCTCTATATACAGACAGTTACATCTCTGATCATGGGTTCTAACTTGCCATATGGCACCATCTGTGCACAAGAGATGTATTTTTGGATTTGTGAGAAAGTATATAATATAATATTTGTAATGTTAACATAATTTAGAATATAAATATTTACAATAACACTTTCCCCCCAACTCAATCAAGATGAATGGGGCATTGAATGTTGACTCTTGGAGGAAGACAGAAAACTGGAGAGCAGAAGTGATGTTACAGAAAACAGCATACCTGACAAGCTTTAATCATGACTAGAAGCCTTCTACTTTGTGGTGTTCTGAGACTTAGTTCAAGAACATGGGTTCCAGGCTAGAGTACAAGCATAAAGTCATACAGTAGAAGATGTGCTCCCAAGCTGGCAGATGAGAAGAGGTAATTGGAATAAGCAGATTGTTTTCCCATGAAAATCCCATGGCTGAAAATAGGTAGCCAGTTTTGCAGACCAATATCCCATAGTTCTCATTATCACACCCACCCACCCACCCCATTATGTGGATGAACCAGAAACCCAGCCAAGACAGGATATTCGAATGGATTCTAAGATCAGATGCTCTAACTCAATGTCTCAATGTCTCTGGTCATCATGCTAGCCATGTGTGAGAAGGTGGTCTCATCTGCACATTTTATTACAGAAAGTAAATAAGCAAGGATACCTCTATTATCAAACGGTAATAGAGAAACTTCAGTTGGTACAAAACATGGCGGCCAGATTGATTACGGGAACTTCTAGGAATGACCATATAACACCGGTCTTGAAGTCCCTACACTGGCTGCCTATTAGTTTCCGGGCAAAGTACAAGGTGTTGGTGATTATCTTTAAAGCCCTACATGGCTTGGGCCCAGAACACTTGAGGGAACGCCTTCTTCCTTATTGTCCATCCCGCACTCTAAGATCTTCTGGAAGAAATTTATAACAGCCAAAAAAATCTAGGCTAACATCTAGGCTAACATCAGTTTCCCAGAGGGCCTTTTCTACTCCAAAATTATGGAACGACCTGCCGGAGAAGATCCATCACATCTCAACTCTGACAGCTTTTAAGAAAGCACTCAAGACGGATCTCTTCCGGCAGGCCTTTCCAACTTAACTACCCTCCCCAGATATAGGAATGTTTTTAATGTTTTCAATGCTTTTAATGTTTTATACGATTGCCATTTAATTCAATTTTAGTACTGGGAATGAGGGGTGGGGGAGGTTTAAGGTTTGATTTTATTGTAACTTTGGTGTATTTTATTGTTGTAACCCGCCTGGATTCTTCGTGATTGGGTGGGCTAGAAAAAAAAAATTATTATTATTATATTATTATGTTGCTTCTCTACCATTTTTGTATTCCCTGAGTTTCAGTGTACAAGAAACGGACATTCAGAAGCAGGGAGATTGTAATGTACTCATACAGCAAGCAGCTAAGCACTTTTCCATCTCCTTCTCTCCTCGCTGCATTGTCTGACTGGCTTCAGACATTCACAGCTGTAGGCTAGAGAGAAACCTACATTATCTTTGTCAGGCTAAGATCTAAAATAAACTTTATGAAGTATCAATATGGAAAGATAGCAAGGGGAAAAAAGAAATAAGTGGGGGAAAATGCCTTAAAGTAGGAATGAGATGGGAATAACTGGAAAAGTAGCCACAATAGTGAAATGTTTTAAAGATTAGTATGTATAACAAATTTGTCCCTATTATATCAGCCAAACAGTTCTTCAGAAGACTGAAAAGCATCCTTCCTTCCTTAAGATAGGACTATTTGGAGTTTATCAGACGACGGAAATTGGAAGTATAATCTAATGGTAATCCGAACGCAATCGTGGGGTTTCACATTATTGCGAATTAAAGTATCTCACGCAATTTCAAGCAAAAGGGAAGTCATTCCGAACGCAATCATGGGTTTTACATTATTGTGAATTAAAGCATCTCACAAAATTTTGGGCAATGGGGGGTCATTTTCAGGTAATGGGAAGTCATTATGAATGCATTCCAAACGCAATTGGAATTCATGTAAATTAGCTAAACTAGTGAATTCACGTGAATTCGAATTGGCTCCAATTGGCTCCATTCAAAATAAAGAGAAATTCCTCCCGTCTGATAAACTCCTTTGTTGCTGAGGCTTAGGTAGCACTGGTACAAGATTTAGTTGCAAGTTGGAAGAAGAGTATTGTAGTTATCTATGGGCACTGCAAGCCCTGTGGTGCAGGAGAAGAGTGCTGAGGATACAGTGGATGGCCAAAAACACACACAAAAAAAGTCCTTGAACAGATCAAGCCTGAACTCTCCCTGGGCACCAAGATGATAAAATACTTTGACCACATCATGAGAAGGCACGACTCATTGGAAAAAACAATAAAGCTGGGAAAGGTGGAGGGATGTAGAAAGAGAAGATTGCATGCTAAATGGATGGACTCTGTTATGGAGGTCACAGGTATGAATTTGCAGGACCTAAGCAGAGCAGGGGAGAACAGGGGAGATGTCTCATCCACAGAGCCACCATGAGTTGACTATATGGCAGTTAACAACAACAAACTATTTTGTTTAACTACCACAGCTAAAATAACAGTCTATAAGCCTATGTATGTGTAGTGTTTAAATTCCTTACACACAACTTGCATTTGTTCGGACCAATCTTTCTTCCCAGTTTCCATTTAGGACTTTGAACATGCAAACACTACCACTTGGGCACCAAAACTATTTCCTCCCTCCTTTTGATTTTTGTAACCTCCCTTTTGACAAAGGGATCTGGTGATCTTGAAAGCCTGTATAGAATCATAGAATCATAGAGTTGGAAGAGACCACAAGGGCCATCCAGTCCAACCCCCTGCCATGCAGGAACTCCAAATCAAAGCATCCCTGACAGATGGCCATCCAGCCTCTGCTTAAAGACCCCTAAGGAAGGAGACTCCACTACACTCCGAGGGAGTGTGTTCCACTGTCGAACAGCCCTTACTGTCAGGAAGTTCCTCCTAATGTTGAGGTGGAATCTCTTTTCCTGCAGCTTGCATCCATTGTTCCGCGTTCTAGTCTCTGCAGCAGCAGAAAACAAGCTTGCTCCCTCCTCAATATGACATCCCTTCAAATATTTAAAAAGGGCTATCATATCACCTCTTAACCTTCTCTTCTCCAGGCTAAACATTCCCAGTTCCCTAAGGCGTTCCTCATAGGGCATGGTTTCCAGACCCTTCACCATCTTAGTTGCCCTCCTTTGGACATGCTCCAGTTTCTCCACATCCTTTTTGAATTGTGGTGCCCAGAACTGGACACAGTATTCCAGGTGGGGCCTGACCAAAGCAGAATAGAGTGGCACTATAACTTCCCTTGATCTAGAAACTATACTTCTATTGATGCAGCCTAAAATTGCATTGGCTTTTTTAGCTGCCGCATCGCACTGTTGACTCATGTTCAGCTTATGGTCTACTTGGACTCCTAGATCCCGTTCACATGTGGTCTCATTCAGCCAGGTGTCCCCCATCCTATATCTCTGCATTTCATTTTTCTGCCCTAACATTTACATTTTCTGCCCTAACCTTACATTTCTCTGCATTGAATTTCATCTTGTTAGCATCGGCCCAGCTATCTAGTTTATTCAGGTCATTTTGAATTTTGATCCTGTCCTCTGGGGTATTAGCTACTCCTCCCAGTTTAGTGTCATCTGCAAATTTGATAAGTATGCCCCCAATTCTGTCATCCAAATCGTTAATAAAGATGTTGAATAGCACTGGGCCCAGGACAGAGCCCTGTGGGACCCCAATGTTCACTTCTCTCCAGGATGAAAAGGAACAATTGTTGAGCACCATTTGAGTTCGGCCAGTCAACCAATTACAAATCCACGTAACAGTTAACTTGTCTATCCCACATTTTGCAAGCTTGTTTGCAAGAATGTCATGGGGAACCTTGTCAAAGGCCTTACTGAAATCAAGGTATACTATATCCACAGCATTCCCTTCATCTACCAAGCTGGTAATTTTATCAAAAAACGAGATCAGGTTCGTTTGGCATGACTTGTTTCTCTGAAACCCATGTTGACTTTTTGTGATTATGGCATTAGCCTCTAAGTGTTCACAGACTGTCTGCTTAATGATCTGCTCTAGAATCTTTCCTGGAATTGATGTCAGACTAACTGGACGATAATTGTTGGGATCCTCTTTTTTTCCCTTTTTGAAGATGGGCACAACGTTTGCCCTCCTCCAGTCTGCTGGGACTTCTCCTGTTCTCCAGGAGTTCTCAAAGATTATTGCCAATGGCTCTGATATTACATTTGCCAGTTCTTTTAATACTCTAGGATGTAGTTCATCTGGTCCTGGAGATTTATATTCATTTAGGTTAACCAGGTATTCCTGTACTACCTCTTTACTTATTCTGTGCTGAAATTCCCCTATTCTGTCTTCTGCTCCATTATCCTTAGGTTGAGCACCCTTTGCCTTTTCTGAGAAGACTGAAGCAAAGAAGGTGTTGAGTAATTCTGCCTTTTCTCTGTCCCCTGTTAGCATTTTGCCATCTTCTGCACGCAGTGGCCCTACCGTTTCATTCTTCTTCCTTTTGCTGCGGACATATCCAAAAAAGCCCTTTTTATTGTTCTTAATCTCTCTAGCCAGCCTGAGTTCATTCTGCGCTTTAGCTTTTCTGACTTTACCCCTACATGTGCTGGCTATTTGTTTGAATTCCTCTTTCGTGATTTCCCCATTTTTCCATTTCTTATACATGTTCCGTTTAAAACTTAGCTCAGTTGAAAGTTCCTTAGTCATCCATCCTGGCTTCTTGAGACATCTTCCATTTTTCTTCCTCATTGGAACTGTTTGAAATTGTGCCTTCAATATTTCCCTTTTGAGAAACTCCCATCCGTCTTGAACTCCCTTCTCTTCTAGTATTCCTGACCATGGGATCACTCCCAGTATTTCTCTAAGTTTATTGAAATCAGCTCTCCTAAAGTCTAGAGTGCGTGTCTGACTATGCCTAGCTTCTCCCTTCCACTGTATTACAAACTCCAGGAGAACATGGTCACTTCCACCTAAGGATCCAACCACTTGCACCCCATCAACTAGGTCTTCCCTGTTGGTTAAGATCAGATCTAAAATGGCTGATCCCCTTGTTGCCTCTTCCACCTTTTGGACAATGAAATTGTCTTCCAGGCAAGTGAGGAATTTGCTAGACCTTGAGGATTTGGCTGAGTTTGACTTCCAGCAAATATCAGGATAGTTGAAGTCACCCATCACTACTACATCTCTCCTTTCTGAGTATGTGTTTATCTGTTCTAGAAAGGCATCATCCAATTCCTCTGCCTGAGTCGGGGGTCTGTAGTAGACTCCCACAGTAATATCCCTGTTGTTTCCCTCTCCTTTAATTTTTATCCAGATGCTCTCCACCTGGCTTCCAGTATTGACTTCCTGCATCTCTTCACTGGTGTAAATATCCCTGACATATAATGCTATATCTGTGCATTTCATTTTTACTGCTGAAGTGTAGTATCCTACATTTCTCTCAGCTGATTTATTTATTTATTTATTTATTTATTTATTTCCTACTTTTTTCCCAGAACTGGGACCCAGAGTGACTCACAATGTTAAAAGAACAATACAGTTAAAAACATAGAAAAATGATATATTAACACAGAATTAAATTGTTACAATATTAAAATAGATTTACTTATTAAAAGTATGTTTTTTCATTGGCCTGATAAAGGGATTACACTAGTATGGCAGTTCTTCTTCCTTGCCTTTTTCTTCCTCCTCCTACTTTATTCCTCCTCCTCCTCCTCCTCCTTCTGACTAACAGGACTCCCTTTGCTTTTGGAATGGCTTTGGCCAAGGCTGCATCCACACTGAAGAAATAATCTGATTTGAAAGCTTTCAATACTGCATTTTATGTCTTGTTTTTGTTGTTGTTGGCCCACCAATAAAGGTATCACTGTTTTGTAGACTTTAGGTGTTATTGTAATTTCACTCTTAAAATATGTGACACTTAACAGAGCAGGAGATGGCAACCTGTCCAGAGGACATATCCTCTAACTATAGCCTTTCCCAGTGCAACTCTGGTGCCTCAACAAATTACCATTCCCAGAATTCCATGGCAGTTAAAGTGGGGTCAAGCCAGAATATTTCTGGAGTGCGGACGCAGCCCAAGAGCCCAAAACACTGGGGTCCAAAACACACTGTAGAAATAACTCAGTTTGAGACCGCTCTAACTGCCCTGGCTCAGTGCTAGGGGATCCTGGGAGTTGTAGTTCATTGTGGCCCCAGAGCTCTCTGACAGAGAAGGCTAAATGTCCCACAAAGCTACACTTCTTGGATTATTTCTGCAGGGTGTTTTGGACCTATGTCTTGTTTCAGAGGCGCTGTATCATAAGCCCTTCCCAGTTTGTGATTTTAAAAAAAAGTTGTATTTTGAGACTCCTTATAATTAGAGGAGATAAAACTCAAGGATATACAACTGAGCACAAAAATTAAAATCGTACTAGCCATTACATTCCCTATTGCCATGTACGGATGTGAGAGCTGGACAGTTAAGAAGGAGGATAGGGGGAAAATCAATTCGTTCAAAACGTGGTGCCGGAGAAGAGTGCTAAAAAGACCAACAAATGGGTCCCGGAGCAGATCAAGCCAGAAGCCTCCCTCGAAGCCAAGATGACAAAACTCGGGTTGTTGTACTTTGGACACATCAGGAGAAGGCATGAATCACTGGAAAAATCAGCAATACTAGGAAAGGTAGAGGGAAGTAGAAAGAGAGGGAGGCCACATGATGGATGGATGGACTCTATGAAATGCAATCCTAGAGAGACATTTTGAACCCCCTTCCTGATCAACAAAGGTGGGAGCTCTCCTGTTTTGGTCCTATTCCTTCTGAATGACACCAATGACTATATTACACATAGGCTGCGTTCACACTGGAGAAATAAACCGGTTTAAGTGCCATGGCTCAATGCTGTGAAATTCTGGGAATTGTAGTTTGTTGTGGGGCCCAGAGCGGACCGGGTTATCTCTCCAATGTGGATGCAGCCTGATCCAGAGCAGTTAAAGCGGTCTCAGAGCGGATCAGTCCTGCAGTGCGTACTGGACCGGGCTTACCTTTGGTGCCGGGCGTGTCCTGAGTCCCTCCTGCAATCCAATCATCTGGAAGATCTCATGAATATGCAATGCAAACTCAGCCAATGGGAGGAAGGCAGTAGTGTGTGAGTCGGAGAGCCTCCCTTGGTGCCCAAAGAACTTTCTTCTTTTCTCCGGGAAAAGTAGGGCTTCTGTTGCGGGGAAAGGCGGCGGCGGCGGCGTCCGGAGGAGTTCCACCCGGAGCCTCTTTCCCGGCTGGAGAATGAGCGTCGCTGTGGAAGAAGCCGTCCTGCCTTCCATCTCCACCTTTGCCGGCTTGGTCACCCTGGAGGACCGCCAACCCGACATGGTAGGCAGCTTTGGGAGAAGGGGAGGCTCGGGCCGGGAAAGGAGGGCAATGCCTTTGGAGAGAGAGAGGAGAAAGAGCCTCCACTCATCCTGAAGTCTGTAGGATCAGTTGGCAGAGAGAGAGAGAGAGGTCTTCTTGCAGCACCTTTGGGACTGACCTAAAGGAAGAAGTTGGCAGCAGGAGCTTTGGCTGAGACTCCAGTCTACTTATGGGGAGGGATCTTCCTAAAAGAGAGAAGTTGGCAGCAGGAGCTTTCCTAGACTTCTCGTAGCACCTTTGAGACTGACTGAAGGAAAGAAGTTGGCAACATGAGCTTTCCGAGACTCCAGTCTATTTATCTAAAGAGATCTTCCTGTAGCACCTTTGAGACCGACTTAAAGAAGTTGGCCGCAAGAGCTTTCCTAGACTTAAGTCTACTTGTGTAGAGAGAGCTTCTTGTAGCACCTTTGAGGCTGACAGAAAGAAAGAAGTCGGCAGCAGCAGGAGCTTCCCTAACTTTCCAGTCTACTTCCTCAGATGCATTTAGTGAAGGAGGAAGTGGACTGAAGTCTAGGAAAGCTCATGCTGCCAAGGTCTTTCTTCCAGCGAGTCTCAAAGGCGCAACAAGATCTCTCTACATAGGAGATAGAAGTAGAATAGTAGTAGTAGTAATAATAATAAATTAATAATAATAATACTAGGGAGCTTCGAAAAGAAGAAAGGCCAAGGAGTGTGGCAGAGTCTCCTTCTTTTGGATGGCCATCTGTCAGGATGGTTTTGTGGACTCCTGCATGGCAGGATGGGGTCGGGTTGGATGACCTTTGGGGTCCCTTCCAACTCTAAGATTCAAGGGGGAAAGAGGAGAGATGGTCCTCAACCAGGAACGTATCAGCTCCCGACAATTCCTCTCTTTCTTCCCTTGCGTCGCCTTTTCTTACTAGAGGTCTACTAAAGGAGGGAAGAAGGGCTGGTAGCAGCAGCAAGGTGTCTTCGGCTCCATCCACACTGGAGAGGAGTTAGGAGCATGAACATAGGAAATGTAGTAGATATAAATCAAGACTGCTGGCAGCAGGAGCAAAAGAAACGTCTCTATATAAATCAGGATGCAAAGGGATCTAGTAGCAGCACCTTTGAGACTCAAAGAAAGGATCTGGCACCACGGGAAATGTAGATCTAAATCAGGGTGCAAAGGGATCTAGTGGCACTTTTGAGACTCAATGGAAGAAAGAAGGTGGCAGCAGGAGCATGAGAAATGTAGATATAGATATATATATATATATATATATGGATGCAAAGGGATCTTGTGGCACCTTTGAGACTGACTGCAAGAAAGCTGGTAGAGTGGACTTTCGTAGGCTTGAGATGGTCTTGGACAGTGGTTTCCAGGTGTTTTGGACTTCAGCTCCCAGAATCCCTGAGCATTGGCCAAAGTGGCTGAGGCTTCTGGGAGTTGCAGTGCCGCTGGTCTTTAGGAGCAGCCAAGGAGGGAAAGCTGGGTGGAGTCCCTTCCCAATGGAGATGATGATGATGATGATGATGATGATGATGATGCCCCATTTTGTCAAGCAAAGCTTTCTCGGATCGATGGTGGCATCGGTTCGCTATTCTGGGCTCTGCGTCCACACTGAAGAAATAACCCGCTTTAACTCTTTCTCTGGCTCAAGGCTATGGAATTCTGGGAGTTGACACTGGGAATCGACACTAACAGAATAATTTTTCGAACAGAGGCCACCCAAGAGAAATTGCTGCCTGAGGTGGAGGGCCTCTCTCTCACTCGACTTGAACGCTGGAGGGCAGGGTTGTTGTTGTTGTTGTTGTTGTTGTTGTTGTGTGCCTTCAAGTCGTTGTCGACTTACGGCAACCATAAGGTGAACCCATCAGGAGTTTTCTTGGCAAGGTTTGTTCAGGGGAGGTTTGCCATTGCCATCCCCTGAGGCTGAGAGAGTGTGACTTGCCCGAGGTTTCCTAGTGGGTTTCATGGCCAAGTGAGTTTCTCCAGAAGAACTTTGCCATTGCCATCCCTTGAGGCTGAGAGAGTGTGACATGCCCAAGGTCACCCACCCAGTGGGTTTATATGTCCAAGTCGGGAATTGAACCCTGGTCTCCAGAGTCCAGCATTCATCAGGCCACTTTAAACAGCCAGGGTTCAATGCCCAGCTCGGCCATAAAGCCCACCTTGGGGCAAGTCACACTCTCTCAGCCTCAGGGGATGGCAAGGGCCAAACCTCCCCTGAACAAACCTGGCCAAGAAAACCCCTAAGAGGTTCGCCTTAGGAGTCTCCTCAGTCAGGCTCAGAATGGAGGACGTTTTGCAATTCCTCCTGGAGGAGAAGGCTGAAATGGAGGGCCTGTCCTACAAAAGGAGGACGGCTGGTTGTGGCTCCTGGAAAGGTACCCCTTGCCTTGCCCAGTCTCTGCCCCCAAGTCCAGGGGCTTAATTGGAGGGGACCCAGGCAGCAGACCCCAATGGGCGACTTTGAGCAGAAGTCACACTGTCTCAGCCTCAAGAGAAAAGCCTCAGGGTTGACCAGAGAGAGGTCCTCCTTTTCCAGGACCTGCCCTCCATTCCAAGCTTCTGTCCAGGAGAAGTTTCAAAACGTCCTCCACTTTAAGCAGGACTAAAGAACATGAATTGACAATGATAGGAGTGTGTTCAGCTTTCCCTTGCATGCTCAGGCTCTCCATTTTTCTTGAATGTCCTCCATTTTTGGCCGAAGCTGTTGGGGGTCATTGTTGTTGTTTTGCTTTTCTTTGGTTCTGTCCTCCATTTTTTAAAAAAATGCCCTCCATTTTGAACAGGACTGAGTAGCCTCAGTTGATATTTTGAGCTTTCCTTTGGACAGATCCTCTTTTTTTTGGCTTGAATGCCCTCCATTTTGAGGTGCCTCGTCCTCCTGGTTGGTGAGGAGGCAGCCAGGCAAACTGTGGCCAACCATTTCCGAACCAAAGTGGCCAAGAAAAACCCAAGATAGGGTCGCCATTTGAGTCAGAAACAACTGGAAGGCACACAACAACAACAACAAGGAGTAACCGCATTCCCCCCAAAAAGCGCAGTGTGGATTTGCTGGATGTGGCAACCCTCAGGACTCTCTCTGGTTTGGCAGCAGGCCACTCTGGGTTCCTGAGGGGATTTAATTCGGAGTGAGTCCAATGGAGGCACACCCAGGTTCCTTCTGCTCTGAGGAAGGAGGGAGCTTATAACCTGTTTTTCAGGTTTCGGGGTGCTATAAATAGTGTTGGGTCTCCCCTCAGGAGTGCCTTACTACTGCGTCTGCACTGTAAACATAATGTGGTTTGATACGGCTTGAACTTCCCTGGCTCCGTGTGGTGGCATTTTGGGAATGGTAGTTTGTTGTGGCACCACCAGAGGTGCCACAACAAACTACCATTCCCAAAATGCCACCACACGGAGCCAGGGAAGTTCAAGCCGTATCAAACCGTGTTATATCTCTAGTGTGGATGCTGAGAGAGTGGACTCTTTCATACAAGGCTAAATTGGAAGTATAATTTAAGGTCAATTCGAATGCAATCATGGGTTTTATGTTATTGCAAATTAACTCTTCGCATGCAAATTCGGGCAAGAGGGAAGCCAATTCGAATGCAATCGTGGGTTTTACCTTATTGCGAATTAAAGCTTCGCATGCAAATTCGGGCAGGAGGGGGTTAATTTCGAGTAATGGGAAGTAATTCCGAACGGAGCAGGGGTTCATGTAAATTCGCTAAACAAGCGAATTTACATGAATCCGCATTGGCTCCATTCGGAGTTGGGAGAAATTCCTCCCCGTTTGAAAGAGTCCAGTGTCATTTCTAACCATGGCTCCGCTTCTCTTTCCTGGCAGAAGCTGGTTCCTCTTCCGCCTCCTCCACATGCCGAAGGCGCTGCCAACATTAAGAGGGAAGCAGACGAGTTGGGCAACTTTGTGGACCTGGACTTCATCCTGGCCCACACGGGCACCGGGCAACCCAATGGCGGAGTGGCCTCGGCAGTGACAGCCCCGACCCCTCACCCGAACCCCCACTACCCTTTGCCGGAGACCCCCGAGAGCTGTGGCACCACCTACGACAGTGACGGCTCCAACTACCAGCCTTCTAGCAAGTTCTCTGCTGCTGCTGCCGCCGCCACCTCCTATTTGCCCAGCCCTGGGCACAGTTACGTGGCCGAGCTTTTCACACAGGACTTGCAGCCCCACTGCGAGCTCCAGAGGCGGGAATACACCGAGCTGCGCACCCCCAGCCTTGGCCACCCTGCTCTGCCTCATGGGATGCCCCTTGACCCCCTCCGCGTCAAGCAGGAGCCCCGCGATGGGCAGTCTTGCATGCTGGGCACTGCCAGTGGAGGGAACCCTGATTGCCTAGACCATAAGCCCCTCCTGATGCAGCCCATGATGCACCACCAGCAGCCACAGCTTCCTCAGCATCACCACCACCACCACCACCACCAGGCGCCTCCTTGCTTCCCTGCTGGGCCAATGGGTCCTGGGCCTCAGCACCAGCCCTGCCAAGTGGGCGATGGGACGGCGCAGATGGGCACCCCTCAGCCTTACCAGCGTGGTGGTGGTGGTGGCGGGGGTGGTGGCGGGGGTCCTCATCTCTTCCAGGCTCCCCCCTTTGCTGGTGGCCCCCTCCCGCCCCACTTCCATGGACACTTCAGCGTATTTCGGGAGCCCCTGAAGCCCCATGCCCAGGGCTTGCATGGGCTACTGGTCACACCACCCAACTCGCCAGTTTTGGATTATTATGCCCCTTCCATGCAGGGTGCCCCCTTGGAAGAGAGCAAGCCCAAGAAGGGCCGGAAGGCGGCCTTCCCTCGCAAGCGCACTGCCACCCACAACTGCGAGTTCCTCGGCTGTGGCAAGACCTACACCAAGAGCTCCCACCTCAAGGCCCACATGCGGACCCACACGGGTGAGGAAGGCCGGAGCGGGGCAGAGAAGGGTATCTGTGGGAGATGGAGACTCTTAAGAGACAGGAAGGATGTACCAGGAGTTGTTCTTCCAACCACAGAGGTTTGAGAGATGAGCAGAACAAACTACATCCACACTGCTGAAACAATCTGGTTTGACCCCGCTTGAACTGCCATGATGCCATGCTATGGAAGTCTGGGAAATGGCCTTTGTTCTGGCATCTAGAATTCCATAGCATGGAGCTATGGCAGTTCAAGTGGGGCCAAACCAGATTGTTTCAGCAGTGTGGACACAGCCTAGATGCCCCAGTGTCAGGAACAAACATTTTCAGTCTTAACATTTAAGTAAGCAGGGCTTGGACTAGATGACCTCTAAGCCCCTCCATCTTTTCTACTCAAGTGTTATGCAACTTGAGCATATTCTAACCAGTTAGGAAGGGAACTGAGGCTGCCCATCCTAAGTAGCATCTATACAGGGGGATCTTGGACACAAACAGTGGCTTCTGGAAAGACATGCCCAGTGTCCGGATTTCCTTAAGCATATAAGCCCCTCTGCGTTCACTGGGGCACTCCCATGTACACCTTCATGGTGGGACTGCAGCCTGTGTCTCCTGATGATATACATTTTGTTGGGTGCCAAGCAGGTCTTGTGGCTAGTCTCCCAGGGCACAGAAATGGGCGGAGGTAGATTTCGTCAAGGCATGGAGGGTGTGTGACTTGTGGCTGTCACATTCACTAGAAAGGGCACTGCTTTTCTTCATGTGAGTGTGGATTATTACTATTATTATTATTAACTTTTATTTATATAGTGCTGTAAATTTACACAGTGCTGTACATACAATCTTATGGCTTCTTAATAATCTTATGGCTTCTTATGTGGATGGCTTCTTAATAAGCTTAGGGGAAGGGGGAAGGGGCTATTTTCAAGGCAGAATTTTGAAGAGTTATTTTTTGGTAGACTACAACTCCCAGAATCTCCCAGGCACAGCAGGCTGGGATTTGAGGCCCTGATAGCACAGATGTCAACAACATTTCTGTATGCTAATAATCTGGGTCAGTAGAGCTTTTTCACACTATACAACTATAGCACTTTCATGCCATTTAATTGCCATGACTGCATACTTTGGGTTCCTGGGACTTTCAGTTTAAGGAGGGGTGTTTAGCATTCTCTGTGAGCTCTAGTGCCTCACCAAACTACAAACTCTAGGATTGCATAGGATGTAACTATAGCAGTTAAAAGTGTGATCATGATGCTATAATTATGTAATATGGAAGGGCCCCATGTCTAACAATGCTGCTCCTCTCACCAGGTTAAAAGGACTGTTTATTAAGTTGTTTTTATTGACTGAATGATTGATTGACTGCATTTCTATCCCACTTGTCTCCCAAACTGGGATCCAAGATAGCTTACACTGTGTTTGTTTCTTCTTCCTCAGGTGAAAAGCCCTATCACTGTAACTGGGAAGGTTGCGGCTGGAAATTTGCACGATCAGATGAACTAACACGTCATTACCGCAAGCACACAGGGGTCCGGCCTTTCCAGTGCCAGCTCTGTGACCGTGCTTTCTCCCGATCAGATCACCTGGCTCTGCACATGAAGAGGCATGTGTGAAGCATGGCTGGCTCCATTGGGTCATTTGGGTGGGATGTGGTGGGGTTGAAGATGAGAGGGATGAGATGTGGGTATCCAAAGAGACACTGGGGACTCTCATCATGAAGTGATATTCAACACTGTTGTTATTGCTTTTTTTCCTTACTGGAATAGCTGATTTATGTATATATTAGTGACACATTTAAATATTTAAGGAGGAAGCCGATCTGGTTCTTCCACCACAATATGGGTAGGCTTTATGTATTTAAGAGTGAATAGTTACACAAACCTGGCTGCAGCAGGAGTTAGGCTATATGAAAAACAAACACTGGAAGAGTGTGTTTGGGCAGTATAATTGTGGCAGTGTATCTCTGCCATTCCCCATCCCGAATCTTCAGTGTGCACAAAAAAATAGTGCAGATACAACACTGACTGTCACAACCTGCCTGTAAGATTCTTGTATGTTTTGCTCCATAATGGCTTTTCATTCACACGTGCACGCACACGCACACACACACACACACAGAGGCTTCTTTTTAAAATGTTCTGTCTTGTCAAACTACTTGTAAATGTTGACATCCTTCAGGAGATAGGCATGAACACAGAGACAGAGTGACTTGACCTAGTTTGCCCTAAGTTCTAGTCTCAATTACTTCTGAAATGGTTTCTGCATCCTATAGAAGAGGGATGGGAATTGAGCAGCCTTCCAGATCTTGTTGAACTGCAACTTCCAATATTCCTGACCATTGGCTAGGCTGACAGGAGCTGCTAGGTGCTGCAATTCTGTATCTGGAAAGTTGCCAAATCTCTACTCTTGCTCTATAGGAAACTGGGGAAAGAGACTCAAAGAAAAATCATTGTTCTTGTTTTGCCAGGATCCACTGCTAGCATTTTTGTATTAAAATATTTTTAATGACATTTTGTTTCAGCTGTAAAGCTTCCAGTTTGGTCAGTCTGTTCAGACCAATGATGTAACTCCTCTTAAAGCAAGTAACATCCACCAATAAGTCTCCAAGCTGTCAGCAGTGAGTGTTTGGGATAATCCAGCAGAAGAAACTAAAGCTGTCACTTCTGGAACAGGCTATAAACCAAAATATAAATGCTGAAGAAAGACAAAACTTCTGTTTGTAGGTTGCATGAGATGAAGTGTATAGGGACCAATGTTTTGCAGCCCAATCCTATGCATGTTTCCTCAAGCGCTGCATTTACATACTCATCTGAGAGTAAACTATTCTGAACTCAATAGGGCTGGCTTCCGAGTAGGCAAATAGAAGATTAGTGGGACTTGTAGTACAATCCCAAATATGGCTATCTGGAAATAAGTTCCCATGAAGTTGAGTGGGACTTACTTTTACATAAAAGGGCAGGATTAAAGCCTTGGTCTTAAGTCAGTGTATTTAAGATTGCTATGCTAAAGTATTCCTCCTTTTTATTTCCTTGCTCAGGGATGCACAAAATAAGAACTAAAATTATCTTAAAGTTTGGTTTGCTTTTTCTGAAGGTTTATGAGATCACATGTTTCCAAGAAAAACTTTGAAAAGGTTACCTTTTGGATGTAAAATAGAAGCAAGTTGTGCTCCTTCAGTGTGAACAGTCACCTAAAGCAGGGATGGGCAAAGTGCAGAACTCCAGGTGTCTCTGGACTATAACTCCAACATTCCTTACTCTAAATTGTGTTGGCTAGCGCTGATGGGAGTTACAATTCAGGAGCATCTGGAGTGGCACTTTGACTACCCCTGAACTACAGTTCCTTTGGAAGGGAGCAAGTCACACTGAACCTGGCAAGAGCTATATGTCTCTTATTTGGTACCCAGAAGATGTTTTACACTACAGCTTTCATAATGCCTGGTCACTGACAATATTGAGTAGGATTTACTGGATCTGTAGTCTAAAACATCTGGAGCATGCCACATTAGAAAAGGCTGGTATATAGGAGTATAACCATGGCTGGCTAATATTGCAGGCTTTTATATATGTATTCAGAGATAAATCCTATGTTCAATAGTCCCAGGTAAATAGGATTGCAGCCAAAATGTTCTCAGTTTTTAAAGAGCTGATTAGATGCAGATTGACTTAATTACAATACCTCAAATGTGCTTTATAGGAATGTAATATTTATATGTATATATGTATGTATAAAGCAACCTTTGCCTTTGTCTATGGGAAAGAAAGCCATCTTTAATACTTCCCAACCATTGTGCGAAACAGGGAGTGCTCCAAGATTTGGAGAGGTTTCTGAAATCCAACGAGTGATAACTTATTCTTTTAAGAACAGTGAAACTTCTAGTTCTATTCTTGTAAATTATCATTTACTGAAATCTAAGCTCTTTTGTAGAAGCCTCAGAACTTGGAGCACAAAGGTCCTGTGTTCCTCAGGGTTGGTGGTTTGGCTCATGAGCTGATACTTTTAAAACCTAAAAGAGATATATATTTGGACCTAACATCTGATGTGTTAATGGGGGTGGGTGGGTAGAAACCCATTCCAGCCTCCAGTGGCAATGAGTTATGTAGGTTCCCTGTGAGCCTTCTACGGATGCCTTCAGCTGCACCCTGCCTCCTCCAAAGGATGTTGGCCGTTAAGCCAGGTACTGCTGCAGCTGCATTTTTCTCTAGGCAGCTTTTGGATTATATTTTTGTAAAGGGCATTTTTGTCCATTTCTGCTATACTTGAAACTTTCTTTCTGAGAGGAAAAGGACTCTCTCAACATGTAGCTTGTGCAAACAAGTTGTGATTCTTTTTAAATATGCTGTAAATGTGTTTTTTAAAAATAGCTTGGGTCTGTTTAGTAAATGGCCTCAGCTGTAGTATGTGCACTGCACCAGTCTGTACATATTGTTAATTAATGTTTGATGTTGTTGCTTGTCAGGCATTTCCCATGCAAAATGTTAGTATTCTGTTTATTCCTACCTAGAGATATTGTTGATCTGATGTAATACAAATAAAATGAAATACAGTAAAAAGCGGGTGCTTTGTTTCTGCTTTAAGTTAAATGGGAGGGATAGCATCTACAAACTGTAAGGGAAAGACTTTTTATATGAGAAATTTATATGCTAAGGGCAAAGCCTTTCCAAGGCAGTTTAACTAATATAAATGAAGCATCATACAACACTTTTTAAAATGATTACAGAATAATCCAATTAGGAAAGTAAAACCAGCAACAATGTTTAAAAAAAGTTAAGCAAGATTGGCTTAACTTTTGACTTTTGCGCACATACCTTCAGGTTGCCTATTGACTTATGGAGAGCCCATGAATTTTGTAGGATTTTCTTTTGTGTTTGTGTTGTGTGCCTTCAATTCATTTCTGACTTACGTTGACCCTATGGCAAATCTTATAGGGTTTTCTTGGCAAGATTTCAGAGAAGGTTTGCCATTGCCTTCCCTTGAGGCTGAGAGCATGTAATCTACCCAAGATCAGCCAGTGGGTTTCATGACCAAGAAGTAAACAAACCCTGGCCCTCAGAGTCATTATCCAACGCTTAAACCACTACACAACACTGGTTCTGAGTTTTCTTAGACAAGGAATACTCAGAGATGGTTTTGCCAGTTCCTTCCTCTGAAACACAGCGTTTAACACCTGGTATTTGTTGGCAGCCTCCCATTCAAATACTAACCAGGGCTGACCCTGCTTAGTTTCCAAGATCCAACAGGATCTGGTGCTTTTCTTATTGCTTAACTTGCAACTACTGCTATACCTTGCAATTAGCTAAAGGTGGCTGGAGCAAGAGGAACTAGAATCAAACAATACTTATAGGGCCACAGGTGCTCTAGTCTTGTTCCACAGAAATTCTTTTGCTCATACAGTATAAATCTTTTCTGATAGTTTTCTTGTGTGGCTAAATTGTAAAGGATGGAATTTCAGGAATCAGGGCTCTGTTCCCAGCTACCAAAACAAAGTGTAAGCAAGAACTTCCGAAGTGCCTGTTTTGAGTGGTGCCAGGTGATGAGAGGACAGGTTCCTCAACAAATTCTCCTACCAAGGCTCGGCATAGCCCATCCCTCTGGCTCAGCTGAGCAACCACACAGGATCTACTGGTAGTTTCACTCCCTACTCAGTACTCGGGCTTCCTCATTAAATTAACAAGGGGTGACTAAGCTCTGACAGGTCTGAAGCCCAGCAAGCAGGTCTTTCTCCATCCCTCCCACAGACACTCACACTCATTTTAAGGTCTGGGCTTGTGCAGACTTGATGTGGAGCTCAACTAAACAAACTATGCATACTGTCCTAAGCTATATGAGCCATGAATAGAATTCTAGAAAGCAGCTTTCCACAAGCTGATGCTTTTGTGTTGTGTTCAGTGTGCTGGCTGTGGCTGATAGGTATTGTAGTTCAACCTTTCAGGAAGGCACCAGCTTGGGGAAGGTTGCTGTAGAGAGACTGTAGAATGAGCAGCCACATCCATTCATTTAATAATTCTGGTGGTGACATCTTTTTTGTTGTTGTAGCTATCATAGGTGGAAGTAGAGTGGGGGGGGCTCATATTCTACCATCCCTGAATCCTGAGATCCTTTCAAGCAGATGTAATCTGAAATTAGATTGGATAAGATACCTGATGGTGGGTATTTTGGAGGCAATAGGATGGCAGAGGAGGTGAACCGAGTGAGCAAGTGTTTCATGGTTATATAGAGTGTGCACCAACATGCTTGTGTACATGCCACCAGCAAGATTTCTGTTGCAAATTGTTATCAGAGCAGGGGCAGGTAGAGTCTACAGATGCTGACATTGTACATTTTTCTTGCTTTATGCTGAAAAAATTTGCATAGCTGTGACTCACTGAATCTAATGCAGACATGATTTTAGATTTGGTAGACTTAGCACAAAACCTGGTCCCAAACAAGCAGACTCCTATACAGAGGATTTTGCACATTGTTGGCATGATATCAGAGCCTGGAAAAGTTACTTTTGGGACAACAACTTTCAGAATCTCTCACTGAGCAAGGTCACTGGCCCTAACAGTTGGGGAAATTGGGGAGATGTAGTCTCAAAAGTGGCGTTTCCTTTTTTAAAACAAAAATTTAATGAAAGATATATAAAGTAAAATTTGAATAACAGGGGCTTGACAGACTGCCTGGAAAAGGCAGGCTGGAGTTGTCCCCATTTGCTGCGTAGCATTCCTGCAGCAACAAAATGGTACAGTGCAGCTGCACAGCATAAAAGGAGCACAGAGAAGCAGCTCCTTTCCACACGGCACCTGTGACACCATAAGTGCCACAGGGGAGCGTAGTGATGTCACACGTGCACCATGCTGTTTGGACGCAGTGCGCATGCAATGTCACCAACACGTGCAATGTGTAGGCGAGGCTGCGCAATCATGGGGCCCCCCACACATACTAGGGTTAGGGAGCATGTGGCTGGTGCGTGCTCCCTAACCCTAGTATCACCACTGCCACGCCCCTTTTTGCCCGTCTGTATCAGGCCACAGTTATCAATAGCAAACTGCACACTACAAACTGCTACAACAATATACTGTTGTTGTGTGCCTTCAAGACATATATTGTATGCCTTCAAAATATTTCCAACTTATGGTGACCCTAAGGCAAACCTATCATGTTTTTTTCTTGGCAAAAGTTGTTCAAAAGAGGCCTTCCAGTGAAGCTGACTTGCCTAAGGTCACCCAAAGGATTACATGGCTAAGTGCAGAACTGAACCCTGGTCTCCAGAGTTTCAGTCCAACATTCAAACCACCACATCATTATAAGTAACAAAATACCAAAGAAAAAGATGACTTCCAACTAGCTCTATTACAGGTGCCTTTCATCCTTAATTTCAACCCCTCTCTCTTTTAGCTATTAATTACACTTAATCAATATATTTAACACACTTTAATTGATAAAACAAACAACCATCAAATCACTCCCATCTTTTTTTCAAAAGAACAGTTTTGGAACAATTTCCACTCTTTCCAAAACCTTGCCAATGAATTGTTTTTAAATCAGAATAGACAGTTTGACCAGCTCTGCTAAATCCTCCAGCATAAATAACCTGCCTTCTTTTGTAGGAATTAAGTCATTTTTCAATTTCTCAGCATATAATATTTTCATTAATGTCACCATATATTGAACTATACTTCTGTACATCTTCTCTCCAGTTCTTCAAGTGTGGGCAAAACAGACTGGCTAGAAATGCTGGCATTGGGGTGGAGTGGGGGCATGACAACTGCACGTCACATGCCCCAACTCCACCTCGATGCTGGCATCACGCTGCACACCTGACCACATCGCAAGCGGCATCATGGCATTCCTTTGGCACAGCATTTATACACACTGCACCAAAGAAACACCAAAATACCACCTCCATAGCAAGGGTGGCTTTTGCTGGCTCTCAAAGGAGCAGCATTTTGCCATTCTTTTTAAAGCCAGCAAAGCATCGGATCAGGTGCATGGTGTGCAGTTGCTGCAGTCCCAATCCAGCACTGAAAAGGAAGCCACTCCCTTGGGACCATCTGTCACGCCCCTAACATTACCAGAAGAAAAAGTTCAGGTTTCCACTGAATATTAACCTTAAATATTTTTGCATCATACTTGTTCTATGTATGTATTTTCATACATACTATGTATCTACACAAATTCAACCTGGACAATCAGGCAATAGAAACAGTGAAAGAGTTCCTGTACCTTGGATCAAAAATTGATCAGAATGGGGGACTGCAGTCAAGAAATCAGTAAAAGACTAGGAATGGAGGGGGCAGCTATGAAAGAAAATGAAAGAACTAGAAAAGATCCTAAAGAGTAAAGATATACATGTGAGCGCTAAAATTAAAATCGTCCAAGCCATTTTATTCCCTATTACCATGTACAGATGCGGGAAATGGACAGTTAAGAAAATGGATATTAAGAAAATCAATTAACTTCATATATGGTGCTGGATAAGAGTGTTGATGATACCGTGGACAGCCAAAAAGACAAACAAGTAGGTCCTAGAACAGATCAAGCCTGAAATATCCCTGGAAACTAAGATGATTAAACTGAGGTTGTTGTACTTTGGCCACATTGTGAGAAGGAACGACTCACTGGAAAATGGATGGACTGTATTAAGGAGGTCACGGGTATGAATTTACAGGTCCTAAGCAGAGCAGTGGAGGACAGGGGGTCTTGAAGATGTCTCATCCACAGGGTCAGCATGAGTTGAGATTGACTCAAAGGTAGTTAAAAAGAACAGCAATAACAACAACGTATTTGAGTCCGATATCTTTCAGCTTTTTACATGTCTGCCACATATGATTTAAAAAAAAATTATTTCCTGTTTATTACATTTCCAGCATGCATTTGATAATCTTTTATACCTCCTAGATAATTTTTCTGGTATCATGTACCAATGATATATCATTTTGATTTCATAATGCATTCTCCTTGATAAATTTTCAATGTCTAGGTACCTAAACCATTTTTCTTTGCCAATTGTGTGGAAAAAAACCATAATGGCATTTTCAGACATCAGGTTTAAATTTCATCCGTACTCTCAATAGAGCATGTCTCACATAAGGATTATTAAAATCGACATTTACCTTAAGCTTATCATACCATTATTATCTCTGCCATCCAAATTGTAGGTCATGCTCTGTTTCTAACAGTCTTTTATTTGTTAATCTTATTCATTCTTTTAGCTACACTAAACAACATGAGACAAAGTATAATTTCAAATGTGGTAGTCCAAGACCATCTTGTTGCTTGGCATCTTTCAATATTTTTCATCTTCACTCTCAAAAGTGGCATTTCTACTGTCTGGATTGCACTAGGTAGTAATAAATGGATTCAATCTATTTTGTGAAACAGTTCCTCATCACCTGGATGTTAAAATACATCTAGCTGTCTGGGCACATAGAAACAGCTCATATACATAGGCAGACATTCTGTAATGGGTCTAGTTTTGGCTCAATGGGCCTTTGCAGTATTTCCAAGGGCTTTTTCCAAAATGCCTTTGTCTACTGGCTGAAGAGTAAGTTATGTGTTAAACTCCTGATTAGTCAAGGAAACAGTGCTAGATGAGCTCTACTTGTGTGTGTGAAAAAGTGGCTTGGTACAGTCTTATTTCCAGGTACTTATGAACATTCTGTCACTCTGAAAAAGCTAGACACAGATAATCATCTTCCCAGTTGTCTTGGAGCAAATGTCTGCACCCTGGGATTGTTTTTATTTTTCCCCAGTGGGATGAATGAGGATGCTTCAGCCTAAATGCCACAATCTGCCACTTAGACCATTATCTGCGCTTTCTGGTGTTGATACAATATTTTTGCATTCAGAGATAAAAGGTTTCTTCCCTTAGCATTTATGATGCAGTACCCTAAAGGCTGCATCATATAGATTATAGAAGGGTCTTTGATTGTATAAATCATGAAAAACAATGCACTGCTCTTTAAAAATGGTTGTGATACAACATTTGACTGTCCTGATGTATTGCTTGTACTCAGGACAAATGACTGTTAGAACAGAATATGGAGAAAGTGAATGGTTTCCAGTTGGCAAAGGGGTCAAGCAAGTCTACATTTTATTAACTTGTATACTGAACAATTCATATGTAAATCCACCTTGGATCCCATTTTGGAAGAAAGGTGGGACATAAGTACAATAAATAAATAAATGAATAAATAGCAGGATTAGACTCAGAGGAAGGAAGATCAATAATTTAAGATATGAAGATAACATCATACTGCTAGCAGAAAATAGCAAAGACTTGGAACAATTATTGAAGAAAGTTAAGGGGAAAAGTGCAAAGGAAGAGTTACAGTTAAACATTAAGAAAACAAAAATAATGACCACATATGATTTATATAACTTCCAAGTAGATGATGAAGACACTGAAATAGTGCAAGATTTTCAGTCTTTAAGCAGAACATAGATTACAGTCAAAAAATTCAGAAGAAAACTAGGGCAGCTACGAAAGAACTATACAGGATCCTGAAGTGTAAAGATATATCACGGAATACCAAAGTGAGGATTGTCAGTACCATCATATTTCCCATTTCTATGTATGGTTGTGAAAGCTGGACAGTGAAGAAAACTGATAGGAAGAAAATCAATTTATTTGAGATGTGATGCTGGAGAAAAGTTCTACAGATACTGTGGACTGCTAACAAGACAAATAAATGGATGCTAGAGTAAATCAAGTCTGAACTCTTCCTAGAAAACAAGATGATTAAACTAAGACTGTTGTAATTTTCATGAGAAGACATGACTCACTAAAAGAGGTAGAAGGAAAGGTAGAAGTCAGTAAGAAAAGTGGAAGACCACATTCTAAATGGATAGACTCAATAAAAAAAGCCCCAGCCCTGAGTCTGTAAGTCTGAGTCTGAGCAGGGCTATTCATGAGGTGACTTGGAGGTCTCTCATTCATGGCACCTCCATAAGTAGAAGTCGACTTGATGGCAGTTAACAACAAAACCCCTAAAGGCAACAGATCCCATCTGAAATTGGAGGCTAAGCAAAAGCATCTTTGCTTAGTATTTGGATGGGAGATCAACCAAGTGCTATAGACAATATTGTCAAGGAAGGAATTGGCAAAACTACTTATGAGTATTCCTTACCTAAGAAAACACTGGACTCTTTCATACAAGGCTAAATTGGAAGTATAATTTAAGGTCAATTCGAATGCAATCATGGGTTTTATGTTATTGCAAATTAACTCTTCACATGCAAATTCGGGCAAGAGGGAAGCCAATTCGAATGCAATCATGGGTTTTACCTTATTGCGAATTAAAGCTTCGCATGCAAATTCGGGCAGGAGGGGGTTATTTTCGGGTAATGGGAAGTAATTCCGAACGGAGCAGGGGTTCATGTAAATTCGCTAAACAAGCGAATTTACATAAATCCGCATTGGCTCCATTCGGAGTTGGGAGAAATTCCTCCCCGTTTGAAAGAGTCCACTATGAAATTCATGGGGTCACCATAAGCTGAAGGTGGCTTGAAGGCAGAGAGAGAGAAAGAGAGAAAGAGAATTGACAGAAGCTTTTAAAAGAAAGGTAACATAATGGAAGGATAGAAATATTAACTTGTTTTATACACAGTGGTTAGGTAGGGATCTTTTCTTTTCCTCCAAAAGGTTATACAGCCATTAATATATGAAATGGGGTACTGTGATCAAGAGCAGTTTAGACAATGTTATCTAGAGAAAATGTAGTTCTAATGTGAGAGATCAAATACTAAAGCAGGAAAGAGGAAACTTTCTTAGGGTATTGGCCATATCAGCTGGGGTAAAGAACAGCTGAGACCCAGGGCTAGGGAAAACGCGAGATATATATAGGGTCACCAGTTCCCTGCCCATATACTGGAGGAGGAAATATAGCTGTGCCAAATTGTGAAATGGGCAGAGGGACTAGTATTGCCAACAGGGCTCCTCATTGTGTACATTGTTCACAGTTTGTAAAGTTTACTTTTAGGGGCTCCTGGCCATACTTGTAGTTGTAGATGGGGAAAAATGACTTTTCCAAACTCTGTCTTAGATGCTAACCTGAAACCACTCCTCCACAGTTTGTAGGGTGAAGGCCAATAGGGAAGAGATTGAAAAAGAAAACTGGCAAAGAAGCATACAACAATGCCCTGAGATGCCAGGAAGCATGAGTCACTTGGATATTTGATGAGGGCCTGATCCTACAAACAAGGTACATAGAACCTGTGAGTTTGTTTGCTAGGCTGCTGGTAGGGAATGTGGAGTAGGCGGAACCAGCTTATCCTGCCTTGCCAGCTACACTGCTAGATGGTTGAGCATCTCACAGAAGCAAATGAAACTATCAATATGAATCATAAAGTGATTGGTGTGCTACCTCTAAAAGAGCACAAGTGTGAGCTATTTTATTTGTGAAATATTGCACTTTGACATGCAAGCCAGCCTTCAGGGAGCAGCACTTTTAATACAACACCTATGATCCCAGTTCTCAGTTCTCTGGGGATCTTGGCTCTGAAAATGCAGCATTTTGTCTGACTTCAGTGACAATATTTCCAAAGTACATTATGCCCCCTTGTGATGCGATTTGTAGAATGCAAGTCCAACACCCTCTGGTGATTGAGCTAAATTTGTGGCTATTTCCTTTTTTCTGAAAAGGCAAAATGCAGTAGAACACACATATAAAAAATACACATTTCCAGATGCTACAAGGTAATCTTTACTGTTAAAAAGGTCAATACCTTTCAACCTGTTAACATTTTTGTATTTTAATTGTTATAACCTGCCCAGATTCCTAGTGATTAGGTGGGCTATAAATAATTATTATTATTATTATTATTATTATTATTATTTATTAGGCTTTCGTTAGGAGGTAAAAAAAATCTGCAGAAATTTCTAGTGAAAAGATTTCCAACAAAATCTGAAGTTGACTGAGAACATATTAATGGAAAATTAAAGGCTCTAAATAAAACCTATAGCTTTCTATTTATACAGTATTGGCAACCTGTCATCAGAGACTTCTGAAAATTCTTTTATATACTGAAGAAAGCCTGAAAATATCAACATGCCAAAAGTGCTTTGAATTTTTAAAATAAAATAATAAATATATTGTTAATGTTATCCTTATTCACATCACATGTTTCTGCCAAGCTGGGTCTCCAGGCAGCTTACAAAGTAGAACAAGTGGAATACAATTAAAACATACTGTATAAAAGGTCAACTTTAAAGGTAGTACTATTAAAAATGAGTATGTTTGTGTGTGTTTCATGGTTTGATGTTTGAACTAGCATTCTAAGAAATCAGGTTTGAAATCCCTGCACATCCCTGCAAACCCACCGAGTGACCTTCGGCAAATCACACTCTCTCAGCCTCAGATAAAGCAATGGTGAACTTCTGAAGAAATCTTGGCAAGAAAACCCTGTGATAGCCTTTTCACTGTAAGTGAAAAATGACTTGAAGGCACAGAACAGCAACTGTTAAAAAGAGTACAATTTAGAATACAGGTTGAGTCTCCCTTATCCAACAATGCTTGGGACTAGAAATTGTTTAGATTTTGGAGTTTTTTGGATTTTGGAATATTTGTATATACATAATGAGATATCTTGGAAAGGAGATCCAAATCTAAATACAAAATTCATGTATGTTTCATATACATTTTATAAACATGTCCTGAAGGAAATTTTATATTCAACAGCTTGGACATCTCCTTGTTCATTTTAAAACCCAGAGTGGATTCACTGTTCCACTGACTGTTCCACAAACATCAGCAACGGCAGCTAGAGGATTGGGGAGATGTGGGTGCCCTTCACACTAAACATTTGTTACACTATTTTAAAATATTTGTAGCACATAATATTTTAAATCATTTTGGGCATGAAACAAAGTTTGTGTACACTGAAACATCAGAAAACTGAAATATTACTGGACAATTCTGGATTTTGGAGCATTTTGGGTTTCCTCTCTCAAATCTATCAGCATCATGTCTTACTTTGTAGTGCTTTGTATGATGTGGCCATCTGTAGCCCTCCTCTCCCCACTCTCACCCCAAGCTGCATCTTGAAGCATGGAAAGTTGGAGCTTTTCCAGTTGTAGCATGTGTAGAGGGCACATCGGAGGCACTAGTATCAATAGGGTGTGTATAGGGGTAGTCCTGATGGTCACCCCTAAATGTCTTACAGCTGGAAAATTCATGTTTCATCCTGCTTCCAGGGTGCAAGGCTATAATATGATAATGCTGTGTGAAGTCAAACAAAATAATGTATGATGCCAGGTTTGGGGAAGGTATAATATCTTCCAATCAATGCTCCAGATCCCCAATCCTGTTTGCACTTTCTAATGTTTGTCTAACTATAAAAACTGAGGGGAAAAACTGTGAAGGAGGGAAAAGAATGGCAGGATAGAAAATTAAGAGAAGATGGAAAGAAAATAATTGCCATGGTTTAGAATAGTTGAAGACAGACAGTGCATTCACTATCCCTGAAGTATGATGGCACTGTGGACCAAACTAGATATGACAAAATTTTGTGTGATGTTGAAAGTTATTACAAAAATCTGATTCAAAGCAGGATTTCCAAAGTACCAGCGAATCCAGAAGCCATGCTGCAAACAGAGTGCTAGGTTTAGGTGACATGCCTGCAGCTGGACCAAAAGCAACAGATATCCTCTTTGGAACATATATCATCCTTGATGGAACAATTAAGCAGTAGGTCCCATTAATATACTATTACAATAATGTTATGAAGACTGAAAGGTAACCATTATTGCTTTAATTTTTCTATTATTTTGTTTTGCCCCATCTTCTTTGTTTTAAGAAATAAACTTGTTCCTGATTTTAAAAAGTCCATATCTCCCACTGGACAAAAGTTTATTTCCACTGCAAATATTATTTTCCTGCTGTACAAAATGTGCTCAGGTGCACACTAGAATAATGCCTGCTCAATATCAGGGGCTACAAATCACAATGGAGAGAGGCAGATTTGGAAGTAGTGGTTCACTTAAGACCAGTTGTGAGAAGTAACAATATGATACATCTACAGCCTTTGTGGCCTGTTTCTGAGTTTCCCAGAGAGCACCTGCAAACAAAACTAATATTTAGACAAATATTTATGTTCTTGAATGCAAAGGCAAGCCACTCCTCTGCTAACATTATTGATTTTATTTCTTCACCTTGTTGGCACTCATGGCTGTCTTTCTCACTGTCAGATAAGTCAGGCTGAGAGAGAATGACTGGCCCAAGGTAATCCAATCATTTCTATTGGTTCAGTTGGATGAGAAGTTAAGGGACTTTTTGATCTATACAGTTATAGCACTATGGTTCCATTTTAACTGCTATGGTCCCTTCATATGAAATACTGGGATTTTCAGTTGAGGGAGGAGCATTTAGCTTTCTCAGCAAGAGAGCTCTGGTGCCCACTAGACTACAACCCCAGGAATTCGTAGACTCCATCCTAGTAGTTAAAGTGGAATCATAGTGCTATAACTTTGTAACATAAAGGGCACCCAGATCTCCCCTGTCCTCTAGCTAATGTTGCTGATGTTGGTGGAACAATGAATCTGCTCTGCGATTTAAAATGAACAAGGATCTATCCAAGCTGCTCAATATTTGAGGGATAGAGTTCAGCAACTCCTTTAAAGTCTGGTCTAAAACCTGGAGCAGATTCCCTACCCCACTGACAGAATAACCAGCTGTCTTTGCACAACATCACCCTGGCTTCCTAAATTCCTTCTCCTTTTCAATATTTCCCTTGATAGTCTCAAACAGAGTTTTGACCTTTTGGGCACAGAGTTCAGATAATGTATCTCAGTAAGTTCTATGAGCTGTTATTTCAGGCTTTATCTTTCTCTGATTCGTATTAACTTCTGCAGTGTGCTTTGATGAAATCTAAGCATTTCATTCAATTCCCTCCCATTCACCCACTCTGCTTCTCTGTTAGTTGGGTGTTCCTCAACCTATCTGATATGGTAAACTAGAATTTTTATAATTTATAATTTCTATGGAAGAAACATTTTTATAACATTTATACTTTAAAAGTAGTTTCTTCTATCTTTTTGGATGTTACAGTATTCTGACTGTCAGAGAAGTGAGTGCTGGGGGTTCCCCTGATCATTATTTCCCCCCAATGTACCAGAAACCTGTACCATATTATTATCTTATGTGCATAGTTTCCTGGAAACTCACCGCAAATTGGAAGCCAATTAGTTACAGACTGGCATTGGTCTGTGGATCACCACTTTGAATAGCACTGTTTTGCATGTCTTGATGAGCTAAGACCTGGCACCAGCCTGTCCAGTAACCTCTGTCCTGCTAACAGAGGAGACTCAGTGCAAATCATTAGGGATGTCAGCAAAGCAAAGTGTGGGTATCAAGGGATTATCCATAGGAAAATCTCACTCAGAGTGTGACTAAGATTGTGTACTCCAGGCAGAAAGAGAGAGCTGAAAGTTATCACTGCCCTGTGGACTCAGGTGCCCAAAGGCAAATGTTTCCTTAGGGTGGGGATTCTGCTTGTCCACTTGCGTGTATGAATGTCTGATAGCTGTGGTTTAATAATCTCAATATTCAGTTTGTAATCTGATCAGAGCAAGAGAACCGTGTGCAACACCGCAAAAATTCCAAAGGTAAAGGATGGCCACCCACTCAAATTGCACGCTGGCACACGAGTTCGACAATGGTTTGATAGGTAGGATAGCCTTCTTTAACATTGTGTCTTCCGGATGATTTTGGCAACAGGTCTCATCAGCCCAAGCAAGGTGGATGGAAGTTGTTGTACAAAACATCTGGAGGGCAGCAGAGTAGGGAAGTCTGGACTAGAAGACTGAACAGATGGACCTGATAATTCGGTATCTCAGGGTGCATCTACACTGTAAAAATAATGCAGTTTGATACCACTTTAACTGCCATGGCTCCATCCTACAGAATCCAGGGACTTGTGGTTTTGTGAGGCACCAGCCCTTTTTAGCAGAGAAGGCTAAAGACCTTGTGAAACTACAAATACCAGGATTCCATAGAGGGAGCTACAGCACTTAAAGTGGTGTCAAACTGCATTATTTCCACAGTGTAGATGCATCCTCAGTAGTTCAAGGATGAAAAACCACATCCCATTAATCCTACTCAATATAACCACTGATGAGGGGTGAGGGGAGTTGCAGCCCAACAACAATTGGAGATACTTGAGACAATATATTGAAATGCTTTATATTGTCATTTCATAGATCAACTTCCCTTGGACATGTTCAGTCAGCTCCTGAGATCCTCAATGAAAGTCTATTTCCTAGCATCATATGGATTTGGAATAGGTATTACATATATATTTAATATAAATCACACAGGAATAGTGTTATTATATCAATCAATATGCAAGCACTTCAGATAAATAACAAATAAGTAATTTGTCTACCTTGAGCTCCTTGAAAAAAGGCAGGATATAAATGTAGCAAAAAACAAAAATGTTGTTGGATTATAACTCCCTTATCATTAGTCATTATGTATGCTGTATGGGAATGGTTGGAAATGTAGTCTAATTGCATCTGTAGACACAGGACAGAGAAGGGATATTAAATGAAGGAACTGTACATATAGATAAATGATATAGTTTTCACACTGTGCTGTAATAAGGCTTGAGAATGAGATAGAGGTAAACACAATGTAAAAGGAAAGCCTTCTCCACATCTCTTCTTCTTGAAAACGCAACAGAGAAAAATTTCTGTATCTCTAGATAGTACAGTAAAGGAAACATCACTGAACGTGTTCTTCCATGAGGACAGGAAGCAAAAGATGTACTTCTGAATATGAAGTGTGTTTTTGTTTATGGTATGGCTGGATTAAGATCAAATTTTAGAGGCTATATAGCACTACTCCCAATTTTTATTATTTTATTGCATATTCAATGTATTTAGAGTTCTTATGTGGTAACTTATATAGTTTGTTTGTACATGTAGCACTGTCAAGTAGATGCCTTACAGCCACCATAAAGAGCTGCTTTAGCCTTCATACACTGTAATTTAAAAACAACAACAGAAATGAACTGTGGGGCATTTTCTGGAAACAGTGGGATCCTGATGTCCTGAAGTGTAGCAGTAGTGCATTTACATTGTGGTGAGGGTTACAGTTAGGATTAACAGTAAAATTTAGTGTACATTCCTTGTATTTCACGAACATGGGATTTTCTTTGTCCCAATATTGTATAGGACAACAAAGTACCCCACGGGGGGGGGGGGGGAATCATTAGATGGAACAATTTTTGTCTCAAGCATTCTTCTCTGCTTTTTAAAGTCCCCAACTCCAAAAGGGATTATGGGAGCACTGAGGAGGGGAGAAACTGCTTTAATCTCGAAGCACAATGACTGAAGGTTTCTTGGGAGATCATGAGAGCCTGTCCTGCAGTTCCGAACTCTCTACTTCTTTCAGTTGGGTTCACACAACAATCTGGATCATGATATTGTGTGTCATAGTGGTTTGAGCATTGGACTATGGACCTAGCAACTAGGGGTCAAATCACCAGAGCATAAAAACCCACTGGGTATCCTTCAGTAACTCACACTCTCTCAGCCTCAGAGGATGGCAATGGCAAACCCCCCATTAAAGAAACTTGTCAAGAAAACCCTATGATAAGTTCATCTTAGGGACACCATAAGTCAAAAAGGACTTGGAGGCACAAAACAACAACTCAGGTTTTTTTTTAAAAAAAAAAGAGAAATAATTCAAATAGCGGTGTGTGCGTGTGTTGTTTCTTGTTTTCAATGTTCCTCCAGTTTTACATTGTTACTGCAATGTAAGACATTAAGAAAGCATAATAAAGAATAAAGAAAGAAAGCATAATAAAGATATCAAGTGTGATATAATGATTTGAGTGTTGGACTAGGACTCTGGAGACCAGGGTTTAAATCTCTGCACTGCCATGGGAACCTACTAGGTGATCTTGGACAAGTCATACTCTCTCAGCCTCAGAGACACGCAAGGCCAAACGCCCTCTGAACAAATTCTCCCTAGAAAACTCTGGGATAATGTCACTTTAGAATATCCGTAAGTCAGAAATGACTTGAAGGCCCACAGCAATAATCTTTCTCTATATCACTAAATTATCACCAATTTCTGCAGCATGTGTTGTGCCATTTCTTCAGGGAAATGGATATTCTAAGGCCATTGCTACTGTAAGTGGTTCAGCTCCTGCTCAAAAATCATTTGAAAAGGAACTGTGAATGGCCAAAAACCAAGATCACAAAATACCTAGTTGTACTTCTTTGAAGAGAGCCATCGTAGTATAGTGGGTTGAGTGTTGGGCTATGATTGTAGAGACCAGGGTTCAAATTTCTGCTCAGCTTTGGAAATCCAGTGGATGGCCTCAGGCTCAAGGGAAGGCAAAGGCAAACCCCCATATGAACAAATCGTGCCACAAAATCCTTGTGGAAGTTGCCATAAATCAAAAACAACATGAATGTACACAATTTTCTGAAATACACTCCCTCTCTCTCTCTCTCTACTGTATATATATATATCTGAATGGTTGTCATATGAGGACAAACCACAAGAGAGCAATAGAGAGCTACTTTCATTAAAATGTTTTTTCAGCTTGTAAAATGTCAATACAGACTTTTGAGTGGACAGTATATATGTGAGGTAGGGGCGGGAGCTTTGGAGAAAGAAAGAGTGAACTTGATACCTCCAGACCAGAGGCAGCATGCCTTCCACATTTCTGTGTTTCCCAGGATGGATGGGTACAGTTTCACTCCCAATGTACTTGAAACTTCAACTTGTAACTAGCAATGTTCACACAGGTCATCCACGAAGGCTTGAAGAAATGTTATAGTTTTTACAGTTAAAAAAGAAAGGAAGGAATGAAGACAGATGGACAGGCAGGCAGACGGACAGTCATACATTGATCTCAAAAGAGCAGGAGTCTTTGCAAGAGATAGAGATCATTTGTATAAAGTTTCATTACAATGGCTCAAACATTTATTGGAACATAAATGTTTCTTACACTATTCAAAAGTTATTCAACAATACTTATGGAGACAAAAGACAGATGGACAGACAAACGGAAAGAAGGGCAGTCACACATTGACCATATTGAATAGGCTTCCTCTGGAGATCATAGGCATTCTCCATACTAAATTTCATGAAGATACGTCCCACAGTTCAAGAGTTATGTGATGGACAGACAGATGGACAGACAGTGCTCAAAAGCTATACTGGCTTTTCTCTTTCGGAAGCCATTAAAAGGAAACGAAGAATGAGATCTTTATTGCTCTTGCTTGTTTATGTAAAACTTGGCTTTTCTAACCTATCTCCTCCATTAAAAACAAGCGAAAGTAAAAATAAGTTATGAAAATAACTGTTTGCAAAAAATATATATACTCAGCGTTTGCTGCTTCTGCACACATTGAGAACATGAAAGTGAATGATGCTGAATAGTCAGATGAAACTGTTAAGAAGTGAGTCTATGGTTTGTCAGTCCATACTGTATCAAGGAACAGTTATTAGAAAGGGTCCGCACATCCACTATTTTGCTCTGTAACTGGATGAAAGCCCAGACACTACAAAATGATCTTATTGTGCTACATTAGATATGACCACAACAGAAATATTTTTGGAGAGTTGTTACTCATCTCCTCATTAGTAAACACTACAGCTGAAGACATATCCAACAACTTAAACAAGTTTATCTATCTCATTACATGGATTGATTGAAATGTGTTGGAATTAGCATAGATAGGGCATGAGAAATGTCTGGAAAGCTTATAGGACTTGTAGCATGGATTAAGGAATTCATACCATCAGTGACTTGGTACCATTGCTGGATATATAGGGAAGTTCTAGTTACTAAGAAGAAACCAGAAAAACAAAATCGGGCCTTAAATGAATCCGTCAAAATTGTCAATTTTATGAAAAGCACATAACTGAATTCAAGACTTTTTGAGCAGCTTTGCAGAGACGTAGACCGTGAACTACACCGACTTTAGCTACATTGTGAAGTTTTATCTTGTTTTGGGGAACTGAGAGACAAAATAAGATTATTGCAGCAAATTTACACACCGGCAAAAATACTTTGGAGTATTTAAAGCCCAGCTAAAATGCACATTCAACCAGACTGAACAGCCATTAGAGGGCACTGTACTCTTTCTAGGGCTAGGCTAAATTTGCTGGAGAACATGGCACAGAATTATGTAATCTGGAGCCTAATGCTGCCTTCCCAGTGGCTTTCGGTCCTTACTAATATAGAATGCCAGCTGGCACAGACTGCTGCTTGTGCTTTCCAACTCTGTCAATTTCAGTTCAGTTTTTTAAAGTATTCAATTGGTTTTAACCATGCAAGCATACACAAGTTTGTTTATTTGTTTGTTTGTTTAAGTCCCAGTGCCAGCTCTCACGAAACCTTAACTGTGCTGAAGCCACAGCATAACAGTCACACTGTAATGATAATATTGTTCAAGTACTGGGAAATAGTTGTAAACTGTGAGTAAATGTGTCTCTTACATAGAGTCCTACCAAACTACTTTGGTAGCCCATTCAGTGGCAGACCTTGGGAAAGGATTACAGCTCCCAGAATCCCCAAGTAGCATGGAATGCCAGCTGGAGACTTGTAGGTCAGAACAAGTGCTGAGTTCACTTTGGGTTTTAGTGTGAATTTCAAAAGAGACATCCAAGGTCAAAGTGGTACATCCTATACAAAGTGTGACCATTGGACTGAGACTCTGGAGACCAGGGTTCAATTCCCTGCTTGGCCTTGGCAAATCACACTCTCTCAGACCTAGAAAACCCTGTGATAGGTCCATTTTAGAATTGCCATAAAGTAGAAATGACTTGAAGGCATACAGTAGCAAAAATTACATTCAAAGTCCTGAACCCTATCTCCCAAACAGGTTCAAAAAGTTAGTGCTATTAAATTTTGGAGTAAAGCTCTAATCAGGGGCTAGAAGAAGGTTGATCAGGATTTACAGGTAGATTGCTGGATGATTTCCAGTAGAGCAACATGAGTTTTTGTGATGGACAGCAAAATCAGAAGGCCTACACACTCTGTGGGTCAGTGGTTCTCACCCTTTAGTCCTCCAGATATTTTGGACTTCAATACCCAGAAGCCCAAGTCAACATAGCTAATGAGAAATGGTTCTAAGAAGCAAAGTCCAAAACACTTGGAAGACCAAAAGGTTCAGAATCACTGCTGTAAGTTAAGCTACCAGAACCCGCAAAATATTCAGAAGGGGGGCTGGAGAAAGAAAAAGGAAGAGATGACAATGTGAAGGCTTTCATGTCTGGCATCCATAGTTTTCTGTGGGTTTTTCATGCTGCGTGGCTGCGTTCTGGAAGAATTCATTCCTGATGTTTCACCTGCACCTGTGGCTGGTATCTTCAGAGGCCGGTGGCATGGAAATGTGTGGAGTATATATACCTGTGGGACCTTTGGGAGGAAGTGGTTTTTTACATGTTAATGAAGTTAATCTTTTTGGTAACAATGTAGTTCCAGATTACATTTTCTTCCTTGTTTGTATAAAAGTAATATCATTTTAAATTTGTAACCATTACTGTTTTTGTAGAACATACAAATTTACATATACAAACAGGCTCTACAAAAACAGTAATGGTTACAAATTTTTCAGTTTCACTAAGCAAATTTGTAAATCCAAAAAGATAATAGTAATAAAAGAAAAAAATTACTTTCTTCCCAGCTGTATTGAGCTCCCCTTTTTTCTTGAAATGATTACTGTGATTTCACTTTCATTACATGATAATCAACATCTCTATTATTATTGAAATATTATTGTACTTTATCTCTTAAGTCTTAATTTCATCTAAATCCTTCATTTATCTTCTATGGTTCTGTGTTGCTTTGGTTTTCTTTTTCTTTTTCTAGTTTGTATCTTTATATATTATACTTTCTCTCCCAGTATATGTTTGTCATAAATAGTTTATTTTTCCAAATTTTTTAGGATTGGCCATTTCTTATTCTGATAGATTTTGATTGGGTTCCAGACTTCTTTTACTTGATCTTTATATCCTGATCCCTTATCATGACCATTAATATGCCAAGATCCATCATTTCTTTTAATTTGATTAGCCATTGTTCCATGGAATGTATCTTTTCATTCTTCCAGTATTGCACATACCTAATATTATCTTTCTATGTCTTTTTTCTCAATCTTGTGTTGGGCATTTTTAAAAGGAAGAGTTCTGGGTTATATTTTGTTTTTGTTTTTCTATTTTGAAGGATTTTGTTTATTGGACTGTAGATTTTTTCCATTTTTTTTTTGTTGCATTTACATCTCTACCACATACGTATGAAAGAGCCTTGTTTATCTACATTTCCAGCAGTTTATCTTTCCTGTTTTATATATAGCATTCAAGCCTGTAGGTGATAGATACCAACAGTAATTCGTTTTGAGGAAATTTTCCTTTAAATTTTGACGTGCAGTGAATTGATCCAACCTTTTCCACAATGTTTCCCAACCTTCCAGTCTGATGTTCTTCCTAATATCTCAGGTCCATTTTAGCATGTAATCTTTCATTGTTTCATGTTCATATTCACATTCTCTTAAGATTTTATAGAATTTTGTTATATTATGTTTTCCATCATCAGTGAAGATCTTATCTAGTTCATTTTTTGTACAGTCGCCCCTCCTAATATACATGGAGGGGCCACCTCTGCTATGTGCAGTGGTGTGTGTTGTCAGCACGCATGCCCTTGCTGCAGATACGGGGTGTGCTCCATTCAAGCCAATGGGGCTTAAATAAGCGCGAGCCTCCATTTTCATGGATCCCCCATTAAAACGGAAGACCAACTGTTTATTTAAATTTTTCTAAGTTTTGATCCATTTTTAAATGTTCTGTCAACTGGTCATATTAAAAACCTGTTTATATAAAAATCCCTCATCACCCAGTTGTTCTTTGGTTTTTTTATCTTGAGATTTTTGTCATTAAAAAAATTATTTTAATGAACAATAAAAATTATTTTTTAAAAATGGCAAGAGTTAGTTTGTGTAGAAGTGAAAATTTCAACTTGTTTGTTATCTAGTTATGAGAAAAGTAGTACCTGTCAAAATTCCCTCTTCTACACAACCATTATCTAAATTCAGTCATTAGACTCTCTGATATGCAATAACTGAGATATGGGTTTCTCCTTATATACATAGATTACCCTAGTATATAAATCTGGGATTCAATAGGTGATTGGCTTCTACTCCTAAACTACCATTTTGTATCTGTCTCCAGCTGCTGGGCCTCCATCTTTTAGTTCTATAGGAAGACAATGTCTTGTCTGAATTTGGGACAAAGGCTCCTGCTCTATTGGGTCTATTGTTCACTTCAGATAAAGTGACATCTGTCCTTTATTTGTGGCTCTTATTGTTTTAAGACATCCTGATCAAATGTGGATCTTCCTTTGACTCTTTTTAAAAAGAGCTTTTATTATTGACTGTTCTTCCTCTGGCTTGTTTTCGAATCGGAGTCACTTTGTTGCTGAAGCTCACTTTGTTCACTGCTTGCTAGTTGCTTCATATTGGTAAAGACTGGGGGGGGGGGGGGTGGTCTCCACCAACTGTGTCTTTAAAAGGCTGGAGAATTGCAAGAGTGCAACCAAATGTTATAGCAATTCAGAGAAACACAGTATTTAGAGCTAACTGAAATAGCTAAATTTCAGTTAGCTCTAAATGCTGTGTCTCTCTGAATTGCTATAACGTTTGGTTGCACTTTTGCATATTTCTAAATAGAACCTTCTTAAACCTTTCTATACCGCTTCATACTGAACTAAGCAGTCTATAAGTGGTTTACAATGTGACCTCAGAAGGATGTCAGGCTGAGTTGCCCCTAGAGCCCCTGGCTGGAATCAAACTCACAACTTTTGACTGTGAGTGAATGGTTGCAGTACCAGCATTTAACCACTATGCCACCAGGGCTTCATTGGGTTGGAAGTATGGAAATTGGATAGCAGGTGTTTAGGGATGCAAAGTGGTGATAATTACTTGTCCTGGAGAGGTAACCATGGAAAGTGGGATGTGGCCAAGACTGGGGTCTGCGAACAACACAGTCAATACACAAAGCACAGGTTGGGGAACCAACTATGTACAAGGATGCTATGTTTGGGACTAACATTTATACCAGAGATCCAAGCACCTAGAGTGCTTGGTGCTAACAAAGACATGATGGTCTTCCCAGGAATTGACAATGGGATTCCAGACTGCTTGATGGTGCTAACTTTGGAGTTACAAAAACAGTGATTGGATTAGAACAAGCCCAGGGTGAAAAATTGTCTGGGTGCCCAGTAGGAAGTAGGTAGGAAGCTCCGACTTAGTACCTTCAGTGCAAAGAGACCTTCTCTGTCTTTTGGAGCAAAAGGATATGCAGAGCCGGTGGGGGCAGGGAGGAAGGAATGATCAGTACACCCATTCAGCTTTTGTCCTGGTGTCTCTGGATTCTCCCGGATGTCTTTGGGTCTCCGTGTCCTTCCCATAGGAAATTCACCTGGTCTTCCAGCAGTCACTGTGACCTCTTAATATCATGCATGGCCTTAGATACGAACATTTGAAGACCCCAGACATAACGCAGGATATGCAGACTGTACTAACATCTCCCACTCCTTTGCATTAAATATCCACTAACAATAAATCTGCTAACAATTTCAGGACACCCAACATCTGCTGCTTGGGGTAGCTGCTTCACTTTACCTAAGTGTAGGGCTCGCAGTACAACTCCTGGAAATTCAATTTATTGAAATGAGTGGCAACTGTGATATGAGATCAGGCTTACTGATCCAGGAAAATAGGTCTGGGAACAAAGACTCTAGAATCAAAACAAACAAACAAAAACAAACAGCTTCATTTATATACTGCTTCATACCCTTAAGGAGTGTCTAAGCAGTTTACAACTGTAAGCTATTTGCCCCCCCAACAATCTGGTTACTCATTTTAGCGACCTTGGAAGGATGCAAGCCTGAGTCGAGCTTCAGCCCTTATGCTGGTCTTGAACTCGCAACCTTATGGTTTTGAGGAGTGGCTGCAGTACAGGCATTTAACCACTATTTTCAAAAGGGATGGGAGTAAGGCTTAACATTGCCAGGCACATTATTAATGATTTTGCTTATTTGAAGGTAGAGTTATTTGTAGAAGGAGAGCAAATTACTTTTCCCACCCATTAATATCAAAACACTATGAAATACAAAGATTCTTATATCAGAAATAGGAACTTTACCTGGGCTGGGGGGGTGGGGGTGGGGTTAAGCCTCTTTGCTGCCCCCCTCTCCTCTTCTGAGCTCCATGTCTGGGAGCATAATCAAAGGAATGCTCTTTCCTGGAAAAAATACATCAGAAAAACAGGGTTCAGATCTCCACTCAGCCATAAAACTTACTGGGGACTCTTTCAAACGGGAGGAATTTCTTCCAATTCCGAATGGAGCCAATGCGGATTCATGTAAATTCGCTTGTTTAGCGAATTTACCTGAACCCCTGCTCTGTTCGGAAGGCATTCGGAATTACTTCCCATTACCCAAAAATAAACCCCCTTGCCTGAAATCGCGTGAGAAGCTTAAATTCGCAATAACGTTAAACCCATGATTGCATTCGGAGTGACTTCCCTTTTGCCCGAATTTGCGTGAGAAGAATTAATTCGCAATAACGTGAAACCCCAGGATTGCGTTTGGATTGCCCTTGGATTATACTTCCAATTTCCCACGTCTGAAAGAGTCCTGGGTGACCTTGGGCAAGTCACAGCCTCAGAGGATGGCAATGGCAAACCCCCTCTGAAGAAACATGCCAAGAAAACCCTGTGATAGGTTCACCTTAGGATCACCATAAGTCAAAAATGACTTGAAGGAAACAACACACATTCAAGCTAATGACTATGAAATGCAATGTAAAATTAATATAAAAACTTTTAATAAATAATCTAAAAGTTTCATTTTTCACATTTCATATTCCCAGATTGTTTATTCGATGTTTTGTATTATTGCATTCTGTATTTTTACCCTTTTACTTGATGGTCCAGCCTCATATCATCATTGTTTTTGGGCAGCATGGGACATACAATACAGGAAAGATAGATCTGCATTTGTCTTCTCTGTGCTCATAGGAATGTTTATCTTTTGTAAAAAATCTGAAATCACTGTAAGTGACACATTTAATGTCATATGGAATCAGGCTTACAGACAAGACAGGTTAGTCTTTTTTATATATAAGGACTGATGCCCTGTCCATGGGCCAGCCCAGATGTGCACTGGCCTAGAGGGACACTAGAATATTACATAATAATTGTACTGAGCTGCCAGTTTCTTTTTCTTGAGATTTATTTATTTATTTTTAGATTGTCGCACTCAGTCCTTAATTATTTTAGGCATTCTCGTTCTTGCAGCCTCAAATGGCCTCACAGCATCAAAAATCTCCCCATCCTACCCCCACCGTGTGCATCCCTGGCCCGGCATAGTCACTCTTCTAGTTTGATGTCTTTATCATTTTCACTGTCACATACAGGAATCAACTTTATACTTGCTAAAACTCTTTCTGACTTCCACTCCCATTTCCCCCAAAATATAACAAAGAGTAGTTTTTCTCATCACTGCTGGCTGTTGGTTCTACCCAGGAGGTGACCCCAATTGTTGTGCCATAAACGTATTTACAATAAGGATGCAGACAGTCACTGGGGAACAAATGTGTTCTCCTTGTTATAAAAACCTTCAAAAATGTAATATTCTCCCCAACAGAAGTATAACCTTGAGGCAAAATGTCTGGACCATGCATAGCAAAGCAGCTAACTGCTGTAAATATATTGTGCAACAATCCAATCATCCAGAAAAGCCCCAAATAATAAAAGAAGCTTGGGCAATTATTCCACAACCTCTGTCCTAGATAGTCAAGAGAACAGAGGAGAAACTGCATTTGGTTGAGTATAGGAATGACAGGTAAACTTCAGTTAAGAAAGAAGACATGTTCTGGGCATTACTTGGTGAAAATTTGGTAAGTGGTAGAGATAACGTGGAAAGAGTAAAGATAAGTTCCTACACCACAAAAAAGAAAAAAAAAAGAGCAGTTCAACAAGTTTCAGCAACTTTTTAAATTCAAAAATATTAATGGCACATTTGAAATGAAACAACCAGGTCAGGTAAGCCTTGCATAAGTAAACAAAAACATTTTGAACCTTCTAGAGACCACTTGAAGCCTTTTTACAAAAAGGCATCCAGGGATGATGGTTACTTCAGTCAGTATCCAATTTCTTATTATTTCATTTTGGTGGCAAACGTATAGATCCATGCTTTTCAATAACATGCTTGGGGGAGCTGATGAGGCTGACATCTGCTCTCCACCTTTCTCTTTCTTTTGCTGTCAATGTATGCTCAGGAGGCAATTGCTGTTTACCTTGCCTGTTGCATAAAGCTGCTGTATGATCAACTAGAGTAGAATGCCATTCTTTCCCAGATCAAGATTTCCCTGCATTTTTTTACATGTTGCTTCAACCCAACATAAAAAGTCTGTTTTTCTCCAGCTCTTCACCATCTCCCCAGTGCTGATGCCGCTAAAAAAAATACAGCTAAACAGAGGATGAGGAAGAAAAGAGGGGATGAGTGGGGTAAAGAGACTTTGTAAAAAGAAACTTCACTGTCAGAGGTTCTATTACTGAAAGAATGCCTGTTCTCTATAGTGAGAATCAGGAAGGATGCTAGAAGGTTGTGGAAAGAGGAAATCCATATGCCAGGGACTGCTAGAACCTGGTCATTTAGAAACTGGTTATGTCTCTACCAGTGTTTGGTTCCAAATTACCACTAATGAAAAGATGCAATGCATGTGCTGCAGATCTGCAGAGCAAAGTCAGTGTCCTTGCCCTTCATTCTGCCTGCTAGTTGCCAGGAGATTCATTGAGTTACAGCAGGCATGTACTGAAAATCCAGCTGCTGACTGCCCTGAGAACTTTGCCCCTTGAGAAACAGTGTCAAAGGGAAGAGCAGTGGCATCCCTAGCCTTAGTGTCACCCAGTGCAGGGGGGCTGCTGGAGGGCGGTGGCAGGGTTGGCCAAAAGGATGCTCTCGGCCCTTTTTGCTGCAGGCCTCCTTACGAGGAGACTTCCATCACCGCAACAAGCCTAGAGGGGGGTGTTCGGCCCTCTCCTTTGCTGTGGTGGTGGTGAAGATCTCCGCCACTACAGCAAGCCTGGAGAGGAATGCTTAGCCGTCTCCATTGAGGAAGTGGAGCTCTCATAGTAAAGAAGCTGCCACCACCACGACAAGGAGAGCACAGCAGGAGGAAGGCCTGACCAGCTGTCACCTCTCTTCTGGGGTGTCACCCAGTGCAAGCCGCACCTCCCACACCCACCTATTGATGCCACTGAGGAAGAGGGGAATGTTGTCCAAGGAGAGAAAGGGAAAGACATACATGTGTCCCTAGGGGTTAACTCTGAGACAGCAGAAAAGAAAGTACTGTAGCACAAAGTTCAAGAAAGCTTTGCAACTACACTTGAAGGTGTGGGTGGGCTTTTGAGCACTGCTGTGAATTTATAGACAGGGAAAATGGAAGCAAATGGAAAATACAGATTGATCCTTTTCCAGAGGATGAAGAAGGACCATAAAGCGCTTTTGTTGCACTCAGAAGGCCGCAGGTCTATTTTTGTACAATGTTGCTCTATTCCAAGAAGCAAACAGTGGCACATAAGAAAGTTCTCCCCCTCTGCATCTTATCAACAGAGCAACCCTGGTTAGGCAGTGAAATACATAGTTGCCCATGAGGTTCATGGATAAGTTGGGATTTGAACCTGGGTCTCCCTAGTCCTAGTTAAATGCTCTGTTGGTTTTTCGAATTAAAGGAGGAGATAACAGGTGATAAAAATAATATCACATAATATAAGGCAACATCTAATGCATTCACTGCCTTTTCTGCTTAGTATGCTGGACCAATTCCATTTTGTATAATGTATACCCAAAAATATTGGTGCATCATGTTTTTAAAAATACAGACATGGAGTTTGGGGTGTGGTGGCAACTGTACTACTGTATACTGAAATTGCATTGCTTTGCTAAACCATTTGTGTCAGATGTTGAAAGCTGTCTCTGTTTTAAAGAATTAGGATATGCCTAAAATTAACCTGTCTATATTTTACACCCAACCATCAGCTCTTCTATTGCTCCTCTGTGCTGAATGAAAGAACTCTTCAGTCCTAAGCACCCAATTTTGGCCAAGTTCTCATGAGCAAGCAGATATTATTAAGGTGACCAAATGTACAAGCAAGGCTCCTGTACAGCAAGGAGTCTTATGAAAACTTGAAAATAATATAAGACTTGCTGTGAAATAAACTTCCATGATCTGGGACTCACTTGATCATACGCACATTATATTATCAGTGGATAACACATGAATATAGCAGAAAAGTGATAAAACATAAACCAAAAAATCTTTTAAATAAGTAGTGTCCAGGAATATGCCTACTTTGTGAAGTGAGGTGTGCTGTTGTTGTTGCTGTTGTTGTATGCCTTCAAGTCATTTCCAACATAGTGTTTATTTATATGAAAATATTCCAAAGAAGTAACCAAGGCATTTTTGGTGCTATTGTGTGCCTTCAGGTCGTTTCTGATTCTGACTTATGGCAACCCTAAGGTGAACCTATCATGGGGTTTTCTTGGCAATATTTGTTCGGAGGAGGTTTTGATATTGCCTTCCCTGAGGCTGAGAGAGTGTGACTTGCCCAAGGTTCACACAGTGGGTTTCATGCCCAAGCTGGGAATCAAACCCTGGTCTCCAGAGTTATAGTCCAATACTCAAACCACTACACCACACTGACACTCAACTGAGTATACCTGTGTTCATTTGTATGGAAACATGACAAAGATTATACTTCATGCACTCCCTGGCTTTTTCTTTTTCTTTTTGTCCTTTTGTTTACATTGTTTCCCTCATCTATACCGAAATATCTTTAGACTTTTTGATTCTGTTTTTCTGATTTGCACATTTTACCCTTTTTTAAATTTTACATCTTAATCTGTACTGCTATAGTGGAGTTTATATATTTTTAAATACATAAATAAATAAACATGGTGTGCTAAGAACACATTTCCTGAATATTTGAAGTGGGTTTCTATCAATGACAGTTTATGGCATAATAACTCATTTGTTTAAGGCACTACCAGACATGCCTTATTTTTCTTTTCTTTTCTTTTTTCTTTTGTCTGTACTAGATCAGAGTGTAGAGTAGCGGTCTGAGCATTGGACTATGACTTTGGAGACCAAGATTCAAATCCCTGCTAGGCCATGGAAACCCCTTGGGCAAGTCACACTCTCTCAACCTCAAAGAAAGGCAAGGGTAAACCCCTTTTGAACAAATTCTGCCAAAAAAAAACCTGTGATAGGGTTGCTTTAGGATTACCATAAATCAGAAATGACTTGAACAAACAAAACCCAAAACTGTCATGGCTTGTCTATTCTATAATTCAATCCTTGCTATATCATTAATAATTATGTTTTAATAGTTCCCATTTAATTAATCTAGAGTTATTCAGACTCGCATGAGATTCTGAAAAATATCCCTTAAATGCTGATTATTTTGATCCATGTTATCAGAAAGCACAGAACCAGAGAATGGATTCATTTGGTGTTAATGACTCTGAGTCCATCCACACTTTGGAAATAATCCAGTTTGACACCGCTTTAACTGCTATGGCCCAATGCTATGGAATTCTGGGAAGGATAGTTGTGGCACCAGAGTGTCAAACTGGATCATTTCTGCAGTGTGGACGTAGCCTCTGAAATGAAAGAAGGTGGAAAACCTGTGCAAGAGACAGGTTAAAGGGCAGGTGCCACTCCTTCCAACAGGGCTCCGGTTCTGTTGCATAAATGAGTGGGACTCCTTTTTGGCTCCGTGGACTTCGCGGCCATAAATCTCTCATGGTAATAAGTCCCAGCTGCCAGCCCAGCTCAAATGCCTTGCTCCAGCTGCTGTGCCCCCTTTGAGGCCCTGTCACAAGATAGCGCTGCACACTGGTTGGAGGCTATTTTGGGCAACGACAGACCATTCAGCTGTTGTGCTTCCCACAGAAGCAGGCAGATCCAGAATACAAGCTCTTCCAGTTTTTTTAATCATGCCAGTCAAAATGAGATAAATAAGAGGGTGAACCATGCATGATCAAGGAGTAGAGCTAGGTTCTTTGGCCCTCCTTCAGGGGCTCCTTGGAATTGCCGTAATAATCACAGAGCTGGTAAAAGTTAATTTTTGGACTACAAACCCCAGAATCCACCAACATGGGCATGAAGAGTTGTAGTCCAAATGGTCTGGAAGTTGTAATCCAAAACAACAACAACAGCAACTGTGTTTGGGAAAAAGAAGGTTTGGATCATAGATGTGAATAGATTATAACCTGGATTGTAGATACATTTTGGATTTAGAAAGAAATCTATAGATTATAGATGGGTCAGTCCTAGGGAGAGCAGAAGTGAAGACAAAGAGAGGGAAAAGATTATGAGTCTATAAACTGAAATTCAGCACTTCTCAGAAAATAAAACTGTGGTCCCTGTACTGATAGATGCTTCTGGGAGAAAATCCAAATAGACTGGCATAATATCTGAACAAAATTCCCATAGCTATGATCACAATAGCACAAAAAGCAACACTGCCTGGAATGTATCACGTTATCTGACTAAAACTTTACAGATTCCTAAATTTTTGTATAGAATCTGAATCATTGGTGAGGTCCCAAATTCTAGTCCGTGATATCTGGTAGACTGTGAAACAAAGAAGTGGGAGAGGATTCCAAGCTCTGAATAATCACAGCTATATGTAAACATCCAAAATGTTTTTATTTCAACAATTCATCTATAAAGTGGGCCGGAATTATTATCTTCATATGGATGGAGAGTAGACTCCTGAGAAAGAAGGTTTCCCAGGGAGCTTACAATGTAACCAAGGGCTTCTCAGTCATGCCAGCCTTTGATTGATGATGATGATGATGATGATTTTTTATTTATACCACGCTCTTCAGCCAAGGCTATCAGAGCGGCTTACAATTTGTTAGACATTTCCCTGCCCTCAGGCTTACCATCTAAAAAGACACAACACAAAAGGAGAAGGGAGAGGTGGTGGGGAAGGGGGAAAGTCCAGCAGATCTTCTCTCCCTCAGAAGCCTGGACCATGGCAGATGGACTGGAGGGAGGGCTCTTCTTCTTTTTAGGCAAGGCCTGGAGCTGGCTTGCCTTTCTCTCCCTCAGGATGGTGGATGGAGGGAGGGCTCTTCTTCTTTTTAGGCAAGGCCTGTTGGAGCTGGCTTGCCTTTCTCTTCCTCAAGATGGTGGATGGAGGGAGGGCTCTGTTTCAATGCCGCTAAGCCCAGGCACCCTACCAGACATGAGAATCTCCCCATAGCTTCTTCTAAAATGGCACACAGTCTTGTGTTCTTTCGCCTTCATTGCTTTGCAAATGATACCCAACCTTCCTTTCTCCAGGATAGTCCCTAGTTCATGACCAGTGTGATGCTAACTGTAATTTCTGCAAAGGATTGTTACTAGAAACTGCAGGATTAGAGAAAGGACTGAGCTTCCTAGTGGTCCACACTCTGCAAATAGAGTTGGCCCCGGTTACAACGCTCCTAGCATCTGGCTGCCTTCTTTGGACATTATGGTTCTTTGGCCTCTCCAAAAGGAGATCCAAATTTTGCTTCCCATGTCCCAGAAGCCAGATGCTTCCTTTCACATTGCCAGAGGAGGGCACCAGAGGACACCAAGCCACAATGAATACTTACCTGAGATGTGCAGTTAATAGGATGAAAATTATGATCCTCGAGTTGCTGTTTACATACAAGCATAAGAGAGCATCAAACTGCAGATAGGGAGGAGGTAATTTGTACTAGGAGTTATATTCTCTCCAACTCTCTGTGGCCCCTTGCTTGCACCATGCTAAAATATATATAGCTATGATGTTGCTGTGGTGTATCTTGGTTTGCGCAGCTGCACTGCATATTCTGTTCCAGCCTTAAGACTGTGTTGATGTATGTTTATGTGTCCTGACAGTTTGAATCAGACCCTTTCTGAAGTGAAATAGGTGCCAGTGTCCTGTTGTTGTTTTTTTCTGCCTCTACTCCCATGGGTGTAGTTCTAAGTGTTGGACTTAAAACTGGAAAACCCCAGACTCAAATCCCTACTCATCTATGAATTTTACTGGGTTTTGGCCTAGTCAACAGAAGGATGTTGTGAGAATAAAATGGGATGGGAGACAAACCTAGGTTACCCTGAGGAACGTGGAGGAAATATGTATATATCAGTTGTACTTCACAAAGTAACAGTGAAAAGAAAAATCCCTGTCCTGGGGAGTTTACAGCTGAAAATTCAACACAGAGAAGGCAATAAATGGAGGGTATGAAGATGTAGGTGAGGTTAAGAAGTGAAGAATGTGTATTCTGTCTGTTTATATGTACTGTATTTAGTTTTAGTATGGAATTAGTATTAAAGGGTTATGTCAAAAGCCTCAATAAAATGGAAGGTTTCAAGGTCAGAACTGGGGGAAGAGTAAGAGGAAGCATTTAGAAAAAGTTCCTGGTATAAGGGCATTGAGGCTTCTATGCCTTTTTAAGGGAGCAGGAGACCTTGAAATTGCAATAGGTGGGCAACAAAAAGGATAGATGAGGATTTAAGACAGAAATGACTGGGAGATAAAAGCTCCTGATGTGGAAGGAATAAGGAGAAAAGGTGATGATGAAATCAAAGATAACCTGTGGTCCATTCTCACTACACCATTATAGTGATAATATTCCTCCAACTGCCATAGTTCCATCCTATGGAATCCAGTAGTCTGGTGAAGCCCTAGAGCTCTCTGAATGAGAATTCTAAGTGCACCTCCCTAAACTACATATCTCAGGATTCCATAGGATAGAACTAGGGCAGTTAAAAACATATTATATATATTTTTTAATTCATGAAGATTTTATTTGGATAGATAATAACTGTTATCTTTCCTCATATCTGTTATAGTTCTTATTGTAGCCAGTGACTTGGTATATGAAATATTTGCAAGTCCCCACTGAAGAAACAGTTCAAACACTTGTCCAAAACAGCTATAGAGGCCTCAAGAATAGCTATCTTGGTTGCCCATCTTTAACAATTTGCCAGTCATTGGAGCAAGTGCTTTTACAGCAGCTGTTTGGTTCTACCCACAGCTGGAGTTTGTTTATCTTTTAAAAACTTTTCCTTCACTTTCCAGATTTATGTATTGCATATTTAAATATGTTGTTTAAATTTTCATTTATTTTGAATATGTTCTTTGTTATACCATTTGATTACTTACATTCTGGTAGTCTCCTGTTACATGTGCATTACCTTTGGCTATGTTCCATGTGTGTTTCCTCACTGGGTATAAATTCTGACACTTCAATCAGTTCAGTATATAATCATTTCTCATTAATAGAGACTATAAACATCATCCTTGTTATTATATTCTTTAATTGTGTCATCTGCGTTTTTGTGATCTTTTTTTTTTTTCCTGTAATTCTCCTGACCTTGGTATTGAGTACCTCCAGCTTCAGTTTCCAGCTGAGGACTGTAATGACTGTTTCTGAGCTCCTGTCAGAATGAAACAATCAGGGGTCTCTTTTCAGTTTGCATTCCATATTTTTCTGGGCTGTTAAAAGTGATGGTTGCCAGTACACAGAGAGAGAAGCACGTAAAGGTCTGCAACGGATAAAAAGTATGTGAAATTTCCATTAAAACCAGAAACTTAACAATCCAAAATGAGGTGAGGTTGCTGCAGAATGGAAACTGGACATTCTGTACCACTGTTAGGAGCCATCATCTTATCTCTGCAATTAGGGACAGTTCAGTCTTGTTCTACATAACTAAGTTACAAATAAGACTTCACACACACACACCTTTCAAAAATGAATGTGTGGGCGAAGATATTAAAAGAACTGAAGTCATGTAATTTCATTGCAACAAACTACTGTACTGAATAAAATCAGTTTATGTTGTCTTCTGTTTCTTCTTCTGCTTTGTCATCAGCATCATCGTCGTCGTCGTTGTCATTCTTTGTCGTCCAGAGACCAGTAAAACAAGTAGTTTGTTTATTGAACTTTTTCTTGTAACCCATTGTGCATGCCTGCACATAACATAGCACAAAGTGACAGACGATAGGTCAGGACAAAAACTAGGAGATTATGCAAACTCTGCACAAAACATAGGCCAGGATCCTACAGTGGGTTTTGCTACATCAATCTCCATATGTGTTACATCTTAATTGTGCTGTGTAACTTTTGTGTTGGAAGGCAATGTTGAATGGCATCTGAACCAAGGCAACCAAATTCAAATGTCTCATGAGCAGTGTGAATCAGTATCCACAACTCTGCAGATTTGTACTTAATTCTTAAATTCTGCACCAGACAACCACTTCTGCAGGGAACTTTACGCATGTGCAAGCCATCAGCTAAGAGCCAGTGTGGTGTAGTGATTTGAGTGCTGGACTTGGACTCTGGGACACCAATGTTTTAATCCCCATTTGGTCATGGAAACCCACCTTGGACAAGTCATGCTGTCTCAGCCTCCAAGAAGGACAATGGCAAACTTCCTCTGATTTAATCTTGCCAAAAAAACTGAGGAAAGGGTCACCGTACGTTGGAGCTGACTTGGAAGACATGTCTCACACTACACTGTTATAATGCTATTATTTCACTTTAACCACTATGGCTGCTTCCTGTTGACTCCTAGAATTTGAGGGACATTTAGAATTCTCAGCCAGAGAGCCCTTAGGCCTCACTACATTGCAAACCCCAGAAAACAACAGGAGGCAGCCATAGCAGCTAAAGTGGAATAATAGTGCTATAACAGTGTAGTGTGATAATAATAATAATAAAAATAATAATAAAAATTATTTCTAGCCCGCCCCTCTGAATGAGCAATCGGGGCGGGGTACAAGAGAATATTGATATTGTCCAACAACAACAAAGGCACCAACAGAGTTCTGATGGAAGGATGGAGTCTCAGAATTCTAGATTGTGTGACCCCAAAGATTAAGATGGCAGGAGGTAGACAGACCCGTGCCAAATCCCTCATTCCTAGAATCCTTCCCAGGAAGCTAATGAAGGTGCTAAAAACTTATGCTATCACTCGCCTTCCAGCCTAAGCACTCTTTACAGCTAGCAGAGGAGTACAAGGCACATACACTTGTACCTTGCCAGGCTGGATAGCAAACTAGGTGTAGTTAGCTCCACTGCTGGCGACTCTTTCCCTCTGTCTTTGATGTTCTGTCCTCCACAACAGTTTCTCTGGTCATCAGCTGCCATTGCAGGTCCTGTTCAGCTGCAACAGAACCAAACTATCTTCTTGGATGATGGTAAAATGGGGAAGGTTCCAAGTCTGAGACAGCAATGGAGAACCAGAAATGAGCGTGACCAGGCTGTGCAGAGGATGGAAATGAGCCGAAGAAATTTCTGTGAAGAAATTTCACCGAAGGGCCTAAGCAAGCTCAGGGAATGAACTGCGTGCTGAAAAATGCAACACGGTGTTCACAAGCACAGAGCAATGCACATTGGAGAGCATAATAAGATCTACTCGTGCGCATCACTGGGTCCTAAGTGAATCAAATCCAATCAGGAGGAAAGACCTGAGCTTGTTTGTAGGCAGTTCAGTAATGTAGCAATAGATGTGGAAGTATAAATAAAAACAAATGCAAAGAAGTAATAATGTATAAGTTATTATATCAAGAAAAAACTGAAAGGTGATACCCTAAACAAAAACAAGCAAATGAGGGAACAGAAAGTTTAGGGGAATGAATGTCAGCAATACACAGTGATGTAATAAACAAACAAATGTGTTTACTAGAGTAATAAAAAGCACAAAATGGCTGGTGAGCCAGTCAGTGCTGTACTAAACAAATGACAAATATTAAAATTGAGGCAAACAACTGCAATTCACAGAAATACCAGTTCTCCTGTGTCTCATAATATAAAAGAGAAAGAAATGTAATAAGGATGCAATGATGAGAGACACCACTGGGACTGGATTGTGTGGGATAAAGCAGTTGGCTCATAACACATTAAAATCTAGAACCGAGACCATTGAGACAAACAACTGCAATTCACAGAAATACCAGTTCTCCTGTGTCTCATACTATACAAGAGAAAAAAATTGTAATAAGGATGCAATGGTGAGAGACACCACTGGGACTGGATTGTGTGGGATAAAGCAGTTGGCTCATAACACATGAAAATCTAGAACCGAGACCAAACGCGTTTCGACAGAAACATCTTCTTCAGTGGTCATACAACACTGTGAAAATAAAATGGATAAAGGTCATATACAGAAAAAATGCAGAAGACCATATAGCTTGTGGAGAAAGGCGAAAATATCAAAAACGAACTACCTTGCAAATTTATTGTGTGACATGCGGAACTACCCTGTCATGTAGGTAAGTGGAAAGTCCTCGTAGGTCTGTAGTGATGCCTAAAAGATATAGGTAGGCAAACCATGAAACAGGCTAAATAATAATCACAATTTTTTGAAAAAATACTGCAAATCATATCCACACTTACCCAGGACTGGGGTGTCCCACATGTGTATGTAGGCCCTAATGAGATTTGGTAAGAAAGAACTCTATATACCTTCCCTGAAGGGAAAAACTGATACACCTGCTGAGTGCCTATTGGGATTTTCAGCAGTGGGTACAGATCCTGAGAGTAATTATGACCTGAGCATTTAAAACGACATGCTAGCAAAATCCACCAGATCATACAATAACAAAAAGACGGGCATGCGGAAAAAGAAATTACATAACAGTTACAAAACATCAGTCCAATTGCAGTTATCATTCAGTCCATGTGGTTTCTGGGTTTGAAGAGTGTAAATCCAAAACATCTCTCTTTTTCTGAGTTTTCTTTCGAGGTGTATTCCAGTACCTGCAATTCTTTCTATTGTCCAGAATCTGATATCCGTATCCGAATGCTTGCATTGAATGAAGTGTTGAACCATTGGTGCAGTTGTTCTTCTGTTTCTGATGCAGCTCCTGTGTTCTGATATCCTCATTTTTATCTTTCGAGTGGTCATGCCAATGTACAGAAGATCACAAGGACATTGAATGGCATATACCACCCCCTTGGTGTTACAAGTAAACAAATCATTCAGAATATACAGTCTATTATTTACAGGGTTAATAAACTCCGTAGTTTTCACACAGTATTTACAAGCACTGCAGTTGTAGCAGGGGACATTCCCTTTGGTTCTACTCTGAAGTAAATGGGGCTGAGTTGCCTGGGTTGTGCATTTACTATGGACCAGATGATCTGCAAGGTTTTTAGCACGTTTATATACAAATAGAGGTTTGTTTGAGCACCCAGGGATGTCCTGAAGCAAGTTCCAGTATTTAAGAATTGCATTCTGTATATATCTGGTGTTTCCATTGTATGTTATAGGTATAAGCATTCTAGAGTGTGTTGTTTCTCTCTGTTTTTTTATGAAGAGGCTCCTTCGCTCCATCCTCCTTACTTTGAAGTAAGCCTGCTTCAAGCCCTTTTTTGGGTACCCTCGTGCTACAAATTGATCTACGAGAATTTTTGCATGTCTATCAAATTCTATTAATCCAGAACAGTTTCTTCTGAGTCTGAGGAACTGAGAATACGGTAAATTTTGCTTTATGTGATGTGGATGAAAGCTATCAAATCTCAGGAGAGAGTTTGTGTCTGTTTCCTTCCTATATAAATCAGTTTTTAATAGGACTCCTCTTTTTACCACTAACACATCCAGAAAATTAATTTTGGCATGATCAAAGTTCAATTCAAATTTTATCGTATTGTGCACACTATTTATGCTTTGATAAAATTCAGTAAGTTCATTTTCTGATCCATTCCAGATAATGAAAATATCATCCAGATATCTTTTAAATACTAGTATGTTATCTTTAAAGATGTTATCATCATTCAATATGTACTGTTGTTCAAATCTATCCATGAATAGGTTTGCCAATTCAGGTGCAAATTTACACCCCATTGCTGTGCCTGATATCTGCCAGTAATACCGATCCTGGAATGAAAAAAAATTTTTTTTAAGAGAAATCTCAGCTAGTGTACACAAAAAATGGGTGGGGGGATACAGGTGGTCTCTCCTCTTATTTAATGTTGATTCTATAATTTCCATGGCTTCATCATGAATTATATTAGTATAGAGGGATACCACATCTAATGTAACCAAGATACAGTGTTCATTAGGCAGAACCATTCGTTCCAAAACTTGTAAGAAGTGGCCAGTGTCCTTAATATAAGTAGGTATCTGTGGAACAAAAGGCTTGAGGAAAAAATCAACATATTCTGCGAGGGGTTCCAAAATGGATCCACATCCTGATACAATTGGTCTGCCCGGGACTGGAAATTTTTTCTTGTGTATTTTTGGTAACAAATAAAAAAGAGGTACTCGATCCTCCGATTCCAATAGAAAATCATATGTGTTTTTACTGATATACCCATTGGTTAGGGCCTCATAAACTACATCAACAATGGACCTTTTAATTTCTTTAGAGGGATCATAACCACATGGAGCATAATGGACAGAATTATTTAACTGTCTATGGGCCTCAGCTATATATTCTTGCATGCCCCAAACTACTATTGCTCCTCCCTTGTCCGCCGGCTTGAAGACAACATCATGGAGTTGGCAGAGTTCTTTAAGTGCCAAATTCTCCAGTCTTGATAGATTATGCCAGACTTTGGGTGGTTGGTCCTTAATAGATGTTAGTTCTTTCAGGATGATGTCCTCAAATGCCAACATAGCTTGTCTGATTTTGGAAGCTAAGCAAGGTTGGGACTGGTTAGTACTTGGATGGGAAATGGCTAGGTAATGCCAGGAATCTACAGATAGGTCTAGGAAAGAATCCCACCTGAAATCCTGCAAAAACGGATGCCACTCAAAACTGACAATGCACAGCTGGATAGATGAATATTCTGACATACTGTAAAGCAGTTTCAAGGGTTCTTTTGTGTGTTGGATTGTGTGATTTGTCTTCCTTTTTACTTTATTTTGCCTTCATAATGTTGAATTATTTATATTGTTTTAATGTTGTTTTTATTAGCTCTGCTGTGCTTTGAGATCTCCAGGTATAAAGCAGTATGGAAAAGTTTTAATAATAAACAAAATAAAAGACAGTGGGAAATTATGTATAAATTCTATATATTCACTATAAATTCACTGTGATGGACCTTTCATTTCAGAAAAATAGGTAAATAAATGGTAAAGAGAGCCAGCGTGGTGAGTAGTTTGAGTGTTGGACTACAACTCTGGAGACCAGTGTTCAATTCCCACTTGGCCATGAAACCCAATGGGTAACCTTTGGCAAGTCATATGCTCTTAGCCTTAGGAGAAGGCAATGGCAAACCTCCTCTGAACAAAACTTGCCAAGAGAACCCCATGATAGGATGGCCACAAGGTCACCATAAGTTGGAAACAAAGGCACACAACACACACACACACACACAAACCAAGAAAGGTTATTTCAACACAATAGTTAGAACAGTTGCAACTGTATATTTTAATTTCAGGACATTTTAGTTGGAATCCTGGGGGTCCATTCACACTACACAGTTACAGAACTATGATTCTACTTTAGCTGCCATAGCGCCATCCTATAGAATCCTGGGATATATAGTTTGTTAGGGTACAAACTCTCTGACTGAGGATTTTAAAGGCCCCTCTCTAAACTGTCAATCCCAGGATTTAGTAGGACAGAACTATGGCACTAAAAGTGGAATAATAGTACTATAATTGCATAGTATGAGTGGGGCCCAGATCTGTTTACTAGGGACTATGAGAGTCCACTGTCTTTTTTTCTGGCAAATAGGTTTCAGGGGCCCTGCACTGGTTAACATCAATCCTTCCCCATCCCATTTTTCAAAGCCAGAAGTAGTTGTACAGTCTATTCCAGTTTTTTGACATTTTGTGAAGTTCCCCCTCCTTCCAAGCAAGTTTCCAGGGGCAGAAAATTGACCCTTGGCCCCATCACAGTTATTCATTCCAGGTATGAAGGGTGTAATATCAATTGGCAAGTCACCCATCTTAAGATCTGATTTTCAAATGTTGCAGAAGCTGAGCTTTCATATCTCATGATCCACTGAAACCCAGTACCTGACAATGAAGGCAGAAGATGAATTGTCAAGCCTCTCCGTGTGATGAGACTGTGATACCCTGCAATACTTCTCAGCTACCTAGTACGTGTTTATCACTCCAAATATTAATGGCCCAGGTCTCATTCCAGAGCATCAGTACAGGACAAGACAATCTTTCATTCCTATCAGCCAAGAAATTGAGTAACCGCTATGAAAGCTCAATGTGGCGGGTGCATTTATCAGAAGGCTGAAGCATCCATTTGACAGTGCCAAGCCATGTGGGGAGACATTATTGTATCAGACTCTGATACTGTTCTATTGGACTCAGTTATTTCCCCAAGACAGAAGGATTTTGTCAAATGCAGAGAAGAAGGGTTATGAACTTTGAGAAAATCACTACTTCTTTACCTAGGTGCAAAGTGGCCACCATTACTATAAGAGGGAACATTCTGTACATATACACATAATGCACACATAGAGCAAGTACAATAGACTGTTTTTCTAGTCCATGTGTCAAATGTTGGCTAAAATTACTTTCAGGGTTCTTTCACACTACACAACTCTAGCACAATGATTCTATTTTAACTGCTATGGTTGCATCCTTTGGAATCCTGGGACTTGTAGTTTGGTGAGGCACAAGAGCTCTCTGGCTATGAATGCTAAATAATTGTTCTTGTGTGATTTCAAGTTGACTTATGGTGACCCTATTATGGGATTTTTTAAAAGATTTTTTTCAGAAGAATTTGCCACTGCCATCTGCTCAGGCTACGGGAATGTGACTTGCCCAAGGTCACCCAGTGGTTTTCCATGACTGAGCTGGGGTTTTAACCTTAATCTCCTGGAATCCTAATGCAGCACTCAACACACAACACTGGTTCTCAGAATTCAAAATACCTCTCTCTAAATTGCAAATGCCAGGATTCTTTCAAAAATCCTAACCTCACTGGATCCTGCATGACTCCTCTCCTTTGGCCCTTGACTGCTTGTTGGGTTTGCACCCTCTTGACCTGCCTGTATTTGCTGATTTAGTACTGAATCCAGGCTGTTCCTTGCATAAATTCTTTGCATGAATTCCTTGATTCAGAACTTGGAAAAGTTATTTGCTTGCCAATTATACCAGTTACATTGGGGGCTGATGGGGACTGTGTCAATGTGGTGATGAATATGTTCTTGGGTTGTAGTCTAAATTTTAAAGGAGCTATCCAAGGTTCAGGACCTTGGATAGATTCTTAAATCTTTAGAATAATACCTGGGGTAGAGTTACTGGACTCTTTCAGACGTCGGGAATTGGAAGTATAATCTAGGGTCAATCCGAACGCAATCATAGGATTTGACGTTATTGCAAATTAAAGCTTCGCACGCAATTTCGGGCAAAGGGGAAGTCAATTCGAACGCAATCATGGGTTTCACGTTATTGCGAATTAAAGCTTTGCATGCAATTTCGGACAAGGAGGGGTCATTTTCGGGAAGTGGAGCGTTACTCCGAATGCATTGGGGATTCCTGTAAATTCGCTAAACAAGCGAATTTACAGGAATTCGCATTGGCTCCATTCGAAGTTTGGGAGAAATTCCTCCCATGTGAAAGAGTCCACTGTCTTACTGACATGGAAGCTGCCCCTAGCTGATCGGCTATAGCAGTGGCATCACTAATGTTGGTGTTTTCAATGCAGGTGCCTGGAAAGGGCTAACAGGGAGGTGGCAGCCTGCTTCACCCTCCTTCACTTGGCCAGACCTAGAAAGGGTTGCCACAGGGCCACCAGACAAGAGAAGCAGTGGGAAGGGATGGAAGGGCTTCTTGTTAGGGGTTGTCTGCTGACTTGACTCCCTCAGTTGAGAGAACCACAGTGGTGGAGAAGCCGGAATGGGTGTGCACACTCTGCTATTTCTGTGGTCTGCCGACAGCCTGTTCCGGGTCTGGCACAGCTGCTGGCTGAGCAAGAAAGGGAGGTGATGCCCTTTCTCACTTGCCCAACAGCTGTGCCAGTCTTATTGGGTATATTGCTCACTGGGTGTACAACCTCCCTTGGCCCTGTATTGTCACCTGGTGTGGTTCATACCCCATGTAAATCCCTTAGTGATGCCCCTGGGTTGTAGAAAAGTATTGTCTCATCTTCATTCTATTGAGTAGAAGAGAAGAAGCTCACAGAAGTAACACACCTAAATGTCATGGCCAATGCCATTTACGACAAAGGCTTCACAGTGTGTGACAGTTCTGTTGAGCCATGTATAGTACAATGGAAAATTACTTTTATACCATGGCACAATGATCGAAAGTTCATTTGGGAAGGAACTCAGCTTACTGTAGTTTTCCAATTACACATCCTTTTTTGCAGTTTGTCAGGCTTCTCTCCTCTCCATTCCGATTGCTCGTCCAGTGCTTTGGACAGGTCAGTGTTGCTGAGGGCTGCTGCAGTGGCAGTAACTGCTCTCCAAGCTCTTCTTTAATTCTTCTGGAGTAAGAAAGAGAGCCAGACTTTCCATGCTGGCTGAGAGGATTCTGGGAATTTTAACACAAAAAAATAAAAATAATTGGAACTAAGAAGCTTGGAATAGCTTACTTTGTTAAGCGTGCAAAACAGGGCGTATATCAAGGATTGGCTAAACTTTGCATTCACTTAACCTTGGATCAGACAGAAAACTGGTTCTTCTGCATTCAGACATGGCCTCCTGGCAGCTGGCATGTGGGGAAAGGATTGCCCTGAGCTGGGAAAACTGTTCATATGCTTGACATGTCAGCCAGTGTACTGTGGAGCTGGGCGTGGACCCCCTGCCGAAGCTAGTTGGGCCCTTGGGAGCTGGCAACCAACCTACCACATCAGAGGAGGAGATGGCATGATACAGGCCCATATGACATACCAGAAGGAAAAAATTAGCCCAAGGGAAGGAACATTTTAGTGCAGGTGGGGCATCTCAGTGTGTATCCAGAAGCTGCAGATAGATCCAGTTGTAGCAGATCTGGGCAATCTGAACTGGGCCCCAGCCAGCCTGTTAAATCAGCAGAGCTGGAGACAGTTACTTTTTTGGACTACACATCCCAGGGTTCTTTCAGCCAGCATGACAGAGTAACTTTTCCATTCTCTGAATGTCAGTGTTACTGTTGGAATTGTAAGGGTTCACCCATGTAAGTCATCACAGGATGGGACCTCAGCTGCTGGAGTCCTGCTGCCAAAGTCTTTGCAGGACCAGGTCCAAGCTGCCAAAGTACTGGAAGGATCAGGGCTAAGTCAACAGGAACAACCTGCTCTACTCATGCACAGCAGGGCACAGCATCTGCATTTAAGGGCTGCATTGGCCTCTCAGCCGTTTTCCACAGCAACTTGGTCTTCTGTGCTACCAGCAGCTGCTCTGGTTGCGTTTTGCCTTGTCTTGCTATACTTGCCCCCGCAGTCTGCCTCCTGGCTCTCTTACCTCTGGCTCATTGGATTCTCTAAGTTCACCATCTCCAATCTCAGTCCCAGCAACCCACTTCAGAATCCAGGGCACCCAAGCCTAAGATCTTGACATAAATAAGGGATACACTTCAATGCCAACCAGTTAGGTTCTGGAAAATGTTGTTCAGATGGCTGGTAGTTGTCCATATGCACGTCTCTTGTCACTTACCAAACTGACCACACTAAGGACCCTATCACATGAGATTAAAAGAGCAACTTACTTTTCCTGAATTCAGTGCTAATTCGGGAGGCAGCCAGTTCCTATCACACATAAATCACTGCTGAATTGCTACCCAGGTCCATCCCGGATGCAGCCCCGGTCATCTAAGCTGCTTTGGCGGCCATTTTTAGAAGTCGGAAGCTTCCGTTTTCGAAAAGGGGCCACGGAAGCAGTTTAGACAATCTAGGCTGCATCTGGGATAGACCCGGGAGGAGATTTATGTGTGATAGGAACCAGCTGCCTCCCACATTACCATTGAATTCAGGAAAGGTAAGCTGCTCTTTTAACCCCATTTAATAGGGTATTAAGAGAAAGCTGCAGTGCTTGGGCAGCAAAATAGACCATTGGCAATGACTTATCTTTTCCTTTGCTTTTTTAAACCACTCTCTATACTGACCTTGCAATACTTATTTTTATGAAATAAGCCCATTAAGCAGCATGGAAGATGTTCATTTTTATGGGCAGTATAGGACACATTAAGCAATCCTAACAGGAAAATGTCCAGCTGTGACTATTTCTCCCCAACTGCTGCTCTTATCTATTTTTCCCCTTAGGAGCCAAAGCCCCAGGGTATGATGTTGGAATAACAAACAAGAGTTCCACAGGAGGAAGGAAATGCATCTGTTTAGGGCCCCAGGGGAGCCTGAAGTTTGAGGCCATGCTCTTGTACAGGCCTGTATCTTGTAACAAAGTTAGCTTTGCATTCCTTTAAGTGGCTGTGCTCAAAACCCACCGAGGTAAACTGCTACAGGTTCTTTCATTAATAGACTTTGTGTTAGAAAATGCTGAGTCCAGATTAGGAATCCACAATATCTTTGTGGACAATTGCTTTAAGGGAGAGCCATGCTAGGGTCTCTTCACATCATGCTTTCCAGCTGCCTTGCTATGGCAAGGATAGTTCCAATTAACCCACTGCCATCCCACTTTTTCAGTTGCTTTTAAAATACAGTATCCCAGTTTCTCTCTCCTCCTTCCATTTCCCTCTTTTGTCCTCCTTTATCCTCACCTTACTTCAATTGCAGCAAACTGAATTCAGAGTAAAAAAACAATTTGCCCTCAATTAACTCATTCAGGGGGAGAGAAGAAGGGGAGAAGAGGAGGCAGAATCTCAGCCTTCATAGTAGCCTCAGACAAAAGCAAACTGCTGCATCCTCTCTTAGGAGGTTATTGCACATCTTAATGATGTGACTTACCTCTCCCAAACTGAAGTCTAATTTGGACTGCATCTCTATCACATGGCTTTTGTTGCCAAATCCACCATCCAACTACAGCCAGGTTGCAGTCCAGGTCCCTTAATGTGCTTCAGCAGCCATTTTTCAAAGCCAGAAAGCTCCCGACATTGAAAAATGGCCACCGAAGAATGTTAAGGGATCCAGGCTGCAGCTGGGCTGTACTTGGATGGCAGATTTGGCAACAAAAGCCATGTGATAAAACCCAGATGCAGCCCAAATTAGACTTCAGTTTGGGAGAGGTAAGTTGCATTATTAAGATGTGAGATAATTTCCACAGTTTCCATGGTCTTCTGCATTAATATTTTTTTGCCATCATGATCACACTCTGATGTTGCTTGGCCAATAGTGAAATGTTCAGTAGTGATTCTCAAAATTTGGTCCTCCAATTGTTTGGACTTCAACTTCCAGAAGCCTGAGCCAGCTTGGCTGACAGTCAGGAATTCTAAGAGCTGTAATCCAAAACATCTGGATAGCCAAAGTTTGAGAACCACTGTGTTAGAGTGTAAGCGCAAAGTGTAGACTCAGACAAAAGCAAACTGCTGCAGCTTTGCCTAGCCTGTGTTTTCTTTCTTTCTCATTTGTGATTTTTGCATTGTGACGACACTCTGATGTTCAGAATACCATCTGCTCAGCTGCAAGGCCAGGGCAGTGCATACAATTGCCTTTAGTGTCCCCTCTCACCAAGTAAGTCACTGGTTTACCAGGGAACTGTGAATGATGAAAGAAGTGGAATTAAAACTAAAGCAATGATGGTGGAAGGCTCAGAATAAGTCTGACTGAGTTCATTGGAAAGCCTATGTCGTGGTGGTGGTGGTGGTGAGGTGGCAGCAAAGAAACCTTTCTCTGCCATGTTGTGTCTGTGTACTATTGCTCAGCAGAGCTGTCTTGATTGGTCAGGGGCTTTTTACATTTTGCCCCACAAAAGCAACATGCAGAACAGTTGGAATTCCAGTAAGAAGAATGTGCACAACATTTTGCAGATAAAGTCACTGAGACCCACTCTGACTTGATTGTTGATTGATACAGGTCAAATGGATATAAACGTGGCTCCTTCCTGTCCAATGTTATCGGATACATTTCAGTGGGTGCAACCTGAGAGTATGAACAGGATCCTTGGAGAGATGCACCACCATGTGCATACTGGATCTGTGCCCTTCCTAGCTTTTAAAAGCAGCTAGAATGGGACAGTGTGGTATAGTGGTTTGAATGTTGCACTACAACTCTGGAGACCAGGGTTCAGTTCAGCTCTGCCATGAAATTCACTGGGTGGCCTTGGGCAAGTCACGTGCATTCAGTCTTAGGGAAAGGCAATGGCAAACCTTGCCAAGAAAGCCCCATGATAGGTTCACATTAGGGTGGCCACAAGTCAGAAATGACTTAAAGGCACACAACAACAACAAAAGAACAGGATTAACCAAGTGGGTAAGTGGATGCTTTGCTTCAGCAAGGCAAATTCTTGCCCAAAAGAGGCTGTAGTAAGACCATCCATGAAAAACCTTCCCTGATTTTCCCTGAGACATTTATTGGTCAGTCTCCAATATTCCATTCTTGGGAAAAGTTCTCTCCCAGCTCCTGGGGTTCCTGGGTGAAATGGATTATCTAGATCCATTTTGATTTGGTTTCAGGCCTTGCTGTGGGACAGAGATAGCTTTAATCAGCCTGATCAATTACCAGGAAATTGAACATGGGGATGTGACCCTGCTGGTACTGCTGAACTCCTCAGTGGCTTTTCAGTACCATTGACCATAGTATCATTTTGGGCTATGCCTGTGGCATGAGATATGAGGGCACTGTTGATTCTGGTCCTTCTTAGAAGGGCAGACACAGAAGGTGGTACTAGAGGATTCCTGTTTGACACCCTGGCTATTGGCCTGTAGGGTCCCTCGGGGCCTGATGCTATCTCTAATGCAATGAAATGTCTACATGAAACTGGTAAGGCAAGTAATCTGAAGGTTTGGGATCTGGAGTCACCAGTATGCATATGATCCCCCACTCTTTTTCCCTTTCCCTTCTAGTTCCAAGGAAGCTGTTTCTGCACTAAACTAGTGTATGATGTTTTCAATAGAATGAATGAGGGGGAACAAATTCAAACTTAATCCATACAAAACTGGCGTCAGCTTCACAGCAGATCAGGGAATCAGAAATTCAGCCTATGCTGGATGGGGATACAGTATCCCTGAAATCTCAGGTACACAGCTCATGTGCACTCCTGAACTCAGACCTGAACCTGAATGCCTAGGTTTCAGCAGTGGCCAGGCAAGTGTTTGCACAGTTAAAACTAGTGCACCAACCACTGTCATTCCTTGAGAAGTCAAATTTAGCTGTGATGACATATGCCTTGATTACATCCCATTTGGATTACTATAAAACTCTTTATGTGAGACTGCCTTTGGAAACTTTTCGGAAACTTCAATCTGTCCAAAATGCTGCAGCCAGACAGCTGACTGGGGCTGATTGCAGGGACCATGTGACTCCTCTGTTGGAATTGCTTTACTGGCTACTAGCTGATTTCTGGGCAGGATTCAAAGTGCAGGTTATGACCTTTAAAGCCTTGTACAGCTTGGATCTGGCCTACCAAAAAGGCCGTATTTCCATACATGAGCCAGCCTGTTCTAAGATCCTTGCAAGATGGCCTTTATTTGGTCCCACCATCACCAGAGGCATATTAGGTGCACCTTTCCCAAGCACGGACTTGTCATCCACGATTTGATCTTCTGCGGATGACAAGCCCTGACTTTTTGAATGGGCGCACATACACACAGCAACATAAGCAGGACTGTGCACCCATTGAGAAGAATGGGACTTAAGGCCCCACATTTTTTACTATCTGCGGGGGAATCCAGAACAAATCCCCCACAGATAGCAAGGGCACACTGTACTGGAAACATCTTTCTCAGTGGTTGCTCCCAGGCTGTGAAACTCCCTTCCACAGGAAGCCCTGTTAGCCCCCTCCCTGCTCTCTTTTTACTGGCAGTTTAAGGCCTTCTTTAACTGATTGATTGATTGATTTTTAATCATATGTGGAATATGATTTGATTGATTTTTTATTTATTTTTAATCATATGGTGGAATAGCATTGATAGCAGTGTGGTGGGTTATTATCCTGTATGTTTTCAATTATATTTAAAATGTATATTAAATCATTTTTTAAATGTCTGGCAGTATCATTGTTTGTGTTTTAACTTCTGTAATGTAATATTTCAGCTAACATTTCTTTTAAATTTTGTAAGCCACTTTGGGGGGCCTTGGTGGAAGAAAGGCAGGATATAAAATGAATAAATAAGATGAATAAATAAAAAAAATAAACTGTCATCCTATTGAATCCTGGGATTTCCAATTTAAGAAATTGTTTTTGGGTTTCAAGGCAGGCCTCCTATGCTCCTAAATTGTCCGAGGAGGGGCAGAAAATGTGGGGAAAATACACCCCATGCCTGATATCCGTTTTGGAGTATTTCAGGGCAAAAAATTATGTTTTGGGGATTTTTTTTGGAAAAAAAAGAAGAATTATGTAAAACTTGTTTTTGACCCATGAGGGGCACAGGGGATCTCCAAACATGGTGGGATGCTTTCCATGCATCCCAAATGCATTTGAATTAACTGGCAAATGGAGTATTGAGACACTGGACTCTTTCAAACAGGAGGAATTTCTCCCAATTCCGAATGGAGCCAATGCGGATTCATGTAAATTCGCTTGTTTAGCGAATTTACCTGAACCCCTGCTCCGTTCGGAAGGCGTTCGGAATTACTTCCCATTACCCGAAAATAACCCCCCCTTGCCCGAAATCGCGTGACAAGCTTAAATTCGCAATAACGTTAAACCCATGATTGCATTCGGAGTGACTTCCCTTTTGCCTGAATTTGCGTGAGAAGAATTAATTCGCAATAACGTGAAACCCAGGATTGCGTTTGGATTGCCCTTGGGTTATACTTCCAATTTCCCACGTCTGAAAGAGTCCACAGTCTGAGAGATCCATACAGTTTTCCTGGATTTATCATGCTAAGTGCCTTACCAAATTACCAGTCCTAGGATTCCACAGGAAGCAGATGTAAAGGTGGCATCCAAATGCTACAGTTGTATAATGAGAAAGAGACCAAGGGCTGCTGTTAATACCATCTTTTTACCCAATTAAAGCAACTGTGAAATATCCTGCATAACCTACTATCCTCTTTAGAATCTCAGTATTTCATTTATGCAATGGCTCTCCTCCTAATCATTCCCAGATTATAATTATGTAGGCCCCACACTATATTAGTGTTTTTACATAAATCATCATCATCATCCCACCCATGGGCTGGGGTTATTACATGTGAAGCAGAGGAAAGATTCTCGAGTGACTACATTAAAGAAAGCAAAGAAAAAAATGTTGATAGATGTAGATAGAAAAAATATACTGGCACTGAAGAAACAAAAGGCATGTGTAAAAATAAAATAATGCAGCCTAGCAAAACAAATCACTATGTGGTCAGTACATTAAAAGCACAGAAGGAAAAATTGAAAAGAGAAATATTTAGGAAAGGCTACAGAACAGAGCACTGAAAAAACAAACTTAAAGTCTTATATTTGCAGCTCAAGAGCAGGTGTTTCAAACAAATAGCATTGAGACAAATATTGAAAAAATAACTATGGGCAGTACATTTTGTCTCTATAAAGAAAAAGATGAAATTGTCTTAGTCTGAGTAACTGAATGCTTTTAAAAAGTGCCATGATACAATTATGCATTGAAAACTATGCAAAGAAAGAAAGAAAAATCATCCACAAAGAAATGGTGGTAACATAAGCCTGAACAGCTGTTGAAAACTGAAATAAAATTCTATGGGATTTTAAGATTCAAACTAATGAACAGTTAAAATGTGCCAGACATAACTGTGATTAAGAAATAGGTAGCTTGGATTATAGATGTGGCAGAATCAAAGACAAAGAGAGGCAAAACGCTGAAATATTGAGGCTTACAAACTGAGATTCAGTGTTTGTGGGAGAAGGAAACACCTATGGTTCTAGTAGTGATAGATGCTCTGGGAACAATTTCCAATTGACTGTCAAAACATCTGAATGAATCGCCATAGATAGGATCACTTTAGCAGGATTACAAAAAGTGACACTGCTTGGAATGTTCCGCATTATCTGACAATACTTCACTGATTCCGAGATTGTTGGATAGAATCTGAATCATTGATGTGCCCAAACTCCAGCCGGTAACACCTGGTAGACAATGAAAATGACAATATCCTAATCAGATAGGTGCTTCTAGTTCTCAGCCTTGTAGTTTAATAACCTTAGAAATACTGAAAAAGTGGCAAAAGAAATGTCATGAGCCTGGAAGACAGGTTTTGTAAAAAGATATTTCATGCTTTCTATATTACAAGAGACAGTGCTTTTGCTTTCTCCTACTGTTTATAATGTGTTCAGGAGCTTTCTGAATGCTCAATCAGTATGGTTGTTCAAAAGCTCGATCAACACCAACAGGAATCAAAACCTCAGCAGAGCATCCCCCCCCCCTCCAACCAGTGTTTTCACTCTGTTATAAAATGTCAATGCAATTTTTGCTGTACAGGTTTGTCAGCATTCTAACACTGATCACTGATCACAACATTTGCATAGGAAGTCTTCTCATTCCCAGAGGTTTTGCACTCTGAGAAAATAAAGTATCTTTCTTGCTGTGTTGTGCATAGCCCTTCTCCATTCTTGCATTCATTTGGGCCCTAACACACAAAACTGGAAGTTTGTTCATATTTTGCATGGATTATTCTGCCTCTGAGGACATCTAAATTGACATGACATACAGCATCTTCTATATTTTCTCTGGACTGTCAGTTTCACCTATGTTGTAGCAACTGGGAGAGCATTATGTATATTGCGAACATGCTGTCCATAGGTTGCCACCTCATTTTTGCAAGAAAGGAGAAATGGAAAAAGAAAGAGTGAGTGATTAATAAAACCTGAAACTAAATGTACCGTATAATTTCATGCCTATATGCTGCAAGAATGGAGATCCTGCTAATATATTTTGGAGACAAAAATCTTAGTATTTCAATACAATTATGCCACTCTGCACCTGATTGGATCTGATTTTGGAACCGAAGCAAGTTTAGATCTGGTTACTGATTGGGAACAGCAGAGGTCCACCTCTGTCAGTCAGAGTTGGCAATACTAGTCTGACGTAGCATAGGGTAGGTTTCTCTGTATGTATCTTTCGTTGTAAAGAAAGAAGCAGAAATACATGTTACTCAAACCAACAGAAATCAGTCAGTCACTGGTGTAGCTTTCCAATGCCAAACACTCTGTTTGTTTGTTTGTTTTATCTGTGTTCAGGCGTTGTTGCTGCCTCTGTAGATCAAATGCTGTCATGTACAAAATGAATAGGACTGCTTTGTTGATCATCAACAGGGAACCCAATGATTCTTCAGATACACTAATGGATTTTTAAACATGCTCTACAAAAGCAAAACAAAAAACGAACAAAAAACAAAACGTCCCCATTCTACTGGAGTTAGACCTCAGATACTAATTTTCCTGGTCCTCTTTTCCTTTTGCAGTCTCTCCTCTCAGGTGGTGACAAGTGATCCATCCTGAAGCCAAATCTGCCATGTAGTTTCCTAGGCAACCAGGAAGCAGTTACCAGTGTGATGGAAGAGACAGCCGAAACACTGCAGTAGCAGCAGCTCTTTTTACTGTTTCATACCTGAGTGGCATGTGCCATAACCTTAGCAGCAAAACAGAATACAAAAACCAAAAAATATCAAGCCAAACCATGCCAATGAGGTGGTATAAGTGGATTAGAGTGCATCAATTCAGTCCTTGCTTTCTATCTTTGTTTGCAAAATTGAGATGGCAAATTCAGAGCTGGCTAAGGATAGGTTGGCATACCCCTCCTCTTTCAGCATGCTGTCTTTCACAGATATAAGCAGAGAAGGATGGAAGGAGAACATCTTACCTTGTGTGCACTTTGGAAGCTGAACTTACAGACTTCAGTAGGCTGTGATACTGTGTCCCTGACAATTAGACGTGTCTCTGAACTCAGACATGTCAGTCATGAACAGCTAGACGTAGACACCAAACTCTATATCTCTGCACATTCCAGGCTGTTAACCTCCTTTCATCTGTGGAGTCGAAGGCTTTCATGGCCAGCATCCATAGTTTTTGTGGAACTTCTCTAAAGATGCCAGCCACAGATGCTGGCAAAAAGTCAGAAAGGAACTCTTCTAGAACATGGCCACATAGCCCAAAAGCCCCACAAAAAACTCTTTTCATCTCTTTACCTAATCCAGGCCAATGTTAACTGGATACCTGTAGGAATCACCTGGAGGACACATGATCAGGTCTCCCTAGAGTATTCACTGGTCATTTTGTATTTTCTTTCTGGAAGCCTTCTCTGCCCTCCCCATAGGAATAACTGTCACCGAACTCCTTTGTTTTCATGTGGTTGGCAAAAGTGCAAGGCTGGCATAAACCATGCTATGAAGTAACCATTCCTCCATATTAAGTCTGTATTGGTCAGTTTACTCTCATAATGTTGATAAGGATCTCAGCTTCTGGAGAGTAAACATTGGTTAGCTAATCCAAATCTGACTTGTTTTTTTAAAAAAGCAAGTGACTGTTTTGATTCTTTAATAAATGCATTGAATTGGAAACTGGAGTTGGTTTAGTTGAATTGTGTAGTCTGAAGGATGGCCAATGCAGTGGCTGAGGGAGGAGAGACATGTGAGACAGCTATCTGATGAGGATGAAATAAATAGATGCCTCCATACTTGATATAACAACATTATTTGAGACTACTTCTTGTCTTACCTGCGGACACCCCCCCTAGTCATATTTCAATGGTTTTCCATAGAGGGGGTGGCTTGTTTCAAACCTGAAGTGGAAAGTGTGCTTGCCTCATTCAGTATGAGAACCAGGCACACTTTTCTGCAGCCCCCATCAGTATGGCAATCACATGCACGCCGAGTAGCAAACGCACTGCGTACTGACTCTGATTTGATATAGAGGAGGCAATAATCCCAGGGAGAAAGGGCTCACAATCTTTTCACTTGGAAGTCAGACACATGGCAGAGCTCCTGGACATTGTGCTTGCGGCAGAGAATGTGCCGTGGCTGTCTATGCGCCGTCTGTCATCCCCAGAGGGCAGCACATCGCTCTCTCCCGCTCCCCCCCCCCCCCCAATCTGTGTAGCCTTGGCAGTGGGCAGATTGATCAAAGGCCTGGAGAGAACTGCTGTTACAGACAGGTCTGCTGATGGAGGGTCTATGGGCACTTCTGAAAGCCTATTTAGTGTGAGAGAAACCTTGAGCTCTCCAGGTCTGTCCTGTTAGCATGGGAGGATGCCAGCTAAAGGGGAGTGCAGGGACAAGGGGCGGGGTCCCAATGATGCTATAATTAGATGAGGTAAGACAAGTACTTTTATTGGATCAGCCTCTGCAAAAGGAGAGTATAGTAGCATTCAAACATTTTCCAAGGCCCTTCTTTAACCACAGGGCAAAGACAATAATCATTTAGCAAAGTGACATCCTCAGTCTGGTCAGGAAAATCAAATCCTTACCACCACATCCAAGAACAGCTCAAAAATGCCCCATTTTCCTGTCCAAGTCATAGGACAACAACTAGTATTTGCATAATGCTCTTCCTGAATGCTCAGCATGCTTTGCATACGTTGTCACAACAGGCCTTATAACATCTGTGCAAAGTAGACTGGTGAATCCTCATATTTCAGACTGAAAGCTATTTCCCTTCACTGAACCCCCTCCAGCTTGCCTATATCCTCCGTAAAATAAGGTGCCCAGAACTGAACACAGTACTCCAGAGGAGGCCTGACCAGAACAAAACATATTGGGACTATTACTTCCCTTGACTTGGAAACTATAGTTCAATTAATGCAGGGTAAAATAGTATTTGCCTTCTTTACTACAGCACTGCTATGGTATGTTTAACTTATGATCAACAATAACCCTTAGGTCCTTTTCACATGTAGTACTTCCAAGTCAAGTATCCCTTATCCTATACCTGTGCATTTGGTTTTTATGGCCTAAAAGTAGAATTTTGCATTTGCCACAGTTAAATTTCATTCTATTAATTTCTCCCCAGTTTTTTGATTTATCAAGGTCTTTTTGAATTCTGTTTCTATCTTCCAATGTGTTTGCTAAAGCTCCGAGTTTTGTATCATCCTCAAACTTGATAAGGATTCCCTCCACTGCATCATCTAACTAACATTACATGGTTACTTCCCCTGAAATATCAGTTGCTTTGATTCCAGTGACCAGCTCCTCCCTTTTGGTTAGGGTCAAATCCAGGACTGCTTGACCCCCTTGTTCCTCCCTATACCTTTTGAAAGAAAAAATTATCTGCAAGGCTCTCAGAAATTTGTTGAAAAGCCTATACTTAGCAGAGTTAGTCTCCCAGAAGATATCAGCATAATTGAATTCCCCCATAACTACTAATTCTTGTATCTTGAAGATTCCTGAGAGTTGTTTCAAAAAAGCATCATCTGTCCCTCCTCTTCTTAATTTGGCCTGTAGTAAAGTCCTCCCACAATACTATTTTTATTTCTTTCCTCATTTATTTTTATCCAAATGATCTCTAATGGTCTACTCTGATCACAATTGTGGATTTCTGCACAAGTGAATTGGTCTTTGACATACAATAAGCCCTTGGTATATGCTGGTATTTGGTTCCGGAAACTACTGTGGATACCCAAATCCATGGAGATTCATGTCCCATTATATACAATGGCATAGTAAAATAGTGTCCTTTATATACAATAGCAAAATCAAGGTTTGCTTTTTAGATTTCTTTTTCATATTTTCAAGCCATGTTGAATCTGTGGATATGGAGGGGCAACCGTATGATGCTGCTTCTCCTCCTTTTCTGTCCCTTCTATTCTTTCTGAACATGTTATATTTTTAAATTGTTATATTCCAGTCATGTGAATCATCCAGCTAGGGGGTCAAGCAGACTGAGAGTTTGAAGGGACCCTGCCCACTGAAGCCCTGCTCCCAATGCCTTGCCACTGTCAAATCCCACAATGATTTAACTTAAAGCTCTCTTGATCTGATCTGCCATGCTTTTGTGAAAGTCAATCTTTTCAGTCTTTGTGAGGTGCAATCCATCTGTAGTTGATGGTCCTCCATTTAAGAAGTGAAAACCATGGTCCCAGAAACCAAACCTTGCAGTATCTTCCTGTTCCTGTGCAGTTCTCTGCCTTTCACTGATAGAATTGGTGAAAATATTAATTGTGCCTCTTAATCCTTCACCTTCCTACCCAGGGTTTCAAAGCCTGAGGTGATCTGTTCAAAGGTATTCCTTACAGTGTCATTATTGCCCACATGGATAAGGAGAAAGGGGTACTGATCTGTTCTCAGTGAGCTTTAGTAAGTTGTCAGTGACATCCCAGATATGTACATCAGGAGGACAGCACATTTCCCAATTCATCTTGTCAGGCTGGCACACAGGCTCCTCTGTATCCCCAAGTAATGAGTCCTCTACAGCCAGCACCTTTTTTTTACTTCTTGCTGCACTTGGTGGTTATGTTGTCTTTTGTTACTGGTATCCTATTTGCAGATCTTTACTACTGTTATCCTCAGAAAGATGTAGGAAGTCATTGCATAGTTGGAGTGGTTCTAAATCTCTTGTGCATGGTCTGCTCCTGATGGTGACTGTCTTTCAGGGTGCTTCCTCACTCTTACAGTCCCCTTCAATTTTCTTGGCAGTTTCTTCCTGTTGGTTCTGTAGGATCAATCCCCCTGTGTTCTGTACAGAAAATCCTTGTGTACTCTCACCACCACCACCACGACTATCTCCCTTTGACTGACCAGATGGGGAAATTCATCAGGAGGATTTACCATGAAATATATAGTATCTCATTAACGTAGCTATACACAGAGGTACAAAACTTGCCTGTTTCCACTGTCTTCTCCCTTTCCTCACTGAGCCTTTACACAGAACCACATTTCTGCTGTGAGGTTGATGTGGGCAATAGGTCTTATTGCTATATCTCTTAATGTGGACTATGTGAATTGCTTAATGTAGCTATAATGTTAATGTTATCAGTAGTGGCTATTGTTTACTGACCTATGGTTGTGTCTTATGCTTATTTAAACATTTGATTTGTTTTAAATGAATTGCAATTGAGTTCATGTTATATTGTATAACCATGGTTATTGTCTTTGTATTGTGAACGGCTTTGAGTACAATGGTAGACAAATGTAAAACTGACCATGACTAAGGCTGATTCATCACAAACTTTTTAGTATTTGTTTGCTCAAATTCTGAATACTCCAAGTTGCTGACTTCTCCACCTCCCCTCTCCTTTCTCCCTGCCTTCCTCAGCTCTGGGTCATAAATAAAGAAGAATGCCATTGGGCATGCGCAAAATGTGTTTTCCTTTACCACTGCTGAGAATATCAGTCTCATGAGCAGTATATGCTCAAACGAGTCAGTGAAGGTGATCTATATGAACTGGCTCTCTGTGGATATCCTTAAATAACTACTAAACCTCAGAATCAAGACAGACTCAGATTAGCTGGCTTTAAAGAATCCTTTCAGATCTTGCTGTACAGAATGTTGTCATAAACAGACATTAAAAACCAAAAAATAATTCTTTCTGTTTTAATTTTCTGTGGTTTAAAAACTATTTTGGAGCAGCTTTAGTCTGCTTTCCCATGTTTTATTCATTTTTAAAAAATGTTTTTATTCATCGTACATCGCCTCAGGGGTGCTGGTGGGTTGGTAAGTGGCAGATAATGTTTTAATAAATAAAATAAAACAGTAAATAATTAAGATTACAGTTTTCAGCAGATTGTTACTACTACTCTAATAACACATTATGCATTCCCAAGACATGAGACAACAGATAATTATTTTCACCCCTCCTTACTAATATTAACTCAATGGGGGGGAAACAAATAGCATTATTAGGTATACAACATTGTCAGGAGAGAGCCAGTATGGCATAGTGGTTTAAGCATTGGATTATGACTCTGCAGACTAGGATTCAAATCTCCAATTGGCCGTGGAAACCCACTGAGTGACCTTGGACAAGTCACACTCTATCAGCCTCTGAGGATGACAATGGTAAACCTCCTCTGAATCATAGAATCATAGAATCATAGAGTTGGAAGAGACCACAAGGGCCATCCAGTCCAACCCCCTGCCATGCAGGAACTCCAAATCAAAGCATCCCCGACAGATGGCCATCCAGCCTCTGCTTAAAGACCTCCAAGGACGGAGACTCCACTACACCCCGAGGGAGTGTGTTCCACTGTCCAACAGCCCTTACTGTCAGGAAGTTCCTCCTGGAATCTTTTTTCCTGCAGTTTGCATCCATTGTTCCGCATTCTAGTCTCTGGAGCAGCAGAAAACAAGCTTGCTCCCTCCTCAATATGACATCCCTTCAAATATTTGAACAGGGCTATCATATCACCTCTTAGCCTTCTCTTCTCCAGGCTAAACATCCCCAGCTCCCTAAGTCGTTCCTCATAGGGCATGGATTCTAGACCCTTCACCATTTTAGTTGCCCTCCTTTGGACACGCTCCAGTTTCTCCACATCTTTTTTGAATTGTGGTGCCCAGAACTGGACACAATATTCCAGGTGGGGCCTGACCAAGGCAGAATAGAGTGGCACTATTACTTCCCTTGATCTAGACGCTGTACTTCTATTGATGCAGCCTAAAATAGCATTGGCTTTTTTAGCTGCTGCATCGCACTGTTGACTCATGTTCAACTTATGGTCTACTTGGACTCCTAGATCCCTTTAACACGTAGTTTCATTCAGCCAGATTTCCCCCATCCTATATCTGTGCATTTCATTTTTGCGCCCTAAGTGCAGTACCTTACATTTCTCCGCATTGAATTTCATTTTGTTAGCACTGGCCCAGCTTTCTAGTCTATTCAGGTCATTTTGAATTTTGACCCTGTCTTCTGGAGTATTGGCTACTCCTCCTAGTTTAGTGTCATCTGCAAATTTGATAAGTATGCCCCCAATTCTGTCATCCAAGTCATTAATAAAGACATTGAATATCACTGGGCCCAGGACAGAACCCTATGGGACCCCACTGGTCACTTCTCTCCAGGATGAAAAGGAACCATTGTTGAGCACTCTTTGGGTGCGGCCAGTCAACCAGTTACAAATCCATGTAACAGTTACCTTGTCTAGCCCACATTTTACAAGCGTCTTTGCAAGAATGTCATGGGGAACCTTGTCAAAGGCCTTACTGAAATCAAGATATACTATATCCACAGCATTCCCCTCATCTACCAAACTGGTAATTTTATCAAAAAAAGAAATCAGATTTGTCTGGCAAGACTTGTTTCTCTGAAACCCATGTTGGCTTTTTGTGATTATGGCATTTCCTTCTAAATGTTCACAGATTTTCTGTTTAATTATCTGCTCTAGAATCTTTCCTGGAATTGATGTCAAAAAATCATGAAACAAATCATAAGTTCGCCATAAGTCAGAAACAACTTGAAAGCACACAACAACAACATGATATACTGAGCTGGGCAAGGTGTAATCAGAGTTCAAACTAGAACCTGTTTTGAGTAACAAGGAGAATGACTGTGCAAATGTAAAATGCCATTCTCTCTTCACTGTGCAATCATAGCCTGTTTTCTTTCCAAACATGATTAAGACACAGCAGTGTATCCGTGGTAGATTGCAAGGTTCCTAAGCAGACTTGAACTCTTTGCCTTTAAAAGAGCAATTAAAAAAACAAACAAACAAGCAAACTGTGTTTGTAGATTCATATTCTTTACTTGTATTAGTCATTCATGTCCCAGTTGTGTCTTGGCTGGACTATGGCCATACTCTCTGCATGGGACTGCCTTTCAAAACAGTTTGCAATCCAAGAAATGATCAAAATACAACCAGCAGATATTCATCTGGAAAATGACAACATATAGCTCTAAGTCTGTTCCAGCTGCACTTTTTTGTTTTTGTTTTAAGGCTCAAGTTTAAAGGAGCTGTATTAGTTTTTAAAGTCCTTAGGTTGCTTTGGGGACTGGTTTATCTTAGGACTTTATTATATAGGGGAAAACCAGGGGTTTAGAGAGCCAATATCTTGGGAAAATAGCACAATCACAGTGAAGATTTTCACACACATCACGATTAAAGAGCACTTCTCCCAGAATAACCAGGAAATAACCAGTAACAACTCATTCATGGGGAATGGTTTCTGGTTATTCCCTGGTTATTCCCAGGATAAGTGCTCTTTAAACATTTCACAGCGATCGTGTGATTTTCCCAGGATATTGACTCTTTAAACCCCCGATTTTCCCTGTGTGATAAATTCCTCGTACAAACTGATCCATTTCTTACAATTGGTATGACAGGCCCTGTTCTCCAATTCACAGATAGCCCAAGACTCTGTCACATGCAAAGGATAACAAGGTGTCTCTTCTGTCCCCATTCCAGGTATAGAAGCAAATGGGACTAGCACTGAACCTTATATCAGTACAAGAAATAGGACAGCATTTTCCATTGCACCAAAAGAAATAAAGCAGAATTGGTGGGTGACTGAGGATTGGTTGAAGGTATACCTCACAGAAGTGCCACCTGAAGCAATTGACTCACTTGGTCTAATGGCAGGACCAACTGTATCTTCATACCATCACAATGGGAGACCAGTCAATTTCTGTATGTAGAATGTGGAGTGGAGTGTCACTTTTTCTTTTCTTTCTTACAGATACAAAGTTTTGGACTTGCTCTGCTATTCCATGTTTATCTTCACTTGTCTTATCTTTTTTCCCTTTATCTAAGAGGATAAAAAAGAAAATACACAGGCAGCATTGAAGAGTCGGTTGGGCCTTTGGGTTAGAATCTAGGGCCCTCAGCTTGGTAGGGATCTACTCAGAAAACAAAGTGATGGAAAGAATAGGAAAGAGTGTTGGGGCCCATTCGCACTACAGAATTATAGCCCTATTTTTCTACTTTAATTGCCATGGTTCTGTCCTATGGAAACTTGGGACTAGCTGTTTAAAGAGGGCATTTAGCATTCTCAACCATAGCACTCTTGTCTTTCCCTAGGCTACTAACACCAGTTCAAATGCAATCTTAGGGGCTCTTCAGACTGGTTCCTAAGGGACGGCGCAACAACGCCCCTTTCCTAGCCAGATCAGGGCTGCAGCAACCACACACCACAGCCCCAAACCAGCCTTTCCAGAGCGCAAAAAGGAACTGCAAAAAGCAGCTCCTTTTTGTACCCTGGAAAGGGCATGAGAGCTGCGGTGCCATGGCTATACCGAGCTCCTTTGGCACTGTGTCGTCCAGATCTAGGTATGAATTATTCAATGTATTATTAAACTTTTTTTCCCCTCCATTTTTTTTTACTGGTAGAAAAAGTACAAAACCTATTGGGCAGAAAGGGAAAACGTTTCCTGTCAAAGACTGAAATGAGACAACTGTTTCTATAACCCTAACTTTGCCTCTCTTGTGTAGAAGTATGAGATATTTTCTTTTATGTGTGAACCTGAGCTGTAATTGTCCACTAATAGGTTCTGAGTTCTTCTGAATGATTGTTACAGGAGGAACACCATGATGCCGTACGCGCCTTAATACTATTACTCAGGGGTATCATTAGAGGATTGTTGGGGATGTGGGCCATACCAGGTAACAACCTAAGGAGGAGTTTGCCTTTGGGTAGAAATAGGCTGTGACATTCACCTGCATGCCTTTTAAATGCTGAAAAGATGGTGCGAGTGGGGTAAGGCTCAGTGGGCATATAAAGGAGAGGCCCCAGGATTTTTTAAAATTAAAATTTTAAATGTTTTTAATTAAAATTATTTTTTAATTTTAATTTTTTTTAAATAACATCACATCTTATCAAATGTTCACTTTAACAACATGAAACAATGTACATTTAAATACATTTAGGCTGTACATATCATATTGTAATTCACAGATAGGAGATTAGCAGATAGGAGAAATATAGTAGTGATGGGTGACTTCAACTATCCTGATATTTGCTGGAATTCAAACTCAGCAAAATCTTCAAGGTCTACCAAATTCCTCACTTGCCTGGAAGACAATTTCATTGTCCAAAAGGTGGAAGATGCAACAAGAGAATCAGCTAACTTGGATGATCTTAACCAACAGGGATGACCTAGTTAATGGGGTGCAAGTGGTGGGATCCTTAGGTGGGAGTGACCATGTTCTCCTGGAGTTTGTTATACAGTGGAAGGGAGAAGCTAGGCATAGTCAGACACGAATTCTAGACTTTAGGAGAGCTGATTTCAATAAACTTAAATATTAGGGGTGATCCCATGGTCAGGTACACTAAAAGAGAAGGGAGTTCAAGACAGATGGGAGTTCCTCAAAAGGGAGATACTGAAGGCACAATTTCAAACAGTGCCAATGAGAAAGAAAAATGGGAGGTGTTTCAAGAAGCCAGGATGGATGACTAAGGAACTTTCCACTGAGCTCATGTATAAGAAATGGAAAAATGGGGAAATCACCAAAGAGGAATTCAAACAAATAGCCAGCACGTGTAGGGATAAAGTCAGAAAAGCTAAAGTGCAGAATGAAGTCAGGCTTGCTAGAGAGGTTAAGAACAATAAAAAAGGCTTTTTTGGATATGTCCGTAGCAAAAAGAAGAAGGAAACGGTAGGGCCACTGCGTGCAGAAGATGGCAAAATGCTAAGAGGAGACAGAGAAAAGGCAGAATTACTCAACAACTTCTTTGCTTCCGTCTTCTCAGAAAAGGCAAAGGGTGTTCAAGAGCTGAGGATAATGGAGCAGAGGACAGAATAGGGAAATTTCAGCACAGAATAAGTAAAGAGATAGTACAGGAATAATACCTGGTTAACCTAAATGAATACAAGTCTCCAGGACCAGATGAACTACATCCAAGGGTATTAAAAAAACTGGCAAATATAATATCGGAACCATTGGCAATAATCTTTGAGAAATCCTGGAGAACAGGAGGAGTCCCAGCAGATTAGAGGAGGACAAATGTTGTCCCCATCTTCAAAAAGGGGAAAAAAGAGGATCCCAACAATTATCGTCCAGTTAGTCTGACATCAATTCCAGGAAAGATTCTGGAGCAGATCATTAAACAGAGAGTCTGTGAATATCAAGAAGATAATTTCATAATCACAAAAAGTCAACATGGGTTTCAGAGAAACAAGTCATGCCAGACAAATCTGATCTCTTTTTTAAAATAAAATTACCAGCTTAGTTGATGAAGGGAATTCTGTGGATATAGTATATCTTGATTTCAGCAAGGCTGATATTACATTTTCTAGTCCTTCAGTGAGGCTGCTTCCAGCCTATGGAACATCCATACAAGGGAGGTTAGATTGGTCCTCTCCCTGTTGTCCTGCTGGTAGACAGAATTGTTCTGGTTTGGTTTGGTTTTGTTTAGGGTGGCTTTTGGCAATTGACTGGCTGATGAGTAAAGGACTTTTAACAGATGGAGATGTTATATTGTTTTCATTGGAATGCCTTTAATTTACTATTAATTCAGTTGTGTTTATATTTTTTATATATTACATTTGATTTTATAACCTTGTGAACTGCCTTGCGGTCCTACCTTTGGGAGTTTAGGGGAACCAGGATACAGATCTTACAACAAAGAAACAAACCAATGGTTATATATATGCCCAATTTACTATTTTACCACTACATTATCCTTTTCTGACAAAAACAGGTACTTATTCCTAAGTAAATGTATTTAATATTAACTCCATTTTGTTTCTGTTGTTAAAGTGGTGCTGTGATCTAAGTGAATTTGAACCATAAAACTGTACTTGCTTGAATATTTATTTATATAGGGTTTTGGGGTTTTTGTTTTTGCTGAAACAGAGAAGCAGCTGAAATGGCAGTCAAAGAAAAGAAGAGAAATGTTAATTGTGTGCTACAGAACAGAAGTAAGCTACATCTACATTTAAAGCTGCCATCTCTGGAAGACCATTAATTCCCAAAGCTAAAATTAGGTAGTTGCACCACAGACAGCATTCTGCCACACTGGTCAGTATCCAGCACACCCTGGCCCCATTTTCTATTCCAGAAATGGATGTTCCAGACCCATATCCTGGATATTTGGGTTTTAACATGGAAAAAAACAAAGGGAGCCTGGCTCTTTGATTTATGGAGATAAATAGTGTGTGTGTTTTAAGGCAGCGTTTTATCTTATTGCTCATTATTTTACACTGAGATCATACTGGTGTCTACAAGCTTAGAGAATACAATACAAAGATAACTTTTTCTATTATCAGCATTATTTATACACCTTAATTTGGACAGTGTGTTGCAAAGAGTATTGAACGGTTTTTACCAAAAGTAAAGAGTAAAAGGTCAACGTCATTTGTACAACAAGACCTGTTAAATACTAGGTAAAGCTCACCCATGTCAATATGCGTCATCCAGTACTCTGAAGCTGATCAATGATTAGGAATGAATATTCCTGGTATATTCACAGAATACATTGGATAGATTCAGAACAAGAATGGAGTCCTAACTGGCCAAGATGGCCAAGGGCCATATGAGTCAACAGTAGGCCAGCTGAAGCTATGTTGAATCCAAAACTCTCCTAGCCTGCGAATGTTGGAAAATACTTTAATTAGCTTCCATCTCACCAAACTTTTCCAGCATTGTGGCTATTTCTGGAGAAGGTTTGGCTCTGTTGTAATTCGGCTCCTCCACACCCTTGCCCTTCTTCACTCCTCTTTTTTTATAGCAGTTCTACTACCCTGTTTCCCTGAAAATAAGACATCCCCCAGAAATAAGACCTTGTAGAGGTTTTGCTGAATTGCTAAATATAAGGCCTCCCCCGAAAATAAGACCTAGCAAAGTTTTTGTATATAAATATATATACTGTATATAATAAATGTTCATTTTTAGGGGTTCAATAATAAATGTGAATTCTTCTTCATGGAAAAAAATAAGACATTCCCTGAAAATAAGACCTACCACATCTTTGGGAACAAAAATTAATGTAAGACACTGTCTTATTTTGGGGGAAACACGGCAACAGATTACTGACTGCAGATTTCTGAAATCAGATGGCAGAAGGGGATTTCTGCTATCAGAAGAGGTTGTGCCTCATCCTAACCCACTTAAGCAGAACAACTTTGGGCCCATACCCACTGGCTTTGGATGTAAACTGTATTTCTAAATGCTTGCTGAAGTTTTATGTCAGTGCAATGTTAGAGGCTGGATGGCCATCTGTCAGGGATGCTTTGATTGGGAGTTCCTGCATGGCAGGGGGTTGGACTGGATGGCCCTTGTGGTCTCTTCCAACTCTATGATTCTGTGATTCTATGATTCTAGATATTTGGGAACTAAAAGGACATTTCAAGGCAGGGGGCAGCATTCTTATTTGGAGGAAATACCTCTCATTTTGCCAACACTCTCGCGCAAGCTACTCACTGACGTGGCACATAGGGGCTTTCTAGATTGGCAGGAAAGTGTGACATGAAGTTGCCTTTTCCTTAATGCTTAGCAGCTGCACCACAGCCTTTAGATGGAGCTGCGCTGTTTCGCAGTTTTTAAAAAAGAAGCTGGGAAAACCAGCACCTTTTTAAAGGCGCTTCTTCTCCCCTAAAACGCAAAAAAAAGCGTTTTCATGGCACACTTTCCCTTTTTTTCATCTAAAGGCTAGAGTTTCATGCAACCATGAACACACTTCTTTTTGCCAATCTAGAAAGCCCCATAAAATGCTAACAAATATAGTCAAGTATAGACTTTAAGAGCCTTTAAGATGCTTGAAAATTGGTAACAAAGGTAGATATTTGTTGAGAAAGAGGCCCTTTCTGGCTTCCACAAGGAAGTACTGGACACTTTCTTGCCAGGCAATGTGGTGGTGAACATTTGTCAGGAAGAGCCCATTGAGGCTTGTTCCTGCCTTACAGAGGAAAGAATCCTCCTTAGAATCCTGTGGCCCCCTTTCATCTTATTATTTTGTTCTGATTTGATTTGTTTTTGTTGGGTTTTTTTTTGGTCATGCTCCCTCTGTTTCCAAAAGAAACAGTTCCACGTTTCTGCTTCACTAATGCTCCCTGTGGTCTGTTCCTGACCCAGACCTTGCAAGAAACAATGCCATTCAGCTTGAATAACATCATACAGTCAAAAGTTGTTCCAGACTATTATTCTTTTGAGAAATAAAAATACAGGCTGCAGGTGCTTTGAAAGGATTGAAAGTCTTTCCCCCAGCTTGCATAACCTTTGCTGGGAAACAGCATTTTTCACCCAAGTAATAACATACTCTCTCCAACATTTCACAGACAGAAACTGGAACATGTGTGGCCAAACAACATTGGAGTGTGGTCAAGATGGCAAAAATTATTAATGAGAAAGATCACACAAATGAGCAAAGACTGTAACAGTTTACATATTCTTGAATCAATTTCTCCCCCCCCCCCCGGGCCCCCAGCCAAGTTGCTGCTGTTGTTATTGTTGTTATTATTATTATTATTATTAATTTTATTTATATAGCGCTGTAAGTTTACACAGTGCTGTACATACAATCTTCTAGTTAGACGGATCCCTGCCCTCAGGCTTACAGTCTAAAAGAGACAACACAAAAGGAAAAGGGGAAGGTGGTGGGAAGGGGATGAGGTCCAGTGCTGCTTCTCTCCCTCTGGGGCCTGGACCAAGGCAGATGGACTGGAGGGAGGGCACAGCTTCTTAATAAATAGTTAAGAGGAGGAATCCTGGGGCAGAGCATAGCTTTCTTTTGCACTTTGAGTTGAACTTGCAGCAATTGATGAAAACTGAGAACAAGGGAGAAAAGTGGGAAAAGACATTTTGAAAGCAGTTTTTAAAATTGTTGAAAAAGTGGGACTATAGGGTATTAATTGGGACTGTGCCTGCCAAATCATGACAGTTGGAGGATATACAATAAACTGTAACATGTGTCACTGGAAAAGTGAAATCTTCCTCACAAGCTGTAAGGAAACCACATATTCAAAGAATTAACTCCAATATTATACTAGTAAGACTTCTTTTCCCTTTCTCTTCCTTCTATACCTCTCTGCCAGAAAACAGCCCTCTTGAGCTAGGGTTAGGTGGTTGCACAAGAGCCTGGAGTGGGAAGGTAGATTACTCCTCCTAGTTCTGCTAGATTCCACAGTTCCACCAGTGGAAATCCAGTATAGAATGCTGCCCAAGGTAATTAACTATATTGGAATTAGAAGTATCACTCTCACCCTAATTCAGAAAGACTCTCAGATTTTAATTGTGCTTTTTCAAGTGTTTTTCAGGAAATTGATAAACTGAAACACTGCAATGTTTATTCCTATTTCTTTCTCTAGTCAGTGTAATTGCCAATTGTGCTAACGTGTTCCAAGCACCTGGTTAAATAGTTTAAATAGATATTAAGATCTTATCTTGCCTGCTCATACAAATGGTCATTATATACCCCATTATTTGTTCAGGAGCCACTAGGACACTATCATTTGCAGTGCAGAGAAGTGTGATTGCTTGGGAAGTGGCAATTTTCCAACAAATTAAATCAGAATGGCAAAGTTGTTGGACTAAACTTCCATCAACTGTGGCCAGCATAGCCAATGTTGCAGAATACTAGGAAGTACAGTCCAACAGAATCTGGAGGGTCACATTTTGCCTGCTCCTGAGTGAGATGAACATGTAGTGCTTGCTATTTGATCGTACTGAAGAAGCAACAAATCAGAGCCTTCCTGGTGTATTCAAATCCAGGATGCTCAAATCAGAGAATATCTGCAGCATGAAAATGTTTTACAAAATGGGCTATGGAAAAGGCATTGTCTAGTATTGGGCTGACTGGAAAGATGGATTAGATTAAGTGAAGATACATGGTCCAGTGTCGTGGTCCAGATCAAAGTGGAGGTCCATGGTCCAGCACCGGTGCATGAGCCATTCTGGTTGCTGCAGAGCTTCCAGAAATGAATGAAACCATTGTAGCAAAAGGGTACAAATAAGGACCAGTCCCTGGAATACTAGAAAAACAAAATTGCCTGGCCCCCACACCAGACAGCACTGGATTAGATGTTGACCAATGCAAACAATGTTTCGAGCCATTCACTCTTTCTGGAAGACACTGTGTCCTAAATTGCAATGGGTCCTGACAGGGCACCCACAAATTGTACTCAGCAGTGAAATTTAGCTCAGTTGGGTGCAGCAAGAGGACTATAATGGTAATGATAGCTGGGATCTCACCTATGTATAACAGTCGAAAAACTAGAACTTTCGGAGTGCAAAGTACAACTTAGTTTTATTGATTCACAGCAAAAGGGAAACTCACCATTCACACAATAGCACTCACACTCTCTCACACACACACAAACTAAAAAAAATTAAAGATAGTAGCTTGTAACAAAGTTGAAGTAAGGCAAAACTTTACCACTCTAGAAGCAGAGCTCCAATCAGGGGGTAATGAAAGTGACACTGGCTCAACAAGATTGCCTGAAAAATGAGGGTCAGGGGTGGCCAGCCTGTGTTGAGGGGTCGATGCGAAATCCAGCAGTATTCCTGCCTGATTTCAAACTGAGTCAATGTGTGGGTGCCAAGGCAGGCTTTCTATAGAGACCTGAGGCAGTTGGACAGATTTTCCAGGAATCCCGGAAACAATGGGATTCCCACCGGATTGATGGTTTTAACTTCAGCATCACAAAAGGAATATTTTTGATTGATGGCAGTGACATTACTTTAATCAAGCAGTCATAAGATCAGGGCAACTCCAAGGAGTCTGAGATAAGAATCAGGTGTGGGAAAGTACAATGTGGCTAGCAGAAACATTGGCTTACTGCTTTAGGTTTGACAAACCTTTGTTTGTGACCTTCAAGTGGAAATGCACATGGCAGGGGGTGAGAAGCAGCAATATTCACAACAATAAAGGGGCACAGCAGATGGGCAGGAAGGAGCGGGCAGAAGCCATTCCCAGCCTGATCACCGCAGGGCCATGGCAAATACACACTGCAGCCCCAAGGGCATCTCCTGCCGTGGTCCCAAAAGGAATGGAAAAGATCCACTGCTTCTGGGATTGGTTTTGGGCCACCTTAGGAGGCCCCGGATCTGACCTTTCAAGGTTTATGCTTATGGCCTCTCTGTGACAGCTATTATAATGAAATATAACAAAATATTTGTACCCCAAAATAATGCAGGGTATGCAGATTGTGCTAACCCTATGCTATCATCATAGGCCAAATTCTCACTACCACTGCATGTACATACACCCACATTCATGTGCAAAGAGAGCTGTAGCTTTGTCTGTAAAGGAAAGAATTACTCATCTTGAAAAGGTCACAGGCTGAAGTGCAGTTATAAAGGGATCTCATTGATAAACTCAGATTTGGAGTGGTATCTGTTTTATTTTGCTTTAGTTTAAGGCTAACAAGTAGTCCTCCCTGTGTGCATGCTTTACTCTTTTTTTCTGTGAGACTCCTAGGCATGTAAACAAGTCGTTGCTACAAGATTGTGCATGCAGCATGTTTTAGAGGCAAATGATATGCATGCTGAACTATTTACTCAGAAACCACAAAGGCAGCCGCGGGTTTTACTTTTGTATTTCCGGTACACTAGAACAGCACCTCTACACCACCAAGCAGAGACAGACAGAAAGACAGATACATACTTTGAAACCTCAAAATCTAAGTTCCCTTCCCTACATATGCACACTTTCTGGCTGTTGGAACTTGCCTTGTATTAACAGGATATTAAAAAGCATATTAAATATCTCGGAACAGATTAGATATCTCTTTATATTCTGCAAGTAGCCACAAGAGGGTGATTAAAGAGGAGGAAAAATGTGGTTTTCCCCCCTGTTTTTCAAACAAATGCTTATGCTGGGATTCTTCAGACCTGTGCTAGGTCTTGTGAGCATAGATTTAATAGCAGCCATTATTCTGCTTAAGACTATTAATGTTAACTGTCCTTGAGTCAACCTCAATTCATGGCAACCCTGTAGATAAGATATCTCCAAGACCCCCTGTCTTCCACTGCTTTGCTTAAGTCTTTTAGACAGATGCCCGTGTTCTCTCTAATTGAGTTTAGCCATCTGTTCTTCCTGTCTTTCCACTACCCCTCAATCTTTTCTAGCATTATTGTCTTTTCTAATGAGTCATGCCTTCTCATGATCTGGCCAAGTATGACAGCTTCAGTTTGATCATCTTGGCTTGTAAGGGTATTTCAGGTTTGATCTGATCAAGGATTAATTTGTTTGTCATTTTGGCTGTCCACGGTATCATCAGCACTATTCTCCAGCACCATGTCTCAAATGAATTAATTTTCTTTTTATCCACTTTTTTCACTGTCCACTTTGCACATCCATATATAGTGACGGGGAATACCGTGGCTTGGGTGATTCTTACTTTAGCAATCCATTGAATATCCTTCCACTTTAAGATCTTGTCTAGTTCCTTTCATCACTGCCTTTCCCATTCCTAGTCTTTTTCTTAGCTCTTGACTGGAATCTCCATTCTGATCAATGTTTGATCCAATATATGAGAAATTTTTAACTATTTTGATTTCCTCATTGTCTGCCTAAAATACAAGAGGCCTATTCAAAGGGCCTGTATGATTTTGGTCCAGGCAATACGAAAGGTAGTATTCTGCCTTATAAATCTGCTTAAGTTTTGAAATCTTCGGGGAATGTCCCAGCATGTTTGCTGAGGACACAAGTAAATACTTTTTTTCTGGGTGTATCACAGGCTGTGGGACTCATTGCCAAGGGAAAACCTCTTTCTATTGTCTTTCTACCAGCATTTTCATTCTGCCAAGCTTTCTGAAACAGATTGGTTGCTAAGAACAGTACTTTTCCAGAGTAGGTGGTATAATATTTTTAAAACAATTACTATTTTAATTAATGTTTTAATTCAATTGTATTTTGATATTATAACTTGTTTAATTGTGCTTTAATACCATATTTTACTGCATTCTTGTTTCTACTGGTTTTTAAATCTTGCTGTGATCTACCTTGTGTCCCATTTCCAAGAGAAAGGTGAGATATGCCACAGGATGCTCTTCATCACTCCAGCTGACATCACTGAAGAAGGCAGAAGCTGAAGTATCTCATATTTATTCATATAGCTTTGTTCTTGTGTAACTTGAAGTAATTTCCAACTTTTAGTGACCCATGGAGTTTTCTTGGCAAGATTTGTTCAGAAGGGGCTTGTCTTTGCCTTCCTCTGAGAATGAGTGTCCCAGTGGGTTTCCTTTGCTCAGGAGAACCCTGGTCTCCAGAGTCATAATGGCTCCAGTACAGACATTTAACCACTGCGCCACCACCAGGGCTCCAAGGTGACTAGACTGAAGCTTTCATACTTTGACCATGTCATGAGAAGGCACAATTCAATGGAAAAAAACAATAATGCTAGGAATGGTGGAGGAAAGCAGAAAGAGAGGAAGGCAGCACACTAGATGGATGGACTCTATTTAGGAGGTCATGCATACGAATATGCAGGACCTGAGCAGAGCAGTGGAGGAAAGGGAGTCTTGGAGATGTCTCATCTACAGGTGGCCATTGGTGGAGATCAACTCTAGAGTGGATAACAACAACAACAAAAGGTTTTTTAAAGTTAAAAATAAGCTCTCCCTCACCCTGGGAGGCCCCGCAGCCAATTAACTATCAAATTAATAAGTGTGTGTGTTTTCCCAGGGTGTGACTGTCCATGGTGCTGCTTAGTGAGGAACACTGGCTCTCCTCTGCTCTCTTTCTCTTTCCCAACATACTTTTTTCCAGGACACGTCCTACATTTCAGTCTTCTGTCCAGGGGGAATTGCCCAATATCCTCTATTTTGAGCATAGCTAAGAACCATGCATTTGCATTTACATGCAGGCAGTGGGGACTGCGGACTGCACCAAATGACAAGATAAGGGAGAGTGACATCAATGCTCTTCAAATACCTACTTTTTGGCAGAAATGAGCTGTGGCATTCATCTGCTTCCCTTTAAAATGCTTTAAAGTATGGTGGGAGTGGGGTGAAGCTCCATGTGGGAGTATAAAAAAGAGGCTCCAGAATGTTTTTAATTTCAAATTTCAAAATCTTGATTTGAAAAAAAAAATATTTATTTTGTAAAATATTCTTTTAAAATGTTCTTTGAAAACACCACATTTTGACCAAATCTTCACTATGCATATATAAATACATTTAGGTTGTGCATATGATATTGTAATTTGAAGGTATAACTTTAATTTTGCTGGTTGTTTATGTCACACCTATTAGCATTACGCTCAGTAGTGTATGGAAATTACGGTTTATGAGTAACAGCGCAAAAAAGCATTGCTAAGGATTCTGTATGGTGTGAAATGGGAAGAAGTCAATGGGGTGGGGTGACACCATGAGTGACCCGCACCAGGTGACACCAACCCTAGGAATGCCACTTCATGCAGGGTGACCAAACGTCCTCCTTTTCTAGGATACTTCCGGCCTTTCCACCTTCTGTCCACCTTAGTGTCACTAAGAAGCAGGTGTTTGTTTGTTTTTTATTTATTTATTTAGAGTATTTAATGCCTCACTCTTCAGCCACAAAGACTCTCAGTGGCTTGCACATGGTTAATTAGTTGGTTCCCTGCTTTCAGGCTTACAATCTAAAAAGACATGGAAGGGAATGGCAATGAGGAAGGGGATCATGTCTAGCAGTTCTTCTCTCCCTCTAAGGCCTGGACTTGAGCGTTTTCAGCTTTTTCTTCGGTCATGGCCTCCATTTTGCAGGACCTCGTCCTCCTTGGCGGTGAGGACAGCCAGTCACCCTGTGTGTGGAGATTGTTTGCATGTCCAAACAGTGCTTTCTCTCTTGACATGCGTTGCCAGGGGAAAAGATGCATGTGCTCCAGGGTCCTTCTCCATGTGCCTGCCTGCCTCCATGCATGTGCCAAGGCTCTGTTCAGCACCTCCCTCCAACACCCAAAATAATTTGGCACGCTAGGCCACTGACCAGATTTCTGCTCTGAAGACCCATTCTTTTGTAGGTCCAAGGCCAGCAGTGGACTCTTTCAAACGGGGAGGAATTTCTCCCAACTCCGAATGGAGCCAATGTGGATTCATGTAAATTCGCTTGTTTAGCGAATTTACATGAACCCCTGCTCCGTTCGGAATTACTTCCCATTACCCGAAAATAACCCCCTCCTGCCCGAATTTGCATGCGAAGCTTTAATTCGCAATAACGTAAAACCCATGATTGCATTCGAATTGGCTTCCCTCTTGCCCGAATTTGCGTGCGAAGAGTTAATTCGCAATAACGTAAAACCCATGATTGCATTCGAATTGACCTTAAATTATACTTCCAATTTAGCCTTGTATGAAAGAGTCTAGTGTGTATATGTGTCTCTATGAAGGGTGACCAGATGTCCTAACCACAGAGGAGGAGAGGACATTATTTGAAAACAATGCAGGCCATGACCAAATAAGACCTAAAAGCACTACTGTAAAGTCATGGTTCTAAGCAGGCTTGAAATGGAGGACATTTTGAAGTTCCTCCTGGGCAGAAGCTCGAAATGTAGGACGGGTCCTGGAAAATGGCTTGTGTGGGTGCATAGGAACCCTGTTTCTCTCTGGCTGAGGTGTTGCCTAGGCCCTGAGGGCCGAGGTTTTTTCCTTTTCCTTGTAATATGGGCAGTGAGGGGGTTTAAGGTTTTTTTTAGCTTTTGCCATTTTTCTTGAATGTTCTCCCTTTTGAGCCTAAGAAACCTGAATTTAACCTTTCGAGCTTCGAGCTTTTCTTTGGTCAGGTCCTCCATATTTCTTGAACGCCGTCCCTTTGGACCAGTGATGCCCATACTCTGGCCCTTCAGGTGTTTTGGACAGCCCCCAGATCCAATGGTCTGAGATGGGAACTGAAATACATGGAAGGCCAGAGTTTGGGGGATCTTGGCTTGGAGCCTAAGAGGCCTGAATTTACATTTCTATGAGCGTTTTCTGCTTTTATGTGGGCAGATCCTCCATTTTCCTTGAATGTCCTCTATTTCGAGCCTAAGAAGCTTTGAATGGCTATTTCTAGGAGTGTTTCCCGCTTTCCTTGGGCCCGGTCCTCCATCCTCTATTCAAAACCTAAAAACCAGAATTTAAATTTCTGCGTGTTTTTGCTTTTATGTGGGCAGGTTCTCCATCTTTCTTGAACATCCCTCCATTTAGAGCTTGACCAAGAAGCCTTGAATGGATATATTTCTAGGAGTGTTTCCCACTTTTCTTGGGCCAGGTCCTCCTCCTTTCTTGAGCAGCCTCTATTTAGATCCTAAGAAGCCTGAATGTACATTTCTAGGAGTGTTTTTTAACCTTTATGTGGTCAGGTCCTCCACTTTTCTTGAAGGTCCTCTATTTAGAGCCTAAGAAACCTGAATTAACACCTCAAGGGGGTTTATCACACTAGAGGGCAAACAGGATTTAAACAGGAATTAAACAGGAATTAAACAGGAAATGCCCTATGTTAAACATAAGGTATGTTAAATGCCCTATGTTAAACATAAGGCATTTCCTGTTTAATTCCTGTTTAATTCCTGTTTAAATCCTGTTTGCCCTCTGTTTTTAGCCTTTATGTGGGCAGCTCTTCCATTTTCCTTGGACCTCCTCTACTTTGAGTCTGACCAAGAAGCCTTGAATGGATATATTTCTAGGAGCATTTCCCACTTTTCTGGGGCCAGGTCCTCCACTTTTCTTGAACGTCCTCCATTTAGAGCCTAAGAAGCCTGGATTTACACTTCTAGGTGTGTTTTTAACCTTTATGCGGTCAGGTCCTTCACTTTTCTTGAACGTCCTCCATTTAGAACCTGACTAAAGAACCCTGAATGTCCATTTCTGAGTGTTTCCCACTTTTCTGGGGCCAGGTGCTCCTCCACCTTTCTTGAAGGACCTCTATTTAGAGCCTGGGAAGCCTGAATGTCCACTCCTAGGAGTCTTTTTTTTAACCTTTATGTGGGCAGCAGGTCCTCCACTTTCCTGGAAGGTCCTCTATTTAGAGCCTGATAGGAGGAGGAGGAGTGTTTTCCTGGGGCCAGGTGGGGGGTCCTCCTCCTCCTCCTTCCTCTCTGCCTGCCCTATTTCCCAATGGGGGGGTCCAGTGGTCCTCCAGTCCTTGGCAGTGGAGGACCTCCAGCCTGGGGAAGAAGGGAGGAGCAGAGCTGAGGGGTCCCTCCCTCTTCCCCGCCTGCTGCCTTTCTTGCTCCTTTGCTATTTGCCTGCTGCTGCCTCGTCCTCCCTGCCCAAACTTTCCTTAAAGTCTCCAGCCCCAGGACCCTCTGAGGCAGCAGAGCTCTTCTTGGGCCAGGGGCACAGTGGTGGTGGTCCTCCTCTGCTGCTCCTGTTGCTGCTCCTTCTTCTTCTTCTTGCAGGGGCAGGAGGAGCTGAGCTCAGCGGAGGAGGAGAGGCCTGGCTGGCTGGCTGGCAGGAGGAGGCTGCTGTTGCTGTTGCTGCTGCTTGGGGCTGATGCAATTCTGCCTCTGCCTCTGCTGCTGCTGCTGCTGCTGCTGCTGCTGAGAAGACGAGGAGCAGCCCTGCATCCATCCCAGCCAGGAGGGAGCCACGAGGAGACCGAGAGCCAGCCCGGAGCAGCATGGAGAGGGTGGGTAGGATTTGGATGAAGCCCCCTCCAGGGAAAGGGCTGGGACCTTCCAAGGAAAGGTAGCCATATAAGAAAGCTAGAGAGAGAGAGAGAGAGGCACCAAGTTGGGAAACATGTCTTCCACCCCAAGGGAGGAAGGGAGGACATGTCATAGAGAAAGGAGGACACCCACACCCCCCGGCCACCCTGCACAGCTATAGCAAGCCCTGCCTCTTAGCCATGAGCCCAAAAGAGGACATTTTGATATTCTTCCTAGGCGGGTGGGAAGGGAGGATATGTCCGGGAGAAAAGAGGACACCCCCCTCTGGTCACCCTGCACAGCCATATAAATCCATGCTCCAAAGTCAGGCTCCAGACCGAGGGCCTTTGGACGTTCCTCCTGGACAGTAAGTAGGTGGGAAGGGAGGGAGGGAGGGTGGTGTCCTGGAGAAAGGGAGGACCTGTGGCCACCCGGCTTGTCAATGGGAACCCATGCTTCCTGGCCATGCTCAGAACGGAGGGCCTTTGGACAGTCCTCCTGGACACGAGAGGTGGGAAGGGAGAAAAGAGGGCACCCCCCTGGTCACCCTGAACAGCAACAGCAAGCCCTGCTTCTTAGCCATGAGTCAAAGGGGGGGGGGTGGGCTTTGGATATTCCTCCTGGACACAAGAAGTGGGAAGGGAGGACACGTCCTGCACAAAGGAGGACCCCCCCCCCGTGGTCACCCTGCATAGCAATATAAATCCATGCTTCCTAGTCAGATGGAGGATACTTTGACTAGGAAATTTATTTGGGATCGTGGATGTAGTTCCTCTGGTAAAAGGAGGACCTCTGGTCACCCTCCATGTCAATAAAAAACTCATGCTTCCTAGTCAGGCTCCTTCCTCTTTTATGGAAGGCGGAAAGGGAGAAGGCTGTGTCTTGGGAAAAGGAGGATCTGTGGCCACCCTGCATATAAATATAAGCCCATGCTTCCTCCTAGTCGTGCTTCAGATGTTGACATTCCTCCTAGAATAGTAGGACGCTCCTCCTGGTGGGTGGGAAGGAAGCAAAGGTGTCCTGGAAAAAAGAGGAGGACCCCTGGTCACCCTGCTTATAAATGCCATACTCCGGATGGAAGGCATTTGGACATTCCTCCCGGAGAGAAAGTGGAAAGGGAGGGCAGGTCCTGGGAAAGGAGGACCTCTCCTTACAAATATAAATTCATGCTACCTAGCCATGCTTCAGATGTTCATATTCCTCTTGGAGGGAAGGTGGAAAGGAAGGGCAGGTGTTGGGAAAAGGAGGACCTGGATGAATAGAAGCACATGCTTCCTAGCCATGCTTCCGAGGTTGATGTTCCTCCTGGAGGGAAGGTGGGAAGGAGGCAGGGCAGGTCCTCCTGGGAAAAGGAGGACCCCTGGCCACCCTGGATATACAGGAAATGTCAGTGCCTGCTTCTTAGCCATGCTCCAGGTGGAGGAGGTTTTGACATCCCTCCTGGAGAGAAGGTGGGAAGAAGGCAAGGCAGGTCCCGGGTGGGGGCCTGGGTCTCCCTCTGGGGCCAGGTTTGGGGGTCGGAGGGCTGTAATTTTCCACCCGGGCAGCACTTTAGGGAAAGGAGGGGAGGCGGAGCGTGGAGCAGCCTCCCTGAGTCCTTCCCTCCCTCCCTCCCTCCCTCCCACGTGGCAGCAAGGAGCTGATGCAAAGCAAAGAGCCCCCCTTGGCCTCCTCCTCCTCCTCCTCTGCCTGAGCAGCGCATCCCTTGCCTGCCTCCTGGCTCCTCCTGGGCTGTTTTGCAAGGGCTGCATCCACACTGGAGAGAGAACCCGGTTTGGCCCCGCTTTAATTCTTTTCTGGCCCAAGGGGAATACTTGCCCATAGGGAAACATTGGGGAATACTTACCCATAGAGAATCATTAGGGAATACTTGCCCATAGTGAAACACTGGGGAATACTTGCCTATAGAGAAACATTGGAGAGTATTTGCCTATAGAGAAACATTGGAGAGTACTTGCCCATAAAGATGCATAGGGGAATACTTGCCCATAGAGAATCATTGGGGAATACTTGCCCATAGAGAATCATTGGGGAATACTTGCCCATAGAGAATCATTGGGGAATACTTGCCTATAGAGAAACATTGGAGAATACCTGCCCATAAAGATACATAGGGGAATACTTGCCCATAGAAAATCATTGGGGAATACTTGCCCATAGAGATACATAGGGGAATACTTGCCCATAGAGAATCATTGGGGAATACTTGTCGAGCCACTGCAAATAGCATAGGTTGCCCCTCCACACATATTCAAGAATGCAGACCTCAGAGCCGTGCATTAGGAGGGGCGACTGTATATCCTCTCCCAGATATGCCACACATTGGCATCTATGCCAATGAATCACAAATCAAAGAGATAATTTATTTTACATTGTTGTTTAGTAGGGGTTTATACAGTCAACACTCCAAATACACTTCCTTGGAGAGTGGTGGAGTCTCCTTCCTTGGAGGTCTTTAAACAGAGGCTGGATGGCCATCTGTCAGGGATGCTTTGATTGGGAGTTCCTGCATGGCAGGGGGTTGGACTGGATGGCTCCTGTGGTCTCTTCCAACTCTATGATTCTAGGATTCTATGAAGCCATACTTACCCATAGAGAATGATTGGAGAATACGTGCCCACAGGGAAACACTGAATACTTGACCCATGATTCCCTATGGGCAGGTATTCCCTTATGTTTCCCTATGTGCAAGTATTCTCCAGTGTTTCCCTAGGTACAAATATTCTGCAATGATTCTCTATGGGCAATTACTGTCATTTGTTTTAGCAAAACAGCCACCCCAGCTTGCTCAGAATAATGCTTGCCGTTGTTGTGGTGGTGGAGGTGCCTTCAAGTGACTTTATAGCGACCCTAAGGTGAAGCTATCATGGAGCTTTCTTGGCAAGTTTTTTTCCCCTCCAGAGTTGGTTTGTCATTGCCATCTCCTGAGGCTGAGAGGGTGTGACTTGCCCAAGGTCACCCAGTGAGTTTCCATGGCCAAGTGAGGCCAAGTCAGTTTTACCAGCATCTGGCAAATGCTCTTCACCACCTGCCATTCTTCCCCACCATCTCTGCTAGCAATGTGCCCATTTGAACACACTCCCTCAGAGTGTGGTCAAGTCTCCTTCTTTGGGGGTTGGACTGGATGGCCTTGAAACAGAGACTAGATAGCCATCTGTCGGGGGTGCTTTGATTGAGAGTTTCTGCATGGCAGAATAGGGTTGGACCGGATGGCCTTTGCGGGTTCTTCCAACCCTATTTTGATCAAAGGAGTTTATAACACAAAGGAGATCGGGAGTTTATCCCGTGAATGAGATGGATGCACAGGTTGTCATCTCATCTCTACTCCCGGTAGAAGGGCATGGTCCAGGAAGGGAGAGGAAAATAGCAGAGGTGAATAACTGGCTCCGTAGATGGTGCCGCCAAGAACAGTTTGGATTCTTGGATCATGGGCTGCGGTTCCATGAGGAGGGACTTCTGGCAAGGGATGGGCTGCATCTCACGCCAGTTGGCAAAAACGTTTTTGCCAACAGTCTGAAGAATCTGATCAGGAGGGCTTTAAACTGAGTTATGTGGGGGAGGGAGACATTATACTGGAAGACAAAAGGGATGGAGAGAATAGTCCAAGTGGCATAGAGGGAACAAGGCAAACAGTGCAAGGACCCAATAGTAGGAGGCAAAAAAATGTGCAAAAGCAGCAAGTAAAGAGGACACATGGTCTTAAATGTCTCTACACTAATGCACAGAGTATGGGAAATAAGCAGGATGAACTTGAACTCCTAGCACAACAAGGGAAATATGATATAATAGGCATCACTGAAACCTGGTGGGATGAGTCTCATGATTGGAATGTAGAAATAGAGGGGTATAACCTTTTTAAGAGAAACAGGCCAAGCAGGAAAGGAGGAGGAATAGCATTATATGTCAGGGATATTTACACCAGTGAAGAGATCCAGGAAGTCAATACTGGAAGCCAGGTGGAGAGCATCTGGATAAAAATTAAAGGAGAGGGAAATAACAGGGATGTTACTGTGGGAGTCTACTACAGACCCCCGACTCAGGCAGAGGAATTGGATGATGCCTTTCTAGAACAGATGACCACACAATCAGGAAGGAGAGATGTAGTAGTGATGGGGGACTTCAACTATCCGGATATTTGCTGGAAGTCAAACTCAGCCAAATCCTCAAAGTCTAGCAAATTCCTCACTTGCCTGGAAGACAATTTCATTGTCCAAAAGGTGGAAGAGGCAACAAGGGGATCAGCCATTTTAGATCTTATCTTAACCAACAGGGAAGACCTAGTTGATGGGGTGCAAGTGGTTGGATCCTTAGGTGGAAGTGACCATGTTCTCCTGGAGTTTGTTATGCAGTGGAAGGGAGAAGCTAGGCATAGTCAGACACACACTCTAGACTTTAGGAGAGCTAATTTCAATAAACTTAGAGAAATACTGGGAGTGATCCCATGGTCAGGAATACTAAAAGAAAAGGGAGTTCAAGACGGATGGGAGTTTCTCAAAAGGGAGATATTGAAGGCACAATTTCAAACAGTTCCAATGAGGAAGAAAAATGGAAGATGTCTCAAGAAGCCAGGATGGATGACTAAGGAACTTTCAAATGAGCTAAGTTTTAAACGGAACATGTATAAGAAATGGAAAAATGGAGAAATCACGAAAGAGGAATTTAAACAAATAGCCAGCACATGTAGGGGTAAAGTCAGAAAAGCTAAAGCGCAGAATGAACTCAGGCTTGCTAGAGAGGTTAAGAACAATAAAAAGGGCTTTTTTGGATATGTCCGCAGCAAAAGGAAGAAGAAGGAAACAGTAGGGCCACTGCGTGCAGAAGATGGCAAAATGCTCACAGGGGACAGAGAAAAGGCAGAATTACTCAACACCTTCTTTGCTTCAGTCTTCTCAGAAAAGGCAAAAGGTGCTCAACCGAAGGATAATGGAGCAGAAGACAGAATAGGGGAATTTCAGCACAGAATAAGTAAAGAGATAGTACAGGAATACTTGGTTAACCTAAATGAATATAAATCTCCAGGACCAGATGAACTACATCCTAGAGTATTAAAAGAACTAGCAAATGTAATATCAGAGCCATTGGCAATAATCTTTGAGAACTCCTGGAGAACAGGAGAAGTCCCAGAAGACTGGAGGAGGGCAAACGTTGTCCCCATCTTCAAAAAGGGAAAAAAAGAGGATCCCAACAATTATCGTCCAGTTAGTCTGACATCAATTCCAGGAAAGATTCTAGAGCAGATCATTAAGCAGAGAGTCTGCGAACATTTAGAAGCCAATGCCATAATCACAAAAAGCCAACATGGGTTTCAGAAAAAGAAGTCATGCCAAACGAACCTGATCTCTTTTTTTGATAAAATTACCAGCTTGGTAGATGAAGGGAATGCTGTGGATATAGTATACCTCGATTTCAGTAAGGCCTTTGACAAGGTTCCCCATGACATTCTTGCAAACAAGCTTGCAAAATGTGGGATAGACAAGTTAACTGTTACATGGATTTGTAATTGGTTGAGTGGCCGAACTCAAAGGGTGCTCAACAATGGCTCCTTTTCATCCTGGAGAGAAGTGACCAGTGGGGTGCCACAGGGTTCTGTCCTGGGCCCAGTGCTATTCAACATCTTTATTAACGATTTGGATGACAGAATTGGGGGCATACTTATCAAATTTGCAGATGACACTAAACTGGGAGGAGTAGCTAATACACCAGAGGATAGGATCAAAATTCAAAATGACCTGAATAGACTAGAAAGCTGGGCCAGTGCTAACAAAATGAAATTCAATACGGAGAAATGTAAGGTTCTGCACTTAGGGCGGAAAAATGAAATGCACAGATATAGGATGGGGGACACCTGGCTGAACGAGACCACATGTGAAAGGGATCTAGGAGTCCAAGTAGACCATAAGCTGAACATGAGTCAACAGTGTGATGCGGCAGCTAAAAAAGCCAATGCAATTTTAGGCTGCATCAATAGAAGTATAGTTTCTAGATCAAGGGAAGTTATAGTGCCACTCTATTCTGCTTTGGTCAGGCCCCACCTGGAATACTGTGTCCAGTTCTGGGCACCACAATTCAAAAAGGATGTGGAGAAACTAGAGCATGTCCAAAGGAGGGCAACTAAGATGGTGAAGGGTCTGGAAACCTTGCCCTATGAAGAACGCCTTAGGGAGCTGGGGATGTTTAGCCTGGAGAAGAGAAGGTTAAGAGGTGATATGATAGCCCTGTTTAAATATTTGAAGGGATGTCATATTGAGGAGGGAGCAAGCTTGTTTTCTGCTGCTGCAGAGACTAGAACGCGGAACAATGGATGCAAACTGCAGGAAAAGAGATTCCACCTCAACATTAGGAGGAACTTCCTGACAGTAAGGGCTGTTCGACAGTGGAACACACTCCCTCGGAGTGTGGTGGAGTCTCCTTCCTTAGGGGTCTTTAAGCAGAGGCTGGATGGCCATCTGTCAGGGATGCTTTGACTTGGAGTTCCTGCATGGCAGGGGGTTGGACTGGATGGCCCTTGTGGTCTCTTCCAACTCTATGATTCTATGATTCTATGATTCTAATATCCCAGAAAAATCACATAATTACACGTAACAATTTCACATGAAGTCACACAAAACCCACCATAAAAGTGGTCACAAAGAAGCATTAATGTGCATCTTTTTGCTTTCGGGATTTCAGCAACAATGCATTTCCAATATTGCTTTATTTGCACAATTGTGTCTGATAATCATTTGTGCAATTACTCACCATTTCCACTTCATTTGCCAGATGCTTTAAATGTGCTTTAATCTCTCTTTAATGCCAAAATCAGCCCCAGTGTGATTCTGAAATCTGGAGGGGATGCCTCTATGGACTCTAGTCCCTACTTGTCTTGCCAGCCTCATCTACCAAAACTGTTTGCTTCACATAATACGTTATATCCTCATTTTGACCTGGTCAGGGTAATGTACATAAACACACCCCATGCTTTAGAACAAGCCATTCAAATGTGAAAGGTGTTCAAACAGCAGGGGATCGATGAACAAAACGTATGGCAGTGATTAATCATATTGCTATGGCGATCGCAACAGGTTGGATGGCTTTTACAGCCCTCTCCTCTGAATGAATGTGGTAGTTCATATCTCACTTGTAATACTAGTGTATGAAATTTGATTAAAGAGACTGAAAATTGTAAATGCAATAAGGAAGAAGGACAAATAGGAACAAAGGACTCTTTAGATCTCAGAAATAGTGATTGCCCAATGAGAAGGGAAGAATGAAACTTTTTCAGTTCACTAAACCATTCCCTCAAAAAGATCAGAAAAGCAAAGAGGTTAGCATGTTTTGTTGCAGCATAAGCTTTTGTGACCCAGAGCTCATTTTGTGATAACCTGAACGGTGGGCATATAAATTTTGAGATTGGGGGGGGGGGGGGGGTTGGATATGGTAACCTTCAGTGTCTCAGTAAAGTCTTTTTTATTTATGATGCAAGAACAGTAATGTGGTTACCTTTCTAAATGATCAGAGTTTGTATAAATTTATAGAATTTGTAATCAGAATTTGTAGGAAGAAAGAATTTGTAGAATAATCAGAATTTGCAGAAAGTAGAATTAATTCAAACTATGCAGAGCAAAATTCCACCCAGATGCTTACTGTGTGGTCCATTGTGTAACAGTTGTAAACTGGCATGGACTCATATATGTTTACGCATACATGTATATGTGTGTGTGTGTGTGTGTGTGTGTGTATCTTTATCTGAGATTATCATATCTATCAGTGGGAAGTGGTCAGCACAGGCTACATAATCATATTTGTGCAACATGTTTCAGAAACAAGCTTTTGTTGTAGCTGATGTGGATGCTTCTAACAGGGGTAGGATGCTTCCCAATTTCCCAGGTTCTGGGCTGAGGGCCTTAAATAACCTGTCAGGCACGTGATCCTTGGGAAGCATTCACTGCATGGCCTTAGTCCTGAGTAGTGAATCAGTGGCAACTGTAGGGATCTGATTACTGTTAACGTAACAGTTTGGCTGAGCTGCCTGCCAGGATTGTTTCCATAGTGTCAGGTAGAATCTATTCCCCTCCCTCCTTCCAGCTTTCAAATGTCCCCTCCCAAAGTCACTGCCGACTCTTCTTCCAAGGTAACTTTGTTGGCTTTCCTGCAGGACTTCTGATCTCCTTACTGTTGGGTTGGTGCAGTTGCCAAAATCTATTCGGCTGAGCGAGACAGGAAAGTTCTGTGTGCCAGGCCAAAATCCAGGAGAAAGCTCATTGCTCTTGTCACTTGGACTGGAGTAGGGTGGACTGTCCACTCAAGTAAGTGAGGGGGGGGGGGAGAGGGTGTGCTTTAATAAAAGTGGTTCTGAGACACTGTGTCATCCCTGGGCATAGCTTCCGCGTGCCCCCTTTGTGAGATGTCCCTGCTCTTTGGAGGAATTCTTGTTGCACTTCCTTGTTTTTGGCATGGCCAAGCAAAGGGCTTTTCTGCATCCCAATGCACTAGGGATTTGTTGGCAGGACAAGGTCTGCTGAGGGATGAAAAGAGAAAACATCGTTAAGGCCTCTGTCCAGAATGAGAGGCAACTCAAGTCAAGTTTAGAGGCGAAGTTCAATCCCATATCACATAACACTTTCTGTGTATAACTTCTTTCCTGTCTGGCTGTGTAAGATGCAACTTTTCTCTGCTCCCTGACAGCTGGAGGGAGTGTCTTTCACGTACTTCCTCACATTCAGGATCCTGGAGCAGAAAAGAGCCCTCTGTTCCCCTCTCTCCCCCAGTGTCCCCTTTGGTTTTCTGCTGTCCTCAGTGTCTTCTTTGTTGTGCTTGCTGCGCTTCCACCTTGGCTCCTGTGGCAGTCACTTTGCTGCAGGAGAGTGTGCTTACAATGTCCTCTTCAAAGTAAAATAGATTTTGCTTCACAAGCTTGCTCTGAGAAGGATCCTGAGCTGTTTAGATTTTTTTTCTTTAAAAAATGGGGGCAATTTATTAGTTGGAGTGGTGTTTTGAATTCATTTCCAATTACAGAAATTGGACTTTGATGACAGTGGAGTCAAATGTTATACATGTCTTCCTTTCTTTCTTTCTTTCTCTTCTTCTTCTTCTTCTTCTTCTTCTTCTTCTTCTTTTCTTTTTCTTTTTCTTTTGGAAGAAGCCTATTTCCTGGTTAGATGGTTGCAATGTTGTGGAGAATTCACCTTTTACCTTAAATGGGTGGTGATGAATGTTATACCTAGAAGCAGTCACATACTCTGGACCATGCTCATTCTGAACTTGAAAAAATGAATTCTGTGCCAAAGGTGCCCAAAGTTTGTGCTGAGAAGTGTTGTAAAATAATGTAAAGCAGAGTTGCATCGATTTACCTCTTTCGCATTATCCTCCTTTTTTTGTTTTTGTCAGTTACAAGGAAGGGCAAAGAGCTTCCAGCTGAAATTGAGAAATTAGCTGCATTTTTCCTTTGTGGCTCCTAGAACTTTGCTAAAAATTTCAAGCATAGCTTTGTGTCCAAAGGTGATAGAATATTGTCTGCATGTTTTTAATAACAGAAGCAGCAGCACATTTAAATAGCCAGGATGTGGACTTTTCTACCCAGTCATAGTGTCAACATCAGAGATAGGTGACTGTATCAGGTTATTCTGTCTATGTCACCTTTTGGGGCCCTCACCCACTACTCCAAATACCCAAAATGCAGAGAAAATAGAACTATCAGGAAATGGTCAGAATTTCATTTTTTGTTTAGAAAAAACTGGTATTTTTTTTTTAAATGTTAAGCAGTATGGCAAGGGGCAGGGCTGTAATGTATTTAAAAGGGGAATTGATGTTCCTAGAGGCTTCTAAAAAAGGCAGCCACCCTATTTCTTTAGCCAGAAAAGGGGGAGTTCAAGGAGTCTGGAAGGGCTGAGGGTAATAAAAACAGCTTTGTGGGGACAGATGCTACCTTGGAGTTGTGCTTTGCCCAACCCAGGCTACTCTGATCCCTACTAGTCTCTGACAGTAATGCTCCTCTTTACAAAGGCTTTTTATGCCTTCCTAATCCTCCTTTTCCTCCTCATTCTCTATGTCAAGTTAATTTTTTATAGCAGCATTGTCATTTGGAGGGAGGCGAACATGGGCCGGAGATATGCAGCTTTCACTGTAAGGTTGCAGTATTATTTCTGTAGTAAACAGTGCAATAAAGCTCACGCTAGAGAAAGAACAAGATTCTGTTCTAGACTGTCCTACCATAGCCATGTGTGCCTGCCTTCGACAGGCATGATAAACTACCGCGGCCTCTAGAATCCTTTATTGAGCATGTATAAACAGCAAAAAAGATAGAAAAATGGACAAGAGATAAGCCTGCCACACCAGCATTCTTTTGAATGTTAAAAAAGCATAAATTTATAAATCTGGCCAGCAAAATGGAAATCAGGAGAAAAGCAAAAGCTGGTGAAAGAAAAATCATCTCTGTATCACTTTTAGAAGCAGCCTTCAAGCAGTCTCTAGTTCAAAATGTTTTTGTTTGCTTACATAAGGTTTATCTGACCTGGTTGTTTCAATTCATGTATGACTAGTATTAGTTTTTAATAAAAAGTTTGCTAAAACATATTGAACTGTTATTCATTTTGGGGAGTGTACAAACCTATCCCTAGTCTTTCCAAGTTATTTCTGTCACTGGTACCAAATTCTGCCTCTGGTACCAAATGTTCTGTTAAAGAAGTAGTGTACAGGAGCATGTCTTTGTCAACGGGGGCATACCCATACTGTACCTAGATCTTGAAAAATCAGACATTTTTTATGGCAACCTCCATAATCCCCATGACAAGTACTGAGATTTGGGATTTTTAGTTCAAAAAACATAACTTTTCCAAGCTCTGCTTCCTTCGTAACGCCTGCTGGTGCTGTACCTCTCTTGCCCTTCTCAGCATACAGTTTCTCCCTCTGTGTCTTCTCCAAGGACTCACTGGTTTAGGCCATGACTCCTACAGAGATTGTACTCTCCTGTGCAGTTTGAGCATCTCAGTATGTTGTGACATGTCCAAGATAATTTGTGTTGATCTGGAGGAACAATCACCCTTTTGTTTCAGCATAGGAATTTTCCCCACAGGTCCTAGCACTCCTGATCAAAAGATACCGTTATCATTCAGCTATGAATTCAAGGTTGGTTTAAGACAGGCCCTAAAGCAGGGATGGGAATTATACAGCTAGTGGAGGAATCTCAGACAGACTTTCTCCCTTAACTCAGCCATCCCCCTTTTGAAAAGATTGACTAAAAAAAACCCTTTTCACCCAAAAATAGCCTTGGAGAGAGGGGTTCAGCTCAGGCTATAAATTCTGTTTCGGAGGCCCTGAAACAGTGGGTGGTCAGAAGTTATGTCTGGTGTTGCAAAACATAACTTCTAGTTTCTTCTGAGTGTCCTTGTTATGCCCATTGAGAGTCAGAAGCTATCCCAAACCATTCTGAGTTTAAAAGGCTCTATAGCATTGCACCCCAACATGCATTATCCTTCCAATTATGTAAAATATTTTAAAACTCTGCTTTTATATATATGTAAAATATACATATCACATTAAGTTTCAGATGTAATTAAGAATAAAGAAGGATAACTATCTTAAATTGACTACTAATTTAATCGTAGATAATGAAGAAAATTAAGAGTGAGTTTTGCAAAAATTATAATATGGATTATAATGTCTTATGTAGATGGGACCGTCAGTACCAAAGCAACTGTAGAAGGTTAACAACAAAACGGGGAAGGAAACAAATTGACAGAAGTTGGGAAGGAAGGAAGTATGAATGTAGAAGGCTGAGCAAGTGTTAGAAGGTAAGAGTAGGTGTAAGATGGTTTGTGGTAAGCGAATGAGATGGAAGATAATGGATAAGATAAAGATAGAAAGATGAGATTTGAAGAGAAGGAATAAGGTACGATGTAGAGAGGAAGAAGATGGTGTTTTTGAGAAGGTGCAAGTTGAAAGAATCAGAAGGGATCCATTGGAAAGTATACAAGGAAAGCGATAAATTGTTAGGAAGGATTGTAGTGGTATAGATGTTGGATAATTATATTTTATGAAATTTGTGGAAACAATGGTGAATTATCTATGTTTGAATGTATGTATTTGATTTTAATTATACAATAAAATTTATTTTAAAATTAAAAAAAACTCTGCTTAGAAGCCCCTCAGTTTCAGAGACCTTAAACTGTAGCTTACATAGCTTGTGTGTAAATTTGGCACTTTTTCTGTTTCATTTTTCCAAACTTGCAGATATTTTGGTGTGCAGGGAAAGAAGCAGTACTGAGGGAACACTGAAGGATTTCAAAGGAAGTAGTCTCCATAAAATTGCATGAATGATGCAGGACAATTTCCCAGAAGTAGCCTTTGCTGATAATATCACCCATTGTAAAATATCCACTTCGCCCATAAGAATTAGTACACTTGGTGATGGTGTCAGGACAGGCCCCTAAGGCAGAAATCTGGGAGTCCACATAGTGGAATGAGCAGGAGGCTCTTGACATTTTTATTAGCCCTCTGGGCTTCAAAATTTTGACTTTTTAAAAATAAGATTTTAGAGGGAACTATTGATGTTCCATGTCTTCTAACTAGTCACCCAAGCTATGCTTTGCATGCCAGTTTTTTCTGGTACTCAGATATGAACATATCCCGAGAGAGAAGGGAAAGAACAAGGCTCTAATTTCCATGCTTTCATAAACTGGAGCTCAGGTGAGGAATATGTGATGTTTGGTCCCTAATGACCAGAAATTTCTGATGCAGTCAGGGTGATTCTCAAGGGGCCGAGAGAAGGCACCTGGGACCCACCAGTGTCTGGCAAAGGAGGAATGGGATGCTCGTGTAGATTTGCATAAGAGCTGAGAAGGTTGAACTCCCATGGCCTTTTTCTTGAAAAAGCCATGTCCTTGAAGAGACAACTAAGAGCTGAGACAGCACATTAAGGAAGAGCCTGGAGCACCCCCATTCTGAGTGTGTGTGCGCATGCCTGCATGTTGAGTGGTTCAATCTTTAGGCAAGGAAGTTGACCCCAAAGAATCAGCAGTGTTGGGAAACTTGGGACTTGGGAAATACAGGTCCAGTTCTCCACTAAGCCATAAAATTCAGTGGTGGAATTGTGAGTTGCTCTTTTTCATCTTGAGCTATCTCACAGGGTTGTTATGGGGAGAAATAGAGCCAGTTATACTGCCCTGATCTGTTTGGAGCAACCATGGAATTGAACAAACAAACAAGACAAGATAAAGCTGGGCACTTGGGCCACTCAAGTTGAGAGCCTGAGCAAGGGTCAAGGGTTAACTGAGGTTTTATTTTCTCCGTGTCACTTTTTCTGGGGTTATATCATCACAGCAGAGAGAGGTTTTCAGGGTTTCCATCCCCAGTATGAGACCTAGTCTGGAGAAGACAGTGTGGAAATACTCAAGCACTTGACTCCTTATCTCTACCAACAGGGGCCCGCTCCTCCCCACTCCACCTTGTTCTTGTGTGTAAAGGCATTCTCTCATGCTCCACCCTGTTGAGCTGTTATGTGTTGTGCTGTGACCAGAACTCAAACAAGTTTGTTAGGGGAGAGTAAAACTTCAAGAATCTTTTGTGCTGCCTAGGGAATTCTGAGAGCTGTAGTCTAAAAGGGAATTTTTCTAAGCTGTGGTTGCAACTGCCTGATACCTGTACTTCAGTTTTACCAAACCTCACAAATTGTCTTTGGTATTGCCCTCTCCTGCTCTGAACACACGGAGAAAAGGAGAGAGAGAGAGATACAGACTTACATACTCTATGGCTAAATAGGAAGAAACATCCTCCTTTACCAGCTCTCTCTTGCATTAAGGAGAGGGTGGGCAATTTCTCATCCCCTTTTCTTGCCTGACCATACCACCTGGTCTCTAGCACAATGGTAAAGCTGACCTGGCACGTGACGAGATGCACCAGGGTGGAAGGCAATTGCCTCCCATCTGTGTCCTGAATGGCAGCTGTGCCCCTGTGCGTGCTCAGTGCCCTGAAGACTTCCCCTGCCTTGAGCGCTGGCTATGCTCTTTGCAGCCATGTGTCACCCTTGCTGCCTTTTCTCGCTCCAGAGATGGCAGTAGTGAGTTAAAGAATACACAACAAGGGGGCAGATATAGGGCCTGTTATTAACCTCACTTCTGCGTTCCCTCCCAACTTTGTTTGCTTTTACCATCTTTGGCTGTATAGTGAATGTAGAAAATAAAGCATAAGCACTTTATTATTAATTTTTGTTCACATTTAAAATGAAGATGACCTTTCAAAACAAATCATACTGGGCTTGCAGATTAGTCTTGGTGAAACCCCCAGTGGGTGCAGGGTGTAAGGTGTAAAAAGCAAGAATCCTCTGTTACTGTTGCTATTGTCCACTACGTTTCTCTTCTCTGACTGTGCCCTTTTTCTCTTTTCCACAGAGTGCTATTCCTTTGGTCTAATTGGTGCTGCCATATGATCTGAGCTTTCTCTGTATCCTGGGAAGTGTAGCCATCAAGACGGGACAGCGGGCAGGTGGGCGCCCACATTGCAGCCCCCAACCATGGCAGAAAAATGCAGTGAGGGGTTGTTGGTGAGTCTGGGCTTCCCTAGTGCACTGCGGAATATCATGCATGTGTAGTTAGTTGGCGGATGGTTTATTGGGTGGTGGTGGAATATCTATGGGCCTTGGTGGAAGAAGCAGTTGGTAATCCTTCAGGGAAGTATAACATCTATCCCCCCAACATCTAGTTTTCTCCATGCCTCAGTATTCCCGTCATGGGAGTGTGCTGGCTAAGTTATACCAAGCATCATCTCCCACTGGGTTCTTCTGTTCAACTGGAATGCATAATGTCATTGTGTGTCAAGTGTGAAGGTTCCTCTCTACTAATCACAGTTCCCAGCTTCTCTACCCCTCCTTATCAGGACTGTCCCAGAGCAAGCAGGAGGATGGGAAGGTTTCCTGGGCAAATTAACTGGCACTTAATCTCAGTCCAAATTATGACTGTTGGAAGGAGTGGAGATGAAAAATGGCAAAAGTTACTGTAACTGCTCATCTTGACTTTATTGGGTGGTTATTAGTGCTGCTAATATGTTATGTACACATATAAAAATGCAGGGTGTAGGAAACTGTCTTCTGTCCCTTTCCTTTCCCTGAAAACCCAGGAAAAGGTCAGCATAGGAGGTCCCTTCTTCAGTCATACTTCATCAAAAGTGATATTGTTGTTTCCCCTAAAGTGCTGTAAGGTCACAAAGCACTGCCAGGGAAATATACAGAGTCCAGCAGGTGGGAAAAATTTGGCTCCATCATGCCGCTACTTTGTTTGTATTTGGGATTTCTACATTTACAGAGAACAAGGCTCCCGGGAGACGCCTGAAATAGCCTGCACCCCAGCCAGGGGGCACCGCGCCAGTTTCAGGCTTGGAACATGTGGGGGAAGGGGAATGGAGATAGCTTCACCACACACCACACACACAAACATACACTCTATGGGGTTTTATGCACAAAGAACACAGGGTCTTCTCTTCTGCAGGATTTCATGGGCACATTTGTACATTCCTTTGCATCTTCCCTCTCATGGTCTGCTTAAGTTTTTTTCTTCGCATTGTCTGAGTGGGACCCTTTATGGAATTAGAGAGCACTCTCACTCTTGCTTTCTTGTATGCAGCACAATGCAGTTCAGTTTGTGATATACTGTGTGTGCATATATACACACACAGAGGGACATTTTCCCACACACCTTCTTCATAGAGGGTTATGTAAATAGGGTGCTGCTCTCCACAGTGCTGTTTTCTGGATGCACTGGATGTTACTCAGCTGACTGGGAAACAACTCAGATCAACCAGCATCTACTGAAACGAAAGAAGATGGTCACAGGGGCGCACTAGCTCATGACTGGTTTGTGTTTTCTAGCAACCCAAATTGGCTTATTCTGGATGGCAAATGGTGTGTTTGTGTATGAAATCACTCAGATTCACATGTTAGCTTGGCAGAAGAATGCTTTGGCCTGCACACATTGCTTTTGGAAGCATCCCAGCGGGCCTGGAAATGTGTGCGCATGCTTGCACATGCACAAACACAAAGAACAGTGCTCCTGTTGCACTGTATCATACTGTTCCTTGTATGCATTCTTGCCTTCTTCTTTTGACAAAGCTTTTATGTTGTCGCTCAGCATTCTGGCTGCAATTGTGCTTCCAGAACCCTTTCTCAACACCATTTCATGCCCTAGCATATGGTGAAGATGAATGAAAATACAGCAGTGAGTATTGTAGCCTTAACATCAGCTATGTTGTAAATGGTCATTGTTAATTACAGGATTATCAATGCCTGTATGTTCAGCATTTCATTTCTGCACCTTCACCCAACATGTACATGTGGACCTGTAACTCTGGAATATACTTCCAGTATCTGATTCACCAGGCTGTGGCCCACACAATCTTACATTGTAATAAATCTGTTAGTGTTTAAGGTGTCAAAAGGTTCTGTTGTTTTAAATTACTTGGAGCCACGTGTTGTTTCAGAAAAGCCACATAAGACAAGGTTTGGGCATGGGGAAACAAACCAGAGGTGCCTTTCAGTTCTAACCTGCAGCCCCTTCTCATTACCTCACACAAAAGCTCTTGGCTGTTCCCATGCAAAATGTGTGGTGTCTCTGGGTCACTGGAGCAGTCACCTGGAGCTTTCTGGCTGCAGGAAAGATACTAATCCTCTCTCTGAGCTGCCTAGACATCATTGAAATAGCAGCCTAAGCCCATCACCCACTAATCGCCTCTCCCAATATAGGAATAGCATATTGGGTCAGTAGCTTCTCAAGAATGGAATACCTCCTCCCTAGATCCTTTCCTTTGGGAGTTTGATCATCATCATGATCATTATTATAAGGTACATTCCTGGCTAAGCCCTTCTCTTGCCTTGTTTGCTAAGGTCTATGCCTTAATAAACAAACAAAGAGACCCTGGCACAGGCTGTCCTGATCCAAGAACCACAAATGTTTTCCAGGAAGAGACACACAAAGGGGTGGTTGGAGGTACATGAGAACCTGTTGGTCACCCTCCTGTTCTCACTGTGTCCTGTTTACCTACCCCTGTTCATCTTCCTGGGTAACGTCTTCTTCAAGTTCTTTTAATTCTTGTGCTGGCATCTCCCCCAAGAAGCCAGTCCTCCCTAGTCCTTTCAAGAATTCTCTATTATGAAAATACTGCCATATTTCTCTAAATACTACACTTTTCAGAAGACCTTTTACTGATGTTTAAATATAGATTGTGCAGAGCAAGATAATAAAGGAGTTGTGAGTGAGCAAATACTTTAAAGTTGTTTTTTCTCCCTAGGCCAAATTAATCTCCTTTTTAACCATCTTATTGCATGCTAGCATATGTCAGGAAATATCCCAGGGATATTGGTTTTTGGCTACTTGCGGCTGATTCTCTGCTGTGGAAAACTACATATAACTACAGAGCTGCTCAGTCCCATGATTCACTAAAGGAAGCAATTTTAAGCCCTTTGTTGAAAAATTTTCATTGGACCCAGGCAATCTCTAAACTCCCATTTCTAAAAAGGTCCTAGAGTTAGTGGTGGCAACACAACTTGAGGCTTTCATGGGAGAAACAGATTACCTGGACCCATCCCAATCTGGGCTTAGGCCTGGTTGTGGGACAGAATCAGGCTTGGTCACCAGGGTGGCTGATGCACTGGGAGTTGGACAAGGGAATATATCTCTATTGGTCCTCCTGGATCTTTCAGTTGAATTTGATACCATCAGCTCATTTGACTGTTATGGGACTTAGGGGCATTGCTTTGCAGTGATTCCAATCTTTCTTGGGGGAGGCACATTTAGTCATGGTGGTTCATGCTTCAGTTATATCTCAGACAATGTAATGCACTCTATGGAGTTTATCACATGGGGAAAATTGGAAGTTTAAAAGGGTCAGAACCCGCAGTTATCCAGCATATTGGGCACAATTGTGCAAATGGTTTTCACACCATGTTGCATGCAAACTGCTTAGAATCTGATGAGAAAGTGACATGAACCAGGAAATAAGCATTTTGGGGAAAATATCAGAAATTCATTTCTATTTCATTCACTAATTCGTCTTTCTTTTTTCACAACTGCTGTAGTGTGAAAAGCTACTTGCTGTTTATTCATGGGATTCTCCCTTTTTTTTTTTTTTTTTTTTTTGATGTCTGTTGCCACATTTCCCATGGTTCTTTGGGGCAAGTTTACTTCCAGTGCCATAGAACAAGTAAAATAATGTTTGTCTGAGTCCTGGCGTACTTCTCTCTCTCTCTCTCTCTCTCTCTCTCTTCAGCCCCAAACTATCCTCTTTAAGGGATTTTGGATTTCAACTCCCAGAATCCCAGGCTATTGGCCAACGTGGCTGAGGCTTCTGGGAGCTGAAATCCAAAATCCCTTAAAGGGCACAGTCTGGGGATCATTTCAGCCTTCCCTCCGAGCCATAGCTCTTAAAGAAACAGCTACTGAGGCAAAGGCAGGGACAGGGCAGGCAAGAGAGAGAAAAGGCTGAGTTCCCCCTCGCTCTTTCCTGTGCATGTCTGCCTGTCTCCTGCTTCAGCCCATAGCCAGGGCTCTTAAAGAAACAGCTGCTGAGGGAAGGCAAGGACACACACACACACACACACACAGATTTGTCACGGTCTATATGTGAAAATTGAGCATCTGATCACTTTTTCAGGATTCACATGCTTTTATCATTATCGGGATGAAGGCACATTTGGTCCCATCATGTGAAAACCATTCATGCATTTGTGCACAAGTGCAGGTTGATCTCAGATTCTTCACAGGATAGCAGCGCTTTGTGGGTGAAAACCAGTTGCTCATTTGTAAGTTAATAACGGGTTCTTACCATTTTAAACTTCCAATTTTTCCCCGTGTGATAAACTCCTATTTGAGACTACTGTTGAAAAGTGTTAATGCTAGTGCATTAAAGAGGCAGTTAAATGGCAAAAGAAATGTGTTCTGGATGTCATAAATACCCAGAAGGCTTTGCTGAATTGCACAAGGAAACCTCGACTCAACCTTGGCTGAGCATTTCTGTCCTGTACTACTTTTTATGAGTGTAAGGATGTTCTTTCTGTCTAGTGTCCATCAAGATTCCCCAGAGGCCTGATGTTTAGGAGGATAATTATGAGTATAATGACCAGGTACCTCTGTATACTCAGCGGTGCCAACTTTGTTCTGTTTACCTTTCACCCAAAGTTGCTTTGCCTGCATACCTCTGACATTGTGGAAAGTTACAGTTTCTCAGCCCATGGGGGAGATAGAGAAACTGGGCTGAGAGCCATAAGAGTGATCACCTATGTCAGTGCTGTCATTCAGATCATATCCACTACCCAGTATTTGAATCTGTTTTGTGGAATTTACCAGAGTTTCAAAAGCCAGGTTTGAAAATGTCTGTGATGCAATAGAAGCTCTCGCTCTGATATCTGCCCAACTCAGTCTGTTACTGTGTTATGTAGAGCAGAGTATTTTTGCTACTACAGCTAAGGTGTACTTATGGATTCCAAAAACCCAGTGTGGGAAACAAAAAGGAGGAATCAGGAAAGTAAGGAGGAGGGGGGGGGGCATCTGGAAGACTGGGGAATGACTACAATGGAGAACTACTGGTGAATTGCTGAATTGTTATGCATAATTATGTATAAAGATTTACTAATTTATTAAGTTCTCTGAGCCAACACCACTGCTCCCCCAAACAAACATAAATACTTTTCTGTTTCCATTTCCTTGGTATTTATCACCTGGTGTTAACCAGCCTGAAGTGCCGATATGCTACTGACTTGGTTTTACTACATATGTGGTACTGCTGTAATACCCAACAGGATGCATAAGACAAATTAGGAAACCATTACTGTCTCCTCTTTTTTCCTTCCAGTTTATTATTGCTTAAACAGTACCAGTTATGTCTTGTTGTACCTGTTCATATCTGTCTTATTTAAAAACACTAACAACCAAAATTCCACAGAAGAATTTTGATTGATTTACCCTTACATATTATTATTGTCTCCTACATTTGACTCCACCATTAATTTGATGAAAGAGATCTCCTCCAGTCACTTAAAGAACTAGTTCCTATGAACTGCACAGTTGGTCATAGTACCCTATCTGATGGGCAGTGTGTCCAGTTTTAATAAACTGACAGCTAACTTATGATGGGTAGTGGAGAGAGAAACGTGGAACAGATGCCTGGAAAAGAAAATTAAAAAGGATATTGTTTAGTTTACACTGGATTCCTGCTCCCAATTTGCCACAGTTACTTTCCACCATATCAGCAAGGGAGTAAGAGTAGTGTGTTTTCCCATTTTCAGAATCAAAACTTGCTAAAACATGAGTTATATACACTATCTCTGATCTATGTTGTTGTGCCCAAACCATAATCCCCTCTCCTTGCAAGAGAAATGCTGCTGCTAAAACTGATCTAGCTCATTCCTGTCTAAGGGCTGTGTGTGTCTGTGTCAGTGTCTGTGTCTGTCTGTCTGTCTTCTGGTCTCTAAAGGGTGAAGTCCACATGTGCGGAGTAATACAACTCAGTGTGGTGTAGTGGTTTGAGCATTGGACCATGAGTCTAGAGAGCAAGGTTTGAATCTGCTTGGCCGTGAAACCTATTGGGTGACCTTGGGCAAGTTACAGTCTCTTTGCCCCACAGGAAGGCAATGGCAAACCCCCTGTAAAGAAACTTGCCAGGAAAACCCTGTGATAGGTTCTCCTTAGGGTCGCCAGAAATAGGAAGCAACATGAAGGCAAAGAACACACACATAACTGGAAAAAGTGCTGATTAGATAGGAAAGAGAACTGGTTTAGCCCAGGGACTGGAGAACTGGCGTGAACGACTGCTCAGAAATGCTTTCTGAGGCACAGTATGATTTCACAGGGCAATCACTTGTATGTATCTTGAGAATATACTCTGCCACTATCCTTTCACCATTTTTGCAGAGCGCTCAGAGATAAGAAGAAAGTAGTGAGGCCCAGGGGTAGGTGGGAAACAGTTGCCCATTCAGGGTTGGTCTGCTTCTAGGCATTTGCTACAGAGCCACATTTTGGAGCAAGTTGTTTTGGTTCTTGCTGAGATTTGGGAATTGATCCACACAGAAACCTGATGCAACTCTTCTCGGGGGGGGGGGAGCTTTCAAGTGACAGGTGACAGGGAAATGTCAACATTTTAGGAGCCCTATGCAGGTTGGGGGTATTAACAGTCTTGAGTGCTTTCAGGCACATTTTTCAGATAACTTGGAACCTGGGTTTGTTTTGGTTTTTCTTTCTCTGTATCTGGAACCGTTAGTATAGCCTGCAAATGCCAGGAAGGGGAGAAGGGAGCAGGACCTGAGAAAAACAGCTCCTATTCCTTCCTGGTCCAGACGGAAGATTTGAGCTCCTGCCAGCTCCAACATCCCCACAGTGAGACAGGAACCATGTAGCTACTGGGATGGCAAAATGCCCCCCACGAAAGAATTCTGACACACACACCCGTAGGAAATTTTCCTTCAAAACTTGCCCAAATTTCTAATATTACGGGGACTACGACCCTGAAAATAGCTCACGCCTAGCAGTCTTATATTTGCTCTGTTAGCATTCCCTTGGCAGCTTTGCTTCTACCTTTTCTTTGGATGCTTAAACTGTATTTCAAAATGTTCAAGTGAATTTTTAAGTTATTGCAATGCTAGAAATTTGGGGATGGGAGGAAGATTTCATAGAAGAATTATAATTCTTGTCTCATCTGTAGCTACTACCCTGTGGATGACCCAGTGCAGGCAGAGTGGTGGGGATGGTGCTGATTTAAAAAAATTGTATGGCAGAGTGTGAGAGCCAGCATGGTGTAGTGGTTTAAGTGTTGGACTACAGTTCTGGAGACTAGGGTTTGAATCCCCACTCAGCCATGGATTCCGCCTGGATGATCCTGGGCAAGTCACATTTTCTCAGCCTCAGAGGAAGGCTAAGGCAAACCTCCCTCTGACAAAGGGAAACCCTGCAATAGGTTTGCCTTAGGATCACTGTAAGTTTGAAACAACTTGAAGGCACACAGCAACAGTGGCAGAATGTAATGTCTTTGATACCATGGGGTAAACCCTGATTCTTCAGGGAACCTGATAGAAGATACAATGAATCCAGGAAATGATGCTTCTCAAACTGCTTTATCACACAAGGAGGCAAACAGGATTTAAACGAGAGTTAAACTAGAAAAAATCAGGAAATGTTGTGTGATAAACATCAGACATTTCCTAGTTTTCTCTAGTTTAATTTTTGTTTAAATCCCATTTTCCCCCTAATGTGATAAAGTAGAAAGAGTGAGAAGGTGTTGAACCTTATTAAAGCAGATGCCTTTTCCCCTCATGGTCAGATTCATTCACAAATTCCCTTTATTGCATTCATGCTGGTGAGGTGTGTGTGTGTGTATGTGTGCTCTTTGAAGGAGCCATTTCCCACCCACCTGCTCCAGTGAAAGTCACTGCCAGACACTCTCACTTGCTTGCTTGAAGGACATTATGTTTTGTCCTTGGATTTACCATTGCCTTTGTTTGCACAGTAGCCCCTGCCAGCCACTCCTGACTCTTGGGCAGCTTCCCTGGCTGCCTGGGGGCTTGCAGCATCTGTTGGGGGGTTTTTTTTTAGGCAGATAGGGCAAAGACGCACGCAAGGGGTGGTGGCATCTGTAGTGTATGGTCCAGCCGGGGAGGTGGTCAGTTCTTCTTAACTGTGAAGGGGAGCAAGGTTAAGCAGAAGAGGGATAAGTTTGCTTCTGGGTGTCAAAGTTTAAGAAGCAGCCCCTGGCTCATGCATGCCAGGCACCTGGCCAAGCCACCCCCCACTGTGGGTGCCGAGTCTTTACTGGGCTGCGGAAGCGCTTCTGCCTGGAATAATAAGGGGGAGCAGAGGGAGGGGGTGATGAGGATTTTCTGCCTCAGTAGCCCTGGAGAATTGAGGCTGAGCTGTCAGCAGGGCCTGAGAAAGTTGCTTGAGGATGTCAAAGTCTGGCACGGACATCTTCTTCCTGCCCATGATCTTCCCCAAGAAGGACAGATGCGAGTTAGATACCTGATACTTTCATTTCATACTTGAAAAATAGGCCTACCCTGTACCTGACCTACTGTCCCTTTTCTTATTCTAGGGAAGAGGGGGAGGCCAAACTGTGCCACTGTGAGGCTGCTGAGACCACTCCATAACCCTCAGCTCCTCTGTCTTGTGGGCTGGCACAAGTGTTGAAGGCTAAGGACTTTGACAGTTCTAAATTCATTGTTAGCACTTCCCTTCACCTCCACGACTGCAGTGTGGTTCCAAGAAGGTGGTCTGCTTCATAGAATTCTGGGGGCAACTTCTCATCATTTCTCTTTCCTCGGATCTGAATCACAGCTTAGACAGAGTGTCACCTGGTGTTTGAGCCATAAAACACCTTTAAAAACCTGTTTCCTTTTTATCTATTTATCTGTTCTGATGGTCAGTGTCCCACTATGTGTCTTTGTAATTCCTGGCATTCTTGCCCAGAGTTCTGCAAATATACTTGACAGTTCCGTCATGAGTACAGAGTACATTTAACATGGAACTCAGCTTCTATTTATCCATGGAATCAAGCATCCACGGCTTAAAAATATTCAAAAAATATAAAAATCCTAAAAGCCAACTTTGATTTTGCCATTTTATATAAGGGACATCATTTAATTATGCCATTTTATTTAATGGGACTTGAGCAGCCATAGATTTTTAGTATCCACGAGGAGTCTTGGAACCAAACCCCAGTGGATACCAAAGGCCCACTGTAAAATCATAGTAATATCACTTGTTTAAAACTGCAATCCTAAATGCACTTCCAGAGGATTAGCTTGTATTGAATATAAAGTGACTTACTTCAAGTAAATAAACATAGGATTTCACTGTACATTTCAGAAAATGATGTTCATAAAACATGTCAGCACATGTATGAATTGCTAGTAAGGAGACTATGGTTTTGTGTTAAAATAATAATCACTTCCAGGTTCATGGTCTTGATAACCGAATTGATTGATTGCTATTCAGCTGACTTCCCTTCTGAATATTTTCTTTCTTTTTCATGTCAGCTAATCCAAAAACCTTGTCCAGTCTAAAAAACAACCTAAATGTTTTTCTTTGCTTCATAAAACATATGGCTTATGAAATCCAGAGCTTGTAAAATTATTTTTAAAAGGAATTAGTTACAGTTATTGCACAAGCGACATTGAATTAAATTGCTATTATAGTTGTATTTTAAAAATAATTCAATACTCAAAAGTAACTATCATAGATACTCTAAAAGTTAATTTCTAATCAGCATGACTGAATGCTACAAAACCTTGGCAGTAGTATGAAAGATACTCTCATTCTGTACATTTTATACATTTCATGATCTACTGAATGCTATAAGCAGCAGCATGAACCACTTTACCATTTAATGAGGCCGCACCCTATAATATAAAAACAATTTAAAAGATACTGCAAACAGTGTGACATCGTCCTTTGTTAAGTCACAATAACAGGATAATGAATAAATTCCATTCATCTCTGTTAGCAGTGACTTACAAGCTGTGATGAAGTAATGAACAACAACTATTAACTATGAACTTTTTATCCTATATAAAAAAAGAAAGACATGTAGGGAAAAACAGAGTTGATACCTGTATAGAATCCAGCTCACAAGTACAGTAAGAAGAAATTGGTTGCTCTCCAGCTAAGACATAATCCAACGTATGGTTGTTTTGCAATAAGTCTCATCAGAGCGGCTTATTTCTTTTAAAATCTGTATTGAATCAAGCTGTAAGCATAGCAACTCCTTCAGGTATTGATACAATAGTGTGTGTGTGTGTATGTGTGTGTACTGTGTGCCTTCAAGTCGTTTCCAACGACCCTAAGGTGAACCTATTATGAGGGGTTTTTTTGGCAAGATTTGTTCAGAGGAGGTTTGCCATTGCCTTCCCTTGATGCTGAGAGCATGTGACTTGCCCAAGATCACACAGTGGGTTTCATATCTGAGCAGGGAATTGAACCCTGGTCACCATAAGCGTTGTCCAACACACAAACCATTACACTGTCTTTTAACATACATAATTGACAAGATGTATACATGATGAGCTTGTTACTGTGGAAGTTTTGCCAATTTGCTGTTTGATCTGTGCGTGCATGTGTGTTTTGACAGATGCTCATAAAGATTCTCCCAAAGAGAGAAGGGCTGCTGTTTTTCTGCTGGCTTGGCTCCAAGACTGGAAATATCTCTACAGGAGGAAAAACAGCTGCACAGAAGAGGCAGTTTTCAGGAAGGAAAGTGAGAAGGAGAAGAGTTTAATACTCCTTCCTCCTTCCCTCCTGCCTTATTTTGAATGGGTCCCAACCTCCTGCAGTGTAGAAAATGGGTGTAATTTGAGTTGTAACACTTGGAGCACACTTCCATAATTTTGATTTAGCATGATATTTTTGTTTTCATTTTCTTATATACCTAGTTCTGTTTTTTTTTTCTTGAGCAAATTCTATTTTGTTCGTTAAAATCAACCTTTTGCAAAGAATCCTTGCCTACCAAAATAAGTTATCCACAGTGGCCAAAAATACAATTGCTTCTCCCAACTAGAGGAGATTCAGTGAGCCAATGAAATTTACAAAGTTCTCATCGACATAGTGAGTATACTAATTGGACTAGCAATTGGATTTAGGCCAATATATGCAGTTTGCATAGTACCATTTATTAAAAAGGTGGAATAATAATTAAAATTAATTAAAGAGATTAATTGAGAGTAATCAATTTAATTGTTAAATCAGAAAAATATATATACCAGATGAATAGAATCTGGTCCAAATACATCATTGATGATGATGATGATGATGATGATGATGATGATTTCAAATACATCCATCTGATTTGATTCAAATGTGTGAGTCAATAGTGACAACAATCTTGGAGTCAAGAAAGTACAGATGTGTTTCATCTTTCCCTGAGAAAGTAAAATAGTTATAGATCACAAATCTTTGTTATAATGGGCAAAAAGCATATTTGATTCACTAAATAACCTTGAGTTGTTTAAGCTTATAATTAATGGAGATATGAGTGGTAGATAATTAAGAAAAGCAGGTCTTGTGTTGGTTTAATTTGTTATAAGCACTCATTGCCAGGAATCCTGCTACTAGATTCTGACTACAGCATCTTAAGTTACTTAACTTTTATTGTAGCAGTTTCCATTGGGGTGACAAGCAAACCTTTCAGCTGCTTGGGACTTTTTGTTTGCCTCAGATGATGGTTGTGTTATCGCCAGAGTTTGCATACTTTTCTTTTTTCCTACAGAAGTAAAGTTAATAAAAGAAATGGTGTGGCCCTGTAGATATTATTTAACTGTTGGTGCTTGGTAGGTTTGTTTGGAATTACAATTCAACAACATCTATAGGGCTATGTTTTCCACCCCTGATCTAAGCTCTATGTATCTGACTAGATACTTTTAAAAATCTTTTTATGTTGGTTGTTATTATTAGTAATATAATCTAAAAATAATGATCTGGCATCCTGCTCAGTAGTAAACCGAATTTATGATTTAGGCTTAGGGCAATGGAGAATGAAGTCTGCAGCATTCTTGCATTCATGGGGTGGGCTGAGAGAAGCATTGTGGCAGATCCCCAAAGGGTCTCTTCAGCTACCTGTTCTCAATGTGGGCCAGAACCCAGGAGAGCATGGGAGATGTCAGCTGGCATCCTATCAGGTAGTTATGTTATCATAAACTGACTTATGGTCAGATAAAGTTGAATTGCACCATTGCACAACACTTTCCTAATGCCTCATGTTGTGGTGACCCCCAACCATAAAATTATTTTTGTTGACCATCGTAAAAAATGTGTTTTCCAATGGTCTTAGGTGACCCCTGTGAAAGGGTCTTTCAAGCCCCAAAGGGGTCGCAACCCACAGGTTGAAAACCGCTGTTCCAGAGAAAGCAGAGACGTAGCTACAGCTTTGGAACCATTGCACAAGTGGAAACACCATGGTCCCAAATGGGAGGGACCATTGCATAAAAGGGTCTTCCATTGCACGGTGGAACACCACGCAGGATGCCCCAATATGCATGATCACAATTCACTAGAAGGATTGTGTATCACGTCAGAGGCATAGCTAAGTCATTATGAAGTTACAAATCATAGCTTCTGATCAAATACCTCAGCCACTGTTTCCCAATCTGCAGTGCCCTTAGTTAGGATTCTGCCTACCTGAAAAGGTATGTTTTTAGAAGCAACATTGCCAGACAGATAAAATGGTGTCTATGGTAATGGAACTCCATCATTGTAATTAAGTATGATCATGCTGGATCATGGCCAATGGAATATTTAAAAGTACCTCTTTCCATTTTAAAACAGACATATTATCTCTGTGTGGGATTTTTTTTTTTCCCATCAGAGAATCAGATGGTTTACTTATGGAATAAAAAACAGTCATAGATGTCTACCACCATTCTGATGTTTGCCCCAGTATCTGGTAATAAGTGATACCTTGAACAAGAAGGATCCATTTTTGCCACCAATTTATCATCAATTTATTTTTCCAATTCTTATAGAGGGAAAGGAACATCACCACTTCCTGTAAAACTGAACACTTTCTGTGAAGTATTTAGTACATTCAGGATGAAATCCTTTGACCCTTTCCTGGAAGTTTCACTAAACACAAGGGCACTTCTGAGTAAACATGAGTGCAATTAGGCTGCCTCATTCGTTCTAGTGTACTTTGGCAAAATGAGTATACTTTACCATGGCCTGAAATATCATTGCACTGAAATAGAATAACGGCTGGGACTTTGTAGCCCATCATTGTTCACAGGAAACATACACATACAAAGGATATATAGCAGCTAAAAAGGCTGTGATATACCAGTTGGGTACATGTTTAAGGCAAGGATGTGCAATTTTAGTGGAGTCAGGGAACTTTTGGGGAGCAATGTGTACTTCCAAAACTGCCAAAAACCCTAACCAGAAGTGATCAGAAGTCCATTTCTAGTTTTGAAAAACAGTTATTTGTACATGTTAAACGTGGTGTTGTACAACCTGTTTAAAAGATACATTGCCACCCCTAAAACTTCTTGGGGAGGCAGTTTACACATCCCTGTAGTCAGGGATGTCAGTAGTGGTCAGGGGCCACAAAAATGGCTTTTGGGGAGATGCTTGTCACTCCAAGGCTACACTTTGCCCACACATGGTATAAAGTTTTGAGCTGCCGTCATAAAGCCTGCTTCTTTGTTAAAGTGACATCAGAAACTAAAAGCTCTTCTTTGTGGTGGGTAGCTGTGCTGCTGATGGAAACTTCCTAGGTTTCACAAGTAGCTGCTATTTCTGCAGTTCCTGTCTGTTTAGTAAAAAAGTTGTGTAAGTTTATTCACTTATTTCTATTGGTCCCTGGATTCCACACCCATGGTGGAGTAAATCAGATTGGATAATGCTGCTCTAACACCAGTGCTCTTGAAGGGATAAGATGGGTGAATATTTACTGCTAAATCTCTGTAGAAATGTATTTTCAGTGATTGATTTAATTCCATTAAAAATTGCTGATTTTTTTTTTTATGCTGGTGATATTCCAGTTTATATTCTTGCCTTCCCTTGTACATTGCATAAGAGAAGTTTTCAACCCCTTTACTTGCCCCTGTTAATAGTGCACAGGAAGTGTGTTGTCTCTCTGTATTGAAGTGGCTCTCACTTTTGCATGTTGAGAGTTTGTGACCAGCTGCGTGCTCCAGAATTGGCAGGATCCTCCTCTGATTTGGGGTGCAAATACTGGAAATAATGCAGTTTGACACCGCTTGATATGCTGCAGCTCCATTCTATGGAATCCTGGAATTTATAATTTTAAAGAGGCCCCAGCCTTCTCTGCCAAAGGGAACTGGTTCTTCACAAAACTACAAATTCCAGAATTCTGTAGGATGATGCTAAAACTTAAAGTGATGTCAAACTGCATTATTTCGACAGCCGATGTACCCTTAGAATCAGGGAATCATAGAATAGTAGAATTGGAAGAGACCACAAGGACCATCCAGTCTAATCCCCTGCCATGCAGGAACTATCCATCAAAGCATCCCCTACAGATGGCCATCTAGCCTCTGCTTAAAGACCTCTAAGGAAGGAGACTCCATCACACTCTCAGAGTGTGTTTCACTGTCGAACAGCCCTTACTGTTGGGAAGTTTCTCCTAATGTCTAGGTGGAATCTCTTTTCCTGTAGCTTGCATCCATTTTTCTGGGTCCTAGTATCTGGAGCAGCAGAAAACAAGCTTGCTCCCTCCTCAATATAACATTCAAATATTTAAACAGGGCTATCATATCACCTCTTAACCTTCACTTCTCCAGGCTAAACATCCCCAGCTCCCTAAGTCTTTCCTCATAAGGCATGGTTTCCAGACTCTTCACCTCCTTTGGACACACTCCAGTTTCTCTACATCCTTTTTGAATTGTGGTGCCCAGAACTGGACACACTATTCCAGGTGGGGCCTGACCAAAGCCGAATAGATTGTCACTATTACTTCCCTTGATCTAGACACTATACCTCTATTGATGCAATCTAAAATCGCATTGGCCTTTTTAGCTGTCACATCACACCGTTGGCTCATGTTCAATTTGTGGTTTATTTGGACTCCTAGACCCCTTTCACACATAGTTTCATTCAGCCAGGTGTCCCCCACCCTATACCTGTGCATTTCATTTTTCTGCCCTAAGTGCAGTACCTTACATTTCTCCGTGTTGAATTTCATTTTGTTAGCTTTGGCCAGCTTTCTAGTCTATTCAGGTCATTGTGAATTTTTATCCTGTCCTCTGGGGTATTAGCTACTCCTCCTAATTTAGTGTCATCTGCAAATTTGATAAGTATGCCCCCAATTCTGTCATCCAAGTCATTGATAAAGATGTTGAATAGCACTGGGCCCAGGACAGAACCCTGTGGGACCCCACTGGTCACTTCTCTCCAGGATGAAAAGGAGCCATTGTTGAGCACCCTTTGGGTGTGGCCAGTCAACCAGTTACAAATCCATGTAACAGTTACCTTGTCTAGTCCACATTTTGCAAGCTTGTTTGAAAGAATGTCACGGGGAAACTTATCAAAGGGCTTACTGAAATCAAGATATATTATATCCATAGCATTCCCTTCATCTACCAAGCTGGTAATTTTATAAAAAAAGAGATCAGATTTGTCTGGCACGACTTGTTTCACTGGAACACATGTTGACTTTTTGTGATTATGACATTGCCTTCTAGATATTCACAGACTCCCTGCTTAATGATCTTCTCCAGAATCTTTCCTGGTATTGATGTCAGACTAACTGGACAATAATTGTTGGGATCCTCTTTTTTTCCCTTTTTGAAGATGGGGACAATGTTTGCCCTCCTCCAGTCTGCTGGGACTTCTCCTGTTCTCCAAATGGTTCCAATATTACCAATGGTTCCGATATTACATTTGTCAGTTCTTTTAATACCCTTGGATGTAGTTCATCAGGTCCTGGAGACATATAGGCGCGGTACAGACAGCCCCTTTGGGCTGTCCTCGTGCCTTGATTAGGGCTTGGGAGTGCACAGCATTTGCACACTCCCCAGTCTCAACACGTATGGGCAGCGCCATGACGTCATGGTGTGCGCCGCTGGAGATTGCCACAGAAATTAAGGCAGGGAGAAAGGGGCCAGGAGGACCCTTTCTCCCTTGCCTCTGCTGGTTGGGCTGTCCTTGGGGCATGAAGCTCCAAAGATAGCCCTTTCCAGGCCGCAGGGATTTTGCCCCTTTTCCGTGGCCTGCAACAGCGGTGGATTGGGGCCTCTGCAGCTGCTCTGCCACTTGTCCGCTGCTCAAAGGGGGCGGTCTGTAAAGCCCCATTTTCATTTAGATTAACCAGGTATTCCTGTACTGTCTCTTTACTTATTCTGTGCTGAATATCCCCTATTCTGTCCTCTGCTCCATTATCTTCAGATTGAGCACCCTTTGCCTTTTCTGAGAACACTGAGGCAAAGAAGGTGTTAAGTAATTCTGCCTTTTCTTTGTCCCCTGTTAGCATTTTTCCATCTTCTCCATGCAGTGGCCCTACCATTTCCTTATTCTTCCTTTTGCTGTGGACATACCTTTTAAAAAGCCCTTTTTGTTCTTCTTTACCTCTCTAGCAAGCCTGAGTTAATTCAGTGCTTTAGCTTTTCTGACTTTACCCCTACACATCATAGCTATTCATGGTGATTTCCCTCATTTTTCCATTTCTTATACTTGTTTCAACTTAGCTCAGTTTACAGTTCGTTAGTCATCCATCCTGGTTTCTTGAGGCACCCCCCATTTCCCCCCTCATTTGAACTGTTTTAATCTGTGCCTTCAGTATCTCCCTTCTGAGAAACTCCCGTCCATCTTGAACTCCCTTCTCTTTTAGCATACCTGACCATGGGATCACCCCCAGTATTTCTCTAAGTTTATTGAAATCAGCTCTCCTAAAGTCTAGAATGCATGTCTTACTATGCCTGGCCTCTCCTTTCCACTGTATAACAAACTCCAGGAGAACATGGTCACTCCCACCTAAGGATCCCACCACTGAGATTTATACTTCACATCTTGAGTGTAGGATTTCAGCCCATATGTCTAAAAAACAATTCTTACCAAAGTTGACATCTGAAAGATAAACACCTGTTCATGGTCTGCTATGGCTGGGACTAAAATTGGATTCAGCCTAGGAGCATATGGCTGGGATCCTGATAACAACGTATGCAGGTGTAAGCCTACCTTATACCAGCATATATCATCTTCTGCTCATTTGGGGTGTTGATATTCTCTTCCATCCCCCACAGCGACCAAAGCCCCCCTCCCCATCTCACTGTTCAGCCACTGCAGTCCCTCCTGACAGCCATTCAGTGGGTGATGGTGATCATAGGGGGATTGGAGAAGTGACTAGCTATGCACCCATAGCCAAACACAGAAAGATGGCATCATCTGCCGAGAGCCCATGAAGACTTTGGTAGATTTCAGTAGAAGTCATCAGTCAGTGGATTCTTTCAGACGTGGGAAATTGGAAGTATAATCCAAGGGCAATCCAAATGCAATCCTGGGGTTTCACGTTATTGTGAATTAATTCTTCTCACGCAAATTCGGGCAAAAGGGAAGTCACTCCGAATGCAATCATGGGTTTAACGTAATTGCGAATTTAAGCTTCTCACGCGATTTCGGGCAAGGGGGGGGTTATTTTCAGGTAATGGGAAGTAATTCCGAATGCCTTCCGAATGGAGCAGGGGTTCAGGTAAATTTGCTAAACAAGTGAATTTACATGAATCCACATTGGCTCCATTCGGAATTGGGAGAAATTCCTCCCGTTTGAAAGAGTCCAGTGTCTGGCTACAAGGACGTAACTAGACAATTATCTGATTCCCTCCTTCCATTCTCTCCATCAGCCACCAAATAACCACAGGAGGGCTAAAATAGCTAAGTGGTGAATCTAGGGCATTTGAGAGAAAACACGTAGTATACTTCCTCCTATAGATTCTTTACACTATGCTCTGCCATGTAGGATTGCAGCATTTGTATTTTTTCTGCATGAAACACATTTTTGGCTAACATTAAATTAAAAAGCATCAGCAAAATGAAAATGTAAGAATATATAAATAGCATTGAAATTACCAAACAAAATTGTGGGGTGGGAAATCAGTAGAAGAAAGGCGGACTAGAACAAAAGCGTCTTTTCAAAGGCAGCAGAAAACTATAAAGAGAATTGAATCTTCCAAGGAACAGAATTGCACATGAACTACTGCAACAAGAAAGGCCCTTTCTCTTGTTCCCTTCAACATGCTTCAGAGAAAAACAGGACATGACAAATGGGCTCTCCCACTTCACATAGTGGCCTGCCAGGGTTATATGAAAGGAGGAAAAGGTGGACTTGCAGATCAAATCCTGCATGGGGGGGGGGGGGGGGACTGAGGTTTTGGTACACTCAGCAAAAGCAGCTCCAGCAAAGCATTTCGTTAATTCATTAAAAGGTGTAATTAAGATGTGTGTGTGGCCTTTCCCTTCCCATTCTTGTCTGGAAAATCCCATGTTTTTGATCTGTGGCCAAGTCTTGTTCCTTATGTCTTGAAAAGACACCAAATGCCCAGTCACCAAATGCAAGGTCCAAGCTTGCCCCCTAGATCCCTCCAAGGACTATATGTCCCTCATATGGATGGGTGGGAAGGAGGGCTTGTCAGAAACAGTGTTGTTCTGTAAAGGGAGAGTGTGGCAGGGTGTGCAGATGGGGAGCGATGGTGCACTTTATTTCTTGCTAAGTATAAGTATTTGGAGTTAAGGGAAGAGTATACACCCTTAAGGATCCATGGAAACCAAAGTGTGCAAACCATGCCAGTAGCCATGTATGCAAAGAGGTTTTGTAGAAAAGGGGTTTTACATTTTTAGAAGAATGACTGAGTTTTCTGTTCTGGTCAAGGTGAGTTTTTTTAAAAAAATAGAGTGGAGTTTTTCTAGACTGGCCCATTCAGGCCAAGGTCATCTGAGATGTTCAGGCATGCTCCTTCTGTGGATTTATCATGGGCAGCCCACATCACAGAATGGTGTTTCCAAGATTCAAGCTTCTTGTCACCTTGCAGTTGCTGGTATGATAAACTGGATTTCTGGAATACATTTTTTCACATTCTTTTTCTCTTTACACCTGAAAGCATTTTCATTTTGCTGACTACTTGCACCTTTCCATTTTTTGATAATATGCATACAGTGATGGATGCATCCCATTCCCATTTGGCATTTACTGCTGCTTTAGTTGTTGCCTTCTGCTGCTGAATCCGTCTAGGGTCCAAAACACTGCAGAAATAATCCAATTTGAGATCGCTTTAAATGACCTGGTTCAGTGCTAGGGAATCCTGGGAAGTGTAGTTTATTGTGGCACCAGAGCTCTCTGAAAGAGAAGGTTAAAAGTCTCACAAAACTACAGTTCCCAGAATTCCATAGCATTGTGCCAGGGGCAGGGCAGTTAAAGAGTTAAAGGCAGTTAAAGTCTCAAAATGGATTATTTATGCAGTGTGTTTTGGACCTAGCTCCACCTTCTGGTTGAATCAAAATTTGTTGTTGATGTGCCCCTTGCTTGGCCTTTCCTGCATCTGTGGTGGCAGATCCCTTTTGTCAAACAGGAGGTTGATTCTCAGCTAGCGTTGCATGCTGTCTGCCCCCACATGTGGCAGCAAGTGGCAATTTATCCCTGGATTATGTTCCATCTATGTATAACTATGGCAGACCCCAGACCCCATCTGGTTTCCACCTCCCTTCCCTTTCTCCACACTTCCCCTGCCATGTTCTGCTGTCTCATTCACGCCTCATTGGGCTCCCTGGACACTGATGCTCAGGAAACAGCTGGGGCGCTTGGAGCCATAGTCAGGAGGCAGAGATCCTTAGCATTCTATCTGACGCTGTAGTAGGGACAAGAGCATCCCAAAAGGACAAAGAAGGCAGGAGTGGGATCAATTGCATAGCAGAAAACCGAGTTTTTGGTTCTCCTAGAAGCAACCCATGTTGGCATGGATGGAGGAGAATATAAAGTATTTGGGGTGGCATTTTCATTCAACCTCTTATCCGCTTAGTTATTGTTGTCACCAGATGGTCTAGTCAGTGCCCAGTGACCTCATAAATGGTTCCTATGGAGATGGCTGTGATGATGTCAAAAGAAAGAAAGAGCAGCAGGAGGATGCAGCATGTGTTCCCCGGAGGGAATCCACCCAGGATGGCTCAACAGGATCACATGTTATTGAGTAAAAAACTTCACACTTAGAAAACTGTAGGGGTCATCTTTCATGACCATCTTTTCCCCCATCAAGGATGTGTGCATATAAAGTTGAAGATGTGGGAGATGGGTTCAGAATGGTAGAGACACTCTACAGTAGGCCCTTGGTATCTGCTGGGGTTTGGTTCCAGGACCTCCCATTGATAGCAAAATCTGTGGATGTTCAAATCCCATTAAATGTAATGGACGTCCCTTATCTAAAATGGCAAAATCAAGGTTTGCTTTTTAGAATTTATATTTTAAAAAAGTTCAAGCCATGTACACTTGAATCTGTGGGCTAACTGTACTTGGATAACCATTTTTGGTTCTTTCAACCAAAGACTTAGATCGAGTACCAGCGAAAGAGGAGGCACTATCTGAACACTGGGCTTAGGGAGTCTTTGACTGACCTTTATATAAGGCAGGATTCTATGTTGCCTTTCTGCCTTTTTGGGCTACTGTGCTCAGAAAATCTGAAAAGAAAAGATGTAAGCAAGACCTGACAAGATACATGGTCACGTTGATTAGCTCACGTCAAGTCTAATCTAGGAAACTGATTTTTTTTCCCCAAGTCAAACCATGGATCCGTCTAGCTCAGTATTGTTGACACTGATTGGCAGTGGCTCTCCAAGGACTGAGGGAAGAGCCTTAGCCAATGCTACTTGGAGATGCCATGGATCGCACCTGGGGTCATTTGCATGCAATGCATGTACTCTGCCACTGAGCTATAATTCTTTCCTAGAGGAAGGAGAAGCAGCGGGCTTCTATCGTTCCCACCCCCTGTGACCACTGTGTGCCTCAAACAGACTTGGCATTATTAACAAAATGCTTTGACCAGCTGAGTACTGACTACATAAGACATATTGAACAGTGATGGTGAGAAAAGGTGGGAATCAGATGTTTTCAGGTCAGGCCTCTAGTGTTTATCGAGAGCCAGGATAGTGTAGTGATTTCAGGATTGGACTATGACTCTGGAGACCTGGGTTCAAATCTTTGCTCAGGCATGGAAACCCACTAGGTGACCTTGAGCAAATCACACTCTCTCGGCCTCAGAGGAATGCAAAGACAAACTCCTCTGAATAAATCACACCAAGAAAAACATGTGATAGGTTCGCTTTAGGGTTGCCATAAGTCATAAATGACTTGGTCACTCTAGTATTTACATCCCTACGTAAGGGATGTAAACTGGATCCCAAGCAGGTCATGGTGCTCTACGCAAATACGCTTCTGAGTGGCCTCTTTCTAGCACCAATCTTTTGACTCGTTGGGTTTTTCAGGATGCTCTGCAACAGGTGTTTGGAGGCAGAAGTCCCAGAGAGGCCAGGGGTGCATCAGGCCAAGACTGAAATAGCTGGGAGCGGGATATGGGAGCACTGTGAATGAGCTGTTATGAAACCAGATAGAGCCCAGGATGTCTGCCTCAGCAGAATCCGGCAAGGCTGTAATCCTCTGTCTGTGCCAGGTATTCCTGCCTCCAAGAAGCCCGTGCAAGGCTGCACACATAGTCATAGCTTCCACTGAGGCTGGAAGGGACTGGGTTAGAGAAAGTATCTCTCACGGCCAAAGCAGAGAATTCCTGGCTGCATTTCCTGCTTAGTGTCCATCCTTTTGCCCAGGTACTGTGGGGTCTGAGGCCATTCTAGCTTCAGCTAGACCCCATGCCAGTTAATTGAGAAGGAGGGGCATCCAACAGCTGGATGCTGCTAATGAGGCCTCATTAAGGTAAAGCTGAGCTGGCTCTTTCACCACTGTTGTGTGCCTGCTGGGCAGACGGGGAAAGGGCGAGCCAGCTCTGGATGCAACTTGGAACAAGAGGTCTCAGTTACGGTTCAGCACTGTGTTTCAGAGAGTTCTGGTTCTCTCAGCCTCAGCTTCCAGCTGACATTAAGAACAGCAAAGTCAGGACAATGGAAGCTGCTTTAAACCATTGGTCCATCTGTCCCAGAGATTTCCCAGTCCTGTCTTCAGATGTCAAATAAAGCTGGGACCTTCTGCATACAAAAGATATATTCTGTCCACAGAGCTAAGCAATCCACAGAATTAGGTAAATACCTAATCTGTGGTATTTCTTACATCTGTTCCTGATGGAAATTTATCTCTCATCCTGCACCAGTGCTGTTAACTGTGCAGACCTGTATTTCACACAATATGATGGGAGATGTAGCTTAAGTGTAAAGCATACACTTGCATACAAAAAGTTGCAGCTTAAGTCCTTGGCACCTTCTGCCTGAATCCAATCTCAGCCCCTAGAGAGGCACAGGCAGTCAGTGCAGAGAAGACTAAGCAAGATGGACAGTTTGATTCAGTATGGCTATACAACTTAATTATGTCCTACTTCAATTGGAAACGAATTTAGGGACAGTTCATTGGGAATGAGCCAGACTCTTAGAAGTTAAGATGTGTCAGTGTTTCTCAAGACCAGTTCCCCCCTAATCCTAAAAGAGCAAAAGGGCTGGGCTGGACTGCTCAGCAAGGGCAAATCCTTATGTAAATCTCTCTGATTTTATGTGTTCTCAACACTGGCACTAGAATGGCCAAGTGCCTTGCTTTATGTGGGGTAGTCTCCCTCCCCTCTCTCTTGAAGGTTCTGTGCCCTTAAAACCTGATTTATAGAGCCATAGGAAAGGATAAGAGGAACGCTGAAGTTTCTCCAAACTACCAGGCTGAGATGGCACACAGGAAAACTGTTATGAGAGGTAGTGTTTTGTTTAAATAGCATTTGCCAATGCAATATATATATATATATTAAACTTTCACGTTACAATAAAAGATATAAAAATTACAAGTAATCAACAAGAAAAAAGAGCATAGAAAACAGAGAATTAAAGAATACAAACTAGAAAAGAGTAAGTAAATTATATAATAGAATAGCTACGTACTATAGAAAAATAAAGAAGAGACTTTCGCTGTTAATTTTGGTGGTTATACATCAAATATAACATCAAAAATACTACAAATATTCGTGTGCACCCCATACCAACTCCCATTCTTTTAACTCTCAAACCCTACAACTGCCAAGACACTATCTTTTAATCTGAATTGAATCAATCAGGGCTTTGTGAAGTCGAAGGCTTTCATGGCTGGCATCCATAGTTTTTTGTGTTTTTTTCGGACTATGTGGCCATATTCTATGTGGCCATGTGGCGAAACATCAGGAATAAACTCTTCTAGAACATTGGCCACATAGCCTGAAAAAACCAATAAACGCAATCAGGGGTTTCCAGTCTTTTACAAATGTCTATAAATTTTTCCCTAATAAACACCAATAAGTAGGCAAACTGTATGGAAACCAGTGTATTTTGAGAAGGCATTTCTCATTTTTCACCATGAGCGCCCACACTGCCTTGCTGGGCCCAGCTACATTAACTAGGAAATATGTAGGTTTTGCTTATCTCTCTCTGAGCCTCCTGTTCTTTAGTGCAGGGATAAATTACATACTGGGCATTTAACACTGGGTCAAATGACCTGTGTATGTATGTTATTGAGGTTAAGGTGTAAGTAAAAATATGCTCAATCTCTCAGCACCTCTGCTTTGGTTTTAAGTGAAAATATAAATGCTAAGGTGCCCAATGATGTATCCCCCAAATAATGTTTTCTTCAGTTTTGTGATTTAGGACTAGCGGGAACAAGGGTGGGGGGCCCCTAGTATTAAGAGTAAGTGTTCAGGGTGGGGTGAGATGAGGTGAGGAAGAGAAAGTTGTGGGGAGTAGAGGAGGAGGAAGCAGCATCAGCATCAGTAGGACAATGTGGCTGGGTATTGAATCTTGATGGGTACTGGGTAGGGCGGTGCTGGGCACTGGGCAGGCGGGGGCAGCCTAGTGCTGAAGGAACTGAGCTGAAAGTAATGCCAAGTTCATGAGCAAGAGACAAGCACATTATCACCCCAGTAGCAGCAGGCTGGATGTGAAGGAAGCAGCTGACAGCAGAGGCGGCAGCAATAGCAGCACCCCAAGATACCAGGAATGAGCAGCCAAGGGGTTCCCTGCCCCCAAGAGCAGGTTAGTGGACCTTCCTAAAGTCCCAAATAGGAAGGGGAGCAGTTTTTTTCTGATGGGGAGGAAGAACTGGCAAATGTCTTATATGCATGTGGCCATAAAGCAGGGCACCCAGGGGAAAAAAAGGAGGGGGGGGCTGCTGCCCCTGTAGCTGCCACAGCAAACTAAGAGAGGGGAGAAAGGGGAGAAGCTAATGCCGGAGGCTCAGTGAAAGCTGGCAACCACACTCTCTCAAAGCCTCTTTGTGCTGGCTCCCGGGGAGACAGTGGCAAGAGGTGAGGAATTGCCAGGCTCAATGCGGCTCATGCATCCCCTGCCAGGCTGTTTGTCATGAGGGTGGAGAGGCATAAAGCAGTTTTGGGGCTCCGGCACATAAACAGACAGAGGAGGGGCTGCTTGGCTACTGTGCCACGTGCTTCATGAAACCAAGAGGTTGGCATTTCAAGATTGAATGTATATATAGGTGTGAGAGGAGAACTGTCTAGGTGTCTACAAGTGTATTCCACTCTTAGCAGCTCCCATGAGGTGGCTTCCCTTTATTTGAGGTCTGTAAGCCCTTGCATCTTTGTGAGGCTGTCTGACTCAGGAAAGTTACATTATTGGACTGCAGCTCCCTCACAATCCTTCATGCAGCATGACCATGCTGGCTGAGGATTCTGGGAACTGTGGTGCAAAAAAAAGTAGATTTTTCCAAGCTCTGGTACTCTCTTCCATCGTCTGGGTTTTTTGTTTTTTCTTGTGTTGCTTTGAAGCAGTAAGTGACCACAACTGTAATGCACACTCCACACTTTTAGATACACTGTGGTATCCTTACAGTCATGCTTTATGTTTACAGACAGGAGATATGGAGCCTGTCAAGTTCCCTCTTCGCCTCTAGAGAGAGCCAGAGAACAGCAAAAGCAAATTGTGAGATGGTAGTGGGCTATAAAATGAAATGAATGAATTTATTATAGCAACAGGTCAAGCAGGTCATTCCTGCTAACATTCCTGTACGTACTCCTGCAAAAATGCCCTTTACAAGTCCCTAGAAGTCCTCTACTTCAGAGGCTGTTTTGAAGCTCTGTTTTGTAGACACAAGTGCTCCGTCTTCCCAAACCACTTCCCTCTTAAATTATCTTCTTGTTTTTGCCTATATGCCTGTTCCTCTCCTTAGACAAGTCTGAAAAGAAAAGGAAAAAGAAAAAAAGGATAATTATATGAGTGAACCTTTGCCTAATTCCCTCTTCTCAACAGCTATAAGAATCAGAGTATCTTTGGAGTTATGATCGTAATAGGTTTTTTGAACTACTAGTCCAGAATTCACCAGCAAGTGTATCAGCCAAGTTGACCAAGAATTCTGGGAACGGAAGTCCCAAAAAGTTACTTGTTCAACTTCTGGTTATGTTGTATGGACTCTACACAAATCTGGCCCATGCACACACACACACACACACACACACGGCAAACTCTCTCAGTCTCAGGCTGGCATCATTTCTTCTCTTGACAGTGAATTCTGAAGTTGACCTGTGTGCCATGTTAAACATTATGCCATCTCCATTTATTATATTTTTGTTTTGTATTTATTATATTTATTAAATTTTTGTAAGAAAAAAAAGACCTTTTCCCAAAATACAGATACAGTGAGAGGTATTGAAGTGGGGAAGGCATCTCCTGCAGGATTTTTTTCAGGTCTGAACAACTGTTAAAGGGAAGTGAGATGAATGTCCTAAGAGGTGAGTAAAAATCAGATTGTGGTGCTCCAAGTCTTATTGGTGATTCCAACTAGTCTAAATCTATTGGCACACCATTTAGGGCCAGATTTAATGAGTCACCTTTATAAAAACTATTAAAAGTGTTCAGACATAGTGCTAGATGAAAATATAGCTCTCTTTTTTGGATCTTGGTAGAATGCGGGGGAGGGCATCAGAGAGAAATTAGGAAACTCTATTTGCATTGCCATCCCTCTGTTCCATTTTACAAATAGTACTGCAGTAGGTTTTCCTAAGAATGAAGGAGATTCTTTGGTGAGCTCTGGAGTAACTATTTTCTTATACAGCCAATCTGTTGCCTTACACAGCTTCACCAACTGTCTAAAATATTTCTGTTGGGGCTGCCAACCTCTTTGTGGTTGTGGTTGTTTTTGTGTTTGTATTCTTTTCTTTTCCTTCTTTTCTTTCTTTCTTTTTTCTTTTTCTTTTTTGTAGAACACTTCAACGCACTGGAGATATTTCTCTAGTATTAAGGTAGCTAGTAAATCCTTTTCTATTTTTAACTTTTGTGGACTTATTTGCTAATACTTAACTATTAATGTTTACTTTGAACTGAAGTGAGAACTAAAGATAAACAGAATGGGAAGTGATTTGAGGAGGAAGACTAATAGCTCCCTTCTCATTGTGTGAATGGACTGTTAACCTCCTTTGTAAAGCAGAATTAAGACATGTATGATATCACTCAACTGTAACTTCCAGCATCCACTGTCACCTACTCTGCTATCTAGGGATGATGGAAACTATAGTTTTACAGTACCTGTTGCCCATTCCTATTATATAAAGACAAAAAAAGTCACCTTGTGAGAGCAAATGTTTTCAATCTTTGTAAAATTTGGAAAGAAATTCTATCTGTCTTGTTTATAAACATAACATTGTAAATCTAATAATTTAGACGTCATATGAATTGAACATGGGGCTCAGTTTAGTTTTTCCTTTCCTGCTAATTGTGAGCAAGTCAAAGTGAGAAAGACTGCATAAACCTGACTCTGATGAATCCCATTCCAGCTTTTGCTGTGAGCAACAACAGTGGATGACATCAGTGACCTCACTTTGGCTGCCCATCTAAAGAACTTTTGATGTCCTGCAGGGCTGAAGGGAAAGTTTCCACTAGGGCTGTGCTAATGGCTGTGCCACAGCCTGTGGTTAAGTATTGTGGAAAGGAGTCCAGACTGATATTTGAAGATTTTGTTAACCTCTCAATAACTTTTACAAAGTGGAAATGACAACTTTTTTAAAAGCAATATATATATATATATATATATACACACACACACACATGGGGTTCCTTGTCTGTGGTTTTGGTATTTACCCTCCAGTAATTTTAAAGGAGGAACTGTTAAAGATTGACATCATCATGCTGACACTTTCACAAGAGATGTACCCAGAAACTTGCAATGCTAAAAATTAGTTGCAATTAACCAGCAATGCAAATTGTCTTTAGGAACACATTTACAGAGAGAAAGACTTTTTTAAAAAAAATCCCAAAGACATAAAATGGCCATCTAAAAATGTTGACTGTTTCTTGAGTTTGGGGTGTGATAAGAAAAGGACTGGGATACTTGGAATAAACTAATGGAACTAGAAACTAGGATGGGAGGATGGATCACTAATTAGTTAAAATTCATCAAGGTTAAAAACTGGTATTCATTTATTAAGACAGTCCTTTACAGCCATTTCACCTATACAGAATTAAACTTTGTGAATGGGTCTTAAAGAACTGGAATGGAAAATTACAACAAATCCCCACACCTGCAATCTGCAAAACAACTGTTTGCATAAGGATTAGAAAGCTGTCAGAACTGAGATTCCCCCACCCTTTTTCCCAAACCAGACTGAGAACATGGATGAGGCTTTCCTGGAACAGATCATCATACATTCAGTAAGGAAAGATATAGCGGTAATGGAGGATTTCAACTATCCTGATATTTGCTGGAAGTCAGACTCTGCTAAAAAGTTAAGGTCCAACAAATTCCTCATTTGCCTTGCAGATAATTTCATTGACCAAAAGGTAGAAGAGGCAACAAGGGACTCAGCTATTTTAGATCTGAACCTAACCTACTGTGATGATCCGGTTAAAGGGGTGAAATTACAAGATCCTTAGAAGGGAGTGATCATGCTCTTCTGGAGTTTGTTACACAGTTGAAAGGGGAAGGCATGCATAGTCAAACACACATCCTAAACCAGTAGTGGCGAACCTATGACACGCATTCCCTCTCTGGCATGTAGAACTCACTCTGTGAGCATGTGGCTTCTCCTTCCTCTTCTCCTGCCCTCCTGTTCCTTTAACTGTCTCCCATCCTTTTAACCAGCTTTCCAAAGCCAGTTAAAGGCAGAGGAAGGTGGGGGAAAGAGCAGAGCTGGCACATGCCTGTTGCCTCCCCCACCCCCCAATCTTGCGCCTTTAACCGGCTCCCAGAGCTAGCAACCCCCCCTGACAAAACAACTTGAAGCGACCCTAAGGTGAAACTATCATAGAGTTTTCTTGGCAAGTTTCATCAGAGGGGGGTTGCTATTGCTAGCCTGAGGCTGAGAGAGTTTGCTCTGTGTGTGTGTGTGTGTGTGTGTGCATGGGCCATCAAGTCATTCCTGGCGACCCTAAGTTTAAACTGTCATGGGGTTTTCTTGGCAGACTTCGTCAGAGGAGGATTTCCATTGCATCCTCTGAGGCTGAGAGAGCATGACTTGTGTGTGTGGTGCCTTCAAGTAATTTTGTCGGGGGGGGGTCGCTATTGCTAGCCTGAGGCTGAGAGAGTGTGTGCCTTGGGTTTTCCCTCAGAAGTCCCACCCCCCCCAGAAGTCCTGCCCCCTGGAAGGCAGAAATTCCACCCCATGGAAGTCCCCCCAGAAGGTGGAAGTCCTGCCCCCGGAAGTCCCCCCCCCCAGCATTGGGTGATACCCAGTGCAGGAACACCACCGTGTCTGCCACTAGGTCTCTAAAAGGCTCACCATCACTATCCTAGACTTTAGAAAAGCTGATTTCAGTAAACTTCGGGAAATACTGGGTGCAATTCCATGGTCAGGAATACTAAAAGAAAAGAGAGTTCAGGAAGGATGGGAGTTTCTTAAAAGGCAGATATTGAACGGCACAACTTCAAAAATTCCAGTGAGGAGGACAAATGGGAAGTGTCTCAAGAAACCAGGATGGATGACTAAAGAACTTTCAACTGAGCTAAGTTTTAAAAGGGACATGTGTAAGAAGTGAAAAGGGGGGAAATCATTTAAGAGGAATTCAGATAAATAGATAGCACTTGTAGGGGGAAAGTCAGAAAAAGTAAAGCACAGCTCAGGCTTGCTAGAAAGATTAAGAACAATAGAAAGGAAGAAGAAGGAAATGATAGGGCCATTATGTGGAGAAGATGGTGAAATGCTAACAGGAGATAGAGAAAGGGCAGAAATACTCGACACATTCTTCAGTCTTCTCAGAAAGGAAAAACAGTGCTCAATCCAAGGAAGATCGAGCAGGAGACACAGTAAGGAAAATGCAGCACAGAATAGGTAGAGAGGTAGTACAGAAACACTTGGTCTATCTAAATGAATTCAGGTCTCCAGGGCCTGATGAACTACATCCAAGTGTATTAAAAGAATTGGCAAATGTAATCACAGAGCCACTGTCAGTTGTCTTTGAGAATTCCTGGAGAATAGGAGAAGTCCCAGCAGACTGGAGAAAGGAAATGTTGTCCTCATTTTCAAAAAGGCAAAAAAGAGGACCCAAACGATTAATGCTCAATTAGCCTGATATTAATACCAGGAAAGATTCTAGAGCAGATAATTGAACTGACTGTCTGTAAGCATTTAGGAAGAAATGTCATAATGAATAAAAGTCAACATGGGTTTCTCTAAAACAAGTAATGCCAGACTAATCTGATCTCTTTTTTAAAAATATATAAAATTACTAGCTTGGTAGATAAGGGGAAATGCTATGGTGTAGCACATCTCAGTTTGAGTTAGGCTTTCAACAAGTTCCTCCATTACATTCTTGAAACCAAGCTAGTAAAATGTGGACTAGACAATGATAGTGTTGGATGGATTTATAAATGGACCAACTGAACACATAGGGTGCTCAACAATGGCTCTTCTTCATCCTGGACAGAAGTAACCAGTGGAGTGCCACACGGTTCTGTCCTGGACTGGTTCTGTGCTGTTCAACGTCTTTATCAATGGCTTGGATGAAGGAATAGATGGGATGCTTATGAAATGTGCAGATGACACCAAATTAAGAGGGGCAGCTAGTACTCCAAAGGACAGGATCAAAATTCAAAATGGCCTTAGTAGACTTGAAAACTGGGCCAAAACGAACAAAATGGATTTCAACAGGAGAAAGGCAATGTACTATACTTAAGGAGAATTAAATGAAATGCACAGATATAGAAGGGGAGACACCTGGCTTGGCAACCATACATGTAAAAGGGATCTAGGAGTTCTAGTAGACCACTAGTTAAACATGAATCAACAGTGTGATGCAGCAGTTTAAAAAGCCATTGCAATTCTGGACTGCATCCACATAAATATATTGCCTAGATTGAGAAGGGATCTTGTAGCACCCTTGAGACTAACTGAAAGAAAGACGCTGGAAGCATGACATCTTGTAGCATCGTAGACTAAAGGGGCTGTACAGGCAGCCTGGTGAGGGGCGGCTCTATGCCGCCCCTGGAAGTGCTGGGTTGCGGTTGCAGCAACTGCATGCCACACCCCAACCCAGTGTAAAAAAGGAGATGTGAAACATGGCTCCTATTTGTGCCATGCAAGGGATGCCATAAGCACCCCAGCATGGCGTTATGACACCCCTTGTGTGCAGAGCACTGTCTGGATGGGTATACGTATACACCCTCTAAAGTCTACTTTCTCAGATGCATATTGCTAATATGCATTTGAGGAAGTAGACTTTACGAAAGTTTATGCTGCCAACTTTTTTTCAGTTAGTCTCAAAGATGCTACAAGATGTCTTTGAATTCTACTAGATTGAGAGAATTAATAGTACCACTCTATTCTGCTTTGTTCAGACCTCACCTGGAATACTGTATTCAGTTCTGGTCACCACAGTTCAAAAAAGACATTGACAAGCAGGAGTGTGTCAGTGACATCTAAAATGGTGAAAGGTATGGAAACTGTGTCCTGTGAGGGGAGGCTTAGGGAGCTGGGTATGTTTAACCTGGAGAAGAGAAGGTTAAGAGGAGATATGATAATCCTGCTTAAATATTTGAATGGAGCAAGTTTGTTTTCTGTAACTCTAGAGAACAGGATCTGGAGCAACAGATTAAAACCATAGGAAAAGACACCCCAACATTAGGAACTTCCTGACAGTAAAAGCTATTCAATAGTATTCAATAATGGAACATGCTGCCTTGGAGTGTGATGGGGCCTCCTTCCTTGGAGGTTTTAAGACAGAGGCAGGATGGCCACCTGTCAGGACTTGGGAGTGCTTTGATTGCGTATTCCTGCACAGCAGGGGTTTGGACTTGATGGTCCTTGAGATTTCTTCTAATTCTATTATTCCCTTTAAGATTTTAGAACCCACCGGCTTTCTGTTGCCACTTTCTCTGAAACAGTTTCTCTGAAACAGCCTTTACCCTGTACCCCTTGAATAGTGCATTGGATCTGCCTTAGACAAACACTCATGTCCCTAGACAATCACAATGCCAGCTTTTTCCCACTTGCTTTGTAGGGCTCTACCACTGCAGTAATTTTCCCTGCTCTCTCTCAAGGTGATGACTTATGACTATAAAAGGAGATGTTGTTGTTCTTGTTGCTGTTGTGTGCCTTATTAAAGGATTTTATTGCTGAAATTTATTCAGAGAAAGTTCACCATTGCCTTCCTCTTAGGGTGAGAGATGGTGACATGCCCAAGGTCACCAAATGAGTTTCCATGACTGAATGGGGATTTGAACCCTCTTCTCCCAGAGTCATAATCCAACACACAATCCAGTGCGCCATGTTGGCTCTCCATTAAATTTAAGCAAAGATTTAGACCAGGTGGGTTGTATCGTATTGATGGATGGGGTGAATAGAGGTGAGTAGAATATGCAAGAGGCAGTTTGCTTGTTTATTTTTATCCTGCATTTGACGAGTTGATGCAAAGATTTAATCAGGTCAATTCCCATCCCGCCCCCCTGCCCCCATTGCTTTATGTAGCAATTTAAAGTTCAGCTCTGGGTGCCAGATGGAGTCCAAAGCGCTGCTGCAGCCAGTCAAGCAAACAAATAATTTCCCTTGTTTTGTTTCTTTCAAAAAAAAGTTTGCTAATTGAGTACATACAGAGAGGGGGAGAAGCACCACAATTGATGGCTTATTTTTCTATGAGACAGCTTTTTTGTTTTTCAAACATTTATCTGAGATGGGAATTCTGGTTTGGCAAAGATATGGTAGTTCACATACTGCTGCCGTTGCAGCTCCTTGAATTGCAATGGTGGTCTTTGGGTTATATTAAATTCAGAATGTCCCCATTTCCTGGCTCAAAGTAATGTTCTGGGGCATAGTCCCCTTTCCACTTTTAAACCAATTGCATATTTTTGTTCAGTGCCTACTTGAAGGAATTCTGAAAACTTTCAAAAACCTGGAAGTTGTCTCAACAACAAACGGTTCTTGCATCAACATTTCAAGATGAGGGATTTCCCAGAGCTGTGTTGTCTGAAATAAGGTATAGCTTTTGTACTAATGGGGTTTTGCAGTAAAGGAGGATGGATATATGCCAGGCTTATTGAAAGTACTAGGTAGCAAAACTGGCATGTCACAATTTGAATTGAGTGTGCACATCTCTGGGAATCATGTAGCCTTCAAATGAGACTCAGGTGGCCTCCAGCATTCCTCTCCACTAGCTATGCCGGCTTCAGCTGTTTGGACTTCCAATCCAACAATATCTGGAAGGCCACTTGATTTCCACCCCTCATGTAAAGGACACCATGGATTATATTAAAGCTCCTAATTTCCACCCCATTCTAGGATTCTTAGCAGAATCAGCCACCCTGTGCTTTCTCTGAAGCAGTGGTGGGTAAAGTATGCCTATGGGGCCATATGCTGTATTCCGATGCTGTTTTTGTGGTGTTTGGCCCCTACTAACTCTCCAGAAAGCTTTTTTTTCTTTTTGTGGCTCCAAAAAAGAGGTGAGTAAATGACCTCTTCTAGACTCTTCCAGAAATTGTGATTCACCCTTTAAATTGTTTCCATGCTTCCCCTTGTACTGTATAACATTTTTTTAAAATACCCATCTTTCAAACTTTGGTGTAGACATCTACCACCTCTAGTTTTTTCTTTTTCATTTAGGGAGGAAAATTGCATTTCATGTGGTCCTCAGAAGGTCCCAGGGCTAGAAGTGACCCCTAAACTGACTACAGTTGCCCACCCCTAAAGTAAGAAAGAAAAAAAGATGTAGTTGCAAGCTACATTTTTCAAATGTCATCTACTACAATCTTCAGACTCACTGCTATTGCCAATTCTACAGGTTCAACATTTATTAACATATTCAGCATTTTCAGTTGAGAGAGTTATAATTTACAAGGGAATATGTAGACAGGTTATACTGAAGCTTGGGAATTATGGGAGCTAGAACCAGTCTTAAAGCAGATTGAAGTAGACAAATAGCTGATCTTCTCCACTATTATTGGGCCCCTGTGTCAACTTGTAGGAAAGTACTTCCCATACTGATCTGCCCACCCAGCTCAGATCTCATCACAGCATAAGATCATCATTATTCTGCCACATCCTGCAGATATCCATATGGCAAAAAAAGAAGATGAGGGAAGGTACTTTCTCAGTATGGCACCCATTTGTAGAATATTTTTTTCCACAGAACTAAAAAGGGTGCTGACTTCAATATGCTTTAGTTTGAGCACATGTCAAAAATGAAATTATCTTCACATTTCATATAACAACTCACACAATTTTGATTGATTTTTTTTTTAGCCACTATATTATGATTTGATGATGTAATTGTCTTGACATTAGACAAGATTTACAATTATATTCTATTTTCTATCATGTACAGAAGTGTTTTTAAAATAAACAAATAGGAGCCAATGTGGTGTCGTGGTTTGAATGCCGGACTAGCACTCTAAGAGACAAGGGTTTCCATTTCTGCTTAGCCATAGAAACTCAGAGGAAAGCAATGGCAATAAAAAGACACTGTAATTAAAACAGAATGCTTTCAAAATCATTAGGTACAATGTAAAAACAATCTTTTTTAATAGGGGTATTACTGTGAAATTGACTGTTGTTACTTTTTTAGGCATCTAGCATGTGCCTCAGGAGAGTTTCCTTTGCTGAGATGCACTTTCCCTCTTATCCTTTCTGGTTTCCCTTCTAGTAGTGCAACAGTGACTGTAAGAGACCTGTGCACAAGTTACAAAGTCCACTGCCAACTTCCTCCCTACTCTGAGAAGCTGAAGAAGTTATCTGTGTTCAGGGACAGGGAGCACTTGGGACTATTATTTTGTTTTAGACCTTCATAGGCCGGGGGATTCTGGAAGCTATAATTTAGAAAAGATGACATCACATTTGACATCACATTTGATAGTACTGATGAGAAACCTGTACCAAGGACAAGAGGCCACTGTTAGAACTGAATTTGGAGAAACTGAGAGGTTACCAATAGGCAAAGGGGTCAGGCAAGGCTGTATTCTGTTGCCATATTTGTTCAACTTATATGCAGAAAACATCATAAGAAAAACAGACCTAGAATCAGAAGAAGGAGTGAAGATAGGAGGAAGGAATATCAACAACCTAAGCTATGTGGATGATACCATAATAATGGGGGAAGACATCACAGACTTGGAACCGTTACTAAGGAAGGTCAAAGATGAAAGTGCAAAGGCAGGATTAATGCTGAACATAAAGGCCCAATCTAGACGCGCCTGAAGAGGCACGATTAGGGCTCAAAAGGCCGCCTTTTGGGTTAGGGAGGGCGCAGCATTTGCACCCTCCCTAACCCTAAAGCGTATGGGTGCCGCCATTTAAAAATGGCAGCATCCATACGGGCGCGCCATGATGTTGTCATGGCACGTGCAGTGTTTGGAAACCACACCGCGGGAGGGCGCCAAAAGGAGCTCAGAAATGAAGGTTCTTTTTTGCGCCAGGTCCTCAGTGCGGCCTTTAAACGGCCGCGCCAAGGACCCAGGGGGGAAAGGGGCCGCAGCAGTGACCCCTTTCTCCCCTCGTCAGCGCTGAGGGAAGCAGGGTGCAGCGGGTGCCCAGGGCGCCTGCTGCACCCCACTTTGAGGCCAAAGGAAGCGGCGGGATGGGGCCTATGATGCTGCCGGTGCGGCAGCCTTGGCCCCATCTCGGCGCTTCTTGGGGCAGCTACAGACCACCCCTTTTGGGTGGTCTGTACCACCCCAAAGAAAACAAAAATTATGACCATAGAAGAGAAACATACATTCAATCTTGACAATGAGGAAATTGAAATAGTTGAAGAATTTCTGTATTTAGGATCAAGCATTGATCGGAGTGGTGACTGTTGTCAAGAAATAATAAGAAGATTAGGAATGGAAAGGCAGCTATGAATGAACTTGGTAAGATACTGAAGAGTAAAGATAGACAACTCAGTACAAAAGTTAGAATCATCCAAGCCATCATATTCCCCATAACCATGTATAGTTGTGACAGCTGGACTATAAAGGGAGCAGACAGAAGGAAAAGCAACTCATTTGAGGTGTGGTGCTGGAGAAAAGTGCTTAAGATACCGTGGAAAGTCAAAAAGACAACCGGATGGGTCTTGGTACAGATCAAGCCAGAGATCCTCTTAGAAACCAAGATGAATAAATTGAGGCTAGTGTACTTTGGCCATATAATGAGAAGACATAGATCACTGGAAAAGACAATAATGCTAGAAAAGGTAGAGGGTAGAAGAAGGTGAGGAAGACCGCATGCCACATGAATGGACTCAATCAGAGGGAAGATGGGCAAGGGCTTGCAGGAACTAAGTAGAGAAGATAGGAGTTCTTGGAGTTGTTTCATCCACAGGTTCACCATGGGTCAAGGTCAACTCAAGAGGGCAGATGACTAACTTTTCCTTACTCTTTTCCAGGGTTTCAGAAAGGAACCTTTCATATTTCTACCTTCTGTATGTAAAGCACATGCTTTGTGTTTGAGCCTAGGTAATTTTTGGCAGGAGCAGTTCCATGGAATCTTTGTTAAAATGTATGAGCTTCAAGCTCAAGCATGGAATCTTGCCTTCAGAATTAAAAAGGATACTGATCTGTCTCCCTTTTTATCAAGTGTAATACCTAAGGTCAAATGTGGAAGTCCATTGACCAGGAAGTGCTTCTCTTCCCTGTGTGAGAGTCTTTGTGGTGTAGTAGTTAAGATTGTTGTACTTGGGCTGTGGAGATCCAGTTTCTAATCTCAACGAAATCATAAAACCTCCTGGGTGACCTCAACCAGCCTTCTTCCCTCACAGCTCTCTGCCTGATCTACTTCATAGGGTTATTCTGAGGATAAAGGAGGAATGAGGAGGCCTCTATATGCTACTTTGAGCTGACTGAAGGAAAGAAAGGATATAAATGCAACTAGATAGGGCAAACTGAAAAATGGTGCCCTGAAAGAAGCTTACCCATTGTCCCATTTCCTCTTGAATCTCATAAGAAACTGGATATTTAGTAGTATTTAATTAAAATATATTTCATATTTCTTTCCCAGCTCCTGGGATGCACTTGCTTTACTCACTTGTTCCAAACAGATGTCTCCCCACAAAGTCCTTTGGTATGGAGGGCATCATCTTGTCAGTAGGTTGGGCTCCACTCATGTCCTCAAATAAATGTCTCCTCTGAGCTGCACCCATGTGAGAGAAGGATTTGTGACAATGTGTAAAGGTCAGGTGAGGCTTCACTAAACCCAAGAAATGAGTGAGTTGGGATCAAAAGAAGGATTTCCCTTGGCTCCTAACTAACCCCTCCTTGCCACCTGGCTGCCAGCCTAGACCTGCTCCTCTTCTCTCATTGCCACCACCACAAGGCCAGCATGTCCCTTGGAAACCACTCACCGGAAGGGGGTGTGCAGCCGGCAGGAGCTTCTCAAGCATAAATCTGAGGCCTGGTGGAAGTTTTCTTCTGGCAGCTGCCCAGTGCTCTACAAGATCAGTCTCAAGGCTTACCACTTGCGCCAGCAGGTGCATTAGCATAAGAAAAGTAGCCCTGCCATTAAGCCCTGATGAATTAACATGGGATAGTATAGCAACTTCCTTCCCCTTCATGCCTGCAAAACAGTGCAGTGCCTTGGGAGAGAAACCACTGACAGTGCTCACCATCTGTGTGGTCACTTGACCCATACCTAAAAAGAAATGTATACCACATTTTGTGTGCATTTTATTTTATGTATCCAATGAAATGCAGTGGATGAAGCAGTATGCTCTTTTGATATTCCTCTTTCCCATCCCACTCCTGCGATGGACTAATAGCTCAGTTCCCCTGTAAGTAACCCTGTTTTGGTGTCTTCTTATTCAGAGAAGTTTAAAAGAAAAAGAGGCTTCTTTCTTGTGCAGAAGAGTTGATAAGCATACATATAAATGTAGATGCATGTAGATGCATGAGCCCTTGCTGCTAATCTTGCATGCATAAAGACAAAGAGATATCTTTGTTTATGGTCAATGATGAGACAACCAGGGCTGCAGTGCAAAAGCAGATGCTGAAGTTTCTCTTTGTTTAGAATCAGCTGGAACAGTGTTGAACTGAATGTAATCTATGTTAGTGCTTCCCAAGGTATCTGATGAGGGGAGCTGGAAGTTATTTTTTCCAATGTGCCAGGGACCAGCACCATATTTTGTCCCTATTGGTTACAGTTGTTTCGTACATTCCCAAACATTCACCAAAGATTAGCAACAAGGGCTTATAGACCAGCACCTGTCTAGGGTCACCATTTTGTGTAGTGGTGATCTAACCAATAGTTTATGGTGGAATAATTAGGAAAACTATTTACCTGGAATCTCCCAGGGTTTCCCTCCCATTTCTGTTTACTGTAGCTGTAATTAACCTAGGCAATTTTCAGGTTCAAAGTACAAGGAAGGGGATAGTACCTTGATGTTTACTTTTTACCAGCAAGTGGTAAAAAGCAAACTTAATTGTACTGTCACCTTTTTGTGTTTTGACTGGGAGTGTGGGGCCCTAGGGAGGAACACTGAAGAAAGGCATAAAACTGCAGTCATTTGGGGATAGCAATAGTACCAAAAGAAGGTGTTAAGGAGGACAGAGAAATCCACCAAACCAAAGAATTTCTGGTGAGACAACAAGCATGTGAAAAGTGTGTTTCCTTCAAGTTATTACAGTGTTCAGCAGGAGGGGGAAAGGCAAACTACATGTCAGAAAGGACGTTGAACCGCTACCCCTCCTCACTCCAATGCATGCAGATGAAATTCAGACTTGCAAATATGATTTAGAGATACTCGTATGTCTAACTTCTGGAAGTTAGTAGAAATCTGTAGGTCTATAACAGACCAAGGATTAATGAAAATCCAATATGGCTTTCTTGCATTTCAGATCTTTTGCTATATGAAGCCATATGCACTTCTCCAGTTCTTACAATAAAGGGGAGACATCTCAGGGTGAGACCGCTCAGTGGCATCACTAAGCTTGGTGTCAGCTGATGCAGGTGGCTGGAAAGAGTTGTTGGGTGGAGGCAGTGGCACATTGCCCTGCCCTCCCTCTGCTCTCCTGCAACCTCGGTTACCTGCCCCCCTTCCTTCCTGTCCATTATCTAGCCAGATCACAAAAGGGCTACTGGGGGGGGGGGGTGGCGGCAGTGACCTCCCCTGCCCTCCCCTTTCCTCCCCCATCCTCTCACACACACTCATTTAGTTGCCTACCTGGAGCTGCTGGTGGGCATCTGGGCAAGTGAAGTAGTGGGAGGGCACTTGCCCCTCCTTCTCAGCTGCCTTGGCTTTCTCCCTGCGGAGAGCTAGGGCAGTGGAGAAGCCATAAGGGTTGCACACTCACCCCTCCTGTTCCACTGCCTTGGCTTTCTCCTTGGTGGCAGCAGAGAATAAGGGGTGGACACCAGGCACAGCCCTGCAGCAGGAGAAGGGCCTGACCACATGTTACCTCTCCTGCATCCCATAGTGACTCCACTGAGACCACTACTTTGAAGGGTTTATGTATTATGTTCATTTGTTAGACTTCATGCTTTTCATCTGAATGATGAATTCTGTGCAACCATGGTAGATTTTAAAGACTTGGCTCTGTTAGTCTGTATCAGTGTATAAAGAAATCTTGCAGCATCTTTGAGGCTGAGAGAAAGAAGTAGGTAGCGTAAGCTGACAGACTTAAGTCTACTTCATCAGATGCAACTGTGGCTGACATTTAGGGTCTTATCACACTCGCGAAATCACTTTCACAAAAGGGATTTAAACTAGACTTAAATTTTTAAAAAACCCACAAATGTGACTGTCACACCTGATGACATCCCCAGGGACTGCTCCTGGTAACATCACTCTGGTAACATCACAGGGAATTGTCTCAAGGTCTCAGGTTTTGGCCCTTACATTTCAGGACCTGGGCTAGTATTCAGCATGTGTAGCTTTGACCTTTGTCAGTCTGTGTGTTATTGGCAGGACTGTGTGCATGATGGATGATCGCACACTCAGCTCTGTGAGAAATTTCCATTCTGAAACTGCAGTATCAGAATATTGTGCTTTTAAGGGGATTAAGGGGAAGGAAGAGAGTGAATAGGAGCTAGTAGTTTATACTGTGACTGGCTGGACCAGAATTTGAAGCAAGCTAATGAGTGACTCAACAGGTATAGAACAGTGTATAAACCTTCTCTACAGAAAGTAATATAAAACTCCCCTTTCTGACCAGATTATATTTACTTTGTGTTTTTGATTGCACAGCCAAGCATATGAATTCCAAACATGATGCCCTTGGGAACTGGCAGCATCCCATTCTTCCCCAGGGCCCTCACATGGCCATACTCCTGGTTTGTCCCAGAAGCAATGCTGGGGCCTGGGGAAAGAGCTTCCCAGAAGAGCTTTTTAAAGGCTTTGTCTCAGTTTGTCTGGGTTTGGAGTGTATGAGTTGCTCAGTCACTTGGCAAAGAGTTAACAGCCTTTTGCAGAGGAGATGAAATTACAAAATGTGGGCTATATGACCCTTGTTCACACTCAAATCGACTTCCGATCCTCATTGGATCGATTAGTGGAGGAAAGGACTGGGTTAAAAGCAAATACCCTGGGCTTTCCTGATGCTAGTTTTAAAGTGGTCTTTTTCGGAAAACACGATTCTGAAGCATTTCCTGTAAGTGGGAATGCTGGTCAGAATCGTGGTGGTTTTTTTGGAGGGGGGTATTGATTGCAAAATCAATCTTGTGCATTTGTGATCTTGTGCATTTGCGATCTTGTGCATTTGCAATCAGTATAATGAAGAAAAAGGAAAAAAACCACACACACTTGCTCCTGGGGGGTCCTTCCTTTTTCCTTCCTTCCTTCCTTCCTTCCTTCCCCCCTTCCTTCCTTTTTTTTTTCTTTTTTTTTCTTCTTCATTATACTGATCACAAATGCACAAGATCACAAATGCACAAGATTGCAAATGCACAAGATTGATTTTGCGATCAATACCCCCATCCATTAAAAAAAATTCCCCTGCGGGAAGGGGTTGGGGTGTTAAGGGCTGTCACCTTACATAGCAGCTCCAGTGGGAACGACAAGCATTCCCGGCTAAGAAAGCGGTTCCAAACAAGGTCCCTTTTCATAGTGTGAACGAGGGGCCTTATGGAATCGCTTTCATAAGTGAAGGACAGCCTGGTTCCAATGCGGGTTTTTCCGCAAGTGGGAATGGGCCCAATAACTACCAGAATTTGCTTCTGGAATGTTCTGGACAGAAGCCTTCAAGTAAACAGTTTTTCCTAGTGTACAGTACATAAAGGTAGTCCCTTAACGTGAGTGTCTAGTCGTAACCAACTGTAGCGGGTGGTACTCATTTCCTTTTCTAAGCTGAAGAGCCAGTGTTGCCTGAGGACTGCTCTGGCAGTGAGGTGGCTAGCATGACTGCATGGACACTGTTACCTTCCCACTCAAGTGGTACTTATCTATCTACTTGCATTTGCATGCTTTCGAATTGCTAGGTTGGCATTAGCTGGGACTAGTGACAGGAGCTCATCCCATCATATAGCACTCGGGCATTGAATGGCCAACCTTCTGATCTTCTGATCATCAGAACTGGCGTCTTAACCACTAAGCCACCTCATACTTACATATATATATAAAATACCAAATAGAAACTCATTGCACTTTTAAATAAATACCAATTCTGTAGTGTTGTAGGTTGTCCAAACAGACAGATGGTTCTCCTCAGTAATGTAAAAGTGCATGGGTGGAGGAAGATTCAGTAAGTAGTATATATGAATTAGAAAGCTGGGAAGTTAATTTAAATCAGTTATTTCAGTCAACCTTAGTTTCTGGTGGTTTAAAAATCATGCCTTATATCTGTCCTGCCCTAAACAGGAAGGAGAAAGTTCACATGCTGTTCAGTCCAACAGGAGAGCATCTTAACTCATTTTAATATCTGTATTTTGATTAAAATTCCTATTTTGGCATTGCCAGAGAGCAAGAGCCTAGAATCTTGGAAACTTGGCACCAATCTGCTGCAGTCACACCTTCCAAATGCCTGTATACCTACCAAGAGGTTTTGCCACTTTATTATTACAATTATTCTAGGTTGTTCCAGTGGAAAATAATGGTCATTTGGCTGAATGCCAAACCCCATCTGTCTTGCAGAGAAACAGATCAGCCAGCTTCAAGATAAGCCAGATGGAAATCCTAGGCAACTGATTCTGCCTTTCTTTTGTGTATGGCAAAGCCAATGATTAAGTTATGGGAATATTTAAGGAGAGACCCTAGAAGACCACATCTCTAGGACTTCAACCTTGTGACATAGTGAGGTGTGAATGCTGGATTATGTTCAGCAGTGGTAGTTGATGCGGACAGAGTTGCAGATACCTAGTTTGCTTGTTTCTTGCAAGGTCTGAATGTACCCTATCCTTCTCTGGTGGCTAGGATGAATACCGAGGAATGGGGAGTGCCACATGTACCCTGACAGTAAGACTCCACCCTGGTTTGAAAGGGGTTGGTAGAAACAGGGCATCTGACAGATGCTTAGCTCATAGTCCCTGGCTGTCTCTAGGAGCCAATTTATATATTTTCCTATTAATAAGGAATTGAGGACACTAATGCCTAACTACTTACCTTAACTGTCCCCAAATGAACTTGTGCTATTTTCTCCAAATAGCTAACAACATTGAAGGGTTGCTAGGTACAGGTATACCTCAGTTAACAAAGTGGATTTATTTCTGGACATTATTTCTCTAACAGAAATTTTAGTACCAAAGGCAGAAATAATATAGAAAGACTAAGGAAAGTTTCCTACACAAAGAAAGAAAGAAAGAAAGAAAGAAAGAAAGAGAAAATGAAGAGCAGATCAACGTGTTTCAGCAATTTTTTTATTCAAAACTAACCATATGCACATGTAAAATGAAACAAGGTCACATAGGCCTTACATAAGTTCTCAAAAACATTTAGAACATTCTAGAGACCACTTTAAAGTTTCTTCCAAAATGTACCAAAAAGAGTGGTCTGTAGCCTCCTCTTTTTACTGCGTACCATCGCCGCAGCAACTACATGGAGCAGTGAAGGCGCATAGTAAAAAAGGAGTGCCAAAAGCCAGCTCTTTTTTGCATCGCAGTTGCAACGCAAAAAATGCTGCTGGCGCTTTTGTGACACTGCAACTGTGCAGCAACATATAGACGCTGCGCAGCTGCGATGTCATCACTGTGTAAATGTAAATAGCGCTCCGCATGTAAACGGCGCTCCACAGCGATGACGCCTCATCACATGCTAGGGTTGCGGGGCATGTGTAAGCTCCACCCCGAGTCAATCCTAGCACGTGACGGGGGCACCTCTTGGTGCCCATCTGTTTCAGACCTTTGTTTCTTTTACAAGCCTCCATTTTTCTAATGGTTTCCATATTTTGGCCCTGCTTACAGATCTCTGCTTTTTGTTTTTAACATGGCAGGGAGGACTGGTATGGTAGGCATATCCACTTCTCCTTTTTACTTAGTATTGCTATTCATACATGTTTAGCAAATGATTTTGGAACCAGCTGTTGTTTACCTTGCCTACTATAATACAGCTACAGTAGGACCAGCTATAATAGAATCCCATTTTTCCCCAGCTCAAACTTTATTGCATGTTTTGCTGCAGGCACACTGCTACAACCAGATACTGAAAATCTGTGTTACTCCAGCCTTCTTTCATCATCTTCCCAGTGCTGATAATGCTTTTAAAAACATCTAACTAAGCAGAGAATAAGGAGAGAAATGCAGGCTGGGAAGGTGCAAAAAAAAAAACTTTGTAAAAAGGAGCTTCTTTGTCAGAGGCTTAGTTAAGTGAGGTAGCCCATATTGGGACCAGTACTGAACCCTGCCTCTAACAATCAGCCATAGCAGTGAAGGACAGACTCCCTGATTGATTTCTTTATTCAGCAAGTAAGGTGAACTTGCCTTGTGTTTCTGTAAATTAGACTGGTCTTAACAGACAAAGAAGCCTGCACGCCGGAAGCTGTCCTGCTCCACAGGCTCACTCCATGGGTGTCACTCCAGCCCTTCCATGAGTTTAGAGTCCTCTACCCAACAGTCCACCACATGGGCAGAGTGAGCCAAGCTTCCATTAATTAAACAGAAGAGAAGCTTCATTAGTGCTTGCTTTGCACTTCAAGTCAGATTAGCCTGCTCAGAGTGAGCAGCCTACTTTAACAAGCCAGTAATGGAGCTTCTGTCCTTCATCCAACAATAGTACCACACTGACACTTGCTATCCTGTTTCTGAACTGAGTTATCAAACAATGACCTTGTTTCTTCAATGCTATACACAGAGTCATGGTTCGATGTTTTGATGACCAAGCCAACAGAAAAAGTCAGTGTTGGCCCAAGACATTTTGAGGCAGGCAAGATCACATCCAGCCTCCAGCAAATTTCACAAATTGGACTGGCATTTTTATCTTACTTTGCTATTAGCATTGAGCAACATCCTCCACTAGATCTAAAGTCGGCAGGCTAGTTTTAGGTGATATTTGGCGGGTGGATTGGCACTCATAACTGAGACCTCCGACCCTTCACTGTCATGGTTCTGCAAATGGTAATCTGAGATGGCCACTTGGTTCTGCCTAACAATAGAACCAGTGCTAGAGACATTCTGCAAAATATGTCTGTGCTTAAAACATGACTCTTTATGTAGAAGGTTACCCAGCTATTTACCTAGTTCCCCACAAAGTGCTCTGTAGCCAGGCTGGCAACCCCATGAGGCAAACGTGCAGCTCAGTCACACGTGGCTGCAAACTGAACATCTCGTCCTGACATCTCGTGTACAGGGAACGCGGATGGCCGCAAGCACCCGGCAAGGACTCAATCAATGCAGGAGGAATGGGGGACATTGCGGGAGGGGAGCCGGAATGCACTAGTTGCTTGATTTACAGCATCTGGACTCCCTGCTTCCGAGAGGGAGAGAAAGGGAGGGAGGACTAGCGTTTCCTCTCTTTGCCCCAGATTCCCTGCTGTGCTGTGGTGAAAGGCCTCTTGGTCCTATGAGGGGGAGCACTAAGGAACTTCTACTCTCTATTGTTCCTACAAAACAAGTTGTTTTCAGGTAGGCACAGAACAAAGATCAGTGTGTTAACCATGAACAGCCAGGTATGAATAGCATATTATTTCTGTGTATTTGTTCTTAAAGTCTGTGCTATAGAGTATTATCACAGAGACTCAAAAGAAAGCAACCTCACACACCCCAATAATGCCATTTCCTTTTGCCTCGTCTCCAGGGGGTAGTTCAGAATCCTCTTAGTGACTTATTCTGTAGTAAGTAGGGTTACACCATCGTAAGTACTCCTATAGTTATTGTGCAAAGAGGGATTAAGTACTTCCTTTTACAACAGCAGGTGGACAGCACCAGGGGCAATTCTGCCATCCCTACAAAATGCCCACTGCATCATTGCCCAGCTGTCAATTGTGAACATTCACCTAACTACACTGGGAGAGTTGTCTGTATGCTTCACCAGGGTTGAATGGGATCTCAGCCTCAAACTGAAGCTGGTTAAATAATCCAAGGGAGCCAGTGTTACTCTGTCAAATCAGGTGGGAGGAGAGAGTTTGGGTGAGATACCTGCATTTTTATCAGGGGGAGAACATTTCAGCCTCCCTTCTTCAACAAAATAATTTTAGGGAGATGGCATCATGTTTGTTTATTCCATTTCTTCATGAATAGAAACAATGGTTTCTTGTTCCCCTACAGGTATGAATTATTTTAGTAATGGTAAAATAAGCATGTTATCACCAGTTCCTGCTGATGTGAGTGCTTCTTTTCATACCTTTAAACTTCAGTTGACTTGTCATGGGCTATTTATTTTTGGCATCTTATTGTGTGTATGTTTTGTAGCATGTCTGAAATAAAAGGCAAAAATTACATAGAATGTGTGTGTACATTTGTGCATATGCATGCAAACACACATACATCCATATCCACACATCTGCCACTTAGCAGTTCTCACTCCAGCTGATGAAGCAAACTCTAGAAAACAGATGCTTATGCCATAATAAATCTGTTTGCCATTAAGATGCCACAAGACTCTTGTTGCTTTTACATCAAGAGACTAATACAGCTATCCCTTTGGAAGCTGTATTTTAATAATGACTTGGTTGTTGCTGAAGGAAGAGCAAGTGGTCTAGCCACTCAAAGTAAAGGCCTGGTGTGGGCGTACTAATTTAGCTTTAGCTAATTTATGTCTTTAGCCAAAAGACATAAAGGAGAGTTTGTCTTGCAAGTGAACATATCTAGGGCTACAGAACATGTAGAAAGGTACTCACAGTAGAGGAAATGACCATTCAGAGTGGCTGTGGTTAAGTAGATATAATATGTGCAACCTGCCCTTCTGCTTGGAACTCTTGGAGGGATCTATCTGTTCATGTTCCATTTCAGAGTTCAAAATTGGTGGAGAGGCTCATGGTTCCCATGGTTCTTCTGAAGGCCCTCAAGCCAGGGGTCCTCCAATAAGACAGCCCATATTCTCTTTCCTTAAAACATAAGCATTCCCTACAAAGAAACCACCAGGAGCAGGTGGGCTCATATAGATTGTCAATTTAATTTGCTGATGGGTCATACCTGCACCTTCCCCCTCAGATGTCCAAAGATTGGGGTGGTAGATGCTGATAGGAGGGCCAACTATGGTGAAAAGATTGGGATCACTGCATGAAATGGTTATAGTCAAAATTTCTCTTGCTAGCCTATCTGGCTTGAGCTGCCAGGAGGAAAGAAGGGATATAAATGTGTTAATAATTATTAATAGAGTTGCGAAAAGTGACATTTTTGGACCATAACGCTTAAGGATCCCTGGTGTGTCAGTAGTTAAATGCCTGTACTGCAGCCATTCACTCAAAACCACAAGGTCATGAGTACAGTATCAGCCAGGGGCTCAGGGTCTACATACAAGGGGGTATCGTAACGTTTTAATGATCACCTTTTTAAAAAAATGACAGAAAGTTTGTTTTGATTTGTAGTTGTTAACTTATCTCTATGTAGTCACTGTCTAGATTTATACATTTTTCCCAGCGTTATCTTGACCCTCCAAATACCTGATATTATAGAAGTTTGCAGATTGCGCCTTACGAGGGGGTATTGTAAAGTAATAATTATCACCCAGAGGTTATTATGGCATATTGATGAATTTTGTCAGTGTCATCATTGGTCCCTAAGTGCATGTTGCTGAGAAAATCAACTCATTGCGTCCTTTACTTTTGTGACTGGCTCTGCCAGAAGTGACTAAAGTGTAAAATCATTGTAAAAAGTGTAAAATCAGGCACAATCTACAGACTTCTACAGTAATGGTATTTGGAGGGTCAAGAAACGCTGGGGAAAATGTGTAAATCAGGATGATGACTACATAGAGATAAGTTAACAACTACACATCAAAACAAACTTTCTGCCAAATTTTTTTAAAGGTGATTTCCTAAGATATTTCCTGGGTATTTCCTGTTCTTATGTTTGCCATTGGTGAATACCTTGGGAAGCAAATTGGGAAGATCAGGAGACAAGGTGCATGAGGATTAGTATATCTTAGTGTGATGATGACCCTGGAAATTATCCTCAACCCACCATTTTTTCTTCCTGCCAGGGTCCTTACCGCATTGCTATATCTCTCTAAGGCCTCCAGTGATGAGGTCACCATATGGGTCACTTCTTAGCAGGCGTGGCTCCGTGGCTTTCTTGCCCCCTGCCCATCATGCCCCCTCCTCCAGTTAGTGCAGCAGATGGCTCCTTGGCAGCTCTGTGCCAGAGCGGCTGCTGTCTCTAATTGAATGACACGGTTAGGTGCACAACTTACTGGCTGCCAAACCCCCTCCCACCCCAGTGGCAGGAAGCAGAACTGAAATGACGGCTTCCATTTGCTGAGTACTTACAGTGCTTATTAGCACTCAGCAAGCGGCCACGTGCATGCATGCATGTATACGTTTGTATACAAGGCATGTGCTGAGAAAACCAGGAGAGGCTCAGAGGACCCTGGGACATGCTTCTTAGGCTTTTCCTCAGCAACGTCTTCATGTCAGAGCTGCTGAGATGTGATGGGGCCCATTTTGTCCATACCACCTAGAATACAACCAGTCTCGTCTGATTTCAGAAACTTAAGATGCATACCCTCCAACTGTACTGATTTGGCAGGCCCAATCCTAATTAACATCTGCTGTCTTACTTTTTCAGTTGCTATTAAAATGTTCCAGTTTTTCTCTTCTCCCACCTACCTCCTTTGACTTCAGCTTACTTTTATTACTTCAAACTCAGTTCAAAATGCAAAAGCAGTTTACGCTGAATAACTCAGTAGAGGGAATGGATGTTGTCCCCTCTGCTTTAGCCTCTCTTAGCTTGCCTGTTCTTATTCATTAATAACTTTTCCCAGCTTGACCACTGTGATATTGCTTAGCCACATGTGTCTCAATTTTCACTGGTGAAAAGTTGGAGAGTATGCAGATGCTATTGGACTGCTGCTCCCATCAGACCTAATGAATACACCCAGTGGTGAAGACAGATGAAGATAACAGTCAGAAGACATCTGGAGGGACACACATTGCCCACCATAGTTTTGAAGTACAATAACATTACTATACATTCACTTTCTCATCTATCTCTCTGTTCAGCAATAAAGAGCCATCCTGCTTACCCACCTCCTAAGGAATCAAGGCCCCAAATCCAATTGTAAGTTCCAATTAAGGTTGGCTCACTAAATTAATGAGGGACTAACCAACAGGATTTAGTTCAAATATCCCTGTTTCTATGCTCCAGTTATGGTGGTATGATATAAACCACCACAGCAACATGAAAATACCTGTTCTTATATAATATTGGAAGGTAGGTAGTGTCTGGAAAAGCAACCACCAAGGAATACCAGTGATCTCCATGTAAGACTAGGAAAGGATTTCACCTAGAGAATCACTAGTGCCAGCGACAGTTAACAATACTGGTCTAGAGGGACTAAATTATCTGACTCAGGCAGCTTGCTATGTCCCTAAGTGATCTCTTCTGGCCAGCCTGTGAAGATCTGGGACAATGGTTACTGGATCATTGGCAGTCGAGGAATCATGAAGAATGGGACAAACATCCACATTTCTGTCTTCTGACAACTAAGCTGCAACTAGTCTCTGTCATCAAAAAAGGAAACTGCATATGAATGTCCAAAACAGCAGCAATTGTAGTACTTGATGTGATGTGCCAAATATATGTGTATGTGTCTTCTAGTCACCTCTCAATTTATGGCAACTCCATAATTCCATAAGGTCAAGGCCTGTGTCAGCTTTCTTTTTTCAGGTGATAAGACAATCAGAGGTGGTTTTGCCAGTTCTTTCCTCTGAAATATAGCTTACAGCACCTAGTATTCATTGTCAGTCTCCCACCTAAGCATTAACCATGGCTGACCCAGCTTAACGTCCAGGATGAGATGAAATCTGGTGCCTTTTGTGTAGATTTAGGCTCCCTTCTTATTAATAAAGTTGTTGTTGTTGTTGTGTACCTTTAAGGCATTTACAACTTATGGAGACTTATCATGTGTTTTCTTGGGAAGATTTGTTAAGAGGGGGTATGCTAAAGCTGTAATTTGGGACATATGTGGCCAAGCAACATTAGTGTGTGGTCAAGATGGCAAAAGTTTTTAATGCAGGCAAGGAGAGAGTGCAGCAGTTTTGGTTTTGTGAGCAAGTCTACTGGGAAGGAAAGATACTGCTCCCCACTACTGAGTTAACTGACTGAAAACTACTTTTGCACTTTGAACTCAGTTTGCAGCAATTGAAGTAAGTTGAGCACAAAGGGATAAATTAGTAGGAGGAGAACAAAACTGGAACATTTTTAAAAGCAGCTAAAAAAATAGGACAGCAGAGGGTTACTTGGTACTATCCTTGCAAAACTAGGAGTTGGAGGCTATGAAACTATGGGAAGTAATGGCTCCTATTAGGCTTGAATTTGGGCTGACATGCCATCTCTATAACCAAGGAATACAAGGTTGATTCAGGCACACTTCCTTCTCCACTGTTTTATTGTTTATTGATGAAAGATAATTAATTCACTACCTCTTGATTAGACTAGTTATATTTTATTGACTAATTACTGAGTAAGCTAAATGCTTTTTTGCATTGCCACCCATTTTTCTAGAGAGAAAAATTCTGTGGCTATCTTCCTATTCCCACTTATCTTGGGACTGAATTCAGTGGGTGTTATTTTGGAGCAGACATCTATGGATTTTCCCTGTAAAATTATTTATATGAGAGAGAAGATGAGGAAGCTCTTGAGCCTTGTGCCACAAGTTACTGCTGACCCTCTTTTACATCACTTTCTAGTTTTGTATCCTTTGGAATAGGTAAAAAAGACAAGGTATGAACTTTAAAGGTGTTGATATCTTAAGCAGACATTTAATTCTCTTGGAAAGAAGAGATTGACTGTTCAGTCCCCAGAAGCATTTTGCAGATGGAGTTGGGTGACTTATTTCCAGCTCCTGGTGGGAGGAAGGGGCAGAGTGGGATCAATATCTAGTAGAAAAGTATTGCTTCAGTGCAGGACCATACATCCACCATCTGTTCTGAGTGAAAAAGGAAGGACATGCTTTTGAAAAGTATCTCTTCTCTCATTGATCTGAAAGGGGGTATTGTTGCTGTTGTCAGGCTGTGCAGGGAACTGGCGGTGCCATGATAGAGCTGGGTAGACAAAGGCACCTCTTTTTATTTTGGTGCTTAGAAGAGTATTTATGCTAGATGTCAGCCTCCTACCCTGTTGGGTGTTTGGGCTTCCATACAGAGCTCTGTAATTCCAGCCAGACTTGGAACTAGAGCCCAGAAAATTTATTTATGGTGACCTAAGTCAGAAATGACTTGAAAACACACAACGGGGTTTGCTTAGTAGAATTTGTCCAGAAGACCTTTACTGTTACCTTCCTCTATGACCAAGAGAGTATGACTTGCCCAAGATCACCCAGTGAGTTTCCATGGCTGAGTGGGGATTCAAACTCTGGTCTCCAAGTGACCTAGTCCAACACTAAAATATCACTACACCACACTGGCTCACAGACTAGATTTTATTATGTGATTAATGAGGAAAGAGGTTCCCTCTTCTGGCTATGACCTGTTATTACAGCCAGCAACAGGCTTCCTGTGAGGCTTTAGTTTTCATTGGGTGCTTCTAGCCATAGGGATCTAGTAGCATTACCATTCCAAATATATTGTGCTGCTATTCTGTCTTTCTTTAACAAATTTTCTGTGGAAAGAAAAAAGAATGGGGAAACATAAGAGGATTACTAATGGAGAATGATGGAAGGTTCTGAATATAGCAGAAAGGTTCTGTATTGAAAAAGAAGGCTCACTTGGAAGCTACAATATTGATGTGCAAGTGTCAGTGGAGGCCTCTCTTCATATGTGCATAGAGAAGTTCACGAGGGTGATTTTCATTGGAATCATGGTAGAGTAAGAAGCATTAAATCTTTCCCATCTGCTCTCTTGCCCCAGTAGATGTGATGGTACTTAGGTCCCCTGTAGCTGTTAATCTACTTTTTAAAAATGTATGGATATAGTTTGGCTCTCTGTTTACTACTTTGGCCTCACAGGTACAGGGAAATGAAGGCAGTGGAGGTAGTAAATATGATCCATCTAATACCCCCTGTGTCAGTGCAGTGTAGTGGTTTGAATGTTGGATTACAAATCTGGAGACAAGGGCTTGAATCCTGGCTCAGCCATGAAAAGGTCACTGGGTGACTTTGAGCAAGTCATACACTCTCAGCCTTAAAGAGAGGCAAATGCTATCCCCTTCTGAACAAATCTTGCTAAGAAAACTCTGTGATAGGTTTGACTTAGGGTCACCATAAGTACTCCAAAACATCTTGAAGGCACACAATCACAAAATACCCCTTATTGGGACATTAAAGAAAATTTAGCATTAGTACACAATGCAAACCTGCTGTTCTGAGTTTATGGCTAATACCAGATATAAGTAGCATGCTCTTTATTCATTAAGCAGGTCAAGCACTATGGCTGAGAGACAGTTATGAAGTAGGAAGGCAGAGCTATGGGTTATATTTTTGCCATAAATTCACTGGACTGTCTTAAGCAGGTCACTATTTCTCAGCCTTAGCATACAGCCTTTATCTGCAGTTGGGAGTGGGGATGGAGCAATAATTCTCATCTCCCTTAGAGGATCATAGAGCACTGACACAGTACATACTTTGCATGTGAGAAGTCCTAAATTCAAACAAACAATCCCCCACATATTTGGTTGTGGGTTAGGGAGACCTTGCCTGAATTCCATAGAGGTATAAATCACAGACCAGAAACCCAAGGATCTTCAGAACCACAGCTCCTATCATTCCACAACTGCTGATGGCCTGATCGGTGCTGAAGTCCAGCCAGGGTTAGATTTATCCTCCTGATTTAGACAATACTGAGCTGATAAATGTTCGTACTTGTCATAATACAGCTTCCATATTAAAAAATGATAAAGATTACAACACAGTCTTGCGAACAGAAAGCACTTTGAATATTTCAAGGGCTGTATAAATATTTGATATTAAGCTGATCAGAGGGGACTCCAAGTAGGCATCACTAACCAAATACACAGATACAGTAAACTAGACTGTGGTAGACTAGAACTCCAGGAGTGCCCCTGAATAACCTTGGATAACTCACACAATCCCAAGCTAAAAGGGACGTAGTGGGAGACCATTGGTAGGTATGCCTTAGAGTCATTGTATGTCAGAGTCAACTTGAGGGCATATAACAACAACAGACTTGTGTTTCTCTATTTTGACACATAAAAATATGGTGAAAGGGAGAGGGAAATCATTCCACACTTCCACAGCAAACACAAATACAAGAGTGTTCAACATAAAGGATTGAAAAGTTACGTTCTGGCTACAACTGCCAGAATCCCACAGTGGCCGTGTAATTTTTAAAAAATTAACTTTTCCACATGCTGGTTAAATATATTAAAAGACAGTGTGTGTTTGTGTGTGTGTGTGTGTTAACACGCATGTGCTGGTGGAATCAGTAGTCCAATGCATTTGTACAGTGCTAAACTTGGTGAAGGTTGCCTTAAATTGTATACAGTAGATACCACTTTCAATTTCCTCCCAAGAGCTGGGATTAGTTTCTTGGATTTTGAGTGTGTTTCCTAAGGATGCTAAGTAATAGCTTAGATGCATTTCTATTTCTTTAGCACACAACATATAATTAACCTGTGGGATTCACTGGCACATGATATTATGATGTCATTGGCTTAGATGAGTAGAAACCAATAATTGACTCTTGCTCTTTTGACAGAAGTGTTCTGTGGAATGCACTTCTACAGGATGTAGGGATTGTCATGGCCTTTATTTTAACATATTTATTTATTATGTGTATTTCATCTTTGTCCTGGGATGGGACCCAAAAATGAAAACAAATGCCTAGATGACAAAATATCTGTACATGACAGCCTTAATTCCATTTTAGTCCAGACTAGAGTAGACCCACTGATTCCATTATGTTTAGTTATCTGTTGATTCACCTATTGATTTAATAGGTCACTTCTAGTGGATTCCAGCCAGTAACATGAATGCAGCCTCCAGCATGGAGACGCCACTCATTAATTAATGAAACAAATAAACATTCAAAGACAATGTAGCTATAAATACAGTGGGCTCTTGGTATCCGCTGGGGTTTGGTTCCAGGACCCGCCATGGATACCATAATTCATGGATGCTCAAGTCCCATTAAATATAATGGCATAGTAAAATGGTGTCCCTTATATAAAAGAGCAAAATCAACGTTTGCTTATGATAATTTGTATATTTTTAAAGTATTTTCAAGCCATGGACGCTTGAATCCATGGATAAAAAAAAATCTGTGGATAAGGATTTGACAATGAGTGATGCACAAGAAGAGCGACTGTTGTCTCCGACTCCTTATCTGTGGGCTTTCCTTTATCAGGCTGTTGGAAACAGTGAATTAACTAGATTTGCTTAAGGCTAGGTCTGATCAAGTGGGGCTTTCCTGGTGTTTGGATGGCTCAGCTGCTGCACTGTATGCGACAGAGGGATCCATTGGCTTGCCTGCCTGCTTTGCTTGCGGCCTCTTGTGCTCCATCAGCAAGCAAGCCAGGGGAGCAGGGACAGAGGCTCCTTTGTGCTGACTCCACTTATGCCTGTTTTGTATGTGTTGCAGCTGCCAGCTTCCCTGCAGCCTGACCCAGGGCTATTCATCTGGGCAGGCAGGGGGTAGCCACCCCTGGTAACATAATCAAACTCTCCATCTTCACAGCCTTTCCTTCCAGTTGGGGATTGGAGAGAGAGTTAAAGCAGCAGGAGCACAAGTGTCCCCAGCTTGCCTTGGCCCGTATGTGCATGATAACATGTTTTGGCATCTAGCTGTTGCCTTTTTAATCCCCCCTTTTTTCCTTGGGTTATTAGTTCAGCATTAGGAAGCTCTTCTAGGACCAACAATAAAAGAGAACAGGAAAACTGAACACACACATCTTGGCCCCAACCCAAACCCATCCACAGTGACCAATTCTCCCTTTTTGCAGAACGGTGCCGTGCCTGGTGAGACAAGGAAGCGAGATGAGAACCTCAAACGTGGCAACTGGGGCAACCAGATTGAGTTCATTCTCACAAGTGTTGGCTATGCTGTCGGACTTGGGAATGTGTGGCGCTTCCCTTACCTCTGCTACCGCAATGGAGGAGGTCAGTATTAATGATTGATTGATTGATTGATTGACTGATAAAGGTGGGGTAGTCATATGGAAAGGTTTGCATTGGGTGAGGGAATCTTTAAAAGGGCCCTACTTTGATGTTTATGTAGTGGTAGTAACTATTAGCCTTGCCATAGTCTCATGTTTGGGTGTGCAATGTTGAAAACAGTGGAAGAGTTACTTTTTTGGCTAGAATTCCCAGAATCCCCATAGCGACTAGGGGGTTTGGGGATGGTAGTTGAAAAAAAAACACAACTTTTCCAAGGTCTTGTAGCAGGAGAAACAATCAGTATGTCCCCCAGCGGAGTGCTGGATTGAGGCACAGCTTGATGCTACTGCCTCACTGTGAGAGTCCTGGGTTTCTGCTTTGTGTCTTGTGTCATCCTCACAAGGAAGATTCCTATGCTAGTTTAGAAGTTGCATGCATTGGCATCCAGTGGGCATAGAGCTCCCCCTGCAGGAATAGTTTGGGATTCCTTTCTCAAGTATTAACATTTATTATTATTAACCTTTATTTATATAGCGCTGTAAATTTACATAGTGCTGTAAATACAGTCTTATAAATTAGGCAGTTCCCTGCCCTCAGGCTTACAATCTAAAAGTAGCAGAACCTCACTCCCTATGCAGAATATGAAACTCAGGGCACATAGCCCTCCTTTTCATAATCATCTCAGAGCTCTATCTCGGTTCATGAAGAGCAAAGAACTCTGCTTTATACTATAGCAATCCATCTAGATCAACATCATTTGATGTTTTTCTTGTCGTTGCTGTGTGCTTTCAAGTCTATTTCAAGTTTCCAACTTATGGAGACTTTCAAGTCTCCAACTTATGGAGACCTGGCCTAAGGTGAACATATCATTCTGTTTTCTCCGCAAGTTTCTTCAGAGGGGATTTGCCATTCCCATCCTCTGAGGCTGAGAGAGTGTGACTTGTCCAAAGTCACCCCATTGGGTTTGCATGGCCAAGCCAGGATTCAAACCCTGGTTTCCAGAGTCATAATCCAAGGTGCAAACTATTACACAGTGCTAGCTCCTACCGTGAGCCTTTGTAACTAGAGATGCCAGAGATTGTATCCAGGACCTTTTCTGTAGAAAACTTCTGCCCTTTCCAAAGCTCATCACATCTTCTCCTGTTTCCAGGTGCTTTCATGTTCCCCTATTTCATCATGCTGGTATTCTGTGGGATCCCCCTTTTCTTCATGGAACTTTCATTTGGACAGTTTGCCAGCCAAGGATGCCTCGGTGTCTGGAGAGTTAGCCCTATGTTCAAAGGTGAGAAGTAACTATCAACTGTGAATACCCCCTTTTTCATTATCAGAATTATATTCACCATCTGCCTTTTCTGTTCCCCACATGAGTTGCAAAAATTCCAGTCCTATTATTAGGCAAAGAAGTGAGGCAGCTGTCTCAATGGAGGGGCCATGAAAGTGGAAGGCCTGGGTGAGAACAGTGACCTGAATCCTATTTTTAGTCCTCACTAGAGGAGTACCATTGAATAAATGAGATATACTTGCATGTTGAGTACTCAACAATTGATTTAATTGGTGTACTCTAGTTGGAAGTAACCAACAGAATTCAGTGTGTGCCACATGGCTTACACTAACATACTGCCCTTAGGTGCAGTAGAGGATACTGCCTTGTCCAGAGCCTGGGAACATTCCTTCTTTAAACTACAACTCCCAGAATCTCACAGCCAACATGCCCAATGGTCATGCTTGCCCAGAGATTCTAGAAATTATAATCCAAACCTGCAACCACCACCTTGAAATAGCTGTTGAAGTAACACTCAGCTGCCAACCCTGTATATTGAAGGGGTGGATGCAATGTTATTCTTCACCTTAGACTACAAAATGTCCTTTGACTAGCATAGATTTCCAAGCAGAGGCTTTAAAGATGTATTTTGTCTTTAAATATAGGTATACTTGCAGCAAAGCATGATGGTAATGGTGAAAGGGCCTGACGTGTGATTTAATCTACATTTGCAATTCAGCTGACCAAAGTAGTTTGGAGCAAAGCCAGTTTTAAAAACAAATAAACAGATGATGAATAATATTTTGAGCAAGATCTACCAGTCCTCTGGGCAGACAGGATGCATTCACAGCCTTTTTGTCAAGCTTGCTGTCTCTAGTTGTGTACATATGAGACACAGGTAGTCTAGTAAAGATTCAGTACAGTACATATGTAGCCCTGCTGCCCCTCCATGGTTGATTCAGGTTCTGCTTTAATGAACCAAAGGACACAGAGCAACGTAATATATGACAGGGATCAATAAGAATGCTAATATGACTATTTACTGTAACTATGCCTTCTTGTTCTTGTCCAGATATGCCACAGACCAAAGCAACCTGTCCTTCTTACAGTATGCATGGTATAATTTGGGCTCCAATGCTTTACAACTGTAGTCTCAGGTTTACACAGTCCTTTACCTACACACTTCATACATTCATATCTGGCTGCAAACTCCCATGTCCAACCATTTTAGACTTCTCTTCCTTCCAGTTCATTTCCATACTTTACTTTCCCTCCAGGTGTTGGTTATGGTATGATGGTGGTGTCCACCTACATTGGAATCTACTACAATGTTGTGATCTGCATCGCCTTCTATTATTTCTTTTCCTCGATGACACGGGTGCTACCCTGGACATACTGCAATAATCCCTGGAACACCCCTGATTGCACCGGTGTGTTGGACGTTTCCAATGGCTCAGCTCAGTCATCAGTCAACTTCACACAGATATTCAACCAGACACTCAAGCGCACTAGCCCCAGTGAGGAATACTGGAGGTGATGATGGAGGGGTTCAAATGGGTATGGGATGAAAAGGGAACTAGCTTGTCTGTGGAAAGGGAAGGCCTACCTGCCTAGGTGAGCTGACCACCCAGGAGGCAGCATCTGAGCTCAGATATGGCAGATGGAAAATATGAACTTGATCTAAATTATTAGGGATATCAATCCCAATCCTTAGTGCCTGAGATCATTGCCTTCTGATGTGGATGGAGTTCCAGAAGCGTGTTGCATATTGGAAGCATGTTGCATACTGCAATAAATGGGGAACAGCAACAGCAGTAGAGCTTTGGATGCAGCTGGCCTGAAAATGCCAGGAGTCATCAGCATGAATATGGGAAATCCCTGATAAGTTATAAATGAGGAGAGAGTGTCTAGGGCAGGGTTAGGAATCATGCAACTCTCCAAATCTACTTGGATTTCAACAGTCAGCATTCTTCACCATTGGCTGCCATAGTTAGACCTGCTGGGATTTCCAGTCCAACAACATCTGGGAGGCTGCGTGATTCCCACCCCTGGTCTCTAGATAGATATCTCTAGATAGGAGGCTGCCTTATCCTGAGGGAGGCCATTGTTCCATCTAACCTGGAATTGTCAATTTTGACTGTCAGGAGCTTCCCAAACTTTCAGCCAGGACATTTTTCTAGCCCTAGCATTCCCTGTTGATTTGTCATCTAACTAGTGACTATGCTGCAGCTGAACTTCTTAGGTTACATTCAGGATGACAGCATCATAGCACTCTGCAAGGACCATAGGCAGTCAGACAAGTAGGCTGGTTTTTCATTGCTGGACTCCCAGATGATGATTGTGGGCAAGATAATGAGATTATGTGTTTTCAACTGCCTTGAATGCTGGTTTGGGGAGCAGGATATAAATAAAGATGATGGTCATGATAGTGGTTGTGAAGGAGACGGTGACCATGGGGCAGTTTTTGTTGTTGTTGTTTTAGTTTTTTGCCATAACACTTGAAACTACAGCTGTCTAGAAATGAGCCCTTGAAAATAGTTGGTACTAAATTGTGTGTACCTGCTTACCTACTTCAATGTTTGCTTACTTAATTACTCATACACAGAGAGAGAGTTAAGAGCACAAAGTCATTGTTTCAACATATAAAATAATAGGCCAACATCTGGGTTTTATTAGAGACCATGTTTTCTGGGGCATGGTTTTGGGATATGGGCTAGTTTGGATGAGTAGATGCATGTTCTCTAGAGATCACTGTGAAGCAGCTTTGAATCACTGTCTTGTCTTCTATCTCAGGCGATATGTGTTGAAGCTATCTGATGACATTGGGAATCTAGGTGAGGTACGACTTCCTCTGCTAGGTTGCTTGGGTGTCTCTTGGGTCGTCGTCTTCCTTTGCCTCTTCAAAGGTGTCAAGTCCTCAGGGAAAGTAAGTCATATTCCTTCCCTGCAGTCTGTTCATGTCCATTGTTGTGTCCTGACACCTTTGAGTCTTGGAAATAAGAATTAAGAAATAATAATAATAATAATAATAATAATAATGTTTATTTCTTACCCGCCCCTCTGTAAAACAATTGAGGCGGGGTACAACAAGGTTAAAAAACAGATTACAGATTAAAATAATTCAAGAATTCCATCCCAACCTCCCCCCCCCCCAAAAAAATAGGATTAAACTAGTTAAGTTTAAAATTAAATTACTGACAATAGAAATAAAACACAACATGATACACAAATAAAAACCGCAATGCTGGCCACAGCAGGGGTAGCAACAGAATACAGAGGGGGGGATAGGGAGTTGGGAATTGGCTGAAAGATTTTAGGAGCCGGGTAGATTATACGGTTTCAGGGAAGGCCTGCCGGAAGAGATGTGTCTTTAAGGCTGTTTTGAAACAGTGTAGCGATGTAATGAGAAGCATCTCGTCCAGCAGCCTTAAAAGCTTAGGAGTTTATTTTATACAGTAGTTCCTTCCTTGCATTTGTCCCAAAGATTAAAAATGTTACTTTTGAGGTCTAGAACTCCATGAATTCCCTGACCAGTGTGACCAGTGACTGAGGGATCCTGAGAGCTGTCATTAAAAAATAAAAACTTTTCACAACCCTACATTGCTGAAGGAAGATTGCCCTTTCCCGAGTAGCCTTAAATGAATCCTGGAATGAACAATCTGTTCTTATGTTAGGCCATTTTAACAGCTTGACCTGTATCAAATGACAGATGTTCTGCAAACATTGGCTGGCTTGTGTTAGTGGCATAAGCTTGCATAAGTCCATCTTACACATGTATATGTCCTTTTTTGATCATTGCAAAGGTTATTATTGCTTTCTTTCCTCAACAACCAACCCCCAGCCCACCCTCAGATTTACTGTTGACCTACCATTCTGTGGCTGGCAGAAAGTGGAGAGGGGATTGGAGAAGCATCTGGTTAGACATATGCAAAATGACTATATCATCCATTGAGACCTCTGGAGTACCACAGCAGATGATGTAATCATTGCACATCTGGCTATGGAGTCACAGTCAGATGCTCTTCCATTCTCCTGTTGTACTCTGTGCTAATCAAGGAATAGCCATTGAGGAGACAGTTGCAGAGGCTCTACAGTAATAGCCAGCTGTAGTATAGCAGGGGTGTAATTATGGGATGCGTGGGTATGGGCTGTACCAGGTGATACCCTAAGCAGGGGTGAGACCACTCCTTCCCAAATATGTGCCTTTTGGTGGAAATGGGCTGTGATGTTTAGCTGCATCGCTTTAAAATGCTGAAGAGATGGTGTGAGTGGTGCAAGGCTCAGCAGGAGGAAAAAAGAGAGTCCCAGCTTATTTTAAAATTCATTTTTTTAAAAAAGTTATATTTATATTTTATTTTATTTTTAAAATATTTTAAAATTGTCTATAAAACATCAGATCTTACGAGATTTTCACTTCAACCACATTAAATGGTTTACATGTAAATACATTTAGGCTGTGTGTATGATATTGTAATTTAAAGGTATAATTTTAATTAATTAAAGGTACAACTATTACCATTACATTCAGTGATATATGAGAATTATAATTTATAAATAATACAACTACAAAAAAACACTACCAAGTTCTGTATGGTGTGGTATGGGAAGAGGTCAATGGTGGAGGAGTGGATGTGACACCATAAGTTACTGCACCGGGTGACACCAACTCTAGTGAGCCACTGAGCGTACTGTATATACTCGACCATAAATCAACCTCATGTATAAGTCGTGAGAAGGATTGAGGGCTTTGAAATGACCCATGGATAAGTCAAGGGTAAAATTTACCATGGATGTAAAGGACAAATCAAAGGAAAAAAATGCCAAAGAACTTACAAAATTCCAGCAGGCATAACTGTTTCTGCTCACACTAAAAACTGGATGGATGAGAAAATAGAGTGGGGGTGGTGCTTCTAGGACAGATTGCACTCTTTCCTTTCACCAAAAGATAGTTCACTTTTTAAAAATAAGAGTTAAAGAACAGTACTTGCATTGACCCATGGATAGGTCAACTCAGGTTTTTGGGGGATTATTTTTTATTAATTTTTTTAAACTTATACATGAGTATATACAGCAGTTCTGGATGTGGAACTATTATGCTGTGCTGTGCCAAGCTTCCAGCTTTTATATTAATTCAAAGCATCTGAACTTCTTGATGGTCACATGAAAGAACCCCTTCTTCAGGCCTAGGTCATCTCCAGTGCCGAGCCTAGCAGGATATTTATGTCAGAAATACCTTTCTCATTTCTGTCAAGTGGAGGTCAACTGCTTAGGGTATCACCTGGTACAGCCCATACCCCCGCATCCTATCCTATCCTCAACTGCATGCTACTTAGAAACTGACCATTATGATGATAAGTGATAAGTGGGGTAAGAGGTACATAGCTACATGATACACTCAGAAAATTACAAAGTCTCACAAACTTGTGGCACTAACTAGAGGATAAACGTTAATGACAGCAGGACTGAAGAGCCTTCTTTGAAAGGGAGAGGGGCCCAGAAATTATGGTCTTAGCTGACACAGTGATGACACCAAGTGTCTGGAGGTTGTTTCTTCCTTCTGTGTGTCTAAGCTCTATCCAACTTTTCTGTCTCTCCATCTAGGTTGTGTATTTCACGGCCACCTTCCCGTACGTGGTGCTGACAATTTTATTCGTGCGGGGGATAACCCTTGAAGGAGCCGTCACTGGGATTATGTACTATCTGACACCACAGTGGGACAAAATCCTCAATGCAAAGGTACTTGTATGGAATTCCTTGGGGAACTCAACTTGTTGCCCCTGGCCCCCAGTGCCTGCAGTTTCACAGCCACCTCCTCACCATCTCTTCCCTTTAAGAAGTCTGGGGATGGTGTAAGATGGGCTAGTAGCTGCTGTGCTGGGAAATCCTTTTCTTCAGTGTCATTTTTTGCTTTTGGTAGGTATGGGGAGATGCAGCCTCTCAGATCTTCTATTCGCTGGGCTGTGCCTGGGGTGGGCTTATCACCATGGCATCATACAACAAGTTCCACAACAACTGCTACAGGTAAGAAGCATTACAGAAAAAGCAAGGAAAAGAGAGAATTTGTTAGATGGCATAGTTATTCTAGCAAGTGTCTGTAAGGGAAGGCATTGGAAACACAGCAGAATGAAGTATTGAGCAGTGACTACTAAAATCCCTGTCTCTTAGATTTTGAGGTTTTAGACACTGCTATTTTTTTCAGTCTATACTCTAAAACTTGAGTTTTTTGTTATAGTAAAAATGAAAAATGTCACCAGAGACCTAACTAGACATATTGGTTATGTAGTTAACATTAAATAATATAGATTAACAATCCCTTCCAACAGAATTGGGTGTGCTTTGATTTTCAGCACCCCCAGAGCTCCAAAGGGCCACAGCCATGCTGTTGCAGGTGCCATTTTGATGACTGGAAGTTAGATTGCATCATCACTCCCATAGCTTTAGTGGGCAATTTGGGGGAAGGTTTTGCTATTTTAGGGTGGGGGCTCTGCAAAACATATTTGAACATTTGAAAACATTTTCCATCTAAAAATAATTGGAAGGTGCTTAAAGTTTGGAAGGTCGGTGAAGGCGCCAAGGGCCACATTCAATCCTCTGAGGACCACACAGTTCCCACCCCTTCAACCACACTTACGTGCTCACAGTTAAAGATAAATAAATTGCCCTGTACATTTAAAATTAAAATGGTAATGCCTTCTTTTTTCTTTTGTAATCCACTAAGAGGAAACTCAGTACCCCGGGGTTCTGCTGCCACCTAAGCAGACTCGGCACTAAAAAGAGTAAGCTGCATTAAACAACTTGAGTTTCTTTTCTGACCCTTTTCCTCATTCCTTCACTGATACTGATGGCTGGTACAATATAGTTCAGTCCCACAACCTCCCTTATGTGACCTTTCTCACCATTTCCTGGTATCTCATAAAGCTTCCTTTTACTTCCCACAGGGACAGCATTATCATCAGCATCACCAACTGCGCCACAAGTGTCTACGCAGGCTTTGTCATCTTCTCTATCCTTGGCTTTATGGCCAACCACCTAGGTGTGGACGTTTCCAAGGTGGCTGACCACGGTCCTGGCTTGGCCTTCGTGGCTTACCCTGAGGCATTGACTCTACTTCCCATCTCCCCTCTTTGGTCTGTTCTCTTCTTTTTCATGCTCATCCTGTTGGGGCTGGGCACACAGGTAATCACAGAAATTACCACATAGGACCCTGCAAAGGGTTTCTGTAGGGAATCAGCCCATTTGAAATAATGGCTATTGGATGTGTCATCAGCCGTAGAGAACTACAGTGTGGCTAATTACAGGAATTCACAGTGTAGAGATGGATGTGGAGAGTTATTGGTTAAGGAATGAATATGCACTAGTAACAGAATGATCTTAGGCGGCTAATACACTGCTGAAAAAAATCAGTTTGACACCACTTTAATTTCCATGGCTCTGGTGGAGCACCAAAGCTCTCTGACAGGGGAGGCTAAGGGGCTTTACAGACCACCAAAAAAGGGTGGTCCGTAGGCGCCTCTTTAAGGCTCAGATTAGGACCAGGGCAGCCTCACCAGCAGCCCCAGAGGCCCCAATCTACCGTTTTTCCACGCTGCGGAAAAGGGGCAAAACGCCCCCTTTCCACGGCCTGGAAACATCATGCCCCAAGGACAGCCCGACCAGTGAAGCCAAGGGAAAAGGGGGCCCCTTTTTCCCTGTGTTCGTTCCCGCAGCAATCTGGTTGCCACGGCAAGGAAGTGCTTCCGCAAAAGGAGCTCCATTTTGGAACTCCTTTCTGCTCCACAGAAAGGGCGCCTTAGCCGCCATCAAGCGGCATGATGATGTCAGGTGCGTGCTGGTCCGTCTGGATGCAGCACGCGCCATGACATCATCAGCGCACACGTGTATGGATGGCGCGATTTAAAAATGACACCATCCATATGCGCTAGGGCTGGGGAGTGTGTGGTGGCTGCGTGATCCCCAGCCCTACTTACACCGTGGAGATGGTCCTTTTGGGCCATCTGTACCAGGCCTAAATATGTCACAAAACTATCAGTCCCAGAATTCCATAGCACAAAGTCATGGCAGTTACAGTGGTATCAAACTGCTTTATTTCTGCAATATAAACACAACCATAGAGATGGAGAGGACACCAAGGACCATGTAGTGCAAGTCCCTGCCATGCAAGACTACGTGCCTAAAGAGACTTGATTGATGCCAAAACTGGTGTCCTTCCTGTGCCTTCCAGTGGCTTTTTATTAAAGTCTTCAGGGTCTCATCTAATTTGCAAATGTGCTATGGTCAGCTATTTCAACTGGTTTTAAATTGTTTGGTTTGAAGTGATATTTTATTTCATTTATATCCTGCCTGTCTTGCAGTATGGGACCCAAGATGGCCTACAATTTCAATGAAAACAAATTACATGAAAACAATGGATAATTTTAATTGATAAAAAAGTTTAATGTAATTCTAGTTACATAATTTTTTAAATTATTGTTATTGTAATTTATTTTCTTAAATTGATTTTATTGTATGCCACCCTGAGACCCTCAGATACAGGGTGGGATATAGCAAGTCAGTCCAAATGTGGTCACATAAATTACCAGTGTGCAAGTAGGCAGAATGGCATACCCTAAGGGTATACATGCTAATGGCAAATAGCCTGCATTCAGAACTGGGATAAGCAAATTATGGCCTGTAGATGTTGATGGACTACAAGTCTCATCACCTCTGACCATAACTGTAGACTGGGGTTGGTGGGAATTGCAGTCCATTAACATTGGAGGGTCACAATTAAAATGTTCATGTCTAATTTAGACTCAGGGCCTATATATACAGGAACTTTCAAAATCTTTGTTTAGTTAGCACAGTGGAAACGATGAATGGAAAGCATTAGCAAAAAGGCAGTGCCAGGTGGTAGAGACTTCAACAGGATTTGGAAACCACAAGGGGAAACCCCAAGTAGAATGACTACTCCTATCATTCATCGTGGAGAATGATGACTCCTATTTCAGGCTGTTCCCACTTTCTGGAACTCTCTTCCACAGGAGGCTAGGCTTGCTCCTTCCCTGTTTTCCTTTTGCTGGCAGACAAATACATTTTTATTCAAACAGGCTTTTAATATAAAATCATTGTCAGGGAAGCTTTTATACAGGTTGTGTGCTCTTTTTATGTCTCTAACTTTGCTATGTTTTATGTGATTTTATATAGTTTTAGCAAGATGATTTTAATTGTTTTTACATTTTTATTTTAATGTTTTAAAATTATTTTATCTGTGAGCTGCCTTGGGTTGCTTTCTGGGAGAAAGATGGCATATAAATCAAATAAATTAATAATATTCCAGGGTCTAAGGCAGTGGGGAGCAATGCATGGCCCACCAGATCTTGTTGGACTGCAAACCCCATTATTCCACAAGCACTGACTGTGTGGCTGCGGTTGATGGAATTTGTTGTCCAACAACATTTAGAAGGCACCTGCTTTAGCACAAGCTGAGTCACAATGATGCTGTGACACTGAGGGTGAATCAGGTTTAAAAGTTAGCCCCTATGTTTTTCCAAAGATCAAAAGTATCTTTGCTTTCAGACCCAGTCCTTGACCTTGAATTGAATTAAGTTAATAAAAATGTTTCTCCTCAATAATTTCTCTTCTTAGTTTTGCCTCCTGGAGACTCTTGTTACTGCCATTGTGGATGAAGTGGGGAATGACTGGATCATCAGGCGGAAAACCTTTGTGACTCTGGGCGTGGCGGTGGTGGGCTTTTTGCTTGGGGTTCCACTGACCACACAGGTATGAAGCACAGGGAGGGGCACAGGGTTTACTGTGGTTGGAGCAGGGAGACAGAAATAAGCCCTTAAAAGAAGATGACTTGGTTAAGTCATTTACTGACTGATTTCCTTCCTTTCTTCCCACCTCAGGCTGGTATCTACTGGCTGTTGTTGATGGACAACTATGCAGCAAGCTTCTCACTTGTTGTTATTTCATGCATAATGTGTGTCGCTATCATGTATGTCTATGGTAAGTACCTGGCCAATGAAAAAACTGAGAGGTGATGCCCTAAACAGAAACAAGCGAGTGGAAGAACAAAGAGTTTAGGGGGAATGAATGTTAAAAACACACAGTGATGTAGTGGACAAACAATATATTTACTTAAGTGTTAAAAAATGAAACGTAAAATAAAATGATGACAAAACACAGACTGGCTGATATAGTTGGAAGAGACACATCTGAGGCTAAATTACAAGGGATAACACAGTTTGTTCATGACAGGTAAAAATACCAAAACTGAGACCAAAAACTGCAAATCACACAAGTAACAATTCTCCTGTGTCTTATAATGTGGAAAAGAAAGGGAATGTAAATACAGTTAGAGGAGACGCAACTGAGACTGAGTTACAGGGGATAACACAGTTGGCTCATTGCATATAGAAATACCAAAACCAAGACCAAACGCGTTTCGATGAAAGCGTCTTCATCAGTAGTCATACATTACTGTGGAAATAAAGCGGATAAAAGTCGTATACAGAAGACCATGTAGCTTATAAACAAAAGAGGCATGAATACCTACTAGAACTACCTTGTAAATTTGTTATGTAGCATGTAATTTGTTATGTAGACACAGGGGAATTGTTACTTGTGTGATTTGCAGTTTCCCTTGCACAGCAGTGACTGGCTCACCAGCCAGTCTGTGTTTTGTCATCATTTTATTTTACGTTTCATTTTTTAACACTTAAGTAAATATATTGTTTGTCCACTACATCACTGTGTGTTTTTAACATTCATTCCCCCTAAATTCTGTGTTCTCCCACAAGTACCTGGCCAATAACATAGAAGCTCTTTTTGGAGTAATGAAATCACAGTACCACTCATTGGTGGCATCATTAGGGGATGCGGTGGTGTGGCCCACACTGGATGACACCCCAGAAGACCACCCGATCAGGCCCTACCCCCATGCTGCCCACACACACCGTCCCCACATGTGCTCCCACACTTGTGCCATCCCCATGCTCCCACACACACATTTCCACCCCCCTGTGCCTTCCCGTGCCTTCCTCTTCAGGAAAAGACAGGGTGGCAAGGCGAGAGGGAGTGCATGCCCACCCCGAAATCCCACCCCCCCAAAAAAGCCCCACCCCCACACCAGTGACTCCCAATGCAGGGACATCACTGCCACTCATTCAGGGACAAAGCAAGGTGTCGACCATTTGTCCTTCCTCCAGAAGCTAGATCAATAATCTCAGCTGCAATAAACCCAATAGACAAAAGGCCTCCCTGCTGATCAAGACTGCTAGGACTCCTTACCTCCCAGGTGACTGACAACCAGGAAGCTTGGATTTGTTGGGAAATGGACCATCATACTGGAAAAAGAGCAGAGAACACTGGGGTCTATGGGCATCACTGCCAGACTGAGGAATAAGAGGAAGAATTAGGACATACAGTACAGAGGGAGAGGCTGGAAATCAGCACATTTCACTCCTTCTTGGGTTGGATGCCCTCACTGCTTAGTTTCTTCTGTCAAGCAATGGCTCTCAACTTCTGGCCATTCAGATACTTTAGGTTGCAATTCCCAGAAGCTACAGTTAACATGGCCAATGGTAAGGGATTCTGGGAGTTGAAGTTCGAAAGATGTGGCAGGCCAAAGATTGAGAACCATTGGTGTGGGCAATGCCTGTCTGCTCCACCAAGTTCTTGCAGGACTAATGTTATTCTGGCAGGACAGTCTGTAGGATGCTGAAAAGAATGGCCTGAATCCTATTGATTGTCTTAACTAAAGCAGACTCACTGAATCAACAGATGTAGCCATGTATTTACGCACCATTCAGCAGTTGAGTCAATGGATCTAACCAACAGGATTTTGGTCACTTTCTCCAGCAATATAGGTTGATTTGATGGAGCACGTGCCAAAGCCCATGTCCTAGAAAAGGGCCCACTACCCAAGTTGTTGGATAACCAGTTTCCCAAGTAAGAAAAATGCTTTGAGGCACCAAAAGGAACAGAATAGAACAGTGGGCACAGCATCAACACTTGGCAACTTAGCATAGCTACCAAGTCTGCAGCACTCTAGCAGAACCCTCTAGGACTGAGACCACCTTGTGCTGCCTATGTCATTTAGTTTAAAATGCAGGTAGCCATTTTAATTTCCTGCAGTGCCTTGGAACGACATCAGATATTGGGTCCTTGTGGGAAGTTATAGTGAAGTGAGACATTATCGCAGAGATTACTGGAACAAACTCAGTCTCTCTTCCTCTGTCTCAGCACTGATGAAAGCAGGAAAAACATGTGTATCAAAGGAGAGGAGCAGAGGGAAGGGATACAAGACTGACAGTGGAGACAGAAAGATTGAATCAATTGTAGGGAGGCAACCACAGTGTGAGAAACTGATAGACACGCTGTGCCAGTGGACCTGTGAGAACCAACAGTGCTCTTTTGCAATGTCCCTGCTTTATTCTAGCCTGCTGATCACTCTTTGCTTTTGCTCCATGCAGGACACCGGAATTACTTCAAGGACATTGAGATGATGCTGGGCTTCCCACCACCCCTTTTCTTCCAAATCTGTTGGAGGTTCATCTCTCCTGTTATCATCTTTGTGAGTGTGTGATAAGAACAATAGTGGGAGCAAAAAGGGAATGGAACTACTGCATGAGGTAGGACAGGGAGTGAGAAGAGTAGCTGTAGAAAGAGGTGAGAGAGAAGGAAGGACAGACAGAGTGTATGCACGCATGCATGTAGGACCCTTCACAATGTGCAAGTATAGCAGTATAATTCTAATATAACAGCTATGACAACTTTCTGTGGAACCCAGCTCTAGTGCCTTCTTGTTGTTGTTGTTGTTGTTATTGTTGTTGTTGTGTGCCTCTAAGTCATGTTTGACTTATGGCAACCCTAAGGTGAACCAAACCTATAATGGAGTTCTCTTGGCAACGTTTGTTCAGAAGATGTTTGCCATTGCCTTCCGCTGAGGCTGAGAGCATGTGACTTGCCCAAGGTCACCCAACGGGTTTTTATGCTTGAGTGGGCATCAAATCCTGATCTCCAGAATTGTAGTCCAATGCTCAAAGCCACACTGACTCTCATTTCTACTGCCTCCCAAGCTACAAATCTAAGAATTCCACAGGATTCAACCATGGAAATTAAAGTGGAATCATAGCACTACAACTGCCTAGTATGAAAGGGCCTGCATGCATGCATCAGGATGGGTTAAACAGTGTCCAGCAATACAGAAAAGCTTGGGATAGAAACTGGTATAAGGTAATTATAAGAAAATGTCAATGTATTTGTCATCCAGAGGTGACCCATTGGTGCTTTCCTGGGCATCGATGAAAGGGCAGCTACTTGTTCAGCTATCTTATATTTTATTACTGTGTGTTATTGCTTGAGATTAAGAGGGTTGCTTGAAAGATTTTCTTCCCACATATCTCCGAATACCTTGGCAGATTTTGAGTATTAGGCACCTTAACTTACATGGGTGGGTGGTATCGCTTATTATGTTGCCTCAGGCAGCCAAACGTTTTGGCCAAACCCTACTGTCCCCTAAGAAGAGCAACAACTAGCACACCTACAAAGAGAATTTGGCTTCATAAGATGCTGGGAACATCTGAACAGTATGTGGGTTATGTTTCAATCAGCTTTTTCTCCTCTCTCTTCTCCCAGTTTATCCTCGTGTTCACAGTGATCCAGTACCGGCCCATCTCCTACAATACATATGTCTACCCCACCTGGGCCATCACTATCGGTTTCCTCATGGCGCTCTCATCAGTCATCTGCATCCCCATCTATGCTGTGCTCCGCATCATGCGCTCCGAAGGGGATTCGCTGCTGCAGGTAGGACTGGGAGAAAGAAGGCATGGGGAGGAAGAAGAGGGCTTCAAAGATATGGAAGGTTCAACACGTGTGCCTGCCTTGCATCTTGGTAGGGGATCCAGTTTTCACGAATTGCCTGTACTTTCTTCCTATGCAGCGTTTGAAAAACGCAACCCGGCCCAGCCGCGAGTGGGGCCCAGCCCTTGTGGAGCACCGGACAGGCCGCTATGCACCAGCGCTCAGCTCCTCCACGGAGTCCCAATTGGAGGTGCAGCTGCTGAACCCTGAAAAACCGAAGAGTGATGAAGCTGGCGTGGCTGTTGCCATAACCGTCGGAAGCAATGGCTCAACTCACAGCCAGGACTCCAAGATCTGAACCTTAGCCTGGGAGGCAGGGCAGGGAGTGCTCCTTGTACCTCCCCTTTCCCACCTGCCCTGGTCCTTCAAACCCTACTCTGCTCAGATATACTACAGCGCCCCCCACTGGGTGGGGGAGCCCTGGCTCCCAGGCTGTGCCGGACTCTGGGGGAGGGGTCTGTGAGTTCCCACCCCACCCACCTCATTAGTGCCCTGTTCGCCCTGTGCCATCTTGTAACCCTCATGTTTACAGTAATATTCAGATGGCCCCTATTCACAGCCAGGACCAGGGTCAGAGATGTGGGGAGGCTGTGCACTGGCTGAAGAGTTGTGGGGAGGTGCCTTGAAGGGTACTGAGAGGAAGGTCTGTTGAAGCCTCATTGGCTCTGCAGTTCCTTCCAGATGGATTTGGCAGCTGCACCTAGGCCCAGGGGGTCTGGAATCTATGGGGGATGATATGCCCCTTATTGCCCTGGATCAGGGCCATAGGGACTGGGCCCAGAGAGAAGAAATGAGGCATCAGTGGGAGGGATGAGGGCTGGCAGGGGGTGGGGTGGGAATAGTAAACCTAATCCAGCAGTTCTCAGCAAAGCTCAATAATGGACTAAGTGGTCTTCAGCTAGGTTGATGCCCCTGTGAGAGCTCTTCCAGAGAGATGCATTGAAGACTGCACACCATCCACTCACACAGAGATCTCAGCTTTCTTGCCCTCTCTTGTGCCTAGGAAAGGTGAGGGAGTATCATCCCATAGGAAGTTCCACTTATGATGCCCATTAGAGGAAATATTCTTGCTAGAAATACTTCAAAAGGGATTGACAGATTAATAATTTGAGTAAGAACTCCTCCTCACAGGGTTACAGCCAGAGAAGGACTGGGAGCACCATTAGCCCATGAGCACACAAGCATACATATGTCTGCACCAATCTTGTCTCTGGTCATACTCATCCATCCAGAATCAATCTCTGTCTTATACACAAACACACAGAAGCATAAGCCAGAGCTTGGGTGTTATTTTAGACTACAAAATCTCCTGGCCAGCATAGTCATTGGCCATGCTGGCCAGAGGATTCTAGGAGGTATAGTGCAGTCTAGTCACACTTCATAACTCTGAAGAAAAGAAGCAGTATCTCTCTCTCACACACACAGGTTTACCTGGATGTACCACATTTCTGCAGCTGAAATCTAGGTTAGCCCCACAGTCTGTGGGTAGTTCTAGGCAAAACACTACATATGACTCTGCATTAGGCTTGCAGTTTTGGCCTGTAATACATCTGGATGCTCAGCCAAACCCATTGTTCTTAGACTGATTCTGGACAGCTGTAACCTGATCTTGGGAGTCAGTTGGGGGGGGGGGGGTTCTGAAGCACTTGTTCTATACCATTCTCTTAAAGAGGATCCTGTGAATTTGAATGCAGGTCTCTATACTGGCAAGAGACCATTGGGACCTAGCCCTGCCCCATCCCCCAGGGAAAGGGGCAGAGACAACCATGGTGCTAAGGGCAGGTGATGTGCCAATATCCTTCCCACACCATTTGGGAGAAGCACAAAAGACAAATAAGCACAATCTTTCTTACCCTCTATTCCTAGCCAGGCTTTGGCTCTATATATGGCTCACTTCTCCAGTATTAGTGGGTGGGTGGGTAGAAATTCTACCCTCTATCCTGCAGGCAAGGAGGGGATGTACAGAGGCACTTGCACCTGGCTGTAAATTCTCTCCCTAGCACACAACAGAGCCTCCACTGGCTCAGATGGGTAGAAGATACTAATGGTTCTGTCTTCCAGTCTCATCACCCCTTGTTTCCACTTCAGTGTTGTTGCCTGCACTTTATCCCCTAGAGATGCTTGCAAGGAGGAGATGGGAGACGGCCCTGGCAGCCACTATCCTACCCTCTGCCCCGGGGCAATGATGCCAAGTCACTTACCAATGCCAAACAGTGCATGTTGGGGGCACCCCTCAGCTCCCAATTGTGCACGATTGCTGCAGTTGTAGCTGTGGTGCCAACAGCAAGGGCACATCTGGTTCCTACCCATACGGTACCTGCCCCAGCCAGTGGCATGGGCACAGTGCCCAGTGTTTAAGTGCCAAATGTCTGCATCATGAGCAGATAGGGGGAGGACAGATGGCTCCATGCCATGATGGTACTTTTGCCCTAAGCCTCCAGCACCCACTCCTTCCCTCCTCTGTGCCGAAAATGCACTATTTAATGCATGGTTCCATGTCTGTCCTTTCCTCCTGTGTAGAGCGTGGGAATGACCATTTGCCACGTCTCATTGTTCATAGCAATAATTGTGATGCATCTCCCATACTGTGACTCTCCCAGTTGTAGATTTTTAAAGTCCAATAGATTTTAATGAAATTTATATTCCTGGACCTAGAATGGGTATAGTCCTTTTTTGTGTGTGGGAATGGGAATGGGGGAAGAGGGCTGTTGAAGAAGGTGGTGGTAGTGGAGGAGGAGAAGGAACTGCTCATGCCAAGACTTCACTTTCAGGGGAATCGAAGGGAGACCTTTCTGCTTTCTCACTTTTCCTGACACAGCAAAGCCAGTAAATCTCATTCGGGTGTAGGAGGTCCGCCATAAGGCAGCCTGGGAGAAAAATGTGGATTTCATGAGGATGAAGGTCTCTTTTCCCTAGCTGGGCCCTTTACATCGCAGCAGCCTGGTACGAGGGCAAAAGCGGGGTAGTGGGCATGGTTCCACAGGAGGCACGGGTTGGAAGGTAGAGTCTAACTCTGGTACTGTTGTCCTATATGATGAAGCAATCCTGCCCTTCATGTTAGGAGGTGTTGAAATCACAGACCTGGACAACAGTGACGGGCTGTCTTTTTTTGCTTGGCTGAATTCCTTGCCTTCTTGGTGCATCCAGCCCACCTGCCCTTTTATTGGTGGGTCCTGCCAGGGTGGCGTCTGATGGCATAAAGGAGATGTTCGATCTCTGGGATGCGGTGAAGTAGCCACATTAGAAGCAGGTCGGATCTCCCCAAAACTTAATCCTTTGCCTGAGCTTCTTGGATGGCTGCAAAATGAAGAGAAGGGATTCAAGGAAGCAGGAGGCTTGGCCCAAACACCTCCCCCCCCCCCCCCCCCCCCCGTAAAGCATTAAGGTTGTTTCTCTCCAAGTGTACCTGCATAGAACAAGTTCTCCAAACTGTTATTTAAATACAGCAGTCCAGTCATAAACTAATGTATCCTTGTCACCATCCTACTACAGCAGGGTTATGGAACATAGAGTCCTCCATCTGTTGTTGAACTACAATTCTCACCATATCCAATGGTAAGGAATGATGGGAACTGCAATATATCATCAGTGAAACAAGCTGCCTCTGAGTATGATAAAGTCTCTTTCTTTGGAGGTTTTTAAACAGAGGCTGGATGGCCATCTGTTGGGAGTGCTTTGATGGTGTGTTCCTGAATGACAGAATAGGGTTGGACTACATGGTCCTTGTGGTCTCTTCCAACTTTATGATTCTGTGATTCTATTATCATATGGCAGGTGCACATTCAGCACCTGTGTACTACAAGCTTCCTGTTCCTTCCAGTTCTACACATGTCCTGCACTTTGCAGCTTCCTAGTAATTTGAGTTATGAAGTCTGTATGCTACCTGGGCTGGGGTGAGTAGCCACTAGTCCTGAGCTGCTTTGACATCAGGGAAGGGCTAGAGCATGGCTTGGCTTGGCTCAGCTGCAAATCCCGCTCCATGGCACGCTTCTCTTCTTGTAGTTCTGAGAAAAGAAGGCAACTTTGACGTGTGGAAACAACAACATGTCACTCACATAAAAATAATGCTCCTACCCCACATGCAAATACCATTCTTTCCAGGCAACACTTGCCTTAGGGTAATAATCTCAGGCACCCTGATTCTGAATTCGCTCCCCGCTTCCCAATCTAGCTCTTCTAGCAGGTGGCATAAGCCCTGAGCTCTGCATACCAGCCATGGTGGGTTCATATGCGGCCTCCTGGAGCTCCACAGTGCGCTGATGTGCATCCTCTAGCTGGTCCTGTGAAAGAAAGAAAAATTCTAAAGGAAACAGGACACTGAGAAAGCTATCCTTGAGGCACAATTTACAAGTTTAGGTCTCTCACCTACTAGAACCTAAGACTGGGAACAGCAGGTATTTTATTCTATTTTTTTTCTTCCAGTCCTCTAGCTATCCTATGAGTTTATCACACGGGGAGAAACTGGGACTTTAAACAGTGATTAACCTGAGAAAATCACACAACTGACATTAAAATGTGATTAAAATGAGATTAACACAAGAGCCATTATAATGTGAATAACCAGAGAATAATCAGGCAATAAACAGCAAAAAGTCATGATTTGCTTCTATTTCTTGCCTGGCTATTCATGGGTTAATGGCACTTTAATCATTTTTCACCTCAGCCATTAGAATGAAAACCATTAGAGCAATTGCGGGATAATAACGGGTTATTCACAGGATAATTGAACACAACATTGCATGAAAACCATTAACGCAATTGCAGCATTATCACGGATTAATCACTGTTTATACTTATTGTCCCCCGTGTGATAAACTCCCTGATCTCTGCAGAAAGCTTTATGGGGATAGACAGTAGTGCATCAGTCCACTTCCAGATTGTCTCACTCCCAAGAGATAACATAAGCAGTCACAGACCTTCCCAGCTCTCAGAACTATCACAAAAATGGTTTTGTGCATACACTGACAGCAGGAGGCACTGTTATGTCCTGCAACATAGTGCTGATGGTGTTTCAATACCAAACATGCTCTATAGCTCCACTCCCATCATTTTCTTTCCTCCCACAGCCCTTGCCTCCAGTTTGGGAACAAAAGCAAAAAATTGAATTATTTGGACAATTACAGAACTGGAATGGAAGCCAAATGCACACCTACTCAAGAGCCACTCCCTGCTTAATGAACCTAGCAACACTGGCTTCAAGCTCATATATACTCTCTTCTAGGTGAACAGAGGACTACCCATAGGACAAGCAGAGTATATTTCATAGGCCAAGCTCATATATATGTGGAGAGGAGGGAAGACATTATCAATATGGGATTCTAGGCCAAGGAAATGTTGCTCTGTACTTTGCCTAAGTACAAACTGGCCAAGACTTGGAGAAGACTTACCAGAATTTTTAAGTAAATACTGAAAAGCATGTTACAATTGGTGGGAGCTGGGACTGGAGTTGTTCAACCTTTACCTGTAAATGAGAGATATATCTTTCCAAAGCACAGCACTCACTCTCCAGCAGGGTCCTAAGAGAAATGAGATTGCCAGTGAGATCCATAGGGTATATGTGATTTTGAGAAACAAATTACTGCCAATCAAAAAGATTGTTTAAAGTAGGTGGGATTACAGCTCACGACAGCAGATACACGAGGTTAACATTAGCTTTCTTTACCATTGATAGAACTGTAAATGGCTATGACAGTGCACCCTGGAATGTGGGTCCTGCCATGGGGAGCAAGGGTTGGACAATGCACAAGAAAATACTGAATACCTCCTTCACAGCGTCCAAAAAGGACACACACACACATAACCTGGGGTTATGCCTTTGTAAGTCACCAGCAGGATTCTAGCCAGAAACAGCAAATGTAATGTAATGTATTTAATATCTTAGTTAATGGGGAAAGGAACTAATCAGATGTAACTACTTGTTTATAACTAATTCCTTCCACCCACAGCAAACATCTGATACTGTTATTAAACCTCATCCTGTGTTTAACTAACATTCTGATCTGAGATTTTGTAGGCTGCTGACTTGACAAACTCTCTGAGGTTTCTTGTTGCCATGGGGCTGGGGATTGGTTTTTCTTGCTATACCTGCTGCATGGAAGCTGCAGGATGCCCAACTGCATGGTATGAAGAATTTCTCCAAAGCCCTCTGCTTGATCCTCAGTTAAGGATCTGCTGGCAACAGAGACTGCTGACTTTCAAACATCAGAGTCCCATATTCAGCTTGAGTAATGAACCTAGAAGGTACACGCTTCTTGATATTGTAAGGATCTCATCCTCATTTTCCATAATACTATGGAGCAGACAGAAGTGCCTCCCTATTCCCCACTGATGTATATGGAAAGGAATCAAAGCTAACAAGCAATACATTTAGGGTTGGACTCCACTCAGAAGAATGAGCTTGGGGTAGGACGAGGAAATGCATCAGAGTTTATTTACCACATGAAGTGCAGAATCTACAATAACCTAGTTTCATCACTGCTAATAAATCCTTCCAAAAAATGCAAGGACCTTGCAAAAATGTAAACATTTCAAAATGTTTGACATTTACAAATTATTCTGTACCCTTGTTTTCCACGTTAAATCCCAAATGAAGAGGAAGATGATGGAAAGGGTTAGAATACAAGTTGCCTGGGTTCAGGTGCACATTTCTGCATACACTGTCACTTGCAGCCTTCCTCCTATCCTTGCAGCGAGATTCACTACTCTTCACCATCAGGTATTCTGTTACACTTTATTTTATTTGTTCCAAAATATGTATGCACCACCTATCATATTCAAAATATCGAAGTAGTATACCAATATATCTAAGCGGTGTGTGAGCAAAATCCTGTAGATGAGTTTGCTGGCATAAACCCTGGTTATACCAACACAAGTACTTTTAAAGATGTTGTACATCTTGAGCAACATCTTCACAGCCGGCTGCACTTCTCTGCAGCCAGCAGTTTCCAGGTGCAGCTCCTACACCCCACAGCCAGTGACTGGCCAGAAGGCTGTGCCAAAGAGCTATCTGGCTCTGCTTAAAACACCAAGGAATGAAGAATCAGATTCTGCCTTTGCCTGGTAATGGGTGATGACTGCTTCTTCTCCTTCTTCAGCTGCAGAAAGGCAGTTGTATAATTCCTTGGCGCATACCTATGGTCAATCAATGAAAGAGGAGCAGAGCTGTCTTGCTGAACCTCTGACTGCCTTTCCGGATCTCAGGGAAGAGAAGAGCCATCATACTCACCCCATATCACAGACAGAGCTAGACTGTTAGGGCATTATGCTCTGTCTGCAGCGGCATTTGATCTTTCCTCCCTCCCAGGCCACTCTTACATCTCCCTCATTCTTACCAAATCTGTCTAAAGAAAGAAAAATTAGCACAGAGAGCAAAGTACAACAGCAAAAATATCTCACCGAAGCTGAGAGGCTACTTCACCAATATGGGCAATATTCAGTTTACCAGAGAAAGCTCCCAGATCATCAGTGATGTGAAAGGTTATAGGCCTGGGGAAACAGAGACTGGGGTGAGGTGCAAGCAGCAGAGGATGAGAAAGACTAGCTGTTTCCCATCACCAGTCACTCCTGCATGAGTCAAAACTTATAATGAACAACTGGCACCAAGATTTGGCTAAAAGTGCCCATAACATTCTTCTCACATGCCTTGGTCTTGCTGGTTTCTTCCATGCCATCCCCTATAGAGATATCAAAGGACAGGAGCTGGTCAAGGTGACTCAGGATGCTCATCAGAACTCTGTCCCAAATATAGAATTACATGACAGAATTACATGATCGAGGATCAGATAGGTTCCTTGACTGAGGCTACATCGACAGTGCAGAATTAATGCATTTTGACACCATTTTAACTTCCATGGCTCAATGCAATGGAATTCTGGGATTTCCAGTTTTGTGAGATTTAGTCTTCGTTGTCAGACAGCTCTGGTGCCACAACAAACTACAAATTCCAGGATTCCATAGGATGGATCCATGACAGTTAAAGCTGTGTCAAAATGCTTTAATTCTGCATTGTGGCAGATGCCTCAGAGTAACTATTTCCATCTAGATACAGATTTGGAACTAGGAAAGGAAGAAGACAGCATGGATACCTATTTGGTGGATGAGCTGGAGCATTTTGGAGTTATTTACCCAATTGCAATCCTAATACACTTACTGGGGAGTAATTCCCATTGAACATGGAAAGACTTAACCTATGAATAAACATGCATAAGATTACATTCAAAGTCTATGTATATGTAATCAGAACTGGAAATGGTACCTCTTTTGGACTACCTGCCAGCATAGATAGCAACTATGTGCAAACTGCCCTGTAATACCCTCCAACTCAGTCTGTATGACATTTCAAAATTAAACTGTAGAGATTTGCACCAAGATTTCTCATAGTAAAAGCAAGTACCAATCACTGTTAGATTTCAAAGGTTGTGGAATGTTGCACTCAGTGACGTTAGGCTTTCTGCAGAGAGAATTCATCCTGACATTGGGGATCACCTGTGGTGACACAAAGGCCAGCCATAGTGTGCAGGTTAGGACTAGGACACCGGCTAGGAGTTTATTCTGCAGAGATCTTTATTTTCTGCCCGACACCACTATTCCTAGGTCTTACCTGGGCAGAGCACTGTTCCCAGATAAAGGACGGCCGCTGCCAGCATTCACCTTCAAAGCAAAGGTTACTACATGTGGACTGTATTTAGCAATGGCACAATCTTGGTCCCTGTAATAAGATTCAGAAGAGGCATGAAACAGCAAAGAAAGGAGGAGAATAGTTTGTTCTATAACCAAGCATTGCAGTTACCCACTACTTGTAGTGAATATGAGCCAGACAATTGTCTCCAGCCAAAACTGTAAAGCAGAGACAACAACTCCTGTTACCTCTTTAACCTCCTAAACAAGAGTCACGCTCTGGGGATACATAAATGTGGGGGAAGAGAGGAACTCTTAAGAAGTGCATATAGTTGTGACTGAGGGTTATTGGCAACGCAAGGTCTGGAGGGTGGGTACTGGCACAAACAACTCCAATGTGCAGGGAAATTATGAGAAAGAAAGCTTATCCATTGCTGGTCTGTCTGTGTTCTGACTGCTGCTCCCACTGAGATTTCAACTGTTTACACAGGGGCAAAGCAGGGAGTTAATCCCCTGCCAAGGGTTCCTGCAGGTGCTGTTGATCTGGTCTCTTACTCGAATGAATGCCCCTTTTGAAACTGGAGGTATGGGGATGTAACCCCAGCCTGAGGCTACACACAAAGCACACCAGAGAAACAATAGGACTAATCTACTTGACTCTGAGGGTTGATAGAAAAATGACAAAATTAGAACACTTGCTCCTAAAAGGTTATCATGTACAGTTAAGCAAAGAGCAGTGTGACAAACAGGCCCTGGATTTCTGGTTTTAAAAAAAAAAAGCTGCATTGAGATGGCAGAACCACAATATAGATGAGAAACTCACTCATACTCTCTCTCTCTCTCTCTCTCACACACACACAGACACACACACACACCCTTACACAAATATTTCCCTGGTGTGAGTCTATTGACCATGCATGGGCGATGTGAACAACATTCACACTCGTCTGATGGGGAAGTAACAGTTAGACAGCAGTGGAGCTGGAACCATGCTGGAAGGACGAAAGAGAAGCTACTTTTTGGGATCCTTCTGCTTAGTTGTCTTGGATAAAAATGCCTTGGGCACAGATCTATCACCAGCTACCTCAGCTGGAGACTGCTTCTTTCTTGTTTCATGCCCAATATCCAAGGCATCCTGGTGGCTTCCACATCACTCAGGTAGCAAATCTGTTCTAGATTGTAATACAAACTACCATTTTCAAGCTGCTGAGTCTGTTTGGGGAATAGGGTTGAGGATCTTGAATAGCTCCTTTGAAGCAACCTGAAGTATCCTGTAACTGCAACTTGTAACCTGCCAGGTGTGTTAACTGTGAACCCCCAAATTTCACATCTCTTCCAAACCTATGCCAAACTTTTTGGATAGTTTTAGGTCTCAAACTAAAGTTTTGTTGGCTGCTACCTGCTGATGTATCCTGACACATAAAATATGGGTTTGCAACCAACCCACAGTCTCCTTACCATTGTCATATCCCAGATCCACAGTCAGTTTTTAATAATTTGATTCCTTCCTATTACCTGCCCTCCTGTAAAGCCTTTTGCTGCAGCCCAGTCAGAAGAAGACGAATCTCCTCCCTCACCAACTCCTTGAGATGCAGGGGGACAGCCAGCAAGGTCCTGCTGTCACTTGCTGGTATAGGGCTCGGTTTTAGACTTTGGTGGCCCAACTGCAACTCCTGGTAGAATTCCAGCAGGGTTTGTACCTGTAAATAGGAAAAATGTTAGACTGGATTAGGGACAATGCACAGCCACAGACAAAAATTTGCACAACCTGACACTAACACAGAAACTGATTTCATTCAGGTAATACTCCCCTGCCATCTCCCCCCTGCCCAACATACTCTTATATAGCCCCTTTCTTCCAGCCCAGAGAAATGTGATTTCAAAACATGTGCACAAATCAAGCCATGTACCTCATTGCAACAAAGCACTTGCACCAAATTAAGCAAGCAGAGAGAGTCCTTCAGAAACATCCCCCATATTAGAAATCCCAACAGTGAACAAGTGTCTAGCAAAAGCTTGCCTTAGATAATCCTTAACATGATAGAAGGAAATATAAGAGTTGTGAAAACTGCAGTGATGGTGTTCAGGACTTAAATACATTCCTAAATTAAGGGAAGAAGGAAAATACATCATGTAGTAACACTGTAATCTGTGAGAAGAAAAGGAGGGCATACTAAGTAATGCATGGTAAGCCATGTATTTGCTTCTCTACTACTTAACGTCAGCTCACTATTATTTTTCATAAGTATGTTTTCTTGTTTGACCCCAGGTCTGCTCTGACAGTCTTTGCCTTTTCTGCTCTACCTCACCTCCCTGCTGGCATCCATCCACTGCCATTATTTCTCCCCTCTCTTCCCAGACCTCCCTCACAGCTTCTTTTTGCATAGTACAAAAATTTTGAAACTCAAGTGCTGGAAGACCTACTTTATTTTCAGTTACACTGTTCATACAATTATCAAAATATGTCCCGGGTAGGATGGGGGGCTTGTTATCTGTTGGAGTTCCCATGTCTGCACTGCATTAAAAATATGACAAGGGGATGCTGGTTCTTAAAAGGCTAATTTTTTAAAGTGTGATAGACTTTATGGCTGGAAGGCACTGAATAAAAAGGAATAACTGGAAGACCCAGCATTGGAATTCAGCATAGAAAAATAATAAATAAACAAAATATATTGCATAAATTTCCACATATTTCATGTAAGTAAGCATTAAATTGCTGAGGCACATTGCTGCGATCTTTCTTCCTTGTCATTTTTAAAAATTAATATATTTATTGGCTTTAAATACAACAGAGGTAGGTCAATTAATGGCTCTGACCCACTATCACCTCACCACTCTCTCACAACTTTGCATACGTAAATCTGACATTAACTCGGCAACATACAAATCCCTGCTGTGCATGTTCTTCAATAATGAGATGAGGAATGTGTGGCCTTGCAGCTGTTATTGAACTACAATTCCCAGTATCCCTCACTACAGTATATGCAGCTGCTGAGAACTGCAGTCGACCAACAGGCACAAGATGCCACACATTTTCTACCCCTTTTCTGTCATGTGCTCCCATATATACTAGACAGGAACCCGCCAACTGCAGTAAAATATTTAATTTGACTAAAGAATGGGAATGAGCTACGAGTCTGTAGATTAGCTGAAGGGTGTTTTAAGGTTAAAAGTAGTAGAACTTTTAAGCTTTAAGCAGAAAATGGCCAAGTTTACCCTGCAGGCAGGGTTTAATAAGCAGCCCACAGCTACTTATTAAACATTCACACTCCCCTCCAGGCTGAGCGAGGATGCTGTCGTTCGACCATAGTTGGCACAAGGACATCGAATTGTCATCTCCTCTACCACTGACACTCCATAAAAGGTGGCAAGCTCAGGGAATCTCCCCACAGAACCACCCCTTCCCCCTGTGAGGAAAGTCAAGGTCATGAAGCAAAAATATCCTCAGCGACAATAAACATATTGTAGGACATTTGGAGGGCAAGTCCCTTTTTGGCCTCACACATCCACAGGCGACTGTTATAGTACAACTGCTTCCTTAGTTATCAAAACTGGAGAGAGGAAAAGGCACATAGGAAAAAAGCACAGGGGGAAAAACAGGCAGAATTTGGGCCAACTTTGTTAGTTGCGAGATTAAAAAGTAACAGAAAGCCAAGTGAGAAGAAGTCCCAAGAGAGTAATCCAATACTATACACAAAAAGGGGAATGTTAAACTTGAATGCTCAGATTGGGTGATAGATTAAGGCCCTGAACATTTGGAAATGGGGGAAAGGGTGCAGTTCTTCAGCAAATCTGCTGTTCTGTTTTTTCAGGGAGAGGTAAAGACTGTGAGTCTTTTATCATGTGAAAGTCTCTGGGATGTTTACTGTTGTTCTTGGTCACAGTCAGGACTGGGATGAATACAGAAAGGGCATGAATGGCTGGAGGAGAACAAAGGGCCTGGAATAGCATGGATTAGGGACTCTGGTCAAGCGTTAGGAACCAGCTGAGCTGGGGGTTAGGAAAGGAAGGGGGACCTTGTAGAGAAGGGAGGCAGTGACAACATAATTTCACGCCCCACAGTTTTGCCTTCACAAAAGCAGAGATGCTTTCTTTTCACGCAGAATCCAAACCAGAGTCAGAAAGCAGGTGGGGGTGGGGAGACCCTCCCATGGCCACTCTGCCAAGGCCTTCTGCATACATCACTTTTCTTAGTGAATATCTCTTGTTGTAGAAAAATGTATGTATGTTGTTGTTTGTGACCAGCACTTGAATTTTTTTTTTTTTTTTAAAAAAGGGGGGTCTTTAAGAAATCTTCAAGCCCCATTAGCTCTGCCTAGTTTTAGCAAAATTACACATCGTACTGTAGCTTTCTAAAAACAGTAGATGAAAGGGACTGTTGCAAAAGAACAGTGGATGTCTTCCCAAACTTTGGTCCTCCAGATGTTCTGGATTTCAGCTCTCAGAATTCCTGATTGTTGGCTTCTGGGAGCTGAGGTTCAAAACATCTGGAGGACCAACTACTATTGCTCTAGACATACACTAATTTGAGCAAGTGACAAGTGTGCCTTTTTTGCATCAAGTACACAGTAGCGTATTCACAAAAGGGGGAAAGTTAAGCCAGCATGACATAGTGGTTTGAGTTTTGTACTTTAATGTTAGAGACAAGGGTTCGATTCCCAGCTTAGCCATGAAACCCACTGGGTGACCTTGGGCAAATCACCTGCTCTCAGCCTCAGGAGAAGGCAGTGGCAAACCTCCTCTGAACAAATCGTGCCAAGAAATCCCATAAGGGTCACCATAAGTCAGAAATGACTTGAAAGCATCCTGTGAGTGATTACAGCTTCCCTTCATATGGACCATAAGTGAAACTATCTCTAAGTATTTCTTGCCTTAAAAAATCCTATGACATTCATTGGGTCACATACTCACATACAGTGTAAACATGGTTGGCTTACATTGATATGGGTAACAGGAACAGTCTCTGCTGTATATGTTCTCTAAGAAGTGCACAAATCTTTTACAAATCACATGGACATTTTCCTAGTATTTGTCATGTGTAAATGATTTTAGGGAGAAACAAAACAAACCATTTCCTACTAGCAGTACTGCTATTAAGCTTTTCAGTAATATCAGTGGTTCCCCAGTGTTCATACAGAACACAAAATGACATGGTTTCTACCTGGAATAAGACAGGTTACATAATGCAGAATCAGTTGGAAGGCATGGGGAGCAAACCAGAACTCATACATGCAGAAGTAGATAAACAAGATGTAAGTTAAAAGCTTTCTTTGAAACAGCAGTGAGGAAAAATATGACTCTCCCTATGTTGATGGACTGCCACTCCCATCAGCCCTAACTGGAATATCTCCTGGTGAGAGCTACTGGGAGCTGCAATCCAACCACATCTGAAGGGCCACATATTTCGCATCCTTGTTTTAAAAAATGAGCCCTGAGAGTGGATTTGGAGGGGGATACAACCTGATGAACAGAAAGGATAAAGCTGTTTCAGGAGGCTTTGGGAGCAGCAAACACAAGGACAGCATGAGTAAAACAAGGCGATCAAGAAACAATGTAGAGAGAAAAGAAGGCACATAAAGGATTGAACAGTCTAGCTTTAAAATTAAGAACCCCTGACATAGATAAGACCTGAGATGTTAAGATCAAAACAGAAGGGGAGCTATGATGGGAAGGGAAAGGGGAATGATGTAGCATGCTGAGGAGTCTGAGATGAGACAGTGTCCAATATCAACACAACACAGGAGCTGCAGAACTGCACTCTAATGACAAAATATTCAAGAAAGCATCAAATGAAAGCTACATGAACCATCAAGTCAACAGTTCATTGTTTGGAAACATTTATGCAATATTGTGCTTCTTAGTTATGTTTGCATACATTTTAAAAAATGAGTGTCATCCACAATAGTATATTTCAAAAGTAATTCAAACAACTAGTGGTCAGAATTCTTTGGAGGATTTACACATGCAACATCACTATGGTTACAATGCAACACAGAGAATCCTGTCCCAATTCCCACCCATCAGGAAGCAGCTGATTGACTTTCCTCTCCCCTCCCTTCCCACACTAGCTCCAGTGCAACAGGTAAGGTCCCTCTTGCAATTTCCCCTTGTGCTGGAGATTGCTTATGCAAAGAGGATTGGAAACATCAGTCAGCTGCATCCCAACTGATAGGAGAATGCCCCCCCCCCCATCAATTGCAGTGGCTGTTTCCTGGTAAGTGGAGACTCCCCCACTGGTCCTTACATAGCCCCTAAACTAAACTAGAGACTACATAGGTACTGTGAATATGAAACACTCATGAGTGAGTAACTCCAGGTTACATATTCATAACTGCTCAACAAGATTCCAGCCCATATTGTGAAGCTATCACATCTTTTAGTGAATTCAGCAAAACTATGGCTCTTTCACAGACTTCTGAAATGGTAATGGGAAAATACCACGAGTGTGAAGCACAGTATTGGCAAAAATATAATAGAAAATTTAAAATAAAAAAATATATAATTCATTTTCTTCATTGCACATTTCTAAATTGCATGCAACTAAATTGCTTACTACATGAATCTTTGTACTCCATGTTTAAGCAAGGAAACCAGACATAAATATCACATGGAAAGCCTGATAATCTCCCTGCATACATGTGAGCACCTGTTTCATGTTTGTACCCCAGCCTCCCCCAAATGCATGCCCTCCAGATATGCTGGACTACAATTCCCAGAATCCCAGAATCTGCACAAAATGCTCTGTGAAGGCTAGTATTCCTTTAATCCATGAACCACCACCACCCATTTTCAAAATGATGCTACCATTTAAGATCATAAGGTTTTGAAGCGTTGCATTCAGATAATTCCCTTGCACTAGACACCATAAGCTACTTATTCAGAGGGAGAAAGGACTGTCCTTGTTTTGCTCTCCCGTGTTATCATCTGAAGTAGGAAGATGAAAAGCATGCACAACTCTGGGTCATACATTTGGCCTAAAACTCTCATTCAGCGAAAATTGGCAGTCCCTGTACTTAACCTCAGCATGAAGTTCCAGGTTTCGTTCCACAACATCATCGCCCAGGATAGCCTTCACCTCAAGCCTCTCGCTGGGTGCTAGTTTCTCCTCTAGCATCCTCCACAGTGATGGAACCGGCTGTAAGGGCTTTCCAGGCACACTAGGCAAGGACAACATGGGAGCACTCTCCAGTACCAGCTCAGATGCTTTAAAGGAGGGGAGGAAAAGATATATGGTACAGATAAGACAGCGGATAGTTATAGAAGGTCCATCAACACATGTCATGTTATTCCCACTCCAACCTATGCTCCAGATCAAAGCTTGCAATGCCACTCCAAGGCTCACCCAGCCACTGCAGCCACAGCAGCAGGTGTGTGGCTAATGTTTCTCCTTGAAACAGACGATCCCACCACCACATATCTATTGAGAAAAGACCATGCATCTGAGGAAGGAGGCTCAGGTCTAGGAAAGCTCCTGCTACCAGCGTCTCTCTTTCAGTGAGTCTCAAAGGTGCTACAGGGTTCCTTGGCATCCTGATCCATATATATACATCTCTCATGCTGATTCTACCAGCTTCTTTCTTTCAGTTAGCCTCAACAGTTGATCTCTTTGCATACCGATTTATATATTTATATATGCATTTCTCATGGTACTAGCTTCTTTCTTTTCATTTAGTCTCAAAGGTGCTACAGTTACAAGATCCCTTTGCATCCTGATCTGTATGTACATTTCCCGTGCTCCTGCTACCAGCTTTCTTTCAGTGAGTCTTCAAGCTGCTGCAAGATCTTTTTGTACCCTGATCCATATATCTACATTTCCCATCCTCATGCTACCAACTTCTTTCTTTCGGTGACTCTCAAAAGTACTACTAGGTCCCCTTACAGTGAGTCTCAAAGGTGCTATTAGATCCCTTTTATATCCTGATTTTCCAGGCTAATGCAGCTACTAGGTCTTTGAATGCTAACTCCCAGGGAGCCATAAAACAGCTCTGACACAGCCAGCAAATATGGTACCCATTTCCAGTGTTTAATAAAAAATATTTATTTTATTTTTATTTTGCGGACTGCAAATCCCCAACCGTTGCTGTCTGGTGTAAGAGAGCTACAGCCAGCATGGCCTAGTGGTTTGAGCATTGGGCTATGACTCTGGAAACCAGGGTTGGATGCCTAGCTCGAGCTTAAAAACCCACTGGGTTACCTTAGCGAGTCACACACTCTCTCAGCCTCAGGAGATTATCAGACAGGGAAAGAAACATCCTTGTCCTCACCTTGTCCCATTCTCATAGCACGATTACAAGAAGATTTTCATACGACGTCGCACTTATCCAGACCTTATCCCGTCCGAAAAGCACAACTGACTGTGATCGCGCGAAAGACTTTCAAAGGATGTCACTGAAGTCGTACAGCCTGGAATTTTGCATGAACTGGAGTTTGCCTTAATGTACGAGTGCCGCTTATATGACGGGACAATCTGAAAGCCTTTCATTGCAGTCCAAGACGGGATAAAGATGGGGGAGCGAAACCGTCCCAGTGTGATAATCTCCTCAGATGGCAAAAACAAATGCAAAACCCCAAAACCTCTGAAGAAACTTGCCAAGAAAGCCCCAGGATAGGAGTTGCCATAAGTCAACTTGAATGAAAAAGTGTTGCCTATTAGGCTGCATCCACACTGGAGGAATAGTGCGGGTTGAGCCCACTTTAAGTGCTGTGGCTGAAGGCTATGGAATTCTGGGAATGGTCATTTGTTGTGGCCCCGCTGGGGCCACAACAAATGACCATTCCCAGAATTCCATAGCCTTCAGCCACAGCACTTAAAGTGGGCTCAACCCACATTATTCCTCCAGTGTGGATGCAACCTGCAACCTGCCCCATTGACACTTCCATCCTCCCCTGACTTACCCCCCAGCTTCCCCTTCTCTTGGCCCTTCTGGGGGTCTTATCCAACCCCAGTCCTGACCCACATTCCTCACAGGCAGAGCTCGGTCTCCCCTCCACTTTCCTCCAGGGAAGCCTCCTCTTCACTGCCTCCCCATCCCTCTGCTCTGAGCAGCAGTAAACATTATCTGTCTCCATAGCAACACCCCCCCCCTCCATCTCTTAAAGGAGCCACCATCCAGACTTTGGGAAGGGCAGCCAGTCCCAGGTGGAATCCCTTTGGGGCCAAGCTCTGAGCATTTTTCTGTTACTGTTGTTGATATTGTGTGCCTTCAAGTCTTTTCCAACTCATGGCAACCCTAAAGGTTTTGCCCTGGCCTTCCCCTGAGGCTGAGAGAGTGTGGCTTGCCCAAGGTCACTCAGTGGCTTTCCATGGCTGGGCTGGGAACTGAACATATATCTTTTCCAATTATGTCAAAGCTGGGCAAAAAGAAATCCATTCTAGATAGGAAAAATAAGTATTAACAGTTGAGAAGGGTATATTGGGAAAGATACATGTGTTTACTCGTTTATATGTCAATGTACTTTTTCCTATGTTTTTAATTGTATACTGTTTTTTAATGCTGTGAAGCCGCTCAGAGTCCCATTTTTGGGGAAAGAGTGGGATACAAGTAAATATAATAATAAAATATGTTTATATGTTTTATGTTTGTACATTTATGTTTTATGCCTTTGAAGGCATGAACGTATGGTATATAAGGTAAGGTACATGTTATGTATGTTAAGTATGTTATGTAAAGTCTTGTGTATTATTATTATTATTATTATTACTATTATTATTATTATATCTCACCTTTCTCCCAATATAGGGACTCAAGGCAGCAAACAAGTATAATGCATGTAATATATGGGTATTTATGGTTATGTATGATTTGTCTAAATGTATATTGGAGTTATAACTGTAAGATTGCATGTACAACACTTTGTAAACTTACAGCACTATATAAATAAAATTAATAATAATAATAATAATAATAATAAACTTTTAAAAAAAGAACATATCTAAAAAGAACATATTTAATGTATGTAATTTTTATTGTGTTAATGATTTAATATTCTGAATTATTTTTAGGTAGGGTACATGTTATGTATATTAGGTATGTTATGTAAGGTCTTGTGTATTATTATTATTACTATTATTATTAGTAGTAGTAGTAGTTTATTTTCTTATATTCTGATTTTATAGGGGCTTAAGGTAGCGAACAAGTATAAAATATGTCATATAAGGGTATGTGTATGGTGTGTATAAATGTATACTGGATTTATAATAAATAAACTTTTCTTTAAAAAAAGAAGAACATATATCTACTCTATTCTAATGTGTATTGTTTTAATAATTTAATGTTCTGAATTGTTTTAAGATATCTTTTAATTTTGTAATTTGCCCTGCTTTTAGACTACACCAGTGGCCGGTTTGTTTTGTCTTTGCTTGTTCAAAGAAGTGCTATGTAAATCTACAGTGCTATATAAATAAACTTTAATAATAATAATGATGATGATGATGACGACGACAACCCTGGTCTCAGGACTTGTAGTCCAGCACTCACTCCGCTCCGCTCTGGGCCCCACAACAAACTACAATTCCCAGAATTTCACAGCATTGAGCCATGGCAATTAAACCGGTTTATTTCTCCAGTGTGAACACAGCCATAGGATCATAGAGTTGGAAGAGACCCCAAAAAGGGCCATCCAGCCCAACCCCATTCTGCCATGCAGGAACTCCCAATCAAAGCATCCCCATTGACAGATGGCAGCTTTCCTCCTTCCTCAGATGCTCAAGGCTAGGAAAGCTCATGCTACAGACTTCTTCCTTTCAGTGAGTCTCAAAGGTAATCCTAGGATCCCTTTTGCATCTTATAGATAGATATAGGTACCAACTTCTTTCTTCCAGCGAGTCCAAGGTGCCACAAAGCTCCCTTTGGCACATCCTGATCTATAGCCTCACCCTCCTGCCACCAAACGTCTTTCTTTCTCGAAAGTGCCACTAAGGTCCCTTTACCTCCTGATGGAGATGTCCTGCCGTGTTTTACCCGAAAATAAGACAAGTGTCTTAGATTAACTTTTGCTCCCAAAGATGCGCTAGGTCTTATTTTCGGGGGATGTCTTCTTTTTCCATGAAGAAGAACTCACATTTATTGTTGAACAAAAAATGAACATTTATGATATGCTGTATATATATTTATATACCAAAACCATGCTAGGTCTTACTTTCGGGAGAGGCCTTATATCTAGCAATTCAGCAAAACCTCTACTAGGTCTTATTTTCTGGGGATGTCTTATTTTCGGGAAAAACAGGTTACTAGCTCCTTCCTTTGAGTCTCCGAGGTGCCAGGGGAGGAGATCCTTTTGCCTCTTGATCGAGATAGATCTACATCCCTCATCCTACTGGCTTTTTCTTCCTTCCTTTGGGTCTCAGGGGTGCCAGGGGAGAAGACCCCTTTGCCTGGTCCTGGCTTAACTTAACCCAGGGGGCAAGGGCTCCAGGGGGCGGGTCAGAGGCGGGTGGGACCCGGTGGGGGGCAGGGATGGAGGGAAGGAGGGATAGGAAGGGGGGAAGGGGCGGTGGGCCAAGCCGGGCGGGATCTAGGGCCGGAGGAGCATCACCCCCTTCCCCCGGTCCCTCCCTCCCTCCGTCCCTGGGCCTGGCTGGGGGGGCCCTGAATCCTTGCCTTGGAGGGGGCTCTGGGTCTCTCGGATTTCACAAAGGGGCGGGAAGAAGAAGAAAGAAAGAGAAAGAGAAGAAAGAGAGAGAGAAGAAGGAGAAGAAAAGGCGGCGTGGGCTGTGGCACAGAAGCCCTGGACCCTCCTCCCCCGGGACCCAAGCGGGTGCCCCCTTTGCCCTCCCTTGGCGATGCCCTCTCCTCCCTTGGGGCTGCTGGGGCTGGGGCTGCTGCTATTGTCGGGGAGCCTGCTGTTGCCCCCCGGGGCTCTCTCGGGGCCTTTGGGGGCCTGCGAGGCGGAGGGCAGCCTCTACTACGTCGGGGAGTGGTACTTCCCGGAGGCGGGGGACCCTTGCACCCAGTGCCAGTGCACCCGGGAAGGCCCCTCCTGCGCCCGCACCCGCTGCCCGCCGCTGCCCGCCGCCTGCAGCCACGTCAGCCACTTCCCCGACGACTGCTGCCCCCGATGCGAACGGGAGGGCTGCGAGCACCGGGGACGCCTCTACCAGCTCGGACAGCCCTTCCAGGTAAGGCCGCAAGGGGACGGGGGCACGGGCCCTCCCTCGCTTGGCTTCAAATTCGCTTTCTTCTCGCTTTAATGCCGACATTGGGCCCCCCCCCGTGTGATAATCTTATAGTACCTAACATTTAAAGACCCACACACACACTAAAAAGGGACTAAGGGAGGGTGTTTCCCGGCTCCCACTCTTAGGAAGTTCCTCCTAAGGTCGAGGGGGACACTCTTTTCCTCTCGTTTGACTCCCTTGCTCCACGTGCTGGTCTCTGGAGCAGCAGAAAACAAGCTCGCTCCACTCTATATATCCTGAGGTTGAGAGAGCGAGACTTGCCAAAGGTCACCCAGTGGGGCAGTGGCAGATGTGGCGATGAAGAAAGACGCACAGGCGGGAATGAGGTTGATGGGAAGGCCCCACTCTGCTTTGGTGATGCTTCCTTTTATTGATCTCACAGTTGCTGATTAGGGTCTGCTTCTGACCATGTGCTTTAAGCAAGGCTAATGATGGACCATGTAGATAGTTCATGAGTTCCTGCTGCAGACGATGCTATCCTGCCTACCTGCCGGATCTCCTGTCCAAGGGTGGTCTGCCAGCCACTGATAAGACAATCATTCCCCAACTGGAGTAATGTGCGGACGTTCGCTTCCCCAGCGTGGTTTGCCGGCGCTGAAGAAAACAACCGTCCCAACAGGCAGACCAGGAGTTGGCATCACCCAGGGCACCCCAGAGGACTGTTTGGGCTCCAGTGTGGTTGCAGTGCAATTCCCCCCCTCCCCACAGCCACTGGACGGGGCAGTGCCAGGCCCACTGGAGGTCCTTTTGGGCTCCGACGTGGCTGCAACTGCACCAAAGCCCAAATGGAAAGGAGTGCTGGGGCTGCTGGGAAAGTGAAAAAAGGATGCAACATCCTTTCTTGCCCACCAGGTGTACCACCCCCTTCTGGGATGCCACTCAGTGCCACCCGCATCCTTCGCACCCACCTATTGATGCCACTACCCAGTGGGCTTCATGGCAGAGCTGGGGTTCAAACCCTCATCTCCAGAGCAATAGTGCAACACTCAAGTCCCCGTGCCTTACTGGCTCTCCTTGCCCACAAAAGAGGGCCGATTTAGGAGTCACAAGGAGAGCGAGACTTTACTTTTAAAGCCAAGCAGTGTGGCCAGAGGTTCTTGGAGTCTAAAAATATCCCCCCCCCCAAAAAAAACAAAATATTTCTGGAGTGTAGAGAAGTATCTGATGAAGGGAACTCTGAGAAGTTTGCAGGCCCATAATGATATTTCCCTAATGTCAAAACTCCTTTGATGACTCCTAAGTTAAAAGGAAAATATTATTGGTAATAGGAGCTAACTACTGTGGCTGCATCCACATTGGGGAAATAAGCCGGTTTGGCACGGCTTTAATTGCCTTGGCTCAAGGCTATGGAATTCTGGGAGTTGGAGTATGTTGTGGGGCCCAGAGCGGAGCTCTGCTCCACTCTGGGCCCACAACATACTCCAACTCCCAGAATTCCATAGCCTTGAGCCAAGGCAATTAAAGCCGTGCCAAACCGGCTTATTTCTCCAGTGTGGATGCAGCCACAATCATCTCTGTTTCTGAAGTCTGACATTGGCCAGTTCAGCACCTTTCTTCTGGCCATTGTGTGTGTTGCTGCTAAAGTTACATGCCGTGTATTTTAGGACCTGAGTCTCAGTCCTAACAATTTATGACATAACGGAGCTGGGCGCAAGTGGCACGAGAAGCAGGGACTTTTGGCACATCACTTGCCCTAGATCCATTTGGAGGCGAGAGACTGAAAGGCTGCTCATTTGTGGGAGCAACATTGGCTGGCATCCTTTTAGACAGCTGCAATGAGATGACCCTTAAAGCTTATGATGGCATAACATTTTTGCATTCACATTTACAATCACGGCACCATGGCCACAACCACAAATGCCCCTAAACCCCACTTTAAAAGCAGGCAGCTATACTGAGCAATCCTTTATTCCGTATGGCTACCTGGCTTTTAAGAGGGTCAGATTACCGTAGGAGACACAGCATAGTGACATTGTTGCTATGTGTCCCCTAGAGAAATGTCAGCCAAAAGTCCAATCCATGCACTAGCCAGAGAATGACACAAGGAAACCCTCTTAGGTGAATTGTCCAGGTTATCTTGATCAAATCTACTGAACATTACTTGCGTGCCATCTTTGGTAGCAGATATCCCTTGGCATCTCCCATCTATCAGCTGACTTAACCATGGTCAGATTCTTTGGAACGACGCAGAATTTTGGAATGAACAGCTGGAGTCCTCTCGTTCTCCACTCACATTCCCTGGTAGTGCTCTCATTAATTCTTCACGGCCTAAGGATGCCCAAACTGAGCTGACCTGGACCCTAGACCTCTGGGGTGTAGATAGAACCACTCAGCACAGCCACGCCTGGAACTAGACTACTCTGCATTTGGGAAGCAACTGGTAGTGGTAGGCAGCAGGATTCAAGATCTAAGGAAAATTTTGGTAAGGACTACACTAAATCACACTAAATTCATCAGGGCCTCTAACTAAATTTATGCACAGGATTGCAGCACAACTGGACTAATTAATAACATTAGAAAAGCCCCCCCCCCTCCAAAAATAGGAAAGGGCACATTAGAAAGGGAAATGCTTAACTTCTATGCACTTCAGATACACTTTATATGTATGCATTATTTGCTGTCAAGCTGGTTTTGACTTATCCAACAAATTAGACCTCCATGAATCCTGGTCACCAACAGCTCTGCTCAAGTCTTGCAAAAGCAGGGGTGTTGCTTCCTTGAGTAAGTCAATCCATCTATAATGTGATTTTCCATTCCTCAGCAACCAGTGCCTTCTATTTTACCAAACATTATATAGGGGCAAAACAATGGGCAGGAATAAGTGGCTTGAAGCTGATTTTTCCAAAGCCACATTGAAACTCCACCAAGCGCACCACCGGCTCCCAAGGCAGCTGGAATGCTCATGTCATGACCACATGACATGGCTTCAAGCCAGGAAGTGGGAAAAAGCTGCTTCTTTTTGAAACGGCTTTTCTCTGCATAATGTGCCTAGAGGGCACTTTATTGCTGGCTTCAAGGCATGTGTCATCTATATGCCACACCTTCAAGCCAGCCTGAAAGCACCTCTTTTTGCCTGTCTTTTTAGCCCCATAGTCTTTTCTAGTGAGTCCTATGGTCTCATAATATATCTATAAAGTATGAAAGCCTCAGTTCAGTCATTTTCTAGGGAAAGTTCAAGATTTTGGTCTCAGACTCATTAGGTCTAAAATACGCTGCAGAAATAATCCAGTTTGAGACTGCTTTAACTACCCTGGCTCAGTGCTAGAGAATCCTTGGAACTGTAGTTTTGAGAGACATTTAGTCTTCTCTGTCAGAGCTCTGGTGCCACAATAAACTACAATTCTCAGGATTCGCTAGCACTGAGCCAGTGCAGGTAAAGCAATCTCAAACTGGACTGTTTTTTGCAGTGTGTTTTGGGCCATTATTTGCTATTTTTCCTCTACAATGTCTGAATAGTTTGGGACATTATATATGGATTTTTGCATCTTTTAGCTTTGGGATTCTGATTAAAAATACCTTAATAGATCACCTGTAAAAGACACATGATTAAATACAAATCAGTTGTTCACCTCAGTTTAAAGAATCCTCCAACTTTCTCATTACCCAAAGAGTTCAATCATTCTATTGGCTCAGAACATTGAGAATTTCACTTAAGAAAGCAGAATCTCTTTATGGGTGAGAAAATGGGAAATGGAGAATAGGATCCAAAACTGATGGGAAGTACATCATGGCACTGGAATCTGCTCTGTTACATCTTTTTATTAATAGTTTGGCTTGGACAATATTAGACTCAAGCTCTGCTGATAAGAGGTAAACGGCAGATGAAGATCTTTGTTCTTTGTTGGATATTTTAAGGAAGAATCCGGTCTGGGAATTGCTTCTTTGATTGCTTAGTCCAAAGAGTTGTGGACCTTTTTAGCAGATTGAGATCCCTGAGAATCCTGCCTTACTTGAAATAATTATTTTCCAGTCACACACACACAGTAGGAGCATTGTTTTCACTGTGCAACCTTTTCTTGTCATCATCAGCCAGTTTCTCCAGTGATCAGATACAAGGAGGCTGAGAGCTTGGGTCAGCACCTAGTGCCTTACTTGACCAGAGTTGGCTGGTAAGGAAACATCAAGGAAGATCAGAAGGGCTTCACTCAACAGAATCAATAAACTCCTGGTTGACAGTGCCCTCTGATGGTATCATCCTAGTATTGCCATGACCATCCATTCTGTAACATATCTACACATTACAGAAAAAGGTAGACCCTGGGTTTCCATTATGAACTGACTCACCTTTTCCCCAGTATGTGAGGCAGAAGCACAGGTATATAACATCTCAGCTTGATCTTCTATTTTGCAGCGGCTTGCGGACACATCTGTCTTTCCAAGTGGCAAAAGGAAAATGCATGGTTTATGGTGAAAACACTATGAAATTGTAGAACCAGGTTTCTTCTGTAAGATATGAAATAATCCACAGGCCTGTTTGTGTGAACATGCATACTGCAAAACACCATACAGGCATGGTGACTTATTTAATGTGTCTTATGTATGTAGAGCAGAACTTAGATCTGCTTTTTGGACTGTAGCTACCAGAGTATCTGGGGGATCTGGTGGTGTTATCCAAAAAAGATCAAAAGCCGTTTCTATTAAAAACTACCTCACCACATTGACCAACCTTTGTCTCCTGCAGCCCTCAGAGTGTGAGCAGTGTACCTGTGACCTCGATGGCATTGCCCGCTGCCTGGTAGCAGACTGTGCCCCTCCACCCTGCGTCAATCCCATCTATGAAAAAGGCCAGTGCTGCCCAACCTGCAAGGATGGTGAGAGTCCTGCCTATCAAACCTATAAGGGGATCTATGGGGGCATCCTAGTCTGTTTGAGCTGTTGAGGATCCCTTGTCCTAAGTGAAGGAAGGGTAGATAGATAACATAAAGGGAAGCAGTGGCTTAGTGGTCAAGATACCAATTCTGACAATCATTAAGGTTGGTAGTTTGAGACCCAAGTGGTGGGTGACGGAATGAGCTCCTCTGATTAGTACCAGCTTCTGCCAACCTAGCAGATCGAGAGCATATGAAAGTGCAAGTAGATAAATAGGTACCACTTTGGTGGGAAGGTGATAGTGGTCCATGCAGTCATGCTAGCAGCATGACTCCCTGGATTCGTCTTCAGACAACTCTGGCTCTTCAGCTTAGTAATGGAGATGATTACTGCCCCCTACAGTTGGTTATGACTAGACATTCATGTCAAGGGGAATCCTTTACCCTTGCATTTATAGATAAAGCCCTGCTCAGGAACATCAGCAAACCCTTCATTGTCAATGAATTGGTAAAAGTTTAGCCTTGCCCCTGCTTTTAGAGGAAGAACTTTGCTTATAACAGAACATGTCTTCTTATCCAATGAAAGAGCAGCCTTTAGCACAGATGATGGGTTAAAATAGACCTGGTGAGCTCTCTTCAGAATTGGGGTGCTCAGTTACTGGAGGAATTGTCCTTTCAGACTCTTGCAGGATGTGCCATGTCTGTTTCCAGAATTTCTGAGGAAACACATATTTACAAGTTCCAATACAAGCTCCTATCTCCACAGGTCCCAACTGTTATGTGGATGGGAGCCAACGCCGTGTTATTCCTGCTGGAGAGAGCATCTGGGTGGGGCCTTGCACCAGATGCCGTTGTCATGATGGTCAAGATGCTGGCTATTGGGAAGGAAATCGTTTAGCCAAATGTGAGCGGCTACGGGGATGCCGGGCTACAGCTGGACACTAGACTTGCATTCCTTCAAATACAAAGCAACTTCTCAGACAACTGTTCCTCAAACCTTTTAAGCTTCTGACCTTACCAAAAGGCTCCAATGAGTGCATACATACACACACATACATCACCCAATGCAATTCAGCCCTCTCCAACCATATAACCAATTGCCAATTCCAGGCCCTCATCCAAAGACATTCACTTTCTTCTATGGATATGACCTTAGACCTTTAGACTTTCCCAGATGACCACATCTCCTTCTTCCATGCCATCCTTTGGCAGTTTCCCAGAGGTATTTTTTTCTATTCTAAAAGACTGAAACCCCCCTCCACTTCCTACTGGAATGCAGCTCTCAAATACATGAAGTTGGATTCAGCCTTTAAACTGAAGGAAAAGGACAAGCCTGCCAGAAATCTTGAGGCAGGAAGTCCTCTTTGTGTGTTCCTTTATCCACACCTTGCCATCCAACCCCTCCCGCAATTCCCATCAGTTCCATTCTAGCTCTGATCAAATAAAAAACAGCCCATATCCCTATTGAGCAGTTTCACTTGTTTGTAGTCCTGGAACATGTGACAATAAAGAATCCTTTTAGAATAGTTTCTCTTGTCTCCTGGGCTCAGCAGCTACGGTCACAGCATTCTGGACCAGCGGCCTCCACTTAAAGCAAACAAGATGGCTCAGTGTAAGAAGCTAAAATTAGTTTCAAAGCATTTAGCCTTTAACTCTGCCATTTGGACTTTGTCAAAATGAATATGATCAAAAGTAGAAACAAAATATCAAGAATGGAGAATGTGTGGCCATCCAAAAGTTGCTTACCTGTTACCCCTGTTATCCCTCACTACTGGCTAAGACTCATGGGAACTTCAATCGAACATGTGGAGGGCCATAGATCCTCTGCTACTGCAGAAATGGAATAAACTTGCCCCTACAGTGCTTTCCCAATCCACCACCTCTGCACTAGTTCCAGATACAAGGAGGCTCCAAGTTTTGAAACTTTACTAAATACAAAAGTCTGATCATAGTGACCAGTGCTGCATTCACCATAGGCTTGAAAAGGGATCAAAACATTCAAATGTACAAAAGTCACCAACATCTGGGCTGTGCAACACGCTGATGCCTGGCTTCAAGCCTGGCCCAGCTGCCACCCTACAGTGGACAGGTGCAGGAGAGTCTACCTGCCAGGCACCATAAACAGAACTAAGGGACCACAGCAGCTTCCTAGCTCCAGGTTACTAGGCACAGGGCCACTATGTGTCACACACAAACAGTAGGCCCAGGGGCCTGGCCTGAAGAGGTGGCAAACGGCAGCTTGACAAAAAGGGCAGTATGAGTGGTTAAGGGCTGGTTGCCTAGGAGATGGTGCCGGGATGAGAAGATTGCTTGCTAGGACGGTGGGTCAGAGTGGAGAAGGGAAGAGACAGAAAGCCACCTTCACCTTCCCAGCTTCAATAACAAAAGTCCATAGGCCACTTTGAGCCTATGGAAAAAAGAAACAAGCCCACCTTCCAGCAGAAACCATCCTGTTGAAAAGATACAACTACACTGCCTGACCCACCTGCCCAGTGTACCAGCAGAATAGGAACAAGGTGCTTCTTGCCCTTTGCCAGATAGGCCACATGCCACACTAACCCAGGAAGCACTCAAGTATTCTTTATGAAAGTTTCTATATGAAATACCCCTGTGTTACTAGAGCCCAAAAGTGACAGCTAGGGCCCAGCAGGGGACAGCACCAAGCCATGAAAGGAGGTGGTCAGTAGCCAGACCTATCAGACCTTCTGCTGGGACGGAGTCCTTCTCAGACTGGGCACAAGTGAACCACCCTTGATACCTTGACAGCTGGCCATTGGCATAGGACCAAGCCATGCCCTGGAAGGAAGGCTCAAAGAGGCAGTACAGTCTTTCAGGCGTCGAGAAGGAGGAGGAGAAAGAACAGCTACTGTAATTCTGGAATATTTAAGGGACATGGCCCTGTAAAAAGTTCAGGGAGAGGATGGGCTCTGCCAAAGACCTGCGCCAGTCTTCCTCTCCTCTTGGGCACCTTTCAACTAGGAATGGGGCTTGACTGTGCCCAGAACCCTCACGCACAGAGCCAGGCACTGTAACACACTCAACATTCACTCCCCATTCTGTGAAAGGGCACTGTGAAGAACCAATTAGTGATAAGGAGATGGGGCTTCAGCCAAAGGCAAGGGCAAGGCAAAGACCTCTCTCTTGGCCTTTCCCCCCATTCCCACAAAGGAGGCAAACAGTCCTCTGAGCCAGGACACAGTCCTCTGAACCAGTCAGGGCTGGAATCCACACAGCTCCTCATGCATGGGGCCATGGGCAAGGCCAGGCAGCAAAGAGTCAACCCCGAGGGGGACGTGGTGGTGGCCGGCCAATTTCCACGGTTACATTGGTGTACATGGGACGGCGAAACTTCTCCACTAGGCGGTACTGCAGTGAGCCAATGCCATCACGTTTCATGGTCACCTTGGTATTCTGGATTTTGGTGAACCTGTCAGGAGAATCAAGAGATAGTCTCATCATACACATAAAGCTTGACACTAACATTTAAACTAACACCAAGGAAAGCATAACTTAAACATCCTCCCCAATAATCAAACAGAAGATCTAACAGCTTTTGGACTACCTGGAGGGAGTCTCAGTTAGTATCTTACTTAAGAGATCACAAATGAACAATGCAGCAATTTCTAAAAGCATCCCCAGCATATGTAGAATTTTCTGAATATTATTCCATTAATTCTTTAATGGCAATATTCCGTCTGAATTCATAAACAGTGTGTCACTCTTTAGGCCCAGAGTCTCACAACTGAGACCTGTGGGAAGAATCTCTAGTGAAATTCCATGGATGGAAGGCTTAATGGGAGCCCAGACATCTGAACATCATGAATGCACTGAATGCACTATGGAAGACAGTTATCTCACTCTACTTTCAAGTAGAATGTTGATGTGTTTCTGGCAGCCAGGGTGTTATGAAATTGGGGTGAGTTTATTGACCTCAAATGATCCTGAATAGAATACCCTGCTAGGCGAGAAATGTCTCTAGTTCTACATCAGAGACTAGAAATATTGATTCAATGGTCCATTCTCGTTGGGATTAACAATATAGGTTCCTAAAGTAACTTTTCCAGCTATGGCTGTGGCTCTTCCTATGTTTTGTCTTCCTATGTCTTCCCAATGGCCCTAAGGTTAGGGTTAATGGACATTAAAGAGTCCAACAGTTTCTAGAGGCCACATATATGTGTAATTTGTGTGCAGTGTTACAAAGAGAAAATAAATTTCCTCATCGAAGACTGGGATTTTGTGTCATATATGAATTACTTAGCTTGTAGAGGACTATGTATGGAAACAGCACAGGCTCTCTCACCGCTGAGGATTGGGCTCATTGTGCCGGTCACGCTCATGCTTGATCATGCGATAACGTCCAATACGGGCATCAGGACGGGACACTTTCATGCCATTCAGTGAGATTCTATGCAAAGAAAAATTACAGCTCAGAGGATCAGCAAAATTATTGGTTTCACACAAGCCCATGCTCTTCCCTCACTTGAAATAAGGCAGTTATTAGTCCTCATTTTCAGCCATCAGATGTCTCCCCATTCCTGGTTTTCAGAGCTCTAGATCACAGATACATGTCTGGCTGAACAGCAGCCTGCATATACACCCTCCTGTTTCAGAGACAAGACCATTCTAGAAAAAATAGTGATTATGTGCCATCATATGTGCACTTATCCCAACCCATTAGAAAACACTGTCCCCCATACCAATTCCCACATGGAATTGCATGGCTATTATAACCAACCCATAGCAAACAAACACTGGTCAGATTTGGTCCAGGCCAGCCTCTTACACACCGGTTAAAGATGTCGTCATCTTCCCCACCCCATCCCCAGTACTCGTTAGGGAAGCCATTGATCTTCAGAAACTGTGTCTTGCTCAGGCCAGAGACACCTCCAAAGTAGCCAGAATATGGCAGCCTGCAGGAGACAAGCAGGAGAGATGGAGATCAGTTAAGTTTAGGATGATTTTAGGAGTACAGAACCTGGACCATCCTCCTGCATTTTAGAGCCTTTCTCCCATGTCAACCATCACTCCCACTATATCATGCTCTCCCTAAATCCTTCCCAGTTTTCCATTTCCTTAGCTGGACTTCAAAATACTACTTTACACACACTTACCTGTCAAACTATGAGAAGACAGGGTAAGAGACCCAGGTGGGCTATTTCACTTTACAATATTAAATAGTCTCATGAGAATCCAGCCCCCTCATTATGTCAGCAGCATAAAAGTCTTGTAAATGTCCATTCTGTAATGCAATGTCAAATCCCTGGAATGTTTTTGCATCTCACATAGGAGACAGAAAAGACTTTTAACTACTAAAACCCTATAAATGGTTTAGCAGTCTTAAAAATGTGGATCCATAAGAGTGAGGGAAGTTTTTATACTGCAGGTGTGTGGTACTGGTGGCCCTCCAAGTGCTGTTGGATTACAGGAACCAAACTAATGGCCAACACAGGACATTTTCCCACAAGGCCCAAACAACAAGGAGTGCAAGTGCCTTCTCTCTGAAGGAAAGATATACTCATCCAGAGAACATTCAAAGTGAAAGATTTGTCTGCAGCACACCAAGAAAAGCTGTATATGCACAAGATCAAATCCTACATTTCACTTTGTCTCAAACTGAACAATTTCAAAGGGCTGGTGTCTCAGTAAAAAGTCAAAGAACATGAAGGCACAACTTTAATTCCTGGTTAAGAAGCTCTTGTATAGTTGACCAGGAGATGTCTGTGTGAGATCCTAAATTTCTGGTTTTGAAACTAATGAAGAGCGCTTGCACCCTTTGGTATTGTTTACTACAAAATAATGTGCATGGTAAGGCAATTATGAGAGCAGTCTAGTGCAATTCCCAGTACAGCTCAGACCATTTGGCAAGGAGGCCTCCAGTCCACTCACTCACCGGAAACCAAATTTATCCATAGCGACAGCAAAGTGCCTGGGTTGGTCATAGCAGCGATAGAGATTCCTATCATCCATGGGCACAAGGTCAACATCACTGAAGATGAAGCAGTCATAGCTCTCATCATCTCGCAAGGCTTCCAGGAAGCCCACATTCAGCAGCTTGGCTCGGTTAAAAGTATCTTCGCCAAACTATAGGGAAAGATCATTAAGAGTAGGATCAAGCCCTTTGCCATCATTCCTTCAAGATACCTCTGCACAGCCTCTCTCTAGTGACTTTTCATTTTCTAAACCTGGGGCTTCCTTAAATGATTTTGCAAAATCCCACCTACCATATTTCAGAGCAGTGATCACGTCGGACAGCATGCCTGAAATCAAGGTAAAATGAGGGAGCATGTAAAATGCATCTGTCCAGCACTCTATGCTTATCTCTCAGCTGCAGTGGTCATGGACACAATGCTTGCCCCCAAGTTGGAAGCCTCTGTTTCAGGGTAACTAGCCCTTTTATGCCTGTGTGTGGAGGGTTTTTTTTTATCAGAGTAATCAGCTGGGGTTACAAGCTACCAGAGGATGGGAGGAAGCCAGCAATAGAAAGACAGTCAAAGGTAGGTTGAATCACTTCCTTTTCTTTTCCCGACACCCCCTCTCCCCCTCTCTCCCTCATAAACAGTCTGCCAGGGAGGTCCACTTGCTCTTGGCAAATATCTGAAGCAACTGCTTGCATAAGGTGTTTGATATTAGCCATGAGCCTACAGGTTGGTCATCCCTACTCAGATTTCCCATCACAATAAATAGGCCTATGTTCACAAAGACTAAGATGCACCCTTCCTCTCTATCAGGTTCCTCCCATATTGACCAGGCAGCATTATGTGCTAAGCCTGATCAGCTTGGTTTCTCAACCCCCACCCCACCAATATTATTTCTCCTAACACACCTGGTTAATGATATAGATGCCATAGGACACTTTCTGGCGTCGGAGAATTGGGTGCAGATAGTGCAGCCAGTACTTGAGGTGGTGCTCCCGGTGGCGGAAAGGGATGAGGATGGCCACCTTTTGGCGAGGCACACAGTCTGGTGGCGAATACTTGCCACCCTCTTGCACATCTGGGTTCTCTCGCTGCACCCTCTCCATGCTCATGGGAGAGCTAAACTCAATAAGGAGCCGGCCCACTGCAGGAGAAAGGACACCATTATCTAGACTTTAGCCATCCATGTCCAGCACAGCTTCATGGGTGAATACATCTCAAACAGACCATGCCACTTTCATTAGCCAGGGTGGCAGGGCAATGTCCACAGAGGTTTAACAAAGAAACCTAAGACCCAAACTAGACATAGAGGCAGCAGACATTCAAAGCACTGTTAACCCACATTCCTAAACAAAACATTGATTATATTTATTATCATCCTGACTTGGTATTGGCTACCTAAGTAATTCAAAGTTTGTCCTGAGAACCATACACAGACACAGTCAACAGACACAGAAACAGTTACAGGGCAGGATGCAATCACTCACTTCTCCAAAGTTCCAGGGAAATAATGAATAACTGTCTACATTCCTATGAAAAAGAAAGAGCTTGGAAAACATTATCATTTTGAACTACATTTCCCAGAGTTTCCTAGACATCATGCTTATGCATTCTCAGGAATTATCAGAACTGTAGTCCAAAAACATAACATTTCTAAGTTCTAGCAAATCAAATCAATCCTGATCTGGAGCTGCAACATGGCAGTCTGTTACTGGTAGCAATCATTTGATAGGCAGGGATGAATAGAAGTAAAATCAACTTTGTATTGGAGAAGGTGCAGTCCATTGAAATCTGTGTAGGACTCAAGTTACTCTAAGCCTTAAATGCATCCCTCCAATCACCATCAGTGGAATAAAAAGATAGTCTCCTTCATTTGTTATAAGAAGTTAGCATAAGGAAGTGGAGGAGGATTCAAACTAGCACCATGAGTAGCCCTTTCCCCATCTCTTTGCAGCTCATACACAGAAGTCCTCAAATATCTTATTTTAGAACACTGACTGATTTTCAAAGCTCTTAGTTGAGAACATTTCCTGGGGGATTCTGTTGCAGACCCCCCCCCCCCCACACACACACATATACACACACACTTTTCTAAGCTTTGGATCCTACCATCAGAATCTCAAGCCATCTGCTATATCAGCAGTCGAAATCATGTTTTGAGTCCTGTGTTCTGTGATGCCAGCATTTGGGAGCACAGAACCTGCATGTAACCAACCAGCAAACCTGTAAATGCAGCTTTAAACTTACTGAATGCTACAGGATACTACAAACTCTGCCATAAGGAAGCCCAGGGTCTGCATGGAATAAATTGCATTGCAAGGGATAGTTCTGATTAATTTAATCGGGTCTCATCATTATGTCCTTCATAGAATTTAATCCACTTTGGTAAGAACTGAGACGAATTAAGACATGGAAGAAAGACAGCAGGTTGGGAGATCAAAAATGAGGAAGATAAGGAAATATGACTATCTGGGAAGGAGAGAGAAGTCTGAGGCAGAAAAAAATACACTATCTGGTTATTGAAAAGATCACTGAAAGTAATCTTTAATGTGCAAACTCTGACCTACTATAGCCCACATATTGCCAATGGTATCCTGACTACAAGATTAAAGTTTGAAGAGGGTATAAGGTTCCAGGATTTGTAATGCCATGCCTGCCTGGTAGATTCCTAGATCTTCCAGTTCCTTCCTGCATCTGAACCTAGAGACCACCTGCCATGTTGTACAGGCAAGAAGCCAAGACAGAACCCAACAGGTGACAAGCAGAACAGAGAAAGTATGCAAGGGACTTACAAGGGCGAGAAGTCACAAGGCTTCCCTTCAGTCTCACCTAGGCCAGGAGGCATCTCTGGGCAGGGCGGTAAGGGCTTCTCGGTGATGGTGCTGTTGCTCCCAACTGACTTGGCACTCGGGGCCAAGAGCTCAGAGCCCAATGGTCCGGCAGTACCATTCGGCCGAGAGATGTTGACGTAGGGTAGAAGGGAGCGAGAAGAAGAGTTGCGTATATTGAAGCGGCTGAAAAAGTCCAGGCGCTGAGCGTAGACATCGAAGTAGAGAATCATGATGATGAGGAAGTGAAGTAAACATAGGAGTAGTACAGCTTTGCAGATCCTCTCCAGGGTCACCCCCACCAGCAATCTGCTCATCTTCTGGGCACAGGCCAGCCAGCATCAAGGGAGCACAGAGTAGGAGGCTCTGGCCCAGGCACCAAGCCTACAGGGGTACAAAAGAGGAGGGCATCAAGAAGCACACCTGTCCTACTAACAGCACTCACCCACCTCTCCTGAAATGTATTCCTTCCAGCCCCACAAGAATATCCCTGTACATATAGACCTGAGGATTGAACACTGTACACCATCAGGGCATCTGAGGGAAATGGAAGTGATGAAAGCTTGTGCTAAAATACTTTGGTTAGTCTTTAAGTCTGACAAGACCCCCTTTTTTCCTCTTCTACCATTTCATAAATAGCATGATGAAAATAACACTAAGTTTTGGGGCGTCTTTAAGGCTAACAGATTTGTTTTGGGATGATCTTTTCTAGATCACAGTCCATTTCCCCAGATGCACAGAGTACAATATTTGGACTTCAGTTATTTATGCATACAGGCAAACATTAACCCTGCTACTGATTTTGACAGCATTTTCTGGGTGACACTACTACAGTCTCCACCTCATCCTAGCCATCTTGCAGAAAGATTATGCATGCTTATGTGATGGATATTGATTCTAACCTATGTAGACAAGCAATTTCAGTCTCATAACTCTGCAGATAGTCCATCTCCTTCTGCAGAGAAATACTGGCAGCTGGGCAAAAACAAGCTCATATATCCAAGGGAGCATTAAGACAGAAAAAGGTGGCAATCCACTCAACAGCAGTAGTCCTGACTTTAATAGAAAAAGAAGGTGGTGGAGTCCCTTGAGCATGGGGAAAGGCAGGCATGAGAATTACATGAGGTGGAACCCAAAATAGGCAGTGTATTCCTTTCCCTGAATGCAAGCAGGGCCTCTCTTATCTTTGCCAGTGACAGCTCAGACACCTCCTAGCATTTTTGAGCCAGACAACTCCCATACCAGGCCCTTCCACTCTGTAGCTAGTTCCTCTGTATAACTAGTAATCTCTTTAAACCCTCAGCCCCTTCAAAGATCTACACTGCTGGCACACTCTCACATAATAGAGAGAATAGATCAATCAGCTTTTATCACACCTCTTCAGAGAAACGCACAACATTTGGAAAGAAATAATTCTGCATGTGGGTTGTATTTAAGAGAACCTATTCCACTTTCACTATGAAATCCTCACATCACAAGCTAAGTCCCATATTTATGTAGAGATGGGGTAAAGCGGAGAAATGAGGCACAACTGTGCACATGGCTCCTGATCTTATCAGCTTGATTTCTCTCTTTTGGCATTGGATACACAGGATAATGTTAGAAAGCCATTAGAAAGAAAAGAATACAAGAGTGAGCTAGGACTCCCAGGGATTTTTGCCCCTTAATCTGCCCCATCAAGTCCCACCTGGAGTGACTTGAAGATGGCTTGCATGGCAAAGTCAAGTCAATGTACATGAGGCATCGGTCTTTGTGAATAATCTGCTCTTTTGCTCCTCTCTGGTTGAAACATTAAGAAGTATCAAAAAGGGTCTGCATATGACAGGATTATGTTAGATCAGTTTTCTTCAACCTGGTACCCTACAGATGTTTCACCCTGAATCACTGATGACTAGCTATGTGGTCTGGGAGTGATGGGGTCTCTAATCCAAAACATAAGAAGGGCACCTTACTTGGCAAGAGTGTGTTAGATGGGGGACACCTAACAGTAGATTAAATAAAACATAGGATTTCATACTGTTGATGAAAGGGGATGGGAGTTTTCAAATCACATTCCTTCAGGCAACATAGAAAGGCACCCGATTCTCAGCTCAATACAAAGGAAAGTTATAATAAGCCTTTTCATTCAGTCAACAAGTTGGCTACTCATAAAATATTTAACGTGCCAAACACAACTGTAAAACAATACATTTGCTAGCATATCTTAATTCCATTAAATCTCTCTCTTCCATGAAATCTTAATTCCATGAAATCTTTGAAAATAAAACAACTATTTTTTTTCTATGCATAACTAGTTTAGAGGTTTTTACAGCTACTGCAAAAAGGAAGAAACCAATCTCCTTACCTGGAAATGTGGGGTGGGCAGAGAGAAAAGACAAGTCTCCCAGGAGAAATTGCAAGGAAGGATTTGGAGCAATTACTCTTTTCAAAAGCTGCCTTCAGGGCATACCTCAATACTTATTTTTACACTTCTATCACCCCAAGTTCCAAATTCACAATCACTAATTTTTTCACTTCACTCGGATCTAATTTACACAAATATCAGGGAAAAAAATGATAAAACTATTATTAACAAAATCATTTGGCCTTCAGTTTGAAGGATATGGTTGAATGTTTTCATGGGGTAAGTGGTAGAATCTTTATACAGTACATTTAGATGTACTATTTCCTATGTGTTGGGAACTTTTATAGCAGCTGTAATATAGAAAACATGAGATAGTGCAATAAATAACAACCCATCAACACAGAGAGACTACAGCTTTTTGAAGCTCTTGAACTATGAAGACTGTGAAAACAGCAGAGGATAGAAAGGGTTTATTGAACATTGCCCTTCTAAATTTCTGGGTCCCAAACATCCTACTACATCTGTGTATCTGCTTTGCACAGTTATGCCCATTTGATACCACTTTAAATTTGTAATTTAATTCTATTTTAATGTATCACTTTTCTATGTCTTTAATTGTATTGTTTTTAAATGTTGTGAAGCTGCTCTGAGTCCCAGTTCTGGGAAATGAGCAGGATACTACTACTACTACTACTACTACTTCTTATTATTATTATTATTATCATCTAGTGAGCTATGTAGGAGTTTTAAGTTTTTCACTAAACTACAGATAGTAGGATGGAGATATGACATAAAGAAACAAAAACAAACAGCTTTATTTATATGCCGCTTCATACCACCTAAGGAGTGTCTAAGTGGTTTACAACTGTAAGCTACTTGCCCCCAACAATCTGGGTACTCATTTTAGCGACCTCAGAAGGATGCAAGCCTGAGTCGAGCTTGAGCCCTTTTTCTGGTCTTGAACTCACAACCTTATGGTTTTGAGTGAGTGGCTACAGTACAGGCACTTAACCACTGCGTTACACATATAAAGTAGTTATCTTGTGTAGTGCAGATGAACTCACAGGGGACTCTTAGAATGGAGGGACAGCGATATAAAACATGAGTGGAATGAAGCATTTGACAACAGTTTTGGGTCAACACAACTGAGCAGAGAACACAATGAGGAAAATGCCAGACCCATTGACCTACTGCATCACATCTGAACAAGAGTCATACTCTTACACCAGAACCATGTAATTGTTTTATAGCTAGCCGAGAACTGGCTCTACTGAAGAGGGGCCCTGGAATCTCAACTGCTGATTCTCATGGCTGGTATGACATCCCCCTAGAACATTATCTAGGCCTCTGCAATGAGTGGGAGAAATTGAACCTCGAATGGGGAAAAACTTCCCAGGTCTCACTGTCTTTCCTCCTACCTCTCAACTCCTTTCCCTCTTCATTAAGTATGTACCTGGATATCCCATTGTATAAAGAGAGTGCAGGCAAGATGTGCAAAACACAGGTTAATGGGAGAGATGAGCTTTTCGCAATGTTAACAATCCACTAATGGAGCCAGGCTGCAGCTGGGCTGCTCCTTGGCTGTGAATAATTTAACTTGAAATTTAGCCCTCTCTTTTGCTGGAGATCATCAGGGAGCAGAAAGCAATGTTTAGTTCATTTGTGGGCATTCACAAATACTCAGGTTTCAGCTGAAGTCAAAAACACTGCCATGCGTCAATAACATCCCTCACAAACCTTTCTTGGCATATGTGTTTCAGGTTATTGTAAAAACATTGTGCACCAGGAAGACACAAGGCAGTGAGGAATCCTCTGCTTTCCAGATACACATATCCCAAGGTACTTCTGAATACAATAATAAAAGGAACCCTATTCGGATCAGACACTCTTATTATCGGCTTCTATTTCCCATATGGACTCTCAAGGGGCATAGGAGCATTTGGCTTCAGAGAAACCCACAGCCAAATAGCAATGCCAGGAAAGATAACTTGCTGCCAGCCAAGTTTTTTGCTCAACCAATCCAGTGTCAGCAACAAGACCATTCTATAAACATCAGGCCTGACTTTTTTTTACTTCAAACCCAAGATCCACTAACTGCAGCCTGATACAAAAGCATTCACACTTAGAATTAAATAATTTTGAACAGAATAATTTGAGTACCAGAACTGAATTGAGCTCACTGTCACTTGAAAACCAATTCCTGTTTACCTCAAGGATTCTTCATTTCAGTGGTACAAATTAGGGCAAAGAGCAACAGGCATTTTTCTGTTGTTGTTGTGCGACTTATGGGGACCCTATGGCAAACCTACCATGTTTTTTTTCCCTGCTGCTTTTGTTAAATTATTGACAACCTGAAATCTACTACAGATCACCCAGATGTCCAGCAGAAGATCCAGAGCTGCCTTCTGCCCAACAATGTTAATCTAGTCCAATGATTCCCAAACTCTGGTCCTTTAGGTGTTTTGGACTTCTGCTCCCAGAAGCCTCAGCCATCTTGGCCAATGGTCTGGAATTCTGGGAGATGAAGCACAAAACACCTGGAAGACCAGAGTTTAGGAATCACTGATCTAGTCTGTATAAAGCAAACAGCCTAGGTGCATATAGGGTCAGTCCCCCATATCTGGAATTCCAACATTTGAAATATTCCAAAATTGCCCACATGGGTGGCCAAGATAATGCAACCTATGCTTTCTGGCAGTTCAGTGTACGCAAACTTTTCTTTCATGTGCACAATTATTTTAAAATATTACTTATTAAATTACCTTCAGACTACATGTATATGGTGTATAACAACCATAAATAAATGTCATAGAATAGAATCACAGAGTTGGAAGAGATCCCAAGGGCCATCAAGTCCAATCCCATTCTGCCATATAGGAACTCACAATCAAAGCATGCCCCACAGATGGCCATCCAGCTTCCAAGGAAGGAGACCCTACCACACTCGGAGGGAGTGTGTTCCACTGTCAAACAGATCATACTGTCAGAAGTATCCTGTAGCTTGAATCCACTGTTCCAGGTCCTATTCTCTGAAGCAGCAGAAAACAAGCTTGCTACATTAACGTGACACCCCTTCAAATATTTAAATAGTATGAGCCTCACAGAAAGGGAGAAGCTGGTAGCATAAGCATGAGAGATTTATATAGAAACCAGGATGCAAGGGATGTATATAGAAATCAGGATGCAACAGGGCTATTATACCACCCCTAAACCTTCTCTTCTCCAGACTAAACAGAGCCAGCTCCCTAAGTCGCTCCTCATAAGGCATGGCTGTGTGCCTTCAAGTCCTTTCCGACTTATGGCAACCCTAAGGCAGACCTACGCTGAGGTTTTCTTGGCAAAGTTTGTTCAGAGGAGGTTTGCCATATCCTTGCCCTGAGGTTGAGAGAGCAAGACTTGTTGAGGTGGAATCTCTTTTCCTGTAGCTTGTAGCCATGTTTAGACTTCAGTCCCTTCTCCACATGCAAATGTTCCAAAAATCCAATACACTTCTCCTCCCAAGCATTTCAGATAAGGGAGACTCAACCTCCACTCACTCTACTCCTTCTCCCTGTGTTTCCTTCACTATGAAGCCCCCTATATCTATACAGTTGCCCCTCTGTTCTCGCGGACTTGATTGAGGTCCGCAATTTTGAACATTCATGGAGGAGCAACCTCCATTATTTTCAATGGGGTGCCCCCCCCCATGGCGCACGCCCTGTGCACACTCACATGCCCAATTCAAACTTATGGGGCTTAAATATTGGCGAGTCTCCGTTTTCGCGTGGGAATCCGAAACGGATCCCCTGTGAAAACAGAGGGCTGACTATATATATGTATAGGTGTTGTTAACTGCCCTCAAGTTGATCTCGACTCATGTTGACCCTATGGATGAGACATCTCCAAGGCCCTCTGTCCTCCACTACTTTGCTTAATTCCTGCAACCCCATAAAACCCACTGTGACCTTCTTAATAGAGTCCACCAATCTGGCACGTGGCCTTCCTCTGTTCCTACCTCCCTCCACCTTTCCCAGCATTATTGTCTTTTCCAATGAGTCCTTCCTTCTCACGATGTGTCTGGACTACGACAGCTTCAGTTTGGTCATCTTGGCTTCCAGGGAGGTTTCCAGATTGCTCTGCTCTAGGACCCATTCGTTTGCCCTTTTGGCTGTCCATGGGATCCTCAACATACATACATATATATATATATATATATATACAGTGGTCCCCCGATTTACGAATACCCCGGCCTAAGAAAACCCCGGTCTACGAAAGAGCCGGGGCCGGAAAAATGGCCCTGGTTTACGGAAAAAACCCCGGTTTAAGAAAAGAAAGCGGCGGGAAATTCAAATGGTGCAGGGGCTGGTTTAAGGGGCCCCGGTTTATGAACTTTTCGGTTTAAGAAAGGGGTGCTGGAACGAATTAATTTCGTAAACCGGGGGACCACTGTATATATATGGAGGATCCCATGGACAGCCATATATATATAGAGAGAGAGAGAGAGAGAGAGAGGACTCATTTTGTTTGTCCTTCTGGCTGTCCATGTGATCCTCAACACACACACACAAACATATATATATATATATATATTTGGAGAATCCCATGGACAGCCAGAGAGAGAGAGAGAGAGGACCCATTTGTTTGTCCTTTTGGCTATCCATGGGATCCTCAACATATATATATATATATATATATGGAGGATCCCATGGACAGAGAGAGAGAGAGAGGACCCATTTGTTTGTCCTTTTGGCTGTCCATAGCATCCTCAACATACATGCATATATATTTGAAGGATCTCATGAATAGTCATATATAGAGAGAGGACCCATATGTTTGTCCTTTTGGAT